>CAOQHR010000003.1:0-1229232 GCA_948474695.1 Periconia digitata
CCCTAACCCTAACCCTAACCCTAACCCTAACCCTAACCCTAACCCTAACCCTAACCCTAACCCTAACCCTAACCCTAACCCTAACCCTAACCCTAACCCTAACCCTAACCCTAACCCTAACCCTAACCCTAACCCTAACCCTTAGAGATAGAGTTTTAGGCATCTGCGGCTTAAGTAGCGGCAGTTTAGTGCCTTTAGAGTTAAATAGGTTCTAAACACCTATTATAGAGGCGCGCGTTTGTAGAGCAGTAATCTATTTAGTGTAGGCTTTTAAGTTATAAAGCACTACTTAGTTGTTCTTAGCTAGTAGAGCTATATTTAGCTTAGTTAGTAGTATTGCTTGTTGCAGAGGCAGTAAGACTCTTAATTATTAAATATTATATTAATGCGTAGTAATAATAAACTTAATAATTATATTAATTATAATGTGTTTTAATGTTGTGTGTTGTTGCCCACCCCTCTAAGGGGGTAAGAAATATTATCTAGTGTAGCTAATCCTTATGCTAAGCACTAAGTTTTTTCTAGTAGCTAGTCTAACTAGGCGTTACTTTAAGACCTTATAGTAGCTTATAGTAATTTATAGTGCTATATTTAACAGTCCTACTATATAAGACTTATAGAAATTTAGTTATTTCTCTTTAGTACTTTTTATCTTTATGTAATCTTTTTATTAAGTTAATTTATAGCTATATTAGAGCTGTACTGTGCTTGTGTTGTTACAGTTGCGCCTTTGCACTTTATTATATTTTTACTTTTATTAAAGTTAAAATGTTTAAGTAAAGTAGTATTTCTAAAGGTAAAAAGTTATATATATAAGTTAAAAGTTTATAAGTTAGAATTTTTACTACAGACCTCTTGCCTTTAAAGGCAAGCTTATTAGCTTTTAGTATATATTTTTAACTACTTTTTTATGCTTTGCCTTTAAAAGCAGCTTTTATTTTTACTTTTAGAGGTAACTTAACTCTACCTTAGTAGTATAGTTTAAGAACATAGTATATTAAAATCTAGTATTATAGTAATATAAGTAGCTATAAAAATACTTATAGTAGCGCAGCTATTAAAAAAAGTATATTATAATAGTAGCTTAAAAATAGCTTAACTAAATTTTTAGCGCTGTAAAAACTATAAAAAAATAAAGTATAACTATTAAACTTACTAAAATAATATAAAAAAAAACTTTTAAATTTAATTTAAGTGTTAAATTTATAAGTTTTTTATTTAATAGTAATAAAGTTAAAAAATTTTAAGTTAGTGTTAGTTATGCTAAAATAGTTTAGGCCTTTTAGTAGTTTAGGCTTTTTAGTGGTGCTTTATATTATATAAAAAGTATATTAGTTAATATTTATACTTTTACTTTTACTTTTTTTTTTAAATATAAAGTTAAAAAGTAAAAAGTATGCTGTACTTTTGCTTTAAAATATACGTTAACCTACTATGTATTCTAGAAGATTTATACTGCTATTTGCTTATATTTAAATAACTTTCTATAGTATAAGTTAATCTTCTGTTCTTCTTCTAATCTCAAATGCGACTTTAGAATCTACAACCTTATAGACCCCTATCTCTAATGGCGTTGAGACGTAACCCTTCTTTAATCTAATATTATACTTGTCTAGCACATGCGCCATCGCTATCTTCAATTCATTTCCAGCAAAAAACCTCCCAGGACAGATATGTCTCCCACCTCCAAAAACACTATAATCGGGACCTGACTGCACAAATTGGCTAAAGTTGTCGCCTGCTTCGCGCTTGCGGAGGAAGCGATCTGCAACAAAAGACTCAGGGTCAGAGTAGTGCGCAGGAGAGAGAAGCGAGGTAGAGTCGACCATGATGTGTGTGCCCCGCGGGAGGGTATGACCGGTTGGGAGTATGACGTCTTTTAGAGCGACGCGTTCCAGGGCGACTATTGGAAAGATCAGCTTCTCGTTCTTTCACTCAGATAGTCGTATGGAGGCACAAATGAAAGGAGGGGAAAACATACCTACGGCCGCACTTCTTCTTTGACTTTCTTTCAAGACACTGTCCATCAACACCATTCCATTTGCCGCAGCGACCGAGATGCCATGCTTAGCACTCTGTTGCTGGTATTCTTCCCGCAGCGGTGCGATAATGTCCGGGTGCGATGCCACATCGATCAGGGCCTGTCTGAACAGCTCGCTCGTAGTGAACATGGCCGCCATAGCAAGCGACAGCTGCAAATCGCCCGCCTCGACTTCTTTGCCTCCTGGAGCAGCCTGTGTCCACGCAAGCGCATCGTTCCAAACGGGTAAGTCTCTGCCATCTGCTTTCGCTTCTTCAACTCGGCGTTTCCGGTCGGCGACGACGTCTCTCATGATCACTCTTGCGCGGGCGACGTATTTCCGGCATGCAGATGCATTGGGTGAGAAGAATCGCTGAACAATGCGTCGCGACCATGCTGGGTACGCGTGCAACTCGCCTACCGCAGAGAAATATGCCATGACATATCCCTGCACAAGCTTCAGCCATTCCTCATCGTCACACTTCTCCGGCCCAACAAAAACCGACGAAGCAGCGCACGCAATTATAACCGTTGTATCAGCATGCCAGTCCAGCGTACGCCACTCCCTCTCTTCACCCCAGTGTATACGCAATGCAGTCTTCAAATTCACGTCTAGAACAGACATAATGCCATCATTCTGCCCCAATTTCGTTTTGATAATATCGAGCAACATATCCCCACGCGCGTGCAACACATCCTGAGCTTCGAAACCGGGGTATCCTGCGTAGAAGTCTTGACGCACCAACTCCCTGTGGTCTAAGTCTCGATTCGATTTGACGAAATTGGACAGACAGGCTGGGAGGATAATCTTGTGGGCGTTGGGGAGGGCGAGGGCGAAGGGGGTGGTGGGGTGGGTGGTGAAAGCGGTGTTGATTAAGGCGGAGGCATTGGTGGCGTAGTCCTGGTTGGCTTTTCGGTGGAACAAATCATTTGCGTGGGTATTGATTACAGGGAAGGGTGGGCGGCGTCGGTGATTCTGAATGTAGATGTAGACGCCGCCGAAGAGGGCAAAGAGGGTCCAGATGCGGATGTTGAGGAAGATATCTGCTATCATTCTGTTTCTTTTATTCTTTTCGGAGCTGCGAGCATCGGAATGGACGAATTGGGAGTTTATTGGATGATTGTTGAATTCCTCCCACATTGGACGCTCGCTTTTATATTTGGGTATGACTGAATGTTGGCCGGAAGGTAGTGCGAAATGACTCATCATGTATCATTTCGACTGGCAGAACGCTAGCAGCACTTTCTACCATAATAACGCCAGCAATGATCGCACCGCCGAGAAACGGTCGGAATAGAACTTAGGTTCTTTAGGTTCTTATACACATACCTGGGTACTTGGCATCTTTGGCGTGACATCCCTGTCAACTTTACAATACCATGATGCCAATGGCCCGATGCAGATAAGCTTTGGAGGCTGAGCAAGCACCTCGTAAGAGACAGATTTGATCCCTAAATACTAGTAAAAGTTGGCAACATCCAGATTGTCGGAGACATAGTGGAAAGATGGAAAATCCAAAACTGTGCATCGCAACTCTCATATGGGTGGAAACTATGTCGAATATCAGGTGATTTTCAAGAATGACCTCACCGGATAAACAATTGCCCGAAAGCGGAAATATATCCAGATGGTCACCCACATCTAGGCCATTTCGGGAAAGAACATCTCGCTAGCTCTATCGCAATGCAGGGCATCTGAGACAACAACACACGGGAATAACGCTTGTTCTCTCAACATCATCTGTTTCTTCGACGCATCATTCCTCGCTCTGGGGGCGCTCGGCCAGTCTCCGCGTTCACATTGACAGTATTCTTCCAGCCCTATGATCTTCCTTCAGTCACAATGAGCGCTCCTCCCGCACCCGTGGCGACTCCCATGAAGAACGGGAATAATACACAGTCGGAAGTCAGAGACACGGAATCAGATAGCGGTCCGGACACTGAGCTCCAACGACAACCCTCCGGTCCTCCATACACGGTCTTCACTCGCCGTGAGAAGAGCTGGATTACTTTTCTGGTTTCCGTTTCGGCGCTCATCAGTCCCTTCGGGGCCACAACCTTCTATCCTGCCATGAACCAGCTCTCCCAAGTCTTGGGCGTGAATGCTACGGAAACGAACATCTCGATTACGACGTACATGGTCTGTTCTTGTTCCATCCATCCTTAGTGCATAGCAAAGCTTACCCGCACAGGTTGCTCAAGCCATAGCCCCGGCCATTATTGGGGGCATGTCTGATAACAGTGGTCGTCGACTATCCTTCATTACATGTTTTGTGATATACATCGTGGCGGCTATCGGTCTGGCCCTTCAGACAGACTACTACGCACTGCTCTTCTTGAGAGTCCTGCAAGCTTGTGGAGGGAGCGCCGCTATTTCCTTGACAATGGCCGTCGTTTCCGATATTGCGACGAGTGCAGAAAGAGGAAAATACATGGGGTATGCTACATGTGGAATACTGTTTGGTCCCGCTTTTGGGCCAACGATTGGGGGATTGCTAGCCCAATACCTGGGATGGCGCTCGATTTTCTGGTTTCTCGCGATATTTGCCGGTGTTCTGTTGATTCTTTTTGTGTTTCTATTCCCTGAAACGTGCAGAGCCGTAGTAGGCAACGGCTCCATACCAGCAAGGGGTCTGAATCGGTCTGTCATCAGCTACCTTCAAGAGCGCAAACAGCGGAAGGCGGATTCGTCCTCTACCCAAAATGATATTGATGCGACGGCTCCCTCAGCTGCGAAACGACCATTCAGGCTTCCCAATCCTTTAACGACACTCCGGATTCTAGGCGAGAAGGAATCCTGCATAATCCTGCTATACAACGGCTTCTTCTTCACCGGGATGATGATTGTTTCTTCCGCTATACCCTATCTCTTCAAAGCTGCCTACGACCTCAACGAGATCAAACTGGGGCTTTGCTATATTGCCCTAGGAACAGGCTCCCTTACATCCTCACTGTCTACCGGCCGTATCGTAGACTGGAACTTTCGCCGTCACGCCAAGCTCAACAATCTCCCCATCACTCGAGGCAAGCAACAAGACTTGCGCGATTTCCCTATAGAAAAGGTCCGCCTCCAGGTTGTTGTTCCGGGCCATGTAGTTGGAACGATCGGTCTTGTCTTCTTCGGATGGTCTGTCAGATACAAAGTCCACCTCGCCGCCACCGAGGTCTCGCTCTTCCTCATTGGCCTCGGTGTCTCGACCGCTTTCAACAACTCCAATACTCTTCTCCTCGATCTACACAGACACCAACCCGCTACTGCTACCGCGGCTGTCAACTTTGTACGCTGCCTTCTATCAGCTGTTGGGAGCGCGGCTATTATTCCCATGTGTCGAGCAATGAATGCTGGCTGGGCGTTCACTCTGATTGCGCTGATCTATGTCGTGCTGATTGGCGTTGTATTCTGGTTGATGAAGAGTGGCATGCGGTGGAGACAAGAGTTGGAACGCAGGAAAAGCGAGAAAGAATCAACAGAGCGTGCTACCGCTGCGACTGATAATTCGGGTGGGAGCACTACCGAGAAGCGAAGACTCGGAATGGCTCCTTGAACACTTGCACAGAACAACGCTCCGCCGAGAAGAAGAACATTCATATCATTATTCGTAACGCAAAGATAGATCCTCATCCAATACCATCGTAATCGTACAAATACTACTCGTGTATCGCCAAACAATGTCCAATCCACCTTGATCAATCTGCGCACAACATCAAACATTCGCAACAGCACACGCCCTTCTCGGCATCGTTGTTCCTCTTCTCCTTCTTTTTCTTGTCGTCCTCCATTTTCTTCTTCTCATCTTGTGGGGTGTACTTTGGCATGTCGGTACGCTTTGGCTGTTTGGCCGTTATCGGCGCAGCACCATTCGTGCTCTTTTCGGGAGCGATGTACGCTTTCGGTGGAGGCGCTGGACGGTAGTCATTCGGGTTGTATTTTGACGACTTGGATTTGCCCATTTTTCTCTTTGCGGTGTTTTTGCGGAGGTTGATTGAAGAGGTCGGGTGGGGAGATAGTGGTGGCTGCAAAGGGACGTACGATCGAGCGCTGTGTTTGCACCGTGACGATTAGATGAAGTTGGTTACCCAAGAGTATGTAGAATCTGGGGTACACTGTGCGTACGTACGTTGAAGAGGGGTGTTTGTGGGTGATAAGGCCCGCTCCAAGCTACATAGCACCGTACATACATGCACACCCAAAGCGAGGGGAAAACGCCGCCATCGTCATACCACATCAGTTCCCCAGAATGCTTATCTGCGCTCCCGTTGATTGTCTCGTATATTTTCCATGCCCAACAAGCTTTCTTTCTCGTATTAAGAACGATCTGCAAGGTTATTTTCCGTGTTTGGGAGCCACGAGCGTTGGAAGGATGTCGATGACGTCACAGGACTTGTGGTTGACATCAATGGATCGCAGATGTGCAGTTGCTGCCTATCGCGGAGGATGCGCGGGAAAAGACTCGTGCGAGCAATATCAGTATGGAACAGTTGCTGTTGGGGTGTGACGTGTATTGTTTTGAGGAACGGCGACGGTTTTGCCCTGGATTCAAGCTGCCTACCTGCACAGTGCAGTTAGGAGTATCACGTGACCGCATATACCGACATTATATGTGAAATTGATCTCAAGTGCTCATACGCTGCCAGTACTAAGACATATACGAGAGAGGATATCTGCAAACACTTGAATCTCATTCGAACCTTTTTGATGAACCTCACTTCCATTATATTCCGACCCTGGCCAAATCTCTAATGTAAAAATGAAATACGAGCAGCCTAGCGTCGTTGAAACAATAGGTGACACTTCAGAGCGAATATGGGTTCGGGAAGAATGGTGTGCGTAACTCAACCAACTTCTGCCATCAGAGTGTGTCTAGTAGAAACCATACGGGCTCTGTCAGCGTCTATAGTTATGTATAATTTCCCTAATGAGCGAACGATAAGATTTCTACAAGCATCGGTGCACTGAACTCTGTACTATACGAATCATGAATTGTAAGCTGTAGTAGACAATTTGTGGCTGGGCTGAAAGACAAGGACGGCTCAGGATAAATAAGCGGGTTTCGATTCGACTGGGAACAGCATGGAGTATCGTTACGGGTAGCAGATCCAGTCAGCATAAATGATGGGCTTAAATAAGGATTACTCATGACTTGATATGTTAGAGAAAACAACGCTGGTTGGTAGCCACCCAACCTATGTGCTTCAGCTAATAGTCATCTATCACGCAAGTTGGCGAATGGTGCACTCAGCCATCAGCATCCGCCATGCTGACGATATCCTCGATAGAATGACAGGCATAACAATACAGCTGTTGACCACTGAACATATGTATATATATCGATCGAAAATTCAGACCAAGGAC
This sequence comes from Periconia digitata, assembly GCA_948474695.1. NCBI lineage: Eukaryota > Fungi > Ascomycota > Dothideomycetes > Pleosporales > Periconiaceae > Periconia > Periconia digitata. The sequence goes on from CAOQHR010000003.1 coordinate 7,374, forward strand.
TTCCAAAAACCCATTCAAAACTCGATATTCAAACGCTTTATCAAATATTCCAGATTTTTAGCCCATCATCTAAACCATGGCAGACCAACAAGAAGCTATCCGCTATGCTGCTGAACTCTTCCCACCCTACCCGGAGAAGCGCGCGGACTTCCAGGGTACCCCCGGTGAACAGTGGTACGCAGACCAACACTACGACTTCATCGAGAAGCTGAAGGACGCGGGGTTGTCGGAGCCAGAACAAAAAGAAGCCGTAGCTATGCTTGACAGCTGTGAGTGCCATAACAAAACCCCCCATTCTCTTTGGAGGGGATCACAATTGATGTAAATAATTTTCTGATGTTGGAATGGTATAGTGCTTGCGGCCGCTAGGAAGTATGGCGCAAAGTCCAAGGAGTTCACCACTAGACAGTACAAGGTTGCGGAGGAATGGGGGGCGAAGCATCCTGTTGCGATGACTTTCATCAGCAATGTCGTGGGCATCGTGATTGGAAGAGCCATTGCGTGAATTACTGAGTGTGCCATGTTGAACGAGCTCTTCGTATTCTGCGGGGGGGGGTACGAATAGAGGTCAGATATTTGTTTGCGGGCGGTACAAACACCTGAATGTGAGACAAGACACTATACGAAGAACTACATGTGTAGAAGTGGGGCAAAATTGTCCAAAGAATTACGCGACGCGCTGTTGTTTCCAGATGAGTGAAAAGGAAAATATATCGAATGCCAAAAGGACAAGCCGCTGATGACTGCATCTTGGAAGACCAGCGCCTAAATGTATGTACAAGGTACTTAGGTAGGTACATACCTAGGTATGTATGTATCTTCCAAGGTTCAAATGTTGACAGAGTTTATGACCACGTGATGTCAGTGACGTCCCAGGTTCTTCTCCAGGGATTCGCGCATCGAACAATCTCAAATGGAAATCTACATCTCACTGTCTTTTTCAACTAGTACACTGATCTACTGATCATTCCAAGAGAGTGGACAGGCCGCCCGGGCCAACTTCGGCCTTATCTACTGTTAGTTAAACACTCCACCAGACCGGGATCTCACCATCCGGGATGATACGACATTGTTCACTCCCTTCCCGCGTTCCGCCCTGGATCTTTGCCTTCGGCCAATAGACGAGCAATCATTGTGATTTTTTTGGCCAGAAGAAAGTCGGGCTTCTTGCTGTTACTGGATTGGTAGCAACAAAATTGTTTATCGGGATAGTTTGTGGGCGTACGGGCGCGGCAGCATGCAGCCTTGGTGAAGAGTAGACTCGACTAGTTTAATGTGAGTGGTATTAATGCATTTCAGTTGAGGGGGTTGGTATTTTCATTTGTATTCCACCTACATAGGATTGGTGATTAAGGAAATATTCGAAGCGCTCTTTGCTTGTTCTTTGCAACCCTCGTTTCTTCAACACTGACGAGTGCAAGATGACCTTGAGTGTGGTGTACGGCGGCATAGTGCTGGTAGCGCTGCTGTTCGTTGCTCCCAAGCTACAAGCTTTGCATCGGAACTACCGCGCAGCGCGCGCCACCGGTCTGCCCATCGTTGTCTTTCCCTTCGATCCTGATAGCGTGAGTCGCTCCCTGACCGTCCACACTATTCCCAGGCCTCCCCCATAAGATTGATCAAAAACCAGACTGACCACCATTCCTTTGAATAGTTGATCCATACCATCTTCTCCGACCCACTGCGCCCAGTTCTGCGCCGCCTTCTTCCAGCGTCTCTCTACGCGACTTTCGAAATCTCCACGTTTGGCTGGGAATTCCGTGATAAATCTGCCGTCCATGAGCGCCTCGGCCCAAACTTCATCTTGGTATCCCCTGGGTTGAACCGATTCATATGCGCAGACCCAGCTACTGGGCAGAACATACTGGCGAGGAGGAAGGACTTCGTGCATCCGGATATCTCGTTGAAAGCAATGAACTTCTTGGGAAAGAACATCATCACGGTAGGTGACAAGCGGAAACCATTCGGTATTCAGGGAGAAGTTTGCCGCTGGGGATTACGCGTAGACTGACCGAACTTCAGAACAACGACGAAGCTTGGTCACGCCAACGCCGCATCGTAGCCCCGGCTCTCAGCGAACGCATCAGCGAAGAGGTGTGGAAAGTCAGCGCAGAGCACGCATCATCGCTCACTGACATCCTACTTTCCAACGGCCCATTAACGACAAAGACAATTCCTGGGCTACGTGCGATAGCAATCAATGTCCTGACACGGATTGCTTACGGCCATAAGAAACCGTTTGCGCTACCCTCGTCGACGTACGACCCAAAGGCAGAGCTGTCATATGTAGACGGTATTTGCCTCTGTACCGAGTTTCTTGTTGTAGCGGCATTTGCTCCTTGGCGCATGTTGAGATGGTCCGTTATGCCGACATCGATGCAGACGCTGGGTGTCGCATTGCAGCGATTGCCAGAGTTGACAAAGAATATGTTGGATCAGGTCCGCCAGAGTTCTGCCATGGTGACTAGTGTAGATTCGACTACGCATGCTGGTCCGCATAAAGGTCCCGATCCTATCCTGAAGACGTTCGCCCGGCTCTCGGATGAACAAGATGACAATGCTGCAAAAGGTGACGGGAAAACCGGCAGGTCTTATCTCACGGAAGAAGAAATTGCGGGGAACCTGTTCATATTCACCGCCGCTGGTTTCGACACGACTGCTAACACTATGGGCTACGCGACCACCCTTCTAGCTGCGTACCCGAAGTGGCAAGAATGGATCCAAGAGGAGATAGATGGTGTACTGAGTCGCCCGCAAAACGATGAAGAGAAGTCATTGCCAGACTACGCGACGGCTTTCCCACAATTGAAACGCTGCCTTGCAGTCATGGTGAGTTTTCTCATTTCCTTAGTTCGCGATTTGAGGTGACGGGTGCCGCGTGACTCAGCGAGCCACCGAGTATCATAAGCTGACGTTGGGGTTATAGTTCGAAACTCTCCGCCTGTTTCCTCCGGTGACCACGGTGATGAGGACCACGACAACGAATCAGCTAATCACGACAAGAAATTCTGCGGCCAACTCTTTCACGCTCGGGGCACCGTGTGCAGTCCATGTCAATATTATGGCCTTGCACACGTCGGCCGCGATCTGGGGTCCAGACGCACTGGATTTCAAACCTAGCCGCTGGCTTCAACCCGCAACGAACAACGACACACGGGAAGATATCATCACACCTCCGCGCGGGGTGTTCCTCCCCTGGTCCAATGGCCCACGCACTTGCCCCGGCCAGAAGATGTCCCAGGTGGAGTTTGTGTCTGTGATGGCGACAATCTTTGGCCAATGTAGAGTGGATCCGATACCAAAAGATGACGAGAGTGTACAGCAAGCGAGACAAAAACTGTTGGATCTGACTCAGGACAGTCACCCTGTATTGACTCTGCAGATGAGCAGACCTGAGGAGATACATCTGAAGTGGGTGAGGCGAGACATTGGCAGCCACTTGTAAACAAGCGGTCAATCCTCAAGACACCGCGTAGCAAGCTGATGTAGCGCACATGCTGTATCGCTAGAGAAACTTATTGGGCTGCTAATGCGTCGTGAAGTCTGCATGCGATGGAAGAGGGGAATGTCGAATTCGAGTGCTGTTCTTAGTTGGCAATCATCGTATGATCAATTCAATGCTCGAAGATCCAGTTCATGACGTGCACAAGTGGCCAAAAAACCTGGGCATACACATGATGCTCAACGATGTGTTCTGTAACTGGTCTTACTTGGCTGACGATGCGATATGCGAGCCACGACCGAGGTTAAGCAACATGTCTTGAGAGTGCCGCACAACGGTTGCTTCTGTGGGGATCATCGGGCACTAATACACAATCACGGGGACGGAAAAAAAGAGGGGAGAACTGAGATTCGCAGGCGGATAGATTGCGATGCAAAAGAAGATGAGAAACGATGAACTGGTTTCTTCGTGATGATGATGATGATGATGAGATTGAAGGGGGAGAATCAGTGAAGATTGATGGAGATGACCGGTTTCGGCCGTGCGCCGATCCAGCTAGCGTCTTGGCGAGAACGACCGGGAAGGTCTTTCCGAGCCGTCATCATTCGACGACGTACATATGAACATCAGCATACGCAACATCACAGTACTCGCTTTTTCCCCACAGTCCCTCGCCTTGGATATACTTACTGCACCTACATCCTCTGCACCCTTTCGACAGTCCATCATGAACTGCCCTTCACGCACCGACGAGGATATCCTCCTGAATCCTGGCTGGAACCAGAATCCGCCGCGTTTTGCCGCCGATCTCACCACCCGCCAGGATTTCAATGGCATAGCGAATGCCAGAGAACTGGGTGACTCCGAAAAATGGGGTCAAATGACCCATCTCAGCATGGCAAACTGTCAACTCTCTCAAGGTTTGCGCGGCCAACCCGACTCGCTGGAAAGGACCAGCTTGGGTGCCAAGGATCCTCTTAGAGGTGCGTGCGCTTTTACTCCCAATAGGAACCATAACAAACTTACTTTTTATGCCACCGCCCTGCAGGATCCTGCACCCGTATGAATCACAATGATTTTCCATTTGATCCATCTCAAGCTGGACTATCTCCCCGAGACTTGTCTCACAACAACAGCAACAACAACACCACCATAAAGGCGTGGATTAACTGGATTTCGTCCGTGCTATGTACTTCATTGATGATTTCCTTGGTTCAATACACCCGTTTCATCCCTTCCCTGGCTCACATTGCATCCGAGCGCTGGCCTGCCAAAGGTGCGTGTATTTCATATGAACGTGCACTGGTTATCTAACTTGTTCAGCTTCCCGCGTTTCCCCCGATGGTTCTCCAAGTCGCGTAAAAAGAGACAATTGCGCGACTGGTGGTGTGGGTGCCAATTATGACCTCAACCTTCATGTTGGAGCGCTATTCATAATTCTCTTCGTTTCGTCAACCGGTTGCGCGTTTCCAATGCTGGTCATCAAATTCCCTCAACTTCGCATCCCAGCCTCGTTCTTATTTTCAGCCAGACATTTCGGAACTGGCGTGCTCATCGCCACTGCGTTTGTCCATCTTCTTCCGACCGCTTTTATTTCGCTCGGCAATCCGTGTCTTTCAAGTTTCTGGACAACTGATTATCCTTCGATGCCTGGCGCAATCGCCCTAGCGGCCGTTTTCTTTGTTACCCTTGTTGAAATGATTTTCTCGCCCGGGCGCCACTGCGCAGGAGGGCACGCCGACATGGCCGCTGTGGCTCGACATGATTCTCACGGACCTGCGGAAACCGAGCACCAAGCTCGTCCGAATTTTCCCAGAGAGACTGTCGAGGTACGCAATATTGGTCGTCCTCTCCAGGGCAGGACTACCAGTATCAGTCGCACACTCTCGCGAATGGGCGAGGAAAACGAAATTCTAGAAGCCGCTGAAACGCAGAACAGAACAGACACACAAGCCCCGAGAAAACTCGACGAATGCGCCGGCGAGGATTCCGAAAGGAATCAATCCATCTTGACCGTGTCGGCAGAGCAAGCGCATAAGAAGGCCGTGATGCAGTGTTTTCTCCTGGAAATGGGGATCCTGTTTCACAGCATTTTCATCGGAATGTCACTGAGCGTGTCGGTTGGCAGCGAGTTTGTTATCCTCCTCATCGCCATCATCTTCCACCGTGCGTGTGATACTCCCCCACGACTATAACCCACAACTCACACGCTGCAGAAACATTTGAAGGTCTTGCACTTGGTGCTCGGATCGGAGCTATCCAATGGCCCAAAGGCGCTCTTCAGCCTTGGCTGATGGCCGTCGCGTACGGGTGCACGTAAGCACCCTCATGTCTCATCTAGGTATAAACAATGCTAAAAGTACTCTCCAGCACCCCCCTCGGCCAAGCCATCGGTATCGCAACCCATACTTTGTACAGCCCTGACTCGGAGATTGGTCTTCTCATAGTTGGCATCATGAACGCGATTTCTGCTGGTCTCCTTATCTTCGCATCCTTGGTCGAACTCATGTCTGAAGACTTTCTTAGCGATGAAAGTTGGGTTATCTTGAGGGGCCGGAAGCGCATCTATGCCTGCATCTTGGTGTTTCTCGGTGCTTTTTTGATGAGCTTGGTGGGGGCTTGGGCATAGATTTCTGGGCTTGCAAGCTCGGGCAACATGAAGGCGGAGCATCTGAATGCTAGCGTTATGAATGGTCATCTGTGAGGTTGCGGCAGTCACCCTTAGACGGTTTGCATAGTACCGAGGACGATGTGTATGTATCATGTCAGACTTTCTCATATTATTATACGTAGATCTGATGGTTTTATCAATATGAAGTTGGCTGAGAATTTGGTGTCCCCGCTCTGCGCTTTCTTTAGGATTGATGGGGTAACAAAAAGTTACACATGTTGTCACATTTGATAAAAAGTCTCACAATACATCCCTGGGCTCATCAAGTGTAATATTCTCGATCTTCCACTCGGGACTACTAAACACTGAAACTCAGCTCAATTTTCTTTAATTCCCAGTGTTCTCTATAGTTTGCACTCTCATATATGGACGTTGAAAGGATCTCATATAAACCCGCTGTTTCAAATCCAAACAACATATCCTCATGTCGATTCGTAGCCCGGGACAGGCGACTCATCCTCCCGCTTCAACAACTTGAAACTGACATATGGCATAGATCTTCTAGCATCTCTGATATCCGGCACGAGTTGCCCACCAGCCATGACGTTGAGGGCTACACCACTTTTCCCCAATTCAGGCCATCCTCCAGCCGGTTTATTACCTTCAATCGAATATGCATCGCAGGCATTTAAGACCGTCCAAACTATAAGCAGGGTTGTCAGAAAACGAACGCGAAACCTGTGATGAGTGAAGAATGCACTACTTACTCGCTATCTGATCAGAGCCGAACATTGCGGAGCAACTATTCGCAATAAGTTCGAGGCGGTGCGCCAGGGTATCACTGCCATCTTTCAGTCAGCTTCATAACCTAAAGGAAGTGAAGTTTCGTTTAGGCAAGGTGTGCTATCTTACCAATGCCACGTGACTTTCCGAACCCCCAAGTTGATGTCATCTAGTGTCCATAACAAATCGGCTCTGACGCCATTGACATTTCCCATGTTATATTTGTAGTATGGGCTATCATCTCCTCTTTCCATGACGCATTCCTTATTCCCACGAATTTTCGAGGCAACGGTGAGGATGTCAGCTTTGGAGGCTTTTGGTCCGTCCCAATACTGTGTGTCCCAGCAAGAAGAATTAAATTCGATGACCTCGCCTGCGTGTGGTAGAGACTTAGTATCATCAATGTAAAGAGTGGGTTTTGGCGATAGGTGATGAGTGAAAGTAAGGAAAAGCTGAACGGAATATTCGGGCATACGTACCACCTGCCAACGTCGTCACAGGGTCACTCTGTGGTTTAGGCAAGCAAGCTACTAGAGAGGAAAAAGCCGACAAGGCCAAGTAGAATTGCTTCATTGAAACATACATGATGGGATGAAATGATGGTGCCTCGAATCGATGGATTGAGCGCGACAACTGGGGGTGATGAGATCGAACTACTACTATGCTACTTATAATCTGCTGATCGTTTCTTCCTACCATTGCCACTGGAGCTCGGCATCAAATCCCATCTAGCTTATCTCCCGGGGCTGCGTCTACTTCTCCATGATTCCCTCAGGTCTTAGCAATTCAATTTGGCCCCAAAGTTCACCAATTAATGCGAGGCAGACGGTTCGTCTTTGGCCCACTGTTAAATGTCTTGGGTTACATTTTCCACGCCTCAAAATACAGTCTTCACTGCGTGCAGCATTAGGCTTTCAATCGCAGGGTAACAAATGAAGATTGAGAAGTGGTCAGTTCCAGAACACGAAAGGTGGACTTCGCATAGCCCGGAGCTGAATCATCTCACCCCATCATGCGGGCAACACAATTCGAAGTCATACAGATATATCCAACCCGCGCATGCGCATGCACGCGAGGGATTGCGTTTATGATTCCCCCCACTAAGACAGCCGTTCCTTTCCCAGGGGAACTATATCAGCCGGAAAGCCCCTTCCAGAATGCCACCCGATTGGAGAATGTATACAGCTGCAGAGCAATGTTCGGTCTCCGTTCGATGTTTGCACAATAGAAAACCCCAGGTCTTTTTTTCTTGGCCTTCAGGCAACTGAACTAGTAGTAGGCAAACGTAGTGTTTATCCGGTTTGTATCTGCAAGTTTACAAGCTGGTCTTGGTATTTCCTCATTGATGCTAGAGCATCGGAATCATTTAATCCGGCACGGCACAAGTACGCCAACACCGTGATTTGCTCACGTGCTCCAGCCAAATCTATGATGATTCGCGGGCATGATATGATCTTAGACGTAGTTCTCGTATTTCGGGGTCGGGGCGGGACGCTGATCACCTTAGATTTTGGTGTGCCGTTTCTTTAAAGGTGCCCGCTTTTTCATTCCGCGCTTGCATGCATAATGTAACAGGGATTATTAAGCGTATGTACAAACAAACTTTGCGACACCTAGTCTGCATATACGATATGGTTTTAATCTATGCCATGTGAAAATGAAGGGGACATTGAAGGGTCTTGTGGTAAGACCTGCATGTTTCGTGTTTCCGGTACTCAATTGCATAGGGCCTCGTCAAGGACTTGATCGCGTGGTGTATGATAGCTGCCGATCGTAGGAGACGAATTCCAGTGGACAAAAACCAAGCTGAATAGTTATTGTGTTGTTGGCGAAAAGAAGTCGAGGGATGGGCCGATACAAGGCGGGAGGGGGCAAACGATGTTCGCGTGCGTTGCTTGGTGAAGACGGCACTCTACTGGTCTCGACTCTCGATTCCCAGTTGTTTTGCAAGATCACATTGGCAGAATTAGCTGATAACACGGCGTGATGGACGAACTTCAAGAGTATGACTATGATGATAATGCGAAAGATTCCATTGGCATTCTACAAAATACGGGAGTTCTGGTTCTTTGGAGGATAACAACCGTGCCGTACATCAGTGCACTCTTTCGAATCAGCCATCTCACATAACTTCGACGAGGCTCTCCAAGCTCTGTTCTTAGTCTTTCAACAAGATGTGTTGGTTTTGGAAAGTGACAGAGTCGTCGCTGTCAGCACGCTTGACCCCATGAAATTTGGAGTCCGACGATGAAGACCCAGTTTTTGTAGTCCACCAAGTTTTGAAAGTGTTTGCAATGTTCGTGCCTTTGAACAAGCCTGGTAAGGTTGGCAGGCATGCCGCGAGCAACCCGACGTGGGCTTCAATCGTAAACCAATAGTCTGAGATGGTGGTCATAACTGGATATTGTGTCAGTCTGCGCTCTGCGGGCCAGCGGTATGATGGTGACGTATAACTATTGCATAGGGTGTACTCACGCCCCTCGTCTAAGGCTGGGTCGAAGCCGACTTTGAATGACCATAGCATGAAAAGCATCCTGAACAAGGAGCAGATTGACGCACTGGACTTCAATTAATGACGCGAACCAAGCAAACATATGGGTGGAAACTTACAAGATACCAAGCAAGAAGACCAAGGTGATGACACCCTTCTTCTTCCAGCCCAAACGCAGCCTCCAAATCTGCCAATCTGAATAAGCACATGTGATTCATTGTACAGGCAGTAGATCAACTGTCCGCTTGGCACAAATATGTGACTGGACTTACAAAAGGCACTGGAATCATGAGGACCAAAAGATCAGTCAAGAAGTCCGAATACATGAAGAAATGTCCCAACTTCATGAAGTCCATGCATTGATCTAATGCCTCCCATGGTGGAGCCCACACTAGGTGCCAGCTAAGTTTGCATACGAAGAGGTATGATAATGTCAGCCCCAAACCCCAGAGACTAATCACTGTGATTGTGAAAGCAAACAGAAGGTTGCGCCTATCCAGCAGGTTGTGCTTATCAACAACAAAGATGCGACGATAAAGGCACAAGCAGCTTAGCTTGATAAGTGAAAGAGCGGCAGGGGCGAGAGTGACCGAAACGTAATCGTGCTAGAGAATTTTAGTCTAAGTAAAAGCCGGAGGCGGTCGGATTGCAAGTTGTGCTTACAATTCGCGTTGGGACTCCCCGGGACATGTCTTCTAGACTATTGATCTTGTAGCCCAGCTTTTTCGTGTGGACAGCTGGGTATGGTCAATACTATTTCCGGTAACATCGTTGGCGGAAGACATTTCTTCGCGATCGATTGTTTGATATGGACAAGAATACATGAGCATAGAACGCGTTTGACGTACCCCAAAACATGTTGATTGCCATCCCCATGGTAACGAGCTAAGTATGATCAGTATCGCAGAACATGTAGCATTGAACTGAACAAAAACTCACGAGCGCAGGAATAGTAAGCCAGTCGTCTGCTTGAAAACCTTGCTTGCGCCTCTGACGCGAAATAAAGCGCAATGCGACAGCAGTCACGTCGAGAACAAATAGGAAAGACAGTGTTCCAATAATCGTAGCCGGCGATGGCACGCCTAGAAAGTAGTACGCGGTCATTTTTGCACAGAGACACAATACCAGAGCTTGCCCAACAATCTGCGAACAGTTGGAGTGGAGAACGATGAATCGCGTGTAGTTTAAGAACTCAACACAGCAGATATATATCCGCAGGTCATGGTTGGGTTCTTTCCAGGGCAGACTATTCAACAAGAAACACTCATTCTGACCCAAAGGTTGGATGTCTATCGGGATTCAACAAGCACCCGCATCGGCGGGCATCGACGTGAACGGTGAGACCATGTAAACCGGCCAATCACTCGGGGTAGGCTATCGCATTTCACAATCCGGTCCCACTACACACTAGAAGCCCGTGCGTTCCAAGTATGCGGAGTACTTTGTGCAATTTCCTAATTCAAGGGCCAAGCCCGATAACGAAATTCTAGTACTGCTGCTCGCCGGTAGTGCAACGGATAGAGAACCTACGATGTACGCGGGAGGGTTCTGGGGAGCAAGGCCTAGCCGAGCCGCCCCCAGAACCCTCCCTTTCGCCATGCAGTCCCCTGTCTAGATTACTCCACGGGGTGCGACATCTACAATCTAGAAAATTCCGGCACGAGGATCTGTGCGCGTAGAACCCAAATCATATCGCACCCGCCGTATCGCCTTGACAATCGGTCCTCAATCATACGAGCTCCGACAGGCACTACTGTCTATCTTCTATCTGTGGCTTTATTGGCGTCAAACAAGCACTAGGCAAGGTCAAATTACTTGGTTGCACTTCAGAAGTTTGAGGCCATCGTGGTGATATGATTAGATACAGCGCCAAATACGACGATACAGATATCCTTCTCTGGACTTGGGGACGACTATTTCCACGGTCTCTTTGAACCCCTACCTCCACCCGAGGAGATGAATTAATCTATCAAACGGTATCACCAAGGGCAAGAGATACTCTGTGCTGAAACCCAGTCATCAGTTGTTGCTTCTTTGACTGCAACTGTTTTCCCGCCATCCAATTTCACTGCGCGACCGTCAACAAAGGGATCGAAGACCTGTGTCAATTCATTGAACTTACAAACAGGCTCTTCGCATCGTTGCACAAATTCATTCGCTTTCTCTGCTTTCTTTTCAGCTGTTGAATTTGTCAGGAAAGTAGGCTCGATTCTTCTGCGGTACGTCGACATACATTTCAAAGGCAGAGCTACAACAGTGCTCACCAGAGCGAGGAATCCCAGTGTGAAGATGCGGAAGGGCAGCATGGTGACTCAGGTATGGCAAAAAGTGGTATTCGCTGAGACAGTAAACACACGACGGAGATCGGCTTTAAGGTCCCCATGATATACTTGTGGGGGTGAGAGATACGCAGTGCAAGCGAGCGCATAGCAGGCCCCTGCCGCCACAATTAATACATACAAGCTGGTGCAGTGGCATGTCGCTAGTGGGTGTTCGCGTATGCGCAGCACACACCCACTTGTCTATATCTGAGTTGAACTCAATGGGCGGCTGATAATATCTTGGGCTATTTGCCTTCTTTTGATGCAACATAATGTACTGCCACCGAGCGCGTTTTAGCCTTTTCTTCCAATGCAATTAGTCCCGGAGAAATTAAACCGCATCTTGGTCGCGCAGTACTGGCCGGAGCAGATATCTCCGTCTCGAAATCGGTGGTGGAGGGGCCAATACCACGGGGTTGCAATGCTGAGCACAGACGACCATTGTGTATTACTGCCGCGTCAAGCCATTGATCACGACTAAACGCTTCAAATTCTAGTCCATTACAGATACATCTCTTTTCTTCTCGGTGTGGCCGCGTCCTCCCAGGTTCCGAATCATGACCATATGTTCAGTATGGTAGTCGCAGAAAGTCAACAGTGTCTATTGGATGAAACATCCTACTCCGAGGGTGTGATCCCCAACTCATCATGCTTCCCCCAACGAACGAAAAAGACAACAAGATCATGGAATATTATGTTTTTGCTTTACATGGTTCTGTTACATATGATTCTCGTTGCGATGCCGGTATTGCTCATACACTGTCCCCAGCTTTTCCATCTGTCACCGTTCAACTACAATCCCCTCGGTACGATCCCGAGAGTCTCTTTAAGTGTATTTTCTTCGCTGACAGATAGATTAGCGGCTGAACTTTCAAAAATAATGCAATACCCGAAGAGCGAGGACACCATTATTTATTCCGAGTCAGGTCTTTATACAGGATCACCTAACGAGCAAAATAACAAAGCTTGGAACACTATTACTGAGCGTGGGTTCTATTGCACCCTTGACACTCCGACCATAGGCCGCTAAAAAGTTCTCAGCCATCTATTTCAATGCTACTGAAGCGGAAATTAACCTTGCCATCCCCTCTGTCGACAAATCACGTGCTGTACAAGTTGCAGATGGTGGGTATTTGGCATCGCTTGAGGTGTATCATCATCTACACTGCCTTGTAAATACAAACCCTAGACTCGTTCATTTACAATGCTGACATCTCGTGCTCTAGAAACAACTACGGATGTGGGTATACAAAGATACATTTCTTTCGGTACCTACAAACGCGAGCACCAATCGTCTCACACAACACCTAGGTAGATGATACCAAACAATAGTACCATTACAGACGCTAACATTCGGTGAAGGACATTGTATCAATAGCCTAAGACATACGATTATGTGTAGTCCATCTCTGCAAGTCAACTTCTTCCTTTGGAGAGACGACAGTAGTGCCGAAAGCAATCTTGAAAAGCCTTTCGAGCCTGTAGTTCAGCAGAGCAAATGTGTAGATTGGGGCGCAGTGGATACTTGGTCTAGGGAAAGAAAGATCTCGACGACTCCAACGTTGATACGCCAAGCTCGTGGAGAATGAACCTGTGGCGGTCAACTTCACCTTTGACCATATAGAGAGAACCAATGATATGTCGGGCGATTGCCCACCCTCTGGTTGCATTGTGATGGGTTTTGAGAAGCCAGTCACCTTTTAGAGTCACGGCGCTTTCAATTATACCAAGAAGAACGAATCATGATGTGCATTGTCTATTGGTCGAAAGTCATAAATGCTTTCTAAGCAGACTCTCAAATTCTCGGTGTCCGTGGATACCGAAACTCTCGCGACAAGCGGCAGCTAAGGCTTCGAGTGGAGACAACGAAAATCATCGAGATTGAGAAAGAAAGCTCAGACTGTTAAATAATACGTCATTCCACATTTTTCACCTCTGTCAGGCCCCCACAGTCCACGCGTCGGGACGTGGGGTATAAACGTGACATAAACTCAGGCATCTCGTGAATCACGTGATTATATCCTTCTCGGTCGGCGGAAATCTACCAGAATTGAAGGAACGTGTAATGACCACAGCACTGTAGCTCTGTCGCTAGAACCTGATGTCAATGGAGATGACTCGGAAGATTGTCGTAGTTTGATTGCCTGGCCGACTGACAACATCTTGATTCTCTCATCCTGCGCAATGACGGCGATTCACAATCAAATATTGGAACTCGGCGTTCAATCCGGAAGCAATTTCCCCAACGGTTTCCGCGGGCGCCGATGAGTTTTAGGTGCTGTTGACACAAGCGCTTGCACTAGGCGCAATGCGGACCTGGGTTGTGGAGACGCTAGAGAATTTAAGTCGCGCGAACTCCCCATGCGAACTAGAGCATCCATGATTTAATGGTCATCTAGATCGATTCATCTGATGAGACCTAGGAAGCGAGCTGATGGGGGACATACACACATTATTCCACCTGCAGCGAGCTTTCTACATTCACCATGTGAATACCATGCCATGTGTGATTTTAGTTGTAGTCGCGACTGGCAATTTGAATTGGCATCCAAATCACATTTGAACTATGCGGGATAGGGTAGCTATGAAAGTCATGTTTCACATAAATGTTCATAACGGATCTTCAGCCTCCGAAGACGGGCTTCTGTTGCGTCCATCTCCATCCTCACTTCTTCAGCCGACGACAAACGATCTTTGAGAAGATGGAAGATTACAGTAGCGAATAGAATGACGGTAACCGAGACAAGCGGCGACCATTGCCCTACCTGCTTGATGGTCTCATTCGTGGATCCATCGTTGCGAATGTACCATTCGATCCAGACCACAAAGACCAAGACTAGTGGACCGAAGAGGCAGAATCCCGCGATAAGATTGAGCAGAGTGAGTATGTCAATTAACATGCGAGGGAAAACAAGAAGATCGCGAAATGATGCTGCTTGATCTGGCTGTTCTTCGGGTTTTGGTTCCGTGCGTGGTCCGTCAAGGGAAATGTTTTCTGTGGTTGCAGACCGCTGCTTCATCAGGGCTCGGAGAGCCACTCGTCCATCGTGTGCATCTCTCCTTAGCTGATTGCGGATTCTCCCCCTGCACTTCCATAACATACGAGGGTTGTGAATAGACTCTCTCATCGTATCACTGCACAACCGCAAGCTTGAAACGATCAACATAGAAAATTGCGCAATTGTGAAAACCACAAGAGCGAAGTATATCCTGTATCTGAACCCGTCATTGTCGCCTCGACCTGGCGCATGCAGTTTGGCGAAAGTCGTCGTTCCGTCTGCTACCACGGCTTTCAACGAGGTGCTTTGCCGGATTGTCTGGCTAGTGTTGAAGCACGGGTAAAAGCAACTGTTCGACATTCCATTCCACACGGTATTATCCGAAATGTCGTAGATACGGTATATCGTTTCGTTCCACGTACCGCGCCAATACGACGTATCCCAGCCATCGCTGTTCTGCGACAGCAGATCCCGAAATCCAGCATAGCAGAACCGGTACTGCGGCGCAGCCAGATTGGTAGTGGGCCAAGAGATGAGTGCACAGATTGTTGCGGCGAGCATGCATAGGTTCCAGAAAATGAGTAGGAAACGCGTGATATTGCTCGAGGTTATCGTGCGGGACCATAGCTGGAGCGGTAGCCCAACCAAATATGCCGTGCCAACTATAGCCATTATAGGGTCGATGTCCAGTTCGACGGCATCAGGCTGTATCACGAGGGTCGATGTATCCAGTTCGAGGGCGCTGATATTACCAGTGAGCGTCGAATTAGATGGGATGAACGGGATTGATACGACAGCTCGATTCTGCACTGTCGGGGATCTAGCGGTGATGATGAGTGCGTGGACCGCAGCGCTCGCGGCATAGGCAACTGCTGCCCCGAGAAACATGTGGGATACCCATCGATGACGCAGAGTCGCAAAGGTCAGGAGTAGAAGAACATAGTAAAGGAATCGTGGTGTGGGCGCATAAATGTCCGAGATGGGATATGCGCACATCTAAAATGTATATCAGTGTCTTCTTCTGCTTGGTTCTCCCGTTACCGGTGAGTGTACTAACCACATTCTGTGCTATTAATTTGAAAGTATCGTTATCAGCACTGGCGAGAGGATATGTCAAATTTGTAAGACTGGTCATGATGATGGACTACTTCCGCCGCAGTCTGCAAACCGCATTTGTTTAGACGTCTGCAATAGTAGGTTACTCGAAGAGATGATGAAGACTGAAAAACATTGAAGACGTGGGCTATTCTTCTCTTTTAGCGCAGCGCAATGCTTTAGTGTCCCAATAGCAGATTTCGGCCCGAGCGAAGACCCTAACTTTGAAACTGACAAAAGCCACCGACGCTGTCATGCGTAGCCCTGCTTTTGTCTCGAACGTTTTACTCTGCGACTGATGAGGGGTAAATTAAGCCCCATTAAAAGTTATCCAGGAGTATACTAAGTCTATTATCTGATCATCGCATGTTCTATGCGACTCGCGAATCAAGTACTCCAGGCGTTGCTGTAGGAACATCGATGCGTAGAAATTCATTTCTCTTCTTTTAAGGATACCAGCCACAAGGTGCTGCGTGTTAAAGCTTCTAGGCAGGGGTGCTATGAGATCTGCGTGTGGCAGACTCTTTCGTTGAAGCTATACGTCTGTTGCGATATCGCCGAACTCATAGCTAAAGATGTTCATATTCCCCGGAAGCCACTTATATTATACCCAAGCAATAGAGCATGGTATGCTCAATTACTGCAGGTGAATACCACTGGGAAAACATTAATGAATAAATGATGTCAGAATGTTCTTGATGGGACGTAAGCGTAGTGGTGATTCATCGCATTTCCATGCGGCACGAACACTGGGTATTGAAAACACGATAAATTTGCCTTCGAGCTAACATTTACTCAGATATTCATGAATATATGCATGACGTCATCCTATGGAACTTTTCCCCACAATGATCAATGGCTTTGATCTCGGCGATAGAAACAAGACACTTGCACTCACTGCTCCGCCGTATATTCTGGGTACATTAGTATCGTTCATCGTTGCATGCTCGTCTGATCGAAAGAAGGAGCACGGTTTCCATATCATGCTAAACAACTGCTGCGCTACCACAGGCTTCATCTTGGTAGCGACGCTTAATACCGCTGCACGATATAATGCGGCGTTCTTGTACACAACTGGAAGTTTCTTGACTAACGCATTAGTCTACTCGTGGGCAGTTTCGTTGCTGTCGCAGACATTAGAAAAACGAGCGGCGGGGGGTGCTATCGTGAACATTTGAGGACATTTGGGCAATGATATATCGCCATACTTCTTCTCGGATATCGATTTAACGAGATTCGCCATGGCAATGATACTGCAAACTGGATTCGCCGGTCTTACATTGTGCACGGCATTTGGCTCCAAGACATACCTGAAAAGTAGAACAAGAAGTTACGCGCTGACGCAGACGCTGACGGAACTAACTATACTTCTTTACCATATAGTCTTTGCTTCTGATACATTTTCATTGTGGATCTTTATTACAAGAAATGCGCCTCTCAACCTGCTGGCTTGTGGGAGGAGTTGACTCAGTCAAATGGTTATATAGTTGTTGCTATCAAGCGGCAATTACTCTGCTTGCAATATCCTTCTGGACATATATCTGACCAAACATATCCGTCACGTCTATGAGTACTTGTAGCCGATCCATGTATTGCTGCGGAACGACAGAGCTCAATCGTTCCTTCGCAAGCTCCATGCTCGCACGCTCGAACTCAGCCAACGCCATCAAGCTATCCTTTGCACTTGATATCTTCTGATTTTTCCCTTCGCCATTTGTCACACTCTGGCGTCGCCTCTTCTTTCTGACAGGCTCAGACTCCGATATATTCCCGACAAGTACCCCATTGTGGGTAGCCTCGACAGCATTGGACGATGTGTGTTTGCCACCGACACCGTTCTCAAGGCCATTCCCCATATCATGGAGACCTAGGAAATCGAGGCTGTTCAGATTACCCTCTGCCGCGTCGCGCGTCGCTGAACCGTAATCGTTATACTGACGGCACATGGTGGCCAAGTGGCGACATAAACTCTTACTAAAATACTGTGCTAGTGCGCCATCGAAGCAGTGTTTTTGGGGTATGCTGATCAAGCATGCGAAGAATAAAAACGAAAACGGGCAACTAGTGTCGTCAGAGGCGGTGCCGCGGGCCCAATGTATGTAGCTTTGTTCGCGTGACGTTTGGAATTGCACAGCAGTATCTGTGGCGCCATTTCCGGCATTTCGGATAGCTAGGAGGGCGTTATCGCGGTTGTGGTTATTATGAGCTTGAATGAAACTATACAACTCAACGGCCATTTCTCGCTGGATGGCAACTGGGGATTGTTTCACCGACCAGTGCTGCATAACGTGCTGCACAAACCGGCTCAACGTCATGTACGCTTCGTGGGCTGCTAGATCATTTGAAAGATCGACAGGTGACTCGGAATTTTCGTGGCTCAATTCATTCTCTAGGTTTGAGCTGTAGTTCAAAGCGGACATATTTGCCGAGTTATACTGGTGTTGTAAGAGTTTCATCAGCATCGATATGCTTGACTGCGGCAGTTTGGCAACGATTGATTCCATATACTCATCGACCTGGAAGTTGAAGAGGGATAGTAGACACATTTCCCACATCGCCTTGTAAGACAAGGATTGGTCGTTTTTCTGATTGCACAATACCCATATCATCGGAATGAACTCTAAATATTTGTCCCCAGTCATGGGGATGTCAGAGCGACTGAATAGTGAGTTGCGAAATGTCTTCAATCGTCCAGCCACTAGCTGCGCTTGAATAAGATTCAGCTCCAGGAATGGGATTGTAGCTTCTCGAAATAAAGGCAGATTGGCCAATAGGTACTGTGCCTTCTTCAAGCTGCCTTGTGGTAGAGTGAAAGCGTCAATGACGGATGCGATCCATGGCACCTCAACGACGTGGAAGTACAAGGCTGCCGAGCAGTAGGAGCAATGGAGAAGCATCGATCTATAAGACACCTTCTCGACCCAGAGGTAGTCCGTCTTCTCAGGGCTGTTGTAGTGTCCACGCACATAGTCCTGGCCGCGCTTTAGGCTGTCATTTAGGCGGTTTTTGACACTAGCACTCCACGGTAGCGAGAGCGCGTAGCCCACCGTGATAATACTGTAAGACGTAATCTCAAGAGAACGATTCCACGAACCATCAGGCTGCTGGCCCGCTAGTGTTTGGTTCAGCAGACGGCAGATGACACCTAATAAGCGATCCACAAGCCCTTTGCTAGCGAGATTCCCCACTTGATTGGCATTATGCTTCTCGAGAATGAGAACTGACGCCTGCATGAATAACATTCTCGAATACTGAGGCGACAAGTTCCATTTGTCGTGAATCGGTCCAGCCTCTTCTAGATCAAGCAGGAAAGACAGCGCTTTTTCGATGTTCTCCTGATCTAGGCCCCCTTCAGTATCCCCCAATAAAGCAAGCAAAACATTGCAATTTGCACTAAAGCTAGCGCTCCCCTCTTGGCGATATGTGCGAAAGTGATCAACAGTCTGAAACATGTCAATCATCCCTCCTGTACTCGGACTCTTCCCTAGACAACGCAACGCCATCAGTGATCGCGCAGTGTCGTCCGCATCTTCCAAAACTCCTGGGGCAAAACCAACAATATCTGACTGGGCTTCTAGCACATCCTCGAAGCCTCGGGCGAGTTGTTCCTTCTCGCGTATCGTCAAAGCCTTGGAGGTAACGCGAGGAGTGATAAGTGTAGACAGCGACCACGAGAGTTCGAATAAGGAGGTGGGGTACGCGCTGGGAACATAGCCCGTTCCCCCGGTGGAAGCGACGACTTCACCGAGATAGTACTCGGCATTGGAATTCCAGATGGTGCTATGGATGAGATAGGCGGCGGTCGCAGAAGGAGAGCCAAAGATGCCAGTGTCTTTCTTGCAGTGATGACCCACACGATCGAAATCAATGAACCCCACGAGCGCTTCGAGAGAATGAAGCAGAGTGGTAGATTGGTTTGAGTAGACAGTTGCAGGCTTGAACTTTTGCAACTTTGTATTGTGAAGCTGCATCAACGTATGATAGCCAGGGAAGTCGAAAACAATGTGCCATGCACTCAGCTGCTTCAACAAGCTGGGGACCAAAATCTCAAAACCGACGTGCAAACTGTCTTTTACATTCCATTTTTCGAGCACAGTTTGGACTGCCACTTTTCCTTTCTCGATACGTCGTTGTAAGTTTTCTGATTTTGATGAATTGGTTGTTGAAATTGAGTGTTGTCGATTGACAAGTGCCAAAAGAGCGGCCAGACTGTTGAGGATAACGTCGATATGGGCGCCACTCATCCCCCATATGCCGCTATCTTGCTGTGCTTCGAGCAGATATTCGAAACATTGTGGAAACACAAGTTGAGATTGGTCTGTTTCTTTCCTCGTAACCATCGACAGCCATGCGGTGTCGTAGATAGCCCCACAAAACGAGCCAAACCGACAAAAAGAAGACTCGGTGCTTTTGTCATCTAATGCGAGAATTTCTGCAATGATCTCATCGGGTGATGGGCATGGTTGAGAACTGCTCTTTGTCACATGCATTTTTGCGCGTCTAGTAGGGTCACAAGTGACAAGTCGTGTCGGCCACGTTTTTATTGTCGTATACTACGCCAGCTGTTGGTCAACGCTCTTACGTGATGGAATTTTCGGCGATTGAAGAGCAGACTTCAATACATAATTGATCGTCTTCAAAAGCTCTTGATTATTCAGCATAGGCCTTTGGTAAAGAGTTCTCTCTCCAGCCCTTCGGCATTCAAGTCGCCTGACGTGCGTGGATTCATCGGGCACCGAACGATCAAAATTTCCTATCTAATGTAGTCCTTGTGCTCTATGAAGTCATTTCATTCCGATTCTATAGGTAGTATACCAGCGTTACTTTGCTTGCGGACCCGAGAAGGGTGCCCACTTGGTACCCTATACATCCTCATGCATATGGCAGGGAAAAGATAAAGGGGTGGCTCATATACATGGGCGTCATATCCAGTGAAAGGTTGTGATTCAGTATGTCCAATTAGTGACTAAACCTTTCTCTTTGGGGCAACAGTATTGAGCGGAGAATCCTGGAATGGGTCCCGGTGAAGTCATCGATGCTCAATCACCTTGTCTCGGATCATGATTTCTTCATCCGCCCAAAGAAGTAATTAATCTGTAGATACTTTACCTTCCCAGATGGTCGAATCATCATCTCCCGTCGAAGCGACCTACGCGAGAAAGGCAGCCGTCGCCATTACAGTAATCTATGCAAGGGTGTATATGTGGAATGTCACCCGCCGGAAGACAACGAGGCACAATCAATGCAGTAGACGATGAAGCAGATAACTCCCCAGACCCTTCCGTTACACTCAGGATAGTTGCAGCTGACTGCATATGTCATGCGATATCCCACATGCACGGACGGCAGAACTATCTTCATGCTCAAGCTGATCAGTAGAGGTGAGCCACATTCGGTAAGATTATTAATGGCTGCGAAGAGAGAGTATAGGGATTTCAGACTGTCGACCACCAGTGATTCTTATCACGTTGCAGCAATGGATCTTCGTGTAAAATTTCACATGCTCTATCATTAGATAAGAACCTAGAACAGAGGTTAGACAATTGGTTTTATTACACGGAAGAGTAAACACTGTACAGCATATCCCGGCTTGGTGCCAGGGCAATACTTGTAATCCATGCCGCAGCCAACTTTCACGTCGATTGATAGCCCTCTGCTGACCCTGAATCGAAGCTATCTGGACGCGTGAAAATAAATTGAGAGTTCCACAAGTGGAATAATTAGGCTAACATGAGTTGCGAAGGCTTGTCGCAGAACAGAAGGTTGATACGTTTCCGACATGTAACACATTTCCCCCACATATGTTTGAGGTATTTCGAACACTATTGAAATTTTGCGAGAGAATTTATCTAGGCCTCATAGCAGTAGCAACGTCGCAGACGATGTGCAAGGAAGATTCATGCCAATGACAAACCAAAAAGCGAAGCGGTGCACAAGGAAGCGGACTTTTAAATGATGATCACAAAACAATATTATTGGGAGATAACTGTGGCGAGTTAGGGAAAATCTCTGGTCGTCTGTGTGGCAGTGCGGTTGACCTGTCGCCCATAAGTTTCGTTGCGGTTCTCCTCCCACCCATCCATCGACAGACTATTGCTTTCGATGGCACTACTCAGATCCCTTAGCTCTATTTCGCTTTCGGTCATCGCTTTCGGGCTCGTCTTTGAGGGTGAAATCCCATTTCCTGTACCCTGGAGGTATACATTGGATGTGGTGCTCCGCTGCGATTTACTACCGTGAAAGAGAGGTCTGTAGCACGGAAGACTGGCGGCTATGATGCTACAGTTTGGTTCGATGACACCCCATATAACGACACGACTTGTACGAGCTATTGTGAAGTGATTAGCTATGAAGATTCCGATCAACGTGATGTGGGATAATTACCGATGCCCACAAAGCCATTCTCCTTGGAAGCCACGCTTTCAGCGATTGCTTCAAATACTAATGAGAGACGAACCGCTGCTGCTATGCAACAGAATCCCCCCAAAGCGAAGATAAGCG
Organism: Periconia digitata; assembly: GCA_948474695.1. Classification (NCBI taxonomy): domain Eukaryota; kingdom Fungi; phylum Ascomycota; class Dothideomycetes; order Pleosporales; family Periconiaceae; genus Periconia; species Periconia digitata. The sequence goes on from CAOQHR010000003.1 coordinate 29,617, forward strand.
CAACTGTCATCTTCTTTCTCGGCGACATTTGAAGACGCATGATTTTTCCCGTGGGCAACAGAAGAATGGTGATGTCTAAAGCGAGGGAGCCCGCTACGCACGCCTTGCTCAAAGCTACGGGATCATATCGAAAGGTACCAAATCCAGTCCAGGCTGATGAAATGGGGTCGGCCTGTACGATATACAGCTTTATAATAAGGCGTTAGTGAGTGTTCATAGCAATCTGAACCTTCATCGCGCAGCTTATGCAGGGTTACTCACAACGCTGGTGATGATTCCCCAACAGCTAACGCAAGCGATAGAAAACCAACACACAATGATGAAATTCGGTGTAACAAATATTCGTTTGTAAAAAAGCAGGAAAGATATCTTGACAACGGCGAGAGCCACATTTGTCAACACCGTCACGCTCCATACACATTTGGCCGAAGATACGGTTGACGGTCTAATCGGGTGAGTGGCATAGTTGACGCCAATATGAGGGGCGAGAGCCCAAATGTCAATGGAAACGGCAAAAGTAATTGCCTAACCCTGTCAGCAGCTGTGGTCGAGCGGGGAAGCATACACCTTACCCATGTAGCTAGGATGGCCCAATCATCACTCTGCCACCCACTCTTCACGTTCCGTCGTGAAGCCCATCTCAGAACAACACTGAGTAAACTGAGAGCTGGAAATAATGCAGTGACGACGAGAAGGCTGGTGGTGATTACAGAAGGCACTTGCGGCGCGGTCGTAGCAGTCATGATGAGTGCTACTGTACGAACTGCAGTATTGTTGGTTGATGAATGGTAAAAAGGGATGAGTGAAGCTCGTGGGTTTGCCGATATATTCGTAGAGGCCGGTCCCATCATCCATGGGGCGACTCCTGCCGGCCGACGGGCTTCGTTGCGAGTATGCAAGTGCCAGGATCCGACGAGGCGTTGTTTTCATTCGTTGCCGAGCGGGAATCAACTCAGCTTTTTGATGGAATACGAGAAAAGATAGTCCCCGGCCATACATACATCCGCAAGACACCCTGTCCCGCAATTTATCCCGACGTTTCGGCGCAGTCCCCTAGGAGCGGCCCGCGAAGAGGCGACCAGCAACCCAACCGAATTTGATAAGTCGATTGGATGTCCCCAAATCGCTGGATAAATTCGTGCAGTAAGCCGCGGGGGCACCCCTGACTACGCCACCCCGTGATTGTGTCACAGCGATAAGGTCTCAATGCAGTCAGCGAAAGCAGTTGGAAATTCATCTGCGCCCACACTGCCGATTTCACTTTACGTGCGAAAGCGTTAGGGTGGTGTTATACGAGTGGCAAAATATCAATCTATTGTCCTTGCGGCCACCAAGTCAAAAGGCTTCATTCGTTGTCTCATGTGCATGTTGCATGCAGCTGGTACTAATATGTTCGCCGCCATACAGGATCAAGATGTAGCATTTGATCGCCAAGGCCTCCAACTCTCCACAGAAAAAACAAAATACAGTTCACCTTTTTCCGGGACATCCTTTTCCCCTCCCTTTTACTCACCTGAGGCGGCCCGCCCTCTTCTCTCGCGCTGATTTGTAAGCAAATCACTGCTTTTATTACCCCCTTTCGTATGTAACCAGCCTCCATGGGTATTGTGCAGTCATATTTTTCAATAGAACACACAAGAAGCTGCCCAAAAGTGATTGGAATACTACCAATTACGTATGACAGTATCGAACATATAGTAAGTGAGCACCCGTGATCGTCAGGATTGTCGTAGACTCGTAGTAGTCTACTTTGTCGGACTGAACAAAAGTCTTCACTTAGATACTGATATCAGCTTTCCAATCTTTTATAATTACTTGCACGATTTGGTTGCTGGAGATTTTTATCGGGCATCAAAACAGCGGTACTTCGTGGTCTCGTTCTCTGTATCCCACGCCAATGCATTGCGCCTTGGCCATTATGAAAGACTCCGGTAAAGTAGGGTAAAGAAACAACCACCAAAACTAACAATAAAAGACTAGGTTTAACTATTATCTTAGGCCCCAGCCCATGTTAAGTTGCGAGCGCGCTGATCAAGTATCAGAAACTTTTCATGTGTCCCCACGGGTTCTCAACACGCGATTCCCTTGCCCCAACTTTTCTGTGCCATTATCACTCCGCCATCATATGAATCGGGGCTTTAATCAAAACCAAACAGAGATGGCGTAATGGGTGAGACGGAGTATCATCTGTCCGTTTTAAAGAGGGTGGGGCGAGCGTCGTTCACCAATCACACAAAATGTCGATGCGCGAATACGAATCCTGGAGGAAGCGCATTCGCAGCGCACCTTCGTGTTCTTGGAATCTTCCCGTGTGTTCTCGTTGAAAATACTAATATCATAACGACTGAGATTCAACTCGTGGTTTACTTGGACAGGCAGAACACGGTCGCTTGTCCACATCTTGAAGAGAATTTCGAACCAACTTCAATCACTCAACTATGTTGTATCTCGCGCTAAGCGCGACTACGGTCATTGCTATTCTTGTTGTCCACAGGCTCTTCACCTGGCAGAGAAACTTCGGGGTCGCGAAATCGGCCGGTTTCCCAACTTTCTATTCTCCGTGAGTTACAATTGTGAATGTTAATCAACAAGCGTTCATTTTCCAAGAGTTCATACCCAGGAAATATGGTGGCTTGCGATACAAGGTTGGATCGGCCCGTATATTGAAAGACTTCCTCGTACTTGGACTAGACCATGGCTTCCGTAGGTTTTCCTTGAATCTCGTGTGCTAAGGAAAAAAGCTAAAAGTGATATCTAGATTTGCTAGGTTGTGGAGACTCTGGCATGTTGGGCATGAACCATTTTCGGAAGTCGGGAGTGATACATTACTGCTGGCTTCTCCTAGCGGCAATACACTCTGGACGTGCGATGCTATGATTGCGAAGCAACTTTATTCGTCACCGACAGTACAAACCCCAGTGGAATCCTTGAAATTCTTGAATATCTGGGGCCCATCGATCTCCACGGTTGAAGGGCAAGAGTGGAGGGCTCACCGAAGAGCGGTCACTAATGGGTTCAATTCATTCACTTACGAGATGGCATGGGAGGAAGCTGTCTTCCAGACCATCGGGTTGGTCGAAAGTTGGAAGAACGATGAGAACAATTCCATGGTATCGAATGTACAACACTGGACTTTACGACACGCGTTGCACGTGTTGTCCGGCGTGCTTTTCAATCAAAGAATAATGTGGCAAACAGAATCTAGGAAAGAAATGAATCAGCCGAGGGGTAATGATCGACAGAGCTTCTCAAACGCTTTGATCACGGTCGTCTCCCGAGTTGGATTGATAATGGTCACGCCACGAATCCTATTGCGTTTACCCGTAAAGGGTCTGCAACAAGTGGGACAAGCACTGGCAGATCTGACTTTTTATCTAGAGTCGATGAGAGCCAGTACAGTGAAGGAATCGGAGATTATCATGGCACAATCCAGAAAGAGTCTTCTAGAATCTATCGTTCTGGCCGGAGAATTTGATGCTGGTAATTCTGACTCTCCACACAACTCGCTTCCAAAGGATAGCATTCTAGGTGATATCTTTGTCACTCTTCTGGCAGGTCATGATACGACAGGAAATACACTCGCCTTCACTATTCTGTTACTAGCCGTTTATCCAGAACACCAAGAGAGCATACAAGCGGAGCTGGACGAGATACTGGGCGACCGGGCAAGCGATCAATGGAGTTGCGAGAAAGACTACCCAAGTCTTGAGCAAGGCATTACGGGGGCCTTTCTGAAAGAAGTGCTTCGATTGTATTGTCCTATTGAGTTTGGAATTCGTCACACAGTTGCACCTACACAGATCACGGATTCATCTGGAAAGCAACACACGATCCCGTCCAACACTACTTGCGTGATGAATCTTTCAGCAGCAAGTCAGAATCCAAGCATCTGGCCAAGATCAAATATTTCTGACGATTCCCGACGGAAGCTACATAATTCTCATGCGATTGATTTCAACCCAAAGCGATGGTTAAATGAAGTTAAAGGTACAAAACATCAGATGTTCTGGCCTTTTGGGAAAGGATATCGAAAGTGTCCAGGCCGACGTTTTGCTCAAGTCTCAATCATGGCTACTATAGCAACTTTGCTCAAGAATCACTCAATCAGACTCGTGGTAGATGAAAAAACTATTCTTGCTCACGGTGGCAATGCGGATCAGGCACACATGGCGACAAGAGAGAAGACCATTTGCCAACTGGAAGATGAAGTTGAAGTGTACTTGAATGTCAGTATGAAAGGCTCCGTACCGGTCGAGATTGTGCCTCGTACACAATTCTAATGTGCAAGCCCTTGCTCACATTTCACTCCATGTTCATGTTGTATAATGACTATATGTTTTGCTGTCGCAGCAGCAACTCTGGGATTTGGCCAAGTCTCCCGCATAAAGGTGATCTTGAGATAAGTACCGGTTATAACTTTTCATTGATTGATTATAAATTCGTCACCCGCAGCATGTATCCATACATGGCATATAAGCAATATTCTGAGGATTACCTAAGTCATCATTTGAACGTAAGATATTACATATCCATTTCTGTTATGATAAACCCAGTCAGCCCGTGTATGGTTTTTGCGACATGGTAGCATGTTTTCTCGCTACTTACCTGGTCATGGCCGCAGCACGAGGTCTCGGTAAATGCAGTATGGGAAGTCTAGTGCCCAACCATTCCCCTGTCTTTGAGGGTGGTCAGCCGGTTCGGATCCGCAATCACTGCATGACAGACACGGAAAGTCCAACAGGATCATCCATGTGATACTCGCGGTGTTATTACTTTGTTGAGAAACTGATTTCCTGACAAAGCTGAAACTGTTACTCCGTTGTGCTGTCTCCTCTGTGCCTTCGGCGTAAGCTGAATTACCCTTTGAGGCAGTCGTTTTCTAGTCTCTCGTCATTTTAATTAAATGCGCTTTCATCAGCTGCATGCCAATGACCCCTCAAGCCGCATTGTCTCTGTGCATTGGTTCATCAAAATTCGGACACCGATCAACATGATGTGATCAGGGTAGCGAAGGACCAGCCAGCCTGGAGAAACTAGTCTTCCTTCGATCGAATTTATGCCCGCGATCATGACCAGTAATAGTAGTGTGCTCTGCAATATACCTACATATGTGCATATGTATGCAGGCATATACATGGATGCAACGTACACATCCACGTGATCAAATTAGTGAAGAACACCACAGAAACAGCATCGTAGAGTGACTGAGTGTATGATGAAGTGCTACTCGAAGCGGACAGTTTTGACCAAATTATCAACTAGCCTCATTCCCCATCATGGACCACCCACTTAGGCATCTATCTACGGCAAACGAAACCCATTCAAAGCTATCATGGCTGCAGTACGACGTTCCGGTTTCTTATACTCACATTCTGATCATAACCTCAATCACTGCCTATCTATACGCTGTCTATCAAGCCCAGCGAATCGCGAAGAATAGCAAAGTTGCTTTGCCTATAGGACAATGGTCACTTTTGATGCCTCGCGTAATGCACAACGCTCTGTATGGCTTCCGGGCATCGAAGCTGTTGGACAGCGGCTACACGAAAGTATGAGTAGGCAGTTCTACAGAATTATGCTACCGCTGATAGAAACTTAGATCAAAAGCAAGGCATTTCAGTTGATTCAAAATGACAGAAACATCATAGTACTCCCGCATACCCTCCTCGATCAGCTTTCATCGCTGCCTGCTACTGTTGCTTCACCTCACGGTGCCCTCGAGCAAGATCTTCTTGGACCACATACGGGGCTGAATCTCATATTAGACAGTCGATTGCATCACTCGATCGTGCAGAGGAAGTTGACACCAAGGCTACCCATAATGGCACCTAGGCTTCAAGACGAGTTGATGAATGCCGTCGACTTTCATTTTTCCCATGTCGAGAATGAAGAAGGCAATGGGTGGACCAAGTTTCAGCCTTACCAGGTACTTGCGAAAATTTCTGCACAACTTGCGGCAAGAGCATTAGTCGGGCGTGAGCTGTGTAGAAACAAAATCTGGCTGGATGTCTCTGTCAATTACACCGAAAGCTGTAAGTTAATCGGGGTTTAGCTCTGACTGTCATTGATTATCGAGCGTGAAGAATCACTAATACTATCCGTCAGTATTCCGTACTATCGTGGTCCTTCGTTTCTTCCCCGCGTGGACCCATTCCACACTGCGCTATCTTCTTCCCTCCTACTGGGCAGGTCAAAAATATGTTCGCACCGCGAAAAACCTCTTAGGCCCTATCATTCAAGACATGATTGACAAGAACAACGTTGGAGAATGGACATCGGCGGATGATCAGGAGCCTAGTGTTTTATCTTGGCTTGCTGAGACAGCTAAAGGCCGCGATCGGAATGCCGAAACCCTAGCTCATGTCGAAGTACTGCTGGCACTAGCAAGCGTACATACCACGCTTTTACGCATGGTCAACGTGCTTTATGATATAACAGCCGATTCAGCTTGCCTTGCAGAACTTCGTGCCGAGATTGAAGACGTAGCTGTGGCGGAGAAGGGCAAGTGGACATACGCTGCATATGCGCGTCTTGAGAAACTTGACTCAGTAATGCGTGAAAGTCAGCGCATGAGCCCACCTACAATTCTAGGGCTTAAGAGGCTTTTCAAAGAAAGTTTTACCTTCGAAGATGGGACGCATGTCCCACGTGGTGCCTATGTTACCTTGCCTATCTACGCTATCGAGAACGATGCTTCCGTTACACAAAATCCGGAAAAGTTCGACGGGTTAAGAAGCTATCGTTTGCGTCATATGAAGGATAATGAAGCTCAAGGAGTGAGGAATGCCGTGGAAAGGGAAGAGTACCAATTTTCTTCCCCGGGTCCGACAGTGCTGAACTTTGGCTACGGAAAGACAGCATGCCCTGGGAGATTTTTCGCTAGTTTGGTAGTCAAGATGGTGTTTGTCAAGCTACTAACTGAGTTCGATTTCCGATACACGGGTAAGGAAGTCAGACCCCAGAATATAGTGATGCACGAGTTCTTATTTTGTTGGCCTTGGCATTGGATGGAAATGAAAAAACGGGCGAACGGCGTGTGCCCGTTCTAAGTCATCAATTGAATTCAATTCTACATAGGCTTTCTGGCAATCACAGTAAGAAAGCTATCTACCGATGACACGCCTTTTGCGCAGTCCTCTGCTACTGTAGAGAAGTGCTTCTCCTTGAACGTGTCGATAGCCTCACTCAAGCCGGGTGGAACATCTATCAGTGCCAGCATATGCATTTCGTGCATCTGCGTGAGCAAACTCTTTCGCGTTTGGATTCTTTCCTCCACTAGCACATCCAGGCCTTCTGCACTCATTGCTGGGGCGATAGAGTTGACCCAACTATTGACTTCATATTAGTGCCCAAAACAGGTTTGGAAAATGGGCACTTACGCATGGTTGTAATTTGGGAACGGGTGTTTCTCCATTTCAATGAGAGCTTCGACAGATGACGTGTCCTGGTTTTCAGATACTGTGATAGGCCTTAGACTCGTCTTGTCATGTTCAATCCACTGGACGAATCCCCCAGGCTCTACCGGTGATGTCAGCTCGGCAAGCATGGGTCTGCATTTGTAACAACAGACAACCCACTTAATAACTCTATGGCGTTCTTAACCATGGATCGAATTTTTTCTTCATCCAACATGATGAACAAGCGGAAATGGACCACGTCAAAGGTTCCCAGCAGGGGTTCGGGAAAGGAACTTAGAATGTCCTGACTGTGCAATGTCACATTCGACGGTAGCCAAGCTGCCGGTGGAAAGAATTTGCTGTTTACATCGAATCCGTGGACGTCGGCTTGGAGTTTGGGATCTTCAGCTACGTCAATAGCCCAGATGCTGCACGTAAACCGCGTTAGCAGACGTGCAAAAGAGAAAGTACAGCGCATACGCAGTCTGGGTACCCATGTCTGCAATTCGTGTTGCCTGCTTGGCAGGGACGCCGATATGAGGGTGCATCGTCCATCCGGTCAGTTGTTTGAGAAAGTAGTGGAAGTAGTTCATCCTTGGGTGGTTAGCAGGGATCGAAATAAACCGCCCGTTTCGTTCGGGTTGCCACGGAAAGCTTGTCATTACTTTGTCGCCGAGATGAAATCCGTGCCTGCACTGTATTGTCTAACAGCGGCCATCTTTTCCTATTTCGGGTGTGTAGTATTCAAAACTAGGAGGGTTGTGACGAACTGGTGATGACAACAGGCAATCAAAATGCAAATCCGCGGGCTTGAATCATCTTGCGCCGGTGTCCGAAGCTTTATCAGTTGCCTTGCGAGCGAAATTGAACACGAGCAATCGGTATTCCAGTCTCCGACACCGTCCGGCTAAAGACCCAAAGCTCTGGGAAGAAACAGGTGCAGGACGTGCATTTCAATGTATCACAGCATGCACGATGCTCTTATCAGTTGCACACTAAGAGTGCAGTACTGTCAAGCACTGGCGAAGGTGTGCTAGATTACGTTGTCACGCAGGAAAACACGGACACCTGCCCGTCACGTTCTCCGCCCCTAGAAGATTTTTCCTTCGTACCCTTCGATTATTCAACCCTTAGCCTTGGAAGCATCATTTTTCTCCCGATTTTCAATTTCTTCTTTCGCGGCTCCGAGAAAACGTGCAAGAGGTATCGCAATGTCTGAAGCGTCCGAACCAATCCGCACGACCACACCTGTGGACATTATCGACAGCGGCGTCAACAAGGACTCAATTGATTCTTCAATCGATCCTGAAAATGAGGTTACTGGAGCTAAGCTACAACTCATACATATGGGAATTTGTCTATGTACCTTTTTGGTCGGCCTGGTAAGTTGATATGATTGGATGATTCGACGGACTTCCCTTAGATAGCCAAATGTGTGGCTAATGCGACAGTAGGATTTCAATGTCATCGCGACCGCGGTTCCAGTTATCACATCCAAATTCGACTCTCCCAATCATGTGGGGTGGTACGGATCAGCATTCTACATGACACTCTGTGCGTCCCAGCCGCTGGCTGGTAAAACATACACACTTTTCCCCAAGAAGCTCAACTACTTGATTTACCTGGCCATATTCGAACTCGGAAGTCTAGTATGCGCTCTCGCTCCATCATCTAGAGCGCTTATAGCGGGGCGTGCTGTCGCTGGATTTGGTGCTTCTGGCGTGTTTGCTGGCGGTTTCGTGCTCTTGACTACCATCATTCCGCTACACAAAAGAGCCATATACACGGGAACAATGAGCTCAACTTTTGCAATTGCTAGCATTATCGGGCCAGTCCTGGGCGGAGGTCTCACACAGCATGCCAGTTGGCGTTGGTGCTTCTACATCAATCTTCCTATTGGCGGTTTCGCAGCCCTAGTCTTCTTTCTTGTTTTTCACGTCAAGCCCGCGGTCACCGAAAAGGCGCCTCTCGCTGAAAAGCTCAGGGGTCTTGATGGCGTCGGATTTGTCTTGTTTTCAGCTGCTATAACTATGCTTCTCCTAGCCCTTCAGTGGGGTGGCCTTGAATACTCTTGGAAATCATCCGTCGTCATCGGCTTGTTTGTTGGATTTGGACTGCTCCTTATCCTATTCATCTGCTGGCAAATATACATGCAAGACAAGGCGCTCATCCCGCCTAAGCTATTCAAAAATCGCAACGTGTGGCTTATATGTACCAGCAGCTTCTTTGTAAACGGCCCCTTCCAAACGATAGTTTATTGGCTTCCCATATGGTTTCAGGTCGTACAGGGTGTTTCTCCAACACGATCCGGCATTCATTATCTTCCTACCGTCATCTCTGATGTTCTTGCTTCATTCATCGGGGCTGGCATAGTCATGAAGCTTGGGGTATGGAACCCCTTTTTGTTATTTGCAGAAGCAATGGTCTGTATTGGTGCTGGTCTACTGACAACCCTCGTTCCCGGAATATCGCAAGCGAAGTGGATTGGCTTTCAAATCTTTGGTGGTATCGGCTATTCTCTTGCGAGCAATCTGGTGTGTCTTTCCCGAATGCGCTTTTGGGAGGCCAGACTAACATTCTCCCATAGGCTCACCTTGGAATGCAAGCGTCTTTACCAAAAGAGCTTGTCCCATTGGGTGCCACAAACCTGCTGACAATCATTTCAACAAGCTGTGCTATATTCCTTGGAATCGGGCAAGCCGTATTTGACGATAGACTCATTGTCAATCTTGCGGAAGCTGTAGATTCTGAAGTGGTGCATCAAGTCATTTCAGTTGGCGCCACGAGGGTCAGGGAAGTGACCAGCGATGTCGACTTTGCGGCCGTCCTAAAAGCGTACAGCAGTGCCGCAACGCAAGTTTTTGTAAGTGTTGGTCATACCTCAGCTGAATTTCTAAATCTAATAAAGTTTCAGTATATTCCTGCTACTGCGCCAGTAATGTCCTTTGCGTTGGTGGCACTGTGCAAATGGACCTCAGTAAAAAAACCCGAAACGACTGGAGGCGAAAAGACCGTCGAGAAAGACGAAGAGCGAAAGTCACGAGTTTGAGTGAGTCGGTTATCTTATTTTAGACACGCTATATGTTCATGGCGTATGTCCTCCACGCCATCAATTGATGGTTGTAGGGGTACAAAAACATCTAAATAAGGAAACTCGTCCCACCGCATCATTGATCAACGATGAATATGTTTTATAATGGTGCTCAGAGTTCTTAGGCAGTGAAGATAACTTCGTAAGCTATTGAAGACGGGAATCCTACGAAGGAACATTCCAAACCCATGTTTCTAATGATAGATACTTAAAATAAGCATTTGGGATTCTTGGAAATCTTCGCAAGTGCTCTTATACGGACGGCATTTGACGGCAATTCGTCGATCATCAATACGATTCCACATTTCCCATGCAGCAGCTAGTCCTAAAACGTCCATGTACGATAAGGGACGGTCCGCGCCTTACCCAGTACTCCGCCCGCCATGCATACCCGCCCCTCTGCTACTGCAATAGATCGGTGAGATGACTTACCTCCTTCTTGATTAAGGATACGGCAATTGAGTAATCAACTTACGTACATATACACCCGTGGGCTGTAACTCCATGATTGGGTAGAATGAACAGCAATGTGATGAACAGCAGAAAAAACCGGGGCCCATAATATTGATTCCCTGTTTTTATGCGGCGTTATATTGAAAATGCTTCTAACCTTGTCCAAGACACCATCTTCTCCTCAACCCACATCGCTCAAATGGACCAGCAAGATTGGGTAATTTCAGCCCCCGGAACTGGTCACGCGGTCATCACACCAGACAGCATACGGCCAGGTGGTCAATATGCTATTCCAGAATTCTTCGCTCTCCGACGAACCAACATTTTGGAGTCAGGACTCATGAAAACAAACTCGTGCGTGATCTGTGTGGCTGGTCTTGTCGGCACACCTAGACGGTTGGCCACAAAGGAGAACTCGTATTCATCCAGCAATTTGACGAGGATGACCTTGCTTACCAAGCTGGCAATCGACCTTCCCGGACATGCCCACCGGCCAGCGCCCCACCGATGGTCCTTGCTATCGACGCTCCGGAATGGCTGCGCTCGATGCACAGCCAGCCCCTCCTCGTAAGCACGGAGCGCGTTATAGACACGTGGGTTAGGGAAAATGTCAGGGTCCATGGCAAGACTATGTCCAGACGTAGTGATGAATTGTCCTGGTTGGAGATGTAGGCCTGTCGAGAGCACGATAGGCTCCTCGATAAAGCGAGAATATACAAGCATGCTACCCGGGGCAAGGCGGGATGTCTCCTTCAAGGCTGAATCGAGCTTATCAAGGGAATTGAATGCTGCGACATCCCACTCTCCCCCACAGCGCTTGTGCGTTTCCTGTATCTCCTCGCGTATCTCCTCCAGGAAGTGTGGATGCCCAACAAGGTCAGCAATGACACCAGTAACAAAGGCCGCTGAACTGTAGGTGCCTCCAGCAATAACAGATCCCACCAATCGAGTCAACATATATCCGTCTCTCTCTTCCTCGTTTTTAGCTTCATATATCATCCAGGATATCAAATCGGGGTTTTTGCAGCGTTTTGATGGGTCTTCCCTGCGGAATTCAACCTCGGGTACAACGAAGTTCTCCAACGTTTTCCAGCTCCGCTCCAGTCGCCACTTGAAAGGAGTCATCCAAACAAGAACTGGCTGCATGAAGCGTGGAACAAGGCGCATGAAGAACATGATTGAAAACACTTAGGTAATGTATAAGCAATTGCTAATGATGGAAATAGTGAAGTCTTACCATTGAGCGTATGCTCATAACATAGGCGAATAAGTTCGGGATTGTCGCAGATTGGAGGACCAAATGTAGTCAATGTAACAGCTTGACTGATGCAGTGAACAATCATGTTGACTGGCTGAATTTCCGTCCACGATTTTTCTTTTTGTGGGAGATTTTCAGTTATCGTTTGCTGAACCCGCGTTTTGATTGATGGCAGCAGGCCAGGAAGAGCGGGGGTCACACGTGCAAGTAGCAGCTTGACATGGTGATTTGTCTCTTTTACCACATCCATACCGTTGAGATAGCCAGTCAAAGAGGAAGAGTGCGACTTTCTCGAACTAATTGCGCTCTGGGGAAGCTTGTTCAGCTCCCCAATCATATCATCTGGAAGGACCACTATGTCTGCATCTCCGCGAGCTAGTCGGTAAGGCCGTCCTTTATACTATGATTGTTTAGCATGCAAAATTTGATTGGTAAGAGCCAGAACTTACCCTCTCGTATGCTTCATCAAGGATCTTGTCGGAGCGGAACGCCCAGCGCCACCGAGAGAAAACTCGAGGCTCCAGAGCGAAACACCGATTCACAAGAGGCAATCCATCCTTGTAAGACAGATGACGATTCAAAGTATACAAAATAGCGAAGACAATAGAAATGATGGAGAAAACTCTCAAGGGAAACAACTGTTGAAAACTGAGTTTGAGTATCTGAGCATGTGAGAAGCTCGCATTGGAATTGTACTCTGTGGTTGCCGCCATGATCTCATGTGCAGATTATCGAATCCGTGATGTGAGAAACAACTCAAATTATCAAGTTCCTCAGGCTATATATATCGTCCCTCAGAAGCAATTGACGACATTGTTATCCATCCAAATATAGGCCGGCAGCAAGTTATCTGCGTCTAGCCGAAAATCAATTCTCGAAAGTTGCCACCGGACTTCTTTGCACCAAAATCCTAGCCGGGATGGCATATGGCAACACTCTGCAAGAGCCATATCTCTCAGTTTGTTCCGAGGATCGACTCCTGTCCGTCTTACTCGCAGTAATTTGGTTTCGGACTACGAAAGAAGTGGGCCGTGAGGAATTATGAGCAGTGCAACGATTGGTTTCCAGAGTGACCAGCGCTTGTCGACCCTTGAGGTGCTAACAATACATCTGCAGCATGGAAAATCGAGGCGGCCCTCCGAAAGCCCGCCAAGTGACCTCAGCCTTTCGACCACCGCAGCTTCTGAACGAAGGCCGCGCCCAGCTATTTTACCCAATCCTTGTCCCCCTACTACAACTTCCAAACACATCACCATAATTCATCACACAAGTTCATTGCCTACTCTACCAAGAACACCATCTTCAATCATGAGCACTCAGAAGCAGTCATCGTTGATCACAAGCGGCCTGTTAGTCGTGTCGGTGATCTTCCCCTTGCTTGCCTTTGCCTCCATTATCTTGCGATGGAAATCAAGGCGAGTATCCAAACAAAACTTCGGCTCGGATGACTGGTCTATCTTAATCTCCTGGGTAAATCAACGATTATTGCTATGATAAGAGAGAACCTGCTTACACAGTGATAGATCACAACATTTGCTCTCAGTGTACATGTGTGGGTTTTCACGCCAATGATTGGGATTGACTACTACTCAAACCCATCCTCAGTCTCAAAATCACTCCAGGTTGGTCACTTGTCCTCTTTTAAATGTGATACAGTCATGCTGATATGCTGACCACTGATACTCAGTGCCTATTTCTAGCCAGCGCTCTGGTCCAGATCCCTCTAGCATCCGTCAAGATATCCATCCTACTTTTCTACCGACGAATATTCAGCGTGGGAATCTTCAAGCGAATTGTAATAGTGGTCGCAGGCCTAATAGCATGTTGGGGCATTATAATCTTCGTTCTCATGCTCAACATGTACGATAACATAACAACAGCCTGGGGCAAAAGCACAGGTTCACCACGCTATGACCCTGCGAAGTTCGGCTATGCGCAGGTTGGAAGCAGCATCGCGCTAGATGTTCTTGTGTTGTGTCTCCCATTGCCACTCGTCTCTAGATTGCACTTGGAGTGGAAAAGGAAGGTTGCGGTTGCCCTCATTTTCTGTCTCGGCTTCGTGTAAGTCGGCAATATTCCCCAACCCATTGAGCGGTCAAGGGAAGCAGAACAGCAGGGCTAACAAAGAACAGGTGTGTCATTGCTGCTACAGCGCGTTTTATTGTATTGCATCGGTCGCTACATCTAGTGCTAGAGTCTTCAGGAAACAGTGCTGTTCGTAAGTATCCCGGCTGTTCCTGCGGTCTGTCGCCAGCCACTGACGTGCGTACAGACTTACAGTCGCAAAATTTCATCTTGATGATCATAGAACCAAATATTTCTGTCGTTGCAGCCTGTTTACCTTGCTACGGCCCGCTGGTAAAAGGTGGACGTTCCCAGATGTCCCTTATCAACAGTGTGCGCTCTATGTTCTCGCTGCGCAGCCGTCAGGACTATGCGCAGTACGGTAGTGGGAGATCAGAGGGCAACTCAGCTACTGAATCTCAAATTGAACTTAGAAAAGGTCGAATGCAAGCAAATTATGTTGCAGAGCGCTTCTCCGACGAGGGCGGAGAAGTACAACAAGGCGGCATCAACGTTACAAGGAACGTACAGGTGGTGCGCAGCTGAACCGCATTACCATCTTGAATGGTAATGGTCAGCTAGAGACAGCGCATACTGTCTGACAGAAGGGCAAATGAACACTATCACTATTTGATAATAGGGCTACAAGTAGAGAGATCACATAAGGGAGATTGACTCGGTAGATCGAACTTTGCCTGGAATATCTTGTCCACAACATCCTTCCTCTTTTCTTGTTATTTACTGGTGCGAGACCGCAAGGAATAAAATTTCGTTTGGCATCCATACCGTACATGACATATTTGACCGCCGTGACCGTACAGGCAGTGCATGCAGCACGACTCCCACCATACCAGAGTGCTGGTACCTTTTCGGCCGCATTTTTCGGCAAATCTCATAACCGCAACTAATACGAGATTTCGTGTTATCGGAAAGTACAGCCCAACAAGATTGCATAATACATGCCCCGCAGCGGGCAAATAGAGTACATATAGCCATCGACTAGCGAATGTTCCTGCAAGTAAGACGGCACAATTCACACATTCGGCCCCCCACCTCTTTGTTAGGAGATCCAACGGAATTAAGAACACTGTCGGCTTTGATTGCTGCCTGGTTGCCTTGTTGCCCGATGCCCGATGCCTGATGCCTGTTGCCTGTTGCCTTGGTGTGAATTGTGCGACAGCAACCTAGGGTCAGGTTGAAGTCCTTCACCAGCCCCGCGGGGTCTATTGATAATTTCTACTGTTGTCTTCACCATTCAGTCTGAACACCCAGATCTGCGATAATTTCTTCATTCTAAGCAATGCAACCCATCAAAGTTCATGTCATTCGTAAGTCGCTCATCCGCTGCCTCTCTAATTTGACGGACGTATGTTTCTGTGGCGTTTTTTTGTCTGTTGTTCACCTATCGTCAACATGCTCACCCGTCATTAGCTGCGGGACCCAACCCATGGAAGCCGGTCCTGATACTCGAGGAACTCGGTGTGCCGTATGAGCTGAACTCTTTCAGCTTCGAAGCAGTGAAACAAAAGCCTTTCATTGATATAAACCCCAATGGGCGTGCACCTGGTATCCACGATTTTCCTCGCCCTTCTTCATACTCCATCCTGCTAACGTGGGCCAGCGATCGAGGACCCCAACACCGGGCTTACCCTTTGGGAGACCGGCGCAATCATTCTCTACATAATCGAGCAATATGATACCAAAAAGATACTGAGCTATGATTCACTGAAAGAGAAACATCTCAGTCAACAGTGGCTCGCCTTCCAGATCAGTGGTCAAGGCCCCTACTTCGGCCAGGCAGGCTGGTTCAACGCTCTGCACCCGGAAAAGCTCCCGTCTGCGATCGAGAGGTATAACAACGAGCTGAAGCGGATCCTCGGTGTACTTGACGGCGCACTAGACGGCCAACAATGGCTCGTTCCTGGTGACAAAATGACCTACGCGGATCTTGCTTTCACTGTCTGGAATGATCGAATCGATGCTCTTATCTTCTGCGCACCAGACAAGAAATTTGAAGGGTTTCCTAATGTTCAGGTCTGGCATGAACGGATGACTAGTCGTCCTGCATGGAAGAAAATCATGGATACGAGAGCGCAGTTGATGGATGAGCAAGGTTTGCAACCAAATGGGATGCCCAAAGGCATTAACTCCTTCCAAGAGTATGAAGCTATGATGAAGGCGAAGGCGGCTGGAACACCTTGAGGGCAGTCGTTCAGGAGCTTTCTGTTTGCGGTCGTATGCAGAAGCTTCCGGGCGACCTGAAAACGGGTATCGTTTAGCACTTTAGGTAGCAGTTTTACAGCCTATCTATCATCAATTGTCTCTTCATCACTTATTCATGAACTACACAGTTTGTCGGTTCTAATAAAACCTAATGTGCGATTTGCATCGCCACTCGTTGTCGCATGATCGTCAACTAGTGCTTCATCACAAGCTTTCACGCTCTACACAATACGCTGACACTAGCTCGATTCGTTGCTAATCTGTGGCTCTATTCCCAGTATTGCGATGTTACGATTCCTGGAGTTTTGATGTCAAAAAATTCACCGCACTGACTAACCATCGGACGACGGTTCCAGGCTTAACGTGACTAAGGCAATGTAAGGTTTACTGCGGGTCATATCATAATCATAGAGCTTACAGTTCCAGTTGCTTCTCCCATGAAGACAGTAGCACTAGAACGGTTAGAATAGCACACTGAGAATCTAAAAACTTTTACTGGGGGAAGGCACAATGACGAGCGTAGAACCGGTTCCTCGCATGGTTCTCGTGGCCCCAGACGATTCTAATTTACGCAATGACGGATTCTTTTCGCTTGCTATCAGAGCGATCATACTAAGAGTCTTCCCCATACCCATATCGTCGGTGAGGATCTCCCCTCTCCATATAGGTGGCACTGAAGATCCATTTTGGTCCGTCGAAGTATTGGGGAGTCTCCAACGCCATTTTCAATTAGATACCGAGATCTCAAGACTTGAATACATACGTTGGTACATGGTTTTGACTACTGGGGGTGGGCCAATGGTTATTATTCAGAATAGATTGTTGAACAACTGCCTTACCTCTCCGCAAGAATGTCAGTGCTGCCTTTTGGTGCCTACGTAAGTCAGTCAACATATAATTCTATTGCGTGGCCAAACCTACGACTGCAGCTTGATAGCAAGCACAGAGGTAATTATTGCCCTTTTCAGTTTTTCGGATGTCTCGAATTCAGCAACTGCAACCGCGATTTTGCTTCTCAGTAACCCCGTTTTGCCTCGTCTCGGCTGTTGAATATCGAAGGTCATTGGGGGAACTCTGAACATACCAGACAGTCAATGGGGATTAAAGTAGGGGACACTGCGGTCACAATCACAGGGATCCTGAAGATGATAACCTTTCTCCTCCATAACATCGCCGATCATATCGGCCATTTGTAATCTTGCATTGACCCATAGAGGACCACTTCCACTTGACATGCTGTAAGTTATCCAGGTCCACATCCTCTGACGTTGATAATGGCATCAAGTAAAGATAATTCGAAAAGAACTGATCTGAATCAAGGTACTAATCTCACTCAATTAGCAAGAAGACGACGCTAATTTTCTCGGATTGTCCGTGCTACCTTTGTCATGACAGCATTAGTTCTATTTCGATTCGAGAAAGAGATATTATTAGGTTGTTATAAATGTGAATACGTAAGACCTCACTTGTGAGAGCTAGGCACGATAAAGTATCCGTGGCTGTCACGAAGCTTACGAGTTTTTACTCAGATTCATAGCAATGACACACGGAATCCTCTGAAATTGGGCATCGAGATGACGAAGTAAGTGATACAGTAAGATGAATTTCAATTAGTGATTTGATTGCATTTCAAATGTAGGTAGCCGTGAGCACGGTGACTAGCTAACTTCTATTAATATCTAGAACTCGAATCTCTCGCCCACAAGGCTCTCGCTCAGCTCCCAAAGCTTGTCTGCATCGGCATCATTGATCGCATAATCTTTGGTCAGAGCGTAGATCCCATTTTCAACGATGAATGCGGCAGGTTTGCTGCGAAGCTCTGGATTTAATGCAGTGTAGAGCACAACCCCAGCGGCCTGCTCAATCGACACCATGTTTTGTGGAGGAAGCGGCTGCCCGTCATTGCGCTCAATGGCAAGCAGATATGCTTCACCAAAGTACTCTTGGTCAATAGCAGAGTTGGCAAGCAACGAGCTTTCGAGCGTGACACCCGGGTGCGCCACGAGCACTGCGATACCCTTGCCTTTCAAGCGATTCGCGAGACCGCGCGTACCTAATAGTTGCGCAGATTTCGCTTGTCCGTAAGCTTTCCAGCCATTGTAAGATTCGCCATTCTTGATTAATATCAGCCTATGTTCATGATTATGTTGGATGTGAAATGTCGTACCGAATAGTTGATGTTGTCGTACTGAATGTCACTCATCTGGTAACCCAGACTGCCAATGTTCAGAATAAGATCCCCTGCCCGAATAAGGCCGGATTTCAACAGCAAATTCGTCAAAAGGAAATGACTGAGGTAATTTGCTGCAAACTGGCTTTCTACACCGTCCTGTGAAAGTAGGAATTTCCGAGGAGCCATTACGCCAGCATTGTTGATAAGAATATCGATGTGATCCGTGGCCTCTTTGACTTGTGTGACAGCATCATGGACTGATTTCTGAGACAACAGGTCAAGTTGTACAAACTTGACTTGGACTCCGGGGTTGGCTCTGTTTATCCCCCCGATCACCGGTGTAATCTTGGATTTGTTTCGACCCGCGAGAATGAGCAGTTTTGGACCAGCTGTAGCTAGGGAGACTGCGACTTTACTACCAATTCCCGCCGTGCTAGGGCCAGTGATGAGTACTGAGATGTGTCAGAGCGCAAATTTCTGATGTTGGAAGAGGCATAAGCTTACAGGTCTTGCCTTGAGCCTCCTTGCCGAAAGAGCTCAACACCTCAGTATCGGTGGTGTTGATGTCGAAAGGCATAGTGCTAGATTGAAGAGTGGAAAGTAGGTGGAAAGTAAAATGATTGGTAATGCCGTAGTAATGCTGTGATGCTGTGTTGTTGCGGGCTCTAGTGGGCGTGAGACGGTGGTGCTTACATGGGAGTCTTATACGCGACAAACATCACGCATCATGGTGCTGTGCCGCATCATGGTGCTGTGCCGCATCAACCTGCGTGTCTCTCGAGGCAACAAAGAATAAATTAATCGCTCATTTTTGCCTCGCAGTTTGCGCTTTCCGCGTCTCGGGGTTTGCTCAGCACGAAATAACGCTTTCCAAGACAACATGTACGTCCTTAACGTGGTCCGAGGGAGGTGCTGTGTTGGTTTCAGACCATAAAAGTAATATGGATGGGGTTTATGCACATCGAATGCACTATTCGCCTTTCACACGGCAGCAACAGTCCAGAGGACTAGAGGTGCATGCACTTCGTGCTGTACTCAGGGCTTATCATCTTTTAAAAGCATGCTGTGACTATGTTGAAAGGTGGGTGAAAATCATAATATAGCACCTACCAATAATACTTCAATTCAAGCAGGTTATTAGCAGAAGAAGCCACTGTGGTTCATCTTAAGATAGAAGGCTCGTGCGGACACCGTTATGGGCTCAACTAGGAGATGAGTATCTCGGATCAGATCGAGCATCCCGAGTAAAACTGAGAAAGAGCACCACCGGTTAAGGGGACGACTTCGGATCTGGCTCTCTTACTGGCAGCTCAGGTATTGGGAGTTTGTCACAGTAAGTATTCAATCTCTCTACGTAACCGATACAGAACTCATACATTTTTTCAGCTTCAAAAGATACGACCGGGCCGAATCGTAGACCGTGGCATAGATTTACCCGATTCTCTAAAATACGACTACCCCCCACGTCCGCCGAGGAGCACGGCAAAGGATCCATGGATATCTGACACGAACTTAAAGACATAGTCGTTTAGTCATCAGGTTGACCCGCCTTTTTAAAACACCCACACGCAGGCTTTTTTAAAACACCAAGTTTTTTACTTCAGTGCTCACTCAGCACGTAAAACTCAATAAGACATAGTCGACTCGTGCATTTCCACATGCTGGATGATTTTTTTTCTAAATATACTTGGGATCCATGACTGCGCTTGTCCCGAGGGAGACGCTAAGCGCATCGTGCGTGCATTACCAAAGAAGGGCTCTGAATTTCAAATCAGAGCTCCTAGCGGGACGGGCGACTATGTTTGGGGTATTTACGCGAGATATTTGGTTTCTTCAATCCGGGTATTTGGGATTCACGTAGCGATTCTTGCCGTCACTATAGGGTTATGGGTATGGTGGCAGATAAAGCATCCAGACGACCTGCAGGAGGCATTTGTTCCTGTCACCGTTGCGGGCATCTGCATATCTACATTCGGGGCTAGTACGGGGATCTTGAAAGGCATGCGATGAAAATCTGATGTTGGTGATTTTGGAGGCACGCTACATTTGGAAAGCTGACCAGTCAATGAATTTGATTCTATGCTTTGATGTTCCGCAACTCTGAATGGACACACTATCTGTTTACAAACTAATACACACCCCATAATCATCCATACTAAGAAGCATGAGCATCATCTTTCAGTACCTCCCCTTCTCCACAACATCAACTTGTGCCTCTCCCTCACTCTTCCCCTCAATCACGCCGTCTCCAACTTTTCCCTCCACCACAGCCTCCAAATCAGGCACATCCGAATGTTTAACCCCATCAAACAATCTATTCACCTCCTCCAACGTCAACCCCCTCGTCTCAACCCAAAACACAAGCACGAAAACCACCATCAACACATCGACACTAGCATTGATAATATAAACCTTCCACCCAATCGCCGCCAGCCCAAATGGTACCGCCATAGTAACAAACAACCCACAAAGCTTCGTCGCAAACGTATATATACCCATTCCTACCGCACGGATATCAAACGACAGAACTTCAGGTGGGTACAAAACGGTCAAGGGGGTGATTCCCCATGCGTACGTTGCGTTGTAGATGAATATCATAGCGATGGTGCCGTACACTCCGGGCGCATAACCCGAGGTGCCGTATTTTGCGGTCAAGCCGGCGAGGATGTAGAGGGCAATCGTGCCCGCGGAGAGGGCGCCTGCGCAAAGAGTTTTGCGCCCGACTTTGTCTGCGAAGAGGGAGGCGATTACTGCGACGACTAGGGTCCAGGCTGTCAGGATGACGTTTATTTGGAGTTGCGTCGTTGGGTCTGATATACCAGCGCTCTGGATTATGTTATTAGTGGGTCACACGGGTAGAGAGGTGGAGGGTGGGAGAGTAAACTTACGCTGAGCATGTCGCCGAAGTAGAACTGCACGATGTTGGTACCGGGAAGCATGACCATGATGCTGAAAGTGGTGGTGATGAGAAGACGGCGACGATTTGCGGGTTGTGCTAGGGATTGGACGACGGAGAGTTCGCGTTCTTTCTCCCAGCGGAGCGTGTCTTGGATTTCCTTGAACTGCAGTTGAACGATGGGGGAAACGGTATCACCGTCACTATTTGCAATGGCGAGGATCTGCAGGGCTTCGTCGTTGCGGCCTTGACTGATGAGCCAACGGGGGGATTCGGGTACGAAGAGCAGGATAAACATGCACCATATTGATGGCGCAGCTTGTAATAGTGACGGAATTCGCCAGGCCCATGTAGATGACATAGCTTGGGTCTTCAATCACAGTTAGCATTCGCATCCAGGGTATAAAGATAGAGAATGCACTCACACCGTAGCATACTCCGCTGGCAATCAAGGTACCGCAGCCCCAGCAAGCATAGTACAGCCCCAAAGCAAAACCCCTCCATTTCACTGGCGTGGTTTCGGCAACAAGCGTCGGCGTGCTGACTTGGGCCAACCCTAACCCAAATCCAACAATGAAGCGGCCAGCAATGAACATACCAATGTTCTGTGCTGCACCCTGGATTACACCTCCGATCAACGTGATGATGGCTGACCAGATGATAGACTCTTTACGCCCTCGCCAATCGACAATGGATCCAGAAAAAAGAGACATGAAGCAACCGCCTACATAGCTGATTGCGGTATTAAGCGACTTGGTTGTGGTGGTGAGCGTAAAGTAGTTGATGTAGGCTGGCATAACGTTGAAAGACCCCATCAAGGATGAGTCGTACCCTACGAGGACCGAATCTATCACGCTGGTCATGATGATGACGGCCAGGAGGACCTTTTGGTTACGGGGGACCAGTTTAGAGACCGCCATAGCGAAATTATTCGAGAGTGCTCTGTCCGATGTGTCTATGAGTCACTGGAATTGTCGGTGTTTGCGCGCCTTTGTGTAGAAGATGGGATGTATGGAGCTGATCAATCCTCGATCGGAAATACAGGACCCTGGTCTCTTTCTTATCCCCCACACGCACAAGCGCTGTTGATCAGGGGATTCTCAGTGGCCTCGAAGGCTGGCCTATCTCGACCCCAGGGTACAAGCCAAGATAGACTGCTAGCGGCCCAAACTAAAGCACAAGAATGGGGGAACCTCGACTTGGGGCTGTATTGTTGCTTCTAATCACTTGTATGAGGACTGTACTCATGACTAGACGCCTAACTCGCGTGGAGAAATTTCTCCGGGCGCTGTCGGCGAGGCAATTCAGATGGCTGGGTGCGCTAGGTAGAACCGATACCCCGCGTTTTGTGAGAGTGGGTCAGAAGGCACTTAGCCGCGCGAAAAAATCGTACATCGCCCGATCAGGTGAAATTGCAAAAGTGGCGGTCGTGATTCGGACTTAACGGTTTCTATCAGGGCCGATAACGTCGATAGCCAACTTCCGCAGTGACATTTATCCTCAATCTCGTACTTATCAGATCGTGGACTATCAGCCAGGTTGGGGGTATTTTCAGAACGAATCCCGGATCACACCACAGCGCTCAGTGCTACTGTAACCTGAGAACAGGCTTGCTCATCCATTCTAGTCTGAAGATATGGCAGCAGAGGCGGCCGACATAGCCTTTGTGTCTTTCGAGCGGTTCCTTAACGGCGATGATGCAGCTCAAAGGGTTGTCGCGAATGAGATATACGACGCATTCAGCACGGTCGGCTGGGTGTACATCAAAGACCACGGCATCCCACAGAGCAGGGTAGATTCGATCTTCGAGCTTGTATGCCTAGACATCAATTCGTAGAAGTAGCGATAACTAACAGTTCGCCACAGGCAAAAACCTTCTTTGCATTGCCGCTCGAGAAGAAATGCTCCTGGCGGCTGAAAGATGCGGAAGTGAACCAAGGCTATACAGGCGATGGCGACGAAGCAAATGGCGGTATCGACCACAAGGAATGTTATGAGCATCGCCGCTACAACAATGACTTGTGTCCGTCAGCTGCTGAACTACCCGGATTTCGCGATACCCTAGACGAGTTTTACAGTCAATGTCTCACGTTGGGCCTCAATGTCCTAAAATGTCTTGCCATGGCACTAGATCTCGGTGATAATTTTTTTGAGAATATCACGAAATCGGCAGATCCTCAATTGCGTCTTCTCCATTATCCGGCTATCGAGAGGAAGATTGTGGAACAGCAGGGCCACGCTCGCATTATCCCCCACACCGATTTCGGATTATGCACGCTTTTGTTCCAAGACCAGATCGGTGGACTCGAAGTTGATCCATTTCACAAGGGTGAATTCAAGCCTGCGCTGCCTGTGCCTGGAACCGTTCTGATAAATATCGCCGATTTAATGCAGCGTTTAACCAACGGTCGATGCCGCAGCACTATCCATCGCGTGGTTAGTCCAAGGACCGCAGGCGATATCTTACCCGCGCGCTTCTCGATACCGTTCTTCATTCATCCTGACCCGGATGTCTTGATTGATCCGATCACCAAGTCGCAGGATGAGGTGAAAAAGTATAAGGCTGTCAATGCGGGGGAGTGGCGAATCTACAACACGAAGAAGAACTATACAGCCTTCAAGGAATCAGCCCCTGAAGCCATAACTGCTGCCTCTTGATGCGCAAACATTGTTGGTTGTCATCCAAGGATGGTGAGGAGAAGGAGACTGCACGGATTCTCATCTTTTTGTATAGGGAGGACTCTTTTACCGTACATAGTTTTTCCAGCCGCTAACGTACATAACTACATTTTTATCGCTCCATCTAAACCAAATCAATGTTCGTACAGATAGTCGATTGTTGGATTATACGTCAGGAATGTGAGAGCCTAGATAGGTGTCCCCTCCGGGTTTCGGATCTTGAGCCGCGGCTCAAACGGCAACGCGAGGGGCCAGAATTGGGCGAGCTTGAAGTAATATTAGCTGTACACCAAGAATGCTTAAAAATTCACACCAAGCCATGTTCCTGAGCCAAGTGCGAATATGAATGAAGAAATGAGATGAACGCTTGATGGAGCCTGCCCATAGACGTTGTACATGGAGATGTCCTTGACAGCAACGAGCGAATGAACTGGATGGCCTTTCCATCGAAAGAGCATCCCATGCCTCTTGCCTGCTAAGCTTCCTTCAACTGTTCCAAGGCCGCGAGAGATGCAATTTAGGTATAGAAGCTTGGACTAAACTGTACCCTGGATGTGACTGTATCGTTACCCTTGCCGTTCAATCCGACTTGCCGTAGTCGTCCTACAGAAAACTGGTTTGAAGGTTGAGCCATTTTGTAAATTATCAGTAATCCTCTCGGTCCGCTCAATTCGATCACGCATATACCGCTACCCTGATCCTGCGGGGTGAATCGATCTGGCCAGCACTGTGCAGTGGAGACCTCCAGTTGAGCATGTGAACTTCCAAGGTTTCCAACATTCAATGTTCAAATGTTTGAAGCTGCGCTTGATCACATGACCGAATAAGAATTGTTCCTGAAATTTTCATCAGACCTGCGGGAAACGGATCAGGTGCCGAATCCTACCAGTTCCCCGTAGTCTGGAGAATAAAAACATATAAGGATGAAGGACGTCACTGACGTCAGTGTAAATCGCTAAAGTTTGCATTTTCCACGTGTGCCAAGACATTGCCGATTCCGAGCTCTAACAAAACCTTGCCGGAGCCTCCATACGGTTACTAGTTCCCGTACATTCGCATTCGACTTACGTTATATATTGCGGTTCTGCCTACGAAAATGGGTGCTAGAAGGCTCGACATACGTCGTCCACGCCGGAACCAACGGCCAGAGGCCGAGCTCGAGCTTACTGTGGGAAAAGGGTTCCATTGACGAATTTTCCCTTAGTTCTGTCGTAACCATCTCCAATTCTTTTTTCGCCCCGGTATATATGCTGTTTCCCAGCTCCTTTGCGCAAAAATGAACGTCTCTCCACAATTCCCAGCGAACTCGCAACTTTCTCCGCATCCTCCGATCCCATAGTTCCCAATGGCGCCTCCCGAAGCCCGTCTCATCACCTCCGAGCACCCAGAGAAAGTGCGCATGCTCGTTCTTGAGACCGACGACCCTCATCCCGATACAAAACAGGAAGAGGGATCATTTGGCGAGGTCCTCTCCAATCTGTTGAAGCGCGCCGGAGACCAGCATGAACCCAGTCTCGGCATAGAAACCGCGATGCAATACGTAGTCGAGCCGGATGGCGGCAAGATCCCCTCACCTGATCAAATCGGCGACGACATACACGCGATTCTAATCACGGGAAGCGTATACGATGCACACGGCGACGACCCGTGGATCCATAAGCTCATGGATCTCATTACATGTACGCGCGGGCCCATCCCTCACGCATTCACATAAGCCTTAGCTTCAGAAGAACCAAACACTGACAATATACACCCACAGATCTATGGAAGAACCGACCAGACATCCGCTTCACGGGTATCTGCTTCGGACACCAAATCCTCTGCCGCGTCCTCGGCTCCACCGTGCGCCCAAACGAAGACGGCGAATGGGAGCTCTCACACACGCCCATCGAACTCACAAACATCGGTCGCTCACTATTCAACCTCCCTTCCACCGAATCACATATCGGCCTCCACCAGATGCACCTAGATACTGTTGTGGATGCGCCCGACGCGTCCAAAACGGAACTCCTGGACAATAACACGAAAGTGTATGTATGGGGCAGTAGTGAGCATACCGAAGTACAGGGTGTGTATATAAGGAAACGATTATTCACCACGCAAGGTCACATGGAGTTTGATCAGCATAAAGTGAAGAGGCAATTGGAGATGAGAGTTAAGAGCGGGTCGGTGGAGGAAGAGGCTGCGGAAGAGGCAAGCGAGAGGGCGGATTGGATGCATGATGGGTTGATTGTTGCGGAGGCTGTATTGAGATTCTTCCATGGGGATGATGATACTGTGGAGTAATTGTGCTCTCTCACGAAGGATGACTGTACGATAGTTATACGATACGAATTGCATAAGACGTTGGCACACCACAATTAATCAGGGAAAAGTATAATCGTCAGTCTTTCCCAGGACTGTTGGATTAATTCGACAATGGCACGGCGGACTGACAGCGAAAGGATTCACTTACCAACACCTAATCCATTTGCCTTATTGTCTGAACCCCCCACCTACACTACCCCCAGTCTTTATCATTTCGGTTCTAAGCAGCAAAAGGCCACCCACCCAAACCGATAGTCAAGAACGCTTCATCCGACTGAATGCGCTCTGCCATAGCTTCAAGCTCCTCAACGTCCCAATTCGCAAAAACCATTTTGCCATTGAGAAACTGACAGGGCCGCTTACCATCTCCAGACGACCGAGAGCACCAGACAAGAAAGTCTGCTGCAAGATTGGCTACGGTGTTGCAAGGTCTTGTCAGCAGTGATCCAAGCAGAAAGACCAAGCTAATATCGGAGGTGTCAAGTCACACAACGCATCGAGAAAAAAAAAAACAAGTCGAGATGAAATGGGAAGAACATACCAGTATCCATAGGTAACTTTGCCGGATCCGCCCCCGCTCCCCTGAACACCGCCGTATCCACCATCCCCGGATGCACAGTAATTGCCGCAACCCCTGGATTTTCAGCAGCAATGTACTCGATCAGTTTGGTCTGTGCGATCTTTGATACCAGATAAGCGGAAAGAGTTGCCGTTATTTTCGCGCCAAATGCGAAGCCGCCGGCGCCCATGGCGTATATGATGGCGCCGGGGTTAGAGTCTGAGGGTGGTGGTGCCGCGGTGGGGAGGAACAGTTGAGTTATTTGGATGACGGATTTTACGTTGACCTAGGGAGCGAGGGATTAGTGAGACTGATTGTGGTTTCGCTGTTCGAATGATAGTATCACGCTGTGTTGAGCAGGTCGGTTCAATGTAGATCCATCCAGGATACAAGGAAGCGGAAAGATGAAATTACCGCACAATGAGAATGATAGGAGCGAAGTTGAAAAAAAAGGGAGGGGGGGGGGAGGGGGGGGGTTTACCTCATAAGCCTCCCAGTACTTGTCCAGGTTGTCACTTCCCAGCGGCCCAGGTGGTGGTATACTGGCAGCACCCAAGACCAAGACATGCCATGCTCCCACTTCATCCGCGATTTTTCGCATGGCATTTCTGTCAGTCACGCTCGCGGTATACACGGAAATCTTGGTCGAAGCGTTTGTAGCCGATACAAGATCTTTGGTGGCAGACAGCGTGGAAAGCGTACGTCCAATAAGCACCAGGTGCGCGGCGGACGCTTTTGCAAAGGACAACGCGGTTTGCTGGCCAATACCTGTGCCCTATCCACGCTTCTTGGTTAGAAATGGATCATGTCGATTCCAATTTGGCAGCGCAGAGGGATTGTGGATCTAGAGACTCACGGGAGAGGACGGGATGGAGGGCTTTAACGTACGGCACCGGTGATGATGATTGTCTTTCCCTCTTGGCTCAATCCATCTTGGGTGGGTTCAATGGCTTTGTAGGTATCATTGTGCCATGTAGCTGTTGGGCAGGGCAATGGGGGCTGCATATTTGCTGTTGATGTGATGTGATTCTTTCTGCTGTTCGGTCGATTAAGTCTGGAGAGGTCTAAAAGCGAAATCCGGATTGTAGGCGGATAGGCAGAGTAAAGAGCGATTTATTTGGCTTCTTTCAGTATCTCCAGGATGCGCTATCCTTCAATCCTATCAGTACGGCGTAGCTTAGTGTGAAGCATTGCAGGCGAAATTGATGACCCGTCCCCACAACAACACTCGGAAGCGGATCTAAGCATGAAAAAGCACCAGCATTCGGAAGAAGATTGGTCCAGCGGCCTATTGTTCAACCGACTCACTTACGTAGGTAAGGGTAGAACTGGAAAAGAACAATGGCAGGGCACTTTTGATATCGTGACTGCATCACGAGCGTCGGGCTGACTTCTCATTTGACTTCCCATGTATACGCGGATAATGCGTTGGTACATTAACGCATATAATCTCACGACCGTGCCGCGGACATCCCTACTATTAACAACACCGCTCTCGTCCCTCCCCGCGAACAAGTCCCATCCCCATCTCCCTCCTCCAGAGCCCCACCCACGAATCGCCTCATCGCCGCCTTCGAAGCCCACCTACCCACTCTCTCAAATCTCAGACGTCATGTCCTACCACGACACCATCCACGTACCCCTCATTCAAAAGCTCGTAGGCGAATCGTTCCCGATCTCCCACGCGCGCCACGGCACTGTCTCAAGTGTCAGCACGTCCCCCGATCCTTCCAACGCCCCCGTCATCATCTTCGGAGGGAAGCCCGAGGATTATTGATTATAATGATATCGCGAACATGGCGTTTGAGAAGGTGGCGCAGTTGCAGGGGTTTTATGGGAAGGATTGGGATGCGGAGATTTAGGGAGGATTGGGGAGAGCGCGGGGAAGGTTATTGTTGAGTGAGGGGGTTGAGGGTTGTGGGGGTGGGAGGAGAGTCCGCGTGTTGCGTATAGGTGAGGACGGGTAGGACTTGTTGTTGCTGTTGTTGTTGGCTGGCGAGTTGGGGGTTGGGTTTTGTATTGTATTGGGGGGCTTGCTTTATGGGGCTTCTGGAGAGTAGGTGGGAGGGATGAGATGAGGGTGGTTTAGATTTTGAGGGATAGCGCAGTTTTGCGAGGACGGCAGGATAGATTGGGATTGATTGGATTGAAAACGCCAATCGAAATGCGAGGATAGAGCAGCTTATAGTTTTGTACTTGAAGGTGAATATTTACGATGTGGGATTATAATGCTTCTTGGACATGATGTTAGAGAAGCAGGACTGAAGCTCGCTCACATGTCCCGCAGGAAGCCTTCGTAATATCTATCGAGCCACTCAACAGCCTCAGCACCACTCTCCCTCCCTCCGTCACTAAACCGCCTCAGACACCCAACATAGCCATCCGGTCGAACATTTACGACGACGACCTCGTTGCCCGCCAAGCCATCGAGCCACTTCTGTCTACAGGACTGGCCACGTGTGTCTTTCTCTGGAATGTCGTCAAGGTAGATACTGAACGTCGACTCGCGGAGGATGTGCGGCAAATGTTCAATCTCCAGTGTTCCGCGCTCGGCAGTGACGAGCGCATATGTGAAGACGCCGCTGACGGGCGTGTAGCGCTCCGGACACACAAACTGGTCGTGCGGGGCGGCAAGTGGGGGCTGAGATGTATAGGACGCGTTGGCGACCTGTGTGACGCGACCAACGTACGAAGCGGTAGATATGTGAGCGTTCGATACAGTGTCTAGAAAGGGAAGGGCGGCAATAGCGTCGTTTGCGAAGAAGTAGATGCGGAATTGGCCGAGGGCGGGGATGTCGGTCTGGATGTCGACGGGGTTCGCGTCGATGAAACGGGTGACTTTTGCTGGGGGGAGGAGGAATCCTGGTGTGAGGTTGCCGCGGTTGTTCCATGACGAAGAGTGCATATTAAGGACGTTGAGACCGTAGCTTACTCCGTAGCCCGAGATAAAAGCCACATTTTTGGCGAAGTTGTCAGCGAGCGCTTGGGAATCGCCTTCGGCGAAGGCGTTGGCGTGCTCATAGTCGAAGTCGATTAAATCTTGGGCGATCTTTTTGCGCTCCTGTTCGTATGTGTCCATCAGGACGGGTTTGGCTAGCTCGCGCACTGCGAAGTTGAGTTTCCAAGCCAGGTTCCATGAATCGTGCATGGACGTGTTCATGCCTTGAGCTGCTTTGGGTGAGTGCGTGTGACTGGCGTCGCCGGCGATATAGACTCGTTGTTCCGGATCTGTGAAGCGACATGCTACTCGTTGACCGATCTGATAGCGACCGAACCACTCGACACTTCTCCACTTTAGCCGGTAGGGTTGCATGATGTCTTGGGCCCTCTGTTGGACAAACTCTTGTGTGTGCCGTTCCTTGAGATTGACCTCGTCCGAATTCGGCTTCATTTCGATGTACAGGCGGGTCAGATTTCTCTCGCGGGGAATCATCAAAACAGAACCGAGCTTATCTGAGTGTATCACCACTTTACTCCAGATATCGGGAAAGTTTGTGTCGAGGACACCATCTAGCACACCCCAGATTGAATCCGAGGAAGCCCCTACGGGTGTGGAGTTGGGGATGCATTTCCGCACTTTAGAGTGGGCGCCATCAGTGCCGACGACGTACCGTGCACCAAACGACTTGGTAGTCTGGCTGACGTCCTGCATACAGTCCACCGTCAGTGGGCGCACCTTCTCAGGCGTGTACCTGACGTTTGTGAAAGCCGTATTGCGCGTAACCACGACACCACGCTCCCGCAAGTCGTCCTCGAATGTGCTCTCCACCATGCCCTGATGAACAAGCAGGATGTAAGGGTCGAGAAGATCTACGACTGGAGGATAGTGGATCTCGCGGCCAGCGCGATGCAGTGGTTTCTCTTTGGTTGATTTCCAAAAGGCAATATCGTAGACGCGAACGCCTTTGCGCAGAAGCGGTTCAGCCAGACGCATCTGTCGCAACGTCTCTATAGATTTGGGTTGGATGCCATCGGCTCGGCCAGTTGATGTGCCACCGGGCCGATCATCTATGATTCGGGTTTTGATGCCGTACCGAACAAGATTGTCCCTGCGGGGTTGTCAGCCATGAGCTTCAGGCCAATCTATCATTTCAACGAACGAGTTTGTGAGCACGTATGAATTGATGCATGGGAGATGCATGAGTGAGTTGGCACGTGAGTGACGTATGAGATGGATCACATGACTTACGCCAGCATCAGCCCCGCAGGACCGGCACCCACGACCAACACATCGCTTAAGAAAGTGGAATAGTAATCGCCCTCGGGCTGCACGGAACTGAGTTGCGAGAACGAGGTATTGGTGGAGTTGTGGGAATGGGATGATTCCGAGGTTGCTGTGCTAGGAGTGGTGAGGCCTGGAGCCATCTTGACGGCCTTGTGATGATTGGAGGAGCTGTCGGGCGTTGAGCGCTTCATGATGGACCAGAAAGACGGGGCCATTCTATAAGACGGTTGGCCTCTGGCAGGTCGACTGACACGGAATGTCGGAGGTTGGAGGCGTGGCGCCGAAGATGGAAAATGGGGGTGAGGTGGACAGACGTGGTCGCTCGAGAGTGATGATGGCGCCCATTTTCAACCGCTGCGCTTCAGACAAAGGGTCCCACCTCCTGTGTGAGGAGGCGAACATTTTGCTGTAAAATTTTGCTGGCAATGGGGTGATTCAGGTCGAGTGCATTCTGGCTCTTGTGACGGACGGAGCGTCGTGCTCACAGTGTGAGGAAGTGAATCGGCCCTGGCTCGTGCACTGCCGGCCACCCCCACCTTTCCTCTCGCGGCAATTGTCTTGGCAGATGGTCCGTGCGGCGTACCGTCCTGAAATCCATCCATCCACCCATCCATCTGTCCATCTGTCCATCCCATCCCCAGTCGGCCAGGTTCAGCATCTCCCATTGCCTTGGGCTCACCATGACAAGCTCCCAACAACAGCGTCGATCCATATCATGAATCCGTATCTGCGCCTTATCGTGGGTCCATCCTTAGTAATCTGGTCAAGTTCCTCAGCGTGCGTCTCGTGTTGCAAGTCGACCGTTTCTAACCTTCGCTACCCTGGAGCGCAATATATCATCCCATGTATCATTAATACTCGATTGATACATTCTACCCCCTGCGTTCTATAATTTTACTTCTTGTCCATTGCTTTTTACGGCTAAACATGAACACAATGTCTGTCCCTTCAGAGCCTCAATGGCTGCCAACAGTCCGTCGAAAGCGCCAGCTCCGCGACGACGCCATCCAACTATGGTCCGCAACCCACAACAGGAACTCTCCAAACGTGACATCCAATGAGACGACAAGGCTCGATAATACTGACGAGATTCTTCACGCTATTTCATCCAACGCTGTGACCGCTACTGATCTCTGTGAGGCCTATATTTCGCGGTAAGACGAGACTATTCCCGACCCACCGCTCGTTTGATCTGCCTCTCGTATCATTCTCACGCCACCTCGTTTTCTAGGGCTGTTACGGCACACCAAAAGGTAGGAAACCGCACGCGAAAAAAAAAAGAAAAAAAAAGAAGAAGAAGAAGAAGAAGAAGAAGAATCCTTACAAAAATAGTATTCGGCGTACTGACTATATTCACAGACGAATTGGTAAGGCGGATCCCGCGCAAGTAATCATCTGGGCACCAAAGCAATTTACTAAATCCGCCACTACACAACAGCCTCACCGAGATCTTCTTCGATGATGCTTGCAAACGTGCCGGGGAGTTGGATCAGTTTTTCAAAGACCATGGTAGATTGGTGGGGCCGCTGCATGGTGTTCCCATGACGCTGAAAGATCAATTCGACGTTGCAGGCTATGACAGCACCCTGGGATATGTCGGGCGTGCGTTCAAACAAACATCGGAAGATTGTGTCCTCGTGGCTCTCCTGAGACAGATGGGCGCCGTTATTATTGCCAAGTCAAATCTCCCACAGAGCA
The DNA here is from genome assembly GCA_948474695.1 of Periconia digitata. NCBI lineage: Eukaryota > Fungi > Ascomycota > Dothideomycetes > Pleosporales > Periconiaceae > Periconia > Periconia digitata. The sequence continues at coordinate 62,640 of CAOQHR010000003.1, forward strand.
TCATGGTACGCCTGATTTGCACACGTGCGAGACTCCCCATCAATGTCGAACAAATACTTAGTTCTGTGAACAGTGGTGCGAAACGGAAAATCCCCTTTGGGGGTTGACTGTACATCCAGAAAACCCCGATTTTACGCCTGGAGGATCAACGGGCGGCGAAGGAGTGCTTCTTGCCTTGCGAGGATCGGCTGTGGGCTGGGGCACAGACATTGGTGGGAGCATACGAATACCGTCCCATATGCTAGGTCTATACGGCTTGAAGCCGAGTGTACGTACTCATCCCCCCTGTCTCGGGTTGTGGTGTCCCGCGACCATGGGTCCAACTAGCAAGTTGGCAAAAAGGGTTTCGACTGTTACAGCGTTGACATGCCAGCATCATAGAGCACCCGACTTCCATACCAAGGTGTATCTGTATCTACCGATGGTCAAGAGCATATACCCTCGGTGATTGGTCCTATGAGCCGCAATCTCTCTTCTCTCGTCGCCGCTACCAAAGCTGTCATCGACGCTCAGCCCTGGACCCTTGACCCCAAATGCTGCCCCCTCCCATGGCGCCAGGACCTCTTCACCAGTGTTCAGTCTCGCCCTATGGTGATAGCCATTATGCGCGACGATGGCGTCGTGAAGCTGCATCCACCTGTAGCTAGGGTGCTGGAAGAAGTCGTGAGCAAGCTCGAAAAGGCCGGCCACGAGCTAGTACCTTGGACGCCTGGTACTCTCCACCAGGAAATAATCGATGTCATGGTACGACAATTTATCCCACACCACAATCTATTCCTGCACATTTGAGCATTCCACTTACACGTGACACTTGCCAGGATGCCTACTACACAGCGGATGGCGGCGAAGACATCAAACGCGATGTTTGCGCCGGCGGTGAACCGTTCATCCCACACGTAGAAGCCCTCGTCAATAAAGGCCAGCCCATATCCGTGTACCAGTACTGGCAACTCAACAAGCGCAAAGTCGCTCTTCAGAAGCGCTTTCTCGATCTCTGGAACGCGACTCAGTCACTCCAACATCAAGGTAAACCGATTGACATCCTCCTCGCCCCTGTGATGCCGCATTCGGCTGTGCCTCATCGAACTTGCCGTTGGGTAGGGTATACGAAGGTGTTCAATGTAGTGGATTATCCATCAGTAGTATTGCCTGCTGGCCGCGTGGAGAAAGGGCGCGATGGCGATGCGGCAAGGGATATGGCTAGCTATACCCCGCGTAATGCTCTAGACCAGTGGAATTGGAAGAACTTTGATCTAGAGCGCATGAATGGGATGCCGATTGGGGTGCAGGTTGTCGCGAGACGGTTGGAAGAGGAGAAAGCGCTCGGGGCCGCGGGGGTAGTGGAGAAGTTGTTGAAGGAGTGAGGTTTAGCTACAACATCTAGCTCATCACTTCTGGTACTGAGCTCCGCATCTCTCCTATCAGCGCAGAATGGGGGCCAAGGTCTTCCGTCACAACGTTCGCGCAGAAATACATCATGAAGTCTATACACCGCGATAATTCCAGACGACAATATGCAGACCATGCGCCAGCTGGGACGACGATTGCTACCACCATCGACTTGTACGTCCCCGTAATGATACAATGCATTTCAAGATGTTCGGTTCCTGTGTCCGAGAATTGGTGTAGTTACCCACCGACTCCACCCCCACCTTGAGCTCGCGATAGCTGTTCGCAAGCTTCTCTCGACCCTGCATGGTTACATACGCGACGTGCATGTCGAAGCTAAGAGAGGGGTAGCTCCCAAGACTCCAAATCCCCTCAATCCATATCTCCCCTTCTGCCTCGACCGATTCTATTTTCTCGTTGTTCTTTCCTACAGATCTAGCCTTCCGCTAAACCAACCTATCGGTGCCATATACATCTACTATCAAATTCTGCGACAGCATCCACGCACAGCACGACAATGGGCAAGAAACGCGTTCTCGTAAGCTACGGCGTAGACATCGACGCCGTAGCCGGCTGGCTAGGATCCTACGGCGGCGAAGATTCCACCTCGGACATCAGCCGCGGACTCTGGGCCGGCACAGTCGGTACCCAGCGTCTTCTCAAACTATTCGACAAATACAACATCAAAGCGACGTGGTTTATCCCCGGGCACAGCCTCGAAACCTTCCCCGAGGACTGCGCAGCCGTCCGCGACGCGGGCCACGAGATCGGATTGCACGGGTACTCGCACGAAAACCCCGTCGACATGACCTTCGAGCAACAACGCGACGTCCTCGATAAAACGTACAAAATGCTGACCAAGTTCTGCAACGGCAAACCACCTCGCGGCAGTGTTGCGCCGTGGTGGGAGACGTCGAAGGAAGGATGCGAGCTATTGCTCAGCTACGGCATCGAGTACGATCACAGCATGTCGCATGAAGACCATCGCTGCTACTGGCTACGCACTGGCGACAGCTGGACCAAGATCGACTACTCCCAGAAAGCGGAGACGTGGATGAAGCCGCTGGTCAAAGGCGAGGAAACGGGTCTCGTGGAGATCCCCGGGAGTTGGTATATTGACGATCTCCCACCCATGATGTTCATGAAGAAGTCTGCAAACTCACACGGCTGGGTAAATCCTAGGGACGTCGAGGCGATATGGATGGATCATTTCGATTACTTTTATCGCGAGTACGATGAGTTTGTCTTCCCCATGACCATCCATCCCGATGTTTCGGGACGCCCGCACGTGCTCTTGATGCATGAGAGGATCATCGAGCACATCAATAAACACGAGGGGGTAGAGTGGGTGACGATGGAGCAGATGGCAGATGATTTTAAAAAGAACAACAAGGTGCCTGAAGGGGCGAAGATGCCGGCGCCACCGGGGGAGATTTTGAAGAAGCAGCAGGACGGCACAGCTTATAATCCAGGCTTCTAGGGCTCTTTCATCCATCACAATATTGTTTTGATTGATCGTCTTGTATTCCATGAGTGTTTATGCTGTCGGTGACTTGTTTTCTTGTTCAAGTGTTGACGAATCTAACATTGTTTGTTTCTCCATCCCCAGTTCGGTCCTTTGCTCCTTACATATTGCCTGCTGTAATTATCATCGCTCGAATCCAAAAAAAATCCAGAACGAACTGTAGCAAGGCGACCTGTGTCTCACAAGAGGCCAGTCGCACCCTTCTCCCCATCTTCATCCCTCCGAACTCCCCGCATATCGATTCCGACCGTCCCGAACGGCTTCCGAAAGCCCAACCAATCACAAGCCAGCTTGCCCCGCGGGGATGAGATTACGACCACCCACCCCCATTCTTGCCCTTCACACCTCACCATCCACTTATGCATCGCTGTCATCAATCACCCTTCCATCTCATCCATCCTATCCCTGCGGATTCTTCCCCATCTTCGATTTCCACGCTTCCGGGTGTGTCAACCCCACTATCTGTGTATGACGCCCTAGATGAATGCATTGGCAGGGATGTGAATGCGGGGCCCTCCCCGAACATGAGCTACGTCGAGCTCCGTGTCCAGATACCGTAGGTGGGCAATATAGGGTGTTCGGGAGCTAAGTTGTCATGAGGATGATGTGGTGTCCGCTGTTTGGATCTATCTTCTCGTGCTGGCTTACATACCCGGATTCTCCACTCCACTACATTCGAGGGTAAATGGATTTGATCGCGTGTCTAACTCTTGGGATCTCTTCTTCGGCGACTGCAATTTTTGATACCCTTGAATTTTCACGTGCTGAGGGCAGGAAGTAGTGGGACGTCATTCCATCATAAGAGCACATACTTCGCCATGGCGCCGCGATCGAAGCCGGAACCTATACAGCAGAAGACCAGAAATGCGGAAACCAAGCTGGATGTGAGTCCTACCACGCTTTTGACAATTTTGTACGCTTATTCGAACTCCTAACTGATATACCCAGGTCCTTATCATCGGCGCAGGCCTGGGTGGACTAGGCGCCGCAATCTCCATCCTTCTCCAAGGCCACAATGTCCACATTTTCGAAGCTGCGTCAGAAATCGGAGAAGTCGGCGCAGGAATCCAATGTCTTCCCAATAGCACACGGATACTCATGTCTTGGGGGCTTGAAGAGAAGCTGGGCAGACACGCCACGCATCCCAAACAGTGCAACTATTTGGGCTGGAAAGGTAATAAGCTCGCGCACATGGACTTTCACGCCTACTCGGACCAGCTAGGTACCCCGTTCTGGGACTTCCACCGCGCGAGTCTGCATGGTGAACTACTGGCCAGAGCGAAGGAGCTGGGTGCCGAAATCACGACCAATGCCAGAGTAATGGATATCGAATACGAGGACGCAGGGAACGGCACCACACATGCCATCGCAGTATTAGGTGACGGAAGAAGACGCAGTGCCGACCTCGTCGTTGGCGCGGATGGCATCAATAGTCGCTGTCGCGAAATCCTTCTAGGGAAATCCGACCCACCCCTTCTTACCGGAGATCTGGCCTACCGCCTTCTCCTCAACACGTCCGACATGCTCGCCGACCCCGAACTCCGTCCGTTCATCGACTCACCGCAAGTCAACTACTGGATGGGACCAGATGCACACGCGGTCAACTACGTCCTCCGCGGCGGCAAACTCTTCAACATGGTGCTACTCGTCCCCGACGATCTCCCCGCCGGTGCAAACACGCTCGCAGGAAACGTCGACGAAATGCGCGCACTGTACCAACACTGGGACCCGCGAATCCCCAAACTGCTTGCCCTCTGCGAATCCGTCACCAAGTGGCGTCTCTGCATTCGTCCTGGGCTCGACCCAACATGGTCGCACCCATCCTCCGCTTTCACGATCCTAGGGGACGCGGCGCACGCTACACTCCCGTACCTCGCGTCCGGCGCGGGCATGAGCCTCGAAGACGGCCACGTCCTCGGTCTCTGTCTAGGCAGGCTAACAGGCACAACGGACGCGGACAAAAAACTCGCATTGGCCGTGTATGAGCGATGCCGACGGCGTCGCACGGAACGCGTCGTCGCGCGCGGAACCACACAGCAGCACTTATACCATGTGCATGACGGGCCGGAACAGCAAGAGCGCGACGACTTGCTGCGCAAGTACTCTGCGCTTGGGAATCAGCCTGCCACGACGGAGGAACTGGGACTCAAGGGATTGAAGGAGGAAGGGGATCCGTTTCCGTGGCGGTGGGAAGGCTGCGGGAAGTGGTTGCTGACTTATGTCTGCGAAGACGATGTCGAGGCGAGGTGGGGAGAAGTCAGAAGCAAGATATCCGACGACCAATCTTCTTTTTCTTCCTCCTCAACGCAGGACATCGAAATCAGATCTGTGCTGTAGTTCCCGTTATATCTCCCGTCTCACAAGCTAAATCTGAATATTCTTTTCCCTTCCTTTTTTCCCCCTTTTTTTTTTTAGTTCCGCGTCCCGTTTAAGAAGTCCATCACGTAGGTGAAAGAAAAGAGGCGCACACTGGGATCAGCTGTCACCACTCTATCGAGGTTTTATTGCGTGTTCGACATTTATTTAATGCCTGCAAGATGCACATTGCGACGCTGCTTAATAGTGTGTTGAAGTAGAAAAGAGCTTCCTTCGCTCTATTCTAGAGCTAGCATGTTAAAATCAACTAGTTATAGATTAGAGTTATCCCCAGCCTCCAACCACCTGATTTAAACTATTCTGGGATTTATAAACGTGTATGTTTAGCTATATACATGCAGCGACACTTGGCTGAGCAACTGCGCAGCCCCTAAGCATAAACGAATAGGCATCTAAGACTGTTTCTGCTCCTTTTTGCTCACTGATATAGATCTATGCTTAGCTACTGCCACTTAAGATCTGGTAGTGGCTCAGAGGCCAAGCCACTCAAATGGTGGCGGCTGAGTTGCCCTGCTCTCCGGCTAACCGCTCAATCTTAAGCCGCGGTGGCTGAGCCTGTTACTGTACATATAACTACGTCATAAATAATATATCATACAATAACTGCCTTAGCGCTGGCCTACCGACTTGGACGTTATGGGAAATCCTTCGAGTCCAAAATTTACTCATTTTGTGATAGCTTGCCGAGATAGGCTCTGTGCTTCATCTGGCCTTTCCTGCGGATTCAGATCAGATTCTTTCCTAAGATGGCGGAAGTTGCGCTGGCTGCAACCGTGCTAAAGCTCGCGGGTTCAGCCAGCCAGGTCATAGCCGAGTTGTATGTATTTGGAACCGCTCTTGGAACCGCTGGCTTGGAAGTGCGCCTAATGGCAGGCGACCTCGAGTGCATGTCTCAATCGCTCCAATTTCTGGGGAAGATTCTTGAGACAGAAGGCCAACACCAACCTGAAGCAAAATCCATAGCCGAGCGGCACGTCACCTTCTGCGAAAAAGTTCTGAAGTACAGCGAAGGTGTTATCGAAAAACTTCGCCCGCTGGTGGAAGAACGTAAACATTGGTGGAATCTGAATCTCGACAAACGACTGAAATGGATGTTCAATAAACCAAAGTTTCTTCTTCATCGTCAATCGATTGAATCTCTCAAGTCATCTTTGAACCTCCTGGTCACAAGTATGAATTACGTGGAGACGAGAAGAAGTGCCGGCCTCAGAGCCTCTTCGTAAGTGATTCAAGATAACATGTGTCCAGTACATCAAGCTGATATTGGTCTGTCTCTCCCAGTTCTGTGTTTGAGTCCCAATTAGAGCGCGCGATTGCTCAAGCGGAAGAGTCGGCGGCCAGTCCTTCCCAGCGCCTTCGCATTGCCATGTCTCAGCATGATTCCCGACCTTCTTCTCTGCTGTTGATGGAGGGTGAGAGGATTCAGAATGCCAACAACGCAATTATGGGCCCTGAAGCGGACGATGGGCATAGGGCTGAACAGGGCCTGGAAAGTGACGACCGCATGAACGCTTCGACGAATCCGCATCAGTCTACCAATGTTACGAATGCAGCTGACGGGGAAGATGAAACCATTGATAACGATAGGTCTAGTATTGCCGATACGTCTAGTATTGCCGATACGTCCAGTATTGCCGATACGTCCAGTATTTCCGATACTATCGACTTGACGAATATACCGAGATCGGGATTTGCTACACCTCGGGCTGCAGATATTCGGGAGGATGTATCGGATTATATGGACACTGAGGACAACTCGCAGGCGCTCGCGCTAATAGTCGACATCAGTTCTCTCGAGCGAGACACTGTAGCCATTGCCAAACAGGTCGTGGCAGGATCATTACCATCTTTGAACGCCATCAAAAAGAACAACCGAAAAATTGGCTGGTTATGCTTCACATTCGAAGATTTTGTCTTTGCTCGATCTCTGCTTGACGAGGAAACTTCGAACCCCAACACAGTGTTCATACATGGGAGGATCGGCTCGAACGACATCATCATCTTCTTTGACTTGCCGCGAAATCACGGTCCTTCCGACCCGACTTTCGGCTACCTTGAAAATTCCTCTGAGTCCATCGCCTTATTGTTGGTCGTTGGCAACGGGATGGAGATTTCGGACCCAAGGCTAATAGACTATCTGCCTTTTGGTAGCGTGGTTGTTGGAAGAGCAATACATTACCCCAACGGTGGGTGGTTCGACACGGATGACGTACCCTGGCTCAAGCATGCTCTTTTGAAGTTTAGGTCAGAACTACTTCTGAAGCCGAACATGACGACAACAAAGACCCTGCTGTCTGAATATAAGATCGATTCCGGTATTCTCGATCTTTTCCACTCCCTAGATCCAGATAAATATCTCGAATCCGGCATCGTTTTCGACGGGGCAATGTTCATTGCCGACAGCAATATGCTAGATAAACGCATAGAGAAATCCAGCCTGGATCATGTTGTGCAGGGTATGCAAGATGAAACTTGGGTCCTCACGAAAATTGGCTTCTGCGATTGCAGGAATCTCCCTCGCTTGATGGTCTGTGGAGTAGGAGACTCCCCATCAGACAATGATGCTAAGAGGAACGCTGCAATCCTCGTGAGAGCTTTTCTCCTTTCGTCCGATATCAGTAAGATGTCAGAGGGAAGTCTCTTAATGTAGCAATACATTGAGGACCTTTTAATTGACTACCTTCATGTCTCTCCTATCACACCCCCAGACTTCTTCCTGGGTGTACCACTGACTAGCTTGAAATTTGACACGAGGTGCATCTATAGAAACTTCTCTTTTTCTACTGCTTTAGTATAGCACTTCAATAGAATTTATTAAAAGCTGTCTTTACTATATCTAAAAGCTTATAAAAATTTTGTGCTGACTTTATAAAAGTAGCTCAATTAAAGCTGTTCTGTACCACATTATAACATATGTAAAGTAACTATATCTTGTCTATTTCTATATTAATCGTACAGCAGTGTCTAAGCTATGAAGCTAACAAGCTATAGAATAATCTAATTAGCATATGGAAGGCTTCTATACTAGAACAAGCGGTTTAGATTATTATAATAGTTATGAGAAGAAAGACAATGTTAGAGGATGTAAGAATCTGTAAAGTCTCTGTTTAGATTGTATGCGCAGAGCCTTTACTGCTTCCTATAGTTTCTCCCTCCCTTAAGACTAATTCTAACAAACTAACACCCTTCTACCTATAATTGTCACGATCACTCCCAAACGCGATGAGTTAGGCAAGTATCGATCTGATCCGTTCAAGATCAACTTCTCTAAGCTCCAAGGCCCGTAACATCACGGGCTAAGCCTGGTGCGCAAACAATCTGGCTGATGACAGTCCCACCAGGAATAATCGAGTGGTACTCTTGCGTATTTCCACCTTCCGGGCCATAACTGCGGCCACCTCGAAAAATCCCAAGAATGTCGCCCTTGTCACTCTGAGCCTTGCAATCAGTCTCTCCCGTGATAGTAAGGTCCATTTCGGTATATTGCTCCTTGACGATGGAGAATGAAACGTTCTCGCCTGTGTGCTTGTAACTTGCGGCAGCCTTGTCATTCTTGTAGAGCTTGACGGTGACAGTGGGGACTGGATCCTCGCTAACGTCGCGACGCTCATATTCCCCAGAGATATAAGCAAGTGCGTACGAGCATTTGACGCTCGCGACTTGAATCGGCCCGTCGAAGCTCCATTTTTTCCCAGCCGTGAGGGCGGTGTGGGCCTCGCCGTTGTGTTTTGCCACCATGGTGTTGCCGGCTGCGTCGAGGACCTTGCATGCGGAGTAGCCTCCGCTCACGTCGCGGCCTGGGATGACCTCGATGGTTGTGAATGGTCCTTGGTTGGTGAAGGACGCTGGTTCTTGATCCTTGCGAGCGTTGAGGTATGCCACAGAAGTCTTCCCAGAAGTCGGGTTCTCGAGGATAACTTTCACCTGTTTCTCTGGGGGATAGTCTTGAGTGACAGGGGCAGCGAGGATAGGGCTGAGAGCGCTGATAATGAGGAAGAATGATGCAGTGTACATGTTGGTAGTTTGGTGTGGCAGTAGAAAGTACTGAAAAAGTAATATAGCTAGATAGTTTGAAAGATAGAATGCAAAAAAGAATGCTGGAAAGACTAGTTAACGAGAGTGATGAATGTACTGAACGAATGTAAATTGCTGTTTGAGATGATGAACCTTTTTGCCGTCCATATAGTTACCCTTATATATATTTCTCACTCTTTTCAACTCCGCCGTCTTGCCAACACACAATTGGCCAGATTCCAACAAACGAACTTTTAATTCTCACTCCGCTGCCGAGCCCTTGAATTCCTGTTACCGGCAGTAACACGATCGCAGAACCCTTAAAAAAGCACCGCTTTGATGCAGCGATGATGTGACAGGGAAGTACGGGTGCAAACGAGGTGTTGGGCTAACCATAGGGCGCAGGTGCAGGGAGTCGCCGATGCCTCACGCCATCTGCATTACCCGAATTGTTACACGGAGATTATCGAATAAGGAATCAAGAACTCGTATGTACAAGGCTGTGTTTTCCGAGCTCTTACGTCATCAATCTACGAAAGGATGATTTAGAACCCGTGTTAGTACTTCGGTCTCGTTTGTTTAGTGCGCGCGTCTGCCAATGTTGTTACAGTGTTCTATTTTACCGTGTTGTGGGGAAGCTAATGATTTTGATTGATTTTGAGTTGGAGTCGAGGGGTTTCTACACACAGCGATGGCTTATAACGATGGATGTACAAAAAATGAGCGATTACCACGAATTCAACAGGGAAGATTCATTATTGTTTATATGTGTTGAAGTCCTGAAATTGTTAATGCAGAGCCCCTACCTATATATACCAGGGTCCATCTAATATGGGAGGATGGTCATAGCGCGTGAGCTTCCATCACATGACCTTTCATCATACCACGGCACAGGTATCAATTTATAGATGACAACATCGTAGTAATAAATCCCGTTGTGAAAAAAATTGATTTGTAGCAATTCGACGAAAGCTAGATTCCAACGTTTCAACATCTCGGCTACTATCGTGCGGTGGTGATACTGGATGCGTGATGAATAAAGGAGTCGTTTTTCTTTGGCACGGCGATTCAGGTCTGCTTGGTGGAGCCGATAAAGTCAACAACAAATCCGAACATGGCTGTCTACGCAGAAGTTTGTAGGAACGGATTGTCCAAAATTTTATTGTTTGAACTGAGTGGATTGGAATAGTGGTAGTCGTCTGAGGTGAACTGCTTAGCCTATTAGGCAATGCAACAGCAGAAGAGCATAGTTTTAGTCTTGTTGTATTAGGTATTAGAGAATTCAGTCTTTACATGCCCAAGTCGCAGAAAGACCGCGCAAGATCGATTAAACCGTGCGCGGTGGTTCAATAAATCCCTCACTCCCTTCGATGAATGAAAATTTCGTCCTTGAGCTCCTCCCCTATCCTGCTCAAATGCTCTCTGCGCTCTGCAGCTTCATTCCTAGCGTCGCGCTCCAACTCGACCAATCTAGACCCCCTCGACTCGACATCCCTCTCAATCTCCGCGCCTTTGCTCAAAACCTCCTTCTTCCTCCCATCCAGCTCCTTCTCCAGCACACCCAACCTCTCTTCCTCCTTCCTCGCCAACCCATCCAGCAAATCCGCAACCTTGTGGCCATACTTCATCTCCAGCTCTTTCAACCTCCCCTCAGACCCATCCGCAATACCCTTCAACCCCGGGAGCCTCGGCATCGGATTCGTCCCCGCCGCACCCCGCGCCCGGATATCCCCAACACTGATATAATTATCCGGCGTATTACTCTGGATATCCGCCTTAACCTCTTCGTACATGCCCTCGACCACCCTCACGATCTCATAAACATCCAACCCGCACGCAGGGCGACTGAAATCGCGCTCACGCTGCTCAATATACTCGCGCACGCGCTTCCACTCGTTCTCGTAGTACCGGATGCGATTCGGTAACCCGCTGCCCTTGAGATACGTCAGGATCCCCGCAATCATGGTGTTGATTGCGCCGAACGCTGTGACGGCGGTGTGGGACGAGTTTGCGGCGCCGAGAGCCGTCAGCGCGGCTGCCACCACGACTTGCGTCCCCAAACACGTGTTTATGAAGACGGCGGCGAACTTGTAGCCGCGCTTTGCGGCCTGTTCGCGGTGGCAGACGCGGTTGTAGATGCCGAGATTCGGGGCCGCGCGGCCGTCGAAGTGGAGGTTGTTGTGGGAGAGGTCTGGGAGCGTGTCGCCGCGGGTGCGGGACGGCGCGAAGGAGCGTGTGCTGTGGATTCCCACGAGGTGGCGGAAGATGGCGAGTTTGTCGTCAGTAGGGACCATCTGCGTTTTGAGAGGGTTAGGATATGAGGATTTGTTTAGGGGTTTAGGGGTGGGTCATGTGTACTGTTGCTTGGCTTTCGGTGATGGCGGGAGGTGGTTGGTATGTGCTGTCTGTCATTCCTTCCTCGACTGATCTCACGCGGTCGCGGGTTCCGTGGCGGAACGCTGGGGGGATGAAGTCGGCGATGGGCATTGTTTACACCTCACGCAGGATCGGAAGAATGAGTTGATGGCAGGGAACAGAGATAACAAGATATCTCGCGAAGGCTGCTTCCCGACAACACACGTTGATTATCAAGAGGCGTTTTTTCTTTTTCTTTCTTTCTTTAAAGAAAAGAAAACAAAAATCCAGCGCAAAAGATCCCACTGAAAATGTCGTCGGACACCGCAAATATATACACATTAACGAGAATACGAAGGGGGTCGTATCCCACCACACCCCCCTTCCCTTCCCTTCGCATCCCCTCCCCTCCCATCCAACCCAAACGACCTCAAGAAAAGAAAACAAACTTCAGAGAACTCGGAAACCACCCCAAATCCCTCAGATAACGAAGCTCTGTCTCTTCGCTCACTCACCACTCACAGCGCGATGGATCCCTCCACCGCGCTCCATTAACCCCGATAATCCCCAACGCGCCCCGATCCGGATCAAAAAAGCGACGGATCTACGTTCGGGCTGCCGAAACAAGTCGAGAAGCCAGCTGCGCCCGTCCCGTCTCGGTTGCGAGCTTCAGCTGCTGTCAGCGACGCCACAAGCGAGATCACGTCTAGGATAGGATGGATGGAGGGGGAGCTTCGTGGTGACGTGCATATCGCCGATTTGAGGCGGGCTTTGATTGATGGGAAGTTTTTTTTTTGGTCAGGAGGGTGTGAGGGATGGCATTGGTAGGAAGGTACATAAGTATAGGATGGTTGCATTGGGTTTTTTTCTGTCGGTGAGGTAGTTGCGCGATGGTTGTTGATAGGATTGAGTTGTTGGCTGGGAGGTTTGGGAGCTTGGTTCGGAGTCGCCGGGATTTATTTCGATGGTTGTTGCAGGTTTTGAGCGGGTGTTAGATGTCGTGATTAAGATGGCGTGGTTGAGAGGGAAATGCAGAGACATGCATCGCTTGTTGGCTGATCGGTGCTTGCATTGGAGTAGTTCGCCATGGACTCACCGAGTTCAAGTGTCCTACAACCTGTGAACAAACCCTTCCCATGTGTTTCTATACACGTCGAGGGCCTGCGACGTCTGCCCAATATTATGTTGTGCGTATTGACCAACGAGAGTGAAGTACCGGGGTGTGGGCGATCCCTCAGCATATTGACTGCAATATACACATGCATGCAGGCACCGGTGGGCCGGGACACGACCGGGTTCTTCTCTTGGATGTTCGCCGACTTCTTGATTACAGACATACGTGGAAGTCGAGTTACTGCGTATTTCAGAATGGGTGTAGTGCACACAAATATCTAGGGGCCGCAAATCTTTCTCGCTTGTCTGGGCATGTGATATTTGTATTCGAATTTTATTCGCGTATACATACCAACGTAGAGATCTCTCGAGTCAGTTGGTATTCATGCCGAACTATAGCAATCCGTAGTATCTAGTGAGCGCGCCATCTCATACTCAAATGCTGTTTCTTTTACCCCACATACATTCAAATGTTGCAGGGGAAGGCCTACCTAAGGATTGAGTGTTGCCTGCTCCTTCTACTTTAATACCCTGTTAAATAGCATCTTGGAATTCTAGTTTCTAAAAGGTGTTAATAGGATCTAGATATAATTTAGAGCCTTGAATGAGTGTTCATAGCAGACCCTAGAGTGGGCCCGCCCCTGTGATGTACCTACCTAGGTACCTTTAAATGTTTAAATGCTGTACAGAGTCTTAGTCACGTGAGTAGCACCGTTCTGCGAAATCTTTCATGTCCGCATGTTAATAATGGAGAAATCGGTTTGATCACTAAAAAGAAATGATCTCAAAATCACTGACAGAATCTGACAGAGGAGTCCAGGCTTTTATCAGCTAAGGTAGTGATGATCTGGTACGCTTAGAAACAGATGCGACGTCTGTGGTGGGTTTGCAAAAGGACCACTCAATACGTATCATCTGATTGATTCTTCTTTCATTATGAAAAAATTTATTTCCAATGAAAATCTAGCAAATTAAGTATCGACCCAAGCATCTGCACAAACGGTGATATAAAAGGATCGTGGGCGCCTCACAATTACTACGCGCAAAACACAAGCAGCCCGGATCACTTAAGAGTAGTCCATCAACCATTACCATTTTTTCTCCCAACAACAACCAAAACGCTCTTAAAATTCGATCCCAACTCTACAACATTAACACCAGCGTCCATCCATCATGCCATCGCCACAAAAGTGCAACCGCGAAGAACCCACAACCTCCCCACCCCCCGACGAACGAACCAAGAAGATCCAAAAGATCCCCGAGAAACAGCCCCAATGGCTGATATTCAAGATCCCCGCCATTCTACCAGCACAATCAACGCCAGACCCAACAACCACACCACCCGCCTCCCTCCGCGCCTTGCACCTCCTAAACTACAAATTCAACGTACTCCTCTACGACCTCCACTTCCCCGCCCCGACCGCCCCTGCGGCATCCGAAGCCCGACTCCTCGCTTTCCCGCTCACGCCTGCCACGCTCCCGCCATCGTGTGGGTACTTCTCGTGCGAGGAGACGCGGATTGTGCTCGATACGCCATCGCTTGCGACGGGGAAGACGATTCGCGAGGATCTGCATGCCAAGTACGAGGAGAAAGATGGGGTGCTGAGAGGGATGTGGACGAGGAGCGATGTGAGTGAGGTTTTGGAGAATGCGGTGGGGAGGAGCGGCGGGGCATTGAGGGACGATTGGGGGTTTATGAGGATGGTGGGGGGTAAGGGGTTGGTGTTGTTGGAGGGGGATGTTTGGACGGGCTTGGGGACTACTAGGAGGGTTTAGAGAGATGGGTTGTTTGGGATAGATGGTGGGGAAGGAGATTTTGGATTTGATGATGGGAATTGCGGAAGGGTTGTTAAGAGAGTTTATGGGAAAGGATACTTGTCTGGGCAGGTCGAAGGGTGGAGATGATGTGGCTTTGAATTAGATCGCAGGTCGCATATGCTTGCCTTCTGGCATAGTTGGAGGTAATTTCACGACACTGTCTTAGCTCTCGAGAAAACGATATTCATTTCAAGCGTATTCGTTGATTATACGTGATTGACCATTTACGATTACTAATCACAGGCGAATTCATTGGCTAGTCATAGTCTCGAGAAGAAAAAGCGAGGATAAATTGAAACTTTTCTTTGACGTGTGCAGGACAACAAGCAACAAAAGCGGAAACGAGGTTGAGACTAAGGTTAGAATGAACGATGGTCGTTGTTGTATACTAACGCATTCCACCTTCCACACATGCGAATGCCATAAAATGTGTTTCTTTTCAAATTTTGGAAGAATCAATCGTACACACGCTTGTCCGGTGTCTCCGAGATCTCTAGAAAGTAGCAAATCTTATGCTCCGTCAGACCCGCGATTACCTGCGCAGAAACCCATCGCATCGGTACTGCAAGGTTAGGAACACGCGACTCGTCCAATAACAGACTCGTACCCCTCGCGGGGATAGTAGTTGGTTTCATGGTCTTTTTGGAGAAGCCCGCCCAGGTTGAAGTATCTGGAGCCTGTCCGTCTTGAGGCCATGCTATGTTGTCCTGTACAAGCTTACACCAGACTGTACTTCGAGAGCTATCTGCACCAAAAGCGACCTTGCAGACCTCAGTTCCGGGCCCGTTTGTGTACTGCACCAAAATTTGTGCGAAGAAAACGAAGTTGTTGGCTTGGGGCGGAATCAGCACCATCTCGCCGTTGTGGTCACGCGTGCTGGGGGCCACGTTCGTCCAATTGCCAGGCGGTTGCGCTCGTTCGGGAAATGGAAGCGATAACAGTACGCTTCGGCGGTGAACATTCTGGAGGGAATTTGGGGTCGATGGCTAACGTAGATGGTGGAGTATCTCTTAATCTTTCTAATGTCATGCGTGTTAACAGCATGTGTGGAAACCCGCGCGCAGCGTTTCCCAAACTCGCCGCTTTCTCCGGGAAGACCTCTGTGGAGGACATGTAGCATGATTGCGCATATCAATCTTCCATCTTTTGCGTTTAAGATGCCCAAAGAATGAGGAACCTTGCCTGATGACATTAGCCCTTCGAATCTCAGTCTCAGGCTGATGCCCATGTTCGTGTTGGATACCAACACAGGGGGTCCAGCGGTAACGTTGCCACAGTCTTTGAAAGCACTGGGTGAAGGAGCAAGGAGCCCGCGACACGTGGCGCTGCAGTCTGTATCTAACTTCCAGTAAAATATCGAATCATCCGGTGTAGTCCTCAGGATCTCTTCTTGCAATCTCGCAAAAGCATTCGCGCCTTCCCCATAGAGCATAGGAATGTTGACCCCAAAAATTCCCAGAAGACTATATGCGCGGTCTTCTAACCGAGTCGTCGTGCGATGCGCAGCCCATGACATCTTCTGTGCGATTGAGGAATTTCCCATGTTCCCTGTTTCCAAGACATATCGTGGAATGCCAGTCGCGGCATTGAGCTCCCCCGAGGCTACGCTTTTAGTGGTCAGGAATTGCCAATCTGCGTCCACAAAGTGCATTCTCCGTGGTGCTATGAGCTCCTGTAAAGTCCAGCCTCTTGTGATCCAACGTGTTTGAGCAACCAGGTATCCAAAGTTAGCGTCCGCGATATATTCGCGCCCACCAACTCTCACATCCTCCAGAACAACGATGCAAAGTGATGCCTCTTGGTACCAACGATACATTGAATTTATCGCCTCTTGCAGCTCCGAGCTCGAAGTTTTATCGATGCAGCACGTATCAATCCAGAAGTATTTATAATCTTTGTCCTGCGCGGCTTTAGCAGTTGATACCACTTTTCGATACCCAGCTGTGCTTTCGATATCCTGTTTGGAGACGCGCGAGGTGCCAGTGGCAAGTCCAAGTGAAAACATGACGATTGCGTCTTGTTGCATGGCCTCCGGGAGCGTTTTCAGTCTCTGCAAGTACCGCATGTCCTGAAAGGATACCTCCTCACTTCCCCATGTATGCGACAGGATGAGATACTCCGGTAAACTCTCTTCGTTGAAAATCTCGAACTCGAGTGTCGCTGAATTCAGTAAACGCATGGTGAATGACACTTGTGCAATCGACCTAGTACTGTGGGTCGAGCGCGATAGCTGCCTGTTGCAGATTGCAGATGATCAAGATGCGGTTGAGCATACACGTTTAACCGTGGTCCAGTGAGGACATCTTTTATGGCATTTACCCGTGGTTTTTTAGTCATCAGGTTGACCCGCCTTTCTGGAACACCATTTTTGAAACAATCGTTTTTTTTTACTTCAGTGCTTACTCAACACGTAAAGCTCAGCATACACGTTTAAGGTGTTTCAATATTTGGAGAGGTGAATTGATTGATTGGGCGATGGAGCAGCAGAATGGGCGTAGGCCCTTATATATGATACATGGGTTGGGTCACGTGACCTCCAGAATCGCCCTTCAAACATAAGGGGGGTGTCTCCCGATCCCACAAGCTTAATAAGCTTGGGTGAAGGCAAAATTCGTTTCGTCCTTTTAGTAATCGCTCGTTATTTCGGTTTATTCATCGTTGTCACCCATCGCTGTGTGTAGGATCAGCTAAACTCCAACCCAAAACAAAAAAAAACACGTTTAAGGATCCCAGAAGGTAAACCAGGTAACGAGGCTAAGTGATAGAGGCGAAGTGACCCTTGACAAAATACCCTAAGAAAGGGCAGTCGTAGCCTGCCCATTTGTTAAGTTTTTTTCAACGTTCTTTTGAGTACGTAGGTACTATACTTAATTTAGTTACATGTGCTGCAACATGCTGCGCAGGCAGGAAAAAAAAAGTAAGACTTAGAGCTTTAATATACCCCTATTCCACGCACCCCATGCTGCTCTAGAATAATGTGATTACGCCCCGTACATGCTAGCACATAGCCAGCCGGTGTTACTTTCTTACTGTGCTCGCGTTCCGTTTCAGTAGAACACGTATATAGTACCTAGTACTTACCCCTGTACTTACTCCTGTCAGCAGCCCCACTCATCATCACCGAACCCAAGTGGTACATACGAACAACGATGAACAAAAAGACTACGGAATTTTTCAAGGCTCTTGACGCGAATTTCGCTACATGCGTAGTCAAAAGTATATAAGGGTGAGATCTGGACGGTGAATTAGTCCCTCAGCAACTGTCATTCTTTCAACTTCTTCTTCACTTTCGTTGATAGCTGGTACATCAAGTACTTTTAGCATTACTTTCTTCAAACTTCAGATCTTGATCCACTATATTCTCTTGCTATTACCTTATTTTTTGCTATACTACGGAAAATATCAAAATGCGCACTTCACTATTCTATCTCGCTCTTACAGCTGCGAGCACTGTCCTGGCTGCTCCTGTTTCTACAGAGCTCACTAAGGACAATAGCATTACCTTGATTCTCGGAGACCCATTTCGGGGAGAGCCCTACACAAAACTCATCAGCGCGACCAACTTTGACGAAGTGCCCCTCGAAACCGAAACGTCATTCAAGTCCGCCGAGGTCCGGCTAGGCAAAGACATCAAAGATAAAATCATTTCCTGCGAGCTTATCACGGACGTGAGAGACTGGAAAGTCATAGGAGGTCGCGACGGCGAATGGGTCCATGAGTTTCTCGCCGAGAATGACGCCAAACCCTGGAAGTTTCAGTCGGCAAACATTGCTAAAATCAGGTGCAAACCCCGGTTGCCGATGCTGGTTCAATCAAAGGTACCTGCTGATGCTCCCCCGAGTGTCGTCGCCCGCCTTAGTACGTATTGCCCGTGTGTGTGAAGTAGACCAACAGACCATATATTATAATGGGTGTCTTGAAACTACAGAAAAACCTTTAGTAGCATATCTATTTCAAATTAAGCTGACTTGATTCCGCCCGATCTAGTCAACCCGGCGGGCAAGATCGCAAGGGAATTCAAGTCGGGCGACAAGAAGGCAAAGTTTGTCGTGGAGAGCGAGGAAGATCTAATGAGGGCTGAGTTCGAAATCCAGGGTATATTTGGTTGCCAGGTTCAGGACGCAGCCGGCGGGCAGATTGTCGCGGCTATGAATAAAGCCCAGAACATGGTGAGCAAAATGACGCTCGAAATCGCTGCCGGGAAAAGGGTCCACCAGATTGTCTGCGACCCTTCTTTCACTAAGCTCGAGGTGGATTGGTAGGGCGAGGTGCAACATTGCAGGGTGTGGATGAAGGTGTGGGTTTGGTGGCGCGTTATGATTCGTTTGTTCTTGCTTTTTTGTTTTAGATTGACTTTTACACTCCTTTGAATTATATGGTTGTTGCTGTTTGCTGTTTTTACTTCTCTCTCGTCTTGATATTAAAAGAAAACAAAAAGTATAATTGATGGAGATCGACCACGTCCGCCCCCACTCGATCAGAATCATATCACACCCCCGCCACCACCCGAACTCCCTCCATCCCCAACTAACCGCCAACACACCAACCCCCTCAAAACCATCATGGCATCCCTAACAACCGCCCATCGCACCTTTGCAAGACGCGCGGAAACAACGGCAGCCATACCGTTCGCTCCTTTCTTCGATATTGGTATACATGTTGTTGAAGACGAAGAAGAGGAGGAGGAAGAAGATAAGATGCGCGAAAGAAGTCTGCGCATCTCCGCTTCAGGATTCCATATAATCTCGTCTTCATCATCATCATCGTCATCATCCTCAAGCTGATCATAAATATTCCCAACCTCTCGTCCCCCATTTTCAGGGCCATTCTGACGGTGCGGAGGCCGAGGCGCCTCGGCCTCCGCACCCCGATGATGCCCAGAAGAAAAAGAAAGAGCAACAGGCCGCGCATACCCAACCCCCCACACAACCAAACTCCCCAGGTACACCGTCCACCCCAAATGCCACACCCGACCCCCCGCAAGCACATCTGCCTCTTTCGCTCGATCCTCGCCGTTGCTCCCGTCTTCGAGGAACCCGATCCCGCTTTCGACTAACCGCGCTGCGTGGATGACCGCGTTTCTGGCTTGCTGTGGGTGCTTGGATACCCAGGTTTTCACGACGCGCGAGCTGCGCGCGTAGTCTGCGCGGGCGACGGGGCGGCCTAGGATGTGGCGCGCGCCGGCGTAGATTTGGAGGTCGAGGAACGGGGTGTGCAGGAGGATGTGGGCGGCGTGGTAGAGGGTTGTCAGCGACGCGGAGTGTGCGTGGAATTCTGTTACTAGGGGGTTTTGCACTTTTTGGTGTTTCTGCTTTTGAGGGGGGAGGGTGGATGGCGATGATGATGAGGAGGTGGTGGTGGGAGGAGAGGGGAAGTGCGAGAGATATGTGGAGCAGAAGCTCTTGTAGTCTGCGAACCATGCCTCGTAGGAAGATGCGAGACGTTGTTGCCAGTTGCCTAGGACGTTGGAGGAACTATCCAACACTCCTAGTGAAGTCTGGTCGCGGCGCTGCATGTCCCATGCTATACTCATTAGTCCATGTAGAACGAGCGCTCGGCTCAGTGCGTTCAAGCTCTTCGGAACTAGCGATGCGCCACCAACTGTGGAAGGATTGAGGTAGATTTTTAGAATCGAGAGGAAAAGAGGGGGAGGTGGTTGTTGTTTGTGGAGCTTGTGCCAGGACTCTGCCGAATCGGCTTCCCAGAGGGATTGGGAGGAGGGGAGGTTGGAGCGGAGCTCGAAGGCAGACATGCAGAGGGATTGGCAGAAGAGGACCGCATGTTGCGTGTCCCACATGAAGCACAAAAACGCCAATCTACCAAGTGCGTCAGCAAATCTTGCATAAGAAACAATTCAGAATGGAAAGGAGGGTTTTACCGTTTCTTCTGTTCGGCTTCGACCCAGGTCCGCCAGTCGTCTTCTAGGTCATCTGTAGCGTCTTCCAAAGTCGGTGATCGAATGGTTTGGCAGTCACTCCGTCGAATCAGATTGATGAGTAGCCCATGGAATAGATGCGACATGTCGTGCTGCTTCTGCCCTGCGCGACTCTTGCCAAAGCACTCGACGAGTAGGATCGTTTGCAAGACCCAGAGCCCAGGTTTCGCTGAGAACCCCGCGTTTGCAAAAATCTGTGGCCGGACGACATCGTGAATGCAGACCTGCAATTGCCGTTGTCAGTTTCGCGAGGCATGAAGATTGCGGGGAACTCACAGCTACTTGGTGCGCATCCTTCTCCCCGTACGTTGCGCCGAGCAAGAGCACAGAGGTCAGGAGCAAAGTGTCAACGTGCGAGGGATCGAACGTCGACATGTGAATCAGTGGGTATACAGTGTTGAAGCGGGTGAAGAAAAGGTCGCAGTATGTTTGCAGACAAGACAAAGATAAGAGAGGGTTTTCACGGGTGACGACGCTACCGTCGGGAGCAACGGGCTGGGTGATATCGACGAGATCTAGAAATTGAGCACGGGCTAATTCATCTATAATTGGAAGACAGCGTGACGGTTGTAGAAGAGACATGGGCCGTTCGAGATCTGATGGGATTTGAAAAGTCGTAGGTTGCTGGTGCGGCTGGAGTAGGTCGGGGTCGACCTCTGGGTGAATGGATTCGCGGGTTTGAAGCTGGTGTGGGTCACTCATCGAGTCGTGACGACTAGGGTGATGGTTTCCGTCGGTGAGTGGTGGAGTTATCAAGGCAGTAGCTGCATCTGGCGGCGGTACTTCCTGAGGCGAGTCCGTCTTATGCGAAGCAAGAGAGCCGTAGTGTGCATCCGTTGACAGGGGCTTATCAGCTGCCATATGATCGAGCTGGAGATCAAAAGCATGGCTGGGCTGATGGATATTTTGGTTGAACTGGAAAGAGGCAAAAGGGTCGGGCATCATGGGCTGCATTTGAGGATGTGGTTGTGGCTGATGTTGTTGCTGCTGCTGCTGCTGCTGCTGCTGCTGCCTGGAAAGATCCATGTCGAACAGCCAATTGTAATTGCTCATGGTCGTAAAGGGGTTGTTGAATGACGCAGCAGTATCCGGGTTAAAGATGTCGTCGAATGGTGCATCGTTGAAAGTAGGTGCAATGAAAGGCTCCGGCTCAGGCTGAGGCAGAGTCGCGGGCCAGAATTGCTGATCAATAGGAGAATAAGAGCTTGAAACCGACAATGCTTGTGGATCGAGAGAAGTTGGCGGGTATGTTGCGATGCCTGAGTCGTGATCTTCAAAGGTTGAGTGTTCAAGGGAAGGATCCAATGAATGAGGTGGGGATATGGGAGCACCGTTATCGTTGTGCTGTTGGAGCAGATGGAAGTCGGCGATGGAGTGGAGATGATCATCAATGAGAGGTATGTGACCTGGAGATAGGTGGTGATGATAAGGGGGAGGTGATGATGGTTGATTGCTCCTGTCCAAAGTAGGCTTCTTGGTCACGATATTGCCTTCGGCATCCTTCCACATGCGTTTCCTGGTGTTCAGGATGCCGGTCCCTTCACGGCCGGCTTCTTCGTCCTTTTGTCGGTGACGTGCCATGTGCCTGTCTACATAGTGTTAGCTGTTGTATCCAGGGCTTTGGGTCTCAACGCATGGACCAATTTGCTGTTGAGAATTGTCGAGAAAGTGCGGTAAGTGTCATCCACTCTTGCAGTGCAGAAATGGTAGATTGCAGCAAGAGGTGATGGGAGGGTACAACAGCCAAGAGACAGTGAGAAGAGCCTGCATGTGATCTGGAGACATGAAAGCGAGGGCTAACATCTCAAACAGGCAAAGAGCGACTAGAAGAGCAGCATACCCAGCAGATCCCTGCGCTTGAAATGCGCCCTACACCTCGAGCAAGTAAAGTCTCCATTGGAATGATTGAGCAAATGGCGTTGCAAATGCTCTGCCCGAGTAAAGCTCCTCTCGCACCCCTCGTTCTGGCAAGCAAACTTCTTTTCGCCAGAAGCTCTCGTGACGAAACCCTGTTTGCGCTTCCGGCCTCTGGTGGTGGGAGCGGAACACGATGGTTCCCCATTTCTGGAAGCGGTGAGTGTTGCATTGGCCATTGGGAGAAAACAGTAGCTTGGTACCGGGAGGGGACTAGAGTGGTCGAGCTGGTGTGTCTGTGATTGTGTGTGACGACAGAGGTGGACATTGAAGGTTGGGGGGAATGAGGGTATAACAATGGGGGTTCGGATGGGAGCTTATCACGGAGTGGATCTGGCGCCCCACTCTTGGTGGAGACGACGGACTGTGTGTAGGAATGCGGAGGAGGAGGTTCGGATAACTGACTGACTGACTGACTGGCCGTCGTCACGTGGCGCTAGGAAAACCCCGCATTCTGTATCCACGTGCATCTCCGTCGCTTGTCGAGAGCCGCATCTCTTCCGGCCCCGTCAAATGTCGTTCGTCTCTGTCATATCTGCCCATCTATCTACCGTCTACCCGTCCATCTATCTCGATTTCCTGGAATCATATTTGTTGAACCATCAACATAACTAACAACGTTGTGTCCTTCTCATCCATCCTCTCGTTGTCGCACTCCCCAGAAACATGGTAGCCCCTCCATCCATCGGCTTCTTTCCACCCGATCCCTACCACGCCGCGCGATAACACTGCTCCACCCGCCGCGTCTCTCTATATATACTTATCTGTGGAGCGTATACAGCTATTGTATTTCGAAGCAAGGCTAAGGCGTGTTTGTTCCCCGCTCAACGATAAGTACACACATGTGCAAGGAACAGGCGCTGGTGTTTGAAAAAGAGATGTGACGAAGTGATAGCGCCTCTAGAGAGATAGAGACAGACTGCAACGCACCACTTAAGAGGGAGACATCGCTGTCCTGACACATCGCTTTCTCGCCGTCGCCGACAATCTATGCGTTATCGCTGCTCTTCCACTGACCCCTGCCATCGCAAATATCAATGCAGACGTGTTATCGTGTCGGTTCCTGCTGAAAGGGCATTCTATCTTGGTTGAATTTATCGTTTGTTGTGTTCAAGTACGCGTATGTGACGCGGTTACGTGAATTCGTTCCCCTCATACATACATGCATCAAATAAACAATTGTACTCCAAAACAAACAACAAGAGGAGAGAAAAAAGTGATTCGGATCCAAAATGATGTACAGATCCACACAATCATGCAACGGCCACAAAGAAATTTGTCTCCCCTTCCTTCCTCTTAACTTCAGCCCTCTTCACCAAGTCATCGCCGACAGCCAACCTCAGCTTCTCCGCCGTAGCAGGACTATCCAAGCACCACTTCCCCTCCCCAACCCCGCCCTCAATCGTCGCTCCATTCATGACTCTCGCCGCTTTGACTGCCTCTCGAAGCGCGAAGAAGACTGTGCACCCCAGGAACAGCGGCGGCTCGCCGATGCCCTTGGAGCTCTGCACAGAACGCAGGTGGTTCCAGGAAAGCGGGTTTCCGTCATTGTCGTTGCGAAGGAGCGAGACGTTGAAGACTTGCGGGATGTCGCTGAACCCTGGGATCTTGTAGGTGCCCGGGCCTTTTGTGAAGAGCTCGCCGGTGCGCGTCCAGAGGGTTTCTTCCATGGTGAAGAGGCCTAGGCCTTGGGTGAAAGCGCCTTCGATTTGGCCGTAGTCTATGGCGGGGTTGATCGAATTACCGACGTCCTGGCGGCCCATTAATTGAATATTCCGTGTAATTGTATGTAGCTGCCAACTTACCATCATCAGATCGGTGCGGAGGACCGTGTGGTCGCCAGTTAGCAGATCAAGCTCTACTTCCGTGCATCCCGCCCCCTGTGTGAAGTAGTAGTACATGGGCTTGACTGTCTTGATATCGTAATCGCCCCATTTGTATCCAATCCGAGGCATCTTCCAGAACCCATTTGCCGCTAGATTAACGCGGTCTAGATATGCTGCGTGCGCAATCTCCTTGAGCGGCGCGTCCTTCCCCAACTTCTCGCGATAAGGCTGCAGACGTTCATTGAGTTGATCGCAGGCATTCTTGACTGCCATACCGTTGAGGTCAGATCCCGAAGAGGCTGCAGTGGGCGATGCGTTTGTGATGGAGTAGGTGGACGTATCTTGGGTGAATATGGCATCCAACGGCGTGCCGAGCTCTTGGGCCGCAATCTGACACATTTTGGTATACAATCCTTGTCCCATTTCTGTTCCACCATGATGCAGTAACACACTGCCATCGGCAAAAATTTGTATGTATGCACCTGCTTGGTTGAGGTGCAGCGCAGTGGCAAAACTTAGGCCGAATTTGGTGGGGACAAGACAGATACCGCGCTTCTTCCATCGATTCTTGGAATTAAAGTCTGCGACAGCGGATTTACGCTTCTCATATTCGGCTGATTTGCGCAGTTGATCCAGTAGCAAAGGCACGTGCCAATCCTCATCGATGAACTGAAGAAATGGGGTATGCTCCCCAATTTTGTACAGATTCTTGGTTCGCACTTCATCAACATCCATCCCGAGACCTTCCGCAATGTTGTACATGAGTGTCTCAGCAAAGTACATTCCCTGTGGCGCACCGAAGCCACGATAGGCGGTGTTGCTGTGAATATTGGTCTTGCAGACATGACCCCGAAGTAGCACGTTCGGACATTCGTACGAATTGTCAAAGTGGGTCAAGCATCGATCCATGACGGCTCCGCTCATGTCTTGGGAGAATCCAGCGTTGTCGTAGACATCCGCATCCATGGCGATCAATTTCCCGTCACTCGATACACCAACCTTCCACCTTGCCTGTACCGGATGTCGTTGGCCACTGAGAAGCATATCTTCATCACGATTCAACATTAGTCGCATCGGTCGCTTCTCTTTCTTGGCTGCAACCGCGAGGTAGCAGGCGAATGGGACACTCCTGGACTCTTTCCCGCCGAACCCGCCACCCATGCGTTTGACTCGAGCATTGATGCGGTTGCTTGGTACCCCTGTTACAGCGGAGACGAATTCCTGAGTTTCCATTGTGTTTTGTGTCGATGACCATACCTCCATGCAGCCATCCTCGCCTGATGGTATCACGAGCGCGGCATTAGTTTCGAGATAGAAGTGCTCTTGGCCGCCCATCCGTGTCTGGCCCTCGAAGATGCGATCGCACTTTGCCCACGCCTCCTCCATTCTGCCTTCAAGAGCAAGTCCTTTTTTGAGCATTTTTCCGTGCGGAAAGTAGCTGTCTGCCTCGATCGCCTCATCTATGGTCAGGATTGCAGGCAGAGGCTCATACTGAATTGCGACCGCTCTCGCAGCAGCCTGGGCCTGGAGAGCAGTTTCCGCGTAGATCATTGCAATCACTTGGCCATGATGTCGGACTTCCCCATCTGCAAAGAAAGGCTCGTCTTTCCTGATTGATCCCCATATGTTCTGTCCTTCCGGGAGGTCATTCTTATCAATGTAGCCAACAACACCGGGCATGGCCAAAGCAGGCTCATAGTCGATGCTGAGGATCTTTGCATGAGCTTTCGAGGACAGCACTAGACCACCATAGAGTTCCTGACCGAAATGAGGCATATCATCAATGTACTCTGCCTCACCGGTACATTGCTTCAGCGCGGAAAGGTGCGCAATCTGCTTGCCAACTATACGTTGCTCAAAAGGGTTGTAGTCATCACGTGTGCCAGTGGAGATGGAACGATGGATTTCATCAATGACTTGCTCGTCAACGTTGCCTAGGCCCAGCTCCGCCGCGGATTCGTGCCAGAACCGGAAGAAAAGAGACAGTGTCAGAGTCTTGCGATATTCGGCCATACCACCAGGGACGCCATATGGTAGGTCGTAGTCTTCGAGCAGGGCAGCTAATGCGGTGTCCAAAGTTTCCGAGTGGAACCATCGCTTCCCCATTAAGGCGTTCTCTGTCTTTGGTGACGCCTTCGTTGTGGGGGCCATTCCGCCGTAGACCAGACATACATCCTCTACACATCCTTCGGGATCCAGCCTGACTCTGAAAGCGGCAGTGACAATAGCGATGTCATCATCCTTCCTCTTCGCCTGTTTGTAGGCTTTGATGACTTCTTGAACTTCGGGTGCCGGAAGTGGTATCCTGATGCGACTCAAAACTGAATCCGGGGGAAGAGTGGTGGTTCTGTAGGCGACGAAAAATTGTGACATGGGCAAGTCAATGGAGCCTTGAGACTTGTTGACAGCTTCTAAAGTTGCACCAGCGGCCAGCAAGACGGGATTGGCGTCGGAAATGGGCGAGGCAGTTGCGATATTGCCGGCGAGTGAAGCAACGTTGCGAATCTGGCGGCCAGCAAAGTACCGTAATTGCTTTCGCAGAGCTTCCAAGGCCATGGCCCTTTTCCCCAGCTTGGCGTAAACTTTCTTGCAAATGTATTCTAATTCAGTGAGAGGGGTGTTTGCTGAAACCACCAACTCGTTGGCCTTCTCCAGCTCAGCATCTGATGGCAGGGTGGTGTGCTTCAGCTCTGCTATGTCGGACACGTAAACTGATACGGCGAAATCTGAGTTCTTGAAACGCACTTCGACTTGCACCTCGCTAGCACCGCCAACAAGTTTTGCCGAAGGGTACACATCTTTAAGATCTGAAAGCTGCTCAAGTGTCGTAGGGCGGAACCATATTTTCCTTTCATTGCCATAACAGAGTGGTTGTGGGTTATATTTCCAGAGTGCGGGTGGGAAGATCAGTTCAGTATCAGGAATATATTCTTGGAAGTGAATCACGGGAACACCTTTCTTGGAGTCCGCTAATGGGGCATCTAATGAGGTAGCAGTCTTGTTTTCGTGAGCCGCTTCTACCGACTCTTTACTCTTGAGGGGTTTCGCGTAAGATGTCCCGCTGACAGTAGGGTCCTGGCCGGAGAGACCATTGGCCCCCACTGAGATGACCGGGACAGATTCCTCGTCTGAGGTTACGGCGGCTTCTGTTGGCGGTGTAGAATTCACGGATCTTGTTTTTGTAGAATCGCTATCTGACGGGGTATCGCGACAGCAGCCGCCTGGACGTCCACACGAGACCTTGGAAGGCCCAGCACAGCCGCTGCGCACCAGATCTACTACCTCTTTCTCCAGTCTGGCATCCTCGGAAACCTGCGAGCTGGGAGCAGATTCTTCCGTCAACTGGCCTTTCAAATCCTCAAGGATGAAAGTTTTGGCTGCTTGGAGAATGGGCTTGTAACCCGTGCATCGACACAGGTTACCATCAAGGTGACCTTCCATTTCGATGTCGCGCTCGCTTAGGGAGAACTTTCTCGAGTCTGGATCGTATGCATTTCTAATCATGGCGTACAGGCTCATGACGATGCCGGGGGTGCAGAAGCCGCATTGGCTGCCATGCAGCTTAGCAATCCTCTCTTGCAAGGCATGAGGCTTGTGGACGTTGCCAATGCCCTCGACGGTGATGACATGCTTGCCATCGATGCCCACAAGAGGGAACAAGCAGGCATTCACGGCCAGATGCTGGATCCTTCTTCTCTCACAACGCGTGTCAGGGGCCTGAAGCACAACGGTGCACGCACCGCAACCGCCCTCACCACATCCCAGCTTGGTGCCTTTGAGACTGGGCTGCGCGCGAATATAGTCGAGCAGAGTCCAGTGGGGATTCGGATTATTAATGATAGTCCGACGGCCGTTGATGAAGCAGGTGATGTCGGGGGAGGTGTAGGTCGAGGCGATGAGAGGTGTGAGGGCGTCGGCGGCTGACAAAGCGCGGGGGGGTTCCGCTGCCGTTTTGGGCGGGACGGGGAGGGCCATGACCATTCAAGCACTTGAGTATCTACAGGTAGGTGGATGATGTGTGTGTATTATAGATGGAATCTCTCCCTGTATTTGAGGCCCCTCAATAACAATAGAAACAAAAAATAAAGAAAGGAGGGACAGACGAACGGCATATATCACACGAGCAGTGGCAAACAAGGATGGGACGAACGGATAGTTGTAGCTGGTGAACTGCGGAGAGCAACCAGCTGCCTGCCACGACTGCTACATCGTTATCGGTATAGTTGACGGGATGAAATGCAAGCTGGCACGGAACAGCAGCCAGTGGATTCAACTGTCAATACGACGGGCATTATCGTGATGGATGAATAATGCATCCAGAGGCACACGTAAGACCCACGATGATGTTCCCCCCCACTCTTGACACGTGACGCCCCCGGTCTCCACCATGACCCCCGTCCACGACATGCATACAAACCCCTCCCCCATTTCTGCATCACCGCTTCACCACCACCCCGGATGCAACATGTTGCAGGACGGGCAGGGAACCCTGAATTGAAGAATGGGATCTCGGTTGTTGATGAGGTGAGCAGCCACGCCCGACTCCCTGACGTTGGCGTGCCAGGCACATCAGTCTGCACTTAGTCACCTAGTCGGGCGCACTCTTGGCTTCATACAAAATAACAAATGCCACTTGACGTACCTTTTCTTTCTTCAAAAACTTCTGCTCATTGTCTTTCCTCTCTTCCACTCACCTCCTCAAAGTCGCTCGTGACAGCTCCATACGTGCTACGTTTCTCTAACCAGCCGCAAAGCACCTTCTTCCAGCTTCGCAGACACTTCGCCAGCATGCCCAAAGCAGACACCCCACCAGGCTTCAAGCCTCTCAAAGAGACTGCTCTCTTCACACCCTTCCAACTTGGTCCCTTGAAGTTGGAGCACAGAATCGTCCAAGCTCCCTTGACGCGCATGCGGAGCACCAAAGAGAGCGACGGCGTGACAGTTCCCAATGATCTCGTGGCCGAGTACTACAGCCAGCGCGCGTCTAAAGGTGGTCTACAATTGACCGAGGCCACCGATATCTTCAAATATGTAAGAAAATTCTGGGCCGGTCCCCATCCTCAACCCAAAACTCATTGGTTTCGTCTAGGCTGGAAACTACCCTGGCGCCCCAGGTCTCTTCACCGACTCACAAGTCGCCGCGTGGAAAAAGGTCACAGACGGTGTTCACGCGAAAGGCGGATACATCTTCTCTCAATTGTGGCATACAGGCCGCGCCACCCCACCTTCGTGGCGCAATGGCCAGCAAACGGTCAGCTCCAGCAACGTTCCCATGACCGGCAAATGGATGGACGGCGTATCCTGCGAAGAAAACCCACCCAGATCCCTCAGTATCGAGGAGATCCACGACATCACCAAGCAATGGGGCGTTGCTGCCAAGCGCGCCATCGAGGCTGGCTTTGATGGTATCGAGATCCATGGCGCAAACGGCTACCTCCTAGACCAATTCCTGCACGACAACGTGAACACGAGAACAGATGAGTACGGAGGTTCTATCGAAGGTCGTGCCAAGTTCCCACTCGAGGTCATCAAGGAGTGCTCTAAAGCGATCGGGGCTGGCCGGGTCGGCATCCGGTTATCGCCTTACAACTACTTCCAAGACACCAAAGACAGCAACCCTAACAAGCACTGGGATGCTTTGTGCGAGATGATTGCTGCGCTACCAGAAAACGAGAGGCCGGCCTACGTTCACATGTAAGCTTTGCTCTCATCCTCTCGAAGTGATTGCCCTGTTTACTAACCTCCACTCTCCCAGGGTGGAACCCCGCTTCGACGAAGAACTCGACGAGCAAAAGAAAATGGACGCCCTCTCAGCCTACACCTCCACCGCCGGCGTCGAAGCTGAAGCAACCATCAAACCAAAGCACAACACGCTCAACAACTTCCGCAATATCCTGCGCAAGTCCGGCATCAAGTTCATTGCCGCCGGCGGGTTCAACCGCGACAACGCTGTCCCCAAACTCGACTCCAATGACGCTGACCTGATTATCTTTGGCCGCTGGTTCATCGCCAATCCTGACCTCCCGCGCCGCTTGGCCGAGGGTCTCGAGCTTAACGCGTATGATCGCGATACGTTTTACGGCGCCGATCCCCCACAGAAGGGGTATACAGATTATCCAGTCGCTGTGTGAAGTGTGCAATTGGGACAGGGGAGCTATGAATAGAAGATGATGACGGCTTTTGGGTCCACAGAGCAAGAATGTACTTAGCATAGATCAACGCTATCTTAGAGCACTGACATCCTCATCTCAAGCCCATCAAAAAAATACAAAATGAAGAACACTATCATCGATGACTATGAGCGTCTTGCCGCTTCTTGCAGATATCCGCGTGAGTGTTTGATCCGCCATCCAATCGTGCGTTTGCGTACATACCTACCTGCCAGTAAGTATGCATGTAAGCATGCTTACACGGTAAATGCACATGAACCAATCAGATCGAGCTTTCCCCGCGGGGGAGACGAACTGATGGCTGCCTATCTAACCGCCTTCCATGGTCCTCCTACATGAATCTCTACACTTATAGCCACTTAGTCCGCACTTAACATCAAGCCACAAGGCTCTAATACGCCATTTCCCCAACCATCACAAAGCAAGAAATAAAAACAAAAAAAAACTCCACAGCTCATTTCATAGTCTCCCTCTACTACTCACTCCTACATAGAAGCCGCGACATAAGCACCAAAAAAAAGATTAAAGAAGAACAACTAGAAAAAGAAAGGAGAGGAGGAGAGAAGAGAGAAGAGAAGAGAATGCTCCCCCGCCTTTCCGCCCGTCAAAAAACATACTCCCCAATCCCGCAACCCTACCACGTTTTCAATAACACCTCAGCAACGTGGGATGCTGTTACATCTCCCTCTCCCTCAGCATTACCACATCCACCTTCGACGTCGAATACACAGTCCACCCGCATCACGAAACTAAAACTACTCACATGGAATATTGATTTCTCGACCCCCTACCCCCGCGCAAGAATGGCAAGCGCATTATCGTATCTCCATACGTTGCTCACGCGGATTTCGGCGCCTGGTGTAGCGGTTATCGTGGTGCTGCAGGAGATGATGCAAGCAGAATATTCTTTTTCAGCGTGGGGTCGATCGTCGGAGTTGGAAGAAGGGGAAGAGCAGAGAGCGGATGATGTCGCGCAGATCATGGGTGAGGCTTGGGTAAGAGAGAGGTTTTATGTAAGCGATGTGCGATCTGATACCGTGTACTGGAATCCTCGCGGAGCTGAGGATGATGATGAGGGAGGGGATGGAGGTGGAGGTGGGTACGGGCAAATCACGTTGATTGATCGGAGGGTGTGTGTGTTGGGGGTGGGGAGGATGAGGTTTGTTAGCGAGTTTGGGAGGAGTGCTTTGTTTGTTGATGTGCGTCTCGGTCGTACTCCGCATCCTCCTGATTCAAACTCCCACGAAGAAGAAGACAAAATACAAGAAAGGATAGAAGGGAGGGAGGAGGAGGAGGAGGTTCTGAGAGTTTGCAACGTGCATCTAGACTCGTTATCTGGGTCGCTGAGGCCGATTCAGTGGGAGGGGGTGGCGCGACATCTCATTCCCCACCCCTCTCCACCTCTTCCTTCTTCTGAGAACGCGGAAAATGAGATAACTTCTCTTGTTTTTAGATCGCCGTTTTTGGGTTTGGAAAGGACGCCGCAGCCTCCGATTATCAAAGCGGCGATTCTAGCGGGCGATACCAACGCCAATCGTCCCCGGGATGTTTCCGCACCGCAGATGCATGGTTTCACGGATGCGTATCTAGCGCTTGGAGGTGTGGAGGGCAGTGATGGAGGTGCGACGTGGGGGTACCAGAGCGGAGAACATGCGAGGCGGAGATGGGGGGTTAAGAGGATGGACAAGGTTGTTTTTTGGAGTAGTGGGGATGGGGATGAAGAGGTCCTAAGGGTGAAGAGTATTGGGAGGATCGGAATGGGGGTTAGTGCTTCTGTAAGAGTGGCGTGCGAAGGAGAGGGTGATGATGGAGGTAAGAGGAATGGAGATGAAAATGTCGGAAGTGAGGGACGAGTGGAAGAAAAGAAAGTTTGGGTGACGGATCATTATGGGCTGATGGCTGGATTTGAGGTTGGTGCAGGGTGGATGCTGTGATTCAGGTATACCATTGTGTCTGCCTGAGGGGATTTCCAGTAGACTTGTGGTGAAGGAGTAGTGATCGTGTCCTTGGTGTGGAGCTGGAGGTTGTGTTGTTGCGCGCGGTGTGATACCAAACAAAACAACTCAAATGCTGTTGTGGTGGAATTTTCTAGATTGCGTAGTACTGCGTAGATGGAGGTATGTGCGGAGAGAGTTGATATGTTCGCTCACGATCCTCCTAGTACTGTGCTAGAATTGCTGTGCTGACCGTTGATGTTGCTGTGCACGTTCAGATCAAGATGCACGTGTTCAGATGGACCTCGGGAGATTTCAGAATGCGGCTAGCTCAGCACGTGACCTCGCTTATCCACATGTACGACACCCCGCCCCACACGCTATTCATTCACGACATCAATTGATCGTTTTACACTAGTCACATATATCATCCGTACCCACAACCCATCCTTGATCATGCCTGCGAATAACGCGACCATGGATGGTATCATGGATGCCACGAGTGACGCGACCTTGGATGGCCCGACCATGCCAACTGTACCAGAAAGCTTGTTGCAATTCTATGGCGCTGATGTGGACTGTGGGATCTGCCACGAGCCTCTTCCTGCTCCTGATGCGCTTAGCGTTTTAAAGCCAGGATGGGAGCAGTCGGAGGAGGCAAAGACTCATAGTCCGGTGCACATCCGTTGCAAACTAAAAGTAATAATAATTTATTACATTTCTATGCGGCATAAATACTAGGTATTAAATAATATAATAAATCTGCCTTTAAGCTCTAGGCAAGATACATATTTTATAGTTATTATAAAACTAATAAGCTATTATTTAAAATAGCTAAGTGTAGATTAAGTCTAAAAACTTTAATACTATAACTTAATAACTTAAATTAACTTATTAAATAATAATAATAATAAAAGTTTAAAGTAATTGCTTATTAATAGAGTATAAAGCAGAGAGCTTTCTTTTAGCTTTTTTATTTATTTTACTTTAAATAATTAACCTATAATATAACTTTTAAATTATAGTATAACTATTTAGTTTTCTACTTTATATAATACACAACTTATTATAGCACTATATACTTTTTTATAAAATTAACTTTAAACTAATAAGCTAAATAATGTTATAGCTGTAATAAACTTAAATAACAGTACTATACGCGCAACCCTAGGAAATCTAAATAACACAGAATACTAAAATTAACCTGCCCTGTAGATTAGGCTATTATTAGAGGAAGGCTAATACAAGGACCTGTGTAGGCGTATCTATAGGATATGCAAGGAGGATCTTAAGTCAGGTAATCAGCGGATCGTTGCTGTATTACTTAGTACATAGAACTTTACTCATAGAGAGACAGGTTTCTGCTTACCATCCGTTGCAAACATTGTTTCCATGAGAGATGCCTTTTCAAGTTCGCCATGCATTCATTTCTTGACCCCGGAAAACCTCGCTGCCCTCTGTATAGGTTGAGCTTGATGACTGTCGACGGAACATGCCCTATCGGAAAGATTTTTGCGGGCGGCTCGATCAGCAAGGACCTCGTTTTCGAGTTTGACCTTCTGGACACTATAGAGCTACTGCCCACGCCTGAGCCAGTCCTAGAAGCAATGCATAAAGTGGTTCGTAGTTCCCTCATATCCTGATCAGTTCTGATCAGCACTCATGTAGTGCGCACAGGTAAAAGCTACGAAACGTGCCACACACAAACGAAGGCGTCATTTCTTTGAAAAGATGGCGACCCAAGAATTCCAAGCGGCTAGAATGCTACTTGAAGGTTTATCAGAAGATCACGAGCCAATGCATCCGGATTTCCTTTGGGTACACGGCCTGTCGGCCATGCACGAAGCCGCGGCACGCGACGACAGTTATGCCGTCATGTTCCTACTTGAACATGGCGCAGACAAAAATTTCAGGTCCGAGGCAGGCCTCACCGCACTTGAATATGCTGAAGCGGCAAGGGCACCCTGTTCAGTCTCTGTATTGCGAGGCGAAACCGACTTTTAGGCTGGTGGTGTCTCGTGATCGACATCATGGCGATCAATTACATCGAGCACAACACAACAAGAAGAAGACAAGTTGAATTGCCCAAGGTTTTGGACAACAGCGAATGCTTTTGGGTTTTCTGACCGCTCGATTTCGCGATTGACCTGGAGCACAGAGAGTCACGAACCTGTAAGAGTCGAGGGGGGTGAATAGCCTCTTCGCGTACGTACCCTACTATTTTTTTCATTCAAGGTTTAGATAAGGTCATTGTGCAAGCACCTCGAAATGGAAAAGTGCATAGAATATGTTCAATCGGAAACGACTTGTGAAGAGTGAATAGCGATCATTGTGCTGTATAGACAGCTTCATTCGACTACAGTTACTCTGTTACTAAACGACTACGACCACACTGATTCTTTAACGCGCCCTTCAAGGCTTCTTCTTGCGCTATAAAGTCGACCACTGTCAACTCCAGCAGTGAAACTTCCAGATCAACTCTACCAAATCGACTTTAGAATCAACCACAACATCAACCGGGACAAAAAATCTTGGATTACTCGAGCACCAACTCCACCGAATCACCTCAAGAAAAATCCAACCTCACACAAATCTTCGAAACATCCGGGTAGAACCCCCCACAAAACAAGATGCCCGACCTAATTGAGACTCGCTTCCCACCAACTCCAGGCGAGGAAATTTGTGCAATCTGCTACGAGCCTCTGCTCCACCCTAGCACAGAAGGCACAACCTTCCAAGCCTCTTCGCAGATCCCCATCTACCGGCATGTTCATTTCAGCATCGACGACGTGGAACTCCCCTGCAAACACCATTTCCACATGAACTGCTTGAAAGACTACGCAAAAGTCAACGTGAAAGCAATCGTGAGCTGCTCCTTCTGCCGCAACATGAACATGTCGTTCCCATCAGAGCTAGTCATCTTCACGATGAGAACGGAAACCGGCCTAGAATTCACCGTCGACTTCTACGCCTACATGTATTTCCAAACGCATCATCACAACGACCTCGATCGGGAGATACCAGACCACTTGCTGGTCGCCTTCACCGAGGCCGGAGATGGATACCTTGTCAAGACACGCGCAAACATCGAAAAGTGGCGTCTACACGGATTCTTCGTCTCGCTAATGTCAAAGCATTATAATTCCGCCGAGGAATATCTCCGGGGCGAGGATCCACATGCGCCGGGTCCGATTGATCCAGACTCTGTTGTGAAGGATCTTGGTGTTCAGGGCTGCACCTCGTTGCATTCTTTGGCGTACATGAACGATGCTCAGGGCGCTGAGTTGCTGTTGAGGTATGGAGCCAACATGCAAGTTACGACTGTGGATGGTCATACACCGCTTGACTTTGCGATCCGGTACAAGGCGGATGCAGTGATCGAGCTGTTGCAGAGAAAGAAGCGGGAGGCGACTGAGGGAGAGGGGGATGATGTCCCTACGTTGGTTAGAGATGAGTGATTGTTTGGGATGCTAGGAGTCTTGTTTTTGTCTGTTATTCTTTATACACTATGTATCTTAGAGGCATAGCGATATAAGTTAAGAACAGAGATTTCTAGATATATCCCCTCGATCTATTGGCCTACGAAATATAGGGAAGATTCCGCGTCTCTATTCTTTCTTGCCTTCAACTTTCGATGCATGATGGAAATACCTACGCAAAAGCGTTTCCCTAGCAGCCTCAAGAATCCGCCGAGTAGCAATTCAAACCTTTTTATACACTTGCGACATTTCCGTGGGACTTCTAGGAATCACACGATCCTCAAAAGGCAATTGAAGGGTGAATGCCACCCATAACGAGATCCAGGTTAATACAATATACTGACTATGAGTTTCCGTGTGAACAAATAAATAACAAGCATATAAACAATCTAGCCTAAGCTCACAATGATTGTCTATTTTCTATCCTTGTTTTCCTTGAGTTGTCTAGATACTAATTACTCGCAAACACACAGTGCTGCATTCCTATGTTGTAATCTATGTCTTATATTTTGTAATCTTTTCGTGCTATTTCAATGATGGAATACCTAAAATGCCCAGAAGTAGTGTTAGATGCTAAAGTCCATTACAAGGAACAGATAGTCTATTGTATCCCTGCAACGATTCGTAACATCGCTTAGCATGTAGTGAGATACACCTTGTGGGAGCGAAACTCTAAGTACTTATACTCTCAGATAGCTCAAGTTTGCTACCACCGAAATATATACAGTATACTATTTACTAGGAATACAATAAGGTGGATGGCTACAGGGGGCAGCCAGCTTCGGGAGGCGAAGGATCTAGCGTGTTTTTCTAAACAATCTGGTAGTCCGTTGATTGGTGCGTTTGCTCCTCCTCTATTAGGTAGTTTTCTTGTCCAAAGAGATTAATATCAAGGAAGCGTAGCTAAGATGACGTCAAGTCTTGAATGAAGGTTCAGTACACACCAAACCGCACCTTACAGCTCCTCTACTCATTTTCTCCCTGTCAACTTCATCATTGTCAGCGCAGCATTCCGCAATGGCAGAAACTACGCCAAGTCCCGCACAAGCCCCTCCCCAGGAAAAGCCAACAACCGAGAAGACTCTTTACACAAACTCTGCAAGTACAAAGAATCAACTTACCTTGCGCCAATGGCTCGATACGCGGAGGAAGACTGCGATTGATCATCTTGATCTCATGATTTCTCCCGAGGGTCAGGAACGTGCGGGAAACGTTTTAATATCGCCAGAAGCCGACGTGGAACTCGTAGGACGAATTGCCAACCAGGTCTCGCTCTTGCAAAACGTTGAGGAATTATCAGCGATTCTCTGCGATTTACGTGGGAGGGCTTGGGAGCGAATCAAGCGTGGAGTAAAAATCGCCTATGGCTTGTAAGTTTTCAGCATAGTCACTTATTATTTTGCTAACAATTGACAAAGTTGTTTTGTATCGATCTTTATTAATCCGAACTTCCTCGGTCTAAAGTTTTTTCCTGACAGCGATAAAGGTGAATGGCTATTGGTATGCGTGAGTATTTCACAGATGGCATCAATTTTGTACATAATTTTCGGTGTCTTTGTTTGGGGTTTGATTGTATCGCGCCAGCGGAAGGTTCAGCGATTTCACCATAAGTCAAAGCATGGCGGCTTGTTGGACTTCAACCGGCGAGACTTTTATGGGTGGCCGTGGAGTTTCTTAAGTATTGTAGGCTAGTCTTGGTAGAGTAGCTATGTGCCGCAATATCTGTCCGATGATGTCTCATTAGCAATCAAATCAATCTCACTACTCACTTCTCTATATTTCAAGGAAAACCAAATTCATGGGATATCGAAATGGGGAAATTCACGGAAACTCCAAAGTTGCACTCCTCTCGATTGTAACATCTATGCCTTAGTCATCAACCTTTGAGCTCTAAAGGTTAATAACCATTCCAACGATAAGCGCTTCTAATTTCTCGCTAACCATCTCAAGAGCGAAAGAGAACGTTGGTGTGACAAGTTGCTACGAGAGAAGACGGAGGATGATACTCTATGATTCTCAGTGATAAGACGTTCCGATAATTCTCCCGTTTGATATATGAGACAATACGTGACGTTGCGGCATTGTCAAAGATGTATTTATTACTTTTTCAGATGCAACAGATGACAATAGAAAATATTTCATGATGTAGGGATGCAGCTCTCTTGCAATTGCCCTCTCCCTCACAATTGGAGCAAATGTCAGATGTCCCAATGCGCGAGCACACTCCCTGGAATCGCGATATTCATCTCGATCGCAAACTTGGAAGCCACCAACCAATTCAGCGACTCCAAAATAGCCACCAGCGCATCGTCTCTGAAAGAAGAGGCGTTCAAGCTAGCAAACAAGTCCCAGACCACAATCTCTACAAACAGATAACAAATCGCACGTAGATTTTCTAGCGCCTTACATCCAAACTCCCTAATGGCCATGCGCTCCGCAGGAAACACTAGGTTGTCACTCCCATGGACCATGGTTTGAAAGCGGCAGAAATTTAGCTGCTATCTCCAAATGCCGAGTCCTCTCCCATTGAGGGGCGGGAGTGACGGAACGGAACAAAGCCAGCCCGGTACTTACCTGGACGCTGAACCGATTGGACGCGTAGAGCACATCAAGAGCTTCAATATAACTGAATCGCAACGAGAACACACCGTCGGCATATGTATCATGTAACTAGTAAGTGACGGCAGGTAATGAGTTTTAAGCGCACATCTTATGGCAGGTCAACACGAGCCCGAGTAGTTGATTACACTCGTTGAAACTATGCATCTCCTTCACTCTTGTACTGCCTCTGGTGAGCCGCTGCCCGAAATATGTGTGATGCATAGTGGGTCCCTTGGCATCGGGAACTAAGCACCGGTGGCCTTTAACACGATCTGACCTGTCGTTGAACGGGATCACGTGCATAAGCCGCGTAGAGTCGTTGAAGACGGCTTCGTAGATGGCCAGGCGGAGTTCAAGGAGAAACTTTGGAATGAATCAAGGGCAACCAATCTGAGTGTTGTGCGGGCTTTGAGGTATTGGTGAGCGTGTTGGGTGGGGTGGTTTGCAGGGATTGGGAGAGTCGATGGGGTGGCGCTGGCGGTGTTTCCCATTGCTGGGTGGTTCAGAAAATTTCATAAACGTATTGAGCCTTTGAAAGTCGAAGAATAAATAATGTACGGTGTTGCTGCTGTCATTCTTGGGAGTTGGTCTGGGGTGCATGGCGTATCTTACTGTGCACCGCCACCCGGCTATTGTGTAGCAAGGCTACCGATAGTGTGCCTAGTTGTGAGGCTGACTGCATCATTGTCATAAACCTGCGAACATTTCATTGCATTTTCAGCTTATTGTTTTGTTTGCGGAAGCTGTGAACCTTGTCCTTGCTGGTATCAATAAAGTTTTCTACCGCGCGTTCTCAGTAGTCTCTTTGCCATGGATTGTATGTACAGCTTTCGGGGCGCCGTTTAAGTGGGGCGCTCACTTGTGAACCACGCTCCTCACTATCAACGAAAGAGGATAACGGTAGGGAGGGAGTGATTTAATTAGCTAGCAAAGTATTAGGGTGACCCACTCCGCTTCCTGTATCAAAACTGACCTATTGCTTGCAGCAGTGGACATTATCGCGCATTTTTCCAGTTACTCAGTGCTCCCCTTGTCACCGTGGGTATGTTCTTTCTTTATGTTCAAATCCCAGCTAAACAAAGTAAACTTCCGTGTTCCCCAACCGAGCTGGAACTTAAAGTGACTTGACATGCCTCCGGTACAGGCGTCCGTTCGGTCTTTTGGGTCGGGTACAACGACCCACTCCTGCCCACAAACTTTGCCGTCATCCTGGCTTAGACGCTGCGTAGATGATTTTCCTGGCAAAGCAAGAACATCAGAAACTAATATATGTATTCAACTGCGCATTCAGATCGCTACATGAAGGCGGAGATAGGAATAATGGTACCTGGGTTCTTGTCTGTACTCAATCTTCTGTCCGTAATTTCCGGATCATCGTCGCTATGCGTCGAGAACTTGGTCTCAGACTGCGGAGAATTGTCTCCACCTGTTAATCTTAGATTTTACACTAAAAGAATATTAACGAAAAAAGAATCCCTGGGAGAAGGATACCTTGTGGGAGACGACAAGTACCCCCATTCTGTGACATATGGAGAGTACGAAAAGTGTCAGGTTCTTTTCGCAAAGTTTATGTCTAGGGTAAGAAATGCTGCTATCGAAATCGAAATGATAGGTTACCTGAGACAATGATCATGAGGTGCGAGCCGTGTAAAGGACTCTATGACGTCAGTCATGTTCATGAGAGTCCGTGGCATTGTTGCCTAGAAGATCTCAGGATATAATTGGGTTATCGGATGGTCGGCTAGTGAGGCAGTGTTGCCTGCATAAGGCTGAGTAGCATTATTGGCCGAGCAAACTCTACGGGATCATCCTTGCGCTAGGAAGTGGGCGTTCTCTGAATAAAAACCGAATAATTAAGAATATCAGCTGATTAGTTCACAGCGTTCATGGTGGACAATTGTTATTGGTGTGAAGGGTTGTGGATCCTAAGCTTGGAGTGATTGAGCGCATTTGGGAGTGATGGACGCTGATCTTTCTATACTCTTGGCCCCATTGGCTAGTTTCACGGTGTTTGTAATGGGTTTCGGCTTAACGGTGAATAATCTGCTGGCAGGTATACATTTCTGCTCTGTCAGAGTTGTGGTGCCATGTGTATCCCACATCTCTTCAGTCTCCTGGCAATATTTACTCGCGATGAAGAACAGCCGTTATTTATTAATACATTCCTCCTTTCTTTAACTCATCCACAGGTCCTCCCGAAAACGAGCAATGACCCGACCCATCCGGATTCTCACCAACCACGCCCCATTGCAACTTTTCCTGGGCAAGATCCCTGCCTTCGTCCTCTCCAGACAACAAGGGGTGACAGGCGGCACTTATCGCGATACTGCAGCTTCCAACAAGAATGGTATTGTGGGGGTGGCGTAGATTTCCAACCACAAATGCCACAAGCAGCAGTACCACTACAACCACGAGCCCTGTTATGATTGCAATCGGCGAAAATCCACACTTGAAGGATTTTGTGTAGCCGACTAGATTATAAGCAGAGTATCTGTCAAGTGCGACAAAGAACTGTTTGCTACATCAGAATTAATCCATAGAAGGACGTGATCAGGATACGTACAAAACTTTGTGACATAACCCAATGCATAAGACCACTGTCCAGACGAAGGTACAAAATCAGCATGGCTCTCAATTCGGAATGTATCGCAAAAACATAATCAAATATAGAACTTACCTTGCTATCATCATTGGCAACGCGAATCGATACGGCAGAGATAGGAAATAGGATGATCTTTGATCTCCTTTGGCCTGAGTAGTCACCCTCAGTCCTTTCTTCTGGTAAGCGTACGTGGCCCATTCGTATCCTAGAACCATGTTTGTGAATAGGCTATTATATGAGAAATAAAATACTGAGACGGCTAGTTGTGCGCTGTTGGCTACCAAAGCGTTGGCAAGCACGTTTGGAGATCCGATATCGATCATTGTTCGAGGATCGATGGCCCCGAAACCTATCTCAGTCCAATTTGCCAATTTTTCTCTGTCTGAATCATTATAGATTTGGATAGACTTATGGAGTAAGAAGCTTATAGCTGTGAGGATAGCGAGAACCCTGGCAACCATGTTAGCGTAGTCGCTTTATCAAGCGGGTATGGCACACAGAGGGTTAAGTAGAGTGGAAAAACTCACAGCAAAAAGAGAAAACCGGAACGAGGACCGCTAACAGCATCTTTCCATTTGTGTCTTTGACCGTTCCAACGCCTTGCCCTAATCTTAAAACTCTTTTTTTGAATGAGTATCGCATCATCCATCGACACAAGACACATATCTGTAGTCTGTGGGTCCTTAATCGTCAGAAATGATGCAACTGCATCTCCCAAAGCTAGCAATGGCTCTCCTTTGATAACAAATATAGTGCAGAAGATTGCCAGTACCTTGAGGAAATTAAGCAACACTACCACCATTGCAATTTCCGTGCTCCAACGAATTTGGCATTGTGGTTCTATCTTTTCACTTAAGCAGTACTGGATCGGGCCACTTGGGCTTGAGTCGTCACACCAGTAGTCGTCGCAGGATTCGACAGTCCAGTTTGCAGGTGAGTTTTGTAATTCGTTGAAGGTGTTTTTGAAAGGTGGTGGACTGATCCATGAGTAAGGAACGGGGTCGTAAAAATGCATGCTGTGTGCCCAAAAGACAGGCGATGCTTCCGAGAATGTAATCCATCGTACGATTGGAGCATCATCGTCTCGAAAAACCAGGAACAAGTTTCGGCGGTCAGATTGTATTAATCTCGCGTATGCATTGATGCAGTCAAGATTTTCGAGTCTCTCTAGACGGCCTTCATAGGCTTGCCGGTGTAGGTTCTGGAGTAATACAGTGTTCTCGTATTCAGATGATGGCCCATCCTCCACACGGATGGAATCTGGTCGGTACATCTCGGAACAACCCTCACATCCAGAACTATTGATGAATGATTGAGTTACTCCAAACACAGAGTACTCATGATCTGTAATAGACATGTATACAACGGAGTTAAACCTAAGGATATTAATAATACAGTCTTCCATTTTCTGATTTGTCTTACATAAGGTGTAGAGGGACAGAAGAAAGCGCTAGAAGAGCCCATAATGCAACACGCTTTTTGCTAATAAACCGCAGGTTGCGATAGCTCATGATACCAATATCAAGCCATTTATTCAGAGCATGCGCAGCATCCACATCTTTTCTTGTTGGTGCTGACAAGCATTGCATGCAGTAATTGCTTGAACTCAGCAGAACTGTGCTTAGTATGTTGATGAATATGTGTAGTGCGGTGTTGATTTGACGTGCCCTCTCGCAATCGCCCTTGTACAGCGGCTCATCGCGGCTGTGTCGGGTACAGACTATTGTGGCCACGAGATTTACGAGGAAAACCACGGAAGCCGCAATTCCGCAGTTAATGGCACCAAATCTCCACCCTTGAAGATATTTCCGTCTTGATGGCTGGGGTGACGGGTCGTTTGGAGGCAGAATCATGTATGTAGGCTTGGCGTCCTGGCCGGGCTGAAGAATCGCATCGAAACCCAGCATTGAGGCGAAAGGAGAATGGGTGGAATATCGCAAAACTAGAAGAAAAACGGACAAAACAGCTAGATATAATGGCTTTCATACTTGGGGGCCATTGCAGCTCTGCCTCAGATTGTTCCGATCGTTCCTGCTTGGCCCAAAATATCTCCTATTTAGAACGCTTTGCAGGTAAGGATTGACTAACATCCTTCGTGGCACCCTATGATGTTGACCCCGGGCGAGATACTTATGCCGAGGAGCCCACAAAATGGCCCCCAAATCTCGGCACATGCTCAGATCCTGCTGAGACGGCTACCAACATTTGAATGCGTGACA
This sequence comes from Periconia digitata, assembly GCA_948474695.1. Classification (NCBI taxonomy): domain Eukaryota; kingdom Fungi; phylum Ascomycota; class Dothideomycetes; order Pleosporales; family Periconiaceae; genus Periconia; species Periconia digitata. The sequence goes on from CAOQHR010000003.1 coordinate 105,910, forward strand.
TTGCAAAAGGAAAGAATTTAAAGCAGAATGAAGTTGAACAACATCAATAATACATGACCAAGAGTTTGTTTTTACCTCTTTGAGCGCCCGCATATTCGTTTGCACCCGCATATCCTCATGCCATTCATATCAGCTACAAGGCAATCTATCGTACCCACAACCCGAACAGAGCCTTCTAGATGCATTGTATCCAAAGCAGGGTACTTGCGATAGTGGCATACCTTGTGAATGTGGATGGTCTGGAGCAACTCTCCGCGACTGTGGTGAATGCAGTGCTCTTGTAACGAGTCGCTGGTTGCTTGACGGCACTATAGTCGTGACATCTGGGCATGCAAGGATTGGCTCCTGTGGAGCGCCTAACTGCTTGTCTTAGCGACGGCCCCAAGTACAGTTAAAAAGACCATCTTGGAACTCCTTCTGGATCGTTGTGGCGCAGTCGTTCAGACTCCCGAAGAGGTAGGAAAAGCTGCTGCGGGAAACTGCTGCAGCATCCTCTCCGTGCCGCAGCCATCGAAGTTACTAAGGCAAGCATAGAACCAGCTGCTACCAAAAAAAAACCATAAACTAGCCCTTTTTTCAATGAAATGGCTGGTACCGAGGTTGTAGTACATCAACGAAATCTAGTCGCGCACCTTCAGGTTGCGTTTATTCATAGGGACGCGAGATATGCGACTCCACTATGACTTGCGGCATCAAACCTACATTTGGAAACTATCCAAATCTCTTCTTGCAACATACGCTGTAGACGAGAATAGGCACATACTGCTGTGCTGGACTGCAGTATTTCTAGCAATAATAAAATTGTTGACATTTTGTCACTAAGATAATAAAATTGTTTCTCGATTATAGCGCTGAACAGTAGTACGTAGACAGAAATGGAATATCGCTGTGTATAATTGCGCAGTGATGTAATTAGAGCAAGGTGTTGAGATTACTCGCTAGCAATGGCAACTAAATTATGGTCATCCTCATTGTCACACTACACCTGCGCTATGATTAGTAATAAGACTGCCCAAGAAGTGTCATCTGTTTATATATAACGCGAAACTTCATTGAGAAGTCGCTGTAAGCCTTGTAGGCGCTGTGATATGGAGGTGTGTATAAGAGCCCAGAGTTAATTAGAACTTCTAGATCAGAAGCACCGGAGAATCTATTATAACTGAACTAAAATATCAGGCCTAACTACTTTTCATGCTTTTGAATCATCTCAAGCAGTGCATGGAATAACTGGGACTTCGGATTGTTACAGCTGGCGGGGAAGATGGCCGACCCGATCTTGCCCTCACCCTGTGTGAAAGGAGTTAAATGTTGGAATATCATGTGATGTAGAGAGCACAGAAAATTAGAGCAGTTTCTATATTCAAAGTAGGATAGAAAGTGATCTCTGAGTTTATTGCGTGTGTGTCAGTAGAAATTGTAGAAGACAAAGACACGTGTGATGTACGGCACTGCGGATTTGAGATTGTTGTTCATCATCACCAGGGATTTTAATTGGTGCTAAAAAACTTTTTTTTTTCAGTGAAAACTTTTATTATTTCGGTAAGGGGGTAATATCTACTCCATGTCGGAACGTGGAAAATAGGGTGTAAAGAACAAAGAGCGGTTTGACCAGTCAAGCGCAGAATGTTCTATGCAGCAAAGATCAGGATTGTGTTATGAGGCAGAATGTGCGTATCTACCGGGGTCATTGTTACTCGGAACGCTCAATCTGCTCTTCCCCGGAATCTTGCTGTCATTGCGGGGATCTGCCTCCTTTTCCTCATTCGATTTCCCCGCTATCCTACTCATCGTCGGACTCCTCATCGCTATCTTGCTCATCATCGGATTCCTCCTCATCCGACATCTCATCGTCCGACATTTCCTCGTCCGAAGAGTGAGTTTCTTCCACAGGGATATTATCCTCGGGATGCAGCGCGATCCATTCCTGGATAATAGCTGCTACTTCATCGACAGCCCAGGGACCGAAAATTCCGTCCTTGAGAATAACAAACATCCTACGAGCAAGAATAGCCTCTGGTGCGAAGGCGAACTTCTTCCACTCGTCAGAAGCCCCAGCCATAAAGATCGACTTGAGAGCGCACTCGCGCTCGCCAGTGGGTTCGATAGTTGCTGACCCTTCCAAATCGTATACGTGGCTGGGGGTACCGTCGTCGAGCCAGAGCCAGAAGGGTCCGCGGAAAGCTAGGAACTTGGGCACAAACATGGCGAAGTCCCAGTCGATGACACCGGTGATCTCGACTGTAGATTCGTTTTGAATGGTGCAAAGCATGTTGTATCCCTTGAAGTCGCCGTGGGCGAGAGAGAAAGATCCGTCGAGGAAGCCACGCTCGTCCAGAGAGCGGATGATAGCGGAAAAGCCGTCCCAGATATGATCCCAGTTGGAGCCCTTGGAGTTTTGGTATTCACGCCAGCGCTCGCATTGCTCGAGCATAGAGGACATAACGCTCTGAGGTTGCGAAGGCCAAGTGCTCGGTTTGGTGAATTCTCGGCTAGTCATTCCCTTGCGAGGAACGTGGAACTTGTCGATTGACACAGCCGATTGAGGGGTCGCAGAAATGTTATCCTTGGCGATCTCCCCAGACGACGAGGACTCGAATGCCGTGATTTGATCATTGAGCGAAATGATGTTCTTGATAACAGACTCCCATTGCTTCAGGTTAAGATCTTTGCCAATATCCGAGAGGAGCTGGCCTTCAAGTCGGGTTTGGATCATGTAGGGCTTCTCGAGAACATTATCAGTCGATGTGTCGTACTTAAAGACCTTTGATGTGGGCAGGGATAGTTTGGCGGCCAACATATTGAGCACCGCGACCTCCTGCTCGACATCGGAGTCTTCAATATCGCGGGCAATGCGGAGAACATACTTCTTAGCAACGTTTAACTTCTTGGAATAGAAGCGTCGCTTGAAGCATCCGACCAAACGTGCGAAGATGTTTTGAGTGCGAGCGTGAACGGTAACCCCGACAACCCGGTTGAATGAGCCGCCTTTCATGCGTTCAATATCAATTTTGGAAGCTTCGGGGAAGATGCTATGAGCCAGCTGCGCGACTTTGTGTTGGAAGGTCTCCCAGGGCTCATGATCCAAATGCTCGTAGGCGACGGTCGAAGTCTCGGAGGCAGCATCATCATCGTCCATCTGGTCGTCGGAATCTTCGTGCTCAGACCGCTCGTGCGCGGGGTCAACCTCGGAGATAGGGTCGTCAGAGGTAGCCATGGTTTGGTCCGAAAGCGGAGGTGATGTGGTAATAGCATCGGCGGTCTGCGGCTGTAAAGACATGATGGTTGTAGTTGAGGTCAGTCGTGTTGAAGTGGAAGTGAAGTGGTTATGGAGGGGAGTAAGAGAAGAAACTTGAATCTAAATAGTGGTGGGGGTGTGATTCAAACAGAGTGGAAGTGCGGGCGTGTGCGTTCACATAGCAATGCCCTTGTGTAATGTCTTTGTTGGCTATCTTTGTTTGTGTGAAGCTCCCTGGCTCTTACCCTTTTAGGTCGCGCTAAAACCACGTTAGCCGCATTCCTCGACAAACAATGGCCATTGTCCCTCGAAAAAGGTGTTAAACATGCGGGACTGAAAATGGAAATTCTGTGGCTTGATTGATATAGATACGCACAATGTAATGTTCATTCATGGGCCATTGGGCGGCAGCTCCATCCTGTGGAAGACGCCAAATCAAAGAGGCATTCTTTCACAGGCGACCAATCAGCATCTCTGCGTGAGGTCAAAGACATCCAAGATGCAGAGCGCTTCTGTTCATGAGGTTTTCTTTGTTCTAATTTTGAGTATTCTCCTTTGCATGTGGTGATGGGATATCATTCACTCGGGCCAAATCAAGTCATTGTGTCGTGATGTTGTTCGTTTCCATTGTTTCGCCAATTGTAAAGGCTGTTCATTCACTAAGTATCCAACGGTGACTGGTGTTGACTTCTATAAAGGTTCCCTGGTTAATTGATTTACTCTCCTTTACAGAGACACCTACAACCACATCCACGCAACTGACAAAGTTCGACCTTCAACTCACTGAGATCAAAATCTCCAAAACACTTCGAACAACCAACTTCACACAACAAATATCAATCTTCAACTACATTCATCATGGGGAAGACTGGTACAGGAATGGTTCACCATTGCCCCGGCAAGAGCGTGAAGATTGGCGACATCCCCGCCGGCGGCTGCCGATACATCACCAAGAACGGTCTTAGGTACTGCAACAAGCACGAGCAGCCTTGTCCTCAAGGCTGTGAGGACTGGCACTGCCTCAAGAATCAGACTGGCTGCGGTCAATGCAAGCGTAGAGAGCAGATGGAAGACAAGCACGCGCACGAGGCCGCCCAAGCCGCGAAGAAGGGCAATGAGAAGTCTGCTTTCGACTCCTTCATGGATGTCGGCAAGGAGCGCAAGAAACCTGGAACCAAGAAGAAGGATTCTACCGATGACTCCACTTCGTAAGCTTCTCCACCTCACTGATCTCAACTGTGGTGGCCTTTCTAGGTCCATGTTGCTCTCACTTGCAACCACTATTTCAAAGGAAGGCGATTTAGTCTTCCACATGCGACACATGAATGAGCATCATGACCCTCTGAGCAATTTCGATTGGCGAGTGCTCGATTCACACTTATGAATACTGGAATCCCCTCCCCCAGCTAACCGGAAATTGTACCCCTGTATGCCTTGTTGTATTCTTCCATTGGACAAGGTGAGCTACGAACTTTAGAACCTTGGTCCAAAACAAGCCCCAAGAATGTTCAAGAAAATGGATGGGAGGCAATGGATAGATGGCTGGTTGGATCAAATCCGGGAAATATGATATGGAATGGAAAAATATTGTTAATACAAAAGAGAGAATGGTCCTACGTGAGTGATGTTGCCAATACGATTTCATAACCATGATGAATTTAGCGTCAGATTATGAGTAGTCATGGCAGTGGGTAGACGTATATAAGAGATCTGATCAAAATTAGGATGTGCAAGGGGAAACATTCTCTCCGATATGTGAAATTGTAGAAGTGTGATGGACACCACCATTCTGTATCCATATATGGGAAGATTATGTAGTGTCATTACTGTCATGTGACATTATTACGTAAGCGGCCCTGGGTCCTTGGATTAATTGTTATGTTCCTGGTACTGTATTGTTTTAGCAGTCATCCATGGCTACCACCTTAATCAACTAAACAGTATACATGAGTCAATCAGATCATCATTCTGGATATTAAGCATTCCTACCTAAGTAGAAAGAATCTAGGAATACAAGGATCATGAAACAATCAGCTACTTCATTCTCGGACTCACTTCATGACTCGAATAGTTACAAGGAAAGCGGATAAGCTGAAATGAAACTAAATCTTGTATTAATCTCAATGCAACGAACCAAACAATACTTGTCTGTCTTCATCTCGCAAGACTTGCAAATTCTGTCTCGCCAAGCCTCTGGCAGTCATCCGTGCAAATGTATTACAATAGGAGTGCAGATATCGTCAAAAAGTCCAAGGAAAAGCTAATCATCAATGTATCTAAGCTATTCATAATTATGAATCACCAGTTCCGTGATAACCACGAAACATGTGTGTCCTGTCTAGAGCTCAAAGGCAGATTTATTGTGTAATTTTTAATACTAAGTGTTTGTGCCGCATGGAAATGCAATAATAGAACAAAAGACTTAGTGACTGGACAAGCTATCAGCATTTTAACTTTCAGTGACGAGAAAGTTTACGCGGATATCACTAAAAGCTCTAGGATTCGCGCGCAAGTATATATTGAACATTGCAATTGTAAAGCTACTGAAATTGACTAGTCTCCAATAGGAAATGGGTGTCGTGAAACCTGGCGCAGCTGGCTTACATGCGCACGTATGTAAGCCAGCCGCGCCATGTAAGCAGGGCAACCTTGTCTGCCGCACTGGATTTTGATCGTTTCCCATTGGCTCAAAACACCCATTTCCTAATCGAGCCTCTAAATCGAAGGCGAGGGAGAAGTTTAGACGGAAATAGGAAGTGTATGTATTACCTAGCTGGATGAAGATTGGAAATGCATTGTCTTTCGTCACGACTTTGAAGGGGATCGAGCAACAATATTTAAACGTTGGATTGCTCTCAAGAAAATCTCTCCTTCACAACTACAGCTCACCTCATTTCGATAACTTCAATTTCAACAGTAGCTGGTGCATATCTCATTATTTGATACTGAACCCTCACCACTCATCATACCATGTCTATGCCATCAATCCTTCTCATCGGTGCAGGTGGCTATTTCGGCGGTCCTTTGACCCGAGAATTGCTAGCGAATCGTTCACGCTTCAATCGCATGGCTATCCTGACCGAAGAGGCCAAAAAGCAAAAGTTCGCAGAGCACGAAGCAAAGGGATTTGAGCTCGTTCTAGGGGCTTTTGATTCTCCGGATTCCTTCAAAGGTACCACCTGCGATTCCTCAGTGCGACATGAGCTCACAAGACTTAGGGTTCGATGTTGTGATCTGCATGGTTGGCAACCATGCTATGAAACTTCAGCCTGCCATCATCGATGCCGCCATAGCCGCAGGCGTGACCGAATTCTATCCATCCGAGTTCGGGGATGACATCGGGCAAGGCGATTACCTGACAAACAGATACTTTCGCGACAAGCAAATCACCCGCCAGCATCTGCGCAATGTTGCAAAGAAGAATCCTGGATTCAACTATACGTATCTTATCTGTGGAGGTTTTATCGAGTTTGCGCTGCATCCGCTATTCGGCATGGATGTTGAAAAGCATACGTTCACGTTTTATGGGCCGGCTGAGAAGCAGGAGGCCCTTACTGCTGTTCACGAGTAAGTCTTCTCCTAGAGTGCGAAGCTTACTGAGATAGTTTGCTGAATGCTTTTGAACAGTGTCGCGAAGTACTGCGTGGAGTCGGTCTTCCTCCCTAAATCACCCTCGCAAGAGCGCACATTCCGCATTCCTGAAGCAAATTATGCCTGGAAGGACGTCGTGGCCACCTTAGAGAAAGTGCAAGGTGTTAAATATACATGCACCTATCTCCCTCAGCAAGACGCTATTGATGCGCAGAAGGCGTGCGAGGAGAAGGGTGACGTGGATGGAGAATTGGCCTTCGCGCTCAAGTCTCTCCTTGGTGACCTCAGCGTGGTGAGTGTACCAGGACCGTGGGACAACGACAAGTTTTCGTTCAAGCCTGCAACGTTGGAAGAAGCGGTGAGGAAATATTTCGCGGATCTGAAACAGGTTAAGAATTAAAACGGGGCGAGGATAAGCTGGACAAGAACTTTACAATGCCTTCACAGTCATAGATGTAGTGGCCGTGGTGGGTTTTGAGCGTTCTTGTAGATAAGGGATCTCTTACTCGATGTGCACGAGTGGTCTCAGAATATCACACTCCCTGTCCAAAATATCACCTACCCAAAGTAAATTTGAAGCGTACACGATAATTTCGTCCCAACTTTGCAGCCCCATGGCCTTTGCAGTGTTCCCGATGATGTCGCAGAACCACAGTCTGTCTTCGTTGTCTGCCTCGAGTGCTGCCAGGATGGCTGTCCAAAGCAACATCTTCTTGAAACTTGTCCATCCTTCACCATAGATTTCCAATAAAGTTCTCAATCGCTCAGTCTCCACTTCAGTAAAGACTATGCGTGCTCCGAAGCGTCTTCTAATCTTACTTAGTAGGATCAATGCTCCTAGACGACAAGACTCATTCACAAAGTTTGTCTCGTCGATATTTTCTAATTCTGCGCCACCTTCCAATAAACGGTGGGTCAAAGGATCGACCCAAGTCTTTAAAAATGACTGATCTTGCCACAGCAACCTCTTTTTCAACTCGCTTTTGATTGCCATGGAAGTTATACTCAAATCTTTGAATATTCCTGCTAATGTAGGATCACGGGGAAACGTAATTGACCAGATGCTTGCTTCGTTAACGGAAGGATGGGGGAGCCACCAGGGTATCTCTTGCTCATCGTTCCGGAGGTCGGACAGGGTGCTGATTGGGAGTGGGAACCTCGGAGGTTGGCCGGTGAAGCAGGATGCGGAAACGTCGATACTAATTTCGAATGAGCCACAAGATTGAGTCGTAAGAATGATTGAAAAGGAGACTTCAGTCATACCCTGACAGCAACAGTCTAAGAATTCTGTTGTGATCGATAGCATGGACTCCGCCTCTTAGTGTTATGATAGTGCGGAGACCTTCTATGTGCATGTTATAGCTTGTCCAGTCTCTGTCTGAATGCTGCATTTCATTAGCGTAGTAATCTCGAAAACCAAGTAAGCAGCTTACACTGAAGCACGCGAAGCCCAGGATTGTTGCGATGATCCCATCACTAACACTTTCAACTGGATCCGAAAGGCGTTTGTTGACCGACTGCAGCGCTTGGGAATGGAATGCGAAAGCTTGTTTCTCCTTTGCGTACCCAGGAAAGGACGCCGTGATGTCGCGCGAAATGTGTGATAATATCTCATAGAACAGCGCGGGATCTGACAGACTCATGGGCAGCCATGTCTCCTTGATTGGTTGGAGTCGGGGTTCCGACGAGACTATTACTACACGAAATGTTCAGTGGGCTAAATATATATGAAAGATGAGTAGTTACACTCACAGTGATCGATCAGGAATGATGTCTCCGAAGTCATATGTATAGGGAAACGCGCGAAAGGATCTGTTCTACATCCACCTGAGACTAACCGGGGCACCTCCGCACTGGGCCCTGTGTAGGCCAGCCCTTGTGCAGATGTTGTAGCTTTGGTATGTACTTTCCGGATCGGAGATTTCTCAGGGTGAATTTTGGGGAAAATATTCCTGAATGATGAAGCTTCGCGCTTCTTGCCATCCCTAACGTCTTCAAGTTGTCTCTGAGGCCGAGGCTGCCCGCGCCGTGCAACCCCAATGTCTCGCATAACATGCTTTTGGATTGCAGTGCGTATATCCCTTCGTGGTGGCACTTTCCCCGTTTGTTGGACTTCGACAAACAAAAAATTGGGGCTAGGCATCTCGGGCGTTGAAAATGTCATTCGAGGACGATGCGTGAGATGTTCTTCGTGGCCACTTCCCAATTTTAGCGTGTTGCCTCGGTGCTTACAAATCGAGCAAAACGATGCGATGTGTATTTCCCATGGAAGATACGTGAAGTTGAGTGTCTATTCTCATATAAGCATAACATTGAGGTTTTCGATGTTCGTAAGCATTTATTGAGTACGGCTGTTGGGTGCAGGCCAATAATAGGTCGTTGACCTCCATAGATAGAAACATCGGAGATGATACGGACCACCCCCAACAATGGCGGGCGTCGTGTCTTACTGATTAATAAGCCAAGATATATCGTCTAGATTGAATGTAGAAAGATCATCAAGGTGATAGGAGAAATCCTGAAGAAAATCCGGATAATTCCCACTGATGACGTCTTGATTAGTCGAGAGGTTTTTATGGGACACAGGAGTTGACGTAGGAACACTCTGTGTCTTTGTAATCCTCGAATGCATTCGTTGCAAAGCCATCTTACACACTTGGATGGACTCGCTTAAAGGCTCCTGTGCCTCAAGGAGGGCCAAAGCGTTCTCCCAAGCATTTTGGGTCGCCGAGCGTGGGAATAGATCCAGTCGCAGAGTTGATACGGCAAGTATCATGGCAGCAGTGTGAGTGTAAAACACCCGATACCACCAAGCTGGCAGCATGCTAATATTTTGCGTTTGATGTTGATGGACAGCAGAAACAGTATTTCGCGCTGCTGCAACGCATTCAAATGCGCACTGCTCCATTAGGTACCGCGTCAGGCTTCCTCCGGGTGGGCTTTCTGGTTCCGTCCCTAAACAGCACCGCGCTAGTATTGGTCTGAATAGTAGGATTCGTGGGTGGAGAAATCTGATAGTGAACTCAAATTAATTGATGCTCACTGTCGATAAACTGCAAGTTTTCTGTAGGGCTCTCTTACCGAAGATGGAGGACGGTTGCCTGTCTTGTAAAAATTTCGTCCCGGAGATGCTCCGGGCTCTCATATTTGAAATTAGCAGGCAACGAGTGCTCCCATCTTGCTAAAAAAAAAAAAAAAAAAAAAAAAAAAAAAAAAAAAGAAAAGCCCCTCCATTGGACTCCAGCCAAGGATTCCAATACGATCCTGGTTCATGTTTTGTAATCGCGACGGTGAAAAGTATTTTTGGGCCGCATGAATCCATACTTGCAATCAACTGTGTCATTATATATAAAAAGCATCTAACGCTACAGCACACGACACTCGATCAGCACGACAACGATTAACACGCTTATGGTACTTATACCGTGCATACATAATAAAGCTCATGACTTCCTAGCCTCGAGAATGATGACTGCTATTTTTGTGTTTCTATGTCTGTACTCCTCGTAACATTCTTCCAAGTTTCTAGCGTCGCCAACGTCGCTTCGCACTTCTCCTTTACGTCCGTGTAACAGTCGACGCCCAATGGAAGACGGAATGGCACTTCCATGCCCTGCGCGACACCCTCTCCTCGCACCAGGTCCAACACGATTTCAACAAGCTTCACCGGATCGCCGGGTTGATTTTGGTCCTCCCCAGCCAAGCCTTCCATTTGCGCTCTCGAGCGCTCCGCATACTCTGGGATGTCTGATGGACGAGACTTCATACTCGAGCTCGATAGGAGGTTTGTCCGAAATCGTCCAGGCTCAATGAGAAGAGTCTTAAGACCGAGATGTGCGGTTTCCGCATGGAGGCCTTCGACAATGCCTTCCAACGCGAATTTGGATCCAGCATATGCGCTGCACCCGGCATGTCCGATCCATCCAGACAACGAGCTGATGAATACCATTGTCCCCTTTTTTCTCTCTCTGAAGTGTGGCAACAGTGCTTTGGTTACCTTGATCGTGCCAAAGACATTCGTGTCAAATTGTGCAAGCCAATCTTCATACGACAGATCTTCCCAGGTCCCGATAGCGATATATGCAGCGTTGTTGATCAGGACATCGATCCGGCCATATTCAGCGAGAACTTTGGAGATGGTGGCATTAATGAATGCTTGGCTGTCGGTGATGTCGAGCTGAAACGTAGGCACTCCGAGTTGATTGAGGTGCTGTATCTTGGAAAGATCCCGCGCTGTTGCAACCACTCTGTCACCGCGTGCGAGAATGCTGTGGACAAATTGATTGCCAAAGCCTGAGGAGCAACCTGTCACCAACCAGACGAGCGGTGCCATTGTCGGATTTGCGAAGCGAGATCAGATTTCGGTGCGGCGGTCGACAATCTTTCCTGAATCAAGTCCTTAGTAGAGAATACCGTCCATTATATAGACAGCCAACAAGTTCAACTGCCTTCTAAGAGATTCTATGGGCATTAGAGAAGTTTCGGATTTAGAGTATGTCCTAATTCCGACCGCTATTTCCGGAAAGAAACATTTATATACAACGTCAATTCATACGACTGAGATTTGAAATACCCCGATCTCGCCCGTCAAATGAGGAAATGACTCAACTACCAATTTTCCAGTATTTTATCACACCTGTGGCTATTTGATGAGAAATCGTATGTCGGTGCAAAAGGTGTGCAACAAGGGGCACAAGTTGGTGGGGTAGCTGAGCAGATCGGTGTACCAGTGCAAGGCTGAGCCTCTCTAACAGTCATCTCGTATTACTTTGGCATTAAGTATTTGTATTTATTCATCTAACCAGCAACTATCACCCGAAATTCCATATGCCATGGATGAACTGAAAGCCGACGGGATTATATTTACGACGCGTTACGGGTCGGAAAACCACTATCTTGGCCACGCCGACTTCATTCCTATTTGCTAAGAGCTCAATACTCAAAAATCCATTGTTTTCGTCCATCCTGCCCATGCCTTTGACGTCAGCCTAGTTAACACATGTCTCCCGCAGCCGATGATGGATTACTCCCACGAAACAGCCCGCACTGAAATGGATCATGTTCTCAGCGATACTGATAAGCACGGAACACGGGTTGTTTTGCCCGGAACTGTAGATCAATACCGTGTCATCCAAATGGTCCACAAGATATAGCGCAGTTCCCGCACTAGAGTGAAATAATTCGTGGGCTGTTTGACAGAGCAGAAGGAGCTCATAGGTAAGTTCTCTCAGCAGCGGAGAAGCGGAAAGGGGCAGAATTGGAATATGTGGCTTGTTGATTTTGAATTGTAAAATTTGAATTTGCATAGATAGTTGAGCCTAAGAGAATTGTTCAGGTTTGGCACAGCACAGTGAAAAAAGAACAAAACGAATTTTCGTAAGAACGCAGGCAGAAGGAACAAGATAATTTGTGCACAAGGTCGTGGCTGGCAAAGTGTGGATGATAAGGGCATCATGGGAGGCTAAATCATGCGCGAGAATTAACCGCGAAGCATATAGAGAATGGGATTAGGAAAAAAGGAATTTTCGTTATTCTTATCTCAGTACATGAGTTCTGTGATGGAAAATTAAGGTTCAGATATTGATTGTTTCTTGTTGACACTTTGCTCTCCTGATTGGCTAAGAGTACTCTCAGTGTTCAGACCAGAGATCCGAACCAACCGTTGGGAAGGTGCAACATAATAGCAAAGAAATCGGAATATGGGATAAATGTACAAATGTGATGAGAATGGATGATATGAGGGAAAGAAATACGGTGGGTATGCACAAAAGGATATACCCAGCGTTCCAGTCGTCCGCACCGACGAATGCCAAAACAGTTGACCATGATTTTCAAAGAGACCAATTTGGTATCGTCATCAACGCTGTATTCCCAAGTTAGAGAACAGAGCTTGTAGATGCCATCATGCTCCTAACTTCCATTGAATTCTCCACCTTCGTTCATCCTCCTCTTCGGAAAATCCCATAAGGACCCGGCGACACCTTCCGAAAAGATGAACTGACTAGAAAGCGCAATATGATCATAAGAAACCATGGAGGCCGTTCCGGGCACGTCAATCTCCCACAACCTAACCTTATCTGTCTCATCATCCCACGTGCGGATGCCGGGGGGCGCTTTGTTAAACGGATTGATCTCGACGAACAGCACATCCAACATCTTCCCCTTGTACAGGTCAAACACCCGATCGATCTGGCTCGCATCAAGAAAAAATGGTCGCATACACACCAAAGTCTCTAGCGAAGGAATGGAGAAGCAGAAGTGGCGCACACCGAACCCGTCTACTAGATTCCCGGAAGTGATTGCCAGTTTCTTCAGGTTCGGCGGTGGGTCTGGAAAATCATAGACCACGTCACCGCTAGTTACTAGCTCCACCAAGTTCTTCATATCCAGGAATATGTTCTTGGACGGGAGAAGGTAGGCATTGTAGTAATTAGAGTTGCTGTTGGCGATTGGTTGCATATCCAAGGCGAGGCGGGTAAGGTTTGATCCAATCGCGCGGCCGAGATCGATGATTTCCGGGAGGCTGACCAATGGTGTGCCGCGTGCTTTGCAGCTATCCGCCTTGGTTGGCGAGATGAAGACTGAGGTGATACGTTTGGGTATATCTGCAGCCTGGAAGAGAAATCGATTCAGACCCGCTTCGCCGTAAGCGAGAGATTGGGGGTGGTGTATGCTCACGGGCAGGCACATGGTGCGGCGGAATCGCGTGAAATTGGTGCAGGTGTCGAGGTAAATGCATGACCTGTAGAGGTAGGGGGAGGCGAGTAGGTAGCTAATTCGCGAGACGAGTGTCAGAGCGCGGAGGGCGCGAGTTGTGGCTGACGAGGGTGCGTACGCGATGGGCTCTATGCCATCGAAAGTGCTGACGAGTTGGTCCAGGACTAGGAGAAAGAGCTCGGGAGGGAGTCGCCCAAAGAGTTGAACAATCTCGACAGACGGTGGGGCTGTTGAATTTTCTGAGTCCATCGTGAGTTGTGCAAGTCGTCGTAGTTGAGCCTGTGGTTGAATTGTTGTCAACTGGTTGCTGGGAAGGTGGGTCCAGCTGCGCAAGAGGAATTAAATATATATACCTCGTGGGTGAGAGATTAGTCATGCCTTTCACTTCTTACCCAACTTGTGCGACGCAAACATATTATGACAAAGTGATTGGCTATCAAGACGTCGGAAAGTAGCAAATCGTGGGTCAGGTGATAGAGCCAAGGTTCAGTAAGAACAGCAGTCCGAACCAATCCTTTTGCACGGCAGATGAGTCTCAAAAGATTCCTAAACTTTGTTTTGTGAATCCATCGGGCCAGAATAGGACAGAAGATGTTTTTGAGAGCATCAATGTGAAGTAAACAACATGGTGATATGGGAGTATTCATTCGTTGCGTAGGGTACATTGCAGCACGCTAAACCCAAATTGGGGGTCCGTGACCCCAAGGTCCTGATCAGTCCAATAACGCAGAACTAAACAGCCAAATGCATATGCGTACAATCCCTAATTCGTTACCAAATTTGGCAGTATGGCTTACTCTGGCTCACCCAATGTAGCTATACAATGAGGGATAGAAAACGATGAGCATTGACGGGATTGTTTCACACAAAACATACCGGTTGACACGATCAGACAGCCTTCCAGCGCCGCAATGTAAACGATGTAGCAAACTAGAAGCTATTCTGTTTGTGCCACATTCTATCATGTAGTAATTTATACACAGTGGTACTCTTGAGTCGCGAGGGCCACCACTGAGAAAATAAAAGATTACACAAAAATTCCCCTACGCCCAAGGAAACGTTTCACTTGAGGGTCCAAAGGTGGGGGTTCTGAGCAATGCTTGGCCCATCCAGTATCTTGAAGACGGCAAGAACATGTAGCCGAAGATGTAGCGACTTCGTCTTCCTGTGGTTTAGGAGAACAACGACCACATTTGAAGCATTCGAAGGTTCCTGAGCTACGCCGTGTCCAAGGTCTGATCCGATACCGCTGCAAAGGCTCCTTAGTCTCGATCAGTTTACAGGCATGAAATCCATGTATGGGACAGGCCTGTTGAGCATCGTATAATGCTTTGGGGAAGCGAGAAGAACCGTTACGCGAGTACCTTTCTGACAATAACGATTGTTGTATTTTTCGCACTTTGTCTTTGTCAATCTTGGTGTCCCCTTTGCCTTCACCGACCTTGGTTTTCCCTTTACCTTTGTCGACCTTGTTGCTCGCTTTACCGCCGCATGCATGATTTCTGTTCATATTAATTCGATCTCCTTTCTCACGGTCGTTGTGAACATCGTCCACATTCTTCTTATCTTGGTCGCTATCGTCGTTTGCGTGATCGTCATCCGAATCGTCCTGTTCTCCCGTTGAAGGGGCTGCTCGTCGACGTGGTGTATCAATGCGCGCGTAGTAGTCTTTGTCAAGCGTCAAGTCATCGTCCGGATGTAATTTTGCCCATGAATCCACAATACCCTTGGCCTCCTCCCAGTCTTGGTCTCGAAACCGGGGGAGTCGCAGAAAATCGACCAATCGCCGCGCAACAATGTATTCAGGTGTGAATGCATAGCGCATCCACTCCGCTCCTGCCTCGCTTACGAAGAGATCCTTAAGGCGCTTGGATTCCGGGTCAGTGGGTGCGAGTAAGGCCTCCTCTTCCACTGACTCATAAGATTTGTCGTTACTAGACGTCTTTCCCTTACACCAAAAGTACCAAGGCGGTCGATAGGCATAGAATCTAGGAGCAAAGAAAGCATATTCGGCATCGCAACCAAGTATACCTGAAACATGGAGCGAAGATTTACTAGGGGTCTCGACGAGCATGTTGTGCGGGTAAAGACCGGAGTGAACGAAATGGAACTGCTCGCTATCAGGGATCAATCCGCGTGCGTGAAGGGCGTGGATGATCTTGCGCAGCAACCAATACTCAGGTTCAATATATTCGCGCTTCCAGTCATCTATACGGCGATTGACCAAATCCAACAAAAAGGTGAATGTGGTTTGCGGAGTGCTGAACGTCGAGAATGTGCTCAGCTCGGGAGTGTGAGAAGGGTGACTGATATCGAATTTGTCGATCCGATCGATGAGATATTGCTCTAGCTTCAGGTCACCGGAACATGGACGGAGGACACCTCCACGGTCGCTCTGCATTGCGTGAAGGCTTTTAGTGATTTGCATAACTTCTTGAAGGGCCTGAGTTCGGTGAGCAGGTGTGAGACCACCCCAGATAGAAGATAGTTTCCTTCCAGGTAGTCGCCCATGTACCACATAGGGGCTGCCTAGAACATTGTTTTTGGTATTATCGCCACCAAGAACCTCGGGTACCGGCAATTTCGTATTGCCACAGATGAGGCTGAGAGTGGTGTCATCATGTAGGATGTTGTAGTTGGTGTCACGTGATCGCTCGATGCGGCAAACGTATTGAATAGGTTTTGGGTCGTTGGTAAGAAATTGCCGGACGATGGAGCGGAATGGTATCTTGTCTTTTGCAAACCATTTGTGCTTCTTTGGTCGTGATTGGCCTTTCTGTGACGCAGACGGTCGAACCGTGAAGCCTATGACGCGATGAGAGCTACCCCCATGCATGTACTCGGTGGTAACATTGTGGAATTTGAATCGATCAGAGCAGAGCTGCACGATCTTGTGCTGAAAAGTGTCGTAGGGCTCTTCATCGAAGGGTGGCGTAGATGACTGACCCGCAGAGTCCAGAGGACCCGTGCATGGCTGTTCGCCATGGCCAATATCGTGCTTGACGGTGCAGTTTGCCTTATTAACCATGGTATTTTGCGATTTTGCAACCGTTTCTGCTGGTGTATACGGCGAGCTGTTGAAGTGGTGATGTTAAAGAGATGGCACCTACGCTATCGATGATGAAAAGTGATCGAGCGCAGCAGTAAGGTGGCATTCGTGAGGTTGTGTGGAGGTGCAAGCGCATTGTATGATGAAGAGGCGAGGTGGGTGAGTGGTAGGTGAATGGGTAGCGTAGTCAGAGAGATTCATTACTAAGTGTGCACTGTGCAGGGGTCCGGCGGAGCAATCAAGGCAGAAGCACGTGCAAGCGGCCATATCGCTTCCGAATTTCAGTGCTTCAAGACTAATGATCGACTGTGTACCTTCACGGACCTCAATCGGAGGAGTGGTTATTCTGCTAGCTCGTGTATTCTGTTTGCTTCAGCATACTGTCTGACCCACGTCCACGGAGATGGATGCATATAACACCTACCCAGGTATGCAGCAATCGTCAGAGAACTAATTTTCGGATCTTGAGGAAATAACTCATATAATTTTGGGATGTTCCAAAGGACTCATAGTCATATTTAATTGTGGACGTCTCACTACCGATTATGAGTCTGGTCCCCCGAATCGTGATTCTGGGCGCATTGTGCGGCCATGACATCTGGTGACATGTTGCCGGCTCGGAGCTCACGCAGGTTGCGACCATGCTGACTAAGTTTGCAGGTGCGTTTCGCGCGCAGTCACCAGTGCCAAACGTGAATGAATTATCACGTGATACCTGCAAACACCCTGGCGATTCTAGTAACCATCAAGTAAGTACAAATGTAGCCCACGGGATAACGCCAAAAGGTATGGATACCTACTTAACTAAGTCCAAAAAAACATAGGGAAGTACTTGGGGAATAGGAGGTGATGAAGACAAATCAGGTTTTCTATCTATTCTGTAAAGAGTTCTCTTAAATACATGGGCAAGTTGGTGCTAGAAAAGGCCATATACATACGTATCTATGTATCTACCTAGGTATCTAGGTAGGTACAGTTTTCTCCTTGCTGAGCTACGTCACGTGATACTCAACATCACTCAACCTCTCAGAAACTTGTTCCGCTTCGTAGTTGGGCCAATGAATAGTGAAGTCATATTTCTAAGTTTCTTATTAGAGCCTGAAAATCACTCCGCTATTATGATCGTATAGCTTACTCAATACCATGTAGTATCACACAATATCATCTACGTCATAGGGGTTTTATTAATTCGGTTCTAATTTTATTCTAACATATAGCAACCCTTTTTCTAGTCGATTTAATGATTTGTAAACCCACGCCAAGAACGAATAGTATTAAAGTGGGGAAGGATCTAGAAATTAGGAACCCAGAGAATGGAGCCTAAAGGCAGGCCGCTTATACTTGTGATTATGAGAGCACGCGCTCTCTAGATGATCCTCTATTTCCGTATTCTAGAATAGTTGTGCCATGCGCCATTGCAAATGAGAAAGTAAGAAGAAAAAAAAGACATTAACCTTGCAAGGGGCATTTCTGTATTGTCGAAGTAACGGCTTCGTTTCCTTGTCTGCAGACGCTAATGGTGCATGAAATAATCGTCATCCGCTGAATTTGAGATGGTGTTCCGTTCGTGTTTCCTTTCAGGAATGCTCCAAATGCTCCAATGGTCCGATGATGTACGAAACCAGAGCATCGACATCCACACCAGTACAGGTTGCCGCCTTGTAATTAATCTCCAAGCAATCGATAATGGTGTTCAAAATGGACCAGATAGGCATAAGGCTGATGATGCTCATTTGAGGGGATTGTGTCGGGATAGCAGAGAAAGTGTGGAAGCCCGTGAGCCGTAACGTCCAAACTACAAGTATTCCGACGGTGGATGCAGCATCTAGTTTTACCTAGACTGAAGACGTGTCTCTCGAAAAGTGTGTGGGCCAACTGGGAGAGAAGTCTGGACTCGAAGCGGAGAGATCTTCGTGAAGATGTAGGGAGAATGAATGCACTGGGGTGCACATTAGTTCGGACAAGACGCATAGCCCTCCTCGTAGTAGGTCACCGTTGCCGTCTGATCTACGATCTTCATGTCGAACACGTTTCCTAAACGTTTCAACTCTGCGTTTCGGACCACACCCCCATTGATTCCCTCCTTGGAGAATAAATCTTGTACATCTTCTGCATCGTTGTGTTCCACACCATTACCCTCATCGTCGTTAGGATTTGGTACATTCTCGGGAAGCTGCAAGGATATATCAGAGATATCATTTCCACCGTCGTATACCAATGACTCATCGTTAGCGTTCTCATGCTCGCCATCAATAGTCTGGTTAGAGAGACTGGAACAATCAACTTCGTTGTCGTCCTCAACGTCGTCAGAGTTCGAACGAAGAAAGCCACCTTCATCTATGCCAGTTGCAAAGTATTCGCTCTCGAGCTCTTCTTGATGATGTAACAGTCTCCAGGCTCGTATAATATCATCGGCTTCGTTGTATACGGCACCGTCGCCGTGATCATCCATCAACCACCCAATGACACGCCGAGCAATCACGAATTCAGGCGTGAAAGCATAACGCAACCATTCCGGGCCGGCACAAGATTCGAAAATCTTTTTCATCTCTTTGTCCTCATCACCAGAAGGCTCAACTAGGGCAAGCGATTCCGTGCGCTTCTCACTTATTATTGCGGATTCCGGGTGCCAGAAGTAGAACGGGGCTCGACATGCGATAATCTTGGGTGCCAGGAAAGCGTGTGAAGCATCCCAATCCAAGATTCCAGTAATCTGGACAGTACTATCGGAAGTTATTTGCGCGAGCACGTTCCGGGGGAAAAGGTCTGTGTGGGCAAAAGTGAAAAGATCGCTCTCTGAAAGAAAGCCCAGATCGCGAAGAGATAGGATGATCTTCCGGATTTTATAATATTGTGGCATGACATAAGCATCGGGTGTTTTCAACTGGCTGTCAAGTTGCTTTTCCCAGAGCTCCATCAGGAATTCGAAGGTCGTCTGCGGAGTGCTGATGGGTGCAGGCTGCGACCAATTGGTGCGTAGCATGTCGAACTTCTCAACCTCATAATCGTCCGGGCCCTCCGAAATCTTGGAGCATGTTTTCAAAACCCCAGCACGGTTGCTTTCGATGTACTGAAGCTGGTGGGTCATCAAGGTGATTTGTCGTAGGGCGTCGCCTCGCTGCTTGTGGGTAAGCTGCGTCCAGAGTGACTTGAGGTTTTGCCCGGGGAGACACGTCTGTATCATATATGGGGATTCCACACAAGAATCGGTGGAGTTACTGAAGGCGATAACATCGGCAATAGGTAGCAATGTATGCTTTCTAACGAAGTTGAGGGTGGCAACATCGTGGCCAACAGAGTACGGCTCTTCAGGGCCCCGACGCATACGCACAACGTACTTTCTCTCTCCTTTTGGCACACATCCATTGCGGACCATTCGATGGAGTCGAGATCGAAGCTTGGAAAACATGCCGCGAAAAAAGCTTTTGCTCGGGGTGGAGTACTCGACGCTGATACCCACGACGCGATTGTAGCTGCCGCCCTGCATACGTTCGGTTTCCATGGGGAGCATGCCGAAGACGGACTTGCATAACTGCACAATCTTGTTCTTGAATGTCTCGTAAGGCTCCTGCTCAAACATTACGGTGGAAGTTGGTGTGCCAGGCTCTATCATTTCACAGTCCTCCTCGCGTCCGGGTGGGATCGCCGTGGCCGGCGGATGCGCAGCATCCGACATGGCGAGCTGCGAAGTGTAGGATGGCTAGTGGGGAAGCTGGCTGACGAGCGTTGCAAGCGCGATGCGTAGGACAGTGAGCATGAAACACTGATGGTGAATGTGGAAGAAAAGGTGCAGGCGACAAAGGTGAGATTTTTCGCTAGTAGCCTGTGTTTCGGGGGGAACAGGTTGAGTGTGGTGGCTATGGTGGTGGGTCTATAGCATATGGTACGGTACGCTGGGCAGTAGAAGAATCAAGGTATAGAGCGGGTATCGCTGACTAAGGCAGGAGGGCCCGA
This sequence comes from Periconia digitata, assembly GCA_948474695.1. Taxonomy (NCBI): domain Eukaryota; kingdom Fungi; phylum Ascomycota; class Dothideomycetes; order Pleosporales; family Periconiaceae; genus Periconia; species Periconia digitata. The sequence goes on from CAOQHR010000003.1 coordinate 126,456, forward strand.
GCAGCGATGTGAATGCACATGCAAAATCCAAACACACATTGTTGGTGTTACGACATTCACGTGGTAGCGAGGCTAGTGCGCGGGATAAAGAAAGGACATGGATTGCCAGCGTCATGTTTGCATTCGGCAAATAATCAGGTACTATCACGATCTGTTTGCTTGAGGCTTCCATGGATTCCACGATTTCGATATAGTCGAGCCATAAAAGTGGCTGTTTTCCCTCCGCGAATCCTGCGGACTGTGGCTGGTGCGACCTGTGATGCGGCGACCGTTCCCGATTAGGCAATGCACGATGCCCGTTCGCCCACTTCAACATGCGAGCGGGCGAACGCTCGAGTGAACATGCCATCCCTAGCCACAGTTACTGTTTGCAAAGATGGCTTATGCTTTTACATTCACATTCGCATCTTCCTACCCCTGCTATATAATGCCTTTAAATGTTACCGTCTACAACTCTCGACCATCGTCTTGCCCTCACTACCACGACGGCCACAAATATCAACCTACTTTTTACATAAAAGAAAAACACTGAAAAAATCGACGAGGATTGCAACACAATGCCCAGCGCGTAAGTTTACGGGAGGAAATAAGGATACAAGTCATTTACACCACCTCGAACCGATTCTGACTTTCCTCTGTTTCATTAGCTTATCTAGTCGGACGCAGCACCATTGTCCCGGTGCGAATGGGCGGGATGGCTCCTGTGTGATGGTTGACATTCCCGTAGGCCAGGGCCAGAAAAAGCTCGCTCCCTACTGCTCCACCCATCAATGGTTGTGCCAAAAACACCTCCTCAAGCAGCTCAAAGGCGAAGATTGCAACAAGTGCAAGGGGAATGAAAACCGCGGAAACCTCCTTGCACAGCAAGCCAAAGACGCCGAGAAGGCTAAGGCGGATGCTGCTAAGGCTAAGACGGATGCTGCTAAGGCTAAGACGGATGCTTACAAGAAGGATCGTAAGTAAGTATCGACTCCTCTTCGTTCCTCGTGGGAAGTTACATATTGATAATTATACAGACCACGCTCAACTCCTCACAACAAGAAGGACGATCAGCGGGATGGTGCTCCGGGAACTGCTTAGGCCGCCCTGCCTCTCGGCCACCGGAGAGTCTCCGGTATAATGGATCACACGACACGACTCGTGAAGTACATGAAATGATTTCATGGTACTGACACCGTAAGTTTGTATAAGAATCCTACGATCAGAATACTGTACTAACTCTACCATAGTCTGCTCTGAGGACCGAGTCCAAATTAGGTATTGGAGTTTTACTTGGTCATTTTTTTCCTCGTTCAAGCGCATTCATTAGACCTCTCCCTTAGAGAGAAGGTACATGGGATAGAATGTTCTTACACTAGCTAGAGGAACCAAACTGTTGTACAGAATTAGCCCGTAGCCTAATTTCATTCATATTTTCTTGTTGAGATCTAATATCTACTGTCTTACATGATGGAAACACTTGAGTGTTTGTGAACGAGATTGTGACATCCGCAAACGTAGCTGCGACTATACCGAACCGCTTGTGCAGCAACGCTTGTGACTCCAAATTCTATTTATCTCTATCAGTACTCCCCGTTCCACAGAATAGAAGTGGTCTAGATCTACAATATATTCAGATCGCGACCGACAGGTCTCAACATAGGTCTAGAGCCCGAGACTGTCGAAAGTATATACGTCCTGCACGAAGCTCATTATCAATTTTCTAGAAATGAGTTCTTGTCTCTATTTACAGAAGCAACTCTTTCTTAAGGTCTCTTATAAGAGTAACCTTTACTTACAGTCCCTTACACAAGTAATTTTTACTTTTAGTCCCCTTTTCAACTCCCTCCAAACAATATATATCCTTCTCAGAGATAGCAAATATCGGAAGTACCCTACAGTTCTATATAGATTCTTCGCTTCTGCTGTTTGGCCTGATTGATCAAAACTACAATCAAAGCAGAAATTGCAGCTGGGTGAGAGGCAGAATGCTAAAAAGATTACCGCTATTTGAGGGAGCATAAAAAAACAAAACATCTTTGTGTGGCAAGCCTGTTGTATCTCGCGATAGCCTAAGCTAAAGTGCGGTGTCGTAGCGCATTTCCTTTGGTTATAATTGATATTTTTCGTGCATTCCTAATTTGGCATGTTTAGGGTGGTACTGACACATGTACAGACCTCGCACCGATGATCACAACAAGAAAGATGAAGACTTTTGAAACTTGACAACGGTATATTCAAGGATATGTTAGACTTTTTCACGAAGATAAATTAAACTCTATTCTATCAAGATCTCACGGATCTCAGAAGCTTCCCCTAAGAGAGCCACTCCAGCCCGAAAACGCCGTCATTTGGTCATTGTTCTGGCCACAAGTTGAAAGCATCATATTCGGATGGAATCAATGCTGTGAAACTGTGCCTGGAAGACCCCGTTAAACAAAGAAAAAAAAACCATGAGACGTTCGAGGTATCAATTCTCGTACGCCTTAAGCTAGCATCGAAGGTATCCGCGACTGCCTAAATCTGCATGCCGGTGCGAGTGATCTCACCGGAGCGCACTGCGCGGGTGCAGGTACGGACCCCACCACCACCGTTCTCGAGTTCGACTGTCTTAACGTACTTGCAGTCTCGAGCAATGTGACCAAGCTTACCGCAAGTGTAGCAGTTGACTCTAGGCTTAGCAAACTTTTTGGCCTTCTCGTTTGCCTTCCTCGCCTTCTTCGCCTCCGCAATGCGAGCATAGTATGCTTCGCCGCGAGGGATCAGGTAAGCGAGTCGACGGTGGATGCCCTTCTTCAGAAGCTTGCCGACCAACTTGTTCTCATTTGCCACGTCAAGGTAAGAGTCGTGGTTGATAGTAGACGGCTGCAGTGCTGTATCAACCAGGGAGGGAATGCGAGCCTTAATGAGACCTTTCACACCGGCCATCAACTCAGTGTACTGGATATGAGCAACGAAGTCGTGTAACTTGCACAAGTCCGCCAGGCCCCTATCCTGCAGCTGGAAAAGGTCGTTGCGCTTCCCAGATTGATCGGAGGCCATGTGCTTCATAGTCCATTGCACAATTGCCCGATTGGTATCCTTGATGGCAAATTGGGTAGACTTGGCAGGGTTGAGCTTCTCCTTGGCAAGACCAGAGTGATGAACTAGTAAGGCCATTGGGAAAGATTCGAGGACAATTTGGCGGGTTTCGCCGTCGCCCATGACGATGTTGACTTTGTTGCCGCTCTTGAGTTTCGCAAGCTCGGATGCCGACATGTGCTTTGTGGGGTGTTGGGAGCGATTGAACTTCGTGGTTGCGCTCATGTTGATGGTGGATGGAATGTTGGTGGTGATTGTGGTATTGAAGTTGTGAAGTGTTTTGGTTAAGTGCTTAAGCTGGAATTGGAAGTTGGTTGAGTTGAGAAAAGTAGTGTGGGAGTGTGATGGCCGAGAGCAAGGCAAGTGAAGCAAGCTCTTATATAGACTATATCGCTCTTCTGTTCGTTCACACAATGTAGCTAGGCCCAATCAACAACGATTGCTAAACATGTACAACGTATGTAAATTCTTTGTCAAGAACAACCGATATGAATGATCTCACAATGCTCACTAAGCTGAGCGTGAAATTTAATGTTGGAAGCGTCTTCGTTGGCGGAACCTCACATTGTGATGGCTTGCACAATGACATTCCAGCAGTCAGACTGATCTCCTGCCCCTATGGACTTTTTTGTAGAATCATGCGGTATCTAACACCATGTGTGCAACGTAAGAACCCCGTCTATAGATTCGGGACAATAAATATACTCCCTTGGACTTACGAAGCACGACCTAGCAATTCCCTCCCGCACTACTAATATGCCGCCGTCCACGGCGCAGCCGAGGCTTCTGCTGCTTGGATATCGCTAACTCTTGCGACCTTGCATTTTGGCAGTACATACATTATTTAATCTACCCAGCGCGTGAGCTTGGATACCTTAGCAGGTAATATCTTGGCGCAACCTAGGTCCGCATCGCACCCATCGCTTCCACGCTCTTATGCCATTGATCCCCCTCTAGCGTCTTCCTATGGGCGGGCATCTAGCGATATGCAATAAGCATGCCGTGTTTAGAGGGCCCAAGTCATTGGGAAGGGATAGACCGCGTTGAAGAATCAAACAACGGCATGTTCAATTTGGCGGAAATCTTATTCAGATATGGAAGTGCGATGATCATATGATGAACCGATCTTGCTTAAGCAGCACATGTATAAAATCATCTTCATTCTTTGCATGTATAAAATGATTTTCATTCACTACAACTTTATTAACTTGCGTGATCGATTTTCCGAAGGTCTGAATTGCAAAGCTCGTCTCGGGGTGCGTCCTGAGTCATAGGAAAGACGAAAACGTTAAATTGAGAACGGAAGAGCCAAAATAGCAATCGAAAATCATCTGCTGAAAGTGGTATATTGAAGGGAATCAGCGCGTCACATTATTAATTTGAATTGCAGTAGTATAAAAGACAACACAATATATGATGTTCAATGACTCAGAAATATGAAATTATAAAATTTCCCAGATTCACCTTGGGTGAAGGAAAGATACCCAATAATTGAATCCCAGAATTATGTATAGAATTTGAGAAAAAGCCCAAACGCCCCTGGAAAGCTCTCAGTTGTTATCATATAAGACTCAAGAGCCAATATTGTATGTCCTGAGAAGCCTTTGCTGCTGGTCACAATCTATCGAAGCCACAAGAGTTCCTCAACTCAGATGATGAGGCCTGTACGCGTGACTTCTCCAGGGCGAACCTGGCGGGTGCAAGTTCGCACGCCGCCATTGTCGACTTCCACCGTCTTGACGTAGTTGCAATACCGGGAAATGTGACCCTTCTTTCCGCGGGTGTAGCAGACCACCTGGGATTTGTTGTGCTTGTTGCGCTCTGCAGCCCTATTCTTCTTGGCCTGTTCGATACGCGCGTAGTAAGCCTTGCCTCGAGCAATTCGAGCAGCCAAGGCGCGCTGAACAGCATAGTCCAGGAGCTTAGCAACAAACTTGCTGTCCTTGGCAAGTTTCATGGTGGGCTCGTGGTTCTCAAGATTAGGCTGGAGGATAAGTATAACCATGTCCGAGATGCGAGAACGAATGACTGGCTCTACACGGTGGACCAGTCGAGGGCACTGGAAGTACTTGGCGAAATCGTGTAGCATGCAAACATCGGAAGTCTTCATAGCCCAGATCTGAGCAAATTCCGACTCTAGCTCTCCAGACATCATGTATTTGAGAGTCCACTTGACGATTGACTTATTGCTGTCCTTGATAGACAGAGAGTTGTTGGTATTCTGGAGTTGGTTCTTGGCCAAACCGGAAAAGTTCACCAGCAGGTCCACGGGAACGCCTTCGGCCACAATGATTCGGTTGTTGGCTTTACCCATGTAGACGTTTACTTTTCGAACGCCCATTGGCTTCCGGAGCGAGGTAGTGTTGGTGTGCATTTTGGTGATTCTTGGTATAATGTCGAGTATTGTGGGGCGTAATTGAGGTTTTGAGGTTGCAAGATCGCAAAGTTGTAGTCAAGTGGGGAAGTTGTGAAGTTGGAGATGTGGTGAGTGAGAGAAAGAAAGGTGGACGATGGGCTTAAATATACATTTCCCTCCCCCTTATCTTGACACAATGTTAACTAACAGATCCATTCACAATGACTCACCAATGCAAACAATCAGACACCCGATCATTCACTCTTCACTTACACAATATCAGCTTTGTTTTCGCCATACTCGAAATATTTGAGTCTACTCAATCGACCTACCGGCAGCAAGATCACACAATCATCACCGTTCGTCACTTTTCCATCGCCACCGGATTTCCGTTGTATATATTGACTTGTTGGCCGTACATGGGGTTCCGGAGATGACGGTAAGCAGCATCTGGAGGGTATTGTCACTACGACTAACGGACTCGTGATTCTCGAATGTATGGGCTATTTTTTTGTGGGGTATATATGACTTTTGTGCTTCCGGCTCGAGGGGCATGGAACATATGTCTCGTATAGCACTGCAGAACTCGTGAGAGCTTCTGAGATGGTTCACCATTTTCCCCTCGTAGACATGGCCGTGGTGCTTAGTATACTCAGTAAGATACTTTGCCATGCTTTTTATCTTCATGAAACAACGATAAATAATTCCTTTTCGACGCATGAGACCTGTCGGAATAAGTAGTTGCGGCTGTGTGCCATAATATCATAACACGCTTGTTGCGGCATCGTACGCCAGACGACGTGAGTGAGTTTTTATATGCAACGCGCAAACTATCATGATTCCGTACTTCCAGCATTTGTGTGGTGTCTAGCCACAGTGAAACCTGGGAAAATCAAGAACGTAGCAATCAATTTGGCCATTCTGTATACGGATATGTCTAGAAAGCCATGCATGACTTAGAATGCGACAACACGTGGTGTGTGTGCAAGCCACTCTGCGGCTCTGGTATCCTTCTTGTTTAGACATCAGCAATCGAAAGATAACACGGCCGCAACGAGATCATTGGCGACACAGCACTATAAACAACGACAAGCATCTTGTCAGCTGTTCTAGCGAACCTCCAGGTAGAAAAGACAGACCAGAAAAGCACTACTGAGGATGGCTTGTAGTAAACAGGAGTTCACCGTTTCTTTTTCCATGCCTTCATCTCATTCTAATTTTGTTTCACGCCACTTGGGGAACAGAGCATGCATCACCGCACCACAAGCCAGTCACGATTGTGTCGAGAAAATTCTTTTTGACCGATCACACAAAGCGCGCTGATTTGGGGTCCATAGATATTAGACGTTATGTGGAGTCTAGAAAACCACAAACCACGTGGGTTGAGCACTGACGCGCTTGAGAGTGGTGGCTATGTTGGGGGCTGCTCGGCATTACTTGCAGCGGCAGGATGGATACATCAGCAAAATCTACACGAAGGGAAGCTTGAGACAGACAAGAAAAACAAAACTGTGTTAACTTGCTACTCCTGTGCACAGCAAACTCATCGCAAAAATGTACTTCTCAGTTTTCAACTTAGTATGCTGTGTTGAACCCTTCAAGCACACCGCCATGTTTTCATCGGGCATGAAATTTGATATAAAGGAGAGCCCTAACTCACACAAGATAGGACAAATATGCGTTTATAGAATAGTCCCCGTAATTCCAGTGTCCGTGCACGAGTGCATCGGTAACCGTAGGATGGTTCTATGGCGCACATGCGAACATGTTGGGGCCTTTTTTGGGGGCTGTTCACTGATTTGGCGGCCGCCCTTTCGCTTCCGCGCCCCCCTTAAGTCCGCCACCATGTAACCTTGCGGCGCTTCTAAAGCTATATCTTCAGGTGATGGTTCCTAGATTTATCGATCACATTGTTCTCGCAGTGGGACTTTTGTGAGATGACCAGCCAAGATGCATTTTCATCGTCGGTTTTTCAGTATGGATCGCAAGATCGCTCAGATTGAGTTCAACAAATCCATTGCAGGATGCTACCGCGACGGTAACGCCGAATACGATTCCGTTGGGGTTTTGCTTCTCACGTGGAAGGATGATGATCTGGATTGCAAAGAGAAAGAGGTATTTATTGCGCACAAAGCTAGGGCGAAGACTCCGTTGACCATAACCGCAGGTTGATGAGTTGGAAAACGTGCTCAAAGAAAAATTCTATTTCAATACTGAGCAGTATGAGATACCATCAGTCGACTCAGAAAAGTCGCTGCTGAGTAGATTGAAGGCCTTTGGCCGCTGTTACGAAAGCCCCTCGAAGCTAGGAATAATCTACTATGGCGGGCATGCGGAAAGAATCGAGACAGAACACGGTGTCGATCTGGAAATTTTTGCAAGGCGGACAGCGCACGATTTCAAAATACCATCCCGAAACAACACCGACCTCAGCGACATCAGTGTTTCTGATTTGTCGATAGATACACAAAGAGCACCGAGTTCCCCACAGGTGTCGCGCATTAGCTTCAAGTCCATCTATAAGCAGATCAAGCACTCCGAGTCCGACATTTTGTTAATCGTCGACAGCTGCTTTGCTGCAGGGGCGTTCTCCGGCCAACCATTCAGCAGCAGAAAAAGTGAGCTTATGTGTTCCATTGCAGAGGGATCATATGCACGAGCACCAGGCCAGGAGGGATCTTTTACGATGATGCTTATCAATGCGCTCAGAGAGATGATCGAAAATTCTCCCGAAGGCTTCAATACATCTCATTTATACAGTAAGATCTACATGAAACAGCATCACGCTCGCAAACCTTACCATTTCGTGCAATCTAAACTGGACTACGGAAGAATCTGGCTGAGGCCATGCCGGACCAAAGAAAAGACTACGGAAGAACTGGTTGATTCCGAGTACATGATCGATGTGCGATTCCACTTCACCAAAAGTCTCGACACCACAGAACTCAACAGGGTGGCCAAATCACTACAATGGATACCGTTCGTGCAGCAAGTAAAAATGCAGAACATGCGCGGTCCAAACGACAAACTGGCGGAGTTTATACGGACGGTACATTTGGCGAAACGCCTGCGACCTGTACTCGCTCGCGTGCGCGAACAGAAGGAACTAAAACGAGCGCGAGAGCTGTCCAGGACAGACAGTTCGACGCCATCATCTCCGTCTGACAAACTAAAGCTGCCCCCAAGTAGCGAGCGATTCCACGTGAAAAACCCTCCAGATGTGCAGCTGTTTGACTGGAGCAAGGCTGAAGCCATCACCCCGTCTGACGAACGCCTGACCTCCGAGGAGTATTTCAACGGGAAGAAAGAAGTCTTACCTACCCTCAGGGACCTCAAGTTGGCGATCAGTAACCGCAAACGGAATAAGGGAACGATTGCGGCTCCGCACTCATTTACCCGGAGAGCATCACAGACGGACGCACCAGTGAAACCCGGGAAAAGTTTTGCACTCTGGCTTCTCAAGCTGTGCTTATCTCAACGCTTCAAAGACGCGCTATTCTTCTTTGCGATGGGCATTCTGGCCCCCAAAGTTGTCCGGTGGGCGGTGGGGCGCAGCGCTCCATCACCGTTCGTAGCGCTTTCAGCTGCGGCGCCCCAAGCGCTAAATCACACATGATGTTCGTTCAATCTCGTTCGTGAGACTTTCAGCCTTGTTGCTGCCTGGAGGTATCTTTGTAATGTTACGGCCGGAGGAAAGGTGCTCTTGTAACTGATCGATATATAAAGCAAGGCTGAACGAAGAGTTTCAGTTTGGAACCCGCTTCTCACCTGCAGCGAAAAATGGAAAGCAACAGTGCCGCCAACACCGAGGAGAAGGCAGATATGGGAACAAACGACAGTCTCGATGTAAGCGCGGAATCGAATTCATCCAGTCATGCTTGCTAACTGGAACAGGACGTCGAAACGCCCATCACTCCGGGCACCCCCCAAGAGCAGGATTCCAACTTTCCCATATATCGTGCTGATGTCGCGCGAGGCGAATGGAGACCGGTACGTACGAATTTAACCTCATTCTCTTTTCCTCTTCTCGCGAGACGTGTCTGCACAGCGCTGACAACTACACCAGCCTCGACCGAAATGGAACAAGAACGAACGCGTGTATTTGAGGATGAACGATGGTACGCAGCGCGGTCCGTTCACCATCACTGCCCGCCACGCCCCAAGAAATGATCGTGAAGTATGGAAGTATGATATTCAGAATGAGAAAAAAGTCGAGAAAAAGGGAATTCCCGAAACTAGATTTTCTTGACCGGCTTTCCGCTGGTAGGCGCACAGTGTTGTTGGATTGGGCGGCAGCTGACAGGGCAAAATTGTACAAGGGTGTTTGTGGTCGCTTTTTTCTCGTTTAGCATCGTGTTTTGTCAATGGAGTTTCGTTATACCAGGGCTGGTTATTGTTGATCAAGAATCACAAAACTAGATAATCGGGGCGCCCCGGCGTGTCTCGTTACTTTCGGTTTCGCAAAGAGTACCAATATTAAGGGACGAAGTACAGGTGGTTGAGTGAGATCAGCAGACGCAGCATGTACGAGTGTGAGCAAGCCCCCGCCTCTTTTGTGGCTGTCACACAGTGGCTGTGCGATGGGACTGTTCATCGCTTGACCGGTTCTCCAATCTATGACACCCTATCCAATCGCTTGCCCCTGTAAGGATTACACGGCAAAAATGACACATTCCTGAATCGGTGATTCCTCAGGGCCTTGCTTTGCCCCTCAGCAGCTGAGTCGATGTTTAAGAAAGCTGGACCCCAATATCTCTCTACGCCGTTTTCTTACCTCACCGGACTTCCCATATATCATAATCGCAGGTGCGCGAAGCTTCGAGAAATCAGGAGTTGTCGTTTCCATTTCATTCGTTTGTACATATTCATTTCCAATGGAGTCTTCTAATGGGGCCAAAACGCCACAGCAGCCGGCATCGCCCGTGAGAGACCAATACACCTCGTACAGCAGCGACGATGCCTCGACGGTATGCGCCAGCGAGTTCGACAAGAAAGATCTAGAAAGTCAGTCAGCGAAGCCGCAAGATCGAAGTATCAGCCATTATCTCGGGCTATCGTCTCCAATCAGTGATGATCTCGATGATATTGAGGAGGAGGAGTTTGCGGACTCCGACAACAATCAGGTTGCGGATGTCAAATCGCCAGATTACCAAGACAGTAAGCCAGAATAATCCCCAGGACAGAAACCCCAATCCGAACATTTAGGCGAAGGGCACAAGGCAAAGGGTACGAGATAGATGAGGAAAATAAAAGTGCAGACATCTGATTCGTATGCAAATCACAGTCGACCATCATCCACAAGGCTACCCACGCCTAGCGGCTTTCATGAACAGCGATGAGAACTTTCTGATCTGTCGCCAATACGGAAATCTTCACAACCGTGTACTCCTTTACCGCCAGGACGAGCTCCGAGAGCTCGAAAGTGAACTCTTCGAAATGGACAAGAAGGCCCTGGCCACCGACGAGCTCCAACTAGGTTCCCGAACGCGCGAAGAGCGATGCTCACCGGAACGCCGCGGTCTAATTAATCGTATCGATGAAAAACTGAGAGAGTACAACGACATTGTGCAGCGCACGCGGTCGTTTGCCACTTTGCAGAAAGCGACGGAGCGTAATTACCGAAGTGTGAAGAACTGGATGGATATGGAGGGCCCTCTTGTGCAAGAAGAAGCTGCTACATTCAAGAAAGATCGAGACTTCGTAGCTGTAGTAGATGCAAAAGAGGGGAGTTGGTTCGATGGCCGTGTAGAAACCGCTTTAACGAAGTTCGGTGGACCAATCAGTAGAGTGAGCAACGACTGACCCCCTCTTATCCCAGTTTTCTCGGACCTTAACATGATATCAGCGTATATTTGTTACGAAACGCGACCGTGATTCCACAGCCAACAAGCTCGTGCGGCTCTATTCCAAAGATAAGATCGACATCTTCTCGCGCCTGATCATTACTTTCCTGGCAGTTGTACTGCTTATGGCCCCCGTGGTTGCGCTCTTCGGTCTAAACAAAAACGGACATATCAAGATCCTCATCATCTTTCTGTTCACTATGGCGTTTTCGGTTGCGTTGAGTCTGTTCACAAAAGCAAAGAGACATGAGGTGTTTGCTGCTACTGCCGCGTAAGTGATACCCTGTACTATCGGTTTGTTTTCTCAGTTTTGTATCTACAGTTGTATTCTACTTTCTTCTTTGGAGGCGGAATGGCTGTCACGCGATGTACTTTAATAGTTTCTCTCCGTACGCCGCTGGTAAAGCGGTCAAACGTCGAACGATTCCCGTTTCCCTTCAAAAGGTTTCTGCCGTTCACCATATCTTTTTTACGACTGTTTTCGGTGACTAATTGTCCTCCCACAGCTACTGCGCGGTTTTGGTTGTTTTTCTTGGTAATATGGATGGCTAGATTGTATTCACGATAATGAATTTACGATGACAACGAATGAAAATCATGACTATATATCAATGATTGCGAATCAGAAAGATGATTTTCTATTGATGACTGCGAATCGACAAAAATGACTGTATATCGATGATTGCAAATGAGAAAACATGACTAATTAACAATGACTATATGACAATGACTCCATAACCACTGGCAGTGACTGATAGCGGTATTCGTGTCGAGTGTCTTCCTAAGTTTGAATCACAAATGATAACTGACCCGACGATACGTCATCGACTTTGTCTTCATTCTAATCCTAATGGCAAAGTTTGATGATTTTCGTACTCTATCACAGCGCGTGAATCAAAGCCAATTTCAGTGTTTGCAGAAACACACAATAAGTAATGTTCTGATTACTGGGTGGTATTGGCGCGAACCCCACGGCTTCCGCTAGACTAAGCAGGCAGTTACCCAATCCTTTTTCAATTCAGGTTGAGAACTATTAGGGGAATCGACTTTTGCAGCTGTTTCTCCCTCTGGCTTGTATTCGCGCATGATATCTCTGAATCGCTCCCCTGACAAAATATGGCCAAATTTGTACCAGTCCATTTTCATGAACAGACTGCAGAAAGTGACTAGTCGAAAAGTTGGCCCAGCGTGGCCGTTTTGAACTGGTCGCAAGATGACTGGCCCACTAACCCCACGGATGTGACAGATTTCATCGTTTGCTCGGATTCTTCCCGCATGATATAGCATCACGATGTCATTTATTGGGCGGCTGCGTAGAATATCCAAAGTTACCATGAGCCGTGACCACGTTTGGCTGGACAGCAGTCCCTCGTCACGTTTGATTTTCTCGATGTATTCCGATACAGTCGCATCTCGTAATAGGCTGACTTCCATGGCTGGACCATGATGATCATGATGTTTTGAGGTACAGTCACGCTTTACAGGCTGACTGGACTTTTCGATTTCTGATTCTTTCTTTATTCCGTAGTAGATGCCAGTTGTGGGCTCAGTTTCGAAATCCAGACTGGGCAACCATGACGGAACTCTCGACTCTGGTTCGAAGTTCTTTCTCTCGGGAATCATCTCGCCTTTTGCACTATTGGCAGTCGAATGTGGCTCTGGTTCAAGCCAGTGTTCTTCAGGTTCGGGTTGATGGAATCGCAAGATGTCCAAATGGTTGTAGACCCTGACAAAATTCTGGACGAAGTCAAAGTAGACTTCTTCTACCGATTTGTTGTAATCTGGAACTATACCATGGCGGACTGTCGGTTTCAACAGTCCAAGCAAAGCAAAAACCTTGTCTCTTGGATCGGATGCATGCGTGTTCTTAGCGAAATGAATCAGCGTATAGAGATCGTTGAATGGTCGTGGGTCGGAGTCAGCAAGTAGTAATGTCGGCGGGAGGCGGAATTGGCGCCAAGCAGGAAATCGTGATCGATATGATGCAGTATCGGAGTAGATTCGTATCGCAGTGGTGGAAAGTACCTTCCAGTCCACCGATTCGGTTCCCCATACCAAAAGCGCTTTTTTGCTGTTGGCGATCTCCTGTAGGACCCACACACGAGAGAACCAGGGCATACCAACTATTCTCGTCAAGTCATTCCACATCGTCTCTGGACCATGCTTTCTCGTTGTGCGATGCCATGAGAGATTTGAATTGCTCATTCTGCGGAGGCGGCAATCTTCGCATTTGTGGCAGTATCCGTCGCCCTCTTCCAGATGCCGGAAAGTATCGCGGGCGGTTGCGAGTAGATCAGGCCCAATATATATGAGGGTTCGAGAAGCAGCTGCATATATCTTACTCATGAGGGGTACTTGATGGTTTTTCTCGTCGTTGCTTTCCTGATTGATGCAAATTGCATCTATCCAAAGAAGACGGCTTTCATCCTGGTGTCGCAAGTCTCTTAGCGCGTCGCTACAGTTTTGAGTAACTCGTACGATCCCTTCAAAAGTATGGATAGTTTGTGAGAGAACGGTACTACCCCAAGCATATGAAAGCGCCTCGAAACATAAGCCGCGGTGTAAGGCTGTGTGTGTTATAACGCATTGGACATCGTCGTCCCGATTCTTCGCAGGTAATAAGCGCACAAGCCGTATCTCATCCGAAACTTTCAACGACTTGTATCTATAGATACTGCTTGACTGGTGAGATAATGTCTTCAGAGGGCTATTATGATCAATTCTGCGTCCGCAGCCGATACAGCAAGGCCCGCCAATGAGATCCAGGACGTCCGGCCGCAAGCATGCGCAGAAGCTTTCTCCTTGTTGCTCATCGGTGACAGCCTGCATTTTCCCTCTCTAATTACGGATGATGGGTTTAGATGTGTAAAGGATGAATAGTGTTCAAAGAGATAGTGGACGAAATCTGGCAACCTTCCGAGCAATTAATATATCGCGCACGAGGCTGAGCCGATTAAGCTGCATGCCTGCTGTGCACTAAGTGTTCAGCCAAGCTTTTGATTCGGCCCCCACCAGAACCAACGCGGGATGATGAGTACATGTTCTAGTAGTCCTTCTATGCGTACCCTCAGATAGTTCATATTTCCCTAGACGCCTTCTGATCGCGCTGCATTCATTATCACTTTGCATAAATTTATCACTCTGTGTGAGTTTTTCATTTGCGCATGTAAGATAGATCAGCAGCCAGCTTGTGCAAAACAAAGTGCAGTGTCGGTACCTGATCTTACAATACTGAACCATATGATCTCATATATGCAAGCTTCCACTTAATTTAGTTTCTCTTCGAGGCATGAAATCGAGCTGCTCGAGATCAACGACGGAGTAGTGGCTTTTTGAGCTTATCTAGGTATCTATATATGCTTCATATCTGCTTGATATGAGCTAGCTCACCACACGATCCATGAGATCTGGCACAAGCACAAATCAAACTTGTTGGACTACTCGAGGACCCAAATGGTTACACATATTACGTGAGGTTCTGTGGCAGAGTCACATACTCTACTAAAAGTAATGATGATTCATCGCATTTCCATGCGGCACAAACACTGAGTATTGAAAATCACACGATAAATCTGCCTTTAAGCTCCAGGCAGGACACATGTTCCGTGGTTCACGAAACTAATGAGTCATCATTCTGAATAGCTGAGTGCGGATTGGGTCTCATCACATACTCTACATTGATATGTACATTGGCAACTCAATACTCATTGGCTCGAGCCCCGCATCACATGATCCCCAATCACTCATCAGTATGCTCAAAATCCGCCCTTTTCGACTAAGCACAGCATGTCTACTAATATATGTAACACGCAAGAACCTAGAAGGTTGGAAATTTAGATTTATACGATTGATAATAAAGTCTTGGGCCTTTCAGTCAGGAAATCGTGGCTGCTGCTAAGACAGTTCATGGGAAGAAGAAGGATATGTTGCTAGAGAAAGAAACAATACAGCAGTACCCATTAAAACTCAGCCCAGATATATTAAGCTTGGTATCACTTAGACACACGCAGTTATATCCCGTCTAAGCAACAACAAGATCTACAATATCTGCGATAAGCTCAGAACAGCGAGAAAAGTTGGCTTCGATCGGATATTCACATGCAAAGATGTTCTTGAATCGTCCAACACATTCTACAGAGACGAATTGGTACCTAAACTCAGTATGGATGATGATCGGCTTGATATATTTCAATCTGAGGGTAGATTATGCCAAAGTGGGAGCGTGAAGACCCTGAGCACCTTACAAAAGACGAAAACAGAGCCCGTACACTACTGAAGAATAATGAATAATCAGATTACACGGGATACTCTAATTTTGAAAGAGATATCATCTTCTAGTTCATGCATTGAAGTTTTTATTTGAATAAAGCTAACTGACAGATGAGGTGACCAAAACGCCTTCCCACTGGGATGTCTCAGAGATGCGATGAACAGAATGCCTTGAAACCTTACCGAGTCTACTTTCTTTAACCAGCCCATGATCATGTAGACTTGGGTTTGCTCAGTCGCTATCAACAGACATTTCGCTCGGACTATATTCCGAGCCCTCGTCTCCTTCAGGCACTAAGAACCCTTCGAAATCTGCCAACTTCACGAGCTGGACGTCTTCGAATAGAACCCTTCGACAATACGGACAAGTATTGCTATGGGAGTCGTCGATCCATGTGCGGAGACAGAGTCGATGGAATATGTGACCGCAGCCCCTAGTGCGACATAGGTCACCATTTTATGCCTGTGGAGGTCCCATCGAATCAAGGCAGATGCCACAAACGTCTTTAGTAGAGGTGAATTGTGTCACAGGCTCAGAGTATCGGTCATCCTCAATCCGGAGAGCTCTACCTTGCGGATTATAGCCGTCCAGCTCGTATTGCGGTCCACCTACATGGAGATCATCAGCTGCATAGCCGGCTTCTGAAGGTTCATCTGAAAAGAGAGTATCAAAAGCTTCAGAGTCGCTGCCAATGACTATTCTCTGTTCTGTGCCGCTGGGGACGTTGAAAAGCTCTTCTTCATCCGAGCCACTGTCTCCCGAATCACGGCCTTCAGACTCATCACTTTCATGATCTCCATCGGAATCATCATCCAAGCCATCGCCTCCAGAGCTATCATTATCGAGCTCACCATCATCATCGGCGTCCCCTTCATTTTCCTCGTCGTCTTCAAGATCAGAGTAGTGATAGACATACGACCTATGATCGTGAGGTGTGCTTACAAAGGGTGGCAGATCATTATGATGATCGTAAGCATCGACTGTTGTTCGAAACCAGCGATCCATCTCATCAAGCTGTAACGGGAGGAGCACGGCACCGAGGTGGTGTTTTGCGATCGCAAGTATCGTCGTTGATCACCTTGCATGAGCGACTTGTGACACGGACGGCCCAAGCCGGATAGATCTCATCGCCGTGGTCGAACTCATGGCGGCTGCTATTTCGGACGCTGGCAGAAACAGTTGATCGCACCTTGGTTTGCACGTATGTGCGCAACTCATTGATGAACGATATCTGATGGCCATCGTCGTCACACTCAACCAGCACTTCCATCTCGTTTTCGTCTTCATCCTGTTGAGCTCGAAGCCAAGCAAGATAATGCGGCTTGTACGCTCGGTGCCAGTTAGACGGTGGTTCCGAGGGATTGATGCTGTGGGCTGCCATTGATTTAGCAATGGTAGCAATCACAGCCAGAACTTCCCCAGCCCGTGAGCCGCTGTTACTATTCTCGTCCAGTGCGGCAATCAGGGTGGGAAATGAGTTCTGAAATCTTCTATACAACCTCTGTGCTACCTGGGCGGAGCCGGTGTTGTATGACATCTTGTGAAGGTTAGAAAAGATCTTTTGATAAACTTGCGATTGAACGGTTGTGGTAGTTAAAACCCGGTTTTAAGGTTGAGAAATGCTAATTCGGCTTTCTATTGAGGTAAATATATAATAATGAGGTGCACGATCGCGGTTTTTCAAACGATCGATTTGCACACTAACAATGTAGCTCTCATCGTGAACATTGCACAAGCGACGAGCACTCACAATTTCAATGTGCTGAGTCATCCTTGTCCTCTATGTGCTCTTGCACACGCCATATATACAACAGATGAGAGTAGACCGACATAAGAGTAGTACATTTGGAATAATATAATGCATGAAACATCGGGGTTATGTCATCTGTTCACTGCTGTCCCGAATCTTGAGATGAAGTAA
This sequence comes from Periconia digitata, assembly GCA_948474695.1. Lineage (NCBI taxonomy): Eukaryota > Fungi > Ascomycota > Dothideomycetes > Pleosporales > Periconiaceae > Periconia > Periconia digitata. Next base: position 143,906 of record CAOQHR010000003.1, read on the forward strand.
CACATTCTAAATATGCTCAAACAGACTTAACGATGGTTCAACAGACAATCGTATTGCTGCCAAGATAGAGTTTGGTCATCGCTTACTTTAGGCTAGCTTTCTTATATATCTGCATTGAGGTATTCAAGTGATATGATATATATTCGTTGAAAGACATCGCTTTTTTTCAACACTGTAGAATTATCTGGCTTTCGAACACGAGGGGGCTGACGAGATTCCATTTCCCACATTAATTGCACGTCTTGAGAACGGATATCGAGAATCTCATAGTAGGGAATAATCTTTGAATTCAGTCTATAAGCTATACACTGGGGCTCCTCAATCCGTAGTCATCCTTTGTTCACTGGAGTCAAGGTGTCAATCCCTTCGATAACTCTCGCTCCAGTCTGCAAGCGATTTTCACTGATTTGATTTGATTCAGTGAATAGCACTCCTCGGCACACAGGGCATGTGTTGGAATGGGAATCATTCACCCACTCGGAGAGACAAGCACGATGGAATACATGGTAGTTTCCACACTTAGCTCGAGACATCTTGCCTTGCGACGGCTCGAACAAACCATACTCTTCATGGCAAATGGGACATTCCTCCCCAATTCCAACATACTCTGGAGGTAATTGGAAATTTGGTAGGACTTCCATGTATAGATCCTCGCTGATCAAGATACTCCTTTTCTGCGAATTAGAAGGCACTGGTGAGTATTCCCGTTCGAAAATTCCATTGCCTTCGCTTTGATGATCATAATCACTTTCTTCTGTCTCGCTCACATTGTCATCGGAGGATTCCTCATCGGCAGATTCTTCATCGGAGGATTCTTCATCGGAGGATTCCTCATCGGAAGAGAAATCCTCGTCATCTGCTGCAAGTGTAAATGGATACGTAGACGAGTGTGGATCTCGAAGCCAAAATGAGAATGGCCTGGATTTGTAACTGCTTCTGTACCCTTTGACAGTGAACCGAAACTTGCGTTTCAGTTCATGCAGATCTTCTGCTTCGTAAGCCCGCGATGTGGTTAAATAATGTTTGGCTGCTGCGAAAAGCTCATCGTCAATGACCTGGCAGATTCCACACGTCTTCTCAAACACCTGACCTGGAAAGACTAGTGATCGAGGGAGACTGTTTCGAGTACGAAGTAGAGAATTAGGTATGTTAGCCCCGACCTTTTTCTGTACGTAGACATATATCTCGTCCAAGAAGCGAGCCTGGCGCCCTAGGGTATCTATGCGGCCCCGGTTGCTCTGGTCTTGCAACCAAGGTAGGTAACAAGGCTTTATTTCGCGAAGCCAACGTCTCCGTGAAAATGCTGGATTAACAGAATAACATACCATCGAAGTGGCAATAGCTGACACAACAGCGAGGACCCGGTCAGTGCGTCGCCTGCTGCGGATATTACTCTCTAAGATATCTAAGAGAGTTGGGAATTTACTCTTCATGTTTTGATAAAACCTCGGATCCCCGGAGCGTAGATTGATTCGAGATGGCATGTTGAGATTAATTACTAATTCTTATGCTTGCGATCGGGATTATTTTGACTGGTGTCGTGTGGCGTGCTGATGAATTAAATGATCTCAGAACGTCGATTGTCTAGGGTTCATATGTCATGAAGTTTTGGCGTTGTTCGAAGTATAATGCAGCTGTGCAAGAATGGAAAGTGATACAATGCTGGCATACGCGTGTGTAGATGACACTATCCGTCACAACGTCAGCTGGCATTCAGTGTAGCGGTCAACCAGAACCTACGGGTTATGATTACGCTTGGGATTCTAGCGATCACACCAAGGAACAGCTCGGGTATTCGATTATTTAATCAATTGTGCGGCGAAAGAGTAAGTAGAAGTTCGTCGCCAGCGATAGTCGAATGAGAACAAATAATAGCGTGGAAACCGTAACTCTTCTCCTCAATTGTATCAGCCGTATTCTGGATATCGTGGAATCCAAAGGTAAAGCCAATCTGTAGTGCCGAGTCGGCTGGCCTAGTCGGATCGAAAACTAGGGTTTGATCTCGTCGTTTAGTTTTAATGAGTGCAGGACGCGCTCGCTCTATAACATCCGGAGTAGCGGTCTGATTGGAGTACACAGCAGGTTTATCAGGACCTAGAGTGAAATCTAGGAGATTGGTTTTCTCTATATCAGAGTCTCGAGCAAGACGGTAGTTGGATGGATAAGAGAAATAGGTTGGATGTTGAACAGAGGATTTTGGCGATCGTAGAGATGCTGCATGGAAATGGAATGACTTAAATAAGTATCAAGAGACGCGAAAAGTAGACGTAGTTGCAGAATCAATTGATTCATGTCCCATAATTGCTTTTGTTTCACCTGTATATGTGGTTCAATCTCATGCGGATACACTGTTCATTGCTGCAACTGAAACTTTTGTGCGAAACGAAAAGTCCATGTAAGACAGTCAAAGCATTCTGTATGTACTTGGGTCCCTGTCTTGCTTCACTAAGCGCAACAGAAAGCGAAAATCGCATGGAAAACGGCAGAGTAGCTCAGATTGATGGATTTATCGGGAAACATGACTGTTGGTTGATTGAGTTAAACCTCAGAACATATATACAATAAGACGTTTTCCCCCGTCTACAAACAGCCTGGAACTAGGCGCAATTGTCGGCAATTTGTTTGCTAGTTGCAATCTTACATATTATCGACCCACTCACAGCAAGAGCACAATACTACAAGTAGCATGAAAGGCTCAGATGCGCAACTATAGTAATCTTTGTCTTCAAAAGCACGGCCATGTTCCAGTCTGTGGCAAGTCAGGCCTTTGTTAGGGTTGTGTTGTCACTTCAGAAAGGGGTTAGTCTAATATAGGGAGCCAAAGACACAACTCCGCACAGTCAAACCTTGTCTTAGAACTTGGTTATCTAGAAGTCTTGAATACCAAGCGTAATAATAATTCATCCCATTTCTATGCGGCACAAACACTAGGTATTAAAAAATTATACGATAAATCTGCCTTTGAGCTTCAGGCAGGACACATGTTCCGTGGCTTACAAAACTGATAAGTTATCATTCTAAATAGCTGAGTGCGGATTGGAAGTCTTGAATACAAGTTGGTGAAACAGATCGCCCCTACGGGTCGTTGGTACAATCTTCAAGCGTCTTCCACTGGAAGTTTACCTGTAGTCTAATATAACATTCCAACACATGTATGGGTCTTAGCTCACCTTTTTCAAGTTCTTCCGCTCATTCCAGTTCTCATCAAAATACTATATGAGTAGGCAGTGGTGTATTAGAACATATGAACCGTGAAACTGCATGCCTTACCAGATTGCGATACTCACTTTGAACAGCAAAGATGATAATAAAACAAATGAATCTCTCAGCGTATTACAATGTAAATCTGCCACGCATCTATTCATGGCAGTCCCCTTCTTCATAAATAGAAAATGACCCCTTTCAATCCTATCCTCTTCGTCTCAATTAAAAAAAAATTGTAATTTCACTTTCCTTCCTCACCTTACCCTCTCAATCCCCTCCACCCATCCAACCTTCTCTTCCCAGCTCCCCGCATCATCCAAAACCCCACCCTTCATCCACTGCTCCCACCACCCAACATAAGAAAAAGTCACCAACGCCCTCCCTTCTTTGTCGAAACTCTCTTCTTTATCAAAACCCCCCCTTGACCCCATTCCCAGCAATCGCGAGTGCGCCGCAGGTCGCCCTGTTTCGGGATCAAGACACTGTTCCTCGATCTCGATGATGCGAGCCACGATTGCGCGTTGAACTTCGGCATCATAGAAGGATTCGCGCGCGGGGGTTCGCTGGAGAAGTGCGAGAGAGATCCGCCGCGTGGTAGGGCAGCGGCAGCGGGCAGCGGCGAAGGACAGGGAAGGTATGAGGGAGAGTTCAAATGTGAAGTGTGAGTTTTGAGTTTGAGACGATTTACCAGCTGGGGACGAGGGGGGGTTCGAGAGAAGAATAGAGGCATGATGGTTGATTTGCTGGAACGTGGGGATGTAGTTGTCGTAGTTCATTTGGCGGAAATCGAGGGCGCAGGCGATGATGATGTAAGATATCCAGTTTGCGACTTTCTGCGCTGAGGACATGGTGAGCTCGGCTGCAGATAGTTGACGAGAGTTCTCGAGGTCGAGGAGGGCGGCGAACCAGGCGTTGTGGTGGGCAAGGAGTTGTTGCTGGGAGGATGTATCTTGCGGGGTGTAGGGTTGTTTGGACATTGTTTTTACAGCGGCATTTTGCGCGAAGAAGACTGAGGCGTTGCGAATGTGATCGCCGAGTAGACTGAGATCAGCGATGGTGCATATTGTACCCGGTGCAGGCATCGGAATAGACGGGCTGAGGATGTCTTGTACAGGGACGATGGTGTTAATTGGAATGCCTTTGAGAAGTGCTACGATGATGTTACGTCTGAAAATTGGAATTATGGTTTCCTCAAGAATTGCATTGCCCTTATTAGAGGAAGCTGGAAGGCCTTTGGCCAGTTTGCGAGATGTTTTAGAATAGGGTAGCAATTCTTGAATGGATGTTAGCTACGCACTTCAGATACCAGGAAGTACGGCGGGCTATGACACGAACCGTTCTTTGCACCACATCGCTCTGCAATCAACTTGATTCCACTTTGAAAATGTTCGACGGCCGAGCTGCGCTTGTCTTGCAATAGATCAATGCAGACAAATATGAGACAAGCGGTGAGGCTGATCTCCAACGTGCAAGACGGCTCTGCCATGCGTCTGGCGAGTGATCCCACAGCTTTGCTGTAATAGTAGTAGAACATGTTGGAAGGAGCTGCTTTCGCATGCACATCTCGTACACTAGTGGGCAATGACTTGCTGAGATAACTCAACGCTATCAAGCCATGGCGGATAGAAGGCTCACAAAGGGCCAGTTGCAGCGTGGTACGAGACCAGAATCCGTTATCGAACTGATTCGAGAGGGTTTGGGCGGTGGAGTGATGGTAAAACTCTAGATACTCGACGCCTTCGGCAAATTGCTAGCATTATCAACGTCACTACGGTTTTACGATTGATTGGGTCGAGCCACTCACAGCATATTGAACGGGTTTGATCAGCGAAATTGGCGTGGCTGTGGCGTATCCATCACACTTCCTACCCGTGCTCGTGCATCTGCTTCTCGTTTAGCATTGTGACATTTAGGAATTTTCCCCCGGTGAGTTACATGGATATCATAGTGCATAATCTGATTAGTATAGCGACTTACCGGTGGCATGAGGGCTTCTGTTCGTCGCATTTAACGTGTCGAACTCTATAGGCACGTGTTTAGTAACAATCCAAGTGCAGGTAGTACGATTCCTTGATCAACTGAATAGTGAGAGAAGTAATACTCACTTGCATGTGATGCAACCACTTTTGACTTTCAGAGTAGAGTTACGAGTCCTTTTGGTCGAAGGTTTTCTTTTTGTGGACAACACTGCTTGCGGCATGTGGGATTGATGTGTAGCGACAGTGGAATTTCAAGTCTAGAGTTCTGCGGGCTTCAGTGGTATGGAACTATATGCATGCAATCCGGTGAATGGAGTCACTCGATATCCCCTTTGACAGTTGAAAGTAGGGCTGTACATAATGGCCCCCATCGGTTAGTGTGCCTTTTTCGGTGATGAGCAGGCACGTGATCTTTACGAGCTCGCCAATGAACTGTCTGCAAATGGCACTTGATTACGATATCCCTGACCTGCAGTGTTAGAAAGCGGAACAGATAAGCTGGGCGTGGAACACCTCGGATTATTCCGGACATATATTTCGTGGCTGTGAATTATGGGCTCAAGTGCTATTAATGCGCCGTCAATACGAACATTTGAATGTTGGCGATCAATCAACACATAAAAAATAATTGGTCATGCAAGACATTGTTTCTTCTGTGAATAACTATCATGGTATCTTCAACATAAAAATAGATACAAAGAACTGGAGGATATAACAAGAAATCTATCAGCAAAACCTAACGACACCCTTCTTAATGAACCATACTCTTTCCAATCTCACTCTCCCAGTTTGCCGCCCTCTCAAACCCATTCGAATGAGAATGATAATCTTGCATAGCCTGCATAACCTCATCGCGGCTCGTCACTACAAAGGGGCCGTATTGCACGATTGGCTGGTCCAGAGGCATGCCAGCAACCAGGATGAACCGCGACTCCTTCTCTGCACCCTCCTCGACAGTAGCCTCAATACTATCACCGTCTTTTGCGAAGACGACGTTGTGGTACTGCTCGATAGGGCGCGACACGCCGTCTGACGAGAAGATTGTTGTACCGTTCAGTGTGTACGCAAACGCGTTCCAACCCTTGGGTAGCGCCTGCTTGACACTGCCGCCAGGTTGAACTGTGAAGTCCAACAACCATACCGGTGTGTATGCCAGCTCCTTCAACGAGTCTGTGCCAAATGCGCGTCCAGAGATAACCTTGACACTGACTTTGCCGTCGTCTGACGTGGCGGTCGGGATCTCCTTTGAGCGCAGGTCGCGGTAGCGCGGCTCGCAGGATTTGAGCTGGGCAGGGAGGTCAACCCAGAGCTGCATGCCGACATTGGGAGTCCCATCGGCGTTCTGCTGGGGCATTTCAGCGTGTACGATGCCGCGGCCGGCCGTCATGAATTGCAGGTCGCCCTGCTCGATTGTGCCTTTGTTGCCTGCAAAGTCTTCGTGGTCGACGGCGCCGGAAAGGAGGTAGGTGATTGTTTCTTGACCCCTAGTTACATATAGTCAGTACATTGACCCGTTGGAAAGGACAAGGGGAGATAGCATACCTGTGAGGGTGGTCAGGGAAGCCAGCGCCCGGAGGAATGGCGAAGTGATCCAGCATCAAGAAAGGCGAAAAGTTGCGCAGCTGAGGGGTTCCGATAGATCTTCGCACCCTCGCGCCAGCGCCTTCAGACTGTTCGACGGCAAGGAACGATTTCTGGATCTTCCTGGGCGCAGTCGTGGTCAAGGGCTCGTCGGGTATGACGGGCAAGCCCCTGAAAGTCGTCGTCGCAGGGTTGGACATTGTGCGCGAGGAGTTGGTGGAGAAGAAGCTCTTTGTAGCTGGCTTGATTTGCTTAGAAAGCTGCGAGAAGCGCGAAAGCATGTATTCGTTGTTGTAGATGGTTGCGATTGCGATTGCGACAAGGGCGAGAAAAGTTGAGAGGAATGTCTTCATCGATGGAGGAGCGATGGTGACTACTTATAGTGGGCAGAGTGAGCAAGTCGAGAAGATTCGCTCGACAAATTGATCGTGTACAAATAGCTTCTGGCCATGATGGCTAACATGTTGTTAATGGTTTAGGAATCAGGCGGGGATGCTTTAGCGGGGACTTGGTGCTTAGATGATTCTTACCAAGCGGCAAAACTTGGATTTTTGGTCTATCCGTTCCGGGTAAGATCGGCGGTGACGAGGTTTATGGGCCGCCGTAGCAAATGACAAAGCAAAAAACCTCTATCCTTTTGCATACCAATGAGTTTTACGGGGATGAATATGATTCAGAGTGGACATTGGATAGATCAGATCAAGGTGCGCGAGTAAACTATAGTACCATCTTGAATACGATCGGGAGATCATGGAGAAATGTATCACGTGATGTTCTGTTACTCGTGTCTCCGCTGCAATACTAAGGAGTATTCGGTGTATTGCTGACGTACGTTTTCCAAAGAGATGGGACAGCGAATGCTAGCTGTGATTCAATTATTATATTAAATACTTGCCATGAAGCGATCATAAAAGCCACCATTCCCTTTCCCTGAGCAGTACTCATAGATTGGAGGGATTTGATAGGCCTAGTTTAATCGTCCAAGTGCATTCTGTTCATGCTCTCAGTGGGCGCCGCGAGTAACTCCATTGGAAACCGAGCGATTCGAGTTTCTACAGTAGTACTTTCTAACCCGTGTTGAACGAAACTGGCTTCAAGCTGTGGCGCCGCTTCATTTGTTATCCCATTCTCTATATTTTTCAGGAAAGCGTCTGGAACTTTTACGGGGTCAGTTGGGATTCAAATACACATGAGTATAAGAGAGGGTGACATACGTTCCATGGTAATTGATGTCGCTAACGAGTTACCCTGCAGAATCAACCTATGCAACTTTGATTCTGGGTCGAACGCTACTCGTGCTTTCGGGCTGCTCAGATATGTCTGGTCGATCAATAAATCAGGGCAAACCCTAGAAATATTACTCGGTGTGTCATCACGGTAGATATCTGCACCCACGTACCTTTCCGCTACGACTTCTTCGCCATATCGAGGGCCTTGCAAGTAGTGGATTTGTGATTCTTGTACGACCGATTGGAGCAGCGAGAATAGTTTTCGGGCCACTTTTCTTGCGTCAGCCAAAATCATCGAAAGCTTTGAAGTGTACCTGCAATTCTCTGTGATACACTCAATCTCTATCTTGTCGCAATGTACGATATCTTTTGCTCCTCCTGCATCTTCTGTTTGACATGGTGCCTCGAAGACTATCACGGTTTTAGAGGCGTTTGCCAGCTCACATCTTGTTGTTCTATTCACTTATTCCTTGTCAGCCCGAAGTACAAATATTCTCTTGTTTGACAAATCATCAAACTCACTTCGAATAGTCAGTCTCGATTCTCCATTGCTGTCAGACGATATGTATAGAACCAATTCGGAGTGGTTCTGGTGTAAAAGGTTTAGTGCCTCATATTCCTTGTTTCCTGCTTCTTGCCGACGATTCAATCGGTAGTGCAAAGTTTGGATAGCATCAACTGAATACTGAGTGAAGTGCCGACCATTGGAGTGGAAGTTCACAGCCGATACAGACCCTTGGAAAGGAGACATATCACTACAAAATATAGTCAGTGCCTATTCAGAACTTTAGAAAACTGAATCTCAAGGATTAGTTTACCTTTTTGAATCTAAAACGGACGAAACAAGGTCGTCTTTCTGCTTGGAGTGGCACACAAACGATGTGCTTGAGTTGAGGGTAAGAGACCGCATTGCTTGTGCATCAGCCAGCAGATCAACTTCTTGCTGGAACTTGCTTAACACTAGTGCTTTGATTAGTCCTAGATCTCTCAAATTCAATTATGCATCATTACCATCGCCCGAAACATCTGTAATGTTAAAAGATGTCAGGCCATTTGCGTCGCAAAACATGTGCCACGTTCGTTCCGTGCCTGCGAGCTGCACCAGCAGACTAATGGGAAGTACTAGCTATAAGTTAATACTCCCCAATGTTTGAAGGCGAAAACTGGTGGTATATACAAGAACATCGCAGGTTGTCAGCGTGAGGACTTCGGCCTTGCAACCCCGCTGGTCGCGTACAATAGCACTGAAACACGCCGCTAAGACCTCGATCAGTTCCAGCGATAGCATAAGTCCATCCCTCTCGAAACCAAGCTTGTGGGCATAGAATGACAGAACCAGTTCCCAGATTGTGCTTTGCCGAAACTCTGAATGTCGGGCTTGATAGTTCTGGCTCTGACCCTTGGGCCCCCACATTGTGTGAATTCGCTGCGTTCTGACGACCTTTGAGGTTTTTATCGAACCATCCATGAACATCCTTCAACATACCATGCATTTCATGGACGTATTCCTGCATGGAGTCTATCTGCGAACTGTTTCGGCCTACGACCAGGAGATTTAGGGCTGCAATGTGCACGTTCAACCTCTTCCTGATGTCATCTAGCTCCTCGCCTTCCATTGTCCACCTAATCTTCTTCCAATTGATCTTGAGGCTATTTTTCCATCTTTCGGTCGCCAAATCCTCACTGGTTCTTGGCAAATGCTCTTCGGAGACCGCATCGTATTTCTTTATCAATTCCTCCAGCTCACCTAGCGTCAATCGACAGCTTTGAATTACCTCTTCGAGAGCATGGTCGTCCGATCCTGCGTTGAGTGCATGTTGCGCTTTAGGAACTCCTGGATCTTCATGCGTAGAACTTTGGGTCTTGAGTTGTGCCACGGACTTTAGGGCGCTGCCTAACGAATGTAGCTGGTCTTGAACCTTTTTGATATTTGCTGGTGCTTGTTTGCGCCCTATGGTAAGCGTGTGAGCTAGCCGGTAAGCCAATTTGGAGAGGAGTATCGCGTCTCCTATAGATACAGGGGACGCCATTTTAGTGAACTATTGGTAGGGAGACTACACAGTGTGTAGCCTGATTGATGTCAGCATCAATGGGGACCGGTGTTCTCTCGATCGTATTTACCTGCAAGGCTGAAGTTTCAGCTGACCAAGCACCGAGTATACTTCTAATCAGCCTATCACAACCTTGTTGCAAGCGCTGCGCATATTAATGCCCAGCATACCGGTCAGAAATACCGGTGAACGCAAACCTGACGACATATTATTCATTGCTTCCACCTGTGCCTTTCAATGAGTTTGTACTTTTACTCCTGCGATCAAACTAGCGAATTGCTGTATTTTACAGAATGCATAGAGCACGAGCTGGAGTATTTTTTGAGCCGCGGCAGCATTATCGCGAGTTCATTCATGCAGACGGAGTTGCAAATTCATCAGCAACACTTCAGACGGAACACGTCGAGAAATCGCGTGAATTTCTCCCTATCGTCGAAGTTTCTGCCCATGTTGAAATTGTCAATACTACATGTCGCACGAAATTGACGCAAGTCTTTTCCAATCTAACGCAGAGGGCAATCGAGCAGGCGTCCTATTGCTTTCCTCTCTACCATTCCTCCATAGTTACAGGTTATCGGCATTGGCAGAATGGGGAGAGTTTTGAAGGCAAGATAAAACCCAAAGAAACTGCTAGGCGAGAATTCCAAGAAGCGGTCAAGAACGAACAGGCTACGAGCCTTCTGGAAGCTCATACGTCCGAAATATTCGAGATCGCAATCGGGAACATTGCCATGGGCCAGGACATCAGGATCGAGATCATCTATCTCACAGAGCTTAAATTCGACATCGGGGGAGATAGCTTGGTGTTGACAATACCGTCTTCCATCGCTCCTCGTTACGGTGATCCGCCGACCGGTTTCAGCTCCAGTACTCAAGCATCGCTAGAGCGTGGCATGGCAATTCAAGTTGATGTATCGCTCCCAGTTCCCATCAAAGGCTTACGAAGTCGTACACATCCAATCAGCGTCGAGCAAGGCTTTGCGCACTCGAGTTCACTGAGCGCTTCGTTAAGCGACTTAGCACGGTCACCAACCAAAGCCAAGTTTGATATCACAAAGGCTAGGGCGGAGCTCTCCAGCAAAGAGGCTACCTTGAACAGAGACTTTGTCCTGGTAATAACAGCTGCACCCCCGGATGGATCTGAGAATCTTGGACTCCTCGCACCACGCGCCATATTGGAATCCTGTGATCGCCATCCCGACCTTTCGGTATTGCAAGTAGCTTTTACTCCACGAGATCTTTTTCCCCTCCGCAAGAATCTTCCGACTGAGAACCTGGAGATAGTGTTTCTCGTAGATCGCTCCGGGTCCATGGACTCAAAAATGAACTCACTTCGCCGTGCACTCAACTTACTCGTCGGAAACCTACCCCGAGGCTCTCTACTCAATATTTTTGGATTCGGAAGTAGTGTTGAAGCGCTCTGGGAACAGTCCAAAGAGCTAAATCCGGCCACTCTAGAGGAAGCTGTTCAATATATCTCCACGATTCAGGCCAATATGGGAGGCACGAAAATTCGAAATGCTCTCAATCATGTAACTGATAACACTCAAGCCAACCTCTCAACTCAAGTTATCGTATTGACAGATGGGCAAGTCTGGGAAACGTATAATGTTGTGAATTACGTCAACACAGTAAAAAGACAGCGCGGCGACGCTCTCCGTTACTTTGCACTTGGAATTGGAGACGAAGTGTCACACGAGTTGATCGAAGGAATTGGAAAATACGGCGGCGGGTACGCAGAAGTTGTCGCTGTTGATTCACCCGATCAGTGGGACGACCGCGTCCAACGAATGCTGAACGGTATCTTCACTTCGTCTGCATGGGAAATCAAGCTCAGTCTCAAAGACGAGCTTGGTACCATGCATGACAGCAACGGCTTTTTCACCCACAAAAAAAGTCCCCATGATGAAACAGGAAGCGTCATGCAAGTTCCTCACCTGCTCCCCGCTCAACACGGCTTCTTACGCACGGTCCTGTATTTCCTTATCAATCCGTCTGAAAAGCACTACACGTCTGTGCATATTCAAGGGTCGACTCCAGACGGCAGATTATTTGAATCCGAAATACCAATCGTTCACGCAAATGTCCCCGAGCCTCTTTGTCATACGCTGGCCGCTAGAGCCCTTATTAATAATTTGGAGATGGGAAATAGCTGGCTCCACGAAACAAAACGCAAGTCGACAATGGAGACTCCTGAATTCTTGGCGCAACAAGTCGATATCGAGGCAGAACATGTCGCTATGAAATGGGGCTTAGCAAGCAAATGGACCAGCTTCATTGCGGTGGCGGAGCAATCGCCAACAGTGTTGCCAGGCAGCATTAACCGATATAATCATATCACGCGCGAGGCTCATGAACTCATGAAACCTCGCCGTGACTATGTGTCGTCTGCCATTCATAGAGTAACGCACCAAACGACAGGTAATGGCAATTTTCCCAGATTGAGAACTCTCGGCTTCCGAAGCCAAGGCTACAAAGGCTCAGATTCTGAACAAGAAGATGGTTATTACAAACCGAAGATGCTTCCGAAAACAAACACGTTGGCTCCTCAGTCGCTGGGTGTCTATTCCGATAGAAGCCAAGCGGAATATTCTGCACATTCTCTCAAATCCCCTCAAACAGAAGGTCAATCCAGTATCAGCATGGCAGATCCACGCATGTTTCCTAGGGCGAGGAAGCCCAGCAACCGATACAAGTCCCACAAGCACAAGGGCGCAGTATTTTCAGTAGACGCTGAGAGTGATGACGAATTGACGACGCTTGGCACTGACTTGAAAAACGCCATGCCGACTCCCCAGTCGCTGGGTGACCGTTCCAATAGAAACCAAGCGGTATATTTAGCACATTCTCTGAAATCCCCTCAAACAGAAGGTCAATCCAGTATAAGCATGGCAGATCCACGCATGTTTCCTAGGGCGAGGAAGCCCAGCAACCGATACAAGTCCCACAAGGGCTCAGAATTTTCAGTAGAAGCTGAGAATTATGACGAACCGACGACGCCTGTCACTAGCCAGGAAGAAACCATAGAATTTTTCCAGTCGATGCATGACCGTCTCACTAGAAGCCCGAGTCACCGTGCAAGCTCAACATCTTCTCTGACATCCTCTCAAACAAAAGGTCAATTCAGTCGCGATTACGTAGAGACCATCCTAGCGCCACCGGCACCAGTCCCACAAACAGTTGAAGCCCTCCGCCCGATCCCACAAGACCTATCTGAAAATCGCGTCTTCCAAAATATACTTCAGTCATTCGACGCAGAAGCTTTGGAAGCCCTGGAGCGCGCATGCATCGAGGTTTCATGTCCAGAGACGGAGAGGACGAGGGTGTGCCAGACTATACTATGTACTCAATACATGAGGCGAATTGTCTCAGAAGTGGGCAGCGATCCCATCCTAGATGAGAAGCTGAAGCGAGCAGAGCAATGGCTAGCAACCATCCTTTCCGAAAACTCAGCCCGGGAAATGTTGGAACAAGAGGCACAAAGACATTGGATTGGTGGGATCAAGCCTCTCGGTGAAAAGATACTAGAATTGGTTGCATTGACTGATTGGTGGGACGACATGACTGAGACGATGTCAGGTATATCATGGGATGACATTTTCTCAAAAGAACGAGCCACACCACAAACACCCCCATCTCCAGTAAGTAAATAAACCCTCATCCATCCATCCATCCACAACCAACTCTCCCAAATCCCAATCAATGACGCAAAAACTCTCACACAACGCGAAATCTCCCGCGCCTTCGCAAAAACAACTCAAACACTAACACCACCAGGCGTCCCCTCCACTAACTTCCGATTCCTCCAGCAAAAATACGCAACAGCTGACTCCGGAGACACCGCACACAGAATCGACTGAGAGTGACTCGACAATGCAAGACAGTGCGCATTCGCAACTGCCACACCATACTCAGAATAGAACTGAAGATCTGCAATCTATGCAAGACTAGGACTATGTTGCTCTTAGGAAGAATTGGGCTCAAGCAGTATAGAATGGGCTATAGTTTTCTGTGGAGCGTAGTTTAGCTATGACTGTTATGATGGAGTTTTTCTCCTCTGGAAGACTTGGTTGGTTAGCACTAAACGCTTGCTATATATGCTAAGTTTATAAATATTTTAGTATTTGTATATACATGTAGACGTTAGTAGACAGGAATCCACGCCTGAGTGTTTTGTTCAGAGACGGACGTGACATCTCTAGCGCCACTATCTCATTACTTCTATTCCATAGCAATTGATGGCAAAATCGTAGAAATCAGGTATAATCGTATCCATATTTTATATCATCCTCTTCCCCAAGCACCCCGAAGTTGCGTGATGGACAAGAACTCGGACTCGGAGGAAGAAGATGCGCACCGTCATGACCCCGCAGCACTCGCATTCGCACCTGCGTTTGCGTTTGCGCTGCCGTCTTCGTCCATCTCATCCCCGCTATCTGCCTGCTCCGTCTCCGTCAGATCATCGCTCATGATGTGCAGGATCTGCGAAAAAGTCCGCGCTTTCCATCGCGCGATGCCATCCATGAGGTCTGCGCAGTGAAGCAGCGTGCGCCGCGCGGCGAGGTACCCGCCCTCGAGCGCGATCCCCGTGATGCTGAACGCGCCGCCGTTGCGGATGAAGTTTACGACGGGGGAGTCGCCGTAGCCGGGGGCGGTGGCGGCGCCGCGCGGGGAGTGGGGGTGTTGGTCCATGTACCCGATTTGCCCAATGTGGGACCAGTCTACGATTTCGAGGAGTTCGAGGCAGTTTGCATCGGAGAGGGAGGAGGGGTTGGTGTTGGGGGAAGGAGGGAGGGTGAAGATGTAGAGGCCGAGGACGAGGGCGGCTTGGAAGAGCGCCATGACGCTGTGGGGGTTGACAATGTCGGAGACTTTGCGGTCGAAGAGGAGTTTGTAGATGTGGGCTGCGTGGAGGACGGCGCGGCGGGCTGATGCGGTCTGCGACCAAGCTGAGATGTCTTCGAGGGCTGTTACGGCTGGGCCCGGTCCTGCGCGGCCCGCCGCGAGCTCGAAGTAGGAGATGTTGGCGCCGAGCATCATGCATGAGGCGTGCCAGAGGACTGCGGAGTTGAGGTCCGCGGTGCGGAGGGCGTCGATGGAGGAGGATGATAGGTTGACGAGGAGGGGGAGGAGCTCTCGGCTTCGGGCGTCCTCAGCGTAGACGCGCCATGGTTCCAGATGTTTTTGTGCGCCATGGATGTTCGCTAGGCGGTCATTGGATTCGTAGATGCGGAGGAGGAAGAGGGTGAGCAAGCTTCGCAGGGTGCTTGTGTCCAGCTTCAAGCCTGCGGTGGGTAGGTAGGAAGGGGTTATTCGACTGGAATGGACTCTGGCACCTCTTTGAACCAGTTGAAACCATTTTGCGGCTGAATTGGCGTGGTAAAGTGTGTACTCTGACGGAGGGAGGATTTGCACCGACTCTGGACGGATCATAGGCGAGGTTGCAAGATACGCAGCGTACCAGCAATCTGCCTCTAGCAGCCCAAAGATGATTCTGATTGCTGTTAGAATTGTACTAGGAAGCATGGAAAAAAATGACTAGCCTTTTCGCACAATCTATCCGACACCACGCTCTCCATCGCGCATCAATGTCTAGAACCTCTTCCAGGTACGATTCGGGTGGCGCGCTTTCGTTGGCAGAGAACAGTCCATGGTTCTGTGCAGTCTGCATTTGTCAGTAAGGTGTGGTGGCTCAAGAAAAGACTCAACATACAGCTATCAGATCGCTGTAAAGCTTTTCGGATTGAGTGATACGGTTCTTTCGCTGCGCCGTGTCAGTTCTGGCATGTCTTGGATATTTTAGTTTTCTCTTACGCCTGTCATCGACGCCAAATTGAGCGCCAACAGGCCCGTAGCGAGGACGCGGAGCTGCTTTTCTGGCACTTCACTCTCCTTGGAAAGTGACTGCACCTCGTCGGATACCATCTGTAGGACAGCCTGCACTATGTTAGAAGCGATCACTGTGTGCGCTTAGTATAAAAAGCCGAAACGTACCGGGAAGGTTCGTGAGACGAACTTGGACGCTCCAGCCGTGCCCAAGATGCATAGTCCAATGAGACACATGCAGAGAAGCAGCGGCCGTGGAGCATTCTTTGCCGAGAAAGTGGGAATATGAATGATGGGCAGGGTCGGGTGGAAGTAGTATAGGTACATCTCCAGCGCTATGTCGAGAATCTCGGCAGGCGGAAACGGGATGCTCTCGCCACCTGGACTAGCTGCTACATCCCCCACTGACGAAGCAGTATCTCCGCATGATTCAGAGTGTGAACTCGCTGCTTGCGAGACGTTGTTCACGGCTCCTTGTAGCACTTCTCTGCATTCCTCGTCCAGACCCCACCTCGAATTCCTCCGGTCGCGCTCGCTGACTGGGGCTTCGGATACACCCACCGGGATCTCAGACAAGATGTTCGCGCATTCGCTGGAGACCAAGCTCGACCACAAAACGGGCATCAGCCTGGATGCTTTGCGACTTTTCGAAGGCCAGCAGTTTTCTACTCTTGCGAATCTTTCACGGGGAATCCTGCTGGCGATGGAGGCACTGCTTCCGGATGGACTCAATCGATTTTCTGGATTCATGCGGAACGCCTCGTGCTCGAATCTACTGTCCATGGCCATCTGGTATGCGCCGCCATTGGGAAGCTCGCCATCCATTGGAAAGAGCCATGTCTGCAAAGCATCGGCGGGGGTCCGGTTTGGCATCGGGTGGTTGCTTTGCACCAGCTCAAAGGCCCACTGGTCCAGGCTAGAGACGTGACCGTGAGGGGAAAAAGACATCATATCGATGGCGGGATCGATGGGTGGGGCCATAGCGTCGTGGTTGGCGCGGGCCATGAGTCGTTCATTCTCGACCTGGAGATTGATGGGGGATGGAGACCGCCACGGCAGATCGGCTGGAGTTCCAAGGTGATGGGCAGCGTTGATGAGGGCTTCCAAGCGGGTGTCGGTGGGGGAAGTGTGCTGCAACGTCGACGGATGGCGAAGGTGGGCAGGAGAAAGGTGGGGGTTAGGAAAAGGTTCACCGGGAGAGATGTGCTGTGAATCTCTTCGACGCTTGGATAATGGAGAAAGATTGGGATCCTGCTGGTTCCGAGTGGTGATGGGACCAGGTTCGTTCCGGGGAGTGGTTGAGTGGGGTGTCTGCTTATCGGGGTGTGAGGGCTGACTTTGGTCCTGGCCCTGCTGGTTTTGCCTGCTGGTGCTGAGTCGGTTCAAGGCGGTTTGAGCGTGTCCTTTGCAGTGCCGGAATAATACGTCGCTGTGGAAGAATTAGTCAGCGGGGAGGTTCGCAGACAGACAGGAAGAGGGTGAGTGGGTGGGATGGTTACCTGCGCGAGAAGTGTTTCTTACACGTGGGACACTCGTAGGGGCGCTCTCGGGTATCTACCAACGAAAAAAAAAGAAACAAAGTCAGTAATCATGTCGACTTGTGATGGGCCAGCGGGATAGGCGTACGGGATCGCTCGTGACGCTTTACATGTTCGAGCTTTGTGAATTTGCGATCGCAAAGACTGCATTGTTTCAAGGCCATGTGTGAGGAGGGTTGGAGGTCGCGGATGGCTTCGCAATGGCCTCGATCAATGGCGAATGTTGCAATAGTGCGGGCAGGAGGGATACTTGAGGGGAGGGTGTGGCAGAGTGCGGCGAGGGGTGAGTGGTGAGGGTGGTGGTGGTCGGGATCGGAGGTGCCCAGTGCAGTGTAGTGTAGAGTAGTTAGTGTAGAGCTTGGGAGCGAGCTAGGACTGCGCGGCGGCCACAGAAAAACCGCCATGCAGACGGTGCGGGGAACCCCATGACGACCGACGTGACTCGCGACAGGGCAATCAATCCTCCCACCGCCAATATACTCCATCTCATCTACGCCCTCTTTTTGCCCTGCAGGCTGACGCTGGACAGATGGACGCGCTGCTGCTGCTGCTGCCCTTCGCTTCTGCACCGGACAGAAGGCGACTTCTTCGCCACCCCTAGAGAGACCACCGTCGACTCCATATACGATATACGACGTACACAGTGGAACAGCAAACACATCCAGCCTCGTCTGTTGCAGACTCGTATCGAGGCACTTCAAACGTCCCTACGAGATTCCAGAACATATCAATCCATCCTTGCAGCCCTGTGTCTCTTCTGGCAAAGTGCCAACCCGCCCGGACAGAAACATCACTGCACCCTCCGACGCTCAGCTACACACACACACACACACACACACACACACACGTCTATTGACAGTCCCCCCAGTGCAGATTGACATTCGCTCAAAGCTTGTCTGCCTGGCCATGTGTCTAATCCATGTGGGGCATATCTACCCCTTGCTCGTCCTGCATATGACACCTGCGCCTATATGCGCACGTCCACCTTCCAGAAGACCACCAGGAATCCAACAGGACCAGATCTTGCCCGGTTGAAAGCAGGAAAATACCTGTACAATCAACCATTTCATCAAAAATGTCTTGTTTCCAATATGCTTCGCTGATCGGTGCCCAGGGGGCTGCTGAACCCCATTGCTGCAAATCACTTTAGCGTTGTCCTGCTAAGTCGGGGGCTTTTGATGCTATTGCAGCTCGCTGTTATAGCCCATTGGATTGCTTCTTCACATTATCCACGGCTACAGATGTGATCCCCGGGTTTATCATACCATGATGATGATTTTGTCGCAGAAAGGAAGGTTTCGTACTTCACCGATATTAACATTTTCTCAAAACAAACCCGTCACCTGAGCCATGCACGTCCGCCGTTTCACATTCTATGAGAGTTCCCCCATTTGGTTGATATCAAATCAAGCATAACGAACAATGCAAGAGAAAAAAAAAATCGAATATGCGCCTCCCCAACCAAAGCAAACGCTCTACACCATTTTGCCAAACAGATCCAACACGGCAGAGTACACGACCAGCAATACGCCACCTCCAGGACCAAACCTCAAAATCTTAGCCACATAGCCTTTATACAAGGCCCTAACCCCTTCCTCGCGCGCCACAACCCGCAAACTGGGCCACGCCCACTCATACTTTGCCCTCACCCCATCGACCCGCGCCACACTCTGAATCCGACTCTTGACAACATCCAGCGGCGTGTTGAACGTGGTCCCCACGACTCCGCCCACAAACCCAGCCACCAAATCATTCCCCATCTTCCTCGCTTTCGCGCCTTTCTCGCCGTCGTCGTCGACCGACGGCATCCTAGCCCGTACCTGGAAAATACACCCAAAGTACCCAGCGTTCCACACAATGTGCCGCCACAGCGTAGCCTCGAAGCCATTGTACAGCGCGCCCACCCCCTCGCGCCGCACCACTTTGGCGACGCAGTCCAGAAGCCCCGTGTATCGCGCCGCCGACGTGCGGTCCTGCAGCCGGATCTTGACCAGCTCAAACGGCACTACGACTAGCGACTCGACGGCGCCCGCGCTGGCTCCTGTCAGGACCGCGAGCGGCTGCGTTGGCGACGCCGCGTTGAAGAGCCGCTGGTACATCCCGCTGAAGGTGTCGTTGGACGAGAATTTGATCGCGCTGTACCATTTTTCATCCCGTGTTAATTTTTTACTTGCGCGGTTGCGTGGAGTTGGAAGGGAGGGGGTGGTGGACGCACCGTTTGGGTACTTCCATCAAGATGGGCGCTGTGATGCCTCTGTATAATCTGCTTACTCCTTCCTGACGGATGATTTTTCGGAAACAGTCGAGCACGCCCGTGTAGCTTGTTCCGTCTTTTGCGGTGCCGTGTTGTAGTTGGATCCGTGTTTTGACTACATCCAAGGGGTACCTTTTTGTCGATATGTCTCAGCTTGATCCTTCAACATCTACCATTCATATGATTCCGGATTCTCGGCAGAGAGTTAATCGGATACGTACATGACTAGAAT
The DNA here is from genome assembly GCA_948474695.1 of Periconia digitata. Taxonomy (NCBI): domain Eukaryota; kingdom Fungi; phylum Ascomycota; class Dothideomycetes; order Pleosporales; family Periconiaceae; genus Periconia; species Periconia digitata. The sequence goes on from CAOQHR010000003.1 coordinate 163,800, forward strand.
CTGCAAAAGGGATGGTTTAGTTGCTTGCTGCGTGTTGCTAACCCACTGCTCTCACGTCCCCAGCAGGAACAGAACCACAGAAGAAGCTCGGGATTGGGTATTCGGAAGATAGATGCGAGAAAGTACTCACTTCAGACACTCCAGCGACAGCTCCAGCAGCGAACTGATACCGGAACGGTAAGCTGTTTGCAGGGTTTGAACTCCCGCCTGCCGACTTCTCCGTCCGTGACCCCATATTCGCAATCTTCTTATTCTTGTGTTGTCGTCTTTTCGGACTCAAATCTCCCAGGCTTTCCGCGATCAGCAAGCGCACAACCAATTCACTGTAGAATAAAAACTTGCGTCTTTCTATCCAACACCTCCCAGCCAGAGAGACTCCGTGCAAGGAAAAAGAAAAGTACTCGGCGGCGTGAATGGTGATGAAATCCTCCAACAAAAGTCTAACTCCCCTAATCCGAAACAATCACTTCTTTTTTTTTCTTTCTTCTTCTTTAACAAACAACAAAAAAGCTATGTACGCTCTAGAAATCCTTTACTGAAAAAAATATATATAATATAAAGCGTAACTTAGCAAGAAAAAGACAAAGAAAAAAGAGTAAAAAAACTAGTTCCACCACATCCCATCTATCAATCCACACACTCTCTCACACAGACACGCATCTAACTCGCATTTCCCCCCCTCCCTCCCCCCCCCCCCCCCCCCCCCCCCCACCATCCAAAAGAGAACAAAAAAGCGGGGAGGGAAGATCCCAAGGTCACTAGGGTCCCGCTTTAAGCCACACACACACACGCATATTCCATTTCCATCTCCTCGCAGCTGCATAAAGAAACCCTTGGCGAAAGGGGGCGCAAGGTGTCAATGTGGAGGGACTGTAGGGTGTGGTGTGGGGTTTTATGCTGTTGTGCTAAGTAAGTAACCAAGTATGTGGGGCTAGCGTTTGTAGGATAGATGCAGGGATGTTAGGACGCAGAGTTTCGTTGTGGGGTTGGTTGGAGAAAGGGAAAATAACAATGACAACAAGGACAACAACGATGATAGTGTATGTAGAGAGAGATAGAAGGGTTTTGTTTGTTATTGTTTAGCATTATTTATATATATTTTATGGGGGAAAGGGGAGGGGAGGGGTTTAGAGAGATTAATAGGTGTTTTTTTTTTTGGTGTTAACGTGAGGGTAGGAGGGACTTTTTTTTAAATAAGAATGTAGGAGTTAGGTTTAAGGGGATTAAAGGTTAAATGTTAAGGGAATATAGAAAAGGAGGGAAGGGGGGTACAAGAGAGAGAGAAAGAGATAGAGAGGTGTTTAGATAGATAGATTAATAGAAATAGACTGAAGTATAATTTATACAGGGAGAGTAGTACGTTTCTTGTTTTTCAATTGTACTTCTAGCACAGAGAGTTAGATTGAAGAGACGTAATATTATAAGGAAAAGCGGGAAAAGTTAAAATTAATTATGTAGAGTTGAAAAATTTGCGGTGTGAAGATGCAAGATGACCTAACTATGGCTAAATCCAACACGGAATATTGATTCCAGGATGCGTGACAGATGCGGGAAAGCGAGAGAAAAAAAAGGAAAATAATCGTCTTAAAAGAAAAAATTTATATATAAGCGACATGTATATTTCAAAGATTGCTATTGCATGTCTATGTTTTTTTTTTTTTTTTTGAAGTTTTTTACCTCGCACAGCTATTAATGCCGCAGACAATCTATGCTGTAATTCTTCTCGAAACAATGCCTTTGTCTAGATCTTATCAGATCTAATAAAACGGCGAACAAGCCACAATAAAGAGAAAAAATCGACCAAAGTTGGACAGGAGCATATAGTAGCATGGTCCTTTGGGGCTAACATGGGCGTGTCGCCTGACGAGACTACTTTCAAGCAATCGTCTTTCCCTCCCTGAATTGCGCCACTTCGTCTTCGCTGTAGTCTAGCAACTCTCGTAGCACTTCGTCGGTGTGCTGGCCCAGCATAGGCGGCGGCGTGCGGATCTTTGGCTCCGCGCGCGAGTATTTGACGGGGTGGTTGACGAGCTTGATCGGGCCGCAGACGGGGTGGTTGACCTTCTCGATCATGTTGCGGGCAAGTACTATTTTGGAGAAGTCTCAGTCAATGCCATGTGTCGCGGGTGGTGTGTGAGAAGATGAAGATGAAGAAGAGAGAGAGAGAGAGAGACCACATACCGTGTTCGTGGTTCAAAGTCCCCTGGATGTCGTTGACAGCCGCATACGGCATCCCGCTTCCTTCAAACACCTCCAGCCACTCCTTTGTAGTCTTGGTCTTGAGCTCGTCTTCGATGATGCGGTCGAGCGTGTCTCTGTTCTTCACTCGTAGCGCGTTGGTCACGAAGCGTGCATCCGTCTTCCATTCGGGCTTGCCGATCTTGTCGCATAAGATGCCGTATAGCTTGTCGTTGCATCCACCGACGGCGATGTTCGTATCTCGAGTCTTGTATGCGCGATACGGAACCACCGAAGCTGTAGCACCCAAGTCCGACACGTCAGCAAAAGGACTTGTTCCATCCACTCCCTCGACCGCTCACAGCACAAGAGCAAGACAAGATACAAGCAGAGAACATTAACGTGATACGAAACTCACCGTGAGCAGTCCCCCACCTCCCACTATCCTTCTTCCCCGAAATCAACCCCGAACTCGCAATATTCGCAAGCCCCGCAACCTGGCAGTCGCTCAGACTGGCATCAACCCACTGCCCCAGCCCCGTCTCCCGCCGAGCATACAACGCCGCAAGCACCCCAATCGCCGTGTACAGCCCCGTCGACAGATCCGTCACAGCGACGCCCACCTTCACCGGCGGGCCGTCCCGCTCCCCCGTGATGTGCATGAGTCCCATCTCCGCTTCGACCATGACGTCGTAGCCAGCGCGGTCGCTGTATGGTCCCGTCTGTCCGTAGCCTGTTACCGAAGCGTAGATGAGCGAAGGGTTGAGCGCCGAGAGCGTGTCGTAGTCTAGCGAGTACTTCTTCAGGGAGCCCGGGAGGTAGTTTTCAACCACAATGTCCGATTTCTGAGCCAGCTTGTGCAGGATCGATATCCCCGCGGGATTGTTGAAGGAGAGGCCGATGGATTTTTTGTTCCGGTTCACCTGCTCATCTCATCACGTATTAGACTTGCGAGGCTGAAGCTCATAGGGTGAAGCTTGGGATCTTGGATTAGGTATGTTGGCGGTGAAATGGGGATACGTACAGAAAGGTAGTACGCGCTTTCGCCCGGGAAGCTGCGCTCAACGCCGTCTCGATACGGCGCGTCTGGTGGACCCCAGGATCTTGTGTCGTCGCCTCTGGTCGGGTGCTCGACTTTGATGACTTCGGCCCTGCTTTTGCGTCAGCGCGAAAAAAGCCTACAGCAATACCATTCCCGTCTCTACTCCAAAACCCAACAACTTCCAGGCAGGAGCTATACGAAGAGCTGGAAATACATACCCTAGATCCGCTAAGATCTGCGTGCAGTAAGGCTGCAAGACTCACTACCCCGTTAACAATCGACCACTTTTTTCATCGAGCACCATTCACCACTATGTCCCTTGCGATATCTCCGATGGATGTATGGGGAGATTGAGGATATACATACCCCTGCAAGCACCCTCGTCATATCCAGCACCCTCACTCCAGCCAAAGGTAGCTTCTCCACGTCTTCCTTCCCTACCTTTCTCCCGCTGCTCGCGCTCGTCGCATTCCCTCGTGTCCACGTTGCGCCTCTTATGCCTCTACTCTTGCGTCCATTTGTGATTGTGACGGTCGCTTGGCGAGCGGGTATCAAGCGCGCGCAACGTTGCATAGTAGCTTGTCGTCTGCTATTTTTCAATCCCCTTCCCTGGGATATGGAAAAGATTCGCGTTCGACACACTTGGTGTCGAGGACTTGCGAATGGCGCTCTGCGTTTCAATCCCTCCTCTTCTTCGTGTCGCTGGTTTCTGTGCCGAAAAAACTTCCAATAGCTAGTTTGCGCTGCAACGTATGGATCCCAACACCTCCCCAAAAATAAAACTAGAATTCCGCGTGTTAGGAATGATCGCAAGATGCTTCAGAACCAACGCGACTCGTACCGATCGAGTCAAGAAAACAATTCCCCCGAATCCTTCTTTTTCTGTCTTGAACGCGTAGAAACGTAATTGATTGATGATACAATCTTGCAGGGTTATGCTCTCGGAGAGCTTCAAGAGTTGCTCGAGTGCTTTGTTTTGTTTATTTTTGGATTCGGCGGATGCGCGCTTCGAAGCCCCACATTGTGGTGGGATCTGAGTTCGGGATCATCGTTGGTGGGATGTGGGGGTTTGGTTTTTGAAGACGCGCGGATGTCGTTTCAAGTGCTACGGCGGGTAGAAATCGTCTATGTGGTGTTGGTGGTGATTGGTGTTATGCTGTTTTGTTTTTTCTTCGAGCGGTGGGTGTTGTTACGGTTGCTTCCAATCAACGAGTTAGAAAAGTGGCAGCGTAGGCAAGAAGAGTTTTGGGGTCTTGAGCAATTGTAGAAATATTTGCAAATCCATTATCAAGAACCGCAGCACAGAAGAGGAGAAACCTGGGATATAGAGAAATGGTGATGCTATAATGATGACTGCGACCAAAGTCTGACAGTAACGACACAACGGGTAGTCCCCCAGTAAATGACATGTGCAGCGCAAACCCTCAATTTCAACGCTCAAACTATAATCTCAAAACGCTCAAACCAGACAGAACCCCAAGCAAAAAAAAAATCTAATACGCAACACCCATAGGTTCCGCAGGACCCAAGTCAGCAACAACCTGCTTAACCTGCTCAGGGATGTTCCGGTTCTCAGAGCCCACAAACTCAGTCGGCGCGCCATTGACGGTATGAGCCTTTGGGATTCCATTAGTTCCGTTGGATTCGCTGACCCCGTTCACGTGAGTCGATCCGCTCGACAAAGTCACGCCATTGGTCTTTGGCTTTGCATCTTCCTCCAGAAACTCGCGCAACTCGTTGTAGTGCACGCCAGCGCCTGAATCGCTCGTGTTTGCGCCGTGCGCAAAACCGCCAATGTAATAGGGCGCGAGACGTTTCTTTTCGGCGAGCTTGTCGGCTTTGATGCGTGCGAGGAGCTCTTTTGCTTTGGAGTTGGCAGAGAAGCGGTCCTGTTATTTACGCGGTTAGAAACGGGAGAGAGAATATAATAGGTATATACGGGCTGGGAAGTGAAACTTACGGGAAGAGCATCCCAGACACTGTAGTCGGTGCCGTGTGTGGAGATTGTGCCGCAGCCTTTACGCGCGTACTCGGTCCAGAGGAAGAGACGGCTTGATTCGATCATGACGGTGAGTTGGTCTGGTGAGGTCTGCAGTTAGCACCAGGTCGTTTTGCGAAGTTCAAGAACAATGTATTATAGCCTTACCTTCGAGAATCCGTTCCGGTTGACTTTCGTGGATTCTCATTCCATGCTGGTATCCCTCGTGAAATCCACCATGTGGCGTGTGACCTCCCTCAAAAGACCCTCCACCGGGTTGGAAATCGTCACTTCGTCCAAGACCTTTGCCGTATAGACAGGCAAGGAACTCGGAAGCTGAATTGCGGTGGAAGTATGGCAGGCGAAAGGTGTTTGTTGCCACGTCCCATCGAGGTCCGAACCACAAGAAATCTGCGAGGGGAGTTACGGGGTCGCGCGATTTAGCGGTAAGCACGCAGAAGATGGAGGGATCGGTATGGTCGATGGAAGTGCTGTTTTGCGACGAGAACTTGGTGAGGTCGTACTTGTATGGAACGACGTTGCCATGCCATGCCACGAGGTCAAAGGGGCTGTGGTCCTGTTGGATAGCTTCGAGCTTGCCGTTCATCTTGTTCACAATCTCCCAGTCCACGTGCAAGTCATCGTCGATGGCGGCGACTGGAAACAAGAAGTCGCGCGGGTTGGCCAGTCCATGACCACCGAGAGGACCGAGATCAGGCAGCTCCCACATGGAACCCCATACTTCTGTTATATAACCACGAGCTTGCGGGCTGCCGGGAGCGAGATTGATGCAGAACCGGATGCCACGCTGGATCACGCAGATTTCTCCCGGTTGCAGAAAGATCTTGCCCATTTCCGTTTTGATGTCTAAGATGCCGAGTTGTCCACAGATGAGGAAGTCGCCATCTGTGTTGCAGTAGGCACGATTTTCCATGCTCGAATTGATCATGTACACGTACAGAGCGATACCCTCGCGGATGTTGGGATCGCCACTGCCGGCCAAAGTGTGCAGACCATCAACAAAGTCGATCTTTTCGTCATCTTTGGGAAGCGGGAAAGGATGCCATTCTGCTTGTTCGGGCAGAGTTTCGACTTTGGAGTTGATCGACAGGAAGCAGTTCTCAATATTGGATTTTGTCTTGACTGGCACATATCCCTCTGGTTTTGTCAGTCTACACGTCTGGGAGCACAGCTTGGTAGAACAACTCACTGTGTGCTGCTGACGGTCTACACCGGTACATATATGTACTGAAGTTGGAGTGTCGTGGGGCGGCGAACGCCGAATAGGTAATACCTTCAGTATACAAGCCAAATCGGGTTTCGTGGGGGTTGTTCTGTGCTACTGGAAGTGTACCAGGAATCAACTCCGACATGTGTCTGTTCCCCCATCCTGCTTGATACTCATAGGGATCATTCTCCCTGGTAGGCTTCAACCGCTGGAGGTCTGTATAATGAAAAGCCTTTTGGGGATCTGTGACGAGTTGGCGTTCCTTGAATTCGGGCATGTTGCACAATGTAAAGATGGATAGAGTATGGATTAACCTCCACAACTTTAGAATCCATCAAGACTTATATTAAACCATCCACATAATCCGAGGTTTAGCGGCGGATCTGCCGTAACTGACTGGTGTGGCGGTCATCCGATGTGGGGCGACTTGTGCTTGTCGGAGACACCTGGGGCCATGCGTTACCGATGTTGCTGAGCACAAAGCACGAAACGCACTCGAATCCCGTGTTTGATTAGCGAAAACCTGGTCACCGGGTGGCGATTGACATGAACAGGTGACAACTGATCCACCGCAGATTGTGCCATGACAACGCGAACGCCTGCGGTCTAGATTATCCGAAGCGAGGGTTGGAGGACTTTCTAACGGAACACTACATCCTTTGTGATGGGTATACAAGAACTAGAAAACTGTTGCCAAGCTATGAAATTGGTTTATCTATGAAGACCTTGAAAGAACTTCGTCCACCATTAAGCCACATGATCCCAGGTAATTCTTCGCGTCGCACAGCCCGCTGAGCTGCTCGTTGGAAATTTTGCTGGTAATCTCCTCCCGTGTCTGAAGAGCTTCGAGCAAACTGGTATCGTTCTCGATGCTCTCTTTGCAGGCTTCATATACCACATCATGGGCCTTTTGTCGTCCCACATGTGGAGCCAGTCCCATCATCACGGCCTCGGCTACAATAAGACCCCTGGTAGAGTAGAGGTTGTTCAGCATTGCTTTGGAGTTCACCACCAATCCTGACAGAGCGAAGTCGGCCTGGTAAAGAGCACCAACAGCAATGACAAAGCTTTCTGGAACCGCCACCCACTCCAAATGCCACGGGCCTGACGCTCGTTCGAAATCCGAGACCATGCCATCGAGGACCAGACCAGCGTTGGATCTCAAGATCTTTGATGCTGCGAGAATCACCTCGCTGGAAATGGGATTACGCTTCTGCGGCATTGTCGATGAAGCTCCCCGGTGAGGCACAAAAGGCTCCGAAACCTCAGAGAGCTCGTTTGACGACATAATGATGATGTCAAGTGCAATTTTACCGAGACTTCCACCAACGAGAGCAAGGAAGTTTGTGATCTCAGCGACACCATCGCGAGCAACATGCCACGTAATGGGGGGATCGGTCAGACCCAAGTCTTTGGCCATCTCCTTGCGTACTCTTATACCATCGTCGCCAGAACCCAGTGAGGCAAGCGAGCCAGCTGCGCCGCCAAACTGCACCATCAGCGTGCGAGACTTGAGCTGCTCCAGGCGTTCTAGATGGCGCTGGAACCCAGATAGCCAGATGGCGCATTTGTGGCCGAAAGTGATGGGCAATGCATGTTGCAGGTGGGTACGGCCAGCCATTGGAGTATCGCGGTGTTTCTGTGACAGGGTTTCGAGGTTTTTGATGACCGAGCGAAGCGTTCGTTCGACGATTTCCAACCCTTCCTTCATCTGTAAAACACTTGCCAAATCCATAATGTCCTGAGTCGTTGCTCCCCAGTGTACGTAGCGACCGGCATCTTCCCCAACGAGCGCGGACAGCTGTCGCACGAGCGGGAAGATGGGGTAGCCCACGATCTCTGTTTCTTGACGCAACCTCTCGTAATCCAACTCGGCGCCTTGCGATTTTGTGGTTACCAGTTCGCCAATATGTGACGGAATGACATTACACTTGGATTGTGCTCGCGCCAGGGCTGTTTCAGCATCGACGCAGCGATTGAGGTATGCTTTATCGTCAAAAACTTTGCGGATCTCCTCGGTACCAAAAAGAGTCCTGAAAATGGCGGAATCAATGGCGCTCACACTGCCCAAATTGCGTCTTTGTCTTTGCAACGCAGCGAGTTGGGGAATGATTCGGGTAGGGGCGCGACGGAAGAGAAACATGGTGAAGTGATTGATCAATCACTCAATTGGGCTGTTGAATCAATCAATTGGTGCCAAATGGGGGACGAGCAAGAGCAAAACGCCAGAACCTTTCCCAAAAATCCAAAACGCTAGAACGCTCACAAAATGCACATGCGGATGGCTCGCAGAAGAGGTGGGACTCGAAGGAATGGCTGCGGCGGAGTTGTGGGGAAGCTTGATGGGATTGAGATGGGGCTTCCTTGGGGCACGTGATTGGTTTCATTAGCGTGTCCATCTCGTGTCATTTGCTCTGCCCGTCTCCACATTCCCTCCCACACGTACACAATTTTATGCATTCATGGCTCTGGATTGTCAAACAACTTGGCATTTCTTCTAAACTATGACTCCCGAACGAAGAGCGATGCGACACCCTGGCCCGTGGAGGCGCACATACTCACAATGCCCAACTCTTTGTCTTGCCTCAGTAACTCAGCAAAGAGTGTTGCTGTCTGACGGGCACCTGTGGCACCAGTGGGATGTCCCAGGGCAATTGCTCCACCGTTGGGGTTGACCTTGTCTTCATCCAGACCCAGAGAGCGAATACACGCAAGCGTCTGGCTGGCAAAAGCCTCGTTCAGTTCGATTATGTCAATGTCCTTCAAATCAGTGCCAGTGTACCTGAGCAGCGCGGGAATCGCGTAGATGGGTCCGATGCCCATCTCATCGGGCGCACATCCGCTGATCTGTGTTCCAATGAAGCGGCCCAGCGGCTTCAATCCACGCTCTTCTGCCCAGGAACGCCTAGCGAGGATTGTCGAGGAAGCGCCGTCCGATATTTGTGATCTGAATGCAAACTTTGATTAGCGATTGAAGCCATACGCAAGAGTGAACGTCACCTACGAGTTACCGGCTGTGCTTTTGCCGTCCTCCCCGAATACCGGTTTCAACGTTGACACTTTCTCGAAAGTCAGGCCATGCCGAATGCCATCGTCTATTGTGACTTCATAGCCAGTGAGCTGCCCTGATGCCTCGTCCATGCGCGGAACTTTGACGGGCACAATCTCCCAATCGAACCGGCCATCCTTCTGGGCCTGGCTTGCTCGCGCGTGACTGCGAACTGCGTATTCGTCTTGTGACTTGCGGTCTACGTTGTACCTTTTGGCCACATTCTCAGACGTGATTCCCATGGGCATGAGACAGTCGCGCGCGTCCTTTACAGTGGAACCTAATAGAGTGGGAGATACATCTGTGGGAACACCGCGCGAACCATAATTTCTCGACATGCTTTCTACGCCACCAGCCAGGCCAACGTCAATTTGACCCACCATTATGGCGTGGGAAACGTGTGTTATGGCTTGCAGACTGCTCGAACATTGTCGATTGACGGTGTGGAATGTGGTGGAGTTGGGAAATCCAGCATGGTTCAGAGCCATCCGCCCCGTCTTTGCGAAACCCAATTCGGCCAATACATTCCCAATCATGGCATCGTTGACATCTTTGGGCTCGATTTTCGCTCGCTGTACCGCAGCTTGCATTACCTAAAGTTTTCTCTTGAGCAATGGCCTCCGCATTTGAGAGCGACGCTGCTTACCGGCATCAAAATATCTTCAGGGTGGGCATCTTTGTAGCCACCCTTGAAGCTGCGATTAATGGGAGATCGTACGGCTGAAAGCAAAACGACATCGTTCGGCGACTTTTGCAGCACCTTGCGAGCGACTCTGTTGAAGGTCGCCATCTTCACTCTTCGAATTCCACTGTTGTTGTCCAGACATGGTTCTTCGCAGCGGAAAGTAGATGGTCATGACAAGGATGTGGAACTGCCGCCTCGAGACGCGAGCTGGTCGCGGGGCTGAATGCTGCATCGCGGTATGTGGGGCGTGACCGGACCTGGGAGCTAGGGAGTTGACCCCTCCATGACGAATCACGACGGGATCGCCAATGAATTCTGGAAGAGGCAAAATAATTCTTATTCTTTGCATTCAAACACTCAGTATTCATCAAGTTTCGTCAGCAGGTTTCACAGTTCCAAGATGACACTCCCAAGCAAGTATCAGAATGGAAGCATAGACTCAAGCGTCAAAGGCGTATACCGGGCCTCGCCAGTCAAGCTTATGATCTATGGGAGAGGTAAGATTTCGAGACGTAACAATCCACACGCTAGCAACTAACATTTTTGAACAGGCATAAGCAATCAGTTGTCCGATGTCGTCGCTGAGTTGGGTGGAACAAAAGCTTTCATCATCACCGGACGGTCGCTCTACGAAAAAACTCCCGTTATTAAAGAAATCGAGAAGAACCTGGGATCCAAACACGGCGGCACCTTCAGCAAGATTGGGCAGCATGCGTGAGCAAACACAAACTCGAACTCTCAGGCACGCGACTGATGAGACTATAGACCGATCGGGGACATCAAGGAAGCAACTGCTCTCATGACCAAATCTGGATGCGATGTATTGATTTCTGTAGGAGGAGGCTCGCCTATTGACTCCGCCAAAGCTATCGCATACAACATCCACGAAGAAACAGGGAAATGGATCCCCAGTATAGCCGTGCCGACGACCTTGAGTGTGGCTGAGACGACCCAAAACGCTGGCTTCACAACAGAAGACAAGCACAAGATTGCTGTCAGCAACCCAGAACTGGTTCCGAAGGGTATATCTTTCACACATATAAACTCGTTCTCACTAACAATCTTCATCTAGCTGTGGTATACGATGGAGACATTGCGCTGCACACGCCATTGTCCCTATGGACAAGCACCGGAGTGAGTTCTATCCAGGATGCATCGTTCAAAGAATTCAGTCTAACTATGTCAAGATCCGATCGCTGGATCACGCCGTTGAATTAATGTATCACCCTCTAGCAGCCGAAATACCAACCAAGCGAATGAGCTTGGAAGCTATCAAAGACCTTTTCACCTACCTCCCTCAATCTAAAGAGCGGCCGGATGATGCAGACGTGCGCGTCAAGCTTTTCCTCGCCTGCTACTCATCTCTTTTCCCCTTCTTGTATACCGGGGGCGTAGGTCTCAGTCACAGCATCGGCCACTCCATCGGCGCTACGTACGCTATCCCTCATGGTATCACCAGCTGCTTGAGCCTTGCTCCTACAGTTCATTTCAAAGCGTCGAATGCGGAAGAGGCGAAGCAAATCGCGAGGATCATCCCGTATATCGGAAAGCAGAGCGCGGGTAGTGACGAGAAGGACGCGCATGTTGTCGGTGATGCGATCTCGGATTTGGTCGAGCGATTGGGACACAAAACCAGCCTGACAGCAGTAAGTTCCCCCGCTATCGATTGCGCGTTGCACTCGGCTGACTCTGTCGTCCAGTACAAGGTGCCGACTGGCGACGCGGAAGAAGAAGCAATTGCTTCACGCGCGCTGCACAGCAAAGACCACAAGGACTTTGCCAATTGTAAGTTCTCTGAAATGTTCTCAACATCGAGTTGTCGTCTTCTTCCAGGCTGACAGTTATACAGTGAAAAAGATCGTGCACGACTTGTACTAGAAGACCTGAAAACGGGCTTGTGTCAAACATAGAATTAGCACCTAAGGAAAACACCAACTCATAATATATCGATGTATATCCATCATCAGATGACGACATCAGATTGTTGACTTGCCACGCTAACTGGGCTAATAACTGTTGGAGTGAAAACAGTGGAAAACCACCGCTCATCTTCCGCGCCCCCGATTTTGCCCCGGATACTCACCTAGAATCTTGCAAAAATCTCGGAAACCAGCAGTGTTCCGATACGGCCTTGGATGTTTGGATACATTTCCGTGACTGGCATGTTCTCAAGTTCACTGCAGGGTCACCCAAAATGCCCCCGCGGAGCGTTTATCCGGCGGATAAGAGCTTATCCAGCGCCTCTTTGTGGAGATGTGCAAGGGTTCAGACTGGCGAGAACGGCTGGGATCCGGCCCACGGCAAGTGAGTCGGATGTGCTCAACACCGTCTAGCGGCAAGCTGCAAGCTCTCAAAACCATGTGTGGGGAACGCTGTCACTCCTCCACATCCACAACTTTTTACGATCACTTTCTGCTTGTGGTGCATTGAACTTTACAAAGTCTAGTGGAAGCTCGACCCTCTGCTGCTTCAGCTTGCGACACCTGCTTTTCTCTGATAAAGGTGGTTTTTGGCCTTGATCTCCGACTTGTCGCGAACTCAACAGGGTAGGAGGAACAGCAAGGCAACTTCACGAACAGCTTCACGAATCTTTTTTTTTCCTGCGAATACCCATCGCCAGAATTTATCTTGTTTTCAAATCAGTCTTGTACTACTGTCACCATGATGCAACGAACATTTCTCTTCGCGGCTCGCCGCAGTGCGCCAGCAGTCCGCTTCTTCTCCAACACAGCCGCGCGCGCCGCAATCAACAAAATCTACCCTTCAGCACAAGAAGCCATCAAAGACATGAAATCAAACACAACAGTCCTCGTTGGCGGTTTCGGCTTCTCTGGTGTACCCAACACTCTTATCAACGCTGTTCGCGACCGCACTGACCTCTCCAATTTCACTGTTGTTAGCAACAATGCGGGCATGCCAGGCGTTGGGCTGGGCCAGTGGTTGGATACCAAGCAGGTCGGCAAAATGATTGCGAGCTACATCGGCGACAACAAGGTGTTCGAGGGCATGTATCTGAAGGGCCAGTTGGATTTGGAATTGACTCCTCAGGGGACGATTGCGGAGAAGTGCGCTGCTGGAGCTGCTGGAGTACCGGCTTTCTACACTCCCGCTGCTTATGGAACGATAGGTGTGTTTTCCTTCAATTTTTCTCCACGTTCGCAAAATATACGACTTCGCTGACATAGAACCCTCACTTGTGCAGTCCAAACTGGCGAGCTCCCCGTGCGCTACAACACCGACGGCACCATCGCGAAAATGGCGCCACCAAAAGAGACCCGCGAATTCAATGGCAAAGCCTACGTAATGGAAGAAGCCATCTTCGGCGACTACGCCTTCGTAAAGGTCGCAAAAGCCGACCGTCTCGGTAACTGCACGTTCCGCAAGGCGCAGAACAACTTCAACGAAGCCATGGGCAAAAACGCGAAGATGACGATTGTCGAAGCAGACGAGATTGTCGAGGACGGCGTCATTGCGGCTGAGGAGATCCACCTGCAGGGTATCTACGTGAAGAGGGTGATCAAGAGCACCGAGGAGAAGAAGATTGAGCGATTGGTGCATTACAAGGATCCTGAAGCGCAGAAGAAGGCCATCTTGGAAGGAGGTACGCAATCATAATCTTGCCCAGTCTCCATCATCCCCCGCTCGACAAGAAAGTAACATGCTAACACCGCCCACCCCAGGTTCTTCCGAAGCCGCCCAAAAGCGCGAACGCATCATCAAGCGCGCCGCTCAGGAGCTCAAAGACGGCATGTACGTCAACCTCGGCATCGGAATGCCTCTCGCAGCCCCTGCCTTCCTCCCCAAAGGCGTCGAAATCATCCTCGAGTCCGAGAACGGTATCCTCGGTATGGGAGGGTACCCCAAGCCTGGCGAGGAGGACCCAGACCTGATCAATGCTGGCAAAGAGACGGTGACGTTGATCAAGGGTGCCTCGACATTCGGCAGCCACGAGAGCTTTGGCATGATTAGAAGTGGACGCATTGATGTGGCCATGTTGGGTGCCATGCAGGTTAACGCATATGGAGGTACGTCTTCTCATCACCTCCATCACCTCCCTACCTTCTCCCAGCAGTGAAAATTGAAGAATGGTTATGACTAACACTCTTTTTTTTTTCTCTCTGCAGATCTCGCAAACTTCATGCTCCCCGGTAAAGTCAAGGGAATCGGTGGAGCTATGGACCTCGTAGCCAACCCCTCGCAAACAAAGGTCGTCATCACCATGGAGCACACCGATAAGAAGGGCGGCCCTAAGATCCTCAACCAATGCACGTTCCCGCTCACAGGACAGAAATGCGTATCTACTATCATCACTGACCTTGCTGTCTTTGATGTCAGCCCTACCGAGGGTTTGACATTGAAGGAGGTTGCGAAGGGAGTGTCGGTTGAGGAAGTGAAGAGCAAGACTGAGGCACCGTTCAAAGTTGCTGACGACTTAAAGGAGATGGATGTCTGAGTGTGTTTGGCTCGAATGCAGGAAGGGGCCGAGGCAGGGAAGTATCCGCATTTGCATTCACATCTTTCCTTTTGGGTTGTTCCATTCACAAGTATACTCCTATATATTTTTTCTCCTTTTTCCTCATGCAATTGTTCATTATTCAGCGAAGCATTTGGCTCTGGCGCTCGAAGAAAAAAAATATTTACTTTGTCCTGGAATAGATACCAAACAACATCTTCCTCAAACATGTCTGCTTCAGCCCCAATGATGCTACACGCGTACATTAACGGAATTATAATCATGCGTCGTTTTGATCGAATTCATGATGGCAGAATCCATCAGAGCATTGGGATCCCAATTTACCAGCTTGACCAAACCCCCAAAGCTACCCAAAACACCTACGCAACAGCTAACACAGCTACACCTCCACGCCCCACATCCCCCCCCTCCCATCCCCATATAACCCCAACAACCCCAAACAAACACCTCAAACAAACCCAACATCACTCAACCCCCCATCCATCCATCCATCCATCCATCCATCCCTCAAGCCCCTCAACCCCCTCCAACCCCACGAAAATAAACCCCCCCCCCCAAAAAAAAGAATAAACACAACAAATGCCCCTCCGCGTAGCAGTCCTCGGAAGCACCGGCTTCACAGGCTCGTACCTAACCGTCGAGCTGCTTCACCGGGGGCACACGGTAATAGGACTCTCGCGGGACCCGTCGAAGATCGGGTCGCACGCGCGCTACGAACCGTGCAGCATCGATATCGCGGAGCGCAGTTTCACGGAGCTGAGGGAGGTCTTGGAGGACAAAGTTCGGTGCGAGGTTCTGATCGTCGCGTATGGTCCTGGACCGAATGGTGGTGGGGAGGACGGCGTGTATAGTAAGTGCGAGTTTCGAGTTTTGTATATAGACGTGATTATACATACCTAGCTATGTATGGATGGATGGATGTATGTGGGGAGGGAGATATGTGGCTACTTACTCTCTTTCTACTTCACTGGGGAGGAGAAAGAAGAAGAAGAAGAAGAAGAAGCACATTCCCTTACATTCTCTCCGCCCTATATAAAAAAAAACCCCCCGCCAAAGAAAAAATATATAACCCCTCCCTCCCCCATCCCCAACAGACTACCGACAAGATATTAAACAAAAAAAAATAGTGACATTCCTCGAAACCGTCCGCAAAGCCATTCTCGCCGTAAAAACAATCAAAAACAACGAGGGATCCGGAAAAAACAAGCGCCCTTATTTGATTTTTATAGGCGGCGCCGGATCCCTCCACGCCCCCTCAACCCACGAAGCCTGCATAGACACTCCAACCTTCCTCCTTGCCTACCGCCGCGCCCTCGGCACCTCCGCCGCGCAAATCGCATACATGGAAGCGCGCGCGGGCACCTTACTCCCAGGCCTCCACGCGTACCGCTCCGCCCGGATCTCGCAAACCAACGGCACCGCAACAGCAGCAGAGCTCTCCACCATCACGGCGTTTGACAGCGACGACGAGAGTATGAAAAGCGCGGTGCGGTTCATCAAGGCGGCGCGGGCGGCGTATTTGTTTTTCGAGGGGGACGAGGGGTTTGAGTGGAGTTTTGTTAGTCCCGCGGCTTTGTATCGGGCGGGGCGCGGGACTGGGGGGTATGAGGTAAAGGTTGATGAGGTGGTGTTGGTTGGGGAGAGGAGAGAGGGGGAGAGTGTTTTTGAGGGACGGTTGACCGGGGTGCAGGCTGGGGATTTGGCGAGGGCGGTGGTTGATGAGGTTGAGGGGAGGAGGTTGGTTTGGAGGCATTGGTGTGCTTGGGGGGATGTTGAGGGGGTGGAAGGAAGTGGGGAGGTTGTGTTGGGGTTGGGGGAGTGTGTGGGGTGATGATGGAGAGGGATGGGTGGGTGTTGGGTATAGATGTAGGGAGTGAAGGGATATGGGAATGAGGTAAGAAAGAGTAGAAGAGGGAGGAGATTAATGGCTTTTTATAACCTTTTCAAAACAACTATAACGTTTTTTATTTCGCTATTGGAGCTCTCAGATAGATGGCTTTAAGAAAGCATGTGCTTGATATTCTATATCTAACTTCTCACTTGCATCTATAAATAAAACCATTAGTCTTGTCTTCACGCCTTCTTGTCAACATCCCAACTCGTGCCTCCACTAGCCAGAAACTCCTGCCCCATCTTCAACACCCTACTGTTCTCCTCTCCCAACCACTTCGGTTCCAGCTCTTGAATCCCATCCTCAATCTCATACGCCTCACCCCCCGCAATCCACAGAATCTTCCCAGCAAAAGGTAACCTCGCACCTGGATGCGTCTCCCCCGCGTCCACCCCGCGAGTCGCGCTCGCACACAGCAAGAAACTGCGCGCCACATCTTCTGGCGTGTTCTCGGGGAGTCCGAGTTTAGCCCACCCATCTTCAATCCCCTTCACCATGGCGGTTTCTGTATCGCGGTGATCAGCGTCCATATCAATCTCGCCCCCTCATTCCGCTCCGCACCCTTAGCTCGGAAAAAAAAAAAAAGCAAAAGCAAAAGCGCCGAAACAATCTTGTAAAGAAGATAGAGAAAGAGGGGAGGGGAGAGAAGGAGAACGTACTAGTCATCCACGGACAAATGACATTGATGCGGATCCCGTCGTTGATAGCATCCCCGTGCAACCCCCTCATCAACCCGAGCACCCCATGCTTGCTCGCCGAGTAAATCCCCAACCCGCCGCTCTCCTTGAACCCGGCGATACTGCTCACAAGCACCACGTCGCCTCCTCCTTTGCCGTTCTTCCGCAAGTAGTGCAGCCCGATGCGAGCTGTGTAGATTACGCCTGTGAGGTTGACATCGACTTCGCGCATCGACGGCGCGACAGTGATGTCTGCGTCTGCTGCGAAGACGTCCTTGTGGTTTGCGACACCGGCGTTTGCGACGACGATGTCGATGGCGCCCAGCGTCGCTGCCGCGTGCGAAAAAAGCGATAGCACGGATTCGTAGGAAGTGGTGTCGCAGTGTTTGTAGTGGATGTTTTTGAGGGTGGATTCTGGGAGCGTCGTGGGGAGCGGTGGGTTGTGGATGTCGCCGTAGACAATCTTGCTTCCGGCTTCTACGGGGGATTGTTAATCCTCGTCATCTTTTCTTTCTCCATAAACCTTCTTGTTTTTATGGATTGCTGTTGTTTATAGAAAAAGATTCTGGGAGAAATGGTGAAGGAGGGAATGTAAGAAAGAATAAAAAAGATGATGCATACCAGCGAATTGCAGCACCGCGGCTCGTCCAATGCCCGTCGCGCCGCCCGTCAACACCACCACTTTATCTCTCAGCGTGCCCAGCAAGGCAGGCTCAAACTGTACATGCACCATTTCGCAAAGAAAAAAAAATAAACAAAACCTCTCTGAGCGAGTACTGAAGAAATCAACTGTCGCACTTGTGTCAATGAGAAAAAGCGCAAAATATGTATACCACCTGTATTGGCAGCTCCGTTGTTTACACCCCTCCTCCCCTCCCCCCGCAATGACATATCCCCCACATGGCTAGTTACCATTAGCTTCAAGCTATGTGGTGTGTGGGGTAGCAAATGGGCGTCACTAGAATGCACGGCGAAGGGCCGGACAGGGGGTTTCGGCATGTGTGGTATGTTTGGTTGCGGTGGGTCGGAAAAGGAACTTGTGTGAGCTTTTTGCTGCTTTGCTGGATGCGGACGATGATGCTTTGGTATGCGGGATACATGTCTATGTACCCAGCACCTAACTATATATACATGACCAGGCCAACGGAATGCAGCAGATAGAGTACAAGCATCGATATGACAGAGTTTTGGGAGCGAACAAGCTCTGGAGACATGAATATATAGATGTTATAGAGGTCGATTGTTTGGTTCGCTCGCATACATTGTAGATACTCGCACACAACTTCCATGTACATATCCTTCGCTTTTACGAGCAGAAAATACATAACCCCCGAATCCATCTATCTCCCCTGCAGAAAATTTATAAACACATCCCCAACCGTATCCAACCCAACCTCCTCACCAAGCTTCAACACGCGCTCACTCCTTCCGACTGACGTCGGCTCTCCAGACTCCACGTACTCGGCACCAACCCCTTGACCAGACGGGCCATACACACGCGCGTTGAACTTGCCCTTCTTCACCGGCGCCCACGGCTCCTCTCCGTTCACAAACGCGATGAAATCTTCGCCATACCGCCTCGCAACGGCCTTTTGCTCTTGGCTCAGCAAATCGTTGTAGTTCTGGAACAAGAACGCTACGTCGAGGATGTGCACTGCTTCGCCTTTGAAGCGTCCGTCCCAGGGGTTGCCTTCGTTGAAATGGTACAAGTAGACTTTGTTGTCTGGGGTTTTGGGCCATCCTTGCGCGAAGACGCGTGCCGAGGCGTAGAACGCAATGTCGGAGATGAAGCGGAGAATCGCGACGAGGCCCTCGTCATCTGACATCTCTTCGGTGATGCCGTAGGACTCGAGAAGAGTGGAGAGGGTGTTTGGGTGTGCGGAGAGTGTTCTTTTGGCCGAGGCGATGAATTTGGAAGAGATGCCGGGGTTCTGCGCGTCTAATGCTGCGTAGGCGAAGATGCTGCCCTAGTGGTATCAGGTCGTGTTAGAATCATGCAGGTCGAGAGAGTCGGTTACTGGTTAGATGGCTGCGCTGGAGTACTGGGCCTCCAGTGCCAAGGGAGATACGTACATCTAATGCGGAATCTCCGAGCATAAGATCAGAACACCACTTGCGCCCTGGGAGCAACGACTGCACGCTTTCATCCTCGGATGCAAAAGTAGCAAAAGTCGGGCTCTCGAGCATAGTCTCGCCATCCGCAAAGGGACCAATAGGTGTGCCCGGTGGCACTTTTTGCCACAAATCGTCGACAGGGAGTTTGAGCAAGGCTTGAACGCGCTCTTCTGGGGACTTATCCGCAAGCCCCAATGCCGCCACCACCTTTTGATACACGCCTTCGTTGGTAGCATCAGGGAGAGGCTTGAAGATGGTGAGCGCGCCGCCAGTGCAAAGGCAGCGCTTCATGAGGGGCTCTTTGGACGTGAGAAGCATTGCTACAGACACTGTTATCTAGTCAGTCCAAATCCCGTTGCACGAAAGGGGCAAAGCAACGAACAGCCTCCCGCACTCTCGCCCACAGACGTCATCTGCTCCGCATCACCTCCGAAGCCACCAATGTACTTCTTGATCCAGCGCATCGCGGTTCTCTGATCATGAAACCCGTTGTTGGGCTTGTACCCAGCTTTGCGCAATTCCTGGGACGTCAAGAATCCCATGACACCCAAACGGTAGCTAGAAAACCACGGCATCAGCCACGATCCAGTGTAGGTGCGTACAGGAGAGAGAGACACACTTGATAGTGACACCGATAACAGGCTTGCCTATCTCCACCGAGAGCCGGACCAAAGCAGCAGCGTCATAATGGGGATACCAGCTCGATCCAAACGCGAACCCACCGCCATGGACAAACACGTAAACGGGCAGTTTGGCATCAGATTGCACAGCACCGTCTTTACCAAGCGGTACGGTGATGTTGAGATTCAAGCATTCGGTGTCAGAGTGGGTTGGAACTTCCGGGAGCGGGAGACTTTGCTGGATGAAGCCGAATTCTTGGTTGATGGCGCCAATGGGTGAGACGGGAGGAGGTCTAATGTTCCATTGTCAGCGAGACGAATTCTGTTTTTTGCTTCTGTGGGAGAATGTAGGACTTACCCGAAGCTTGTAGCATCTAGTTTTCCAGCTGGGTCATAGCTGTCTTGAAGTTGAGGAGCGGAGAACCGGTCCTGCAGCGAAGCGTATTTGAGGCCGCGGAACTGGAGGACGCCGTCTGCAGGCTTCGCTGCTACCTCGCCAAGATCGGGATGATTGAACGTGGTGGACATTGTGTACAGATACTCAGTGTCGGGAAAGTTCCGAGGAAGATCAATGGCTAGCTGAACTGTGTTGAACAAAGTCCAGTTCGAAGCGAGGATGCATGTCACCGACCCCACTATTTGTATCCGCGGATGGACGGTGGGGCAGAAGCCCGGACGCCTGATTTGGCCCCAGACATTGAAGTCTGGTAGAGGCATAGCATGATTATTTGAGAAATGCACATGATCTTTCTCGCCGTTGACAGATGCACTATTGCATCTGTGTTCGTTGATAATCAAGGAGCGCAGATGACTGTTCGGCGACGAGTGGACCCTAGTGGGGGCGAAGACTACATGTAGTAGCTGACCTGCTCCATGGGGAAATGTACGAAGATTGAAGATGATATCAGACAGCAGAAACGTGCTTCGTCCAAGCTCAATTCACATGCAGGTCAGCAAATCTAGCTTGTGATTACTCATATTCCTACATTGTGACACTGCGGTTTGCGACATCGTGCGGATGCTGCAGTGTCCAGCAATGCACTAATCAGGTAGTTACTTGATCATATGTGTTGAGAGAAGCAACTTGATTTTTCCTTTGTTAAGACCAACACGGTGCTAGTTTTACTTCAGAAATGCTAGGGACAATGTTCTTCCTGCGGCTCAATAGTTATCCCGACTTATAGCTTACATATATATTTGGGATTGGGCTGTTCTATACAAAACGGTAACATCGATTTCATGACTCTGATCTTTGGAAACCATCTTGAATTTTACAATCTTGATAGATGGTCTTGTCTGGTGCATGAAGTCTTTCTGATTTGCCTTTTTCTATTCGTGACTTTGTGTGAACGCAGAACTTGTGTTTATGAGAGAGAATAGGGCCGATCTTCGTACTAAAGCATGAAGAGTACAGCACAATACTTCAACATCTGTTGTAACGATAGCCGTGAACTAGGTTTTCCCTGTCATTGGATGTGATGTTCAATTGCAAAGAATAAGTGGGCGATAATGATGCTTGGTGCAAAACCAATCTTACAAGATAATATAGTACGGCTTGCTTGATTCCGCCTGGAGTCCTTCATCATTCCACTGAGACTTCTTACATTCTTATCTTCTCGGCCTCTTTGTACCGCGTAGTTGTCCCAATCATACTATTTGGGTTCAGCCGCTTTGGATTGCGATGGCGGAGCCAATAAACTATCAAAGCAACTCACAACATTTTCCCTCTCTATGCCCAAGAGCAACACGTTCCATTATAGACGTACCACTGTAAGAACCGGGCAGCACACCATCTGCATTCAAAGCCAAGCCATACAGCAAACCATTCTCGAGGTCAAAAGTGATGACAGTTGCCGCTGATAGGGAGATTTCACCGCGCCCACAAGTGTCAAAACATTCCGAAAGGAGTGACGGCCATGTTTTCGCGTCGACTATCTTTTTCCGACATTCTTGTATATGCTCAAGAGACGCAATATCGAGCAAGTGCTCATGGCAGTCTTTGATGGCGACATTACGCGTATCCAGTTCCGTAAAAGCATCTTCCCTGTGCACATAATTCCTCGCAGTACGGCGGACATTCCCCAAGAAATATGCCGCACAATATCGAGAAGCTAGGATATGAAGAACCATAAATGCAAGCCAGTGTCGCACGTAGAACAACCTCGTGGGTTCCGGCAACTCATCGACACGATTGAATGCTGCGTACGCGGACAGCATTTCAGCGGACGGCGAAGTCGGCTTCCCAAGAGCCGCACATATAACAAGCGTATTCATCCAATCTCGCATGGAAATGTCATGGGCCAGACCCAGGATGTCATTGATTACGGATCCAAGCATACCGAAACCAACGGCATCGCTGAAGTCGAATCCAGAACACGTAGGCCAAAACCTCGCATTGGGGAACACCCCGGCATTGATTCCACGCCATATCAGACCAGTGGAGAGTAGCTTTTCCGGTGCAGCAATGTGCTGGCTTCGGTCTGTTTCGTCTACATCCAAGTCACCAACAGCATCGGCGCAGGTCAGCGCAGCCAGGCCCACATTCTGGGAAGAAAAGGAGCTCGTGGCACGAGTAGAGAATTCTGCTTCTTCTCGGACACGTGTCGCTACTGATGAGTTTAGTTTCTGGCGGTTGGTCGAGGCGAGTTCTGGACCGGACAGTGGAATGAGGTTGCAAAATGATGCATAGCTCGGATCCCCAGGCCCCGATGCGTAGGTGATTCCAACTATGCGGTGTTGGATAGATGACAACGCGACTGATAGCTCTCTGTTTGTTGAGAAACAAGAATTGGCAATGTCGCGCATGATGTCGGGGTCTTTTGCGCAACGGTGAGCAGTTGGTGTTGGCAAGCTGGCCATGTATTGCTTTGCAAGAAAACAGATATCAGGCAAGCCGCTGACGTACGAGCTTGGTGCCGTAATTGATTTTCCAGTTGCCAGAGAGAATAGAGTATTAGATGCAGCTCGATGAGAGAGCCCCCCTTTCTCAAGATTTCGATACCTCTGAACATGGTGGCAGACACAGGTTTTTGGTCTTTCAGTGGAATTTGGAGATCTTGGGTCAATAAGGATGGACTCGGATACCTCGAGTGAAGGCGTATCCGGGAAGATGCAATCAGCGCTCTCTGAGAGGAAATCCATTCCTGGCTTAATCGAGTCGCTCTCATAAACCTTGCCGTCATTTGATTCCAAAGAACAGAAGTTCGGTGGTGGTTCCAGCGACAACGGTGGTCGACAGTGTCGCATAGCTTCAGGCAAAGGAAAACAAGGCCTGTAAGATTCAGAGTCCGTACTCGTCATTCTGTCTTCGGCTGGCTGTTTCAAGTTGAGAGAGTGAAGAATACAAGGAGACGATAATGAATAGAAAGGAGGGCTATCTCTAGATAAACATGATATGTTGTTACAAGACCTAACACATGGTAACACGAATAGCGGGGTTGCGGTAGATTTATGTGCCCCGTAAGGGAAGTGACAGACCTCCACGTATCGTAACTCCCTGCGAGCCTTGGGGTACTCTTCTGAGTCTTCTCTCAACCCCATACTGTAGGTATTGTGGATAGATGGTTTTACTAAGAGGAAATGCCAAAAGACTCTTATTTCTATCAATATTGTAGTGTTTCGGTAGTTGCGGTTATACGCAGAGTTGAATATTTGAGGCGCTAGTATCTGAATCACCAGAATGTGAATCTCCTCGATATCAGTCAGTACAATAACCACATCACGCACCTTCAATCACGCAATCCAGCCCCCGCAAAAGCAATTCCATACGATCATCAAGCCCCCCCATCAAACCCCAGACCTCCTGCCTCTCCTGTACCATCTTATAAAAAGCCTCAACACCTTCCAGTCTCCCTTTATCGCCCATCATCTCCAGCCGCGCTTGACGATGCTTCAACCGCGCCTTCGCGTGCCACAGCGCATCCTCGATTCTTTGAACAGCCATGATGATCAGCGTTCTCGAGGCGAGCTTATATTCCTCGCCCGAAGCTCTATATCCTCCAATCGATAGATGGCGACTTTCGCATACCGTGTCAGGGTCTTCAGGTAAGGAGGATTCTCCTGTTTGGATTCCGTCGGAATGGGAAAAAGCGTGCCGCAAAGCACGGAGTAGAAATCGCATGCTCATGAGGAACATGAGGAATACGCCTTCCGTGCCGTTGTGAAGACATGCAGTACAGTGGTATAAGTTGTCCCATTGTTCCATTGCATGGCGGGTCGCTATCAAGGAGATATCGGGGGGCGATCTCTTTTGTGATTGTTCGACTTCGTCCATGTGAAAGAGTAGTTTGGCTTGTCTGTCTAGGCAGTCGCATGTGTTGTTGGTGGTACTGTGAGACACGATTTCGAGATCCGGAGATGAATTTTTAGACGTATTACCGAGGGGATGATATGTCGCTTGAATAGGAGACGTGAGAATATGCTTCTCAGCTGCGGAGTTATTTGTTGTAGGATCATCGTAGCGTGGTGGTAATGTTGCATCTTCGGCGTCTTGGTGCGAATCATCTCGTGGCTCATGATCCCTTTCAAATGGTATCGATTCCGAAAATTGCAGTTGTGAAGGTAGGTCTAACAGGACGTCATTGCCGCTGCCAGATTCGAGCCGTCGAGACCTTTCCAAAGTTCGTTGATTCTGGCTCCCTCTGGGTCGTCCCATTAGAGAGGGCTCACTGTACGTGCATTCCCTTCTTGCTTTCCAGCATAGAGTACATGGCGTTTCACCAGAGCATCTCGTTTTTGATTGGTGGCATCTATCGCATGCTTTGCGACGCCTTCCATGCCTCTCCGCGTACATTGTGAGGCAATGGACTTGATGACGTCCCTGGTTGTTTTAAGAGTTTGTACTCCGAATTTTACACTCTATGAAACTCTGATAGAAACATTAATTTTGATTTTAGGTTAGAGTTGAGGTTTTCCTACACACAGCGATGGTTTATAATAAGACAAGTAGAAAAATCAAGCAATTACAACAATTAAGACAACAAGCCTTGATACAAAAGTAAAGATTAGGGGGCACCCTTTAGCACTAGTCTAGAACAGGCTAGGGCTGGAAAAACAGTTTTTCCATCCTGTTCTATCTACGGGAGTCCTCTCCAACAAAACATAATCCATGTTAGAGAAATACAAGAGGTGGTAAGTGTGTGGTGTAGCTGTTCGTTGGTCGTGTGCTGTTGCTCCAGCGCATCCCCTGTGTTACCAGTTACATAACACTCGCGGCGTCAGACCCCTTCCATCAAGAAGCATGGACATCGAAAATCGGTCGAATAGATAGATCTACACATGAGTTTATCATATGATAACGGCCTTTCTGTGTAGCGTAGTTGTTGTGTGGCATAGCAGCAGAATGGATTGGTAATACCACAGTGATGTAGTCTGGGGGAAGCTAACCCGAAGTG
Source organism: Periconia digitata (assembly GCA_948474695.1). Classification (NCBI taxonomy): domain Eukaryota; kingdom Fungi; phylum Ascomycota; class Dothideomycetes; order Pleosporales; family Periconiaceae; genus Periconia; species Periconia digitata. The sequence continues at coordinate 189,130 of CAOQHR010000003.1, forward strand.
GAGTAAGACTCCTGTTTACATCCATCTTGGAGACAGAATCCGATGAATCATCCAGGTGCTTGATATTCAACCTAATACTGAAGAACAATTTGTTCTAAATGCACTGCTGGGGATATTCCTATCTTATTACATGTATACCTCCTCTGAATCGAGTCAAGAGCAGGTTGGTAATTGGTCATGTGATCGTTAGCAGCCAATGTAAAATCATGACGCAACATGGCAATACGCTGGAAATATACCATAACGTCAAGCTACTACATTCTCTTGATTGCGAGCCTGGCATTAGGTTTAGACTTGTTCCGAATTGATGTTTGGTGTCAGTTCGAAGAATACTAAGAACGTAGAAGAACAAGAACCAATAAAAAGAGAATGAAAATAGGGATGGACCCCTTTACACACACTAGAAAAACTTATAGTAGGTTTATACATTGGGAGAGATCTGAAGGACTCTGTCAGATAGTGGTTTTATTCTCTATTATTCTTTTGTTTTTCACCGCGTACTTCTCCGCCTCAGCGGATCCGTAGACAGCAAACCCATTGAGAGTAGTACCGCGCCTCACTATCCCAATCCCCCACATTTCACAGAGAATTTTGAAATTATGAATTCCCCCCAGCCTCCCCCTCAAAACTCAAACTCGTTCTCAAAGAATTGCACAACCCCCTGTGCAGCCGCCTCCCCAAGCGCCCCCTCCAACTCCGTCATAACACTACCATCCATCTTCGCTCTCATCGCAAGAAGCATGACTTCCCTCAAGCTCCCAGCCATATCACTCAAGTTGACGACTTGTGTCTCAGTCAACGGACGACCAATCGTACAAGTAGGCAACAGTGCGTCGACAGCTCTCTTCGGAGGAATGCTAGATTGAGACGTGGAAGTGTGTGGGATGTGGACGTTTTGGGCTTGTGCAGGTCTTATATTCGCGCTTTGTGTCGGGGCATGAGCACGGGATGAGAGAGCGGGATGGTGGACGCCGCCCCGTGGAAGTGTGTTGGACGCCATAGGAGTGATGAGATTGTGGTATTGTCGGAGTGAAGGTCCGGTATTAGCGGCCTTGCCACTACGCTCTGCGGGATTGTTCTGCGTAATTATTAGGATTTTGCTGTGTGGGACATGTGGACAAGATGACCGCTTTCGTTCTTACCTGCTTCACTGGTCTGGCGGGCTCTCGATGAGCATACGTGTCGGGCTTGCGGTAGGCTGGATGCATTGATGCAATCACGGCAGTGAGATGGCTATAGCTTGGCCGTTGGTGGAAGAAAGATGTGGGTTGGTTGCATGGAGTGGAGTTTTCGAGGGCTGAACATGTTCCAGAAGGAAGGAACGAGTCCTTGTCATGCCCACTTCCTATTTAGTCCGACTCGGGGAATTGCAGTCGGCGACAAACAACATCGGTTGGAAAATTCAACTAGCTTCAGAGCAGGAAAATACAAAGTTCTTACATGGTGGCAATTATGGCCTCGTCTAATTGGAGTTGATACATTGCTATATGTACAAGTGGTAGAGCGTGGAGTAACGTCTTACAGTACAGGAAACCGATTTGGCCGGTATGTTTAGTCAACGCCTTCCAATGAGTCTGATTTAGTAATACAAGTGACGTATGGGTATCATAAGAGAAGTCGTATAATCTTTCCGCGGCGATGCAGAGGTGTTGGCGTGGAAGAGAACTATGGGCATTGATGTACCGCAGTGCTTGATTCTCCACTTATTTCCTGTCTGTTACAGGTGCCTCGATTGGTGACATCGATGGAGGCTGCATTGCATCAGTCGAAGTAGTCTTTGGTGAAGTCTTCTGGTCCGTTTGTGAGTGTTCTTCTGTCTTCTGCTGGTCACCCTTTCCTTTCCCTTTCCATAGGCCCAACAATCCGCCCGATGTTGATTCAGGATGTCGCGCTTTCACTTCTTCCAGCTCCGCCTTGACAGCCTTGAGTTCGGCTTGTAATTCTTCAACATCTTCCCGAATATCGTCACGTTGGTTTTGGGCCTTCCGCCTCTGTCGCCATTGCTCAAAGACAATGACACCAATCGCCACGGCAAAGAGAAACGACTCGGCGACAAAGTTGGCGCCTGTTTCAATTGCCTTCGCTTCTGATAGCGGGCGTATCCGCGGTTTACTTGCTGCCTCGATCTTCTTTCTGGCTGCCTCCCTTTCCTGCTTTGTCATGTTGTCTTCTGCTACCGTCTCAGCTTCCGTCTTGACGGTCGGCGCTTGTGATTTTTTCCGAGCAGCTTCTGCGGCTTTGACTTCTTTGGCTATTTGGCGGTCAATGACAGCGGGGTCCTGGAGCAGGCCGAGACGCATGCGCATGTCAATCCGGTGGAGGCCTTGTGCGAAGCGAACGCAAATGTTGCGGAAGCGCTCGTGCTCGTGAGCATTTCGTTTGATCTGGTTCTGAACATGGCGTGAGCGCGGGTTCACGACACCGGAACGGGCGAGCGTACGGCAATTGGTTTTGCCAACGTCCTCACAGCAAGAGACGTGACTTTGAGGGTGAGAGACATGGTTTAGGTAGCGGGATGAGGGTGCATGAACCCCGGGAAAAAGAATGAACAGCGGCGAACAATGTGGTGATCGATTCCTGAAAGAATGAGGAAATGAGTTAAAGAGAAGATGTAAAAAATGAAAATGATGAAATAATAACAACAGCTGAAGCTGCCTAGATGAGCCGGAAAGATATGACGACGGATTTTCTAGATACGCGCTAATGCGCGAGAGGTTAGCGTGGCTCTAACCAGACTCGAACTTAGCGCGCCGCTCACCGCGGAAACCACAACAGCTTCTATGTTTACTCACACGTCCAAGCGAGATTCAATTGCTTCACTCCTCCACAAGCATCTCTTGTGCCTCAACCACCCCCCCCCCTCTTCTCCCCGCCCTATGTCTTCCTCCTCTGTACACGCAGCCGCGCCGCCGGACGTGGTGCGCGATCCAGAGGGTTTGGAATATGAAACCGGACAACAGCTGGGAAAAGGCGGCTTCGCCATCTGCCACCGCGCCAAACTGTTAGGCCACGAGAGCCTCGGAAACACCACAGTCGCTCTTAAGATTGTCAAATCCAAAATGGAGCCTCCTAAGCTCGCACAGAAGGTGCGCTCTATTACATCTGCACCCTTGTTTTGTTTTGCATTGTTTGTTTTGTTTTGCTGACGGACGCGAACGCAGTTTGTAACGGAGCTTCAAATACATTCCAAACTGTCACATCCCAACATCGTCGAGTTTTATCGCGCATTTTCGTTCGCACCGAGCACTTATGTCGTCCTCGAGCTTTGCGAAAACGGTTCCCTTGCCGATGCCATTAAGAAACGCAAATACTTCACCATGCCCGAGATCAGACGATTCATGATCCAGACTTGTGGCGCCATCAAATACCTTCACCAGCGGAATATTGTTCACCGAGACTTGAAGACGGGCAATCTTTTTCTCGATCGCGACATGAATGTCAAGGTTGGCGACTTTGGCCTAGCGGCACTGCTGGTCAACCAGAGCGACTGGGGCGCGATTCGCCGGACCACCATGTGTGGTACCCCCAACTACCTCGCCCCCGAAGTGTTGGAGAAGACTGGGAAAGGTCACGACGAGAAGGTCGATCTTTGGGCTATTGGTATCATGATGTGAGCATGCCCCGTTCTCGCCGTCTTCTAGATGATGGTTTCTAATCTGTATAGGTATACACTTGCCGTTGGTAGAGCGCCATTTCATGCCGCGAAACGAGAGGATATCTACCGCAAACTGAAGGCACGCGAATACTCTTGGCCCGACATAGCCAAGTGTGGAAACGAAATCACCGACGATCTGCGTGACATTGTTTCCCTTCTACTTGTTCACGAGGACGAACGACCGACACCGGATCAAATCGTAGCTCACCCATTCTTCAAATTGGGATTCATTCCCTTGAAACTCGACAGCGGCTGCACTAGTAAGGTGCCCAAGTGGTCCAAGATACGGCCCCCGACACCTGCCACACTAAAACGAGGTTATACAGACGAGTGGTGGGCCATGTGCAAAGCCTCAGCTGTAGGAGAATACGAACCTGGGAAATCATTCGGAGCATATGGTAGCCGAAGAAACAAGACGGTAGCACGGGATTGCCAAAAAGAGATCGAATCTGGATTGCAACCGAATATCCCATTCGCAGCGGATCTCGTATACCTGCCGTTTCCCGCCCGCACGCAGTGGCCGTTCCAAGCAGCTAACGGTCTGAGCGATATAACAGAAGAAAAAGAATCCTCGTCAGAAGGCACAGCACTGGTAGAAACTACAGGCAACGATCGTGGGAGAGGACGTGCCCCACGCACCGTGAGAAGAGAAGAGCCACTGCCTGCCTTGCAAGAGAACGACGAACCAGAAGTTGCTCTACCTCGAAGAGTAGTCGATAAACAGCCCGCGAGGATAAGATCAGTGCGGAAGATATCGAACCCTGGCCGAGTGACAGCAGCCACAGCGCCGTTGGCAGTTCCCCTGAAAGTTCCCAAAGATACTCGGTCAGTGCAACGTACGAAATCTGCGAAAGAGTCGACAAAGGAAAAACAGCCAGAGCAGGATATCCAGGAAATCCCTCAACCGCGTCTCGCAAAATCCACTTCCCGTTCCTCACAGAAGAGTAATTCATCAGCCCCCAAATCAGCATCCCAGTCATCAAAAGCAGCTCGCAACACCCCAGTCCTCCGTGCTGTGAGTCCTGAGCTTCCCACGACTACCCCAGTATCAACACTCGCTCAATTGGAAACCTTTCGCGATAACTTGCAGCGCGCACTGGATCGAATACAGTCCAAATCACGGCGCGAAAAACCCCCGCAACTTCCCTTCGTTTCGAAATGGGTAGACTACTCGCGAAAATATGGTGTCGGATATGTACTTGACGATGGGAGTGTTGGATGCATGACGACCGCTACGGAATCATTTCCTGTCACTGTTGCATTTGTCACAAACGGTGTTCATCACCTCAAGGAGCTATCCAAAGATTCGGAGTATCTCAAAGATGTGCCCATACAGCTGTATGCAGCCCCTAGAAAAGACAAGGGCATGGCCCGCGTCGAAATTACCGACCAACGTCGACAAGACGATATACGATGCTACTGGCAGAAGTTCGCAAAGTACATGTGTATGCAATTAGGCGAGGAAGATATGCGTGTGAGAGACATCGAGCGTCCAAACTTTGTGAGGTTTTATCAACGTCTTGGTAACCTGGGCATCTGGGGTTTCGATGACGGTTCTTTCCAGGTGAGCGATCTCAAGTCACTGAGAAGATAGCGAAGCTAATATATGCTTGACAGTTCAACTTCCCCGATCATACCAAACTTGTCCTCTCGTCGGACGCTGGGTACGGCAAGTTCGTGTGCATGCCTGTAAAAGCCACCCAAATTTTACGAAAGACTGGCGACGTGCCCTTCCATTACGTTCGAGGCCGCGAAACCTTATACGGCTCCCTCCAACAACTCATGTGGGGCTCCATCGGCGGCGAAGATCGATACAAAGACCTCACCGAAGGAAACGGATTACGAAGCAAAATCGAATTCATTCGCGACATCTTCACGGAATGGATTGCTGGAGGCGGACTGGGGTGTCTTGACGAACCCAAGAGCTGGGAATGGAGAGGCCCTCAATTAGCTTCCGATCCCAAACGTCGCGATTGGTCCAGCGTTGGCCGTCACGGCGGTGACGTTTTCTAAGATTCTTTTCGTTTCTCGAACTTCCTTCTTTCTCCAGCATTGTTGTTTTTGTTTGGGTTTGAAGCGTTGGGGCGTCGTGCGAAGAGTGTTTTGAGCAAGTTCCCTTGCTCTTTCCACTCTTGTTTCCTTTCTCGCATTCATTCTTGCATCGGCATGGCGTCTTCTTCTTGTCACGAACAAATGTTGTCAGCCTCCAACCTGCTTGATTTTTTGTTTTTCGAGGCGTCATTTTCGCTCTCTTACGAATTTGCATATCTTGTTCGGCGTTGGGCAACTGGGGGGCTGGCTTGTGGGAGGTAGGGATGGGGGGTGATAACATAGCACAGACACATACACATATGCACGTAGCTGAGATTTGAAGCTTTGGTGAAAGCTATACTCATTATTAACGTTCAAAAGTTCATTGCCACCTTTTTGTAATGCAAGTTGTGGCGCGAAATATTAGGGATCAATGAATGAAATATTGTCTCAAGCTGTGTTGGATTTGGATCTCTTGTGATAACTCGTCTTTCATATTGTGTTGGAGTAGTCGAGCATCTTCCATTTACGATGTCGCAGTCATCTATAACAAGGGGTTCTTGCACTACCACTGAGAGCTCGAATTTTGTTTATCTTTTTGATATTATAATCAAGTAATCTTGTCGATTTACAGCCAGCTAGCGTCGTCTACACCACCGCATTTAGTCTCCGCATCTGTCACGGGCGAGGGATGGGGAACGTACAGACCAACGATCAAAGTCTCAGGGACTTGAACTCGAGCTGGTCAAGTCGGCGTCTGACTCGTTTATACCCACGGGATTTTGAATTACCTTTTGCAATCTTTAGTAGTAGCACTTTGGAGAAAGACTGCTGAAGGATCGTAGCACTGCTTGAAGTATGGACTTAGTCATCAGTTTCTCCCTAGGAAATAATCGCCGATAAAAAGTCGCCGTGATGCATATCTACATCAAAACATCGCCCTGGTTTGTAATTCACCACACCCGACCAAAGCATAAATATCTCAACATGTCTTTTCGCAGTCCTACTAATTCGAATCCCCGGCATCCCAAAACCAAGTTTCATTTCGATTGCCTGCAAGAAGCCCACATTCACCGAAAATGGCCAACTCGGCAGACACAAAATCAGCCAGTCCGCCCAAACCATCATATCCACCAATCCCTCTATGGAAACTCGTGATATTTCAGTCTGCCTTCACCCCCGAAGTCCTCGATCACACATACCCCGGCAGCGGAACCCTAGACGACCCTTACCGTGTAGAATGGCTCCCAAACGACACTCGCAACCCTCTGATCATGCCAACATGGATCAAATGGATGATCACCATCATCCAAGCCTTCGCCTTCCTCTCCATCACCTTCGCCTCCTCAGCCCTCTCAGCAGCTGACCCGCAGCTCGAACAGCGCTTCGCCGTAAGCAGTACGTTGGTCATCGCAGATACTTCACTCTTCGTGCTAGCATTCGCCATTGGTCCTGCTATATGGGCGCCGCTTTCCGAGCTCTATGGTCGGCAAGTGGTGTGTATTCTCACGTACGCTTTAACGACCTTGTTCAGCGGCGCCGTGGTTGCGAGCACCGATATCGCAAGTGTACTCGTGCTCAGGTTCTTCGCCGGTGCGTTTGGAGCTTCCGCCATCACGAACTCGGGCGGTGTTGTCTCGGATATGTTCGACGCTCGGGATCGCGCGGTCGCTATGCTGGCTTTCATTGGCGCTCCGTTTTTGGGACCCAGCATCGCGCCCATCGCGTGTAGCTACCTCGCGGTTGCTGCTGGGTGGCAGTGGGTTGCTGGGTTGATCGCGGTCTTCGTCGGGGTAGCTTTTGTGGGTGTCTTGTTCGTGCCTGAGACTTACCCCCCTGTTTTGCTGCGGCAGCGTGCGAGGAAGCTTTCGAAATTAACGGGGAAAGTTTATAAGAGTAAGCTGGATGATGGGACGAAATCTCCAAAGGCGGTGATCAGGATCGCAATGGTCAGGCCGTGGGCTTTGTTGACTAGAGATCCCATTGTGATGTTGCTGTCTTTGTATATGGCTATCAGTACGACCTGACTTGATTCCCATTCCAAACTTCTAGATTCTATTCACTGACCGGATCCAGTCTACGGTACCATGTATATGGAATTCGCCGCCTTCCCCATCGTCTTCGTCGGTTCCCGGGGATGGACGCAGGCAAACTCAGGCCTCTCATTCGTAGGCATGGGCATAGGGCAAATCATCGGCGTCATCATCTCCTATCTCGACAACATGCGCTACAAGCGCGTCATCGACCGCTTACCAGCAGGAACCACAGTCGCCCCGCCCGAAGCGCGACTATTCCCATCACTGATCGGCGCTGTGCTGCTACCAATCTCGCTCTTCGAGTTCGCGTGGACAAACTACCCTTCTATCCACTAGATCGCTTGCCAGATCGGTGCGGTGGGCTTAGGCATCTCGCATGTCCTCATTTTCCTAAGCGTCGCGAATTTCCTCGTCGATACATATACGCTGTACGCTGCGTCTGCGCTGGCGGCAAACACAATCATCCGCGCCCTCTTCGGCGCTGCGTTGTAAGCTTCTCCATTTTCCTCTCTTGCACGTACCGATCTCCTCGCACGTCAAGGACATGGCGATGCTGACGAAAGTTGGGTGTTCAAGTCCGTTGTTCACAACGCCCATGTACGAGAAGCTTGGGATTCACTGGGGCGCATCTGTTCCTGCGTTTCTAGCTCTGGCGTGCGCTCCGTTCCCGTATCTTTTTTATAGGTACGGGGAGAGGGTTCGTCGGAGTTGTAGGTATGCGGCTGAGTCGGCGAGGATTATGGATGAGCTTCATGCTGGGTCCAACAGGACGTAGGAAGCAAAGGCCGGGATGGTCTCTACTGGTGAGGAGTAGGAATCAGCGGGTTTTTTCATGGCACCGCAGGTAGTCGTTATGCTCGGAAACAGAGTGTGATTTCTGATGTTTTGTTGGCGATATTAGTTGCTTGCCTGTAGAGTCTCGACATGCTTGGTGAGATGAAAGGCTTCAGGACGATTTGGGTGTTTTCAAGTGTACCTTGAATGATGGCTATTGTATGTTCTTAAATTCAAGAGCGATAGACCATCGATACAGAATTGATGGTGAGGAGAGGCATCACTCTCAATGTGTATGAAATGATTATCACGTACATGCTATCTCTCCATCTACTATATGAAAACTCGATATCAGACACTACAAAGAGAAATATTGCAAAATCCAAGCAGTGCAGCCACCATCCTCTGCCCTCGACGAACTAGGCCCTCGCAATCGAACAACTCCAATCCACTGGAACACAAACATCCAACCCTCACTCCACATGCTCATCAGCCTTCACACTCCCCTTCTCAGTCGCCACCCCCGCCAAAAAAGCAACCCCAGAAGCCACAACCGGCACAATCAAAACCAGCCTCAGCGCCCTCGCATATGCCTCCCTAACATCTCCAACCTGCCCCCCAGCAACCCCACTCACCACATCAACCGGATCCTGGCTGACCACCCTATCTACATCCACGCTCGGTTGAATCTCCCCCAAAAACCGTCGTAAAGAAACATTGAAGATATTCTGATCAATGCTCAACGCCAAAGCCCCGCCAAATGACTGAAAGAAAATCAGCAACGAATTCGCAATCGCGCGGTCCTTTACCGGGATCTTAACTTGCACCGCGGTGAAGGGGACTTGGATCCCCAACCCAAGCCCTATACTAGCGATGAGCTGGTACCCGATCCATGCGGCTACGCTGGAATCCGTGGAAAGCGTAGATAGCGTTCCGCATCCGATTGTCAGGATTGCGGCGCCCGTCCACATGGCCCACGCGTAGGGTCCGAATTTGCTGATGAGCGCGGCGGTGACGAATGTTACGAGGGAGTTTGTCACGACGAAGGGGAGGATGTAGATTCCGGAGCGGCTGGCGCTGACGCCTTTTGCGGCTTGGAAGTAGAAGGGGAGGTAGTAGGATATTGTCGAGGAGGCGATGAGGAGGGTTAGGGCGTAGATGCTGCTGGTGTAGACTGTGCGGTGGCCGATGACGCGGGAGGGTATCATTGCTCTGGGTTGGGAAGTGTTAGAACTGTGGGGATTCTTTTCATCTTGGGTCGAGAGGAGAGAGGGGGATGGGCTTACCTTTCTCCCTGATGGATTTGGAGGATCACGAAGATGGTTAGTCCTACTGCGAAGGCGAGAAGGAATGGCCATACTTGTGTGCTTGACCAAGGATGTGTTACCCCGCCTCTCTGTAATGCAAAAAACAAGCATACAATAGTGCCGGAGAGAAGTAGCGAGGTGTGAATTTGCAGATCTTTCAATCTATCTTTCAGAGTTTTTTCCCCTCGATCTTTCTGTGGCTCTTTGTAGAAGAAAATCAGGATGACGCACGCGATAAACACCAATGCTATCTCAAAGTATAAGTCAATTACTGAAAGAGAGAGAGAGAGAGAGAGAGAGATGGTGGAAGATCAAGAACGCCCACTCACGCAAGTTGATCCAAAACGCAAATCTCCACGTCAACTTTGAATCCACAAAGATTCCGCCAATGACTGGTCCAGCCGCTCCAGCAACAGCATACACACTCGCGATAAGCGCCATGAACAGCGGGCGTTTCTGCTGTGGAGCAAGGTCTGCCACGATATTCAGCCCGCCGCCCATGATGCCAGCACCGCCCATACCCTGGACCGACCGACTGACAATCAGTGCGCTAGAGGAAGTGGCTAATGCGCAGACGATGGATCCGATGCCGAAGATGAGCAGGGCAGCTACGAGTGTCCATTTTAAACTGAAATGGGTGTAGATTGTGCCGTAGGTTGGCTGGAGCGCCATTACTGCGAGAAGGTAGGCGGCACCATACCAGCCGATGTCATGTAAGCTGTTGAAGGTGCTAGCGATACGCGGAACTGCAGTGGCTATGATTGTTGAGTAGAGTTAGATATATGATTGTGGTTTTGTGGAGTATTGAGGGAACACCGAGTTGCTCATACCGATGATGTTGATGTCCAGCGCGACGAGTAAAACGGATACCATGACGGCGGTAGTTATGGTGATCAGCCGAAACCCCCGGACATATGTATTCTGATTCGAGCGTTCGGGATCGTCTGGGTTGTTTGAAGCTTCGTTGTTCTGCGTAGCCACTTGCTGTCCTGTATGTGGAGACGTTTTGTCGTGTTTGTTTTCACTCGCTGTACTATCACGTTTCTTCCCAGACTCTTGGCTCACGATGGTATCCATTAGGTTTAGGGTTTTTGGTTGATTGAACTTGAGATTATTGCCGAATTCAGTGTGGTTCTCGACTTGTATGAGAGTCGCGGTATCGAAAAGCGTAAGGCATCTTTTCTTTATTATCTGTTTGAGTATCAGAAACGAGACTGCGACGACCGCGCCCTTTGCGCCCGATGCCGCCTTCTTGGCCACTATACAACAACCGATAGGCGTTTGGCTCTGTACCCATCAGTGTGGTTCGGGATCTTCAAATTGGTTCGGAAATTTTAAGTTTACCACAGCTGTAGGGTCGAATAGCATGCGTTGGAACAATGGGCAAGGTTTAGCGAGTACGGCCTTCTGAATATGGAAATGTACAGAACTCGTGGAGCGTTCACGGTACTGAATTAGGCTAATCAGAAGGGCGGTACTGCGAGCTGGAATCAGACAACCGCCCTTTGCATGCACAACCTCGAGGTTTGTATGTGATTGAGAGATGCCATGTACAGTGGGGTGCAAGTTTGTGGTTTCTCCATGCCAGCTTTTCCATGTGTGTGAGAGGCTGTTTTATCATATCTCGATTACCCTCGTCAGTGTCACTGGGTCTATAGCGTGTGCGGTACGATCCTGTTCACTGTGTATGGCGCTATCCGATAGATGTTGGTAGTTGCATAAAGTAGACATGTTGATAATTGATGCAATGTCTAGGACATGATCTCAATCAGTCGATTCGTATGAAAGCAAGGTTGGAAGAGATGTCGATCTCGATTCCGTCGAGTACAATAAGTTTTTGTCATACAGTTTGGGCGTTCCTACACACGACGATGTGTACAACGATCAAAGTACCAAAAGTCAGACAGTCCATACATGGGTGTATAATCAAAAAAGGCGCGTGAATTACGCCTTTACACAAGCTTTTCCAACATACATTCCGCCCAGTACATTCTGCACAACTGCAGCGTCTGAAATATCCTCGAGTGGCGACGGCTTTCTTAGGTATGACGAAGTTGGAAACAGTTGACGTCGAACAAGTGCAGATATTAATAGAAAAGAGGGTGTGGTTGCGCAAGCTGTGGCGGTGCACGTGGCTAACGGCTGGTTGGTTGTGACATCGTGCGTTCGGCATCCATCCATCGTGCGTGGGACATCAGCCAATGCTCCCTCGCTCACTTCACACTCGACGAACCACCACCCAACAATTCCCTCCTCCCTTCTCCCGACCTACGTACGTCCTCGCTCAAACCTACCTGCACCAGCGCACTCGCTTTCCGACTGCACACCACCCGCCAACCCCCGACTTTGGCCTGCTCCATCCCACCCACTACACTAGGCAGCGAGAATAGGGTTGGGCATCAAACATGGTAAATGAGGACCAGACACCCAATTTCAGGCCACCAAAGAGTTTCTGAGCGCCCGCTGACTCCCAGTGTAGAAGGCAGTATCAAGACGTGCCGGGCGCAAGAAAGAGGGTGGCGGGGGAGCCCCAAAGCAGCAGTTTGCGAAGAAGGCCGTTTTCGAGAGCACCAAGAAGAAGGAGGTCGGCGTCTCGGATCTCACGCTGATTAGCAAGATATCAAATGAGGCCATCAATGAAAACTTGAAGAAGCGCTTCGAGAATGCCGAAATCTACGTGCGTGAACCCCTCTTTCTGGACCCGCGCCCCTCAAGCAAGCGCTCGAGCTCATGATCGTCGCAGACATATATCGGCCATGTACTGGTTTCCGTCAACCCTTTCCGAGACCGTAGGTGCATCAACCTCCATCGTTTTCTAGCACAGCTAATCTTGCGCAGTCGGAATCTACACAGACCAGGTGCTGGACAGCTACAAGGGCAAGAACAGGCTCGAGGTAGGGCTCCCGCCATCCGCCCGGCAACGCTGGAGCTGACTTTCCCAGATGCCTCCGCACGTATTCGCCATCGCCGAGTCGTCGTATTACAACATGAACGCGTACAAGGACAACCAGTGTGTCATCATTTCCGGGGAATCAGGGGCTGGAAAAACAGAAGCGGCGAAGCGAATAATGCAATACATTGCCAATGTCTCTGGTGGCAACAACACTTCGATTCAAGAAATCAAGGACATGGTGCTGGCCACGAACCCTCTACTCGAGTCGTTTGGAAACGCGAAGACTCTACGAAACAACAATTCCTCCCGGTTCGGAAAATACCTCGAGATACAGTTCAATGCGCAGGGTGAACCGGTAGGTGCCAACATCAACAACTACCTCCTGGAGAAGTCGAGAGTAGTAGGCCAAATCACAAACGAGCGGAACTTCCATATCTTCTATCAGTTTGCGAAAGCAGCATCAGAGAGCCACAGGCGTAAGTTCCTATAGCTGCATCATTCCGTGGGAATCGTGGTCACCAATCAACTGACTCTTGCAGAAACGTTTGGCATTCAGCAACCACAATCGTACGTCTATACCAGCCGATCGAAATGCTATGATGTCCAGGGAATAGACGACCATGCGGAATTCAAAGATACTCTCAATGCCATGAAGGTCATTGGGTTATCACAAGCTGAACAAGACAATATATTCCGAATGCTTGCGGCTATTCTATGGCTCGGAAATGTGTCGTTTCAAGAGGACGATTCAGGGAATGCCGCAATTGTGGACCAATCCGTCGTGGATTTCGTTGCCTATCTACTCGAGGTCGATTCCGCCCATGTCAACAAAGCCCTTTCCACACGCGTTATGGAGACGAGTCGTGGAGGGCGGAGAGGCTCCGTGTACGACGTACCGCTGAACCCGGCGCAAGCAACGGCTGTGCGCGATGCACTTGCAAAGGGTATCTACTTCAATCTTTTCGATTGGATCGTACAGCGCGTCAACGTATCACTACAAGCCCGAGGTGCAATGTCACATTCTATCGGAATTCTCGACATTTATGGATTCGAAATCTTCGAAAAGAATAGTTTCGAGCAGCTGTGCATTAACTACGTCAATGAGAAGTTGCAGCAGATTTTCATCCAGTTGACTTTGAAAGCCGAGCAGGACGAATATGCGCGGGAACAGATTCAATGGACACCAATCAAATATTTCGACAATAAAGTTGTTTGTGAACTCATTGAAGAGAAGCGTCCGCCGGGTGTTTTCTCCTTCTTGAACGATGCGTGCGCGATAGCCAACGCAGATCCTGCTGCCGCCGACCAGACTTTTTCACAACGTCTGGGTGCACTCTCAACCAACCCAAACTTTGAGCCCCGCCAGGGACGGTTCGTCATCAAGCATTATGCCGGTGACGTAGCCTATGCGGTGGATGGTATGACGGATAAGAATAAGGATCAGCTGCTCAAAGATCTGCTCCTGCTCTTGGGCAATAGCTCCAATAGTTTCGTGCACACACTTTTCCCTGATCAAGTCAATACCGACGACAGAAGGCGACCACCCACTGCAGGAGACAAGATCAAAGCTTCAGCGAATGACCTCGTCTCTACCCTCATGAAAGCGCAACCGTCATATATTCGAACCATCAAACCCAACGAAAACAAGTCCGCCACCGAGTTCAATGAACCAAACGTTCTACATCAGATCAAATACCTGGGTTTGCAAGAGAATGTTCGTATTCGACGTGCGGGTTTCGCATCCCGTCAAACTTTCGAAAAGTTCGTGGAGCGCTTCTTCCTTCTATCGCCAAAGACCGGGTATGCGGGAGAATACACATGGTCGGGAGACTACCAAAGTGGCGCGAAGCAAATCTTGAGGGATACCAATATTCCCGCCGAGGAATTCCAGATGGGTACTACCAAAGTGTTTATCAAAACTCCCGAAACCCTTTTCGCGCTCGAAACTATGCGGGACCGTTACTGGCACAACATGGCTATTCGAATTCAACGTGCTTGGAGGAATTATCTACGGTATCGAGCCGAGTGCGCAACTCGTATCCAAAGATTCTGGAGACGAGTTAATGGAGGCATGGAATTCATCCAAGTGCGTGACGAGGGCCATAAGATTCTTGGTGGTCAAAAAGAGAGACGGCGATTTAGTTTGATTGGATCCCGCCGATTCATGGGTGACTACCTGGGTATCGGCAACAAAGGTGGTCCCGGTGAAGTGATTGCTAACGCTATCGGCATTTCTGGCGAAGAGGTGGTATTCTCCTGTCGAGCTGAGATTTTGGTGTCTAAGCTTGGCCGGTCATCCAAACCGGAGGCTCGACAGCTCGCGTTGACCAAAAAGAACGTATATCTGATCAAGCAAGTCTTGGTCAACCGGCAAATTCAGATTCAAGCAGACAGGACCATACCTGTCGGGGCTATCAAATTCATCAGCTGTTCCAAGTTGAAGGATGATTGGTTCTCCATTGGCGTAGGATCACCGCAAGAGCCTGATCCCTTGGTCAATTGTGTCTTTAAGACGGAATTTTTCACTCACTTGAAGCACGTTTTACGCGGCTCACTGACCTTGAAGATAGGCGACACGTAAGTTTCAGCCCTTGCGAATGCGAACAGTAGCCCCGAGATCTAACAAGTAGCAGGATTGAATACAACAAGAAGCCCGGTAAGCCATCACAGATCAAAACGATGAAAGATCCAGCTGTGCCACGAGACGACACCTACAAGAGTGGTACCGTGCATACCGGTCCCGGAGAGCCACCCAACTCGGTCTCAAAGCCTACACCCAAAGGCAAGCAAGTTGCAGCAAAGCCAATTACCAAAGGCAAACTGTTGCGTCCTGGTGGACCAGGTGGTGGGCCATCAAAGCTCGCCAGTCGTCCTGCTCAACCTCGACCTACACCCGCTGCCGCACCTCAATCTAGACCGGTACCACAGCCAGTGGCTGCGTTGTCAAACGGGTCATCGCATGCACGCAATTCATCTGCATCATCCAACCGGGCACCGCCCCCGCCGCCTCCCGCACCTCCCGCTGCACCACCAGCTCCAAAAGAACCAACATATAAAGCCATGTATGATTTCGCTGGCCAATCAGCTGGCGAGTTGAGTATCAAGCAAGACGAGATCATTCTCGTCACCCAAAAAGAAGGCAACGGTACGTTTGAGTGGTCTTTCACATGATGACTCGATTGAACTGACAACTTGCAGGCTGGTGGCTGGCACAACGTTTAGACAAATCGGCCTCAGGCTGGGCGCCTTCCGCCTACCTCGAAGAAGTCGTCAACAAGCCCGCTCCGCCGCCCGCTCCTCCCGCACCACCAGCGCGTCCTGGTGCCAACGGCGTGCGCGGTAAACCGGCGCCGCCTGCCCCTCCGGCAAAACGTCCCGCAGCAAAGAATCGACCGTCAGCGAACGGGACGAGTAGTCCCGGTGCTGGGGCGAGGGATAGTGGGGGAAGTATTGCGGGGGGGTTGGCGGAGGCACTGAGACAGAGGCAGGCTGCTATGCAAGGTAAAAAGGCAGATGACGATGATTGGTGAGGAAAGTTGGAGATGAACCAGCACTGAGGCGATTCGAGAGGGCGCAAGGGCGAGCTATGATGGTAAGACGGTGGAAGAGAGACTTGCTTATCAATTTGCTCGTTGCGTGTAGAGCAACCAGTATTCAGCATAAAGGCCTATTTTGGCAAGAGAATCGTCGGTGGCAAGCTTGGGAAAGCACAGCATCTTGGGCTATCATTCAGTGGGTTAGTCTTGGTGGTTTGCTGATATCTACAGTACGCGGAGCTGTGGTATGTGTGGGATTAGCCTTTGATTTCGTAGATGGCTATATATTTGTTCACTTGTTTGGACCCGGTCGCGGGGAATCTTTGCATGGACAAGGTCGTCTTATCATGGAGAAATTGATGATGGTCCAGCTAGGCCAGCGTATATCGATTGGTGGATTATTCACGGCCACAAATTGATGGATCCCATGTACCGAAAGGAAGAAGAGGCCACGAGCAATGTGGAAAACAAGTACCAATGTCTCAGAAAAGGCACCATGGCGGTTGGTAGTAGCTGTGTACCTGGCCAAGCGAGCAAGAAGGCTATTGAGACTGCCGAAGTGCGATCCGAGCAGGCAGATCATCGGGCTAAACCAAGAGCCTCGACCGCTCAATCGCCCACGCCTTGTTCCAGCAAACGCTCCAACAGCAACAGTAGCGAGCAACGTCGATTGCGCTGATACGGGCCATGCTGCCTATCCTCCCGCGCCGTCTATTCGGAATCGAGGCCCGAGCCCCGTCTCTCCATCCCGGTCAGACGCCGCCAATCCCCACTCATCATAACCGTTTGCCAAAATTTATCCGACCATCAGATGCGCGGGGAGCGTCCAACGCATTGCAGGTGCCGCCATGCGATTCGTTGCGCTTCTTGCGGGTCTGTAGCGTGCTGTGCCAAATCTAATTCTTCTCTGACTGATTAAGACTACATACCCTTGGACCGACCACTCAGCGCAGTGTAGGACCGCCATTACCGCCTTCTTCCCCAGCCTCCAACTCGTTCGAAGCAAGTTGCTACCAAGCATGGCTGTCGCCATGCACGACTACCCCAATTGTCCAGACTCGAATCGGCTCAATCTCGCTCTGTAATGTTGTCTGGCTGTCCTATCGCGGCAATTCCTCGTCGACGAAAGTGGGGGACATGGTGGATAGATGGATACTTACTTACATGTATGTAACCAACATCAGGCGGATGTGCAATTAATCCCTCCCAGTGGAAAGGGAAGGGGCCTCGCCACATCTGCTAATGATGAAACGACGCCTGGGTCACGCGGATGTACTCACTTTATGTTCGCGATCCTTTCTACCTGGGAGAAGCAAGCGTTTTTTTTTGGTTTGGTTTTTTTTTGCTGTTAACGTCGGTACCAGTCAAACTTAGCATAACCGATCTGCAGCGTTGCTCTGGGATCCCGTCACTGGGGAGGGGGTTGTTTTCGTTTTCGTGTGTTTGTGTAAGTGAATGGATGATTGACCCGTTCCCGTGATTGCGTTGTCCGGATATTCGAGCCTCTCTCCTCTTTTTCTTGTCTTGTATCAAGCTTTTATTTTGCTTGTGCTAACTTTATGTCCCTTTCGATCAAGTCAAGCCACGCGAACCTTGGGGATCGCCAAAAAGGTACTAATAGGAACCTGATGACCGCTTTCTTCTACCTCGTGCCGTTTAAATATCCTCTTGACATTTTCTTCTTTTTTTGATCTTCATCTCGCCGTTTCTCTGCTTTTGCTCAACACGCTCTTGCACTCGTTTCCAACATAGTGGCACTTTGTCCCACTCCAAACTTCCTACACACACACACCCTCTTCACCCGTCCCCACTATATCAAGCCCTCGCTCGAACCGCCGGGTCAAGTGACCAGGGGGGGTCACTATCTTCAGATTCATTAACTCCAAACCACAGTGACACAAAACCACAACGAGAAATATGGCTGGCGCGGAACCCACGATTCCTGCGGGCCTAGTAGAGGGAGAGGTGCAGCAGGACATGAGCGGGTTAAAAGAGACGCGAGTCCAGGTTCAATCCGTCACGGTTGCAGATCTAACACCTGCCACCACGCCCGAAGAACAGAGCCCAAACGAAGAAATGTCGAGCACGTTGACGACGGGGAAAGACGGCTTTGAGTCGCGGGATCCGAGGACGAGGGCGAGAGAGTTGGTCAAGGAGTTGACGCTTAGGGAACAAGTATGTTTTTGATTGATTCCACTTGTGCTTTTCCTTTCTCGGTCATCACCATGTCAAATCGAGAGAGCGGAATGGCACATGGCCTGTTTTTTTTTTCGATTGTTTTGTCATGTTCGTTGTACTGATCACCATCCTTCCCCCTTGCAGATTTCACTTTTGGCAGGGTCGGATTTCTGGAGGACGATGCCGATTCCTGGGAAAGGCGTGCCATCCATCAAAACTACGGATGGCCCGAATGGAGCTAGAGGAGAGTTCTTCACAAACGGTACTCCAGTACGTAATGTCTCACGTTCCTATATCAAATGTTATTTTTTTTTTAATGGAAAAAACCTCCAGGCTGCATTGTTTCCCTGCGGCGTATCGATGGCAGCAGCGTGGAACCTGGACATGATGGAAGAAATAGGAAGACACCTAGCCGACGAGGCAAAAGCCCGCGGAGCCCACGTTCTCCTCGCGCCAACAATATGCATGCACAGATCACCCCTGGGTGGTCGAAACTTTGAATCGTACTCTGAAGATCCGTTCCTGACGGGGAAACTGGCAGCATCGTACATCCGCGGGCTGCAGAGCAAAGGCATTGCGGCGACGATTAAGCATTTTGTAGGCAACGAGCAAGAGACGGAAAGACAGGCGTACGACGCCATCATCGCCGAGCGCCCGCTGCGGGAAATTTACTTGAAACCGTTTGAGATTGCTATCCGCGACGCCTCGCCCTGGGCCCTCATGAGCTCGTACAATATGGTCAATGGCGTGCATGCGGATGAACACTTGCATACCATGAGAGACATACTGCGAGGCGAGTGGGGTTGGGATGGTGCCATCATCTCCGATTGGACGGGGACTTACGCAACTGCGCCTTCGATCAAAGCCGGGGTCGATATCGAGATGCCCGGGCCGTCGAAATGGCGGAAAACCGATCAAGTTCTCGCAGCGCTTGAAAGAGGCGAAATCACGCATCGCGAAATCGAGGAACTGGCCGGAAACGTGCTGTATCTGGTAGACAGGACGAAAGGTCTGGACGATCACTCGCCGGAGCCTTCGGAAAAGTCAATCGATAATCCGAGCACTCGTAGCTTGATTCTGCAAGCCGGCATCGAGGGATTGGTGCTACTCAAGAATGACAAAAACGTGCTGCCAGTCACAGATGCGAAGAAAATCGCACTGATTGGGCCAAATGTGAAACGAGCCATTGCAAGCGGCGGCGGCAGTGCCGGTTTGGCTCCTTACTACAAGACCACGCCATGGGACGGTTTCCAAGGTCGTTTTGACGGCGAGCTCACATTTGCAAGCGGGTGTGACAGCTCAAAGTGGATGCCACTGGCCTCTCCCTACTGCACGACCCCAGACGGCGAGCCGGGTGTCCGGTTAGAGTATTATAACGGAGACCAGTTCAACGGTGAGCCGGCCGTGGTGCAAACCAAGGCTGGCACGGATCTTTGGCTATGGGATTCTGCACCAAAATCGGTGCTCCCGGCCTACTCTTTCAAAGTGAAAGCCACGCTTACGCCGAAATCGACCGGAAACCACACCTTCAGCTTCGCGTCTGTAGGGCCTGGTAGACTCTTCCTGAATGGCGAGCTTTTCATCAATATCTGGAACTGGACAGAAGAAGGCGAGGCCATGTTCTCTGCTTCGGAAGACGTGCTTAAGTCGATCCACCTCGAGGAAGGAAAACCAGTAGAGCTGCTCGTGGAAAGCACCAATGAAGTTCGACCTGCTTCCAAGGTTGCAATCATCCGCCGCAGTCATGACTATGGCGGATGCAGAATTGGATACCAAGAGGAAGACAAAATCGACCGGATACAGGAAGCTGTAGACACGGCCAAAGCTGCGGACGTCGCAGTGCTTGTGGTAGGGCTTGATGCTGAGTGGGAATCGGAAGGTTACGACAGACAGACCATGGACCTACCTAAAGATGGATCGCAAAACCGCCTCGTCGAAGCCGTTCTCCAAGCCAACCCTCGCACAATCGTGGTCAATCAATCAGGAACACCAGTAACAATGCCGTGGGCCGACCGCGCTCCCGCCATCATCCAAGCTTGGTACCAGGGTCAGGAAGCTGGCAACGCTCTCGCGGACGTCATCCTGGGCAATGCGAGCCCGAGCGGAAAACTACCAACCACGTTCCCTGTTAAAATCCAGGACAACCCGTCCTACCATAACTGGCCTTGCGAGAATCTGAAGACGGTATACGGCGAAGGCATCTATATTGGCTACAGACATTACGAGCGGTCCAAGATTGCACCTCTATTCCCATTCGGCCACGGATTAACGTACACGTCCTTCAACTACGGGGCAGCCAAATCCAGCAGCACAGTCCTGTCAGAGCCTGATAGGATATCGATCAGCATCCCCATCACCAATGCTGGCTCGGTGGCTGCGTCTGAAGTTGTGCAAGCGTATGTCAGGGATGTCAAGTCGAGCCTTCCACGACCAGAGAAAGAGTTACAGGCCTTTAGTAAGGTATCTTTGCAGCCTGGGGAGACGAAGGAGGTTACACTGGAGCTCGACAAGTACTCGGTTGGATACTTTGATACTTCGTTGACGGAGACTGGAGCTTGGATTGCAGAGGAAGGCGTGTTTGAGGTGCTGATTGGCTCGAGCAGTGTTGATATCAGGTTAGTTGTCGCCCTCCCATTTTTGGAATTTTTACTGTTGTGAGGTCATGGTGTCCGTTTTGCTAACTTGTGCTTTTAGGGAGAGGGTAAGCTTTGAGGTCAAGGAGTCGTTTACTTGGATCTTTTGAAATGGAGGTTGAATGTATTCTGTGAAGGGAGTTTGGTGTAGGATGGTGGTACATGCAGTTGGTACAACTTGATTCAGAATGATTTCATCTTGAAACAAATACTGTCCATATGTTATACGTGTTGCTCGACTATTTCAAAGTTAGTGTGTCATCGATGAAGGGGAGATGCATGGAAAGGAGAGGTATGTACCTGGCTAGCACCCGATGCGGTTAGTTGATCCCTTAGTCATCTGATGGTCGGGGCCGGAATAACTTGACGGCGAGCGAAAGACGGAATTTCCCGCGCGAGCCCTTTTGCCTTGCCAGAGCTCCCCCATTTGCTCCACATCCGTCACCATCATCAGCCGACAGACAGGTTTCTCCCCCAAACCCTCCACGCCTCTTTTTTTGCGGTCGCGTCGGGCTTCTCCAGCCGCAACCATTGTCGGCGTCTCTTCACCCCTCGGCCCCAGCACCGCTTCGGCTTCAGTTACGTAGCCCGTCCTGCTCTGCACAGCTGGACCCTCACTCGGTTGCTCCCCTTCCTCTCTTCGTGACAACTCCTTGTCCACCACCGTGTTTCGCCCCGACGACCGGAGCGAACCCTCAGACCATCGCTATTCTACATCCATCATACATCGTCGTCACTTGGTCTCGGCCCACATATGACCTTGCGCGCGCTGAACCACGTTCCCTACCTTCGCGAACGCGTCTGTTCTCCCGCCATCGTTTTCGCCCTTAAAGCCGATCTCCAGCTGTAACGCCGCCATGAACCCAGCGCACCGCGACGCCTGGCCGCCAAACCAGGCGCCTTTGCCCCCATCAGCTCAACAACAGAACGAACAACCTCAGCCATCACGGCCTATGGGCGCATTTGGGTATGTGCCCTCTACTGTCCAACTGCTAACCCTCCTCCCCCACATTCACTGCCTCATGCAAGCCCTCTTCACAAGCTTTGAGCCCTTAGACGCTCCCGTGCCATCAGTCGTGCGACTACATATGCTCTAAGACATACTGACAGTGATAGATCCAACAGTGCGAACCAACAACCGTCGTCACATCCTCCGTCGGCGCAAGGCAATGGAACTGTTCTGCCTCCCCCATCAGGTTTGTGCTTAGCCTTCACAATGCCAGCACGACGCATGCTAATAGACAGAAAAGGTCCATCATATTACCCATCAAGCGCTGCTGTGCAGCATAACCAGAACCTCCCATCGCTTTCGGGTCTTTCTGCCCAAGCTGCGCAGGCCTCACCTCACCAACCTACACAACCACCACCTTCATCAGAGCCCAACTCTCACCCACAAAACGTTCAGTCCGCACCGCAGGGTCCTCCTTACTCGTTGCCTGGCATTTCCCAGACACTCCAACAGTCGCATGGCCCAACAAACAACCAAGTCAACTTAGATCGCGAGCGCGAACTTCGTGAACGAGAGAGCAGAGAACGAGAAATCATGGAGTCACATGCCGCGCAACACGCCGCTCAACAAGACGACATCGTGAAACGAGAGGTTGAACAGCGCGATCGTGAGTTGCGCGAACGACAACAGCAGCAACAGCAACACGAGCAGGTGGCGCATGAAAACCACTCTGCACCGATTCAGATCCATCAGCCTGTGGCAGTAGCTCCTTCTACGAGGACAATTCACGGGCCAAACGGCCTCTTGGGTCAGGCCGGCCCTCTTGGTGGCCCCGCGATAGTTGGACAAAACCCACCAAACTCCATGTTCAGTGGTGGCGCTTCGGGGCCGCCCGTGCAGCAGGGAGAGACGACACCCCGGATGCAGCATGCTGTGCAGCCCCCCTCTCAAGCTTCGATGCTTATGCCGTTTACAGGTCCCCAAGGCCAGATGGCTATGGGCCAGGGTCAACAACCTATTCTCAATGTAAGTATCGCGAAGTATTTGCAATTTCGAGGCCAACTCTAATGCACATGATAGGATGCGTTGAGTTATTTGGATCAAGTCAAAGTCCAATTCGCAGATCATCCAGACGTCTATAACCGTTTTCTGGATATAATGAAAGACTTTAAGAGCGGAGCAATCGACACTCCCGGCGTCATTGAGAGGGTCTCGTCACTTTTTGCAGGCAATCCGAACTTGATCCAAGGATTCAATACTTTCCTACCCCCAGGGTACAAAATTGAATGCGGCACCAACGGCGACCCCAATGCAATCCGAGTCACAACTCCGATGGGTACCATGGTCTCCACTATGCCTGCTCCCAGGCCGCTGTCACCACCACGAAGCTCCGGGGTGAATGGAAACGCCCCCCCACAAAATGACCCTGCCTACTACGAGCAATCGGTAGCGAGAACGTGGACTGCACAGAACTTGAGGGACCTTCGGCCTCCTCAGCCCGAGAATCAGGAAGCTGCTTTCTCACCAAACAACCGCAATAACCTTGGCCAACCACTCTTCGGACCTCCACAAGGACCCCCAGTCCCAGCTCCACTATCGCCCGAAGCGAATAACCGGCCCCTTCCAGAGAGCGTTCCTTCTGCTGCTAGTATCGCGCACCAACAAGAACAACGTGGTGTATCTCAGCTGCAAAACGCCGTCTCTGCTGCCGCTACGGGGCGCACTATCATGTCACCTAATGGAGACGCCTCTACGACTCTGCCAGGTCAAACTTTGAATGGTATTGCCCAAAGCGCACAGATGGGCGCTCTTGGTGCTGAGAAACGCGGTCCCGTTGAATTCAACCACGCCATTAGTTACGTGAACAAAATCAAAGTGAGTCATGGAATGCAGACTTTCTAGGTCATCACTAACGTTCCGCAATAGAACCGCTTCGCTTCTCAGCCAGACATCTACAAACAGTTTCTCGAGATATTGCAGACTTACCAAAGAGAATCAAAGCCTATCCAAGATGTATATGCGCAGGTCACCGGGCTCTTCAGCTCGGCACCTGATCTCTTGGAAGATTTCAAGCAGTTCTTGCCCGAGTCGGCTGCACATCACAGGGCCCAGCAAGCCGCTAGACATAATGAAGAGGCCGCTATGATGGGCAACGCCCGGGGTGACCCTGCCTATGGTCAAGCCCCTAACCATCAACAAACCCCTCGAGCCGATAGTTCACGACTGCCTCCTATGGGCAACTTTGCGCCGACTCCTACAGCAAATCGTGAAAACAAGCGCAAACGCGGTGATCGAGCAGGCGAACGCGCAGGCGCTGGCACGACCGGAGCTGCACCACCCCCAGTCATGGCACAGGAGCCGCCTACTTCGAATATGCGCGGAAACTACCCACAAGGGAACATGAACAAGCGTGCCAAAACTGGACATACGAAACAACCCGCCGTCGCTGATGGACCACCAGTGTCACCCACGCTCACTCCAGCTCATCCTGAACCGATGCCTCCGAGCGCCACTACTACACCCAATCAAGACGAGTTGGCGTTCTTCGACCGTGTGAAGAAGTTCATTGGGAACAAAGGCACGATGAATGAGTTCTTGAAGCTCTGCAATTTGTTCTCTCAGGACTTGATCGACAAGAATCTGTTGCTTTATCGCGCCCAGTCATTCATTGGAGGTAACCAAGAACTGTTCTCGTGGTTCAAGAAGTTCCTTGGGGACGACGACGAACAGGCATATACACGCCCGAAAACCGTCAACTCACGTGTCTCACTCTCGAATTGCCGCAGCCTGGGCCCAAGCTATCGCCTTCTTCCGAAGCGTGAGCGCGAGAGGGTATGCAGTGGACGTGATGAGCTCTGCCGCTCTGTACTGAACGATGAATGGGCGTCTCATCCCACTTGGGCATCGGAAGATTCTGGGTTCGTGGCTCACAGAAAGAATCAGTTCGAAGAAGGACTCCACCGCATCGAGGAGGAGCGCCACGACTATTCCTTCAATATCGAAGCCTGCGACCGGACCGTTCAGCAACTCGAACCGATTGCTAACCAGCTGCTTCAAATGCGCCCTGAAGATAGAGTGAACTTCCAACTGCCATCCGGCCTAGGCGGGCAAAGCGAAACCATCTACAAACGGGTCATTATGAAGATCTATGGACGCGAAAAAGGCAGGGATGTGATCCGTGAACTCTTCCAGATGCCCTGGAGCGTTGTACCAGTTCTGCTTCATCGTCTCAAAGCTAAGCTTGAAGATTGGAAGGCTGCACAGCGTGAATGGGAGAAGGTCTGGCGCGATCAAACCCAGAAAATTTTCTGGAAGTCACTCGATCACCAAAGTCTATCTGTCAAGCAAAACGACAAGCGCCAATTCCAACAAAAGTCCCTCCAGAATGAGATCCAAGTTCGCTATGAGGAACAAAAGCGGCTCCAGGAGATACAAGAGATTCCCCAGCCCGACTATCAGTTCAAGTTTGCACTGAAAGACGAAGACGTCTTGTTCGACGTCGCTCGCCTTATCATCACCTTTGCAGACAACAGCAACACGATAGAGTATGGCAAAGTCGTGCCCTTCATCAAAGAGTTCGTACCACTATTTTTCGGCATTGACGCTACGCATTTCGACGAGAAAGTGCAAACCATGAGCCGCGAGTCATCCACCAACGGTTCAGGTGAAGAAACCGCAAGCGCCGATGATGATCTCTCCCATCGATCGCAAAAGAAGGGCGGGGATCTTCGCCGCAACGTCCTGGACCCCCGTGGCAAAGCGCGCAAGGACAAGGATGACAGTCTTGCATCTGTTAGCAGAGACAGCTCACCCGGTGTCACATCGGCCAATGACGACGAAGCCGGTGGAGAGAGCTCCAACTCAAACACACGGGACGGTCGCACACAAGCGCAGTGGGTTGAATACGCTTCTCGGCCATCTGCGTTTGATGATCGCGAGTATGAACACGAGGAACCCTACCGACGAAGCGAGTACAATATGTATATCAACTCCCCGATATACTGCTTCTTCCGCATGTTTGTCATTCTCTACGAAAGGCTATTGAAGCTCAAGGAGAATGAAGATGATGTGCGAAAGATTGTTTCTCGGGCCAAGGCCCCCAAGCCTGCTCATGAGCTGAAGATGTTGGACAAGGTACCCTCCGACTTCTTCAAGGATACATCCGACTCTGCCAATTACTACAAGCAAGTCCTCGATCTTCTCGAAGACCAGATTCTTGGTGAGGTGGATATGACGCACATTGAAGACACTATGCGCCGATATTACCTCCAGGTAGGCTGGCAGCTGTACTCTTTCGACAGGCTCCTGAGCTCCCTTGTTCGTTTCAGCCTAGCCGTTGTGGGCAACGACAACAAGGACAAAACGCTCGATATCTACAACCTGTTCAAGAAAGACCGTGTCAACGAGACAACCACGCATAAGAACGAGATCACCTATAGGAAGGCGGTCGAGAAGTATGCCAAAGATGCTGACACTTATCGCATCACCTATGTAAGCTCCATGCGGCTGATTGATTTTTGCAATTACTGACTAGTTGTGCAGGACCCCAATAAGGCGGAAGCTACTGTGCGATTGTTCAAGAGAGATGACCCAACATTTGAATTCAATCAGTTGGACAAGGTCAAGCGCTGGCGGGCATATGTGGCGTCGTACATGGCAGTTGAACCCACTGAGAGTCTGGACTACACCCGTCTTCGCTACCCATACCTAAAGAACGGCCTGAACAAGGCTGAAGATCCGGGCGAGGACGACCGCTTCGAGCACATCAAGGGCGCAGACAAGATCACCGTGCAAATCAACCCGCAGATGTACACGATGAAATTCATTGCGAGCGAACCTGCAGGGATCGGTGGTGTGCAGTACTTTGTCCAGCCTGATTCCATGCGATCCGGAGTCAGCGAGAGCGTGCCGAAGCCAGATGAAGAACTCGAGAGTGTTAAGGCTGCGAAGATTGATCGTCTTCAGGAACGCCAAGTCCGCAACAACCTTTGGATGAAGGATCTTAGTCGAGATGAAGTCGAAGCTAAGAAGCTGCCTTTTAGTCAAATGAAGGAAACGCCGAAGTCAGTGCAGCAGGATGATGAGGATGTGGAGATGGCTGGTGTGTAAGGATAACCGGTGGGAGGATTCCACGTAATGACTGTGTTATATCATTGTTTGATTGTTCTTTTTTTTTTCTTATTCATCTCCGGGTCCTGCAATGCCTGTCGGTAGCTGAGCTCCTTTTTCTTTGCCTGAACATTTCTTTCGATCGCGTCCAGCATCATCTTTTTTAGTGGGGGGTCGCGGGACAAGGTGCTGGGGTTGGATTTCTCTCTCTTCTGCATGGAGGAATCAAAAAACAACAAGAAGTAGACGACTTTGATTCTTTATTTTCTCTTCCAAGGGCGTTTTCCCGGGGGCTAATGTCTGTCGATATACCATGTTACAAGTATAACTATACCAATCTCCCTCACCCACCCACCCACACACACATACACTTTTATACAGACCACCCTCCCTGTGGACTATGCAACTCAATCTCGTCTAGTTGACCGCATGAGGTTTCAGAGAAAGCACCCAATCATACGATTCATTTCAAAACATCAAAGACCAGTTTGCCGCGCTAGCTCGTAAAGCAGTCAGTCAGTCCAAAGACAGATATCTAGTCGCCGTTCACACACCAGCGAGCAGTCTCTCTCCCGGACCGGTTCCGTCCATTAGCAGCGAATTCACAATTTGTCTAGCCGTTTTGCGCTGTTGTTTGGCGTTTGTGTCTGGATTTTCGCTGGTCGTGGTGGTTTTTTTTTTTTTCAAGATGGATGGGCCTGCTAGCGAGGAGTAGTATTTCAATAGAGCTCTTTGACGTTTTCGTGCTATCAAGTATGGATGGATGGATGTCTCAGATCTACCCGGAGAAGAAAACCACTTAGATGCTGCCTTCTCCTCCCCTCCCCCCAAGGAAAAGAAGAGAGAAGAAGAAGAAGGAGGAGAAGAAGAAGGAAAAGAAGAATTGAAATCTGAAAATAATGC
Organism: Periconia digitata; assembly: GCA_948474695.1. Classification (NCBI taxonomy): domain Eukaryota; kingdom Fungi; phylum Ascomycota; class Dothideomycetes; order Pleosporales; family Periconiaceae; genus Periconia; species Periconia digitata. The sequence continues at coordinate 217,134 of CAOQHR010000003.1, forward strand.
CTTAGGATTACTTATCAACATTCTTCCCCAACCACTCCTCCCACTGCTCGACCCCCCACGAAGACCCAATCTCATCCCTCACCACGCCATCAAAAACAACCGTAGGCGTAACATGCACCCCAACCAACCGATTCGCCCTAACCTGCACCTTCACATCCGCCGTAACCCCATTCCCAGCATTCAAACTCCCATCCGCCCCAGGCCGCTCGCTAATCGCCAACAACTCATACACCTTCGCTTCGTCGACGCCGACGTCCCCCGCGAGCGCAGCAAGCCGTTTATACGTCTGGTTCCTAGTTTCGTTGACGACGTTTACGTCGAAGTATTCGGTCTGGCGGGCGAAGAGGGCGGCGGAGAAGGCGTAGAAGTGGGATGGGGAGAGGCGTTGGACGGCGTAGGCGGCTTCGTGGACGAGGGTCGATGACGGGTGCCAGGGTTGGATTTGCTGCCGGAAGATTGTGACGAGCGAGTGCGGGTAGGTTTCGAGGAGGGTGCTTTTGAGCGATGTGTTGTAGAGCGTGTTGAAGAGTTTGGCGCTGAAGGGGCAGACGTAGTCGAGGTCTGATGGGGGTGGGGGTGGGGTTGGTTAGTCGTGGGATACATGGGTTGTAGGAGGGTAGGTAGGGACTGGAAAGGTGCAGGTTACATAGTTCGAGAGTGTGGACGGCTTTTGGCTGGATGGACAGCTTTTGGCCTGCGAATTTGGGTGCGAGAGCCATGATGGTTGGTTGGTACGAGGTATACAAGGCTCGAGGGGATGGCGGTGATATGTTGGTGGTGTGTATAGAAGATGAAGACAAAATGGATTCTGTTTGACAGGATATCACAACAAAGGGCTTGCTTATTATAAAAAGACGGTCAAAGGGTAGCACGCAATGGCCCGCGAAGAAGACGTGTTCACGGATGTGGTGTTCAACAGTCTTGTTATGTGCAATGGTGGGGTAGCTTCGGAACATAAACCACGGTCGCTGCCATTCATGACGCAAGCGGGGTGAATTGACAGCTTCAACCTGCCCCAATAAGCAACTTCTATCTCTAGCCATGGAAAGATGAATGCGAGACATCGGTGATGTACATGACAGTGCACTTGATGTGAGAGTTTATATGTAATACATGAGGTGTCCTTTTTCATCAAGGTTGTTCCTCGGACAGAGACCAATAGCGCCTGCCACGCTTAGAAGCTCCAATCTATTGAAGATGGCTTCTCCTAGTCCAGTGATATATTCGGGGTATATTGTGAATCCTTTAGACCCAGGCCCTCACCTCACCCTCATATCTTGAAGTTCTCGATCCATTTCCGAGCCTCCTCGACACCTTCCTCAACCTTGTCTGGATTGGTACCATTGCCGATCGCAGTGGGCGCTCCGGGCTTTCCACCGGTCTTGCCTCCGACAGCAGGAGTCACGGCAGAAGCCCACTTGGGACCATCTGCACCCTGGCTCTTGAATTGCTGTCATCCAAAGTTAGTGTCTACTCTATACACACGGTACGATTGTTGTGCTCTTCGGGATAGTATACGTACCTCAGACACGTAGCAGCCATGCGCGACCCTGCCCTCTTCGGGGCTTGCAGAGAAGAGATAGACGCTCTTGTCTTTGATAGCGCTCTTTGGTCCGCTGATCGTCTTGATGGCCTCGCTGATTGCCTTGCTGACATTGCTCGACCAATCCACCTTCTGCACCAGGAATTTAGCCTCCTCGTTGCTCTTGAAGTAGTTAGTCACACTATCCAACACCCTCTTGTTATCTGCCTTCGCAAACGCCTTCTGCTCGTCCAGGATGCTCTTCTGGACCTTCGCAACGCGATCGCGAAGTCGGGCTTTTGTGATGGCAGAGATGGTAAGCTGACCGAGCTCGACCTGCAATTTCTTGGTTTCGGCTTCTTTCTCCGGGGAAAACTTGAGGTTCTCGAGGGGTGCGATACGCTCTTCGAACTCGGAGGCAACACGCTGCACGTCGTACGCCTCTTGTCCGGTTACGGCAATGATACGGCGAATTCCCTTGGCAATGCCAGATTCCTCGAGAATGACAAGCTCCTTGATCTCGCCAGTTTGCTTGACATGCGTACCGCCACAGAACTCAATCGAAACCTTCTCCCAGTTCTCGTTCTTGACATCCGCCATCAAGTCTTCGACGGGCACACCCACCGAGACCACGCGAACGGGATCTGGGTACGTCTCTCCGAATACAGCACGTAGGCCGCGGATCTCACGCGCAGTGGCAAGGGGTACATCCTTTGCGAAAACCTCCGAGTTCTGACGAATGTAATCTGTGCAAATCTTTTCAATCTTGGTGAGCTCTGCCTCGGTAACGCCAGCCTTGTGTGAAAAGTCGAAGCGCAGTTTCTCGGGTGCAACCAAGGAACCTTTTTGGTCGATGTCGTTGCCGAGCACTTCTTTGAGTGCGTAGTTGAGAACGTGCGTTCCGGTGTGGTTGTTGCGGATGGGATGGCGGCGAAGTTCGTCGTATTCAGCAATGACCTCGCTTCCTACGCTCAGTTCACCGTACTTGATGTAGCCAGTGTGAAGCACATAACCAGCATATACCTGCACATTCTCAATGCTAATCTCTGCCTCGCCGTCCACAAGTAGCCTTCCGGTGTCGTATTCTTGTCCACCCTGCTCGGCGTAAAAGTTGGTCTTGTCCAAAAGGACACCAAACTGCTCGCCTTCGGGCACTTCTTTGGTGCTGGTGAGGAAATTCTTGTCGTGGTAGATAGCCTTGATGGTTGAAGTGATGTTCTCCCGGCCGTATTTGGCGGAATCGTCCGTCTTGGGAACATCATTCATGTTCTCCAGCGCGCCGAGGTCATGTACGTCCAATTTGACCAGTGTGGCTCCAGCCTTCTTTTCGCCCTTGCTGGCCTCGCGAGCCTTGTTCTGCGCATCCTCGACGTCTTTGTCGTTGATGTTGAGCCCACGCTCCTCAGCCATGATCTTTGTCAAATCGACGGGGAAACCGTACGTATCGTACAAACGCCATACATCGTCTCCGGGGAGGTCGTTGGAGCCCTTGGCCTTGGACTTTTGCGCATACTTTTCGAACATGGCTTCACCGCGATCCAAGGATTTGGCAAAACTCTTTTCCTCTTCGTCGAGAATCTCCTTGATATCGGATTCCTTCTTCCGGATCTCAGGGAACATTTCGCCCATTTGTTCGACCAGGGTGGGCACAATCTTGGAGAAGAAGTTGCCGATCTCGACCTCGAAGTACTTTCTCGCGTAACGAGCGCCTCGTCGCAAGACGCGACGCACAACGTAGCCTCGGCCAGCATTGTTGGGTACACCGCCGTCGGCAATGGCAAATGTCAGTAAGCGGACGTGATCAGCGACGACGCGGTATGCGGTATCGATTCCATCGGGGTCTTCTGCACCAAATTTGCCTCGGTAATCCCGCGCGCCGGTGATCTCCTGGATCCTCTTGAACAACGGTGTGAAGACATCGGTATCGTAATTCGACTTCTTGCCTTGCAAAACACAGACGAGTCGCTCGTATCCCATGCCGGTATCGATGTGTTTGTTGGGCAGAGGTCGCAACGACCTGTCCTTTTCACGGTTGTACTGCATAAACACATTGTTCCAGATTTCAATAACTTCAGGGTCGTCGGCGTTGACCAGCGAGGCAGCGTTCCTGTATACGCCGTTCTCAGGCTCCCTCAGATCGTAATGTAGCTCGGAGCAAGGTCCGCATGGGCCTTGGTCGCCCATCTCCCAGAAATTGTCCTTCATATCTCCGGGCAGAATGTGGTCTTCGGGTACTCCGATGCTCTTCCACAGCTCCTTGGCCTCAAGATCGGGTTCCAGGTCATCGTTTCCCTCAAAGTATGTGACATACAGCCTCCTGGGATCTATGCCATAGACCTTGGTCAACAGCTCCCAGCTGAAGTGGATGGTCTCCTTCTTGAAGTAGTCGCCAAAACTCCAATTGCCCAGCATTTCGAAAAAGGTGTGGTGGTAGCTGTCCTTGCCGACATCGTCGAGATCGTTGTGCTTGCCGCCTGCGCGAATGCACTTTTGCGAGTTGGAGGCGCGCTTGAGTTGAGCAAAATCGGAGGCGGGGTCAACGGTGCCGAGGAAGATGGACTTGTACTGGTTCATGCCAGCATTGGTGAAGAGGAGGGTGGGATCGGAGAGGGGAACCACGGAGGAGGAAGGGACTGTTGGGAGCTGTCAATGGGGTTTGGTCTTGTCCTGTCTTGCAGTAACATGTCGTCGAGATGTATATAGATGTATAGCGGGGCAAAAGGAAAAGATGGAGGGGTAGCAGCCAGACTCACCAAAGGTGTGGCCATTTTTCTGATTGAAGTATTCGAGAAAGGTATCTCGAACCTTTTTGGCACTCCATTCGTGCTTTTCGTCCTGAAGAGCCATGGTGTTGTGGGTGGTGGTGGAGTGAGAGGGTGTGGAGGAAGAGTGAGGGCGGAGGAGGAGCGAATTGGGAGCGGCAGGTGGGGTCGTCGTGGTGCGGCGAGCGGTGCGGGTGGACAATGGAGAAGAGGAATGTGAGGACGACGAAAAGGAAGAGGAAGAAGAAGAAGGAAAAGAAGAATACAGTCGACCACAACTCCAGCCAGAAGGGGAAGGAAATAATAAAGAAGGAGATGTTGGTATGAGTCTTTGCCGCGCCCCGTGACTCAGACGAGCAGCGTTGGAGAGGTGCATGGCCAAACAAGCCGTTGCGCCCTATGGTCAAGAAGTATGTACCTAGGTATGTTGTGTGTGATGCGGCTTAATCATCCATCCATCTATCCATCCACTCATCTACTTTATCGGTGAATAGAATCAATCTGCCTATCGATCAATCACTCATCGTAGTCGTGATTCCTCGGATGATAATGATGATGGTGGTGGATTGTCCTGTTCTTTGCGCGTTGAGCTTCGAGAAACTTCGGTATCGCGACAAGTACATATAGCACACGGCACCACCCTATGCATGCCAATCAAGCAATCAATTGATCAATGTTCCTGCCACTCTTCATCAGCTAACCGTAGACAACACTAACACAAAGAATCCGCACCATCAACGTCACCACCAGATTGAATAACCTAACGCGCTGGCAGAAGACAAATAAAGACGAGTCGTGAAGGAGGTTAGGTCCGCGAAGCGCAATCGATTCATCCATCCATCCACCCATCTAACCATGGCCGAGGTCGTAGCTCACCACCACAACCAACAACAACAGCAACCTAGCGCAGACGCACCCGCATCATCAGAACCACATCTCCAAATACCATCACGGTCGCAATCGCAATTACAATCCCAACAGGAGCCCGCGACCACCAACACCGCCACCACCGTCCCCCATGGCACCAAGCGCGCGCACGACAACACCTTCGAGCCGGAGCAGCGCCTGAGCAAACGCTTCGACCTCTTGAACCTGGGTACGTTATCCCCCACCCGCCCACGCGATCCGAGTCCACTAACCACGCAAAACAACAAACAGAAGCAAACGGCGCACGCCTCTACATCCCCATCCCAGGCGCGATAGACTCGACACCACATCCGACCCCACCAAACAACGACGTCGCGCCAATCTCCCTCTCGTCCTCGTCCTCGAAAAAGAACCCCCGGGCACGCAGAACACCCTCGTCTCGGAGTCGCGCATCGGCATATACCAAAAGCCAGCAAGATGCAGCATCCACAAATAGCAGCAGCAGCAGCAACGGCGGCGACTTAGCCGTCGCAGCAGGAACCCCACGAGCCGCAGAAGATGAATTCATGCAAATCGACCCCACCCCGCATAAACTCTACATCCACGACCTCAACGCCGAACTCTCCGACGACCTCTCCTCGGACGACGAAACCCCAATCTTCCTCTCAGACATCGAGCGCCACCTCTCCAAGATCCCCCGCCACGTCCTCTTAGCCGGCACCGCCACTTCGGACCTCCACCGCGACCCCCATCCCGCCGTTCCCGAACCGACGCCTGATAACCAGGTCGTGCTGTATAACGTTCCGAGTAGCCTGAGCGTGCCGCAGGAGAGGGATAGTGTGAGGATGGCGATTGTCGAGGCTAGGGCTAGGGTAAGGGAGAGGCAGGCTGGTGGTGCCGGCGCGGGTGCGGGTGCTGAGATATCGCCTGCGCCTGCGCCTGCGATGGCGAGTACGAATGATGCTGCAAATGCTGAGATGATACCCAATGCGATCGCGGATGCGGATGCTGATGCGGATGCCGATGCCATGGATATCGATTGACTCCATCAGTTGCGCGCGCGCGATAGAGAGATGTATACTTGAATAAATAATATTCATTCATATAGGACGAACCTCTTACACTCTTCTTTTTTTTTTTCCTCCAACGGGCACAACCAAAACTAATCCCACGGAATTTATTAATGTATTTTAATCAGTATTCATGGCTGTCTCTTTCTTTCTTCCTTTCTTCCTTTCTTTTTCTCGAAGAAAAAAGAAACATGTCAAGGATTTCTCATTTCTTGCCCGTCTCTTAAAAATCAAAAGTTTATTTTATTTATTTTTGCTAAATCCGTTATATTTTTTGTATACAAGTCTAAGGGAAAAGCTCTAATACTTTAAAATGCTCTATTCTGTGAATGCTAATATAATTTTTTTTTCTTTTTTTTTTCTTAAATATATATACTGTTGTCATTAACTTTTTTTCATCTTTCAATTTTTTGGTTGAGGAACAAGGAAGGAGATCCTAGATAAGACAAAGGCAGGACAACAGTCGACGTTCTGTGCTATTCTGCTGTAGCTGTGCTGTGCTCTGTGCTGTGTTCATAAAAGAGGGGGGGGGGGATGTAATCGTGAATCCTCCCTTCGCTTCTATAAGTCTCGCATCCCCCCATCCCCGCCAAAAACCAAAAAATACATTTGTAAACCATGATCCAGTCATGCATGTCCTTTGACAGAGAGAGAGAGAGAGAGAGAGAGAAGACTCCCCTCCCCAAAAGTCGGGAGTCAACGTTAAAAAACACACGACTCCAACTCGATCCAGCGTTCTCCTTCTTCTTCTTCTCCTTATTTTTCTTCTTCTCTCAAACACACCAACCCAGCCTCTTATTTCCGAAACTTTGAAAACATCTTGCTAACCGCCAATTTTGCCTGCATCGGCGGTCTCGGCGGCAACTGCTGCTGCTGCTGCTGTTGTTGGGCTTCCACATCCTGCCCCACGATCCCGCTCTGCTGCTGTCCCATTGGCATCATCTGCGGCGGCGGGTACTGCTGCTGCTGTTGCTGTTGGCCCATAGGAGGAGGAGGCATGCCGTACGGCGGCATCTCGGTGCCGTACTGGTCCGGTTTCCCGGGCGTGTACATGGGCGGGGGCTCCGACCACGTCCCGTCAGGGCGCTGCTGCGGGTACATGGCCGCTTGCTGCTGCTGCTGCTGCTGGCCGGGGACGTAGGGTTGCTGGGCGTAGAAGGCGTAGCTGTTTTGAGGGGTTTGGCCGTATTTTTTGCGCTCGCTGTAGGATACTAGCCACTATTCCCACATATACACACATCCTTGGTCAGTATATGCATGTTTGGGGGTTTGAGATGGGGATAGATGAAGTAAGGTAGGGAGGGGAAGGGGGGGGAAGAAGAACGAACCCTGTGATACCCCAGCAACGGCTTTCCCTTTCTCATGCGCTGCCGCGCGTGGATGTAGCCTCCTACAAACCATCCGACGAAGAAGAGGAAAAAAGCAGCTAGGATCGCCCATTTGACTATTATGCCCGTCTATATTCCAATCGCGAAGTGACGGTCAGCAAACGTTCCCAGTTTCTCATGTTGTTTAATCGCGTCGTAGACCAACCACATTTCTACTTCCTCGTTTTTCATTTTTTTTTTTTCGAGAGAGAGAGAGACGGTAGGGAAGGAGATGGGTGAGGATGGAGACATACCGACGAATACCAGAACCCATCTCGGAAACACTCAACCGTGCCATCGACATACTCGACGCAATATCTCTTGCTCAGAACCATGGTGATGACGGTGCGCTTTAGCAGCGGTAGGACGGTTTAAATAGGGGTTTCTTCTGTGCGCGGTGTACGTGCCTCCAGAAAGCTCGTTGAAGACGGAAAGAGGAGACAGAGAGAGAAGCGTAGAGAAGGTGTTAACAACAAGTCTATCAATTAAGGTAAAGAAGGAGATGGATAGAGAGGAGAGGGGAAAGCAAAGAAGAACAATAAAGGTAAAGCTTAATCCTCTCAGAGGCAATATTGTTAAAGAGAAGAGAAAAGGAAGAAAAAAGAGGTCGTTGATAGAGTAAGAGGGACGTAAAGTAGAGAAAGAGGCACCGCCACAAAAAAAGTAGGAAAAGGGAAAGGAAGCAGTTGCAATTAATAAAAGAAACAAAAGCCACGGAACAAAAACCCCCTCACGAACGAACTGCGACAAGAATAGAGAGTTCCTTGCTTGCTAGCTAGCTAGAGACGAGAGGAAAAGAGAGGGATGAAAATGGAACGGGACTCGGAAGGATAAGTGCGTGTGGCGGTGGGGATGGGGGGTTTTGGAGAAAGTGGAAGTGATGGACGGGTGGATGGATGGATAGATGGTACGTGATATCCTCGGGGGGGTTGATGCGAACGTGTCGCAGTGCTGTGGCAAGTGTGCTCGGATGTGGTGTTGTGGAAACGCATATGGGGGGATTGATGTTTCACCGTGTCTGTGTGTGGCTCAAGTGTGCTTTGTATACTTGGCTAACATGGGTATGTACGTGTTCCTCCCTTTTCTTTGTGCTGCGCTCATCATGGACTATTGCGAGATACAGGGGGCTGATTGATGGGTGTGTCTTGTCCCTCTCCCCTTCACTGTATGCAAATACCATGGTTGTCTGGTGGTGAGGTTGGGGAATGTCAGCAAGGAGAGAGGTCTAGTCTAAACGCGTGACAGTGACCGAGGCTACGCCTGTAATGTGCATATCCCTTGCATGCATGCACGCAGCAAGTGGGTCTGAAAAGCTTAGCCTACAACACCATCCGATGCGACACGACGCCTAACAGCCGCTTGAATCGTTTACATACGTCCGAACGATTCCATGTCACGCTTGTCAAGGGCCGTCTTCCTTTCTTCTTCCTCCCTATTCTTAGAGCTGTAAACCATTGATTCCATCGTCATCATCATCATTTATCAATTCATCGCAAGAGTGGACTGAAACGCCTTCGAAGCTAGCATCGTGCTTGCATGCATTTCCATCGTCCTACTTCTACACCGGGCCTATCTACTCCCTTTGCACCGCCAAACGCGCGTCGCTACACGTCGTGATACTCATCTATCCACCCCACCCATGCCACAGAATGCAGTCCCGGAAGCCTTCTTTCCATCTCCTTTGTCCAAACACCACAGCCGAAACCGCTCCCCCACCCCAGAGTATCAAGAATGGAGAAGAAGAGAGAGAGAGATAAACAAGTAAACATAGTTGTGGTATCGTTGGTTTTCCAAACGCCATGAACCCAGCCACCACATGTGGCGCAATGCCCTCCCCACAATCCATCGCTTTGCCTTCTCCGCCACACGCATCCATCAACAGTTTGCGTTGCTGTTCTAGCAAGCGATAAGAAAAGCCCATCTCAATGGGCACAGGGCACTGGACATTCAGTGATGCAAGACATAAAAAACTAATGGATAAGATTTCGAAGCGAAGGGCTGGCGCTGGCCCCGGTGCTCACTCGCTCCGTCGGTGGTGGCAACGTGACAGCTGGGACGTCTCTCATGGCCACGTCCCTGGGTGTCGACGGCCGACCAGGCGCAGGACTGCCATGGTGCATCGGTGGCGGATATCCCATCTGAGCAGGTGGTCCAGTAAAAGGACTCTCCGTCGATCGCGACGAGTTGTGCGCGTGTGGGTGAGTAGGCGAATAAGGCACGTGAGACGAGTGCATTCCGTTCATTATGATTCCACCGTTGGCCAGATGTATAGGCTGAGAGTGACCGTTCGGTGCAGGCGCATATGGTCCACGAAGGGGCGCAGGAGGCAAATGAGCGTGTACTGGTGGTCCCGAATAGGGCGGGTAGCCATTTTGCTGATGCGGCGGGTGGTACGGCGCGTGGTAAGGCGGAGGTGCATGTACCATCGGCCCAGGAGGCGCATGAACGATGCCATTGGGATGAGGTGGGGGGCGGCCTGGAGCCACAAGAGGCCCGCCATTCAGCCAAGCAGATGGGGGTGGTGGCTGCTGGTTAGAAGGAGCCCAAGGACCGCCAAGAGCAGCAGGAGGCGGGGGTGGAGCGACGAATGGCTGTTGTATCTGCGGTGATCGGAGAGGGAGTTGTTGAGACTCGGCCAGCGCGGATGCTGACCTTTCACGTTCATCAGGCTCATCCGGTGCGTTGAGCTTCCTCCAGTGACACTTTTGACACAGATAAGACACCGACTTAGCAGGCCTAATATCCGTATCAACCCTCAGTCGGTTGGAATGCTCCTGTGGGGCATCTGGCATGGGATGGTCCACCGTTCCGTTTGTGGATGCTGGATGACCGGTGTCGCCATTAACAGCAGCTGGTCCATCGGGTACACGTTCCAGGGCTTTTGGTGTTTCTTCGTCTTTCCACCACCGAGGGCTAGCATCAACACGGCATCTTGCGCATTTCCTGTGGGGCTTGAGCGGTGCAGGATCGGCTGGTTCCTCTTCTTTCGTTACGATGCCTGCAATGGAATGCCTTCCGCGAGCAGAGATAGGAGTTTGTGCTGTAACTGTAGATGTACGACGATTGGGCTGGGTTGACGCAGTTGTAGGTGCGATGGTACGGGTTGACTGGTCTACGAGGTTTGCTTTACGTGCCGTACCGGTCAAGGTGAGATCTGCTTGCTTGAACTCGCGGGCAAACAATTGCAGCACGACCAGGTCTGTCCCTTCCACTGCTTCGTTCATCGGATGGAAAGCCGTCTTGGGGGAGTGCTCCTTGCACCAGATTGCGGCCATCATCGTGCCTGTCTCACCATTCAAGGTGACTGTAGGCACAGTATCGCGCCGTGTTGCCTTGACTGGCGTCATGTCGAAGCCGAAAGTATAGCCGGCGTTGTGTGCGCAACCCACATGGAAATTCGCGTGACACTGTAAACAAGAAACGCACGCGCCAAATGTACTTTTGCAGAGTTTGCAGGCCACTTCGTATCGCAATGTTGGCGCACCAATGCCTTCGGCCATGTCGAGTCTACTGGCGTTGCTGTACTTCAACTCGGGATGCCACAGCGCGCAGTAAACATGAACCCAGTTATTGTCGGCTGTACGCTTGAGCGGATCGCGGGGAAATGTTGGCCGTCCCTTCTCCTGCTGTTGAAGACGGTATTCATCCCTTGCTTTTTCCACTAGATCCTTCTCCAGACGCTCTTTCTCTCGCTCCCGGTCGGTTTTCTTCTTGTGAGAGACCTTTGGCGGCTCATACATGTCTGGCTCTGTAGCTCGTTGAGGGCATAGTACACATTCATAGTTCTATTCCACGGATTAGCCGAGTTTCAGGGCAAGTTCCCGATGTACTTACATAAGATACACTCTCCTTCTTGTCGTTCTTACACGTATCGCAGAACCATTTGTTAGTTTGTCGCACTTCCTCGACTCCGTAGCAAAACTTATGCACAGTCAACCTACAGGCGGCGCATTCCAACCGAGCACCCTCTGTTTGTCGACAAACAGCACAGGGTAAAGCTCGAAGTCGCGGTTGGGAAGGAACGGGAGGCGGTGTTGGCGCTTTGGGGGGTGGTGGAGGTTTCTCCTTTTCTTTCTCCTTTTCCTTCTTCTTCAAGACAGGCTCTGAGATCGGAGTGGAGGTTCCGCTGTCCGAGGCGGCGGCGGCGGCTGCTGCTGCTGCTGCTGCGGCCGTAGTCTTTTGCTTTTTCTTGGGGGGTTCGGGAGTAGCCTGCGCAGCGGCGGGGGGCAACTCTGCGTACTCCGGTACGTAGTTGGATGGAGTAGGATCGGCAGCTGCGGCATAGACTTCGCGCAAAAGCTCCTCGTCGATCCTTCTCTTCCAAGCTTTCCCGCCGCCCTGAGCCACTTTCTTCGCAATCTCGTCTGTGTTTTCCCACTTGACCGCATACTTGCGCCACAGGTTTGCGCAGCGTTGGCAAAGCGCCACCACATGGCCAGTGGATTTCTCTTTGCCTGCCCGACCATCTGGGGGAAACGTCTGCCCTGGAACAGCACCCGGCGCACGTCTCCATTGTCTTGAATGGCGCGCACTGCAGAACTTGCACTGGAAGGTTCGCTTCCGGTGATAGGCCTTCTCGTTATCGAAGGCTGAATCATCGTAGTCGTGGGCGATATCATCGAGAAGACGGGTCTGTGAAGTGTCGGCTTCCGCTTTCTTTGCCTTCCCTTTGCGATTCGTATACGAGCCCCAGATTTCTTTGCCCTTGGATGTCTTTTTCCACATGTAGTAATAGCGCACAGCATCTCCATAATGCATAGTCTTGCTGGTGTGTAGTCGAACACTACGGATCTCGGAGCCATACTTGGAAACACCCTCGTTCCATTTTTTCTCTTCTTCTTTTGTCAACTCCGGCTCCTTGAGGTCCTTTCTCTTATCAATCTTCTTGACCTGTTTCAGAGCAGCCTCAACATCATATTGGTATTTAGTAAGAAGCGCCAAGCATCTGTCCAGGAAATTGGTGCAGTGAGGCTCTACCCCCACGTGAGATTTTGCAAATGCTTTGGCTCGGGCCATATATGCTTCGACCTGCTCCGGGGTGATGGAGGGACCGTCATCCTCTCCCCGTGTAGAGTGCACGCCGAGCGGGGGCATCTTGAACATGAGCTCTGCAGTGCATTCCTTGTCCTTGTTGGGTAGATCTTCGCCTCGGCGGACATACCCTGGTGGTTCGTCCATTACCCACTTGGGTCGCTTAGCCCTTTCCACCTTGTCGGCTTCTATGGCAGCTACTGTCTCTTTGGACAGTTTGGTATCCTTTTTGTGGCCAGAAGATTTGACGTAGCGCTTTTTGATCTCGGCAGGCTTAACGAGCTCAACGGGGCGCCCATGCCAAACATATACGTTGGCTTGATGTCGCGGTCCCAGCCGGGAACTGGCACGAGGATAGATTGCTCGATCATCGTACTGTAAGGCGTCTTCCACGCGGCAGTGAATACCCAAGTAGCGCATCGGCCACATCTTGGCGAGATCTGATTCAGGTTGTGAACTGGCATGACTGTCGATTGGCCCATCATCGTTGGGAGTAGGTGCTGTCGTTTCAGGGTTCGGGTCCTCTTCTTCTTCGTCGACGATTTCCTCATCCTCGACTTCATCCTTTTCTGCTCCCACTATAGGCGTTCTTTGGGCTTCGAGACGTTTTTCCTGAGCTCTACTACAGGGACCGCAAGCCCAGGCGAAGCCACGAGAAGGTTTCTTTTGCAAAGGCGGGCGCACGCAGTTCATGTGGTATGTATTGTGACATACGGCGCACTCGACGGAATTGTTGGAGGCACAAAACTCAACACAGCGTTTACATGTTTTGACGGCGCTGGTCAGCTCCTTGAGTCGGCTGGTCTCGAGACAGATGAACTTCCATCGCTGGTCCAAGGCCTTCTTGACCTTGTCGGGAACATTGATGACTTGCGAGGTGGGGATGACTTCGTAGGCACGTTGGATGAATCGGTCCCACACTTGGCAGAACCAGAAGCTGTCCTTCATCTTGCGATACTCGTCCAGGTCGCCGATCTCGCTCCGGTGCAAGACTTTGCACTTTCCTCGGAGTGACGTAATTGGACAAAGGTCCGAATGCATGGTCGCGTAGACGCAGCGCGTATCGGTGGTGTGGCGCTGGGCATCCCGCGGGCGGTAAAACCAATTGACCCTCAGAGACTCGACGCGTTTCTTGGGGTCGTTTTGGACATGAATAAATTCCATGACCCGGCACAGGTAGTAAGGCTCTCCGGGCGGCTCGCACACCAGGTACACTTGGTCTGCGCATCCAATCAGAAACAGGCGAGATGAAAGCTGTGGCGCAGCACGGCAGCAGCAGGGGGGAGGGATCGCTTGTACTCACCATTGATGGAAACAGTCTGGCCATCGTCGGCCTCGAGGTGATCGCCCTGGAGGATCGCGCCAGTGTTTTCAAAGGTCATCATGGGGTTTTCGCGCGCGCTGGACGCTGCCGCTGCTGCTGCTGCTGCCGCAGCGGCAGCGCTGTTGGCACGCTTCCCGGCTGCCTGGCTTGGCGCGGCCGCATTTGCGCTGGCATGATTGCCGTTGGTGGTTGCATGGGCGGCGGCAGCATTTTTGCGTCGTTTGGGGGCAGGTGCCGGGGCTGGGGCTGGTGTTGAAGTCGAGGTCGGGGTTGCTGATGGGACGGGGTGCACGCTGCTGTCTTTTGAGTGGTTGGCCGGATTGCCCCACGGCGGCGCATTGCCCTGCTGTCCAGCGCCGGAACCTTTCTTTGCACTCACACCTGCCGCCTGCCCGTTTTCCGTGGCCACGGATGCACGCGAGGGCGGCCCCGAATTGTTTTCGTTGGACGAGGCTGGCTGGGCCATTTCGAAATCCATTTCCACGTCTTCGGCATAATTGACCCGTGATGCACGTCCCGTGCGGTTACGCGATCGCGTTCCATAGGGTGCTGCAGCAGGCGGCTCCTTGGGCTCCTTTGCTGTGGCATTAGATGATGAGGTCGACGCGGGCGCGCCGGCAGAGTGCGATTGACCTTCTGCCTCAGAAGGGCCCGGCGTGCTGTCAGTCGTCCGTGTGGAGTCGCGGGCGCCTGCACCGTCGACGGGTGTTGAGGTCCGCGTAGAAGATGCCTTGCTGGCAGCCTTTCGGGGAGGAGTCACTTCCGGGCCAGCAGTCGAGGTGGTTGAATTGGAGGAAGCGGAATTGCCAGTCCGTGTCGGTGCTGCACCGGTCTGATTTACGGCCTTGAATGCTGGAGCGTCGCCTCCATTACGCACCTCGACCATGGTGAGAACACCAAAGCGGGAGGGCGGGGGGAGGGAAAGTAGATGCAGGTATGTATGGTGGAGGTTTGGGGCTGGGGGTTTAGTCGTGGATCCCTCTTTTAAATGGCCGTGATGAAAACAAGTGGCAATGGAGAAAACGAGACCTGGTGGTGGATAGGCGGGTGGACGTGAGAGCGGACCCGTGAGAAGCGAATATCAAGGCAGCATGGGATGCGAATGGGGAAAGGCAGAGATGGATAATCAAGAAGAGAAAATCGGGAAGGGGAGGAACTTTGATATCTGGACGGGGAGGAGCTTCCAGCCCGCTGCAGGTAACAAGCCCAGCGCGAGTTACAGAGCGGGAACGCAGCAAAGTGGAGAGGAGGTTGCAAGAGGGGAGAGAGTAAGAGGAGGAGGAGAGAACGTTTGATGGGAGAGAGAGGCGGACGGTGGATGGATGCATTGGGCAGACCAGGATCCAGGACGCCAAGATCTTTGACTAGCTCGAATATTATAAGTAGCTAATTGGGAGCATCTGATGGTTATGTCTGACAGACGAACGGTTGGCTTTGCAGCCTCCGACACGCCCACGCAATGGGAGCTGCCGTCCCGAGAACCACCCTCTTCGCGGGGGCCGCCCTCAGAGAGACGTTTGCCATCATCTATCGCCATGCCCTGTGCTGTCGAGTGGCCCCGTTCACGCTCCTCGGGTCAACAGTCGCAACCAACATATGCTGCAGCGCCAGGCCACGGCGGGAGCCCATGAGCATCGCCCGTGGCCCTGCGCAGACGCCAATCGTCAGGGGATGCCCATTATGTGTGTACATGGAGTCGTCGGTGGTTTCTTATCCTGATGTCCATCTACATACTTACTCAACAACGTGTGGTGTGTGGTGTTTGTGCGGATGCAAAAGGGCCGCTGACTGATCGACTGCGGTATCTGATATCTACCCTTCCCGTAACACGCTCCCTCCACCGGCCAGAGGTCAGTACATCAGACGCTGCTGGGCAAACCAGTTTTGCTCTGCCAGCTGCGTCACAGCAGCCGTTGATTTCTTCCGCATTGATTTCCATAGCGTCCATCATATGGACCCACCCACCAGATGCCTGCCACGTATGTGAGAAGTCTGCTCCGAGTTTGCAGAGGAGGCCGTTTGCGCATCATCTGTAGCGACTGGGCATCTACGGGAGAAACGCTACTCGACACTGGGGGTTTTGATGGCAGGGCGCGAGGAAAGGTGAAGCCAGGCTTGCGTCGACGCGATAGGGGTGGTGGCCGACGAAGGTGGTGAGGTAAATTAGCGCCGTTTCTAACTGCAGGGTTTTGGAACGTCCTGCCTCTTACCTCAACGACCAGCGCTGACGAGGCCGAACGATCAAAGGCAAACACATGTCGGCATCCATGAATTGCATCGGCCGGACGATGCCATCCGATCCACGGGGCGCCCAGGAGCTGATTCTGCATCACGGCCATGGAGAATTGCGTGGGTTTCGCCGCCCTCTCCTGTTCGCGGCCTTCAAACCTAGTCTGACTCTACAGCCTGCCCTGGCCTGCCCTCTCCAAACGTGCGAGGGGAAACTCCCGAACAGCAGCCTCTCGTGCAAAAATACTCATTCATCGATCCTCAGGTATGTATGCAATTCTCGGCTACATTATACTTGGGCAGATTATCGACGTGATGGCTGTGTGGCTACTACTACGTACGCACGCATATGTATGCCTTGCCCTGTAGGCTGTCCTGCCATGACCTACTAGGTCCCGGCTATGGGCGCCTCAGCAGCTGTCTCAGACGGACCGACGCTTTTTTTTTCGCCTTCGTGCTGCTGCTGGATGGTTAATCCACCAGGCAGAATGCACGACAATGATTATATCACCACTGCTGTGATTGGAACACGGGCACCAGCCCCCGAACAAGCGAGAGAGAGAGACAGTGGAGCGTTCGTTTTTCCCCGTGCCATCCAAGTTACCATACATACATATGTACCTTACGTACATACATGGACACAGTACCATGCGCGTACACACACTCTCTCTCTTTCTCACCCTGGGTTCGTATATGTGCGCTATTTCGGATTCCTTGCTTCGGGACAATGCGCTCGCTACACGTCCGTCTCGTTGGCCAGCATCCAACCATTGAATGCATTCTCCCGCCACTCCTTATCGACAGGAAAGGTGCTTCAATGCCATCTGAAGAGGGAAAGAAAAAAAAAAGAAAAATGGTAAGCGTGGGGGATGGCGAAAACAGCACGAGGTGACGAGCTGGCGACGATGGAGGAGGCGCGCCGGCGAATCAGGCGACGTTGATGATTTGCTGCATTCCGGCCGCTAGGCCTGTTCCGTCCCAACGTAATTCGACCAAGCACAACCACCATCACCGCATCTGGTCCGCCAGCATGGCATGTCATGGCTACATATCGCCATGGCCGGCCGTGGCAATCAATCCTATGCATCGCCTGTTTGATGGAGATGATCCTGCTGTCACACATCGCATTATCCATCTGGGGTGGAGTCCATCTCCTGTGTCCAGCTAATCAGCTGCGGCCCCCTGTAAAAGAAAAAGCTCTCTTCGGCGGATTAACGTGCGTGCGCCCCCCGACCAGTGGTCGCGTGAGTTAGCCCCACCCCAAATCGGCACATCATCATCATCATCATCATCACCAGCACCAACGCCAGCACCAACGCCAGCACCAGTCGATGCTAGCCTTCACCTCCTCCGCATTGGATCCCGATAGGTACCATCGTCAGTCATAGTGCCGATGTGGCAGTCTTGCTGTCATCACGAGTTACACCCTGTCCTGCCCTTGCGTCCTCATTCAATTCTTGCAAACCACCTCCCTACCAGGGATATACCCCCGGATTCACGAGATGCCAGTGACACGCATACACATGCCCTCGTACATCACTTCGATTCACGCCTTGCAGTCATCTCCTAATTATACCACGCGTCTATACATAATCACATTGCGTTGCACGGCATGAGAGTGGTGAGATGCGTACGTGAAGAATGTCTTCATTCACAACCTAGGAACTATTAACTCCATGGGATACACAGCAAACAGCAACTCCAAAAACCCCTCGTCCCCCCCCCTTTCCCCCTGCACCATATTACTAACTCCCCCACAATCAACAAAAGATGCCTATTTACAAGGCGAAGATGGCCATGAATCCAGCGAGGCCGGCACCGGCGAGCTTAACAGAGTTGGAGCCAGCAGCATTTCCGGAAGGCTGAGAACCGGCTTCAGAGGCAGCGCTAGATGCACCGGAAGCAGCACTGGAGGCACCAGATGCGGCAGCGTTTGTTCGGGAAGCACCTATCATGAAGTATCAATATCTAGAGATCCGCCAAAAGCAGATGGGGGAGGCCAAAACTTACCAGAAGAGGCAGCGCTTCCAGCAGCGCTTCCAGCGGCGTCAGTAGCTGAAGCGGCAGCGCCAGCAGCAGTCGAAGCACCGCCAGGGGCAAAGGGAGCAATCGTCTGGGAAGAGGGGAAGAGGCTGTAGAAGCAGTCTTGCTGGCACTTGGCGTACTTGTCGGTGGCCTCGGGGGATCCGTCGCCCTGATCGCACTTGGCAGCGCACTCGTTGGTGTCGATGGCCTGGCTCTCGTTGGGACGGGCAATTCCGAGGCAAGCGGCCTTGCAGGTCACGTCGCTATCATCGCATTTGGCGACACACTGGAGCTCCGGAGAGAGCGAGGCCGAAGGAGCAGCGGGAGCACTGGTGATGGTGCTGGACTGGGCGAGGGCGCCAGCGGCGAAAACAGCGAGGGCGATGGTGTACTTCATTTTGAAATTTTGTTTTGGTTGATGGAGCAAGTTGGGACGAAACGAGCAATGGTATGTATTTTTTTTCGGATGATCAACGGACGGAGCGAAAGCGACAGTGATGTTGGTATATTAGTATAATAGTAAGTATGGAGGGGATTCAGCGAGCGAGTGAAGTGAAGAAAGCAACTTGGGAGGGGAGGGGAGAGACGATTGGGCGTGGACGGAACGAAGACTTAATAGATAAATTGGGTTCTCAGGGGACAAACAAGCCAATAACAACTATCCCCAGTCCGTTTCATAGCGTCATGTGCTGCGGTCTGGGCGCTCATGCAGCCCGGGAAGGAGCGCCTTTTAGAGGGACACACACTCAATAAGGTGGACACTGGGGGGCAAGGGGGGCAGGGATGCACTTGCCGAATTGGCGGAACGCGCTAGCCCAACCTGGACTAGCCTGGGCTGCTGCCCTACTGTATTCTACGCGTCCTTGTTGTCCCCAACGTCCCGCGTCAATCAATTTCCACGGTCCATGCGTGCAGACGCGGTCAACACTCCTCTCGCAACGCGCATTCGAGGCAGATGGCCGATAGCGATGCCTTCGACGACGACGGCTTCGACGACTCAGCATTCCTGGCCGCCGCCTCGCAGGCCGAGCAAGAAACATGTCCTCCATTCCGCCCATCGCCACGGCCACTGAAACGCCAGAAACTAGCCCAGGCCAACGACCCGATCCAGAAGATTCCGCCAAGAAAACAACAACATCGCAACAACCCCTTCATTACCGACGACGAAGACGAATCCGGGGAAAATGGAGACATTTCCACCACCGGGAAGAGAAGGCGAAGTTCGCGTCCCAAAAAGGATCATGACGTGCAGGATGACGAGTCGTCGACCACCAAGAAAGAAACCGTCGCAGACAAGAGGAAGAACAGGATTCACGTGCCCACTGTAAATCTGGATTTAACCGATGCTTTCTGCTCCCAACTGCCTCAGGAGCCCTCGCCCCCGTGGAAACCCCGTGGTGCGATATGGCAAAAGCCATCCACCAGTATTGGTGTGCACCAGACCACCTTGACGGCATCGCGGTCATCCAATGTAACCAAAACGGCAACCCTAACGGAAAAGGTCGTATTTCCACCTAAGCCACCCACATTGGCCAGCCGGCCTGCACCACCTCCAAAGTATGACCCAACACAAGATCTAGATGATCTGGGGGATCTGCCTTCGGATGCATTTGCATCGTCACCCTTCTCGTCTGCCGATTTGGAAGATGTTGTGGTCGTGTCGGAGACACGAAAAGAAGTGGTCGCTCCCCGGAACGGTCTGCGGCAAACAACGCTCTTTGGGCGCCCGACCGTGGACGGCGTGATTCCACAGTCGCAAGTCAACAAACGATACAACTTCGTCAAAGATCGAAAAGCGGAACCTCCTACCCATCACAAGTTGGACCCTGAAGCGATCAAGACCTGGGTGTATCCCACCAACTTGGGAACCATTCGAGACTACCAATTCAATATTGTTCATCGTGGTCTATATCACAACCTTCTCGTCGCTCTACCGACTGGTCTGGGGAAAACATTCATCGCTGCCACCATAATGCTCAACTATTTCCGATGGACTACCGAAGCACAGATTGTCTTTGTCGCCCCTACAAAACCCCTCGTTGCGCAGCAGGTAGATGCTTGCTTTCACATTGCCGGCATTCCTCGTTCGCAAACAACCATGTTGACAGGTGGTGTCACTCCGGCAACTCGAAAGGAGCAATGGGAGACCAAGAGAGTGTTTTTCATGACCCCCCAGACGCTGAACAACGACCTCAAGATGGGCTATGCTGATCCAAAAAAGATTGTCTTGCTGGTCGTGGACGAAGCACATCGTGCGACAGGCGCCTATGCGTACGTAGAGGTCGTGAGCTTCTTGCGGCGGTTCAATTCCAGCTTTCGCGTCCTCGCGCTGACCGCCACTCCGGGTGCCGATGTAGAAGCTGTGCAAACAGTCATCAACGGTCTTGACATATCGAGAGTCGAGATTCGTACCGAGAAGTCCATGGACATATCTAGATATGTCCATCAACGCAAAATCGAGAAGCATGTCTTTGCTAACAGCGAGGAGATGGAGATGTGTATGGACTTGTACGACAAAGCACTGGAGCCGTGCTTCAAAAAGGTGGTCGGAACTGGCATGTTCTATTCTCCCAATCCCCGTGATGTTACACCTTATGGGTGCACACAAGGTAGAAGATCTTGGTTTCAAGGGGCTGGAAAGGACGCCAACCAAGGTTATAAGAACATGGTCAACACCATCATAACGGTTCTGGCGTCAATATCACAGTCAATGGAGTTACTCAAATTTCATGGGATCGGTCCGTTCTACACGAAGTTGAAGGATTTTCGTGACTCGCAGGCCGAGAAAAAGTCCAAGTACAAGAAGGAGATATGCGACAGCGAGCACTTTAAGACGCTTATGAACAGACTAAGTCTGTGGATGAACGACGAGAATTTCGCAGGGCACCCCAAGCTCGAGTACTTACAACAGGTAGTCTTGGAACATTTTGTTAATGCAGCCGAAAACGGAAATCCTGCGGACGGCACTGCTGTACAAACCCGAATCATGATTTTTGCACACTTTCGAGACAGTGCCGAAGAAATTGTCCGGGTGCTAAAAAAACATGAACCGATGATCAAACCTCATGTGTTTGTTGGTCAGCAGAACTCCAAGAACTCTGACGGCATGGACCAAAAAACCCAGCTAGCGGTTATTGAGAAATTCAAGAACGGAGTTTACAATACCCTGGTCGCTACCTCTATTGGCGAGGAAGGTCTCGATATTGGTGAGGTTGATCTCATCATCTGCTACGACTCGAAAGCTTCGCCGATTCGAATGCTGCAACGCATGGGTCGAACGGGACGAAAAAGAGAAGGCAAGATCATCATGCTACAAATGCAGGGCAAAGAGGAAAACGACGCAGCCAAAGCCAAGGACAGCTACGAAAAGATGCAGGAACTTATCGCCAAAGGTGACAGCTTCGCATTCCATGATGACGTTTCAAGAAGAATCATACCGCCTGATGTCGAACCTGTCGTCGATCGCCGGCCAGTTGAGATTCCTTTGGAGAATTCCCAGGCGGATTGGCTTCCCGAACCGAAGAAGGGACGCGGAGGCAGGGCGCCGAAGAAGCCAACAAAGAAATTCCACATGCCCGATGGTGTTATAACAGGCTTCGTCACTGCGAATCGAATGGATGAGGAGGTCAAATTGACAGGGCGGCCCAAGAAGGCTGTCAAAGTATATCCGAGCGAAGAAGTGCTGCCATGGCCCTCGCTGGAAGAAGTTGTGCTGGACGAAGCGGCCACCAAAGATCTAGAACGTCGCTTTCAAACTGTTTATGACGACGATGAAGCTCCGATTGTGGGCCCAGTTGACTTCAATGCGCAGTTGGACCATCAGCGCGCTCTGACAAAGACACACATTCTACGAAAGCATGGTAGCAAGACGCAATCGTTTGTTGATATGCTTCAACGAATACACCACATGGATGATGATCGTATTGATACGTTCGAGCGAAACCTTCACAGGTCTGATTGGAAATCGATGCCTGAGCACGTAGTAGTGTCAGATACCGAGCCAGTCAGCATTGCTGACCCCCCAGTGGATGATGATTTGTGGGCAGATGATGATCCTGCATCACAACCAATGCCCAAAAAGAAAGCAGCAACGGCCAAATCAACAACCAAAGCCACTACAACATCCAAAAAACCCGCTGTTTCCAAGCCTATCGTTTCCAAGGCTGCCGCTCCCAAGACTGTCGCTCCCAAAGCCGCCCCTAAAGCAGTCCCCAAAGCAGTCGCCCCCAAACCTGTCGCTTCAAAGGTAGCAGCCGGTCCTGAACGCCGTAAAAAGACCGCACCCATCGAGGCAGCTACGCCTGTGCGTAAATCGAAGACGACGTCGAAAAAGACCAAAAAGCAGACGCCCGACTGGCGCGTATGTGATGCTGCAGGGGAGGGAGCTTCATCTTCACCACCACCCACAGATCCCCAAATGAGATTTGCATCTCAAGCTGAGACGCTGGGTTCCGACGATACTGTTGGGGGATATGAACCTCAAGATACCCAGGCTTATCGGTTAGACTCGGACCTCAACAGCTTCATCGCAGAAGACGACGAGGACGCGGAAGTGCAAATGTCGGACACGAGCCTCCCCGAACTGAATCTAAGTGGTGTTGGAAGCGGAACACAAGCGATTGTGAAAGCTAGCAAACCCAGACGTCAGAAGATAGCGGAGAAGATTTTCACAAGTGACATTACAGACAATGATGCCCGAGTCAGCAGCGACAGCGATGACGAGGTGCCCATCAATCCTAGAAGAAGAGTGCGAAGGGTGATTGACGATGATGACGACGATGAAGACGAGTAACGGATCGTCGCGTTTGAACTAATCTGGAAAGCTTTGGGTACTTTGGTAGACTGTTTTGGTGTCACTCTCATGTGACATGTTCTCTCGTATAATAGAATAATTGGGGGATCAACATAAATAGCGAAATGTTCATTAGACAGCCCCCGGGCGGTGAAATCGAGTAAGATGAACAATGGCATCCGATGAAAAGAGCGTGCCGTGATTGATGGATCTATTCGAATTGCTTCCAGTACGCAGGATCAAAGCCATGCATTGCGTTTGTGTACTTATCCCCGGCCTTTACCCATGCTTTGATTCCTCCCACCAGAGTCAGAGACTGTATATCCTTGTCGTCCTTGTCGGCTAGATAGTCTGCAAACCAGGCTGAACATCGCGGGCCTCGTCCACTACTTGAGCCTGTGCAGATGAATGAGAATTGCGGTGTAGAGTTGAAGTTAGTCGGGGGATGGATGCCACCAACATTTTCCATCAAGACAAGAAGAAAAAAATACTCATACCACAATAAAAAGCGACCTTCTTCACCCCAGCCCTTTTGCACAAATCATACAGCACAGCTCGGTTCCAGTAAAAGGACTGCGCGGGAATGTTCAAACTACCCTGGATCGTGCCGCCCTCGTAGTCTGTTCGACGCACATCCACGAGGAGCAGATTGTCTGATGTGGCGGGATCGGAGAGGGAGGAGAGGGCGTCGTCATGGGTGAGGAGCGCCGCGGTGCTGATGGGTGCAGGGAAGGCGTTGTACCAGGGCGGGGGTTGGGAGGTGGATGTCATTTTTTTTTTCTTTTCTTGGTGTTTTGATTGTCTGGAGGATCAATGTCAATGGGGTTGAAGGTGGTGGTGAGGTGGTGATGATTACTTAAGCATATAGGCGGGGGGATGGGACGAATCAGCCCTACGGGCGGTGGGCGGCGTGTCCGGACGAAAAGAGATGAGAACGTCACACGCTAACAAAGGCCACCTTTCACACGCCCTCAACAGTAGTAGTCCCCATTATGTATGGTTCGACCACAGCGTGATTGATGACAATCCCACACCTTCTCTCTTTCTGTCTCTTTGATTGATGATTTCTTGTCGCTGACTACCGTGTCCCTTCATTTATATTGTACATATATATATATGCACTATCCCGTCGCTCCTTACCTGCTTGCCTCGTTTGTCCCAAATTAAGCCCTGAATAGGACATTACTCCCGCCACTCCCCATACACCCCGTACCTACGTACATACCCATCTATCTACTTATCCGAACCACCTTCATACCCTCCGCCAATTGCCGCTGCGGTACAACTGGCCTCTTGGAGCCCTTGTCGTATCTCCATATATACATGTGCTGCGAGCCCGGTAAGTCGCATACCCTGCCTGTGTCGTCGTTGCGCGTCGTCGCAGATGTTTGCTGACCTCTCAACAAGTCTACCTCTGCACTGCCGTCATAGCTTCAAATCCCCTTGAACATGCCGTCAGCTGCCCAGGTTTTCTACTTGGCTGTGTTTTCGCTGCTGTGCGGCTCACACGCTGAGAAACCAAAGAGCGTCCCTGCAAACGTCTGCGATGTAAGCAACAACCACAACAAACCCTCCTGCAACCCTCCCAAGCACAGTCCACACCACAGTCATTCTAACATCTACCCCCAGCTTGAGCGTGGCGCCATAGTATCCGATGCCTGTGCGAGCTACGACACCCTCGAGCAACTCAACGATGCCATATACCCTTACCTCAACTCCATCACCCAGAATACCGACTTCTTCTCCCACTACCGTCTGAGTCTCTTCAACAAAAAATGCCCCTTCTGGAGCGACGAGAATGGCATGTGTGGGAACGTGGCCTGCGCGGTAAATACACTGGATAATGAGGAGGATATCCCGTTGGTCTGGCGAGCAAAAGAGCTGGGGAGGCTGGAAGGTCCAACTGCACAGCATCCGGGGAAGACGCAACAAAGGGAAAACAGGCAGAGACCCCTCCAAGGAGGTCTAGGCGATGGGGTTGACGAGAGCTGCGTGGTGGAATACGATGACGAGTGCGACGACCGCGACTATTGTATCCCGGAGGACCAGTCGGCCACGGCAAAGGGAGATTACGTGTCGCTTGTGGACAATCCCGAGCGCTTCACGGGGTACTCTGGGGTGGGATCTCAGCAGGTCTGGGAAGCCATCTACCGCGAGAACTGCTTCAGCAAGCCTCCGAAAGGTGTTTCGTCGAGCGTGCAATCTCCCTTTGGGGGTGCTTCTCCGTTCGGCGGGTTCGGCAGCGAACAGCAGCTGGAGGCCGCCAACCAGCTGCGCAATGTCATGAAGCAGCAAGGCTTCCAGCGGAATGTAAAGTCGGCAATCGCCAGCGGAAACGCACCGGCACGACTGGACCCTGTCGAGTTTGACGACACTTGCATTGAGAAACGTGTTTTCCACCGAGTGATATCGGGCATGCATTCATCCATCTCGACCCACTTGTGCTACGATTATCTCAATCAGACTACTGGCCAATGGCATCCCAACCTGGCCTGCTATGAGGAGCGTCTTCACAATTATCCCGATCGCATCTCCAACCTCTACTTCAACTACGCACTTATAATGAGAGCTGTGGGCAAGATAAAGCAGCACATCAAGGACTACTCCTTCTGCTCTGAAGACCCCGTACAGGACGAGCGCACCAAGAACTCGGTCCTTCGTCTAGCCTCGGCTCTACCCGACGGACCAGAAGTGTTTGATGAGACCGTCATGTTCCGCGACCCCGACGCCATCGTCCTCAAGGAAGATTTCCGCAACCGCTTCAGAAACGTGAGCCGCATCATGGACTGCGTGGGCTGCGACAAGTGCCGTCTCTGGGGAAAACTCCAGACAAACGGCTACGGTACCGCCCTCAAGGTCCTCTTCGAATTCGACGAAAACGACTCTTCAAAGGACCCGCCGCTCCGTCGGACCGAGCTTGTTGCTCTCATCAATACCATGCATCGTCTTTCCCATTCCCTGCGCGCCCTCCGGGAATTCAGGCGGATGATTGAGGACCGAGATGATATTCCCCGCATCCCTGCCAAGTCGACGCCAAAGACGGAAAAGGAAGTGCAGAAAGTCAAGGACGCTCTCGGTGACGATGTCGAGGATAAGGCGTCTGCCAAGGAAGACGATGATGGGGTGCCGGACTTCACTCGCGACTGGGATGCCTCCAAGATGACCGCCATGGAGGAATTCTGGGCTGAGTACTATCTTATACAGCGCGTCTTCATATATGTTTTGAAAAGCTGGATGGCGCTTCCGAAGAAGTTGTAAGTTTTTTTCTTTTCTTTCTTCCTTCCACTGGAGCACGACTTTGCGAAATTACATGATGATTAGAGGACTGACCAAGTGAAACGATAGGTCCGAGATTATGATCTTTGAACTCTCGCGCTTGTGGGATTGGTGGTTGGGATACCAGTCCGCACCCAGCGGCTGGCGATGGCAGTTCACCGTGCCTCGCGAAGAATTGTAGAGATGGATAAGATAAAAACGGAGTGCGTAGTTTTGTTGTTGTGAACATGGTACATAATCTGTCGTCCATTTGATATGTCATGTATTCACAGAGACATCTTACTCATTTGATAGAGATCATCGGCTGGGCGTTTTGCATATTCGTGTTGCGGCGTTTTGTTAGATGGGCGATTGAAGATTTGAGGGCAACGGAATATTCTTCGGTCAGTCCGTCTCAGATATCTAGAGCAAGCATTGCGTGTGGCGTTTTTTTTTCTGTCTAGGAATACAACAAGATCATCATCGTCATCCCAATATATCGATCCATCCATGTAGTCACAAAGATTGAAGACGATGATGGACGAGCAGCGAAACATGATGATGTCAAGCTAAACCACTTTAAGAGTTAGCGTTTCACCCTTTCTCGCGACCGACTTGGATATAAAACGAATGCGGTGACACCACACTCTCAACTGCCTCGAGACCCCGTCACACTGAACAGAAAAAATACTGAATCTAGTTCCAAAACTAGATTCATCGAGAAAATTCAGGTAAAAAAATGGCACTATCATCCAGTAACACCCAGGATGGAATATCAAATTGCTACATTGCGCGTTCCAGTGTCTGTGTGAAGGGTAGTAGTAGTACTACTGGTGGACAACGTGTGGGCAACGGCTTGTTCTCCAGCCACGACGTCAAACCTGGAGAAGCAGTCCTGCGTATCAAGCGTCCTCTCATGGCATCGCTGGAGTCGGAGAGGCTTAAAGATACTTGCGCGAATTGCTTCGTTTGGACCGAAGGGTCGTCGTGGGGTTCTAGGTTGTATGTGAAAGACGGCGTCACTGTGCAAACGTGCGCAGGGTGTAAGAGATTTCGGTACTGTAGCAAGGTGTGTCGCTCTTTGTTTTTTTTCCTTCTCTCTTGATCTGGTTTTTCTTTCTCCTCAATCTCATACTTGTTTGCTTATCGGGATGAGATGTAGGCATGCCAAAAGGAGGCTTGGGTTCGCGGCCACAAACATGAATGCAAGAATCTCAAACACATCAGTGACAAAGAGTTGCCCAAAGCCGTGCTGGGGTGTATGGAGCTTTTGGTCCGGAGAAAACACAAACTGATTCCGGATCAAGAGTGGGAGAGGTTATGCCAGCTGGAGACGCACATGGAGGATTTCAAGCGCAACGGCAGGGACGGCGGGATCGAGCTCATGGCCATGGGCACCAGCCAGTTCTCCTTCACGCAGGACACGTTCGACAAGGACTTTGTCGCCGCCATGTACGCCCGGATCCTGTCGAACTCCCTCACCCTGATGACGCCCAGCTTCGACCCGCTCGGCATCATGGTCGATGCCACGCTGTGCTACATCAACCACTCGTGCGATCCAAACGCGTATATCGTCATGGACGGCTCGCAAGTGCAGCTCCGCACGCTCAGGGCCGTCAAAAAAGACGAAGAACTCTTCATTTCCTACGTCGACCCTTCGAATCCTTCGGCCCGGAGACGCAGCGAGCTCAAGCAACGCTGGTTCTTCACCTGCGCGTGCGCAAAATGCGAATCAGGCCCTACCCAGCAAGAAGACGCTTTCCTCGTCGACGACCCAGCCTCGGCACCGCAACCATGCAAAGACTATGCCGATTCGCTGCTCGAGCGCGGGAAAAACTCGTCCTCTCCCTCCTCCTCCTCCTCCTCCGTCGACGAAGATGACGATGATGAAGCAAACTTCCTCGGACCCACCCTCGACGCCCGCCGCCTCGCCGCCCTCCAACGCGAATTCTTCACCGCCTACACCAACCAACAATCCACCCCGTCCGCTCCCCACGCCCTCGCCATCGCGCAAAACGCCCTCGCCACCGCCCGCTCCTCGAGCATCTGGCCAGAGCACCGCCAGCCCCTCCCCGCCCTCCGCGACGACCTCATCGTAAACCTGCTCGCCACCCACCAATACGCGCAAGCGTTTGTCCAGTGCGCCATCCGCTACCGCTACATCACGCCTGTTCTTTTCCCCGAACCGCATCACCCGCTCCGCGTCGTGCAGATGTGGCAGATGGGTATGTTGGCGCTGTATCTTGCCAGTAGCGGGGATGTGGTTAGGCCTGGGGTTGATATGGCGCGTGTTGCGGCTTGGTTGGTTCGGGGGACGTTTGAGGCTGCGGGGCGGAGTCACGGGGTCGACAGCGCGTTTGCTGTTAGTGTTGGGAGGAAACTCGACGAGGTTGGACGGCTTGATGGCGGTGCTGCCGCAGAGAAGGCGTTGTGGGAGATTGGGGAGCTGAAGCCATAATTCTTTTTTTTTTGGTTTTTGCTCTATCTCTATCGTCATCGTCACCGATCCGATACCGTGTGTATTCTTGGTTAGAAGCTCGATTTATAAACGAAGAGTAAGAGTGTGTGACGATGAGCTGGGTTAATCTCATACATACATAGATATAGGTATCCATTTCTAGACACCCCTCTCATCATCTTCGTCTATCTATCTATGCATACCTACATATTATCTCATATCCTATACAACCTCACCACCACCATCACTATCACTTATCCCTCCTCCAAAAACAATACAGCAAACATTCATCCATACATACCTAATAACAATGTTCTCATTAAAAAAAAAACTGCGTACTTGACAATCTAAATCCACCGCACCCACACACACACCATACCACCGCTCCATCTCATCTTCATCTAATGTAACAACCCCATCATCGCTATCTCGTATCCACAAACAAGTCATCTTACAAGCTAGCTACTAACTTACTGTGAAACATACATATCTACCATGTACGTGTTTTGAGGGAGGGGGCAAACGCAAACAAGGATCTAGACTACAAAGATCAAAGAAGTATGTAGAGAAGGTTATCTATGTATATTCTTTCTCGACTATATAAATTATGTATATCTACTTTTAGTAGTAGTATCAGTCCTTTATCTATTTGTTTATTTTATATGTATATTTATTTATTTGTTCCTGCATTGTCAAAACTTATTGTTTGCAGTTGTATGTATTTACCTAGAAACTTGCCAACTTATATTTTATAAATAAATTTATAGGGGGTTTTTAGTAACGGGTATAGGCTTAGAATTACATTTTTTTATATTCATTTATTCTAGAGGTCGGCTGTTTTTTGTAGGCTTAGACAGGGTTATTATT
The DNA here is from genome assembly GCA_948474695.1 of Periconia digitata. Lineage (NCBI taxonomy): Eukaryota > Fungi > Ascomycota > Dothideomycetes > Pleosporales > Periconiaceae > Periconia > Periconia digitata. The sequence continues at coordinate 246,703 of CAOQHR010000003.1, forward strand.
ATTTTTGGTAGTGTGTTTAGCTAGGTGTATTTGTTTATTTATTTTTATTTTCATCTTTAATTTTTCACTTTTTACGGGTTTGTTGTTGTTGTGGTGGTGGTGTTTTGGATAGCTGATCATTCATCTTCACTTCTTTGGGTTCCTCCTGGTGCTCTTGTCTGGCTGTTCATCTTCACCTTTTCTTTTTAGCATCCTCGCCGTGGTCCCGCCAGGACGTTGGATTTCCCCTCCACACTTTCACCTTCCTCGTCGTGCTCTTGTCTGGCTATTCATCTTCACCTTCACCTTCACCATCTAGCCAAGCCCAGGCACTCACTCCCACACCCACACATATAAGACGACGCTCCTCGACCTCCCTCCCTCCATCTTTCTTCCTCTCCACACGCAGACAATCCATCTCCACGGCTTTCTCCAGCTCAACAATTGCTAGCTTCTGCATCCCTCCCTCCATCTCAAGACAACCGATCATCATCATCAACACCAACCCCGAGCTTTACCCCAACCAACCCACACCAACATCCACCCACTCCATCGCAATGCCTCCCAAAAAGGACGACTCCACCAGCAGCGGCAAGATGTTCTCCGAGAGCACCGTCGCCGTCCTCCTCATGGCCATGGGCACAACGTCCATCTCGAGCACGCAGTACGAAATGATGAGCGCACTGGATGGCGACAAGACGGCTTGTACGGTTCCCCATTCCGCGCTCTCGCACCCCCAAAATGCATTGCTAATCCCTATGTTGTAAAAACACTACAGCGTCGTTCCAGCACCAGTTCCGCACCGTGCTCAAGAAGGCCAAGGAGCTTAAAGACCGCGTCGACAAGGGAGAAAAGTTTGCGCCCGTTGCCGCGGTCGCGAAGAGGAGTATGTGCTCTCTTCCCTCCTCTTTCCTCCTTCAATACGCCGGTGCTGATGCTAATGCGATATACACAGGCGCCGCAGCAGCCCAGCTCACCTCGCCTCCCCAGACCCCGAAGAAGGGAAAACCCGGTGCTGCCGCAAAGGGTAAAGCGAACGGCAAGCAGCAGGTCAACGACACGAACGGCGACGGCAAGGGCGTGGTCGTCAAGCAGGAAGGCGGGGGCTTGGAGGGCGATGGCGAGATCTGAGGTTTTTTTTTGGGTTTCTTGAAGGTTCTTGCTTGTCCGTCTGTCTAGACGCATGTCTGGCACTGGAGAAGAAGAGGGGCCGAGATTTTCTCGTTCTCTGGATACTTGGCTGTGTATCTTGTTCGAGGAGGACAAGTCACATGATGCGTTGCTCGCTCGCTCACGGTGCGGCGCGCGCCTTTCTCTCCTTTTTTTTTTTTTTTGGTTGGTTTGTTTGCTGGTGGTGCTTGGGAGTTTTGGGGTTTATTTGGCATGCGTATGTATATGCGTACATGCATGCATGGGCATACACACTATTCTGTCTGCCTCCATGTGTGTCTGTCTAGGATGGATGGATGGATGGACAGACAGAGAATCCGTGCATGGATGAATGGATGAATGAATCGAATAATATAAGATAGCGTCACTGAGCTTAAGGTGATGCACTGTACCTACCCAAGCTAAGCTAACCTACGTACATTTTGATACCTAGGATATGCAGGCTCTCTTTTTTCCCTTGTACAATTTGTTGGAACTGATTTGTTTTGTGTAGATGGTACAAGTGATGCTGCTATGCTGTGATGGCAGCCAAGGAAAGCAAAGTATCCATGGGAAACAAGATGAATTGATGCTTGTCGTGGCAAATCCAGGGAAACATTAGACGCGGGTATTGCAGGCAGGCAGACAAAAGCAGCGTGCACGTGAGTTAGATATGTCTGTACATATGAAACGGCATCACGTGCACGGCGCGGTGTATGCCGGAGCAGGAAAGGGGATGGATGGATGGAATCATGCGATGCACACAACAATGTCGGGACTTTGCTTTGGTTTCCTTGGATTAAGAGTCATTCTATCGACATCCATCCCACCGATCCCATCGATCACATTACTATTATCCACTTGCCAGGCGGGTCCGCGGCGTGCACATGCTCGACTTGGACTCGCCAGAGCCATATGCGGGCTTCTAGATTCACAAGAGCACGGAGCACGAGCGATGCACACACACACACACACTACCCAGTACCCACCCACACATATGAATGAATGACAGACAGACAGGACGTACGTCATAGGCAATAGCGCAGCCGCCCAAACGCAAAGAAGGCGCACCGAAAAAAAAAAAAAAAGGAAGAAGAAAAAGGAGGGAGAGAGAGGAAAAGCGCGCAAAGGACAAGGGCGGGTGATTGGATGCGTGCAAGGATTCGGGGGGAATGTCAAGGAGGAAAGCGAGATTGCATTGTTCGCTAGACCGAGCAAGATTTCCTAGGCCGGTCGGTCGGGGGGGAGGCGATCCACTTGTTGATTTTGATTGAGATTGGATTGAGGCCTTGGGGCGCTTTCATCTCCGGCTGGTGGTTAGTAGGGCGATATTGGGGGGGATGATATGGTCGTGGGTAGGGGAGCTAATGGGAGGGGAGTTGGGCCTGACCGGGACCGGACAAGACATTGAGGGACGGATTGTGAATTCCAACAGTCGGAACCAAGGACGGACGGCTGTTTGCGCGCGCGGCGGCTTGAAGCGGATGCATCATGGGTGGGTGGATGGACGGTTGCGACGGAGAAGGCAGAGATGGAGGATGGTGGATGGAATGCGCATCCATGCCGCCATCCTTGTCGATAAGCAAGCTCGGTACGATGACGGAGACATGAGTGAATGATTCCATATGTGCGTACATGGATAGGCAGGTAAGTAGGTGCATGCTTTTTTATGCGTGCCATCCATGGTAGAGGGCTGTTTGTTGTTGTTGTTACTTACATAGTAGTTAGCTGGTAGTGGACATTGATGGCGGGCAGATGGGCGGCAGCGAGTGGCAGGTGCCCCTGAATTTCCCCGGATTATTGGGCGGCGCTGGCAGCTAACCTCGAAGCAGCCCGGCCGGGGGGCATAGCGCCGCGAGGCCAAGGCACCCCCCGGCGCAATAGGGGGGGCCCAAGCCTGCCATGAGCATTCCGTCTTGGTTGCCCTGGGGGCCGTCTGCATTCGTAAATACCACGCTCCGCCCCGTCATGGCACTCTTCCTTTCCCCTTCACCCTTCTCTACTCTCTACATATAGTACGGATCCGTCTCACCTGCTTTGCTTTTCAAGCACCCACACTCTTTACCTGCCTTTATATATACACCTACATACACCACCCTTAATACCCTAATACCCAACCTCCATCACCACCACCAACCATCACCATGCAGTTCTTCCAGATCGTTCTCTCGGGCGCTGCCCTCATCTCTGCCGCCTTCGCCGTCGAGTTCAACGACGTCCCCAGCTCCTTCGAGCCCGGCAAGACCTACACCATCACCTACTCCCCCAAGGACAACACCCCGACCACCATCAAGCTCCGCCAGGGTGACCCCAACAACTTGGCTACTCTCTCCACCATCACCAGTAAGCTGCTCTCGCTCAAAGACCATTCAATTCGCAAAAATACTGACCCGCTCCCCTCCAGCCTCTGCCACCGGTGGAACTTTCTCCTACACCGTTCCCCGTGACCTCCCCAACAGCCCCAGCTATGCTCTTGAGATCTCCCAGGCCGGCTCCGACCCCAACTACACCGGCTTGATCCCCCTCACCGGCTCCACCTACTCGGCCATCTCGAGCCTCAGCTCCGCTCTCTCCAGCGCCACCTCCAAGCTCTCCTCCGCTTCCAGCGCCGCCAGCTCTGCCAGCGCCTCCGTGACCGCCTCCACCACCATGGCCACCACCACCTCGGTCGGAACCGCCTCGGGCGCTCCCTCCAGCTCCGCCGGCTCCAACAGCACCATCGCCTCCAGCTCCAGGGTTCCCTCTGCTACCTCGGGTTCTCCTTCCAGCCCTACTGATGGCAGCGCTCCTCCCCAGCAGTCCGGCAACTCTGCCGCTTTCCTTGCTTCCAGCCCCATTGCCGTCATCCTCGGCGCTGTCGCCGCCATGGCCTACCTATAAATTTCACTTTCTTTTGAGAAATCACAACCAAAAAAACGAAAAATCTCTCTCTTTTTCGCTGTTTATGCTTTTTTTTTTCTTAATGGAAGAAGTGTCTTTTATGATATTACCCCCTGCCTTGCGTCTTAATGTGTAAGAAGAAAAGGGAGGTGGCTTTTTATACCAACAATGCGGGAGGCGCGTTTGTGCTTGGTCGAGAGGGAAGGGAAGTGGAGAGACGTCGTAGCTGAAAAACAACAATCCATACAATCCTTTAAAACAACAAAACTTTTGTTCTACGTGCATTTGTGTGATGGCTAACGAAAATCTTTCTTCCCCCGGGAATACTCGAGCAAGTCGAACGACCTGACATTTCCATTTCCATTTCCATCTCAACTCACATGTTGTCCGAGGGCGGAAATCAACCGACCTACCCGATCGAATCCTGCAAGTCCTTGGTAGCACGGCAGAGGCGGACAAGGCAACACAAGGGGAAGGAAGGCCTGACGCCCTCACGGACAGAGACGACACATGCACGTCGGACAAGCATCCAACATGACTTGTCGCACACACACACACACGCACAGCAGATGCATGCTTGCTTTGCATTTGCATTTATCAAACCCCGGTCTCGCACGGTACTCTCTCTCTCTCTCTCCCTCTCTTTTTTTTAACTCGGTACCTTGACAATCCTCGGTGAGAGAGGGACCGGCGTTTAGGGAAAAATCCGGGTTCCGCATCGTTTCAAACTCGTCTTTCTTTCCTTTCCTTCTTCCCCTTCCACATGTTATGTCTTGCTCGGTGAATTCCCTGTTTCAGATATTATCCTATTCTTGCTTTCCTTGCATAGTGTATAGGAGAGATTCTTGACGATTCGATTAATGGATTGGATTTGATTTGATCGTGTATGATGATGGCATGGGCATGTCATTGGGCATGGGGATCTACATAACATGTAATTTGAGCGAGCGAGCGCGTGCACATTTATCAAACTCGGGTACCATCAGCACAGCTAATATCTAGGAATCAGAGATCTACACACACACACCCATCCATCCATCCAATAAAGAGGTTTTTTTTTATATAATTGAAATCATGTTTACATCACCCAAAGATGCTTTTGATTGTGGCAAAAACGTAAGGTCAAGACGCTCATCTTTTTGTTGTTATCCTCCTATCTAATCTCTTTGACCTCTCCTCTTTCAAATCAAAAAGAAAAGAGAATAAAAAGTTGAGTGAAAAAGGCGGGGTCTGCTATGCTTTCAGCTTTCAGCTCAACTTTTATAAGGCAACTAAGTTATGCATATCTAATCAAGTTCTTTTTTTTTTAATTTTGTTTTGACTCTTTGACAATTGAAGAGGGGAAATAAGAAGAGGTCACACGCGCGCCGTTATTCTTCTCTTCTCAAAGGCCCTGCATATCGATCGTATACGAGTAAGCCCGGGTGTAAGCTGCTGTACCACGTACCAAAAAAAAATATATATCCCTGCCTTCTGTACGCCTACTATACCTAGTAAAGTGTCTAAAAAACTGCAACGAGTGGCGGGGTGGCAATATGCAAGCCAGCCGGTTATGCAGGGCTAATGTATGTATGTATGCATCTGTAACGGTATGACTAACTACCTACCTACCTACCTACCTACCTCAAATCCAGCGCCCAAGTAAAGCTAAAAAGAAGCGTACCTATTTACCTACACCCAACCATCTTTCCAACGACTAACCGAGGTGTATAAACCAAGGTAAGCAGTATGTACGGTAGCATGGCGGCGGTGTTATGGATACGCATGTTATGACACTGCTATGCCGTATTCACTATGCCCATGTTATGACTCTGGTTGTTTCTTGTCAGGATTACCATCGCTTTTGTATCGCGCGGACATCTTTGGCGATGGGCTGCAGCTGCAGTGAGTTGAGCTAGAATTAGAAGCAGTCTTACCTTTCTTTCATTTCTTTTCCTTTTTTTTTGGGCTCGGCTGCAACTCGTACGTAGAGTAGTACATTGTGTAACGTACGTAATATCCGGAGTTTGAAATCGTAAGGTGGGAACCCCCCCCCCCCCCCCCAAGTTGAATACGCCTCGTGTAGGTACCGTACTACCTGCTGGGTATGTAAGAAAAATCGTTACTCGGTGTTTGCAGACACATAGGATTTCTGTATACATCCCTACACGTATATCCTTACACGCATATATACATGTATATATGGATCTCGTGATCTCGTATACGAGTCCGTACTACCCATCCCCCAAGCCCCAAAACAAATTTATATAAGGGGTCATGTCGCGTCGTCGTGTCGTGCGGCTGCACTTGAGTGTTGAAGACGAAACCATTCATATGTAGATGTTTGTTGGGGCTAGTTGATGCTACATACCCATCCATCCATCCACTTACTGGAGTACAAATCTGCTCTTACGACGAGTGGCGGTTCTAGGCTACAGCTAGCAGGTCAGCTGGCTAGCCAGCCATTCGTATATCCAGAGACAGAAGGAAATAAACCGATCCCCCGCGCGCGCGCGTGCGTCTGTGGTGGTTTTCTTACATGTACTTGTGTACACGCATGCATGCATGCATAATATACTCGCAAGCGAAAATATGGGAAACCGGTGAGACGGATGGGGATATGCTAGTCTATCGAAAAGAAAAGAAAAAACAATTAACAACGACAGTGCATGCATGTAAGCAATACTTTTTAGTTCTCGCATAAGCGTCCCGTTTCAATCGCTTTCATACAAGGTTTGTCCTCGGATATGGCTAGATTGGGCTTCTTTGCCTCTTTGGAATCGGTGGGAAGGTGTATGTACTGCGTAAGATGCATTTGGAGGGGGAAAAGCGGTAGGTAGGGCTAAAAGAATTGATCGGTCTTGGGTTCTGCGAAAAGCGTGTATGCTTGTTTTCCTTGCCTTTTGCAGATTTCTTGCCATTGCAAATTTACGTAGGCCATGTACTTGCTACTTCGCTCTTTTTCCCCTAAAGGGGTTTATGGTGTAAGAAGCCGGGTTGTGTTGCGGTGAGCGGTGAGCTGGATTTTTGGTTTGGTGGACTCGGCTGTCTTGTCTTTTCTCTGTAGATTGAAACATCTCGCAGGAACTATCGAGTGCTGACGGTGGAAGCGCTGTCTTCAGTCAATTTGCGGTTTATCTCCTCCTTACTTAGTGAATCGGCCGCTACAGTCTGTACTTTATTATCAGCATGATTCATCGACTTTCTTCTCGAATTCGTGTTAATAAATGGATGTTTTGCCTGAGCGCATACGGTGAAACTGTTGGATAAGTACACTCCATCAGCAGTGCTTGCTTGAATGAAGAAGTGTGAAAAATAGACCAAATACCCATGAAGGGCTCGAGGACATAGCGATCATGAGATCTGGCACAGCAGTAATACGGAGCAAACACCAGTGAATTACCCAAAGACCTGGGCAAACACACGTCACGTGATGACATATCCCATCGAATACCACCACTCATCCACCCGACTTGACTTGATTATAGCAGAGAGAGCCAGCAGACTAAATAAATCTTCTTACACTTAATTAGAGCATTCTTTTCTCCTTGAATCTACTAGAAGAAAGCTCCTGTCTAAGATGCCATTCCTCTTCTCTCGTCAGACTTGGAAGTACACATACCTGCGGAGAGCCATGTTATATATACCAAATTCAGTCTGAGTTTTGAGAATCTTGCCAAGACTCTCTCTCACTGTCAATTTATAGACGTCTGCGTACGTATTGTAGGTGTTCATACTGTCACTGTGATTTCTAATTCTATGGTATACGTATATATTCATATACATCGAAATTACATCCATCTTGTCTACTACCTCCCACCACGGAGATGCGGACACGGATCCTCAAAAACTGCAAGAACAATATGCTAGATGTGTACTAAAACGTCTTTTTCTCTTCTTTCTAGAAAAACTACCGAGATACGAGAATCCATTAGTCTAATTAGTGTGGTTTGACGTCCTTGTAGGAACCTCCTGATCTGAAGCATTTTTACGTACAAAAAGGGGCCGCCGTAGTAGCCAGGTCGCGGGAAGGATAAGCGGCTGAGAAAGATTGTGGACATTTTCTTCCAGCAATTGGGGAAGCTCACGGAGAGCCACAGTTCGCGCTATGAGTAACGAAGCCCAAGACAGGAGGAGATGGCGCGAAAGGACGAGTTTATATCGTGCATAATTGCATCTTGCAATTCGTCCACTCAATGTGATGGGGTTTTACTTCGACTTTAGAGTTGAAATCGTTATTTGTTTCAACATGCTAGACTTGACAGTCGATATAATTTCGTTGGTAGTTGTGAACAGAGATGTCAGCTCTAGCTCAATAACTTGTTTCTCTCCATGCATAAGTAGACATATGTCCAAACAGAATAAAATCTAATAAACCCCTTCAAGTACTTCATCGACCTAAAGAAAAGTATCGAAGCGTCTACAGCCGAAGTAAATAGAGAATCTCACATGTTGACCCAGCATCATGATACTCGGACCGACGCAGGTACCAAAATGGTCTCCTTGAACTAGAAAAGAAGAAGAAAAGCAAGACTAAACAAGATGAAATAGACACGAAAATTCGGGGAACGAAAAAAATATAAGAACACGAGCATACACCCGTCACACAATAACCCCATCACATCCACAGAGACCCTAAAACATAATGACCCCGGCAGCCCCGGCAATCGCGCCCCGAAACCCCATGGTCGACCGATGCGGAAGCCCTCGTCCCTGCTGCTGCTCCCCTGTACTCGTCAAACGCGCCGCCTCCTCGTCGTCCTCTTCTGAAGCCGACACCGACGAGGAAAGCCCAGACGAAGTATGATTAGCCCGCGCAGACACGGGCGGCAGCGTAGAATCGTCAACAAGCGTATCCGTGGAAGAGAAACCAGAGGAGTTGTACCAGGGCGTCGGCGGGCTCAGCATCGATGGTGGTGACGATGCAGTTGGTAATATCATTGCTGTTGTTGTGGACATTGAAGTGGTGGTGGTTTGGGGGGCTGTTGTTGTTTGTGCTTGAGCCTGTGATTGGATCTGGGATCGAAATCGAGATTCAGACTCGGATGATGACGATGAAGAGGAAGAAGGAGAAGAAGGAAGTGGGCAATAGCAGCCTTCTTTCAACGCTGAATATTTTGATCGATTGGTTTTATGTTTGATGCGTGAGAGGAACGGGGAAAGTGAGTATTTGCCCATGGTTTCGCGGGTTGCTTCGTTCGTCTTCTTATTCTTCTTCTTCTTCGACTTTTTACAGGACTGTATGGAAGGCGATGAGCGGCTTGAGCTTAGGCTCCGTATACTGGGGAGAATGAAGTATTTTAGTAGATCGTTCGGTGGGTCGTAGATAGGACTGAAGGCGAAAAACATTGGATCTCGCGTGAAGATGGTTGCCTGTTAAGGAACGAGGTACGTATGTATATATTGAATCTGAACGAAGATATTTATCTGACACTGTTTTCAAGCGATATCGACAGAGACTGCAAAAAGTATGAGAGGAACTTCAATTATTTTTTCAACTCCGCCAAAGGAAGGGTTTCACGCTTTTGTATGTCGGTCTCTCTGCTGTCTATAATTTACCCCGCATCTTTCCTTGCTGCATATATCGCGATCTCTTCTTCTTTAATGAGCGAACAAACCTTTTTGCATGCAACCATGGACCTCAATCTCGCGCTAACAATGCTCCTGAGGCTCCTGTTGGAGGTTGGAGGTCGTCGCGTCGGCGCGAGATGAGTTGGTGTTATGTGTTAGTGGTGTTTCGGCTCTCCTCGCTGACCCGCGACTCGGTCGAGACGTCTTCAACATTTCAACGGTTCGATCTGTTCAAGACTTCTTTTTTCCAGCTCGATATTCATGAGTCGAAAGTACTGTGAGAAAGACCTCCCCGTGCTCATATATTTCATCCGTTGAGGTCTGAATATCTTTTGACTGGAGATGGCTTTCGTTGTTCTCTTGTCTTCTACTCCCTCTTTTAGGTTTCCAATTATCCTTTCACAAATCTACTTTCATCACAGCAAATCACTGCATAAGATTGGATTCTGCCGTGATCTTCCCTCTCGTACGCTGGGATAAGACGTGATTCATCATACAAAGCAAGTTCAGAAACCCTATCATGGAAAAGGATATAATGAGAATCTCCATAGTTCAAAACCCAAACACTACACAATAAGTCTCTCTTCCCTCGCTAGTTGACGAAAGTCTTCCTCAAATATCTAAAATAAATATAAAGGTATATGGAACAGCTCGTTAAACACAACGAGAAAAAAGTGGTTAATTATATCGGTTACCAAAATGAGCCGCGCACTGAAAGCTCGTTTCTTGATTGGTGTCATCGTGATGGCATTTCATAATGTCAGATACACTCAGAATGTAATTACGCAACAAACCCTATGACTTTGAAGTAGGTTTCACCATATCAGTATTTTTTGAGTGTAGTTAACATCTGGAAATGCGACAATTACATGATTTAGCAAGTCCAAAAGAATAGCGTAGCATGTTTAGAGTTCGAATCGTCATCTCCAATATACCCCACCCTGTCCGTTACTTCGGATTCCCCCACAGCCAAGATATGTAGCGTTATATTTCAATATCTACGTCTTCAAGATATGAACACAAGATATTTCGAAACCGCAGAAGAGCCAGAGGGGCGGCACACTCAGATAGCACGGGCATAATTCCGCATAGGGTGATCACAAGCAGAGACGCCGAATCGAAACAACAGCAACATGTATTGAAACCAAAAAAAGGAGGGGGTATGTGAGCTAGAACAGACCAAAAGGGAAAACAGACCACCGAATCCCATACCAAACAAAGCCTCTGAACTGGGGGGGGAGGGGGCCAACTCGCATGGCGACACTCAGGTTATGATTGATGGTGAGAGCGAAATCAGTTCCCATTCACACCTTCGCCAGCACCTTCCAGCTTGCTCACCAACTTCTTCACACCGCTCCATTCATCTCCCTTGGTCTCGACGCCTCCGAGGTCACCACCCACCTCAAACACGGTAACCACACCATCCATACCGCCAACGGCGACTCTTCTCCCCTCATTCTTCTCCCAGGAAAGCTTGTTGAGACTCCTGTTCATGTAGATCCGGCCACCCATATTTTCAAACGCACCCTTTTTGTTCTCACTCGGCGTCGTCTTCTGTACAGGGACTTCCACGTCCACATTCAGATCCCAGATCTCCAGACTTCCTGCCCCGTCGACCAGGCCGAAGACGGACGGCCTCACAGGAGACCATCGAGCATCATAGACGAGATCTTCGCGCGCAATGTCAAGGATAGGCTCTACCTGTTGTCCGAGCGGTGCAGCGGTGTTGGAGGGTCCTGTGGCAGCCGGCGGACGGACTTTCCAGAGCTTGACGCTCCAGTCTACGGAGGAACTGAGCACGAGATCGCCTAGATCGATTTGACCCTTTGCGGGGTGGAAGTCCAAGCTCATGACCGGTGCAGCATGTCCACCATGTCCTGCATACTTGACGCGACCGTCCACACCAGCTTTAGCACCAGCACGATCGTAACGATGGCAGGGGTAGATGGACCCTTCCTCTGTACCGGCAAGGAAATATGTGGGATCGGATTGTGGGAAAGCAATGGATGTCACTGCTATATCGTCCGTCTTCGAGGGGGGCGGGGAGGTGAGTTCGAGGAATTCTTGAGGTTGTGAGAGCATGTCTACTGTCCATCCGCATACTACGCCGTCGGTCGATGCAGAGATGATGTTGTTCGCGTTTTGTGTGCCAACAATGTCGATGGAATATACTGGATGGGTGTGTCCAGAGCCGGTGAGTGGCGTTTTCTGGACGGGAGCAGACTTGGCTCGTGTATCCCACAGAAGCACTTGTCCAGAGTATGCGCCACCAATGATGATGTTAGGGTGGAACGGGGAGAATTTGGCGGTAAGAATATCGGACTGAGCGTGGAAGATGTACTCGGGTCGGTCATGCATATGTAAATTCCAGACTTGGATCAGGCCATCCGGATCATGTGGAGCAGAGGGGTTTTTGGTGTAGGAGGCGAGAACGAGTTCGGGAAACTGTGCAACAATTAGCGGCACGACCATACATGATACGAATACTTGCATACCTTTGGGGAGAAACCTAGATCGGAGATCATCCTCTTCTTACTCCATCTATCGTCCCAGAATTGCGCAATCTCCTTTATCCTCCTACCCTTCTTAGCTCCGCTTGACCCATAACCTTCGTCTTCCTCGTCCACGTTCGAGTTCTCGTGGGCATAGTCTGCCAGAATGTCGTAGTCTAGTTGCTGATCCAGCGCCCTCTCCAGAACCTTTGTGCTTCTCTCCACAAAGTCAATAAAGACGTCCGAGCTCTCCACCGCCGTAAGTTCCTCGTCTGTGAGCGTCTTGAATGGAAAGTTCTCCTTGGACGTTGTCGGTACCTCTCCTGCCTCTGCAGCTTTGTCGGCAGCTTTGAGTTCTTCCTCAATCTCCTTTTTCAATTGTAACCGGATCTCCTCGTCGCGCTCTTTCTGCCTGCGACTCAATCTCTTGCTTCGCGGTGAGCGGGTGGGGCTTTCGTCGCGCTCCGAATCGCTCCCACCTACTCCACGATCCCGCGGCGGACTCCAGTCTATGCTTGCTTGTACACCCTTGCTGTATGTAATGACCTCTTCCTTTCGGGGGGGAGGTGCCTCGACTGGTTGACCCTCGTATTCGAAGACAGTGGACAGAGGCGCAATGGACAGGGTTTGCATCCCTTGATCCACCATGCCTAGCGGCGCTCGATAAGTTCCTGTGCCAGACTCATTGTCACTGCTCAATTGGCCAGCACTAATGACCGAGGTTGGGCGTGTCGTTCTACCGCCGGCTGGCGAGCCAGGCTGTGTAGAGCCAGGTCGGCTGTTTTCGTATATTCCGCTGATTATGGCATCAATGTCGTGCCCTTGATCCAGACCTCCGCGCTTCGGTGTTGGTTGAAGTATCTGCCCATATCATGTTAAGTTGAATGGCGATTGATAAATCAAGGGGAGTAATAATGTACCTCGGAGGGTGAGCCGGTTAGAGACTGTCTTGCAGCAGCCTGCTCTTTCCGAATGGCTCGCGCCTGCTTGAGTTCGGCGAGTTTGGCCTTCTTTGCGAGAATCTCATCGCGGCGCTGTTGCAGTGTTGAGTCCATGATTGCTCAAGGTTGTGCGTGTGTGTATGTGTAGGTGAGAGGGAGGTCGATCTTAGCTGGGAGGAGCACCCATACAAATATACAGCTATGCGGAATCAGGTATGCCCTGTGTATTATTATGAAGCAAGAAAGCTCTATGATTTGCGCGCAGAAGCGGGTTACGATGATGTGCAGGGTGGTGCGGTTTCCATGCGGTTTCCCCCAAAAACACGCCAAGCAGGCCAGCGCCAGGGACGCGGGCTTTCTCCGGCCTAAAAGGGCTCCGCGCAACAAGAATTCGGTCGTTCGGGAGAGAACGCTCGACTTGAAGCCTCAGCCATCCCGACGTCCATTCACCCCGTCCAGCTCTCCGAACCCTTTCCAACGCGGTCTGCCGTCGTCGCTCACTCGATCTCTCTGCCATTGGAATCACCGTCGACCGGCATCCCTTCCTGCGACGTCCTGCTTGACCAGCCACCATGTCTACTTCCGTCGGGGTCAATGTACGATTGAGAACCTCACCCCACGTGCTGCGGCGATAGCTTTTCTGCAGCTCTCCCGAGCTGCGAGGAGCTTCGCCATTGTCGAATATGTGCTGATGAGATGGATTGTAGGTCCTCCGATGGTCCGCCCTGGCCACCGGCCTCTTTTACGGCGTCTACAACCAAGCGTCGATATCAGCGCGCGAGCGAGCACAGGCCGAGAAGCACGCATACCAGCAAAAGGAGTCATTGATTCAACAAGCAAAGGCTGAATGGCAAAAGCAGAACTCTCCTGAGCAGCCAAAGGCATCTGGCGCAGATGCGTGATTAAGCTGTATGGTCTGCCAACCCCAACCCTGCCCTATTCTGTAATGTACGTTCAACATCGAACGCAAATGTTCCATCAGAATTCCAATCCAAACGCGACTACCGCTCCGAAACCATACCGTTACATGCTGACTGGCCGTACAGCGAAAGACGACCTCAACACTCTGCTCGGAATCACGGATGAGAAATAAACCAGCGTCATCTCCTATTTCATTTTGTTTGGCATGGATGTGTTGAGGAAGGGGCAGGTAGATGGAGAGCGGACGAAGCACATGGGATAAAAAGATGGGCGATTGTGAAGCCCGGTGCGCTGCGGAATCATAGTGCGATATATCATCTCTTGTGTGTGTGTGTGTGTTTCTTGTACTCTATGTACAGTATAGACTCTGACGGATGGTCACGTTTCAACATATAAGTTTACTCCTTGTTTCTACACACTCATGCATCTACATGCCCGTCTTCCTTTCTTTCGTGTAAGCGACTTGTTTCGAAGGGTCAAAAGTGAGTTTGTTGTAGTTGGTTCTACTGCAAAATGTGGTAGGTTGTTTGGCATCGTCAGTCTGATTTGCAGTGATATCACGCCACAGCGAGATGTTTGATCTGCATCTAGTATCTATCCGCTGGTTCTCTTCGAAAAGCATCACGAACACAGTCATCCCATCGAATATACAGCATCACGGGCAAAAACACGACGAGGTGGCATCTTTACGATAGAGAGAGGGAGATTAAGAGAGAAGAAATAAAGAATGGGAGCGGAAGATATATAAGTGTCGAAAAGCATAATCAGCAAAGAAAAAAAAAGTGTGTCAACGCAAGAAAAAAAGATGCATGATCCGAAAAGGATCTCGCCAAAACCAACACACACACACCCACACAAGGTTGTGCAGAGGACTGTCCATAAGGCCCAGCCTTTTGCCGTCGTCGTCGTCATCGTCCTTTAGTCGTCATCGTCCTCGACTTATCTTCTCTCATCTACCACCACAGAGACTCTCAAAATGCCCAAGACACACAACAGAGATCTCCCGCTTTTGCCCATGGCCCTTTTCAATCCCCACCTTCCACCCATTAAGATACCCCGTCGCTTCCTCTCGATTCCCATTTTTTTCTTCTCATCTCGTCTTCGTTGCATCTATCCATGCATCCAACAAACGTCTATAAGATATCCCTCATCCCCTCCTCGTTCAATCAATCAATCTCCCACGCTCTGCAAATCGACCCAAACAACCACGGGAAAATCACTCTTCCACACCATCATCGAACAATCAGACCCTCCTCTTGACCCCATTCCACAATCCCCAAAATCAAAGCCCACGTTTGAATTTATTTCTTCAGGAACCCAAAGAAGCCGCCCTTCTTCTTCTCCTTTGGTTTCGCATTGGGGTCCTTTGTCGCGAAATGGATCCAGGCGATGATGCCACCTTCCAAGCTGAGCCCGATGAGCACGAGGATGGTGGTGATGAGGGGTGAGGCGTCGGCCTGGACGGAGCGGAGGGCGGCGGGCGTTGTTATCGGGGCGAGGAATTCGAGAGCCATTTTTCTTGTTCGTTTTTCTTCGGTCGTTGTTTGGTTGAAGGGGGTGTTTTTCTTCTTTTCTTTGGAGAGAGAGAGAGAGAGAGTGGTGAGAGATAGGTTGATTGGTGAGAAGCGCTTTCTTGGTTCCCTGCGCGGGTTTGGATGGTGAAGAGGCTCGTTGCGGCTCACAGCAGCCTGGGCGTGTAGCGCAAGTAAGGGCGTATATGTATAGAAATATGGATATGTCGATGACGGGTAGTTGGATAGAAGAGTTGCGAGAGAACAGCCGGCTGTTGATGGGAAAGGAAGAGAAAGGAGCGTCTTGGAGAAAAGGGTATCTCTTTGGTTCAAATGAATGGAAGGGGTATAACTGATTCGATGCAACGCTACTGTCCAGCAGCAAGGAGGACGTCTATCCAAGATGGGGAGAATTGAAGAAAGTGTGGCGCGCGAAAAGAAAGAAAGACAGACAGACAGACAGGACAGAACAGAAGGCTTGGCGAACGAAGGTGTGTAAGTAGGGGAGAAGTGAAAGTGTTAATAGCAAGCAGAGCGGTAGAGCGACGAGGGAGTGGGGAGATGGGGACAAGGGAGCGTGTCCGATGCTGAAACCTTAGCCCGCCAGACGAAACTCGCAAACCACAACTGTTTGAAGTGTGGCGTCAGCCCTGGCCACGCTCGCGGCCATGTTTTGGTGAACAGCGCGTACTGTCCAGCCATTCACTGCCCTGGTTTCGGCTTTCTGGCGCCGCAAAGTCCCGTACGCTCCAATCCGGCCTGCGCTGTGTTTCCCATGACCAAGTCTTGTCGGCCGCTGCGAACACTGCCAGTGGCGCCATATCGCCTGTTTTTCCCGGCCGCTGAAACCGTTGCTGTCTGGGAGTTGGCCATATCGTAAGGTATCGTCACCTCATTCGAATGCCACTTCTCCATGTTCCACTCCAACATTCGGCATGCCGTCGACAACAGCACTTGTGAGTCTGTGTGTGAGTGTGTGCGACTGCATGTGCACCCCACTCCCCACGACATGTGTGCACTTGTACATATGTGTACATGACATATCCACGTTTGTACTGTACAGACATGTGCACTCGAGATGGCGGTATCCAAGCACTGCACCGAACACCAAGTCTGTACATCTGCACATGCATGTACCTACACATGTGCAAACGTGGATAACCCGCCATCTTCAACGTTTCTAGCGCGCGCCACGGGTCAAAAGAAGGAAAACAAAAACCCACCTTTTGCACACACTTTCAATCCCGGAATCTTCCTACGCATTAAGTGACGTGTGCACATCATACAGTAGAGACATTTATTCTATACACGCGCCGCATCTCTCATCAGACGTCGGCATTCGATATGATACACCCTACCACCACATGTCTTGCAATACGTGAAGAATAGAAGTGGACCCCCTTCCCATCCAACGCCAGCCCACGTTGCGCACCCCACTACCCTTCGTCCTCCTCCTCTTTGACATGGCCATGATGATGATAGAAAGGAGATGCAACGAAACTCGGCAGATGAGTAGAAAAGGTTCGCGCGCCCGAGGCCAAGAATAGTACATGTACACGCGCTCCCGCGGGAACCGGCCTCCTGACGCCAAAAACAACATGGCCCTAGTGTTATTCATGCCTAGGGCACTGACCAAGTAGAGAATGCCAGCTATTCACACAACTCTTAAACCTACACTGGATCAATTACACGGGACAATTCCCTTTTTGCTTCTTCGGCTGCCCCTGGCTGCCCTGTCTTCTATATCACTTCACCCACAATCTTGGCCGCCTCCTTGTATGTCGTGAGCAGCTTCTCGCACTTCTCGCGTTCGGCCTTGATCGTATCATCTTCGTAGAGCAGCTCTTCAAACAGGTTGTCCTTGTACAGCTCGCTGACAAGCCTGTTTTGCACCACATCCTTGGAGTGGTTGACGAGCAAGTGCATCACAGCCTTGGGTACTTGGTCTGCAACCGTTTCGCGAACAATGTTGAAGTACGAAGAGATCAGACGACGGATGAGCTCTGTTTCGAGCGCTTCTCGCTCCGTCATGGCCGGTGCTTGTTCGGCATCCGTGGGCTACATATGTAATCAGTACACGCCATGTTATTGCTACGGTGAAGAGACTTACAAATCCACCTTCTAAACTTTGACTTGCGTTGCCGATGGTTTCATGGTCATCTGGCATCATCTCCAGCACATGAGAAGGTTGCCGGGTGTCTCCTCTTCGGATGCTTTGAGCGAAGCTGGGCTCGCTGTTCTGCGACACGTGCCGACTGCCCGGTCGACTCTCAATTGCATTCTGCTGGTGCGGGTGCTGCTGCTGCGTATTTCCTCCGGGTGCACCATCTTTTCCGAAGAAGTAGTTCAAGAAGGTATCACGCGTTGAGCCTGCACCTCCCAGCGGCGGTGGTGAGCGAGCACGAGTGCCGTTTAGTGCGCTCGAGACACTGCCGTGACCCCCGTTCACAAGACGCCCAACAGCGGGCGACATGCTGCGGCTGGCCTGAGTTTGATGTTTCCGGAGTGGGAGAGCCTTATCCGTTTGGGTCTCGCCCTCCTCCTCGATAGCTGGAGTCTCCTCGCCGTTGGCCCCATTTAACTCCTTCAACCTTCTCCTCTCTCTCTTCTTCTTTTCTGCTTCCATCATCAACTTCTTCTCTCGCTGCTCTTTGTCGTTGATAACCGAGGACATGGCAGCGGCTGCGCCCAGGAAGTTGGGGTGGTTCGTATTGATGTAAGCGCGTTGGATGTCGATTAGCGAACCCACGTACTGTGCGCATGGGCCAAGTCGTTCCCTCAAAAGATCCGACACCACTTCGATGAGCTTTCCTTGAAGACGAGGATACCTGGTTAGCTCTGTTGAACCGCATGTATGGCATATTTTGATCAGTTCTTCATATACAAGTTCGACGCAACGTTGACTCGGGATTTCCAAAAGCTTGATCTGAGGCTTGACAAGCAGGTCAAAGGCCAATTCCGGGACAAACAGGCTGGCACGGGGACCAGTGGAATTCCTGATGGCTGTCCGGATATCAAGCACAGAAAGATTCTGTGTCGGATCCACCTGCTCGAGCGAGTTGCCGAAAACGGAGTTGAAGATGTAGTAAATTCTAGCGCCGCCGCAAAGTTCTTTGGTAGAGATCTCGGCAGAAGTACCGTCGATCGAGGCGATGAAGGATGACGCGAATCGAGTCATGAGCTGCAGGATCAGCGATCCTCTGTGCTCTTTGCCCAAAAATGTTACGTCTCCGTAGCTGGCGAGTTCTTGTTGCGTTTGTCCCATAAGAGTGTTCAATCGAGCCTTGATATCAGGTAGTCGGTCGCGAATGTGTGCCATAAGCGTTTGGTTGAGACTCTTGGCCAAAAATTGTGTACCACAGCGGTTCGCCATGTTCCTGTATGCAGGGTGGTGCTTGAAGAAGTCGCGTTCGGCCTCGAGCGCGTCGGCCAAAGGCTTGCCGGTTTGGATGTCCTGTTGCGAACGGTTGACGATACCAATAAATCCGAGCTTGAGTGGGTATACACGACCGGAAATAATGTCAAGAGCGTTTGTACCGTGATCCATCAAGTCCAACTTAGTGAGAACACCAATAGTCCTCTTTCCCATAGGATCGACATGACGGGCTAGCTTCAAGGCTTCTGAGTTGACAAGATCAACATTTGCGGGGGAGACGGCCAAGATGACACTGTTCGGCTTCGCGATGTATTCGGTGATGAGGTTACGCGTTTGCTTCTCGATGTCGGTTGGTTGATCACCAATGGGGACCTGCGGCGGTTAGCTTAAGCTTTGGTCTAGAGAGTACAATACAAACTTTAGTTAGACCGGGTAAATCGACCAAAGTCAAGCTGAGGACATGAGGAGAATAGATCTTGAGGTTGATGGGCTGGCGGTCGATACCCTTGTTGTTTCCTGCTATTCTCGCGGTCTCAGCCTCGATTTCCCGGCGGACATCGTTGAAGTCGTAGAAGCGTCGACCCTGGCAATGCAAAAACTCTCCCCATTCCTGCTGGCCGGCTACAGCAGCCGGGGTATGAGGAATGTGCACCTCATGGCCTTCGGGAACATCTTCGCGGTCGCTCGGAAGATTTATGAGTTGTAGGATCAGTGGGCGACGGGTGACGATGCCACTTCCTCGAGGGAGGAAGTCTCTGCCAACGATGTTTTCGAGAACAGATGATTTGCCGGAGGATTGCGATCCTACAACAACCTGCGTGGGTTAGCAGAGAGCTCGAGACCGGATAAATAAAACAGAATGAATGCATGCGTGCAAGTCATGCTGTGCCGGAATGGGGGTAGGTGTGACGTGGGGCTAACATACAATCTGGGGAAGATCGAGAGAATCATTGCCGATGGTGTTGAAGACGAGGTCCTGCAAGCGGTTGACGACGTTGAGCAGCTCTTCACCCAGAGACGCCATGACGCTGCGTCGGTACTAGGAATATGCAGGCCGAGAGTGTTTGCGAGCTCGGCTGGGCTCCTAACAAACAAACAGACAGAAGCGGCTTCGAGCGTCCGGGAGTGAGTTGAGGTTGTGGCGTGAGAGGTGATGGGTGATGGCGGCGACGAGTGCGGGAGGTGGAGGAGTAGAAGTGGGGAGCAAGAAAGGGGTGCTGGCTGCGGCCTAGAGGTGGTTGAGGTTGAGGCGCGAGATGCAACTTTGCAGCTTCGTCGTCATTTGGTGAAGTCCCCAATTCGTCGTCGGGCGAACAGGTTTCGGTTCGCCGCGCGTCACGTGCCGGCCGAGGTGCCCACGTCGAGTTATTAGACGACTGCATCTCCTTAATTTCGCATTGCTCGCTGCATCCACCCATCTTTCATGCGTCCATCGGCCAACCGCCATGCTGGACTGGCCAACCTTGTACCTTTGATGCAAACATTGAGCACTTGAAGGTACCCAGTAATGTGTACATCATTGCTATGTATTTCGGGTAGAACCGGCACGAGCGCGACTGTGACTCGAGATTGTCGTCGTTCGAAAAGAGCCTCTCACTCAACAATTGAAGTTGCCGAATTCACAAGTGACAGCAGGTAGCTAGGATTCAATGTTGACAGCAAACCGAATCTCGAATATATATGTTCGTTGTCAAGTCCATTTTCTTCTGATTGATCTTACAGGGTACATGCCCGCTCACATCTTTTGCGCGACAGTCCGGCTGCCTGTGGTATCTACCTGTCTTATCTCAGCCTACGCACGGCAGCCATCTGTCATCTATCGATAGGGCTTCCATTCCATAGGTCCCATGACCATACCCTTCACAGTGCTCCAGTGCCCGATGCAACCCTATCAGACGCGATAAAGTTCTTATCAGTTTCTTGGGCAGCTAACAAAGCGGTCAACCACAGGTAACAATGCAGTAATGACTGAAAAGTACAAAGGGACAGCATATACTCACACTTTTTTCTTGGACTCTCCGCATTCCACATTCAGACACTTTACTGGCAATTTGAATCATCTTGAACTCAAATATTGTGCTGCTGGATCTTTTTGACGCTGACACTGATTTCCATGGCTCCCAAAACAGAGACTGACACACTGGCCCAACATGACTGCGATTCCACCACAATCGGACATATCCTTTGCACAGCTCCCATCCCATTCGGGGGCAGCGACAGAGACGACCAATGGCTATACTATCCAGATACGAAACAATTCGACCTCTCTCGAGGAGCACAACAACGTCTCGCCGTGTCCTGCGACGAATCGCGCCATAACCACTGCGGCTTCGTTATCGACCCATCCAAATCCGTCCTGATTGTTGTTGACATGCAAAACTACTTTATTCATCCAATGTATCGAGATCACGTGGCTGGAATCGCAGCGGTAGACCCAACCCTGCGTCTTATTGATCGGTGTCGAGATGAGGGAATCCAGATCGCGTTTTTGAATTGGGGGATCACGAATCGTGACCTCAATATTATGGCGCCTGCTGTACAGCGCGGCTTCAGCAAGAGTCTTGGATGGCATGTAGGTCTTGGTGCCAAACTTCCAGACGATCAAGGCCGATGGTGCGTATTCCCGGTCCCATAATCTTCCAGGATGTTGTATAGTATTGCGATTTGATACTCCAATATCATGTGGCCGCGTCCTTGTATAGAATTTACTGACTTTGTATTTCTCTCATCCAGTCTCTTCAAGCGTACCTGGAACGCTGAACTATACGAACCCTTCAAAGCGGCCGCTCGACCGGGCGATTTATTCTTCGACAAGACACGTATGAGCGGATTATGGTCCATCAATGAACCCCTGCATGAGTACCTGCGCTCTTGCGAGAAGAAGACTTTGATATTCGCTGGCGTAAACACGGATCAATGCGTCGGGTCTACCATTTCTGACGCTTACTCTTGGGGCTGGGATTGCATCATGGTCAACGATTGTACGGGTACCATGTCTGACCGCAACGCTCAAGATTTGACCGAATATAATGTCGCCACGAATATGGGATTTGTTACGAACAGCGACGCTTTTATCGAGTCGCAGCTCATCTAACGAGATTGAGCTCACAGATAGATCAGGATCCGGGGATCTTTGTTGGGGTTGTTCTTGTGTGCATGTCTAGGAGTTTGACATGGTATTTTCTTTGTCGCAATACCTATATATGTAGTAGATTAGTCGCGAATACCCATACGTTCTTCACCACACGGCGTGTTCCTTAAAGCTGGCATGAGGGAAAAGACAAAGTGCATTAGTGAACTCTGGGGTGAGAGAAACGAGTGGCACGGAAGCATGATCACAGTATGAAAGTAATATACTGATAAAATATCGAGAAACTTAACAGGACTGTCAAAACGTAAAAGTATTGTGTCGATAAGATATATGAGGAATACGAAGAGACAGTCATACTGCAAAGCAACACGTCCGTGACAGAAGCGAAGAGAGCGGTGTGAGATATGCCTAGCTGCTATGAAGGTACGCTGTCTGTTCTTGAACTCTTCTGCCTTCGCCCTCGACTTACCTGCCGCCTCTGATGTAGTTCGACGTTACTGTTGCTACTTTCTTCCCTAACATCATTCCCGTCATTTGATGAGTATCATCATTTATTCTATAGTCAACGTCTCCTATTCTATCTGATACATGAACTCGTACAAGTTGACTCGTGAAACCCGACATCCAATATAAGTGACTATACGCACGCTTCGCGGCTATTAATAGTAATCTTCGTAATCGATTTTTACCACTACCCAGCTTTCCAATCTCTACCTCACTTTCCAGATATCCGGTTCTATTTGTCTTGTCTAGGGGGGCTGTGTATTGTATATTCCACTGAATCAGTGGAATTTCTACTAAATGAAAATGCATCGTAGCCATTTCTATTAGTAACGAGATCTAAAGAATGGTGGCCTAGAGATTCCGATACCGGAAGAGCTTGTATTCGTACCTACAATTCGGGTGCTAGTGAAACGAGCGCGATCCAATGATATATTCCGGACTACTACGGAGAGTTGTGGGACAGGGTCGCGGGATCGGTCATAGTGATCGCGTACCTGGGCGTCATCATCGTCGTCACGTGCAATGCTACGGACCTGCAGGTGTATGTATGGAGCAATGCTAGACTCATCTTTCGAACACTCTAGCATCGTACTGATATCTCCAGATACCAAATATTTCGAGCTTTAGAGCACCCGCAAGATTCATAACCACCGCAATGTGAGATAAAGGGTGGGTTGACAAAGGTACATACCTACATATGTAGGTATGCAGAATAGGCTTGCAGGATGTAACGCTGTAGTGGCAGACATACGAAATTCAACAAGTTCCGATATTTTCAGATGAGGCGGTTTATGCTACTGATTTCTCGAGCATGTGTGCGCATGTTTCTCCCTCGAAAGGTTGTCGCTGCAGTCGGAGAGTGGAGGATTAGTGCTGCTGTCATGTCTGATCACTGTTCTCCGAGGGCTGGGCTTTGAGACTAATCACTTGTGAAAAGTTTGAGTCCATGGCGATCGATGAGATCTGGCACAATTAGAGCAATTATGGTGTCGTCGTACTTATTATGTCAGATTCATTGATCGCGATGCTCTCACAGCATCATTGTGAGCTATCATGCGATGGGGCAAGGACACAAGAAGCGAAAACAGTAGTATCACAACACTGAAAATGGTTTATTCGTGCGAATTACCTCGTTTTGCTGGAGCCTCGCCCGCCCTAGGTCGCTCGAAGATCGTCTCTTTAGGAAGGAGAGTACACCATTTTTTCGTCATTGTACAAAAGCCAACGAC
Organism: Periconia digitata; assembly: GCA_948474695.1. Lineage (NCBI taxonomy): Eukaryota > Fungi > Ascomycota > Dothideomycetes > Pleosporales > Periconiaceae > Periconia > Periconia digitata. The sequence continues at coordinate 270,326 of CAOQHR010000003.1, forward strand.
ATTGAGCTTCAGGCACCTACCAAAGGAGTTCTAAGACTGGCGCTTTCAAACAAAGCAGCAGCCGTGCTTCAATTGTCGAAGGCAACTGGGCCTGGGCGAAGCAACTTCAGATCTCCATCTCCCCACGGCGTAGCCGCGAAGCGTAGCTGAAAGTCGACGACTTGATGAATGGTACGCGTGGTCTTCTCAACAATTCTGATTTGCCAAGATGCAATGATTAATCTTAGACAAGTCGTTCTCGCGTGGGAGGCGAAACTAACCTATTCATTGTCATACGTCATAAATAAAGCACACTAGTGTAGTGTTTCTAGTGACATCCGACTCCAACTCCCACTCCAGCACCGGTACCACGCCCTTCCCAGATTCGCCCATGTTTTTCATTTCGAAAATATCACGTAACAGAAATGTCACAGTAGGACTGGAAATTCTGTGGATCATGGCATTGTTACTTTGCGATGAGTTGTTAATTCGCGAATGAGAAAACCAGCCGAAAGAACTCTCGAACACTCTGGGTCAAATGCTAAACATAAGTTCCTCAGCAAGCCCTTAATTCCATTGAGCCAGGTACCCCGTTTTACCCCACAACTCCGCTGTTTTGTTATAGTCCATCGCTCGGGGTCGAATAGCGTGTCTAGTCCCATGCTAAAGAAGCCTTTCCCCAACGTTTAGATTTCCCTGCCAGTGAAAATTGAACGGATGAGGGGAATTGGTTAGTACTATTGGCTTTCTCTAATAATATCACACCATCGGTCGGATGTATTCGCGTCCATCCCCATAATTTGTGAAGCCAGCATAGACCAGCAAGATGTACTTGTAATTGAATTCCTTCCAACGTTCACGTCACGGTTACAAGTAACGCATGCTTCTGCGTTCCCACAGGAAAATCTTTTCTCTGCTGGATAGATAGAGAGAGGCGCTGTAATGATTGAAGAAAAAAGCTGGAGACCTGTCTTCAACAGTACATTGTTGCATTCAAGTTGAAAAACACCTCACAGAACATACCATTGGAATGCTACGACGCAAAATCTAATTGAACATCACGAATACAGACCACTGGATTCTAGAACTCAAACTCTTCTTTTCTTCTACTGGGGTCTGTCGACTGAGTAGAGCGGTACAGCCGTACACATAGAGGGATAATTAGCTACTCACCATTTAGTTTGACAAGTTCTATAGAGGTATACTCCACACTGATGAAATATGTTAGCCATTAGCCACCATCCATTCTTTTGCCACCTTGACTCTCTATACTAGACCACACTACGGCTATACAAGATGTGTCTTTGGCTCTTTCTTCCGTGCCTAGTGACGCTCATAATCATCATCTTGAGTTAGTTGCTCTTTGCTGTTTGCGTTTCCAGCCAATACGAACCACGAGGTACTATTGAGAGTAACAAATAACTCTAGATGAATCTGATACTAAGGGAAGGAGGCAGTTCCGACTTACGCAATAAGCCGATGGTACCTGCTAGACTTGGTCCAGGCCTCTTCATCGAGTTCATCGAAAGCTTTACTCGTAGCGATTGGTTGCATTCAAATATAGAAAGTGCATGGTGTATTCAACAACTTGAAGACCTTCGAGTTATAAATATAAGTTATCTTATGCTCGGGGTATCATTATTCTTATATTCGAACATCTCAATCGTTTTGTGTTCTACAATCACTTCTTGATCTTCCAACACTGTGCTCCAAGCAGCACTCTTCCAAAATGAAATACGCTCTCATCCAGCTCGCCATCATAGGCGCGGCCACCGCTCTCGTTGTACGCGGAGGCGGTCAGCAGCCCGATGTGAAAACCCCAAGTGTTTATCAGCCCAAGCCAATCGAGACCCCACCTGTGGCGGTTAAGCCTTCGCCTTCTCCAGAAGAGCACAAACCTTCTCCAACACCTAAGGAGGAAAAGCCGAAGCCTTCTCCCGACCACGAGGAGAAGCCACAACCCTCTCCCAAGCCTGTCGAGCCCGTGAAGCCGAAACCCGACGAGCCAAAGCCCTCCCCCAAACCTGTCGAGCCTGTCAAGCCGAAACCTGAGGAGCCAAAGCCCTCCCCTAAACCCGTTGAGCCTGTCAAGCCGAAACCCGACGAGCCAAAGCCATCCCCTAAACCAGTTGAACCTGTCAAGCCGAAGCCCGACGAGCCAAAGCCCTCCCCTAAGCCTGTCGAGCCAAAACCCTCCCCTAAGCCAGTTGAGCCAAAGCCAAAGCCTGTCGAGCCTGTCAAGCCCTCCCCCAAACCCGTTGAGCCTGTCAAGCCTTCTCCCAAACCAGTCGAGCCCAAGCCTGTTGAACCGAAGCCAAAGCCAGTCGAACCCAAACCCGTTGAGCCCAAGCCTTCAGAGCCTGTCAAGCCGAAACCAGAGGAACCAAAGCCCACTCCTAAGCCGATTGAGACGAAGCCAGCTGAAGAGAAGCCAAAGCCAACCCCAGTACCTGTAAAACCCCATGACGACAACAAGGACAAGGGTCAGTGGGATGAGAAAGAGAACAACAACGATCACGACAACAAGGGAAAGAACGAAGAGAAAGGACACGAGCAGCCGAAGGGAGACGAACACGACAAGGACAAGAAACAGGGCAAGAATGACGGGAAGGACAGCAAGCCGGAGGATAAAGCGGGAGACCACAACAAGTCATATTAGGAGAAAAGTACTATTGTATCCAGTGTCATTGTGCAGATTGGATGATTTCTTTTGTTACATGATCTTTGGTCATAGGGCGCCATGATAGGAGCGCAGAAACATTCCTTAGTCGCTTTTTTTTTTGATAGTTTCAGAAAGAACTGTAATAACTAATAAATGAATTACATTGACTCATACTGCTTCATCGCCTCTGCTTTCACAGTGTTTTGGTTGTTTATGAGTTGATGGTGACGGCTTCTTGACAAGTCATTGAACTTTATCTACATTATTACTTTATTGATCAACTGTCTTTAACGTGCGATCTCATACTACCCCTTTATATCACACTCAAATCTTATATTGATTCGCGCGAAGCTAACCCACATTCGTTAGATGTCATACTATGCGTTTTATTCGGACTTCGCTGTTGCGCAATAAGACACTTCATTGCGTGACTTTTATCTAGCTTGTACTTGTTTTGGCTATTGCGGACGTTGAGGTACATCAGTGTGCATAAGGCTTAGACGTTCGGGGAGAGCTTGAGATCCAATCCTATTGAACCATTTCTGCTTGCACTTGGTAGGATTTATTCAACAGCCAGGTATCAGCGTGCACGTATAGCTACCGACTTGACACGAATCCTTCAAGGTGAGCCTTGTGGGAGTTCTTCTTACCCAAGATGCCGTGTGAAGCAGGATTGCAAGAATTTGAAAATCTAGTGAAATAATCTTACCTTGTATCTACAGTCCTCACTATTCGCGTATACCTGAAGTCTTTTTGAAGGTGGGTTATTATGAATGGTTGATTGCGGAGATATCGTGTATTCCCGTTTATACCTAATCCTTGTTGTTATATATGTCGATACGAAAGCTCAGACACCCCTTTTGTATGCACTCGTAACCACTTCCGCATCGGAGCTATGCAAAAAGGATGAATGCGGTCATCATTATATTGTTGTTCATTGTTTACCGATCGAGACACATGCAGATCGTATTACGCGGTGCCCCTAATGCTTCTTGAATGGAATCATGACCAGTCAACTCGAGCGGAGTCATGCTTGAGCGCTTTAAGCTCTCGTGAGAAGCTGCAGTGTAGATATTGCCATGTCAGTTTCGCTGTTACCTAATTTGCTCAACATTTCTGTTCTTTGATATTAGACTGTTTTTCAAAACACCATCCTTCTCGCACGTAGCTTACCACTAGGGGTGAAACAATATTGCGAATCCGAATTAAAATACTACTCTTTTTGTACGCACAGCCCCAACGATGAATGGACTATTTGTGCAAATCAATATCAGATCCTTCAGGAAGGGAATGCTTAGATGATTTCCGATTGACGCGTGGACAACCTACAAGTATATAATGAGACGTCAAGCCATATCATGCTCTTGTCCCTCACTCTAACTAGCCCCCCTCAAATCTTTTGACAACATGTGGACGCATCTTTTTACCCCGTCACTGGTAATGCTAGTACTCCTCGACAAGGCGACAGCGCAAATACAGATACCACCCTCGAACGGAAGCTACAGCATCCTCTACTCAACGGCAAAGCTCACAGACAAGACCAGAATCGATCCTTTCGATCCTAATCATGGAAACCGCTCAATAATGGTATCTCTAAGCTATCCCATTCCAAAAGACGCATGTACCCAACACTGCTCAATCCCCTATATGCCGGCATCAACCGCATCCTTCTTCGATCAACTTTTCGGCATGCCAAACGGCACAGCAAGCTCATTCCTCCTCGAAACCTGCTGCGAGACCAACCAAGACTACACCCCCAATCCACAAGAAACCCCCTTCGTCATCTTCTCCCCCGGCCTCCAATCCTCCCGCCTAGCCCACAACGCGCAAATCCAAACCCTCGCGGCATCAGGCTACGCAGTCCTCAGCATCGACCACCCCTGGGACGCCGCCGTCCTCGAATTCCCAAACGAACCACCGATCGTAGGCACGCTGATCAACGACATCGCCGACAACAGCACCGGCACCCCGATCCTCAATTGGGACGTCCTCGCCTCGGGCGTGCAGATCCGCGCAGCGGACGTCGAGTTCGCGCTCGACGAGTTCAACAAGCTGTCTACCGTTCAACTCCTCCTACCTGATGCGACATCGTCATTCAACACTACCCGCACCGCCATCTTCGGGCACTCGTATGGCGGCGCGACATCAATGCTATCTTTGACGCAGGACTCGCGTTTAATCGGGGCGCTTAATATGGATGGTGCCTTGTACGGCATGAATGATAGCCGTCCTACCAGTAGCCCGGCTGTTTTCCTCGGTACCAGCAGCCACAACCATACGAGTACCGACGAAGTTACGTGGTCGGATGTGTGGTCGAGATTGAACGGGTATAAGCGTGAGTTCTCGCTCCAGAAGGCAGCGCATAGTTTTTATATGGATTTTCCGTTGCTTTTTGAGCTTGCAGGGTTTGTGCCGGTGCCGGCGGTGGCGGCTCAATTTGGCGAGTTGGGTGTGGAGAGGGGGAAGTATGGCTTTGGCGTTGTGATGGAGCTTGTAGAGGCATTTGTGGATTTTGTGTTCTGGGGGAAGGAAAGCGTGCTATTGGAAGATCCTGAGTCCGTGTTTCCTGAGGTGCTAAAGGTTGAGGATTAAAGTGGGAGTGGTTCACGTATTTGCTCAGTTATTGAGGGATATGCTCAATTCAACTAAAAGAACGATTTGGGGGCGAAAGTGAGAAAAACATCTCGTTACCTTACGTACATACATAGTTATGTAGGTATATCGGAGAGAAAACATGTGAGCGCAGGTATTCTCAAGCCTACATATATCCGAAATATCTAAATGATCCAATAACTGCTGCCACATAATGGGTGCTGACAGAACAACTACAGACCAGATGCCAACTGACGCAATCCTCACAATGTGGAGCAGGATGGTAGGATATTTTATCTTGTTTTATTATTTGAGTAGATACATATCTCATCAAGGTTTTGGAGAGAATCTCTCCTTCCATTGACACGACATCTTCACGCTGGTCTTTTTCTCGACCGCAAGCGATATCGACCAATCCGACTCATGACTACCTGACTAATACACACCCGAACCCAGGGCCAAACTCAATTCGCATACTTCATTATCATAGGAAAGCCGCATAAAACCACCAAATCCCAAATACGCCATCCAATCCATTCATTACAAAGATCGCACGTCATCATCCACCAATAGCGGACGCAACATTAAGATCCACCCTGACAGAATTACTCTTGATAGCCTCTTCAAAGTACGGCAAATGCTCGCCATTGCGTACACTGCTGTTGCCGATGATATCTACCGGCAAAATCGCATTCTTGTATTTGCTCGACACGAGCCCGAGAATCTCGCGCTGATCGACTTTGCTCTGCATGGTGACGTTGTTGGTGCCGGGCTTCAACAGCAGGTCGGGCAGAAAAGCGGTGCCGATGGGCTTTTTGTCGACGGAGAGGTTCATGGTCACGTTCCCGAGATCGATGGTTAGGACGGAGGGGTTGGGGATGATGACTCTGCCTACGAGGTTGGAGCCGTCGGGGAGGATGTCTTCCTGCGATGTGAGGATCTTGAGGTCGGTGATGTTAAGACCGGCGAGCTTGTTGAGACCTGAATTCTGTTAGATGTCGCGATATGAAGATTTGGCAGAGAAGCTACTGTACCTTTCATGGTAATCCTCTTGTTATAGTCGACGGAGATGGCGCTCAAGCCAGACTGGCGGACCTTTGTCTTTCCAGAGAACAGCACAGTGAACTCCTCGCTGCCTATAACAACTTTGTTGTACTCTTTGAACGCGTCCATGTTTGCAATCTTGACATTTTGCCGGACTTTGATAGATGTCACGGCTTCGGCCTTGGTCTCTGGAATATCAGCGTAGACGAAAGGTTCTTGTCCTTCGAGGTAAAATGCAGCACGGAAGCCTTCGATTATGGGGTGGAAGCTGCTGCTACTTCTAGCTGTGCTATCCAGGGCTAATTCGACACTGTCTGGTGTGGGCTGCGTGACTTCCTGGCGATCGACCTCCAGAGTGGATGCGTTCAGGTCGCTCTGAGCCTTGTTTGGTATGGCGACGTAAATTATAGGCAGAACTATGATGAGAACAATGATAATGAGAACGAGGCAATCTGTACAGAAGTATTAGTGCCACTTCGTCCATCTCTGTCCGGCACGGCCACACATACCACACCACCAGAATTTCCTGCAGTGGTTCTTAATCCTCGGACCTGCGCCGGGTCGGGGTCCCGGGGGATAAAGTGTGTTCACGATACCGCCTTTCTTCCTGGGTCTATCCGATTCAACGTTGGCCACCTCATGGTGTGTCGCTGGTTCCACTTTGTCCGTCATGTCGAGAAGTATGTGCCGTGAGGCCGTCTATTTTGAGAGTAAAGAATGCGGAGAGCAGACAAGAATGATATAGTCGGCAAGATCAAACAGACTGCCAGGCTACATCTCAGGAAGTCGGCGATGAAGATGCGGGGAAACAACTTTATAATCAGGTACAGGGAGGGCGTAGCAACACATGCGCAGTTGAAAATGGGCAACCGTGGAGACTAGACGGGGGTCTTGCTGCCGATTTGGAGAGATCTGTTGGGTCGCCGGAAACGAAGAGGCGTGGCAACGATCCATGTCCAGTAGAAGAGCAAATAAGAAGATTGAGGCGCGACTGATCGAGGTAGGTCTCCGAGATGATAGCCATAATAAACGATTATGCCGAGGTTGGTCCTTTCAATCAATCAGAGGCACATGCTCACAGCTCCGTCGAGGTCGAGGTCGAGGCTGGAGTTGTCTGCTGTAACAAATGACATGGCTAGCGTTCACTGTCGCGTCTTCATCTATGGGCTGTGAGCTCCAGATGCAGAATGGTGCCACATGGAGCTAGTGCTGGTGTCGGAAGCTCCGCGCAGAAGTGCAATTCGACTCTCGAAAGCTGAGTCTCGGGAATCACAGATGGTAGGTAGGATGGAGAAACTATCGAATGATTATGTGGATGCTGACCAGCGACAGGGGATGGGATGGAAGGGGAGAAGGATGGGCAACCGGGGGAACGATGGTGGTAGCTTTTAGCGCGGCTACCCCGGGGAGTCATGGATGGATCGGGCTAGGCTGGCGGGAGAGTGTGGGGTAATTGGATGCTCCCATCCTGGGGCGAGTGAACACGATCATCCGGAACGGACATCAGTCTTCTTCTGGAAGTATTCACTCTGCTCGCATACACGAATGGAGCGCGGGGTCGTCTGCAGCATAAGCATTTGCTGCATGCTACATATGTACTCCTTGCACGTACAGTCACGTTATACGAGTCTGAGAGTATAAACGTAGCAGCTCGCGCTGGACTTTCACATGGAGCCTAGGTTAGCTATACTGATGGCGCTTTTCTCCTCACAAACAACTGCTGTACGCCCATCTTTTACAAGGTCGATGCGGATCCAGCAGTCTACGAGGGTGATGATCGCTACTCTTGCGGCACATGATATATTAGAAATTTGTTATACTTCGGCGCCATCACTCATTTCTGCCTGGTCGTGTGTGTGTGTGTGTGTGTGTGTGTGTGTGTGGCATCTGTTCGCGTATAGAGTGAGCATCCCCCTATCAATAGTAGTTAAGTATACATTAAGTAAATACTTAGTAATCGCACCTTACGTACGCCAAGACGCGAGCCTCGGTAGCTAGCGAGCTTAGTAGTGTGATCTTCAAACGTTGATGGCTCCTCGCCATTGCCGTGCCACGACCCTCTCGACTCCTAATTCGAACCACTATTCAAAATGCCCCAATCGGACGAGGAAGATGATTATATGAACATGGTATTCGAGGATGCGCCCAAGGCTCCGAAGCACGAGACCTCAATGCAACGCGCGGCGCGCAAACGCAAAGAAGTAGGTCGCAGTCTTCACGCGCCCACGATTCCCCCGCTGACATGCTACTTTAGGCAGAATCCAGGTCGAGACAGAAGACAAAAGCGGAGCGCGAAGCGGACGCGATCGCAGCACGCGAAGAAGCTCTGGCAACGGCTCTCCCCGAGGACAACAAAGGGTTTAAGATGATGGCAAAGCTCGGCTTCAAACAAGGCGACTCGCTAGGTAAATCAGAGGACGCAAGAAAAGAGCCCATCAAGATCGTCGTCAAGGAAGACAAAGGAGGTATCGGGCTCGAATCAGATAAAAAGCGGAAATTCCAAGAGACATTCGAGGAGGCCAGACAGGCTGCCAAACGAGCAAAAGAAGAAGAGGGAGATTTTCTCGAGGAGCGCAAGCAGCAACAAAAGGAAAGAAGTGCTGAAAAAGATTTGGACAATGCACAAAGGACGGCTGAGCGTCTGTTCGACAAGGAAGCCGAAGAAAAAGGGACACCCACTGCCGAAGACATCCCCCTTCAGCGCATTGACATATGCTGGCGAGGTCGCGTCCGAAGACGCATTGAGAAGCAAGCAGAAAAGCAACAGAAACGCGAGCTCAACAACAGCTTATCATCGCGGCTTCCAACGCTTGCCCATGAAGACGAGGACGATGACCACGATACAAAGACCGCTCTGGGTCATGACATCACGCCCTTCTACACAACCCTTGAGAATGACTTTGGGCATGACGATCCAGATCTTGCAGAGTTCGAAGCGCTTTCTGTGTTTGAGCGTCTGGAAAGAACACTTGTTTTTCTCAGAGACACATATAAGTATTGCCTCTATTGTGGTTATCAGTATCCGGACGCAGCTATGGATGGCTGCCCGGGTGTGACAGAAGGCGATCATGATTGATCTATTCTTACGGCTGTTACTAACGCGATACTCCCCATTCAATGATCCAACCATGTGTAATTTGTTCAATCGACCCTGCTATCTACATCTACCCAAGATTCAGACTCTGTGGGTATAGTATGTCTCCAACTGAGATCTCTGGAGCCGCGAAACCTGCAACCTTAGTCTGATAAAACATCTCATCCATTAAACCCGGATTATAGTAGTTTTATACTCCTTGGACATCCATTGCAATTGCGGAACACTGGACCCTGGTGCCAAAACACACATGTAAGCAGCTAGTTCGTAGATGCATGTCAACGTGCCAATAATATCTATTATCTCATCCCATAATCATTGGCTATCGTGCAGTGCTATCTGATGACACTACACACATTTACAACTACTCACATTGAGTGATATACAGTCGAGAATGTTGGAGAGTCGTGTCCAGATGTCGGCGAGAGGCACGGACCACGTGCCAACCCTCGGTCGATTTCGCGATCTTGCGTACCGCGTCTCTCTTCCCTGTCTACGACAAACCCAATGAATTAACGGACTCTCCAATCACTCAAATATGGAACACGAGAAATGCTATATATATGCACCACCTGAATCTAATTCGGAAGAGCGGCCATCAAAGCGTGTCCGAACAAGCAAGCTTCAATCACAACCACAACTCACAGAACGACTTTCGACGTATAGGGAAGTATGGGCTCAGCAAGAAGAACGTATTCAGGTAAGACTGGCACAACACGACGCGCAGATAGCATTGTTAATTCTAGGAAGCAAACGTTAGAGAATGCGGATAGCGTCACGCAGGAGAATATTGTGAAATTTGTCGCTGCATCAACAACGTCAGAGGGCGAGCCGCAAGCATCTATACCGACAGGTTTAATCGTCGCAGGACCCAGCATCGCATCGCATGGTTTATTCTTCTCTCGCTTGGGACAGAACATCAGAAGTGAGACCGACAGCGCATATGCTGTTCTCACATCTGGAGAATGCCCCAATCTCAAAACCTTGTTGAAATGCCTGGTAAAGAAGATCACCTCACTCAAAGATGACGGGGATGAGCATGATGATCTCATTAATTCTGGATTCTCGGCGAGAAATGGCCCAAAACTTCTTGATTTCGATCTTGGCCATGTGCAAATGTGGCAGGATAAGAACGAGACCCAAAGCATTGTTGTGGCCATACAAGATAGCGAGGCGTTTGATACCGCAGTGCTTGTTGAACTGGTAGACACTGTCCAGTAAGTATTCTTGCTAAACTCTGCTGGCTGTACTATGCAAAACTGACTTCATCAGCTCCTGGCTTGATCGTTTACCTTTCATTTTACTATTTGGCATTGCTACGTCTGCGGAGAACTTCGAAGACAGAATGTCTGGAAAATCGCTTCGATACCTGGATGGCCAAAAATTTGATGTCACTCAATCGGATGTCATCATAGAGAAGCTGTTCAGTGTCACAGTTGCTAACGCTGATGCGCGTCTCCGCATTGGACCAACCCTAAGCCATCGTCTTCTAGATCGGCAGAAGGACCATGTTCAGAACGTCCAAGATTTTGTTGATGGACTTAAATACGCCCACATGTCACACTTCTACGCGAGCTATCCATCAATCTTCTTGCGGAAAGGTTCGACTTACACCGACCTGCCTTCAGAGGCCTTTGAAGCCGTGCGAAACCTGCCATCGTTCCGAAGGTAACGTTTATCACCCTAGGAATATTGAATGTCCTAATGGACTAATGCTCATAGATGGATTGAAACGCTCCTACAAGACGGCAATGCTTCTGAAGTTCGCACATTGCTCCAATCGGATCAATCCCTGCACGAGGAAATAGCAAAGCATATTAAACTAGGACAGACTGCCCTCACATCTTTGAGTCAAGCAGCTATCTTGTTCCACAACATACGTGAGAGTCTCCAGATATCACCACCATTCCGGCTATCGACCATCTGGACCCGGGCAGCAGCAGGCGATCTATCCGGCAGCCCGTTATATCGCGAAACCATGCTCTCCCTCAAAAAAGCCTCCTCTGACAAGCTCAAGCAGCTACTGATATCCATGGAAAGATTGAACATGGAGGGATCTTCCATTGACTGGGCCAAGTTCAATCAGAATCTGCTGAAGCTCGTTCAGAACAGTGACGGCTCAGGTCCTTTACGAAGTCAAGATGACGTGCGGAACGACAGCGTCCGTACGACAGTCATTGCACAGAAAGTTTTGCTCAGCAAACACAAGGCTGCACTTTCTGAGCAAGACAAAGCGTACTCGGAGCTTGTTGCACAATTGCATGACGAGATTGACAGATATATGACATCGGCCTTTATCGATCCGCAGGCCATGTTTTTATCTGAAATCTTCATGTATGACCTAAAGTCGCCCCATGTTGAGGTTTTCCAACCCAAACCTCGCTTCGCAATCGAACGTGCCTTGGCTACACCGCACGATTACCTGGGCTGTAGCTGTTGTGACAGAAACCGAACGGAAGAGGAGGGAGTACTCGCAGCAACCCAGCCAGCCACGGCTATTCTATATCAGCTGTTTCTGGAGTCTGGAACTTTGATCAACGCTAGCGACTTGTGGTCTGCTTTCGAGGCAATCGTTGAAGAAGGAAGCGAAGAGAGTGACCCAAAAACATCGTGAGTCATTCATCCCAAGCGCACTTCCGGCTTGGAAACACACTGACTAGAAAGGGCCCTCATTCAACGTGCTCTTGCTGAGCTGAGATATCTTGGACTCGTCAAACCGAGCCGGAAAAAGACCGATCATATCGCTAAGATAATGTGGAAGGGTCTATGAAAGCCGGCCTTCGCCGCAACGACATGTCATGCATCCCGGGTATCATGGATCTTTTATCACTCTCTATTCTTGCGGTTTTGGTGCGGTATCGCACAAGGTCCCGCAGTTTTTACATGTCCGCGCCTGTTTATCGTTCTTGAAAGCCTCGACTCCTGCCTTGATTTGGGTTCCCAAGTCTGTGCAATGGAATGCTTTTTCATGCACTTTCTCGCCACACTCCTGGCAATACCATCTGAGTCTGTCTAGACTTCCTTCAGGTCGAGGTTGCTCCATTACTACACCCACTGTGTCTTTGAATCTCACTGGATTGTGTGGGGTATTCGCAGGCAGCAGAAACATGTCTCCCTCGTTTATGTGAATGTCGCGGAACTGTCCGTCGTCGACGATTTTGAGCAACATAGAGCCTTTGTATTGATAGAACCACTCGGGTGTCTCATTGATGTGGTAATCAGTTCGCGCATTGGGACCACCGACGATCATGATGGTGAGCGGGTCATTGTAAACGCAGTAGTTGTTCACGGGGGGTTTGAGGAGGTGGGAATTCTCTGAGAGCCTAGAACAGCATGTTAGCATTATACAAGAAATGAAGGCAATCAACTCAGATTTCGTACCATTTTGGGATATTGAGTGGCGGCGCAAGGAGACGGACTGAGGGTGTTTGAGAAAACAAGCGGGTTGAGGGCAACGGAAGTCGAGGAAGGCGATTCAAAGTTGGCGGAAGAGCTCGGAAGAGCGTCGCGGGCTGCAAATGGCGGAGTGTGGGACGAATGCTATTCATGATTGGTACTGCCATGCTTCCAGCATTTCTTGTGGTCGATATCTGTCGAATGACTAGCAGAGATGAAGACGAAGACGGTGGAGGACTCCCGAGCCCGCCGCACAGCGGGCGCCACATGGACCCCGCGATAAGCTACGCGCTCGGACCCTGAATGCTGCGACACCTACCTCACTAGTGCGACCGTATCATCCCACAAGAACGAGCTACCTCAGACTTCACTCCCCATTTACTCGCCTTACTGAAGCCTTTTCTGTTTTTTTGCAATGGATCACTCTAAGATGGACCACGGACACATGGACCACGGCGGTCATGGAGGCCATGACATGCCTGGCATGGATCACGGCATGAAATGTAACATGAACGTACGCGTCTCTCTCGTCCGGACTCTAGTGGGATCATAGAAGCTTACATGTCTTTGCAGATGCTGTTCACATGGTCCACCAAAGATCTCTGTATCGTCTTTGAAGGCTGGCATATCACCAGCACGGCGTCGCTCATCTTCTCGCTGCTCGCTATCGTTCTTATGACCGCCGGCTACGAGGCCGTACGAGAGGCATCCAGACGGTACGATGCATATGCAAAGCAACTCACCGAGGGCCGACGGAGTGGAGATGACCTGACAAGTAAGTCGTCCTTTCTTGCGAGTCCTTTTCTCAACCCCCTGCATACGCAGCAACTGCCCGGTTCTTGATGTGATGGAGAGAAGGATACAATGTACGGCTGTTGCGAGACTGCGTCCATACGTCCCTTGATCTTTGCAGACTTGAAGTGCGAGTCCTCATGCTGAGCGGCGGCTTGTCTATACAGACGGCACCGACACCACACAAGCAGATGAATCGAGCTCATTACTTGGACCAGGGCGACACGCAGGGAGGGTCAGCGAGCAACAGACCAAGATTGTCAAGGCGGCTCTATATGCTGTGCAGGTCTTCTACTCTTTCTTCATCATGTAAGTCATTCCCCATGGATATCGGGTGAGCGCAAGTTGATGGAGCGTGACAGGTTGTTGTTCATGACATACAATGGTTGGATCATGCTGTCGGTTGCTGTCGGTGCTTTTGTTGGATACCTGCTGTTCAGCAACTCACCATCCGCGAAGACGGCCGCATGCCACTAGTTACAGTCTCGGGATTTTCGCTATGGCTACATTGCCACCTTGGATGGAATCATACGTAGGATGTCTTGGACAGCTACAAAGACAGGGCTGTTGCGGCGGTAGTGCATGAATTTTAGAGCATTTCAAAGACCAGTGTCGGCTCCACCAGGGTTGACTCTGGTGAATTTTGTAGCATTGACACCGGTACCAATTTGCAGATACCTATGTCGAGACTACGAAATCTATGTTTACTTGATTTTATGTTTGTTTGCTTTGTGGACAAGACATGTCATGAAAATGAATGATTCGTACGTAAGGAAAGCTTTCTCAGATATTTATGTGTGAATGGATATTGAGACACGCCAGAGCGAGCGCCACAGCCGCGGCGTTTGCTCCGAGTCCACCACCCTTCCTTCGCGATCATGCATGGCTACCATCCACCGCCACCACCATTAGTAGAAGTTGAAGTACACTTCAGGTATAGAGTGTAGCCTTTCAAACTCCAGTAGAGTACTGTTCCGCAACTCGTTCCTCACTCTCAAGTTCGCTCTCTCAAGCATCCACCATATCTTCATCCTCGTCCTTGTCCTCGTCCTCGTCCCCATTCCCATCAGTAAGTTCTTAGTCATCATCGAAGTCCAAGTCAAGCTGCTCGTCTTTCAGGAAGAGATCAGGCGGAGCCCCGCGGCCATCTTCGACGACTCGTAGATCTCGAGCAGATCTTCATCGCCTTCCAGCCTAGCTTCTTCAAGCATGTTTTTTCAAACAAGCATCAAGTATTTTCCCATAAAGTTTTTGCCGGGCCATACATGCATTTTTTTCTGTTAGATCGCACATTTTTTTCCAGCAAGTCCTTTGCCTGCTTTACGCTCAACCCAACTCCCCCATCACTTATCCAACTCGCTGCATTCAACGAGCGGGGCTTTCCTAGTTGCTACGAGCTTTTTCCGAAGCTCTTCAGCTTTCTTCTGAGATGGTGAACTTTGCTAGAACAGCGCAGTGCATTACTAAAGGCCAAACTATAATAGATGTTTATAGGCGCTGTTACAATATACAAATACATAAGAGAACTTGCCCTCATTCCACAGGCTTTCCTTAAAGTTTTCAGCCTTTTTGCCATAGCTCCTAGCCATCTTAGGAGATTTTGTCCCTATAATCTTTCTTATTATGTCCTATAGCTTGTTAGTAGATGCTGTAGAATATAAGTGGGAGATATAGCTTACTGTGTCCCTGAAAAGCCTTGCCTTTTTATACTGAAAATTATGTTCTACGGTGTAGTACGTTAGGTTGTGCAGCTCGAATTTCGACGGGTAAAAATTTGAGAGCTACTAGTACTCTCCTTCTAAGCCGAAGTATAGCACGGTGCGTCCCGTCCATTCATCCTCGCAAATTTTAAGAAATATTTCTTCATCATCTTCGCTTAATGCAGTATTTCGATTCTTTGCTGGCTTGGAGGTTTCCGTACATATCGATGTTTGTTTTCTTTTTTGTTCTATTAGGGGTTTGGGAGATACTACACCTATCGATATAGTAATAACAACTCACAACTCAATTATGAAGTAGGGGAAATCCAACATGCGGTAACTACTTCCAGGATAATTATAGTGCATTATGTTACGTTCGTGTATAGTGCTATCAGATCTACATAACGTGCTTCAGACTTTTTGGTTATTGCTCGTTATTTTAGTCTATTTTGTTGTTGTAAACCCTTCGCTGTGCGTGGGATCACCTAAACTCCCACTTAAAAAGAAACATAACATAACGTGCTTCAGTACACAGCGATACTATAACAACGTATAGTTTATGCGTAATGTAGTGGAAATCTAACATGCAGTATATACTTCCAGTACGATATTGGTGCATTGTGTTACGTTCATGTGAGGTGCTATCACATCCACGTAACGTGAGCCAACACACAGCGATGTTGTAACAGCAATACAATTCTATTATATTGTAGAGGAAATGCAACATGCGGTAGATACATCCAGTATGATTTCAGTGCATTGTGTTACGTTTAAGTAAGACGCTATCACATCTACGTAACGTGATCCAATATATAGAGATGTTAACAATAACTTGCAGTTTATGCAAAATGTAGAGGAAATTCAGCATCTAGTAAATACTTCTAGTATAATATTAGTGCATTGTATTACATTTGGTTAAGGTGCTATCACGGCTACATGACGTGGCTCACGTTTTTTTATCTGCCTTTTTAAGTGTAGGAAACACTGTAACTTCTATTTATGTTTTAAAAAAAATAACTTATGGCCTGCATGGCATGGTGACGCGCTTCTGCGCCCTCTTTGGGCAGACTTGTGGCAGATATAGTACCATCGTTTGTGCCGTCTTCGAAGGCCTGCCTTTGTTCGTCCGTGAGCCTCTGGCTGCGAAAGGTTTTAATCTCCCCGTCCCGCGAGACGCTGAATTCACCCGGTTCGTACAGCTTTGTTCTTAGAGCTCGCTGGTAACTCAGAATGCCGTCTTTGGTCGCAACATCGTGGGAAATGCCGTCGATTGTGAAGAATCTTAACAGATCCGAATGTCCGTCTTTGAACTTCTTCTTTACGATGTCCTCGAGGATGTCGGTCTTTGCTTCGCTCAGACGGGTAATCCAGTCTTCAGTCGGTAGGCCCTCTTCTTTTCCATTCGCATTGTGATGGGCATCATTACTGGTTGTAGTCTCCGTTTCGTCATGGTATGCCTCGAGGCTTGGAGCTTGTCCGCCCTCAAAGATCTCTTCTCCTTCGGATTGCGGCCGCAGCAGCATTCAAAAAGCAACCTCCTCTCCTCCTGGACCCCATAGCTCATTTTGGATCACACCCCATTCTCCCGTCATCACGTCTGTTCGATTGTTGTTGGTGAATAATTTGAAAATCTGCACTTCGAATTCGTCCATGCTGAATACAGAACGAATCACATCTCGAACATACTCCCCGCTCATATTTGGGCTGATTTTAACGCTGGCATGGGGTAAAAATCCGAATCAGTTCTCGTCAATATGAGCAACCGCCTGTTGATTCATCTTTTCTTTGGAAAGGCGCTTCCATTCCACTACCACCGTTCTGGTGGCGCGGGAGGGAGTGGTCGTTGGAGTTGGCTGATCTGGGGCTAGTGATGATGACGCTTGCAATTCTTTCGGACGCATCCAACTAGGCAGATCTCGAGTTGTAAATTCTACGGGCGTATCCCAATCCGATCGGCCGAATCGCCCTGGCCAGATGTTGAGGGCATAATTGACGTAATTGATGGCATTGAACAGACGATTTGGCGTCTCCAAGTCGCTCTCTACTCGACTGAGGGCGTTGGTGCCTGTGCCGCAAAGCTTGTGAAATGGTGTGAGATCTGCTAGTTTCACTGTTGTGATATCGACGTGTGGGGGTTTACATCCCGTCAAAGCCTCGAATTCCTGGGCAACGCGGTCTTGGTCTTCTTGTGTATATGGCTTGAGCCCAGGTAGTGCCTTATCGATCCTTCGTTGCAGCTGTCAAATAGCGAGCGCCATGCGTTGAGTAAAATGAGCATACTCTTTATCATCTGCCTTTGTAGGAAACCCCTCAGATGGTTTCTTTTCGCTTTGCATCCTCGAATCCATATCCCGGATGTATTCTAATACGTATGAATGCCTCATTTGGTTGGATGCGCTGAGCCCTGTGTAAGAATCGAGGTATGCTTGTAATACGTAGACGCTCATCGCGAACCGCCTGAAGTCCTGACGGTTCCATACCCACAGTACGCGCCTATGCGGGCCTCTGCGGATTCAAATTTGACAAACGACTTGGTGTTCCCTCGAGTGCCGGGCATGATCTCTTTCTCATCCTTGGAGCTTGAGGCACGGCTGGTCTTTCGTGTATGTGGAGACTTTCCGGCCGACGATGCAGCGCCTGGTGTTGCGCTCTCATCCATGATTCGTTCAGTGTTGTGTACTTGCGCGGTCTCGAATCACGCGACTGGCGTCGTGAGAAGTTGCCGCTGGATGTGGAGTAGACGTCCGGATGTAGTTTGGCCGTGTGTTTGGAGGATTGCAAAGGATATAGAGCGTGGAAACGTAGAGTGGAGGTGCAAGGAGAGAGGGGAAACTCTGAAGGAGGGAAGGAGGGAAGGAGGTGTACGGCAGAGCTTTTTATGCTTAGCGGGTGAAGCAGCGGTCAATATCACCTTATCTGCTGCCTGATGTCACACGTAAAACAAACAATACTGATTGAACTCCCCAGTCACCGCCTCCGATTTTCTCACTTTTACTTGGTCCATTGACCGCAAAAACTTGGTAATTGATGATATGAGGCTATTGCGATCATTGCGATCCAGCGCATATACGAGGTGAGAAGAGGAATACCGCATTGATTCGAACTGATTATCATAACTTTCGATAGGTGAAAGACACAATCACCACTTCCTTGGTCAGGCTATTTCACTTGGGTCATTAATCAGTCATATGTTGAGCTGCAGATCTCTCACATTGCATCACTCAACCCCCTATCAGAACAAAATAACAACAATGAACAAAAAAAAAAACAGGCAGGTACTAAAAGAAATAAGGATGTTAACAACCTCTACATCATTTCAGTGATGCAAAATGACAGCCCAAAGAAAGGAAAGAAGATAAATAAATCCATTCTGAATAGCATCTAAAATGTACAGAGAATGTTTGACTTTCCCTGCAGTCTTTGGAATTCCACTGCTCGCTTGAACACATTTGTTGGTCTGGTCTGTCTTAAAGACAAGACAAGAAAAGGAAAAGAAAAAGTATCAGAAGAGTGTATTGTAGTGTGTGTACAAGGCCTATCTATTCATCATCGCCCAGAGAAAGAAATAAAGCACATATCCCAACATACCATACTAACCGCAGCCAGCGGAACCAGCAGACAGACAGACCCTCGCAATTCTTTTCCCTTCGATCGCGAGATTTTTTTTCCATTCATCCCCACTACCACTGATCAACTCACGAGGAAAAAAAGGGGGGGAAATCACCATCTCCATATCAACAAGAAATACCACGCAAAAACAAACAAAGCCACCTTCCCAACGCTCATCAGGAACTCATCCCAGAAAAGAACCAGCCCTTTCTTGTTATTTTTCGCGTGGTTCCTCGCAGCAGCAGCACTACTGCTGGTACCCCAGGTCTTGGCTGCGAATTTATCTTCCTCTTCATCACCGGCGGCAGCGGCGTCGGGGGGAGTGTATAGATGGTAACCAGGGGTTCTAGTATCCTGCTGCTGCTGGGATGGCAGCGCGTATCCGTAGCCGTTTGACGGAGAAACGCTGCGGGTGCGGGCTTGCGCGGTGCGGACTTGGAGTGTTCTTGCGGCGTGGTCCGAAGACGACGAGGAATTGGATGAAGAGGAAAGATGTGCTTTCTCTTGGTCTGGTGTCGCGTTGCTACTGCTATTGGTGAGTGGGAGGAGGAGGGTGGAATCTGATTTTGAAGAAGTAAGGGAGGGTTTGAGGATGCCTGTTGTGACGAGGGCGGCGCGGAAGCTGAGAGCGAGAAGAGTTACACCGAGGAGAGCAGCGTAGCGGATGAAGATGCCAAGTTGATCTGGGAGAAGGCAGAGGTGGGTTTGGAGGGTGGGTTGGCCGTTGTTGTTTAGTGGTTTCCCGTGCTCGTCGACTGGGTTCCACATGCTGACGAGAAGCACGCCCGGGTGGCGGATTCCCATGCACCATGATATAGACTTGACTGTGATTTCGCGGATCCCGCCCCCTGCCGAGGGATATCTGTAGTGGAGGAGCTCGCAATAGTCGTGGTCATCACCGGAAAAGGCGTATTGGATGTTGCCGACCTTCTCTGCAACTTCGGCCGTGATCTCAGGGTTCAGGACGTTCTGGTATTGATACCCCCCGCTCACAGAGATGGCATTCCTGTCATCTTTTTCAAGAGGGTCTTCACCCTTGCCTACTGGGGTAGGTGGCCAACGTTCTCTCAGTGGTCCACAGGGAGTTCCTCTCTCACGATACAATGGTACGTGACTCAGCAGTATAGTTGGGAACTCGGTAACATCATCATCTGCATGACGTATCTCCGCCTTGGGAATCTCCTCGGACTGGAAAGCCTTGTGTGCGAATCCAGGGTACGGTGTCAGTCCTTTCCGAACTCGGAGCTCCCTTTGCACCAGCCTCTTCCTTTGTGCCTTTGCCTTATCGAGGAAATCCGTGGTGGGTTGCCAAATGTCCCTCACTGTCTCGGGACTCGACTGGCCCTTCGCGCTCAGCGAAACGCTATCAATCGACACAAATGTGTGATTCCCCAAAATGTCGATTCTGTTCCCATCGCCAAAGTACGCATGAAATCTATCTCGAACACCAATTTGCACCCCTTTGGCGAAGCCGAGATCGTGGTTTCCGGGCAGGCTGCTTATAATCTTCTTTCCAGGTTGGCCAGGCCGAGGCTCCATGCCCGCATCGCGCCAATGTTCAAAAAATATGCCCCCGAACCTGCTATATTCTCTCAACCAGAAATTCTCTCCGTACTTTCGATATCGCTCTTCCGGGCTTTTGGTTGTGCGTGTCGACCATTCGCGACCCCCATCAAACAAATCTCCCAGGAAAACCACACTGTCCGGGTATAAAACATGCTGTATTTGCGAAAATGCTCGGCGAAGGTACACATCGACATATATCATAGTCAGGGAATCGAAAGGCCAGGGTCGTTCGGGGTACGTATGCGGGTCTATGAGTTGGGGGTCGGCGACGAAGACAAGACGGTGTGGATTTGCGCCAGCATCCTAAGTAGACAATCGTCAGCTGCAGCTTCTCTGCTCGCGAGGTTTGAACCAGATTGAGAGGAAAACATGTCCGAGATTCAGGGCGCCATACCCATTTCTCCCAACTGTCCCACCGACAAGCTTCAATGCTACTCGGTATCGCGCTGCGCTCACCCCAATACACAACCACCCACCACACAACTACACAGAACTTCACCAGTGTAAACCACCGCCGAAATCCGCCTTCCGTCCATCTTCTCCCCTTAATGTCTCTCCACCGTCTTTCTAAGCTCGGCTTCAGTCTGTAGAACGCAAAAGCCCTCGAGACTCTCCACGCCTGTTGGGGTAGGCTCTCGGGCTCTGCAAAGGTAACGCCGACGGGCACACCGTAGTCGTCGTATGCTGTCATTGCTGCTGCTGTGGTTGGGTGAATGAAGTGTGGGTTTCCAGCATGTTTCCTGGGAGGCGGGAGAAGAGACGAACCACCGAACGGCGGTGGTTGCGTTGTTATGTGGGCCGGATTACGGTTGTTGGGTTCAAGGGGTGGAGCATGGTTGGCGGTCGAAGTCGGCGTCCGGGGAAGCTGCACGATCGACGGCTAGCCTTGCAGGGCGAGCTCCACCTTTGCAGAGAAGCCACAAAGGGTCACGCGCAACCATGTCGCCTTCAAACATTAATCTTTGTTCTTCTTCAGCACATAGTCAATTGGATCGATTAATCAGATATCAAGATAATTCTAGTCATAATCACAGCACTTTCACCATCAACAGGGCTGCAGTTGGGGACGAACTTCATGTGTATATACCAAAAGTTACTGAGAATGCAATCAGTTGAACAAGCTACAAGTACATAGATTCCTAAAACGTTGCAACGCCTTTTCCATTCCAGTCTAGTATTCCAAAGTCACCTTCTGGCCCTTGACTTTTCCAATGACAATCTCGGGCGCGTACTTTGGAATCACCTCGTCATCGTGAAGCATTTCAAACTCCTCCGATGCATCCTTGCCCATGTGGCTGAATAGCGCCTGAGGGCCACCGGGGTGCTCGTCTGTCCAGTTGGTCACGTCCATGACGATACCCTTGACTGCGATCCAGAGATCATCCTTCTTGTTGTGTTTGGCAATCTCTTCAAGAGAAAATTCCTTGTCGGGAATCTCAAACTTGGCTGGCTGGTTGGGCTTGGACACCTTGCCAGGGTCGCTTGAGTCGCCATCCTTCTTCAATACAGGACCAGCCGACAGTTGCTTTTGTTGATCAATAGCAGATGATCCCGACGATGCGGTTGCACTTTGGCCATTGCCCCACTCTACCGAAATCTTGCCCGGTTGCGAGGGGTCGATGTGCAAAGAAATTTGACCGAGACGAGAAGCAGCTGAACCGCCGGCACCAGTGAGTGCCTTCTGGAAGAGGTATTTCGATGCGGAATCACCTGCTACACGACCGTATACAACGCAGCCAAGCAGCGAGGAGCCACCAAGACGGTTAGCACCGTGGACACCACCAGCCAGCTCACCGCAGACGAAGAGACCGTCAAAGGGCTTGCCTTGGGAGTTGAGGCACTGCGCCTGGTCGTTGATCTCGATACCACCCATGGTAAAGTGCAGCACTGGTTCCATGACGGCAACGTGGAAAGTGTCGTTAATGTCAAATGGCAGGTTGTGGAAGTACTTCTTGCCCCATGTATCCTTCTTCTCGCCCTTGGCAATGGCGTTGTAGCTCTGGAATTCACCGGAGAGTTCGCTGTCGCTGACACCGATCTCTTTGGCAAGCTCCTTGCCAGTCATCTTCTTCATGAGACCGCGGCCAGAGTAATGCCTGGTGTGGAAATCAAGCACATTGGAGGCCTTTGAGTTGAGAACGAGGCGGATGGGCCACTGGTTCTTCTTCTTCTCCTCCCACATCATGCCGGAAACGTAGTCGCGGTGACCAAGGTCATCGCAGAAGCGCTTACCCTTGCTGTTGAGCAGGATACCACCTTCGCCTCGAAGTGCTATCGACAGTTAGCTAATAGTATTGCAATTCATTTCTAGAAAAAGTTGTACCTTCGGCGGCCAAGAACTTGGTCTTCGCATGGGGGTCTTTGGGGTCAACCAAACCAGTAGGGTGTACCTGGACCTTGTCCATATCAATGCCATTGGCACCAACACTCATGAGCATCTTGTGACCGTCACCGGTGGCATGGGCACCGTTGGTGGTGGAGAGATCAAAGGTGTCGGGCCTGTGCTTCTTCAACAAAGAATCTTCTGTGAAATCAGCAGCATAGCCACCAGTGGCCAAAACTACGGGTCCATCTATCGAAGTCTCCTCGCCGTTGAAGGAATATGTGACACCAGTGGCAGTGTTGCCGTCCATGTTGACCTTGAGGACCTTGGCCTTCTTGACGAGCTGAACTCTCTCGGGCTCAGCCTCGGCGAGCTCCTCGAAGCGCTGCATCAAGGCGTATGTAATGGCCATACCGGGGAATTTGGCATCGTGGCCACGGTGGGTTCGTGGTTGAGAGTGACCGCTAAAGCCATAATGTTAGCGGGAGTCCAGAGGAGATGTGAGAGTTGGAACAGAACATACCCCAATCGTGAGACCAGAGTCAAGTCGAGGTTGAAGACGTCCATCAACCACTCGACAGCAGCAGCAGACTTGTAGGTCAGGACCTTGATGAGATCTGGTCGGGCCTTGTCACGGGCGGATTTGAGGGTATCATCGTAGAACTGCTTGACGCTGTCTGCGATCTTGTGGTCGACTTGTGTTCTCGTGAGGGCACCGTTGATTCCCGAGGTGGCCTTTGTGGAGTTGCCTCCCATGAAGTCTGGGGGGTTATCAGCACATGAGCTCTGGTGGCGCCAGTTTGGAAGCAGGCGACGGCAAACTTACTGTTCTTGTCCAGCAGCACTACATTGCCACCCGAGAGATAGATGGTGTGAGCGGCACTCAGACCGGACACTGGCAGACTGGTCAGCTATGCGAATTGCGGTTGAGGAGTTCACGTGGAGAGCTTACGGCCGGCACCGACGACAATAACCCGCTGAGACATGGTGATGGAGGCTGAAAGAGAAGAAAGAGGATGCGATGAGGAGGGCTGGAGAGGGAGGAGTGGAGGAATGGAATCGGGGTAGCGGGTAAGAAAAGTGCGGAGAGTTGGGGCTTTGTACGGGGATGGGGTGGATGACGGGCTGGGACCGGGCTTCCGACTAATAAGTTACAGCAGCTCGTGGAGATGATGCCCCAAGGTACCCAAGTTGGTTGCCGCACTTCACAGCGTGATGGATGATGAATACCTCGGCAACTCGTCCAACGTCGAGCTAGCCCGGAAACGGCGGGGTCAGCGAATCACAGGCCCGCCATTTGTAGACCGGCAGGCATTTGAAAACAGGCCCCAGTTTGCCGTTTTCGCGTGAAGCACCGGGCGTGTTGCAGTCCAGGTACAGCACTGTACAATAAGTCTATGCTGTGCTGAGCATGTGAAGGTTCGAAGCCTCGTCATGTGGTCTCATGCCAGACTACATGTAGTGCGGAGCGCCGAGAAGACCTCATGTCATGGAACTGGGGAACCCGGGGAAGCACGCTGGCATGTGAACGTGGGAGACTTGCCATCCATGTACCCATCTTTGCGCCAACACCAACATCTGGCTTGTCTTGAGATCATCCATTTCCCCATGTGCCTTTGACATTATTTTTTCTTGTCGTCTCTTTCTTTTGCCATTGGGAAATATTGCGTTGCCCCACTGCGCAGGCAGTGTTCCCTCGTGCCCGGGAATCACCGAGACTTCTATTTTTTAATAAAAAAAATAAAAAACTTTAACTTGACGTGATTCACGTTGTAACAACAACTTACAATTTATCAACGATTTAGAGGCAATTTAGCATGCGGTAAATACTTCCTGTATGATATGGACGCATTGTATTACGTTCAGTTGAGGTGCTATCACGTCTACATAACTCTCAGTGTATTCGTACAAGGACGAGCCAAAGAAAACTAATCCTTCTCCCAGACACCGGGGAAAAACCATGCAATAGCGCGCATGGCTCCTCCCATTCCTCCTAGCGCCCGGACTTAGTTGTACTGAGCGTACACCGCAGTGCTGTTGAACTTGAGGTTGCTCTTGATGACCTTGTCCACAGCGGCGAGAAAATCTTTCTCTGTCGCTACCTTTCTTCGACCACGTATAGCAAACACTCCTGCCTCGGTAGCCACGCTCCTCAACTCGGCACCTGTGCTGTTCGGGCACAGTCGTGAGATCAATTCCCAGCGGATATCGCGTTCCACACTCATGCTCTTGGCATGAATTCGCAGGATGTTGGCACGGCCCTCCATATCTGGCAGACTGAACTCAATCTTACGGTCGATACGTCCTGGACGCATCAGGGCGGGGTCAAGCGTCGATGGTCTGTTGGTGGCAAACATGACCTTGATATTGCCACGTGAGTCGAAACCATCCAGTTGCGTAATCAGCTCCAACATAGTTCGCTGCACCTCATTGTCGCCTCCGGCGCCGTCATCGAAACGAGCTCCTCCA
This sequence comes from Periconia digitata, assembly GCA_948474695.1. NCBI lineage: Eukaryota > Fungi > Ascomycota > Dothideomycetes > Pleosporales > Periconiaceae > Periconia > Periconia digitata. The sequence goes on from CAOQHR010000003.1 coordinate 295,552, forward strand.
ATAGCATCCACTTCATCGAAGAAAATAATGCAGGCCTTCTTTGTCCGTGCCATCTCGAACAGCTCGCGCACCATTCGTGCACCTTCTCCAACGTATTTCTGTACAAGCTCGGATCCTATGACTCGAATGAAGGTGGCATCGGTTCGGTTGGCGACTGCTCGAGCGCAAAGAGTCTTTCCAGTACCAGGCGGGCCGTAGAGAAGGGCACCCTTGGGAGGATCGATACCCAAATTTACGAAGCGTTCGGGAGATAGCAGCGGCATTTCAACAACCTCTCGCAGCTTCTCAATCTGTTCTTTGCAACCTCCTACATCGCCGTACGTGACGTCGGGCTTGTCTTCAACCGTCATCATAGTGACCGAAGGATCAATCTTCGGCGGCAACGGTAGAAGAATCTGATACTTGTTTCTGTCTACGCCAACACGCATGCCTTCCTCGATATCCGTGGGCGACACACGTTCACCGAGATTGACGACGAACTTAGCGATCTGTTTGACGTTGATGACATATTTGCTCTTTTCCGCGTCTTTCTCGTCCTGTATTATCTTGGTGCAACGAGCTACTTGAAGAGGCTGCTCTTCTTGCATTCGCTGTCGATCGGCGGCGATGTCCCATAGATGTGGAGGTGCGAGACCGGTATCTGACTCCTACGCTATTATTAATTCAAGTTTCGGCTGAGGTCATGAATCGAGAGTTGTTACCTTGACACCTATGAAATGTTAGATATAGCATTGTTTTTCAGAACAAGGGAGAAAATACCAATCTTTTCGTTTATCGTCGACTGCTTGTCCTTGATCTCCTTCTCAAGCTTCCGGAGCTCGGCCGCATATGGTGCCGCCCCATATGTCTTCAACACTTGAATGTCCTCGTCTGAGAGAGGTGTGATCTTCTTCTCCTCTACTTCATCGTCTGCGAAATTCTTCTGGTACTTTTCCCAGCTCGATCCGGTAGCGCTCGGCATGTTTACTGGTGATAGGCGGCGGCGTGGCGCGCTGGGGACGTCGGTCGCACTGTGTCACAAGTGTAGCGAAAGGTCTGTTGATCGGAATTCGCAGAGGGTCCGGACAACTACTTGAAGCTGTCGAAGCTTGGGTTTAAAGATGAAAGGCTCGGGGAAAGGCGGGGGCGGCGAACGTGTGGTGATAACGGATGGTGCTGTGTGTTGCGTAGTCAAGTGAAGCTGCCCGGCAAAGCTTCGGGAGGAGGGTAAACGCCGATTCGCCGACGCGCGCCCGCCTGGTTGATTTTATCAATCGCGGGCAATCATTTTCGAGGAGGCAGCAACCCCCACGAAACTCGCCGCAATACCTCACACCTGTCTTTCAATCACCTTCTATACACATCATGGCGGCTCAAGTGGCAAGCAGTGGCAATACCGGCGGCGGAAATGCTGCATTCAAAGTAGGGACGCCGATCTACTGCTTCAAAAATCATACGCTGATGATAGCTATAGGACAAGGAAAAGCCGAGAGCTGTGCGGATAGCCAATATTGTTGCGGCGAGAGGTGAGAAGCTTCCCGAGTGGATTGTGAAAGCTGGTAGCTAATCTGAACAAACAGCTGTGGCCGATGCGATCCGAACTGTATGTTTGACTGAACGAGTGGGGTGTTGTTACTGGACACTAACTATTGTGTAGTCCCTCGGACCCAAAGGCATGGACAAGATGGTGCGTAATCATGGTCAAAGGATGTTCCTTCAAAATTCTATCAAGCTCACCCAGCCCAGATTCAAACAGGCAAAGGCGAGACGTTAATCACCAATGACGGCGCAACCATGTTGAACCAAATGAGCGTCATGCACCCCTCCGCGAAAATGCTTGTCGATCTAGCACACGCCCAGGATATCGAGGCAGGAGATGGCACAACCTCTGTTGTGGTGATAGCAGGAAGTCTGCTGGGAGCTGCGGAGCGGTTACTGGCCAAGGGTATCCACCCCACAGTCATATCAGAATCCTTCCAAAGGGCCGCCGCATTCGCAATCGAGATCCTTACCAACATGTCGATACCCATTTCCCTCACAGACCGATCGACGTTGCTCAAAACCGCAGTCACATCCCTGTCTTCGAAGATCGTTGCATCAGAGCCCAAATTGCCAGTTATGGCCGTGGACTCGGTACTCAAAGTAATTGATCCCAAAACCGCCGACAACGTGGACCTGAAGAACATCCGCATCATCAAGAAAGCGGGAGGCACAATCGACGAGAGTGAAATGATCGACGGCTTGGTGCTTAACCAGCCTGTAGTGAAGAGCGCCGGAGGACCTACACTGAAGGAGAAGGCCAGGATTGGTCTGATTCAATTCCAGCTCAGCCCTCCCAAACCCGACCTGGAAAATCAGATTGTTGTCAACGACTACCGACAAATGGACAAGATCTTGAAGGAAGAGCGAACATATCTCCTCAACATGGTCAAGAAGATCCAGAAAGCCAAGTGCAATGTGCTTTTCATTCAAAAGTCGATTTTGCGCGATGCTGTCAACGATCTAAGTCTTCACTTCCTATCGAAACTCAAGATCCTGGTCGTCAAAGATATCGAGCGTGAGGAGATCGAGTTCATTTGCAAGGTACGTCTAGACTATTGCTACTAATTTCAATCCACTAATATTTGAATAGAGCACCGGATGCAAACCCATTGCCGATGTAGACTCCTTCACGGAGGACAAGCTTGGTTCAGCTGACCTGGTCGAGGAAGTACAAGCGTCCGGTGCACGATACGTAAAAGTTTCCGGAGTCAAGAGTGCCGCTTCGACAGTCTCCATTGTTTGCCGCGGTGCGAATTCCCTCATTTTGGACGAGACGGAGCGTTCCTTGCATGACGCCCACTGCGCTATTCGCTCTCTGGTGAAGAAGAAGGCTCTTCTTGCAGGTGGTGGTGCGCCAGAAATCGAAGTGGCACACCGTCTTTCCTTGAAGGCACGCGAACTCACAGGCACCGAATCGATCTGCTGGAAAGCTTTCGCGGATGCTTTGGAGGTCATCCCCACCACATTGGCCGAGAATGCGGGTTTGAACAGTATCAAGGTAGTGACCGAGCTGAGGCATCAACACGCCAAAGACCAGATAAATGCCGGTATCAGCATCAAGAGTGGTGGCGTGAAGAACGACATCGCGGAAGAGAACGTGCTACAGCCACTATTGGTCAGCACAAGCGCGATTGAGCTCGCTGCTGAGACCGTCAAGATGATATTGAGGATCGACGATATTGCTCTCTCCCGGTAAAGGCAATATCTAGAATTGGGCCTGGCTGTGTAGAATCACGTAGGTTCGAAGAAAAAAGAACGCCGGTAAAATAATATCAAATGGTCAAAGCTGCCCATCCACACTGCTTCATTACACCAGGAAATACAGATTGATCGGTTGTTATCGCTATATCATGCCACTGCTTCGAACCAAGCGCCGCATCTCCTGAGATTCATAACCACAGCTGAGACTATTGACAAGACGCCTTCGCTTGGTCAATCAACGCCTTGCCTTCCGTATTGAGCAGATGCTAATTTGCGTGCATGCTGTGTAACAGTTCCTGATATGCCTCTCGTTTCTTGACAGGGATTACAGCTCCCCTCTTCTCCTCACTTTGACACTTCGACGTGGTCCCTTCTCAGTAGACCTGGTAGCACGCACTATCAATCCTCCCAAGGATGCAGTCACTCAACGAGGGATGTAGATGTCTATCGTCATGCTAATGAAGCGCGACGAAACAGGCTACAAGACCGCCCAAAGTGCTTCAAACGCACAATGCGTTGACTGCACGAGAAATCACCTGTCTTTTCTCGTATCCTACTTCAGAGACGCTACATTCAACAATGCTATGCATGTACGGTGACTATGTGTGTGTGTGTAGGCGAGTGGTGGTCGCTTATGCTTGTCGGTTCCCAATCAATCCATCAATCGTAGCCAGCCCCTACCTCTCCACGTCTACCGATCATGCAAGTGTACTATATGTGTATGTACGTAAACTGCACTACACTGCACGGATACATGTATGATTTTGGTGTTTCGTAATCCCGGCCTCGCCGGCCGACCCCCTTTCTTTTGGTCTAGGTTCCCCAGGATACGGAGACACGTGGGAAGGTGATCAAGCGAGGGGTATCAATATTGCTTTTCTTTTTTCGTGGCTTTTGCCTTCTTCTTGGAGTCTAGGCACGCTTCGCTGTATTTGCTTGTCAGGGGTGTGCAATGTACATAGATATGTAAGGGGGCACTGGGGGGTGCTTTGCGCCAGTCCATCCACATCAGGCAGATTGGATCGATGACGGAATCAAATATCAAAATTGGCGTGACGAGGAGCCACGTGGTTTAGAGGTCGGTCGGTTTGGTCTAGAACGGGGATGGGAGGAGCGGGTGGATGTTTGTATCAATCTATAGCAGAGCACTCGGCTATCGTATTTCGGGAGCGTGCAAGTCAGCTTCCGACGATTCGTATGTTTTTTAGAGTTTGCTGCGGCGATTTCGGGGAGATAGAGTGTTTCGCGGATTTTTGGGGTTGATCGGACGAATTCATTGATTGAACAATCGATCCGGTGGCACAAATACAATAAAGCTATTGGATTCTAGAGCTGTGGGTTTGCGGGTTTGGCTGATGTTACTGCAAGCTTGGTAGATTGAATTAGCTCGCACTTGAAGTGATGGAGATGGATGTGCTACCATCGCGGACATGTCAATTCTTGCCCATCATCTAGCTAAACGCGATTATCGATTGTTTGTTTGATCGATATACAGAGAGCAAGAACGATGAATCATGTATGATTTCCATCGAGTTAGCCTGTACCGACAAAGCAAACCAAGAGCAAAACCTCGGTACTGGAAGAAAGAAAGAAAGAAAGTGTATCTCTACACCCGGGAAGCACGCCTTCCCCCCAGCGTACTTGCGAGCAATAAACCTAAAATGGTGGTAGTCCAGGAAAGGAATGACGCGCGTATCGAGCTTGTATCCGGAGTTCGGGAAGGGTAAACAAGGGGGAGAGGGTGGGCATGGATGGACGATAACTTTAGTTCGGGAGATAGGATTCTTGGGGTGGAACGGAAGCGTGCTATGGTGAGATTACGTGCATACACAGTAGAGTAGAGTATTGATAGCGCGTTTCGTTTCCGAGGGACAAGAACGTCTACCATGTAACCCGTCAATAGTGCATTGTTTGTTGTACGGTCGGCTCGACGACCCAAGATAAGTCGAACAACACAATCAACATACCCGCGTGCCCCTTGCCGGCGTCATCATTGCGGTCTTACGTTAGGGGCAAATAAGACAGAATTCCAACAAACTTTTGAGTCTGTGCATTCTTGATTCCAAAAGAAACCGTGCGCCAAAGTGAGCCCAGCTACATGGTACACACGGACAAAAGGTAAGCGTTGCTGCTGCAAGGTACCAAACTCTCTTTCCTTTTTTTCTCCGGATCAAAATCAAAGATCGAACAAAAATGTTGGAGTTCCAAGGAGAGGATGAGTGGTAGCAGAACATCGACGGATCATTGATCCCGTTCTCGTTCCATTGGGTTCTCTCTCCCTATAATGTTGGATACTTACACAAGCACTTGAGTACAATACATACTTCCCGTGATACGTGAGCCCTGGTTTTAATTCTATGTGTTTTTGTTGGCCCCCTTTCTTATCCAACAACGCAACACAGCTTGCACGTGGCAATCAATGCGCAAAAAACATGACATAACCATCGCATCGAAACAAAGAAAAGGTAAATGCGCGCGTGTGTGTCTGAGGTTCGTTCGCAGAGCACGTGGCGCGCCGCTGCCCCTTCCTCATCCCTTCATCCCACTCAACCCCGACTCAAACGGTCTTTAGCACTCGGACAGAGAGACACACAGACATAGTCACACATACGAATACGAGACACAAATCTCCCCATTGCATGCATGCACGCACGCACGCCTGGCCTTTCTTTCGTAAAGCCCACGGGGACGGAACACTGTTCGTGCTTGCTTACCTAGACCAAGTAAGCCGGGGGGGGGAATCGAACCGTTTGTTGCGTTTTCGCAATACATTTTTCTCTCTCTTCTTTCCAAGACAACAAAATCTGTCGTCGTACATTAAACCATCTTTAGCTAAACTACCCATTGTATAAGTGGGAACTAAGCAAAGGGAAACGAACAAGGGAAGGGGGGGTAGCTTTAGTTTCGAATTGCACTTTACTACTCAATCTTTCACCGCTGCTGGCTAGACGACCTCAATTCAGCAAAGAGAACGTTGAATGGCAAATAGTCCCTCTTCCTCTTCCTCTCGAAATGATTTCTTGTATTGCTGGTTTTTTTTCTCTTTCTTCTCGTGTAGTACAACAACGCAGGCCAGTTAGTTATCTATTTCTACCCATAGATAATTTCCTAACTGCCGTAGCGCGAACTCTTGCGGAGACCCACCCGCGTACCGTACCGGGCTAGTTGATTGGTTGGAGCGAGTCATCCAGTGTCTATAGCTCTCTCTCTCTCTTTCTCTCTTCTCTGTCCGTTCTCTCACAATAAGAAATCGCAGCGATCCAGCAGTAAGTAGGTCGCCTAAATAAAGCTGTAGACACATACGCGCGCGCACGCGTCTCGAATTGCTGCTGCTACTGCCTCTTATTCCAAAGATAATCAAAGATAACTTCACGCTTTGCGGTTTTCTCTCTCTCTGTGTGTGTGTGCAACCTGCTGATCAAATGTCTCTCTTTCTCTCCCGCCCCGTCTTTCTTTCTATTAGAGATAGAATGCCAAAACACAAATCTCTCTCTTTCTGAGCTATTTTTAGGGGTGGTTTATCATGTGTAAAGACGAGAAGGAGGCGTTCGGCGTTGTTGCCCTGTTCCACTCTCTCTCTCTCTCTCTCTTCTTTCTTCCTTTTCGCGTACTTAGTCTTGAGACAGTGGGCGCGCGGTGGAACTGGGCTGGGCTGGGCTAGACTGGCTGGCTGACTTGGTTTTTGGTGGCGTGGCTTGCATTCAGCGTCGGTTCGTCTAATCAGTGCGTACAACTAAGGAATCGGTGGGAAGAATCCTCGTGAAATGCCTCGTCTCTGGTTTTTTTCAAAGACGTTTTGATAGGGAATTGTACATGTTGGATTTCGTATTTTTTTTTTATATAAGAGATTCGGTAGCACCTGTGGGGGGCGTGTAAGAAAAAGACTCCATGGTTGTTGCCTGGACGTGGTGGTACCGATAATCTTACGATTTACATACACGACCCTTTCATTCAAATGCCGACCGAGGCAGGGCTTACACATGATCCATATGCGACCTTTCTAGGAGAGTCAAGGACAAATTCATGCATCAAAGTCAGCACTGAATCGAGCATCCACGCGCTTCCATTTCCCAAACCACGCGAAGTGCTTGTTACAGAAGAGTACTGTTCAGTTGTGGTATTAGCGTGGGCAAATGCATGTTGTGATCAAATCAATCAACATGCAGATGCAGACAAGACGCACGCACGCCACAGGAAGCGTGCGTGATTGACTGGTATTACATGCTATTCATCTCCACGCATGAAAAACCCCGCCCAACTAGGAAACCGGGCGAAAGGAAAGTGTAGACGCAGATATGCTGATCAGTTCATGATTATTCGCCATGTTGGCTGGATCCTATCTGTTTGGATTGGGTGGAAGGCTATCTTTGTTAAGCTCTGGGTATCCATTCCTCTCTCTCGCTCGTCGCCATCAGCCGCACAAACAACGATTCTATAGGACCACGTCATGTTGATGTTTTCGCCTTCGACGAATCCCAGCGCTATATGCGCGCAGTCATTAACACAACTTGGAAAGATGCTAGTATGCTGATCCCCTTGATGGACAAAAAAAAGGGGGGAGATTTCATCTGATGGCATTCGAAAAGGCGCATTAACGCGCTGATGACTCGTAGAAAAAAAAAGTGGTATCATATCGTACATGTTTTGAAGAAAAGGAAAAAGACAAAGGAGATTAATTCGGTCCATCCGCGAGTCTCTTGGTAAGCACCAATAAAAATCAAACGCCCGCTGGAAAATGCTGCATGCACGTTGCATCGTTAAAGTCGTATTATGAACGTTGGGATGCTGAGAAGTGAACCGGAAAAGAAAAACACAAGACCCATCGTAGCCCCGCTGGACATGTCGTACGCAAGGTAGTGTAGTGAGTGCATCTACCGGCTTTTTCGACTTGCGCGCTTGAACAGGCGCGAAACGAGATTGCCGTGTGGCTTTGGCTTTACGTAGAATGGGCCCTTTGTTCCATTCATGTCATCTGTGAGTTGCAGTTCCTCCAGAGCAAATGGGTCGTCTTTTATGCTTTTGTTGCTTTGCCAGCCGTACAGTTGCTCCTCGTCAGCTCTCAGGTCTGGCCGAGTGAGGGTCATGCGCAAAGTCATCTCGCGATTGAAGCGGCTGGACAGGGGATGATGCGGAGGTAGACCGTTGGAGTCAATAGACGAGAAGTTGGACGATTGCTGGCGGGTATGGCAGCGGAAGGACTGTCCGCTGGAAGGAGTGATGGGCGACTCATCGTCTGCCATGGATCCATGATCGGATCTCAGGCTCTTGTCATCATCGTCCAGATCTTCCAGAAAGGAAATTGTGTCGTCCCTCAAGAATGTCTGCATATCGCGGCTGAAATTCTGAGCATCGGTAGCAATGGGAGGGAGCGAATAGTGGTTTGCTTTGCTATCCTTGTCTGCAATTGGTGCAAAGCCGAATTCCACAGCTTCATCAAACTTCTGCGGAGAAGTAAAGTAGGTGCGAAGCTTTTTCCTGGCCTCTGGATCCCGATAGTGAGAGGCCTCGGAATCGAATACGGGAGCCACTGGCAATTGCGATGAGCGTCGGCCGGATATGGACAAAGAGTAGGAATGAGAGCGCTGGTGCCAGGACAGGTTCGCGCGCGTCGAAGACTGCGAGCGGGGCAGAGAGTTGTTTGAAGAAATGGAGCTGCGGACGGGAGGTGGAAGGTGGGTAAGCGACCTGGCCCTTCTACTGCTTCCGGACGACGGTTGGATGTTGGATGCAGAACTCATCCTGTCCAAGTAGAGCACACTGCTGTCGGTATCTTCTTGGGCTCGCATGGAGGAGGGGTTGATGGAGGCTCGGGTGGGGGAGACAGGGGAGCGAGAGAGCGAGGCAGCCGATGACGAACGCCTCAGGGAACGACCACGAACGGGGGTGAAGTCGAACTGGAAGTCGGAAAAAGGAGTGGCACTTGGAGTCTGGTGCGGGTGTGGATCGTGATGGCTAGGAGTTTGAGGCGAGGAGCAGCTGCCGGCGAGGAGAATCTGCTCTTCTCTGGAGAAAGCAGAGCGTTGGACTTTTTCGGGGAGGGACAGGAAGAATTGAGCATCGGCCTGGGCGGCGTGATGGTTTTGGGGCTGGGGCTTTCTTAGTCGGCGACGTGCCCTCACGGTCAGAGTCAGGGAGCGGTGCAGAGCTATGGAGTTGGCACGGGAGGATTGACGCGACGAGGCACCATGCTCGTGCTGGCGCTGTTCGTGCAGGACGTGCTCCTCCTCAATGCGCAGACGCTCGACGCTCGAAAAGTATTTTCGCCTGCAGCGAGACGGGTCAGCATTCCTGGTTGGCTCATGCCGGTCATGGTTGACAAGGGGATGGAGTAGGCAAGTATGCAGCTGTCAGGTACGCACGCCATGCCGCTGGCACTCGTGGGTACGGGAATGGGATGGTGGGGTGGGCGGGAGAATCAATCATTTGCAGCGTATCTGCACTCATGATTTGCCGGGGGGTGTGTGTGATATTGTGATAGGGGCGCATAACTTAACACATACTTGAGCGGTTCTGGCAACGATTCATACTCGGCATGCGAGCATGGCGCTGTTGATTTGACCTTTGCCATGTGGGAGAAGAGCAGGCGGCGGGTGGTGCTGAAGCAGAAAAGGAAGACGACGGATGCAGTGCAGCAGCAGCAGCAGCAGCAGCAGCAGACGAGCAGCAGTACATGTGATGGCCGTGTCTTCACCTGCGTCGTCTTGTTGCTGTCTGTGCAGGGGTGCAAAGAATAAAACAATAAAAACCGAGAGTCAGAGGATCAACGAGCGTCACCGTGTGTCTCAATGGCAGGTTCGCGCCCGAGCCCTTGCGCGCGTCGAGCTCGTTGCACAGGAAAACGACAGTGCGCAGAGAACAATGGAAGCCAGAAAGAAGGGCCGGGGCGGGGAGGACGATTACACACGAGGGGGAAGTACTGTATGTATGTACTGTATGGATGGATGGGTGCGTGTATAAAAGCGGCTCGGGCGGGCAGGCCAGGTAGTTGGGTGGGTGGGGAGGATATGTATGGAATATAGCCAAAGTGGGGAGAGAGAGGGTCTGCAGTGCTGTATGTAGACAAGCAAATAAGCAAGGGAAGGATAATATAAAGAGGGTGGGTTGTTGAGTATGTATATATGTGATGGACCAAGGAAGGGAGTTTTGGCAGAAAGCGAGGAGGGAGGAAGGGAGGCAGAACAAGCAGGTTGCAGGCGGAGCAGATATAGATGAGTACATATGTATGTATCAACGAGGCTGCTGTCAATGTATGTATGCATGTATGTATGTTTATTTAGCTGCTGGTGGACGTGGGCACAGAAGGAAGAGGGAACACGATGCCGGCGGCTGCGGTGTCATGTGTGTACACGATTATAATTACATAGACCAGACAATGCAGCCAGCCAGCACGCCAGCAGCCAACATACATACGCCGCAGAATACATCCATCCAGCGCGGCTAGCCCAATCCAATCGAATCCAGTGCCAACGGCGTGCCTCACCACTGGCGGCCCACTCTGCCTGTCTGATGATGGAGCCAGAGAGCTCCCAAGTCCGAAGCTGAGCGCCGTCTGCCACCGTTATTCGCTCTGCCTGCTGGACGAGCATAGAGGAGCACAGTACATCCAGAGGTACCCACGATGCTTGAGCCAATCGCCGCCTGCCTCGTGGTGCAATCCATCGTGGGCTTGCTCAGGCAGCCATTTTCGCCATCTCACGTTGCTCAACATGGCCAAGCTACACAAAAGATTTTCTTCTTTTCTCTCTCTCTTCACATTCTACGCCTACTACGCCCTGCACCGCCCGTAACAGTGTGCAGTTGCCACGGGCTTGCGTTCGGCTCCTTGTTTGCCGCCCATTCCCCCCCAACGGTACCGTGTCTGTCGACGTACATTGGTCGAAACCGTCGCCTAACCCGTCACTATCGACTTTACATGCGTGCCTTTGTTTAGCACCGTCAGCATCCTGTCCTGTCCATGTGTGCACAGCACATGCTGCTGTCCCCGGCATCTTTTTTTGTTGTTTTTTCTCTTCTCTTTGTTTTTTGTTTGGCGTGTGTTTGTCCCTTCTCCTGGTTGTGTACCCTCGTCTATACAGTAGGTACATGTAACATATACGTATATCAAGTATATATCATGCCGGGGCAGACGTGCCCTCACGCCATCTCCACGGCAGCAATTGAACTCGCCCAAGTGCCCATCTTCCCCCCCAGTGGATATCGCTCTGCCCGGTACTCCCCAACGCCGATCCTCGCACCATCCATGTATGTACGTGTAATAACCAGGCGGTGGACCGTCAAACAACAAACCACCTCCACCCTATGCTCGCTCGCCCGCACGGACCCAGGCACCCCGTCAGTCCAGACTAGCGCGCTCCAGGCCAAGCTTCGCCCGCCCGCCCACTCAGCGTGGCCCATTTCAGCCCCCGATTTCCACCCCACCGCCCATCAAACACAACATGCCCTCCGCTAACCCTCTTACTCCACGCAACGGTAACGCTGCCCACCGCTTCCATGCAGCCATCCTCCCAACACTTGCAGTTTTTCCACAACCCGTCCACTCGCTAGCTGACCTCCTCACCAAACATTGCCTCCCCCCTGCCTGCGCTCGTTGCGTTTCATACCCCGGCCTCCATGCCGCCAATGTCGTAGTAATAGTCATCTTCCAAGCCCTCCCGGCTCGGAACCGTGGGCTCCTCCATGCCGATATCCTCAAATCGCACGTTGAGTAGTCGAATCTTGAGTCCGTAGCTGCCGATCAACTTGACCAGCTTGTTGGTATCTGATGTGATCGGCTGCTGGTTCAGCAGCATCAGCAGTCCGTCCAGAAACTCTGATGCCAGCACATGACTCTGCGGGTGCAGTTGCAGCAGCACCATCTCCCTCGCCGTGTGTTTGGACGCGTCTGACTTCTGCCGGCTGTGGTTTGCTCCGGGTGCCCACCCATGGATCGTGATTCTCGTCCACGTAGACGCAGCCGCAGGTTCCCGCAACATGGTAACCGTGCTGTCAGACGAAGACGACGACGGGGCCGACGCCGACACGTTGCTCACCACAGATGACACTATGGAAAGATCGACTACATGCGTCCCCAAAAGTCAGCCATGGCGCTTAGAGTAAATCGTCCAAACACGTACTTTTGTCCTGCAAGGCATCCAGCCTAGGCTCCGTCGATGTCCTTTGCTCAAAATCCGCATAATGCAGATAGCGCCTGTTATGTGATAGCCGTACAAATCGCCACGGTCCCACCGCGTTTCGATTCGAACTTTTGTTGGCCGCAGATCCTGCCTCGGTGCCGTTGCTCATCGGCTGAGGGAACCAGGCGCCCTGCAGAAGGCAACGAATGCGTTGTTCTTTGACAAATTGCAAAGCTTCGTGGTTGAGCTCATCGCGGACTTGTCTGCTGTGCATTAGTTATGACGTGATGAAACAAACGGCAAGCTACCATACCGCAGGTGGTGACCCCAGGCATCCTCGTACTGGTGCCCGAGTAACTCCATCTGGAGCTCTCGTAGCCGCCCAATGTCACATTCCACCAAATCTTCTTCAACATCCTTGATTTCCTTGGTGCGGGGAGCTTGGCCAACGACATGTTCGATAAGTATTCGCACAAGCTCCATGATGTTGCCGAAGTCGTCAGATTGCGCTCCTGTTGCTTTCCATAGTCGGATGAAGGCATTGAGGCCACTCGTGTGTAGTCTGGACCAGTGGAGGAGCAGAGGCTTGAAAGCTCGGTCGAAATTCGCTCGTGATACTACCACTGTATATCTATTGCTCTCCGAATCATCCGACTTTTCCACGTCGAAATGGTCATACAAGATGCTCGTCACGGCGAGGCTGGCACGAGCAACGGGACATCGTTGATCCAGTGGCTCGGCCGATTGCTCGAGCAGCAATTTCTGGAAACCATCCTCGTTTTTGTACACAAAGTCAGTCAAGTCCATGAGACCCAGAAAACCTGTGCTCTCAAATTCGGATGTGGGTGATTCGGTTTGAAACCCGACTCGTCTCCACTTGCTCGGGCTTGCTTTTTTGCTGCCCTTTGCATCAGCTTCTGCTTGATCCGCACTGCTTGCGACGTGCAGCCCCCGCATCGCTCGCCGGTGATCCGACTTTTCCAAGTCGACTGGCTCGTCCTTCCATTTTTTCAACAGCACCTTTGTCAGGGACTGGAACTCGAGAAGAGGGTGCGCCAGATCCTGCACGGCAGAGCTCTGCATCAATCCATACACGCTCTTGATGACGCCCAATTCTTGCAGTTGTTTTATGAACTTCGGCCATTCGAACTCGGCATCGTTTGCGACGGCATCGCGCATGAGGGAATTGATGAGCTGTAAAGAGTTGGCGCAAAGTGCATGATCAGCCGATGTCATCTTCTCGACAAGTGAAGGCAGGAACTGCGGATGCGATTCCACCACAGGTTTGAGACGCTGGAAGCCTGTAGCGCCTGGTTGCGAGTGCCGATGCGAAGGGTTCCCGACTATGGCAGCCAGTACTGACATGGCGCCGCGATTGACGTTCACAAGAGGCTGAGCGACGACGAGCCCGACAATCTATTCACGGCTCTGGTCAGTAATTGCGCGCATTGGAAGACGGCTGGCAGGCACGAACTCTCTTGATCAAGTCATCCGTGACATGATCCCAGCCTTTGTCGAGTTCAAGAAGGCGCGATAGGGAAGTCAAACAGTAAGCCAGGGTGTTTCCTGTCGAATGGAGAGCCAAAAACCGCAACTTGGGCAACCCGCCCTCTTGGATGAAGACATCAGCGAATGACGGGTCGCCAATGGCACTCTGCAGCTTGAAAACAGCCATTTTTCGCACTGATTCTTCATCGACGCCGAGGCGCTCCACCAACTCAGCAACGTTGGGGTTCTCCATGGCGGTGCAGTCCTTCTTGTGGTTCAATAAAAACAATCGTAGCGAAATCCTCAATTCCAAAACGGGGTATTATAGAAATCGTTGGTCAATTTAGGGATGCAAGAGTCCAAAACGCCCAATCCTCATTATCGAAAGGAATGAATGTTCACCGGATCCCGTTACTTGACAAATGAGCGTGGTTGGCGTGTGTGAAGGCGCATGTTGATGTTATGGTGGTGATGGATGCGGAGTGGGACTGGACCACCGAACCCCCCGATATCAGATAGGCTGGCTAGCTGTTCCCACGTGAAAGACCCCCCCCCTGTGTTGATGGTCAGTGCGGGTTTTTTGCTTGGTCTCGACTGCCTGCATGGCGCTAGCCCCGAGCTGCCTTTGCTATTGAGACGACGTCGAGAGAGCAACGAGAACAACAACAACAACTCCGTCCCCGTAACCACCACCACCAGGACTTCTGTCTGCAGCTTGGCCAATCAACATCGTTTTCGCTCTTGTTCTCTTTTTTCTTCCTTGTCCTTGTTATGTTCGTCTAGCGTACAAGCGTTGTTGCGAGTTACTTCCATCATCAGCACCCCGTCGCCACGCATCATACGTACTGTACGCTCCTTTTCACGAGGGATTCACATTGGATTCAGTCGCACCGCACCCTTTTACTACGACAACACCGCTCCACGTGCCTTGCCCCGCCATGGTATATATCACAAGAGAGCTTTTTGGCTCCGATCCTGCATACCAACGCTCGGCGTCGCCTTTGTGTACCATTATGAAAGATACCGAACATGCTGCGGCGGGCTTGGGAAAGAGGAAAAGGCGTATAGATGATGAATCTCTCTCAAGGGATATACAGTACGAATCAATCGATCACACCCCATTTATTCTTAATACTTATACAAGTCGCAGCAGCTGTTCCCCGCATCCTTCTCCGTCACACAAAAGCCCCGTGAAAGACTACCACCAGGGGTTCAATCCCGTATCAACACCCACATACGTCGATGCCGAACGGCGGCCTGTCAAACAAACGCGGAGATCGATCCCAAAGCTTGCGAAGGAGCCGTCCTACTTGATGGACGTTGAACAACACCATACATCGAACCTACTCCACACGAACGCCCCCAGGGTCAACACCAATTTCGACCTTAGACCTTGCCACTCGTGCTGCTCCGCTCCGAAACGAAAGCAAGATCTGGAGAATTACATGGAATGCAAACATTGTGATGGACGCACATGCTTCATCTGCGCAAGGGAATGCATTTCATGCAAGAAAGCCATATGCAACAGGTGTATTGTTGAAGTTGGCGAAGAGGGTGATTCGTGGTGCTTGGAGTGCCATCAACGGCAGATAAATTCATGATTCACGTTCCCGACTTTTGAGAGCACGCGAAAACCAAATTGATCAACCGGCCCGCCCTACCCACTGGCCTTCAGGCTACAAATATCAGTTCAACAAAGCCCACAGAGATGGCCAGGCGACTATGAAACTTCTTTCACATTGGCCACGGAGCGAGCAGATCGGCATGTGGCCCAGCCACGGGCGATTTCCCCGTATTCGCTCAGGGTGCGACTATTTGGCCCAGTACATAGTCAAAGGAGGAAACGGTTTTGAATGTAGCAGGGCTCCAAGAACCTGGGGATCTGGGGAGCTACGAGCGTTGGGTTAATGTCTAGGATCGAAACCAATAGTAGTCTATGAGAGAAACGGAACGGAAGGCATGTTTATATTATATAGCGAGCGCACTTGATACCATTATTATTAGCATTCTTACACTGTGACATATACCTCATTGAACGAATAGTTGTTAAGCTCGTCGCGTCTAGGCTAAACTCGTCTGTGGAAGATGTAAGGCACATTCTGGCCAGAACACATCATATCTGTGCACACATTCTTTCCCCTATTCCCCTCCCTGAACTCCACCTTTCTCTTTTTGTACATTTGTATCCGAGTTTACCTGTATAACTGTTTCAGGGCGGGTTGTAACTTGGAAGTACTTAGGCTGGAAATGACCCCGCCCCCACCAAGACCCTGAAAGACGTCCCTCATTGCGGAGCTCCATCGTACACCGCAAACCTCCGTCCAAGGATTCCCCCAAGCTTGTCTCTTTTGCTTTTGCGTGAAATCACGACCAAACATCTCCTTTTTCCATTTGTTGTCCTCCCCAAATCTTTTGTACTTTTGAATCAATAATCATCACTCAACCTTCACATACGTCATCGCCGTCTCCTCATCTACCTGCCTGGGTAGGTTCACGAACACCACCACATGTCCTCCCCAACTCCGCAAGATGATGCGCTGCTCGCCCGCCTAAACGCGCTCAAAAAATCAAGTGTCAGCTTCTCCAACGCATCCCTACTCGGTAGCCCATCAACCGCCTCGACATCACCGCCACCATCTGCACATCACACCAACGACCTTGCAGCACGCTTTGCTCGGCTCGGTTCCGCATCACCCTCGAGCTCGCCCAAACCCTCACGAACCCATTCATCCACTGATGCCGGTGCTCCTATTGCAGCGCCCGGTGCGCCGAGCTATCTTGAAGGCATAGCGGAAGGGGTCGGTGGTGGTGGCGGCGGCGGCGGATTGGAACCCTACAATGAAGAGAGTGAAAAGAGTCTGGAAGAATTAATAGCAGACCTTGGACCGAAAGAACAGTGGGAATTGAGCCAAGCGGAGATCAGGGATGTGAGGACACTGGCAAAAGAGATCAGGCAAGCGCTGCCAAGTTTGCAAGAGGAACATCGAAACCAGGGATCACCACGGCACGGCGGTCCAGCGCACAAGGCGGATGACTTGACCGACTGGGAGAACGTGGAAGTCGATGTTGGGAGGGGAGGTGTGCGAGTAGGCAAGGCAGAAAGCGATGAGGATGATGACGAGGATGACGAAGAGGGGCATGATGGGAACAGGAAGAAAAAGACGGACGAGGAAGAGGCAGATGATCTCATCGCGAGAGTCATGGCTGAGCTCGAAATCAGCAGAAAACACGATCCACCTTCCCCAGAACCAGACGACGACGACGATGATCCTGGCTCCAACAACGGCGACGACAAAAGCCACAACAACTCCAGCAATACTGAACAGACCCCAGGAAACCCCCCGCAGCGACAAGATCAAACTAAAGCCTCGGAACCGCAAACTACCCACGACCTAACCCTCCCATCAGCACCCTCGTCGATCCCGCAACACACTCCCCCCTCCCCCCACGAAGACGCAAATACCGCCGTCGACACCGCCCTCGCCGCGCGCCTCGCAGCTCTCTCCGCATCCGCAACCTCATCTCCTCCCTTCTCCCTCCCCACAGCGCCCTCCTTCCACCCAACCCAAAACCCAACCACCATCAGCACCAGTCTCCTCGTCGGCAAAGAAGCCCAAGACGACGAGGAATCGTGGTGCGTCATCTGCTCCGACGACGCGACGCTGAGGTGTCGCGGGTGCGAGGGCGACTTGTACTGTCAGCGGTGCTGGATGGAAGGGCATCTTGGGGAGGGTGCTGGCGCGGAGTTGAGGAGACATCGCGCTGTGATTTTTGAGCGGAAAGGTGGGGAGGGCAAGGGGAAGAAGATTGTTGCGTAGCGAAGGGGGTACGATGGTAGTGATGGGGTGTTGTTAGTGTATATAATTAGATACGGTACGCTATCCTTTGGTTGTTGGAGCTTGCAAGGCTTCTGGTATTTGGGGTATATGCGTTGCTGCAACGTTGAATATGTTGTACTGCTATGTACACATGCAGATACTATCACGAGTCGTCGGTTCTCTGGATGTACTTGTAATCATTTCCCTGATAGAAGAGTTCACCTGCTAAGAGAGAGGAAAGAGTAAGGCAGCGGAAGACAGTACATCGATACTCGATGAAAAGAGCACGTACGTCTTCAATCGCATTGAAGTAACTCCGATAGTCACATCAGACCAAGCTATAACAAAAAAAAAAGATATAGATACCGGAGAAAAAAAAAGTAATTGATGCAAAAACTAGAACGCTAAGCAGTGGGTAAATACATGTGTGGAAAACCACATCTAACGATGGACTTGAGCAGGGCATACATAAACCTGGTCAAGTCCCTCCGATTATTCCATTCTCTGGGGGTATATCCAAGATCGTCAACGACTACAAATTACATGAAGAAGAAAAAAAGGAGAGACGTGAATGTTTCGTTAAGACAAGAAAGGGAAAGAAAAACAAACAACCACCTCCAAGAGCCCACAGTGACTCTTTTAGGACCCCTCGATCCACACACTCATCATTAGTCATTGACTCGATTTTCTTACTTTGGTCGTTTTACAGCGTGGCTTGAGGCACTTAACCGTGCTTAGCAGGCGAATAAGTGTTCTTCTTCGCGCGCCTCGAGTGGGGCCCACAGCAGATCTCGAAGCTCCACACCAAAAGCGTGATGAACATCAAGCCGGTAGCAGCCCACGTGAGGGCCAGGAATTTGTTGCCGCGGTGTGCCTCGACGCCGACGGGATTACCCTTCTCGTTGACAATGTTGCCTCCCTTGACGATGAGAGCGGTGATGAGAGCGCTGGCGAGACCGATAGCAAGGAAAGCAAGGATTCCAACCATCCAGTTCAAACAGGCGGCGAGACGACCTTGAGCGAAGAGCGCGGGGAGAGCGGCGACAAGCGCAATGAAGATGAGGGCTATAGCGATGCAGTACAGCACGAATGCCGTTACGGAGACGACGCGGAGAGTGTCGAGGCCGGTCTGAATATCTTCAGGCCACTTCAAATCGTCGAGGGTGATGCCCGTTCCGGACTTGTTGAGTGCGTCTTCGATGATTTGCTGGGGGTCGAAGTGGAACATTGCGGTTTGGTTGGAGCAGCCCGTGACGTTCTTGTCGATGTCTCCTGCGGAGATGGTTGCGTTGGGAGACTCGGTGGGCGTGTATTGACCGTAGCAGAAGTCCAGGAGATGAGCCGAGTACCAGTCTTCGATTCCGAGCTCTTCGCCTATGGAACTGGCGACCGAGTTGGCAGCGCCCTCGATGGGGTCTTTGATTCCCGAGGGTACTTTATCCCACAGGGAGCTCAGAGGGCTCGAATCGGATTCAAGAGTAGAATTCACCAGACCTTCAGGCAAGCGACTCACGTTGAGGGTCATGATGGGGTAGTCGGTCATGAAGGACGGTTTGTGGCCTGCGAAAAGACATAAGAAGGAGAGTATCAGAGCTGCGGTGCAGCAGAGAATCGGAACGATGGCTAGAAACCGCATGGCTGATGGGCGACTTGAATTTGCTTGGGTATGTGCGTATGTGTGTCTGTGAGTTGAAGCAGCACCAACGGCGATACTGGAGGGTAAGGGAGATGTGGTGGTGAGTGGAAGGAGAGACAACGAATATATGTACAGAAGGGTCGGCTTGGCATTCCAGTCCCTTTGTGTACCGTCACGTCACCGAAACAAGGGTCTGGGAGGGCAAACAGTCAGGTACAAGCGCCAAACCCTGGCGGTTGAAGCGCAAACTTGCTTTGCACCGCCCAGAAGTGACTCCATTTTGCGAAGATCTTCAGCGCAAAATCTTGGTCGGTTGACGTGGTCTGCGAAACCAGGCTTGAGGTTATGCTTACCAGTTAAACGTCATTGGGGCCGGGGTGTGCAACAAGCGAGCAGGGGTGAGTCGATAAGCGAGGAATTATTGGTGGCTGGGCGAAGATTTACGTAGGCTGTGGGCCTGGCCTTTGAACGTCGTCGAATGAAGTCGTGCTGGGCGTCGATGATCCTAACAAACACTTTTCAACTCGTGCAGCGCCACAGGTAGCGCGCAGATTTCCTATTGTGTACGTGTAGAGCCACGCGGCCAGGCGGGGACGCCAGAGAGGCTGATCATTCACAAGAGGCCAAAAATAGAAAAGAGAATGGAGCACGTCTCCATAGTAGCAACAGCAGCAGCAGCAGCAGTGGAATCAAATACCCATCCATGTATTGCCTTTATTCATCATGTCTCCGTCTGTCTATCCATAGAACCTTGACTCTTTTGTCTATCGTCCATCGTCCATCGTCCATCACATGTCTATCATGGAGTTGCCGTTACCGCGTGAGTCGTTACATAGAGCAGCCTGTGCTTGATTATTTTTATTGAGGTGAGTCGTGTAGTGTCGTGGAACAGAGTGGTGTGTTTTGCTCTCCTTGCCATTCTTCCCTCCATTTCATGAGGGCGACTTTTTGGTACTCCTCCACGACTGTTGCGGGGCCTGGGGTTGGCTCAAGCTATCTGTGAAGGGCGAATAAGGCGCGGCGACAGCGTGGGGCGCCTGCTTCTTGCCCTGATGCGACCGCAGAGGATCGGTCGAGTTGGGATAGCGTTTCTGCTCTTCGTGCATCTTGTCCAGCGATTCGCCGATGACGTGGTATTTTGCCCAGTTGACGGGGGGACACCGCACCACATTCTGGGGCTGCGGTATCGAAGGAAATCTGGGCGCCTCTGTCACCGAGTTGGTGCCGGGGTCCTCGTCGTCCTCCTCTTGGTCGTTTGCGCGTGGCGAAGATTCGGATTGATGCAGTTCTTTCCTGGCATCGTTGGATATGTCGGAGAGGGTAGGGGCGAGAATGTCGGATTGAGAGGGCGGGGCGTTTGCGCGCTGAGTCTGCAAGGACAGGGCAAAAGCCTTGGGGTCGGCGACGGCTTGTTGCCTGAGTTGCTCGAGGGCCTTGAGGTCGCGTTTGCTCTTCTCCCGCTGCAGCTGGAGCAGGGAGATGGCGGAGCGCAATGCTATGGCATCTGGGTTTTCGGATTCATGGATGGGCACCGAGGAAGGCTGCTGCCTGAAGGTTGCGACAGGCGGCGGGGGTGGTGAAGGGGCGGACGGCGCAATGTTGTCGGAGGGAGCTAGTCGGGGAATGGTGTCGGTGTCGGTGGGCGTGATGGGTGACACTGGCGGGCGGTCTGGCGACCTCGAGCGGGACTGTGTCTTGGGCGGGTGAGCTGGCGGGGTGGTGGAGGAAGACAAGGAGGGCGATGAGGCGCTGGGGGATGTAGAAGAGGTGGTGGTGGTGGTGCTAGTATCGACCAAGAGGGCGGGCATGGCGGAGGTGGGAGAAGGGGAAGGGCGTGCAGGCACAGTACAGTACAGCACCGCACAGTACAGGCAGGCAGACAGGCAGTTGCGGTAGCAACGGTACAATAACGCAGGCGGGGATTAGTGGAGGCTGGCTAGGTATGCAGACACACAAAGCATGCATGCGTGGGACAGGCGGACAGAGGTCGAGATTTGCTTTGCCGTCCGTGGCTGGCTGGCGGGCTGGCGGGCGGTTGGCGTAGAGCAGAGCAGGCAGAGCAAGCAGAGCAGAGTGGGGGAAAGCGTGGTACCGGCGACGGGCCAGAGGGGCAAAAAAAATGCGGGCGGGCGCTTATCGCAGTCTATTTACATATGTAGGCATATATTCTTAGGTATGTATGCGGCGAATACGAACCAGTGAACTTCGGTCCAACAGCCGCCATGTCTGTTTGAGTAGATCTGTATATTCTAGTATTTTGGCTCACACTCACCCATCTTCCAAGATAAAAGATGCATCTTTCGTGCGGCGGTGGTGCTTCCTTCGTTGCCTCCCCCCGCAGCCGCCGTGGTGTGCCGAATGCAAGCGAGCGACATATGCGGGACCATCGGAATCCTGCATGCATATCTTCCACATCCGATGCTCCGAACACTCACACAACCCTCACACACACTCTCTCTCTCTCTCTTGTTGCACTGCATTCATGCATGTTTGTTTGTTTACTTGCGTGTCTGCTTACTTGTTGCCGTGCTTGTTTATCCCGTGACCTACCTACTCTTGCAGATTCATGCCGCTACAGGACTGGCTTTCGCCCTTCTTCTCCTTGACCTGCGAACTTGTGGGGCGAGTGCCACTACCATCATCACCTCACTACACTACACGCAATTAGTTCTCGACCATGGAAAATCTTGGGCTTCGTCTGCGGGCTACTATCCTCAACAAGCATTCTTCGCTTATCGCTCTGTCCATCTCCACCACCTCGTCCTCTTGCCGTTGATGCCGCCTCGAGCCTTCTCTAGCTCCCACTTGCAAGTAACGCGCCACGGCGACAAGAACCACCACCACCACCACCACCAACATTCAAATGTTGGATTCTATCCATCAAACCTCGCCCATCTCCCGTGGTTCGCCGTATCCACTTCAGCTCCGACGCGCCAGCCACTACCTTCGCGTCGTCATGCCCGCCTAGCCTTTGCGTAATTTGTTCCTTTTTTTTCTCTTTTCTTTTTATTCCATTTCCTCATCTGATTGGGCCTGGACCTCGACGTACCTGTTGATTCGTCTGCATACTCGGAGGCCTGCTTGCTCGGACGGCGCCCCGTCGCGCCTCTGTCCATCAACAACCCTTCTTCGCCCATGATCCCTACATGACCATTCGTAACACGTGCTGCCTCATTTCCATGCTCATTTCCCTACACTACCTCGTCTGTTCAATTTCGTTTTTCCCATTTCTTTCCCTTCTTCCCTCCACTTCTCCCTCCTCTCATCTTCTAGTAGCGAGTGCCAGGTATCCACTACCGGCTTTCCAACACTTGCCCGAGTCATGTTCTGCTCGCCGCCTGCGTAGTCTCTCAGCTATCCACGCTACGTAGCCCTGTCTAGCTTCAACTGGCAACGCAAGCGGCCGATCGCGACATCTATTCGCCATCATGGCTGTCTCAGAACCAGATATGGCCCTCCGCACACCCAGGATCCCCAAACTGACATATCGAAACCCGTTACCGCACTCCCACTCTACTGCTACTGTTGCTCAACTCGATCCTGCCGAAGACTCTCTCCACCACCACATCGACACCATCACCCGACATCCATCCACCCCCGAAGACTCCCACCCATCGTCCGACTCGAGAAGCGTCACTTCCTCAATCGACTCCAGTCTGGCTTCCTCACATGTCTCCACATCAAAGTCTTCAAAGACTTCCTCCAAAAAGAAGAAGAATGCCGTCTTTGGCTTCTTGACCGTCAAAGAGCCATCCCAGGCCGCCTTGGAGCAGTTCGCCAAGTCTCAGCACCAGCAACCCTCCCTCAAAAGCTCAACCTCCTCCATCAAGAGTGGTTCTTCCATGCCCGTGGGTGCTCAGCAAATCTCCAACCAGAAGCTCCCGTCCAATGTCCCAAGAGTAAATTCCAAATGGGATGGCCTACCTGATTCCGTAAAGTCGCCCCAAGTGTCCAAAACATCCAGCATGAGAAGCTCGGCATCCTCTGATGGAGACCGTTCGATGTTTGGTGGTAAATCTACCTTCGACACGGCTTCCGTCATGTCCGCGGCTAGTCGAGGTCCTCCACCGTCTCTTGCATCGACAGCCGCTTCGGTGGCTGATGCCATAGATGGTCCTGTTCTGGAGTCATCCACCGCTGTTTCTTCCAACTCTTCGTCGCAAATATCGTTACCCGACAGGTCTTCTTCGTTGCAAACATCGTTACCTAACAGGTCTTCTTCATTACAAGCATCGTTACCCGATACGTCTTCTCGCTCTTCGAACGATACACCCTTGATTTCAGGCACGTTGTCATCATCCTCGCAATATTGGGACTCATCAATCGGTTCACAAGATATAGTTGGGACACATGAGCTCGAGGACCCAGACCTCAACGGTGAAGCGGAAGCAATATTTCGGAAACTCCAGGGTGGCAATGATTCCTCATCCGACGAAGGGCACGCGCATGCCGAATATGCCGAGCATGATCTTGTGGATGGTGTGCCTGAGACACATGAGTTCCTGTTCGACTTAGCAACCCCTGTTGGTGCCTCAGCGTCTTCTGGTGCATCAGCAATGTCTCCATCATCCCCATCTCCGTCGTCATCATATCCCAACTCTTATGGGTCTCCGGTAACACCGCCGTCCGATGAGCATAGTTCGCAGTTTGTAGAACGACCAGCCCGTCTTTCGCCCTCAAGCTTCTCCCGACCACGCCCAGTCGCATCCAGAAGCCAATCTTTCAGAATGTTATCATCCACCCTGCCAACACTATACGAAGCCTCTGTTGCTAGCACAGACACCATCACAGAATATTCAGATGATACGGAGACAGAGACGCGACGTTCCATCGATACCATGTCCATTGCCGAGTCGACTGCCGATTCCCTTGCCCCATCCGTCATGTCGGCATCCTGGAGTCGAACCTCAAAAGACCGACTAGGTCTTGGTATCGGACGCCTCCGCAAGAGCGATACTCTGCCTTGGGAGATGGACGATAAGCCGGCATCGGGAAAGTTGAAAAAGGGCCGTCTTTCTGTCTTTTCCAAGTTCTCCGCCTAAACCCAACTTCACTCTCGTCCCCCAACTCTCTCGGGTCTAATCCGCTCACGACATGAAGACCTCTCTTTTCTTTCCCTCTTGTAGTACGTCGTGACTTTCGATCACCTTTTTGATACCCCGATCAAGCACTCCCAGCGCGCGCATCATGATCATAACTTCGATTCTTCTTCTCAATCAGGTGGACCCTAGGGAGGGTAGCCGGGGGCAGGGCCAGAAGCAGAATGCGGCAAATAAATAAGCCGGCCTCCGGCCACGAGTTGGCCTCGGCGCACGACATCAAAAATGTCCTCAAGTTCTTGTATATTATTCTTCCTGCACTCTTGTTAAGCGAAGTGCAATAGTTGGACACCCATTCCCGTTGCTCTAACGGATTGGATTTTGCTTTGTTCTGCATCCAAGCGAGCGGTTCTTGACTTTTGTATATATGTTTTGATTGCTACAATTCTTTCTCGTTCATCTTTTCCCTTGTTCATGGATAGAAACAAACGCTTGGGTGTCTTATATGAAGTTGGTCATGCAAGAGTCCGCTATATTTACGTGCCGACGATGCTTTCTGCTTTTTCCAGTTTTCGTGATGTACGTTTGACATATCGCGCAGTATAGATATTTTCTTTTTGAAAAAAAGGTACGGTCTCATAATGAACCTGATACTCAAGAGGACATGACGAACTAACGAGAGATTCTCATAGGAGATGGACAAGCCCAGTATATCATCCAAGTACACTACCCCCTTCTTGTACATAACACAACATGTTCCCAACTGACCAATGCCTTCCCGCCTTCCCTCTTCAACTCCCCCCTTCTCGCACCAACCCTAACCCTAACCCCAACTCCAAACCCAACCTAACCCTGCCCCAAAATCCAAACCTCCCCATTCGAAGAAGTATCACTGGTCATGAACAACCTCCCCGCCTTATCATACGCCAACCCAGCGGGCCTAAAGCACCCGGAACTCATCCCCGGTCCATTCCCCGCACACTTCGTCACATCCGGGTTCCAAAAGATATCCTTGGCGCCCGTGGTACTCGTAATAGGATCGACAGGCGCATACTTGCCATCGACGCTGCTTTTCTGAAACGGCACCGCAACGAGCTTAAACCCCGTGGTAGGCTGCCTATTCCAACTGCCATGGAAACTCACAAACATATTCGCGTTATCTGGATCGAATTTGCAGTCAATGGGCGCCGAGTGCGGGAACAGCGTCAGCGCGGGGGCGACGGCTTTCTGCGCGCACGTATCGTCGTTGAAGGTTGTGTTGGGCGCTTGCACGAACCAGTCGCCGACTTTGAAGGTTTTGTCCCGGAAGTCCGACGGCTGCCATACTGTGAAGCAGGATGGGTACCCGTACCAGTTTGTGTTGGGCGTCGTTATGTCCCCCATGTAGTGGATTTTCTCGCCCGGGTTGTTTTGGTGGACGTCGGTTGATTGGCCGTTTACGGTGCGGCGGAAGTCGTCGCCGCTGTTTTCTACGCCCCAGAGCCTGCGGGGGGGAGGGTGTTAGTATTGTGTGTGGTGTGTGTGGTGTGTGTGGTGTGTGGTGTGTGGTGATTTAGGGAAGGAAAGGGGGGGGGGAGGAGGGCTTTTCAAAGTTCGAGAGTATAGTAGGGAGGGTATGGATGAGTTTCATATAAGTCGTGATTCGAGGATACAGCTATGCAAGAACTGGAGGAGGAGGGGAAGTGTCGAAGAAATGGAAGAGTGAGGAATGATATCAACGTACATGTTGTTATTGTCAAAACACATGCCCACTTCATTGCGCTGTCCATAGCCAGCTGTGTATCCATCACTCGCATACTTGTAGCCTCCGCTAGGGACTTTAGTCAGATCAAAAACCTTGATAATGGCACGGCCAGTGGAAGGGTTCGAAGTAGCCGCGTCAATGTTCGAGTTGGACCCGTGAGACACGACGAGCAGGTTAGGCTGGTCGGGACGAATCGCAAGGGTGCGGGTGAGGTGAGACCCTCCGTTAACCATACCCGTCATGATAGTTGCACGGGTTCCCACGGTGCCAGCGGTGGCATCGTATGGCCATGAGTAGGCCTGCGTCATGGAGCTCGCATAGAGCGTCTTACCGTCCGGGCTGAGGGCGATGCCGTGGTTGAGACTGTTCAGAGAGATGAGCGTCTTGGACGACGTGATGCATCCATCGGCTCCCATAGCGTGGTATGTGATACCCAGGCCAGACTGGACCACGAGCATGTTGCCGGCAGTGTCGAACTGGATGCTACGAGGGCTCCGGAGGCCGCCTAGGATCTTGGTAGCCTTCCATCCAGTTGCCAGCTTGCCCTGGAAAACCGGATTTCCGGCACCGGAGCACGAAGCTGGAATGGTGGCTTTGATGGCGGCCGATGTCGAGGATGTTTTGGTGCTTGTTACGACAGTGGTAGGCACCGTGGTAGGGGCACTCGTCACTACGGGCGGGGCAGTCAGCAGATTGGTCTTCACCAACGAGTCAAAGTCATCTATGCGAGCGGCATTCAGATCATGAGTCCAGTGACCGACGGCACTGTGCACGCTGAACGAGGAGTCGTTGCTTTGGGGAGTGGAGACGGCCGTGGTTCCGTATGCCCATGCGAATTGCGTGGTGCCGGTCGCATTCAGGGCGTAACGTTCGTCTTCGTTGGATTGCCATCCAGTGCAGCCTTTGCAGAGAGCATTGATTGTCCAGTGCGTGCTGTTAGAGCCGGTCCCCTTGAGTAGGAAATGCTCGGCGCCATCGTATCCTAGTGGCATCCCGGTGGAACTCTCGAGTCTCAGTAGGTTTGAACACACATGGAAGTGTTAGAGAAAACTTACAAAGCCCAGCGGGCTGATGCAACCCCAGAAGACCCATTGGGCCATGCGACAGTGAGAGGGTCCCACACCATTTGGCCACCCCATGCAAAGCCGACCCATTGGCTAGTTACTGGTGCAGTGATCTTGATGATTGCATCGTAGGGATCGGTGGCGTTCTTTGGAAGGGCGACTCCATATGTAATGCCAGTCTCCGTGTGGGTATACGAGGAATAACAGATCTTTGTTGCCGCATCGCACACAACTTTAGATTCAACCTCACCTTGTGCAAGGGCTGCAATTGTCTGTCAGCGGCATGTACATCTCGAAGCACTCCCAAGGTGTATATACCATAACCAGCCAGTGCAGCGGCACTGCCAAGTAACTTGAGAGATGGCATCATGAATGGTTATGAAGACAACGAACCGGGCAATCGAGTCAATCTTGTCACTTCCAATCCCTGGGTGGAGGTCTCTTTATGCACTGATATCCTGGTTTGAGCATCGGCGCCATAACATGTCACCGGCCATGCCAGATCCCCCTCGAAAGTCGTCCAGTCCAATCTGTGGCCACCACATTTTGGTATATGGTTGATGAAGGATCGTGTGGAGCATGTGGAGCACATGAGTGGAGAAGTTACAATGAGTGGTCGACCCCAATCGTCGAAATTGCCCTATATATGGCCGGCAAATCCGAATTGAGATGCCATTTAGTCCACACAATTTGCTCCCTGGAAATGCTTCAAGTTGCGCACGGCAGTATACAACGTTTATAGTGTGGTCCGGGATATGTACTAATCAACGGCTCGTGATTGGTTGTCCCGCCTGAGGGTGAAGCCGCATGCTAACCTTAATTCCATAATACCAGGCCAATGACAGTACTCTGAAAGTTGTCGAGCACCGAGCACGCGCAGCATGCAGTGACGGCAGTTATTCTACATAGTACATGCTTCTAGCCTACAGATCAGCAGCCTGTCATATTAATTTGACGTATACGCTGTGGTGGGGAAACCGTACTAATCATCTCATTTATGCTTGCTGGTGAAGAATAGGACTCTGTAGCCCATCATGAAAGGGTCTAATTACAATAACGTGCGGAACGATGCGTTGCACCATGCGCGATGGTCAGCGCCTTCCTATGATCTGCGTTGATCTACATGGATGATAGCACCCGGCTTTGCAAAGAGCAGAGATCGACAATAGTAGAGATGCGACTGATTTCTTGATTGCTCTCAGCAATGCTTGTTCTGACCAAGTTCTCATTCGACTGCTCGATTTCAGCGGTGATGGTTCCCCATGATTCCACTCCTTTCGCGCTTGATGGAAGCAAATGGCTTTCTCCGGCAAGCCTCGAAAGTTGCTCCGCAGTCTCGTCGTCTGCAGCATTTATCTGCGCCTGGAGGTAGATCAAGTGCTGTAGCAAAGCTCTTTCGCCGTTGTCAATGTGCATGAGACTTGGCAGGTGGGGTAAGAACTTGGTAAAAACATTCGACAGTCGCTTTTTCTCGTCGTCAATATCCGTCTGTTGAATTGTTGTTTGAGGTGCACCAGTGGCTTCCTCTTTTTCAATCGGTTCCTGGAGGGAGACTTGGGACTTGATGGCAGCCAGACGAGACACTGTGTATGCTTCGTATGTACTCTGGATTCGCGATTCAGATGATGCGAGGTCGGCAGGGGAGAAGGGGTGCGTCGCGCGTTTGATCGGCGAGGCATCTTCAATGATTTCAGATTCCACTTCTATCTTGGCCAGCTCAGTTTGCACCCACTCTATCATTTCCTCGCGGGCGACACCGAGGGCACGAATTTGGTCTTCCAGTTTGGGAGACTCCTGTGACGCCGCTTTGGCATTGGCCCGCGCAGATCTGGTTCTTTCCATGCCCGAACTCGCATCGATGACTTCCTTCTTCACTTTGAGGGTAAACGGGCTGTCACCGCTAGTCGCCAAAATCTGATCTAAACGTTCTGCAGGTAGGCTGGGCTGTTCCCCAATGGCGCGGGTAACAAGGGTTTTTGGATCTTGCGATCCATTGATAGGATTGACATCGAGAAGCTTTTCTAAAGATTCTTGAATGATCTGTAGTTCCGAGTATCCACGCCGCTGCCGTAAAAGTGCTATGTAGCTTTGTGTAGTGTCATCGTCGTTTTTTGGTTCGGCTTCTACAGGTGATTCTACCAAGTGGCGGTTCTGTAATTCATCCAAGGAAGTTTGCAATTGGCGATAGCGTGTTTGGGCTGCGCTTTGGTTCCTTAACTCGTGTAAAAACTCGCTCCGTAGACCAGCAAGACCCGGCGGGTTTTTACTAGAAGCGGTAACACCCTGAGGACATTCCTGACTCAGATGTTGATCACGAGATGGGGAGTTTACAGGACGTAAACTCGCGGCCAGATACTTTGTAAGTGTCTTGCGTATTTTCAAGGTCTCTTCGCGCGAGTGGACATAGGAAGACAGAGCTCGATCAATATTCAGAACGGGACAAGGGGACGGAGCTGGCATTGAGAATGGAGTCGCACAGGAAGTGTGATATTGTTCGAGGCAATGAGAAAGAAGGTACGTGTAACCAGAGTTGGGACATTGATTGTTGTTAGTGAGGCCAAGGGACACAAACCATCAACTGAAAGACGCTAAGCTGAAAGAGGTCTAGCATTAGCTAAACGCGTAGTCAGCTGTCAGGGGAGAGTCGAGGGGAATCCAATGTTGTACATTCACATTGGGGGAACCTTCGATTTCCACAATTTTGTTTCTCGACAGTTTAATCGTGTCTTGTACCTTCAATCTTGTATTCGGAAATTTCGCCGAGAGGACATGTGTGCGAGTCCACAATGGCAAAAAGCAATGACGGCACGGGTAGAAATTACATTCGCGTGGAAATGGGGCAAGGGTCCGCAGTCAGCCAGGGTCTTGTTTATTTTGCTTTGGATGCTTTTTGTTCTCTCAATAGATGAAGACCAATAGCAATGGCAATGACAGGGACAATGGATGAATACAAGAGTGCGAACAGCAACCAAACACACCGATTCGCGGTGGGGACAAGGTGGTACTATGTAGCATGTACCTGGTTGTGTGTCTGGTAGGGGGTGACGGACGCATTGGATATCAGATGTATACAGACTACCTATGTAGTCTGTATGCACGCACACACAGCAGCCGGCGCATGCCCTGACGTGCATGTGAAGGAAAGACAGGCAGAAGCAAGCTGGCGTGCTGCTTATGCAGGTCCGTACTCGCTTCGGGTGCTGTGCATGTTTGGTTTTGCAATTTGATATGTACCATGTTCGGAGGCATGGTGCACGTGTATATGGAAGGATCCGGTACATGTGTGTTCACGGCCCCATTCGGGGAGCTTGGGCATGTGAAATAATGCATTCATATGCCCGCGGTCCAAAGCCGGATGGGCATGACGCAATGCCGGATGGGTACTGGATGGATACTCAGCTATATGTGGCGTATTGGCTGAGGAGCAAGTGAGTAGCAGGCGGAGGCCGGAAGCAGCGAGGCCATGATGACGATGGGAGGTGGAATGCTGTCATTGAAAAGATGGTGAAGCGGTGACAAGCACGTTACAGCGTTTGATTGGGGGAGTGGGCAGGAGGATGGCCAACGCATCTCTCGGATGGCGAGACGCGTAGCAGGGAAGAGGTCGAATCAGCCCAATGGCGAGTAGGCTTGGTCGGCACGCCGTCGAGCATGCTACGTACTGTGCAGGTGGGTAGGTAGCACCGAGCAGTGCCGTCCTGTCTGGTGGTGGTGGTGGTGGTGTTGTTGTTGTCAATTGTTGGTGTTGTTGGTGTTGATAATGTTGTGGAGGTGGGTGGGCTGTTGATTCTTCTCAGAGGCATGCATGTACACAGGACATGTAATTTTACGCGGGCGCATGAGACCGGGTACCTTGCCTTCTGCTCGCCCACACGCCGATACCACCCACGTTGCTTGCTTTTCCCATTGATCGGATTGATCTGGCAACAGCAGCAAAATAGAAGAGAAGAGAGGGAGAACAGCAGGAGAGCAAGACAGCAAAAAGAAGACGGCGCGAGCGCCACAGGCACAGGAAGAAGCATTGCAAAGTGACCTGGTGGCGCTGCGCTTGGCGTTTCAAGAGGACCAGAGCGCGCATTGGGGGGCATCAAGGTCGTCGACAAAGACCCAATTAGTCGCAGCAATTTCACTAGTCGGGCGGCATCGTCGACTGCTGTCCCATCTATTTCTCTCCTGCTTCTTCTTTGATTGATTGATTGCTTGCTTGCCAGCCTACCTGCCTGTCTCTCCCCAGAACGACAGAACGACCACACTGCTTGGCTGCCTGTCTATCTGTCTATCTGCTGTCCGCCGCCCCGACCGTGCCCTTTAACCCTCCTCTCCCCCTCGTCGTTCCGCCTTGTCTCCGCGACCCGCTGCAGTGACCCAAAACATCCACCTCCACCACCAATATAATTC
Source organism: Periconia digitata (assembly GCA_948474695.1). Taxonomy (NCBI): domain Eukaryota; kingdom Fungi; phylum Ascomycota; class Dothideomycetes; order Pleosporales; family Periconiaceae; genus Periconia; species Periconia digitata. The sequence continues at coordinate 327,074 of CAOQHR010000003.1, forward strand.
CACCACCACCACCACCAGGACTGCCTCGACCCACCACCAGTGCATGGGCACCCGAAGCCTCGACAACCTCCCCGTCGTCACCACCACCGCACAATTCCTCGCCTGCCTCGCTGCATCCATTGCACCCCCAACACTCGGCACCCTGTTCTCCATCCACACTTAAGATACCCCCCTCTTCCCTCCTTCTTGCGCGCGACCTCCTACATTCTCGGTCTCTCCCCCTCTCCGCCACCGCCGCCAGCGGCACTCTGCATGCCCGCGGTCCCATTGAACCACCATGCCCTTCTTCAAGAATGTTTTCAAGTCCAAGGATGCATCGCGAGCCGGGAAAGCAGACAAAACAGACCAACCCGTCGCACCCCCAAAGCCGAGGTGGGAGGAATCCTGGTCCCGAAAGGATGTAGACGTGAATGAGATCCAAGAGCTGGTGCATGTCTGCACTCAAGAAATGAAGGCGAGGGGTATGTACCTGCACCTGCACTCATCAATTGGCACTGCTAACCCTCAGCAGCACTCGATACTCCCTTCATTCTGCTTCCCTTTCGCCCCGCCTCCGACCAGAGCGCCGCGCGGAACTTCATCCGTAATTTCTTCAAGTCCGCATACGAAGGGTCCAGGCAATACGAGGGCGAAGGTTTGGCACAGGAGTTGCGCCTTGCTGAACCATTGGTGGGTCTGATTCCTGTCCTTAGATTCGTCGCGCCGTCTCACTAACTATTCTAGACTCTTTGTAGCATAATCAAGTGGTGTTGGAGTAGAGTTCCTGGCGGTGTCGTTAGCTGGGACGTCTATGAGCTTTTCCGAATCGGCGAAGCCGGTAAGCCACCCTCGCACACACAGTAGAAAGTGCGCCATCATGTTACTGACCCTTCTCTTAGATTCAAACTTTGCCAGGCATGCGTTCGACACTTTCATCCCCATGAGTGTAGACTCGGACGCCCGTCGGCAAATCATATTCGACTTTTTCGATCTTCTGGCCACCACCGCCGCTCGAGGAAAGACAAATGGCATGGGCGGCAGGAAACTGTCGCGTTTCGCAGGATGGTGGGCTTTTGAATTTACTGATGATGGCAATGGTTTTGCCGAAGGTTATCGCGCTTGGCAAAAGTAAGAATCCGCTTGCTCCTTACAGTTTACAGAAACTAACTTTGCCAGGGCCGCCGATGCTGCTAGCCATCTGTTCTTTGCCTATCTACGCTCCCTAGCACCAGACCCCAATCTGATGGGCGTCATATCCAACCTTCCGCGATCTCTTCAATCTCTCCTCTCTCAAACGGAATACCCACCGCAGACACCAACCTTGATGCAGACATCAACAACTCGAGTTGTCATGATTGTGGACTCGGTTTCACCCACCCCATTTGCTCTACTTCGGCGTGCCAAAAATTTCGAATACCGTGACGATGACCGGGCGCTGCAAGCTTTCTCGGCCTACGAAGATACGGTGACCGCTTTGACTGATGAATGCCGAAGAGTGCTCCAGTGCATTTCGTCAGTGAACCAATCCCACGCAGATCCTTCGACTGCAGATCACGACCCGTCCTGGTCTCGATTCGAGGATCTTGGATTTGGAGGACTTCTGGACAGCTCGACGTCTACCACGGGAGGAACTTCGCAATCGAACGGCTTGCGAGAATTCTCCTCTGCAAACGGCGGCGCCCATTCCAGGAATAATGATTTCGGTCGTCCGACAACGCCGTCCTGGGCCGATTTCCTCTCGTCTGGTTTCCAGGACGAGAACAATCCGAGCGCCGCACCAACTCTGTTGGCCCCTTCTGCCAAGCTTCCACCTATTGGCGAGGGTTCTCGTGTTCATAGCTCGCAGTCTCACGTCCGGAATGGCCTTCAGACCGGTGAAGATCTTGAACCCGGAGAGCTCGCTAGTATCACTCGGTTCGACCTGGATGATACTTTCTGGTGGGTCTGGATGACTAGTTTAGCGAACGAAGAGACAGTTGATCGCAAAGCTGCCTTTGGACGCTGCACTTTGATCGAAACCAAGATCTCGGGAGCGAAATGGCTAGTTGTCGAGGAACAAGTGAAGGGAGCATCATCCGGTCCAGAGGAAGGGGCTTATATCGCCGAGAAAAAGGGCATGTTCAGTTGGACCAAGCGGGGACGGCTGGGAAGAAGGAAGTCAACGGGAAAGAAACCTTCCAAGGAGCCGTACAATCGCACAACGGCAAATACACCCATGAGCAAAACCAGCATTGGACCTGATCAGCAAGCGCGCGTACAGGCTGCCGCTGCACAGCTAGCTCAAAGTCAAAGAGAGAAACAAGCCGCTGAGGAATTCGCTCAACGCCGTGCACGAAAGGACGATGCGATGTCGACCAAGACCAATAGCGTCCTCACGTTGCAACCTCATCTCCTGACGGATGCAGCTCCAGCGATGAAGTGGGACAAGAGGTTCGGCGAGGGCGCAAAGCACCGAGACGCTCTCAGGGCTCAGTATCTAGGCGACATCAGTGCCGGGAAAGGAGGTTCGACTAACAACCTTCTGGCGGCTGCCAATGGAGACACATCCGCTTTATCTCGCAACCAGTCTAACCGCGACCTTCCCGCATTACCGCCTTCGGAAAAGGACGCACATAGCACCAACGGACAAGCTGACGACTTGATCCAACAGCAGACTGCAGGAGCTTCTTCTGGTAGCAAAGGAAGGAACTCTCCTATGCCACCCGCCGCCTTCGATGAAAAGCCCGCCCCTCAGAGCCAAGTAGCACCAGCGGAACAACACCCAGCATTGCGCAAACCGGTTCCAGAACGTAACCCAGAGACTGAAGCTCAGCAAAACGATGACCAGGCCAGTGTCCCGGCCCCTGAAACTAAAAAGAGTCCTCCAAAGAAACTGAAGAAGAAAGATGGCGGCGGTGGAGGCTTCAGAAAGCTGTTCGGCAAGAAGAAAGCTGAACCTGCTCCAGCAGCCCCTGCTAAAGAAGAGCCACGAAGTGTTTCCCGCGTCGACGACCATGTTGAGACACCAGCACGTGCTCCTTCGCCAAGCATAAGCCTTGAGAGGCCTCCTCCGATCAGGGCTGATTCTCCAGATATCAAAACCAGTCCAGCCATGTCTGCGATATCCGCTACGTATAACGAACCAGCACTACAGGTTGTACCTAGCCCCAAGCCGGAGCAGGAGCCAAATGCAGGCTTCGGCAGATTCGATCAAGGTCCAATGGAGGAAATGCCAGCTTTTGTTCCCGATGACACTGATGATGAAGATGACGCAGCACCCAACGTCCCACGCCACGGTCAATCATCAGGGCTTGAGCAACCACCATCTGCAACTCCATATCGCCCTTCCATGGACGACGTGTCTGAAGAATCTGTTGACCTCGGGCTTGAACCCGTGCAGACCCAAGATCGATGGGCTCAGATCAGGAAGAATGCTGCCGATCGTGCGGCGAGGCTTAGTGAAGAGCAGTCCCGCCGGAGCCACAGTCAAAGCGTACGAACCGATGAGGGTGAAACCAGTGGTGAAGAAACAATTGAGAGCCGTGTTGCCCGCATCAAGGCTCGCGTCGCTGAGCTGACCGGTAACATGGACGGACAGCCTGTCGCTGCCGAACCAAGGCGATAGGCTAATGATGCTCTATTGCTTTTGTAGTAATAAGGTTTGTTCGATCTGCCATTCGTCCAAGTGAAATTTATTGACCGCCTGGCAGAATCATCTCGCGTAATACCCCTCCTTGCTTTTGAAGCATACTAAGCGCTCTGATACCCTTTTCCATTCTCTTTACGATTAATACCCCACTTTCAATAAGATTCATACATGTTGGTGGAAGCGGTTATGGATCTGTTTTTTTTCTTTCTCTTCTCTTTCGTCTCAATTTGATCTCTTTACCTCATCCTTTTGGAACAGCGTTTGTGCTACCTACGTGACAGGCACAGGGAACGATGATATGTCTGGTCATCTGAGCGTCTTTAGCACAGTTCTTGAAGATTATCAAGGCAACCTCCGGCACAAACCTCAGAGCATACTTTTCCGAGTGGGTAGTTGGCTCCAGCAAGGTGTTAAACATCAGATGGAACAACATCATGAGTGTTGGGGTGGTTTTACATATCATCCACAAACACGTGCACGGATTCTTTTTTTTTTTCTCTTTAATTCGTTTCCTGCTATACTTCGAGAATGAAACCCTCTTTTTCTTTCAATTACTCTGTAATACCCCCAGCTTAATCTCCTCTTTTTCCAAAGAATCTAGATATCCTATCTCTCATACTTTCTCCCTCTTCTCATCACATGACACTTTTTGAAGACTCGCAGAGTATATCACTTCCGCGTGCCGCTTTCTTTGTGATCATTTACCTACGGAATGGAAATTTCAAAAGGATCTTCTCTCTGTTTCTTGTTGTCGATTGATGTGGTATAGCAACGTTTGTGTTCTTTCCATTGGTCTAAACTTGCATCTATTTGGCAAGGGCAAGACCGACAATCGATACGTTCCTTACATCTATTGATATTGGTACTTCTAATCTGATCTATGAGGTGCTGGGTTCTTGTGCATCAGAACATCCCTGAACTTTTTTCTTCTTCTGTTTTTTGACTTTTGCTATACCACGGAAATCCATCGTGTGACCTCTAGTTTTTCTTATTTATTGAAAGGTGTGAGACGAGACGATTGAATAGCTATGGAGGCGGGCTTGTACATGTACATGTATCGATTATCACGTCGCGGGCTACGGATGAAGAATCCTCACTCTCCCCCCTTTTCTTCCCTTCCCTATCCCACATGACGTGTAATTGGGAGATCGCAGCAATGAGACCACGCAGAAAAGAAACAGTCATTCCATCTCACCATTCCTCTCGTAAGCCCTCACATGTAAACATCGACAAGACACTCCTCTTCAACTCGACCTTGAACGCATCTGTTTACGCACATGCAAAAGGTCCGTTGGCGATCTAAGAATAACACTATCTGTCTACGAAAATACGCCTGCCCTTGAATACATACATACGTACGTACAGCATGCATATATCGCACGTGTGTCTATGTGCCTGATGTCAAAACGGAATCTCGGTATGCCGGAATTGGATCGCTCATCCTTGCACCTTACTGTCAACTGTTATAACGTATACGTATAGTTCTAAACCAGTATCTGATATTCACAAGGGTCTATGTATATATGTGGGGGAGGAAGGAGAAAAACAGCTATGACGTTGGAGCGAGCGTGTATTTGTGTACACGAGTGGAAGAGGGGAAGGAAACAGATGGTGAAAGCGCTTAAACAGGTGTTGTGAGAATTGTAATCTTAGTAGTCTTTCGTTCACTCTGGATCTCCAGGCGTATGAAAAAAAAAGGTACTAAGAATATATCGGAGAGGGGGTGGGGATGTGTGATTGTTGTCATGTCAGGTTATGTATAGTAGCTGTACCTGCATATCTGATCTGCATCTGATAGACGAGAAAGAGAGGGAGAAGGTCCCGGGCTACTGTAAGACTGGCGTTTAACATAGCGTGTGTGTGTATATGTGTGTGTGACATGGGTCGTCGGGTTTACGTGTGGGGGAAGGGGAGGGGGAGACGTCAAGAACCGGTATCGAGTGGCGCCAACGCCTCTTGCACCCGAGGAATACCAAGAACACGTTCCTACACGAACGGTCTGAGGCAATCGTGGACCTAGAAATAGGACCGTTCAGTTCAGGCCTGTTATCTCCCCTCGGGGAAGAGACAGGGGCATGGGGGTGGGTCGGAGGGAACGGGAAAGGAAACGGTTGGTCCCGACTGTGGGATATTCCAAGGTCGGGGATCATTGCTTTGCTAGCGGTTGGATGTTTTTTTGGGGAAACTGATTTGTATTTACGAATGTGGGTGAGATTGGGTGGGGGACGCTTATTTTGGAAATGCACGAGGAGAGTAAGGGGAGACGAAACTAGAGCTAAGGATGGTGGTTGTGATTTGGAGCAGAACCACTCAGAGAAGAGCAGACGTGGAGAAAGCAGAGATGGCGAGGATAAAAAAAATATGTTTTCGGGGATATAAGGCTGGACTATAGCACAACAGTTGATAAGATACGAGGTCAGGGCGTTTAGGCAAGTGAGATGATTGCTCAAAAGTACGTACATGTCAGGTGGTCATTGGGGACATTACCAAAGGCTGGACTTCTAGGCCCCAGATTCGCAAGAGAAAGGGCAAAAGTGCTGGAGAAAAAAGAAGGAATAGTCGCGTCATTGTCATCAGTCGTGCATATCAAATAATATGCAGGTCGTCGCGTAAGTGATGCAGGTGTGGGAATTCCAGAAGACCTAAAAATAAACAGGTGGAAGATCGGCACTAGCGCGAATCGGGGTCATCCGTAATCCTAAACCTACATCGAACGACAAAACGTCAACCGCTTGTCGTTTGGCTGTTGGCACTGGAGCCGAAAGTCAAATTTCATCTGGAAGTAACGTCTCGCGCGCTCTCGTTGGATGAGAAGCAGAAGGCGGGAGGCCGGCAGCGGGCTTGAGTCGACAAGGAGTCAAGCATTGGCCAGCTGGACAGAGTCGTGAGGGTCAGCCCGCTTCCGGCGTGCGTGCCACGACGCAACCACCTCACCCAGCACTCGAATACCGGTGGCTTCCAAGGCGAGCTGTGGTGTGTGTGATGGAGATTTGAATGATGTAGGCAGGTAGGGTACCATCAAAACAATTGCCAAACGCTTCCACGGACTAGCTCGTGCCTCGGCCAGGGATTCCCCATCTTGATCGAGGTCAACACCGAGCTCTGGACCCTCATCCACTTCTCTCTCCTTCAAGGTAACTGCAATTTCCCGGTCGAGGTGGTGGTGAGGGTGAAGGCCAAAAAAGGATTGACTGGGCTGGCTGTTTACACAAGCACAGCATAACGGTACCGCATCATAGCACAGGCACAACCAGAAAAAGCAAGTACAACATTGAACATGGGTGAAGATCATGTACAGTCAGGTTCACCGGTGCAGCCGAAGGCAGCGCGCCTGGCACGACCGGCAACATGTTTGTCAATCCATCCGTCCGATCTGACCCCGGTCCGGTTCCTCGCATCGCATCGCATCGACGCCAATGTGAGGGTGTCGCCGCGGTGCTGGCAGGTGGTGCCTGGCCAAGACTATACAAAGGAGGTCTGTCTGATGGGACATGGCATGGCAGTGAGCTGAGGTGATGCAGCAACGGCAGACGGGATGCTGCAGGCAGTCGAAGCAAAGGCTGTCATGTGGGCTTTGACACTCGGTGGGTGTGTGGATGCAACAACTCTCATACGTGCCGAACGTGAAGCCTGGGCATCACCATCATGTCGTCCCTCGACGCCGTCTGGCAGACCCTGTCCAGGATGCTTCACGCCATGCGGGTCGCGGCAATGTTCCTTAAAATAACCACATGGAAGCCGGCTAAGCTTGTTTCGCGAGTATTAGCAGCCTTTGGGGCGCGGCTTGGCGGCCAAGCGGGCCAGTAGGACGGGGGCTCCCATGCGCACACTCTGGTAATTAACGGCCATTTGCACGGTCCGCCTGTGTTCTCGTTTTTTCCTAATAATAGAACGTGTCCACCACGCTTTTGATCCTCCAGTCTTGGTTCCTTCACTCGTCGAGAGCCTCATCAGATCCTCACCATCGGACCCCCGCAGCCTCGTCGCGCACCTTCCTGCGACATATAGATATCGTCGCCGCACGCTCCCCGACTGCCTGTTCCGTCGTTGACTGCCTTCTGTCTGTCTCCCGCAGGCACTGCCTGAGACCCTCGACGTGTTCCACCTCCTCTCCTTCCTCGTCGCCGCCTGCCCGCTCCAGCCAGCCAGCTTTCTTTTGTTTGTCCTCGGCTGTCCTCGCTCGCCCCTTCCAGCCACACCAGACCGTCTTCTACCCATCCTCTGGCCTATCTGCCTGCTCTGCTGCTGCTAGACACACCTCTAGCCTATGCGCTTTGACTGCTAATCGCGACCCCCTCTCCACAACGCCCACGCCAGCCACACGACCATCATGGGCCGAAGAAAGATCGAGATCAAAGCCATCAAGGACGACCGGAACCGTTCCGTGTAAGTACCCATCCATTGCGCCCGATCAATACCTTTCATCTGAACGTGCATAGCACCTTTCTCAAGCGCAAAGGCGGTCTGTTCAAGAAGGCGCACGAACTCTCCGTCCTTTGTTCCGTCGATGTTGCAGTCATCATCTTTGGCCACAACAAGAAACTCTACGAGTTCTCCTCGGGCGATATCAACGAGACCATCGGCCGCTACCAATATGTAAACATCCCCAACTCCTGCCCACAGCCCAGGCATTGTTCAATGAGGCTAACTGCGACGACTTAGTATGGCGGCGCGCACGAGCACAAGGGCCCCGAAGACTTCATGGGCAAGAAGGACATGGACGACGATGACGATGAGGATGCCGGTGACCTGATGGGATCTCCTCCGCGTGATTCTCACACCCCTCCAGAGCATGCCATGATGGGACATCACATCCACAACAACCCTTCTTTCCAACACATTCGACACGCTCCATCCGCTTCGCCCCCTATGCACAATGGTCTGCCATTCCACGCCCGCCATGCTTCCCCTCAACCCGGCTCCATGTCACGGCCGGATTCGCGCGCCCAGGTGCGACGGTCTAGCTCCAACCTCATGCCGCCGCAACATCACTCCCAAGCACCTCCCGCCCAAAACAACTATGCCTACATGCCCAACCCGCCCTTCTTCAATCCACATGTTCCCCAAAATATGGGCCCCAAACCCCAAGCAACACCTCCTGCACCTCACTATACATACCCTCCACCCGCCCACCCCCAAGTCCACTACATGCAACAGCCGGATCAACGAAGACAGTCGGTACCCCCAACCTACCAGCAACAGCAACAGCAGCAGCAGCAGCACCAACAACAACATCAACATCAACAGCAGCAGCAGCAACAGTCACAACCGCAGCAACAGCAGCCACCTCAGCAACAGCAACATCAACATCAACAGCAACATCAGCAGCAAGAACGCTCCCAGTCACAGTCCCATGCTCCTCCTCCTCCTCTTCCCCAATTGAATGTTCCATCTCCTCCAGAACAAAACACTTTCCAAAGCCCACCGCTGCCACAACCCAAAGCTCTGCCTGCTGCTGCTAAGCATAGTATCTTCACACCCATCGACGACAGCCGATCTATGCTCGCATGGGGTCCAGAGCCTCCTAGAAGTGAAGTCAAGCTTGAACCTGGCCTGCGGTCTCAATCGATTGATGTGGCTGCTATTCCCCGGACCCAAGCCGGCGAAAACTCACCTCCCCAACCACCTCCCTCCAACGTGGCCCCTCAACCACCGCAACGAACGCAATCTACTTCATCCGTTCCTGCCAGTTCGCTTCCTTCCCGCACCAATAGTATAGCCAATCCTAGGCCCAGGCTCAAGGTGCAAATTCCCAGTGAACATTCGGATGGCGGAAGTCAAACCGCAGACTCTTCGCCCAAAGATTCGAGTACTACGGGAGCAACACCAGCAAGGACCAGCACCGAAGCATCGCACTCCTCAACAGGCGTCGTTCTTCCTCCACCCTCACCCAGCGCGAACTCGTTATTGAGTGCTGGTGCGACTGGACCACCCAATCCCTTCGCTCGGCCTGCGCCTCCTACCAACAACGGGTCATATGGTAGCCGCGGTGAGATGGATACGCCCATGTCAGCGCTGCCTAGCCGATTTGTTGAAAACAACCTCCTCCCTTCACCCTCCAGCTTTTACCCCGAGTGGGGTTTTGGCAGGGAATCCAACATGCTGCCGAGTCCACTGACATTCCAAACTCCGGTGGCCCCAAACGGCCCTAGCTTCAGTCGCGATGAGCCTGCCGACCGGAAGCGAAAAACCTCTGACGAGGGTTCGGATGCAGGCAGTCAAAAGCGGCTGAAGGCTTGAGCCAACATCTCCTGACATTGGGAGGTGAGAGAATGTCCTAGCCTTCTTCACCGAGCGGAAGATGAACAAGGTCCTGTCCTTGTTGAAAAATACTAAATTCTACAAACTGTACTTTTACCGAGGGAAATTATTTGTTTTCATTCAATTGTTGTCAGCTCATGCTGGGATGCAAAGGCAAGCGGGCCGATTATTCGGTACGTTGGCTAGCAAGCCCTTGCGTCTCTAACGGGCCTTATGAATCTGGCGTTTGCGGATACCCATGTGCATCTGTTTGGCCTTGGAAGTTTCTTTTTCTAACGGGGAACTGTGGATTGTCTGAAGAGAGAAAAAAAAGTCCTAAGTTTTCGCCGAACATTACCTTCGCTTCGTCTGATGCATGAACCATTTTCAGTATCGATAGTTTACCACTTCTTCTTGTTTTTTTCTCTTTTCTTGGGCATCTATATCTTTAGTGTTTGTGTTTGGGCGGTCGACTCGTACTTTGGCATGATATCAAGGCAATAGGGTGATGAGGAATCCATCAGGCGGAGCTTTTCGCTGTAGATATGTATTAGCAATACAGTTCTTTATCCCACATATCGACTGTTGCATGACACGAACGCAAGACAAGAAAAACCGGAGAAGGTGGTGGCTTTGGCACGATGATTCCGACCGATCCGATCAGAGTGGCTGCTGGTGCCTTTGGTCCCCACGAGGTCAAGGCTCAAGTCAACAAAAGCGCGTCATAGGGCCAAGGTGCCCCGCTAAGGAGTCAGTCAGGGCCGTCGGCCTATCATCAGCCGCACGGTTGTGCGAACTCTCACATTGGGCACTTGATTCCGTTGTTCCAATGACTTGTTAAACTATATCTGCCAGTCTGTCTTGTGTGCCCTCTCTGTCCTCATTCACTCCCTCCCCTCTCCTGCTGCCATTTCACAAACACCTCTCCCCTTCTCTCGCGCGCGCCATCTTCCCACCCCTCCACCCCTCCACTCACATCGTCCTGCCATGGCATACAACACGGGATTCAACCCAGATAGGCTTCCTGCACACGCAGAGCCTGAGCAGGTACCTCTCTCTACAGCTGTTGCTGCCCATGGACAACATTGCATACTCACCTCTCTCTCTTTAGGCCGCCGGCCGTCCGCATCGGAACTCGAACGCGCGCCCCGATTACAACAAGCCGCCCCCATCAGCACCGTCGCGACAGGAACTGCGCCCCAATGACCGCTATGCCGGCGGTCCAGCTACCTATGAGAGCCGCCCTCCACCCGGCGCATACCAAGAGAGCCGTTACGAAAACCGCGCAAACGCAGCAAGTCCTCGATACGACCAGGTCCGCCATGACTCCAGGCTCGATGGCTATGGGAGTCCGCCTCCCCAGACCAACTATGGACAGGGCCCGCCTCTTCATCACAACCGCCCACCCGTACAACGACCACCTCCTACACCTGCCCCACCGAGAGACGGTAACGATAGGGATGCCCTATGGAGGTTGTTCGGCGCTGTAGACAAAGACAGGAGCGGGAACTTGACCGAGGCTGAATTGAGAACCGCGCTCGTAAACGGCGATTGGACTCCTTTTGATTCTCATACCGTCCGTATGATGATTAGGTGCGCTCAAAAGACCCCGAATGCGACATTAGGCTGCCTGATAGAGGTAGTGTAGTACAAGAAGCTGACTGTGCGGAACACAGAATGTTTGATACCGATCGCTCAGGCTCCATCAATTTCGAGGAATTTTGGTGAGTTCCCTCACATCTACCCCCGCTCTTCCCTCGAGTCTCGCAAGGCTCTCTTTGCTAACTTGGTTTGGAAGTGGTCTTTGGGGCTTCCTTTCCGCGTGGCGCGGCCTCTTCGATCGCTTCGATGCCGATCGCTCGGGTAGCATATCCTACAACGAATTCAGTGAAGCGCTGGTGGCCTTTGGATACCGCCTTTCTCCCAATTTCGTGCGGCTCCTGTATAGCACGTACGACCGCCGCGGCGACAACAACATGAGCTTCGATTTGTTTGTGCAGGCGTGTATTAGCCTGAAGCGCATGACGGATGTGTTCAAGAAGTACGACGATGACCGGGACGGATATATCACATTGAGCTTGTAAGTCCTCTTTTCGTTTTCGCTCTCTGTTACTAGGAATGGCCTACTACACATCCTCCGATTCTACACTGTCCTTTTCCTGTATCTGATACCAGAGGCTAACCAAATCTGCTACAGCGAGGAATTCCTCACAGGTGCGCAAAGTCTTTTCCTCTTCAATTCCATATCGGAAGTAACCGACATTGGTCTCTATTAGCTATCATCCGCCAGCGCTGAGCAACGATAACTATCCAAAACCCCACATCATGGGTTCAATCACAATGGAATACCGAAACTATGGCAACCTCAAGAACCTGGTCCACCCTAGCAGCACCTCCAGTTTCAGTGAAAAGGGGAGTTGGTTCCACGAGAGGATAGAGAGATCTATTCGATGACCCCCCGAATCCGGAAACTGGATCACATCATTTGCCATTGTCTGCAATGACTATTGGGGAAAGAAACACGCTAAGAGATATCTGATATGCATTTACGACCTTTTGACGATTCCAATTTAGTGTGCGTGTCTGTATGGGAGGAGGAAGTATTGAACTGGAAAAGATGTGGGGGGGGGCCAAGTCGAACGAGTAACATGCAGCACATTCTCAGAGGACAGAGAAGACATTTTTGCCCCCCAACCCTTTCCCAATATTTCTTTCTTGGTTTTCCGGTTTCCTTCTATCCAAGCACCTTTACCCCGCTCTATATCAGTGTAGATACCCGAAATTATGACATACCTTTTTTTTTTCTCCATCTATCCACCTTTCTTCCGTCCAGTCTGCGACTTGATTCTTCATCTCATTATTGTTCTTCTTCTCATCTTCTAAATATGTGGCTTATCTGTGGATTTTCTGACTGATGATGCGACTTCCAACAGAGATTGAGCTCTCGTTCCCAGTTAATGACCATCTCGTCTACTTCGTCGTAGTAATCAATGAACGATCAAGTCGATGATAACAGCAAATTGAAACCCACTCAAAAATGTATCGCTGCAAACATGTACGTTTACAAAAATATAGAGATTAACTCTGCCTGTCGTGATGGTTAGCGGAGAGGGAAAAGGCCATGCTTGCGATGTGATATACATGTAGGTACTAGAGACTGGATTCTGAGACTATTCGCTTCCATCGTATGCCATGGCCACTGGTTGGATATATGTGAATTGGGAATGTGAAACACAACAAAGTGTGGCTGACATCAATTGACCTGGACATGCCACGCAGGCAGCCTGATTGCACGTGGCCTAGTTTTTTTGGTTTTCAGATGTTTCGCATGCATGCATACATAAATGTGCTGCAGATGACAGCCACGAAAGAGAAACAGGAGATGGACAGCAATGATCGTCCGAACAAGAAAGATAGAACAAAAAAGAAATGAGCATTTGTGTATATATAGACAATCTTTTTTTTTCCCTTCTTCTCCCGCAACCTACCAACACTTGTGATGGGAACACGGAAGAAAACAAAAAAGAAGCACAATCTTCGAAATCCAACGATATACATAAATTACAAAGATCGATTCGCAACGCTTCCACCACTTGCTAAGTTCACTCTCCAGTGCCATCAACTTGTTCCAGCAGCCGTGACTTTTCTTCTTCTTGGTCTTCTGCCACACCCTTCATCACATCACCTTGCTATGCACCCATCATCAACCATACCGTGTTTAATACGTTCGCTTGAAAGGAGGCACGGCCTTGCACTCATTCTCATCAAGCGTGTTGGCCACGACACCTCGGTATCCCAACTCGACCTTGCCATGTGGGTTCTTTTGCCATGAGAGCGTGTGCTTCATCCAGTTCTCGTCGTCACGCTCGGGGTAGTCCTCACGTGCGTGAGCACCTCTCGATTCCTTACGGTTCACGGCAGATTCGGCGGTTTGGACGGCGCATGTGAGCAGGTTGCGGAGCTCAAGGGTCTCGACAAGATCAGAGTTCCAGATCATGCTGCGATCCTTGATGCCAACGTCCGCGAACGTGGAGTCGACCTCGTGGATCTTGCGTACGCCCTCCTCAAGGGATTCCTGGGTTCGGAACACAGACACGTCGGTCTGCATGACTTTCTGCATGTTGTTGCGGATCTCGGCTGTCGATTTGGATCCACTCGATGTCCGGACCTTGTCGATGACTTCGAGAGCATCGGCACCGGCATCGGCTTGGATGGGGTCGGCCTTCTGTCCGGGCTTGAAGTTGTCACGGATCGTGTGGGAAACAGCACGACCGAAAACGATGAGGTCCAGAAGAGAGTTGGCTCCCAGACGGTTAGCGCCGTGCACGGAAACGCAGGCAGCTTCACCGCAAGCAAAGAGACCCGGAACAACCTGATCCTTGCCCTGCTCATCAACAGTGAGAACTTCGCCAGTGTACTTGGTAGGGATACCACCCATGTTGTAGTGGACGGTAGGCAGAACGGGAATGGGCTGCTTGGTAACGTCCACACCAGAGAAAATGGCTGCAGTCTCCGAGATACCAGGCAGGCGCTCGTGAAGGATCTCGGCAGGCAAGTGGCTTAGTTGAAGGTAAATGTGGTCCTTCTCAGGACCGACACCACGACCTTCACGGATCTCGAGAGTCATAGAACGGGAGACAACATCGCGAGAGGCAAGATCCTTGGCAGTCGGGGCGTATCGCTCCATGAACCGTTCACCCTCGGAGTTGAGGAGATAACCACCCTCACCACGCGAACCCTCGGTGATCAAGCAGCCAGCGCCATATATACCTGTTGGGTGGAACTGCACGAATTCCAGATCTTGGTTAGGGAGGCCGGCACGAGCAACCATAGCCATACCATCACCGGTGCAAGTGTGAGCTGAAGTGCAACTGAAGTAGGCACGTCCGTAACCACCAGTGGCCAAGACGGTGTTCTTTGCAATGAACCTGTGAATGGTACCGTCTTCCTGGTTGTACGCAATTACACCCTTGCACTGACCATCCTCCATGATCAAGTCCGTGGCGAAAAATTCAATGAAGTACTTGGTGTTGTGGCGAAGCGACTGTCCGTAAAGGGTGTGAAGAAGAGCGTGACCAGTTCGATCGGCGGCAGCACAGCATCGGTAGGCTTGTCCACCTTTTCCATACTTTTGCGATTGACCACCAAAAGCACGCTGGTAGCTGCAAACAAGTCAGTATTTCCGAATTTCTAGACCATGTTGAAGAGACGTACATGCGACCATCGTCGGTTCGTGAGAAAGGGCAGCCATAGTTTTCGAGTTCAATGACGGATTGCGGAGCCTCGCGGGTCATGTAGTGGATGGCGTCTTGGTCACCCAGCCAGTCGGATCCCTTCACGGTATCATACATGTGCCATCGCCAGTCATCCTCGTGCATGCTAGAAGCGGGTGAGTATTTTTTTATTATGTCAAATGAGCTGTAGATTTGAGAACATACTTTCCCAAGGCTGCATTAATTCCTCCCTGGGCAGCGACAGTGTGCGATCGAGTGGGGAAGAGCTTCGAGATACAGGCAGTGTTGAAACCGGCTTCGGCAAGACCGAAGGCTGCCCGCAGACCTGCTCCACCGGCTCCGACTACAACAGCATCGTATTCGTGATCTATGACAGGGTATTTTTTCGAGATGAATCCGGATGCCTCTTTTGCTCTGAGATGGTCGGTCGCGAAGATGCGGGCCGCGGGCTTTGTGGAGGAGAAAGCTCTTGAGGGAGAGCGAACGCTTTTCGAAAGCTAGAAAGAAAGATGTAAGCCATTGAACGTCTTACTGGAAGCACGCGCATGTTTCTAAGCGGGAGCAATATGACCAATAAGTGATTGTGGCATCCGCAATGCTTGGAGGTTGCGGTGGCACATGTTCCTCACGGAGTATTCCGGGTCTGGCTGTTGCGCACGCGATAGGTAAAGACGGTGCAAGAATACGTACCTGGCTCGCAAACTGCAGACGACGCATCTTGAGGCAGCTCATGACGGTGACTGGGAGGAGTGGAGAGGGGGTTGTGGAGGGTTGGTTAGATGAATTCGACAGCTTCGATGATGCCGTGAGGTATTGACATTGCCACGACGTTGATTGGCCACTAGTCTCGAGCCAACCTCGGTCAAAGCAGGAACGAATCCGATCACCCATTGAGCAGCTTCCGGGTTTTCTTCTTCCACGACAATCAACTCTCCACATGATCTGGACTCTGCTCGTGCATTATCGCCCGTTCAACGTTTGCTAGTTGGCTTCTTTGGCTGCTGGAAAAGCTATAGGTCACTGCATGCTGTATCTTGACACCCAAGTTATATTGTATATCAAAATGAAGAATTTGCGTCTTGTCTTGTATACAGCACAAGCAGGCTTCAATTTCTATCATATGCTTGATGAACCCTCGTACATTGGGTTGGAGTGGTTTCGTCATAGACGAGATTCAATGGCTATTTGTAGGTCTGTGGCAACATGTCAAAAGCCGTTGTTCGGGTGCACGCCTGTGGGATATTTTCAAAGCGTGCGTGCATGTGATATTCATTCCGCTTCTGTTTGCGGCGACACCTTGCATGAACATGCCCATTTCAGCAACCATGATCGCGCAAGAGTTTCGACTTTGAGGCACATGGGGATTTGTTATTTACAAAGTGAGAAAAGCAGTCTGGTCAAACAGTGCGGAATGATACCAGAAGTTCTGTTGACCCCGGTAGTGCGCGAGAGGAAATATCCTTGTTGGATTCTTTAGCGATCGGCATCTCAGAATCGCCCTGCAGGAATCGCACAAATCGAGCCAGATTAGTTGGTAAACGGTAGACATCTAGGGGCAACGGTAATGAGTAAGATTCTTCAAAGTCACTGCATGCATGCACCCAGGAAATTATTGGTGAAGTGGGAATCATTTATTTTATGCCGTGTTGCTCATCAAGCCCCAGCAAGTCGTGATACCATTCGCCTGAAAACCTCGAAAGAAAGATGCAATCGCCAAACCCAGTCCTTTATGAGGACGCAAGGTCCTTCTTGAGCGTACCGATGTATTGCTTCTTCTCCGCCGGTGTCTGGTAAGCACCGTGACCGAACTTGGAAGACGTATCGATCCATTTGAGCTCCACCTTCTCCAAAGCCCTACGGCTAGTGTGCACGAACATAGACTTGCGCAGAGTGACGACCCTCTTCTTGACACCGGGAATGGCACCCTTGATGAGGAGGAAGTCGTTCTTGACCTCACCGTAGCGGACGAAGCCACCAAGACTAAACAATGTAAGCATATCGAATGGATGCACTGGCGAAGGAATACTGACGGAGTGATCTGCTTCTTGGAGACATCGAACTCGGTGGAGGCGTTGCCCTCGTCGGTGCCCTTGCCAACACGGTAGATCTTGTGGTTGACGGAGGTACGGTGGTGGTATCCGTCTTGACCAGCACGGGCAACAGTCCACTGGACGTGGGACGGATGCCAGGCACCGATACAGGCGACCTTGCGGAGACCCTTGTGCGTCTTACGGGGAAGCTTCTTGGTGCCCCAACGGGAAGTGACACCGTTGAAACCCTTACCCTTGGTAACAGCGATAACATCGATCATCTCGTTGTCCTCGAAGATGGAGCTGACCTCGATGGGCTTCTCGAACAGGCCCTGGGCGAAAGTGACCTTGTCGGCAATGCTGCCACCGTTGACTTGGATCTCCATAAGGTGGGCTTTCTTTTGCTTGAGAGGAGTCTGGGAGATCTGGGTGTGGGCGAGCACGCGGACGACCTGGGCGTACTTCTTGATGCGCTCGAGCTCCTTGGTGATGGAAGAGCCGTTGTCCTCGGAGTGCTTCTTGGCGTACTTGGTGAAAGCCTTCTTCTTGCTCTTGTACCAGCTCTTGTAGAAGCGACGCTTGACCTCGTCGCTCAAGTGCTCGGCCCAAACGGTGGTGAGGGAGCGGAGACCACGGGGGGTCTCGATGTAGCCAACAACACCGACAGCGATCATCTGATATCGAGTTAGTCTGTGAAATCCCAATTTTCCCTTTTCGTGTGCGAAAATTCGCGGTTCGTGATGCGTACCGGAGGAGTCTCCACGACGGTGACGGCCTCGACAATCTCCTTCTTGTGCAATTTGGCACCGGGACGGTCCAAGTCGCGGACAATGGTGGACATGCCGGCCTTGTAGCCCATGGAGGCCGTCAAGTGAACGGGCTTCTTGGGGTCATCCTTGGGGAAGCTGGCAGATTGTCAGATGGACGTCTCTTTTCTTCTGAAGCTGGCCAACTCTAGCAGCCACCAGCAGCGGCGTCGCGACATACCTCTTGACTTTACCCCTGTGCCTGGCGGCGCGCTTGCGAGGCAAGAATGCCAATGACCCGTGACGGGGGGCTTCGAACTTCCTGTGGGACATGGCGGAGGTTCGATGTGCTGTTGGTTAGTGTCGAAGTTTCGCAGTAAAAAGAGCAGAGGAAGGGAATCAATGGATGATTTTGGTGGTGTGTGCGGTCTAGCCGGCTATCGCCTAGCGCGCGCCAAGAGAAAACCCCACCCATGAGAGCAGTGGAAGGCGGTACCCAAACGCCCACGATACCTTGCGTGCGCTTTGTCTTCTGTAGTAATCACCGTACCTGCTGCCGCCGCCGCAGCTGATTCTCCCGACCTCAGATCAAGCAAGCCGACTTGCATCCACTCCGTAGCCTGCCTCCACTCGCCTTCACTGTGCCCGCCCGCCCGCACGCTCCACCACCGCTGCCACCGCTGCCACCGCCATCCACCATCGTCATACTGTACCGCCGCCGTCCACCTCACCGTCCACTGCTCACCGTCCCCCCGTTCCAGCCCATCATCCCGCCTCACCGTCGGCGGCGCTCTTCCGCAGTCCAAACTTCCATCCCGCCTCTATTGCCTGCTTGCTGCTGCTTCGCTCGTTTGCTTGCTGCACACCCAGACTCGCTCTCCAGTGACACTGCCGACTCGCAAGACGTTTTCGTCGGATCCACATTCATCCCACATCCCACAATCCCGCCGCCGGAATCATGGTAGAAGCAGAGGGCAACCCCACGACGTGGAAATTCACCCAGTACGTTCCTCACCTGCTCCTTGCTTGCCACGTGCCTGTGTTTTGAGCCATTCTCATACCACAATACTTTGCACTCTGCGTGCCGCCGAGCCAGATGTCGTCAGATCAGCTAATTCCCCGCCCAGATGTTTCGGAGACAAAGGCGATGTCGAAGATATAACAGAAGGTACGAATACCATCGATTCTTGTCCGTGAAGAAATTATCTTATACTCCACCCATGATGTAATTGCTGCTGACATCAATGGTACAGCCGACATCATATCCACTGTTGAGTTTGATCAAACGGGTAATTATCTAGCCACTGGCGACAAGGGTGGTCGTGTGGTTCTTTTTGAGAGGAACGAAACTGTGCGTATCAGCAGAACGTACATGTTGCTGCAACACTGCTAACTTCTATATAGAAAAAGACATGCGAATACAAGTTTCACACAGAGTTTCAGTCACACGAGCCTGAATTCGATTACTTGAAGTCCCTCGAGATCGAAGAAAAGATCAACAAGATCAAGTGGTGCCGAAGACAGAATGCCTCACACTATCTGCTCTCGACGAATGACAAGACGATAAAGTTATGGAAGGTGTTCGAGAAGTCGTTGAAGGTTGTGGCAGAGAACAATCTTTCACATGAGTTGACGCCTGGGGGTGGTGTAGCTGGTGCAGGCGGGCCTGTGAGGAACCCTAACGCACATTTCCGTACCGCCTCCGACCTGAAACTACCACGCCTGACACACCACGACACAGTCGTTGCCGCTGTACCTCGAAAGACTTACGCGAATGCACATGCATACCACATCAATAGCATATCGGTCAACAGTGATGGGGAGACCTTCATCAGTAGTGATGATCTACGAATCAATCTCTGGAACCTAAACATCCAAGACCAAAGTTTCAACATTGTCGACATCAAACCAGCAAACATGGAGGAACTCACTGAAGTCATCACTGCAGCCGAATTTCACCCCCAGAGCTGCAACTGGTTCATGTATGCGAGCTCAAAAGGCACCATCAAACTAGCAGATATGCGAGAAAGTGCATTGTGCGATCAGCATGCCAAACGTAAGTGATTGTGATCCATCACCTCCAGACCATGCTGACTAATTGTCTACACAGAATTTGAACAAGAGGAAGACCCCTCATCCCGCTCATTCTTCTCCGAGATCATCTCCTCCATATCAGACGTTCGGTTTTCACACGATGGACGTTACATCCTTTCACGCGACTATCTGACAGTGAAAATTTGGGATGTCAACATGGAACGGACGCCGATCAAGACCATCCCAATACACGAGCATTTGCGACCTCGACTATGCGACACCTATGAGAACGACAGCATATTTGATAAATTCGAGGTGGTCTTCTCCGGCGACGCTAAGAACGTCATGACTGGAAGTTACAACAATAACTTCATGATTTACCCATCTGACCCAGAAAAAGACACGGAAGTCGTCTTGCAAGCGGACAAATCGGCTTTCAAAGCGAAGAAGGTCGGCATTCCTACGCCGATGAACTCGTCGACGAGTCCAACCAGCGCCTCGGGCAAAAAAGGGGGGTCAAGAGCTAGCAGCCCCGCCGCCAGCGCTGTAGGACAAGGCCAGCGTATGAGGAAGGAAACAGATGCCGATCAGATCGATTTCAACAAGAAGATCTTGCACATGAGCTGGCATCCATTCGAGGACAGCATTGCGATTGCTGCCACCAACAACGTAAGTTCCAGCCCGACCTAGTGAGATGACTTACCCACTGACACCAACCTAGCTCTTCGTTTTCTCTGCCTTGTAGAAGCCGTTGCGTGACAAAGCGAGACTTTAATTGCGAGCAAATGCACACTAGAAGCGGATAGGCCCCATTCTGTCAGTTTGACCTCCCTCATTCTTCCGGGTCCTTTCGATCTCTTTACTGGTCCGGTGACGTTGGCGCTGGAGGGATAGATAGAATCTCGGATAGGCATGGTGGGGAGTGCGCAAAGATTGTCTGGTAGCCTGTATAGTGCATGCATCGCGAGCGAAGTGGTTGCAATGCAGCTATGTATATCCCACACAGCGATATCATCTGCAATAATGAAACTTCAATTTAATAATTTTCATGTCATCGATATGCAGCTGTCCGTCCGTTGGACGATCTACGTTCAATTTTAGGAGAAGAGGGCCGGGGTCTTGCAGGGTTTCAGATGCCGGGAGACTGTCAGCCTTATTAGGTATGAGCGCAGAGCCGCTGACTAGCGTCACCCATTTTCCCCTCGAACCTCCACCTGTCTCTCCGAATTGAGTCCCACTCTCTCTCTTTCTCCGCCATGAACTATTTCAGACCCCTAGAATAGTAGATTGAGCTTATTCGTTATACGTTGAATGTGAGTAGGTGCCAACAATATTTGAGACAAGCGGCGTGAACACTATCCTCCTCTTCGATTTGTGCTCTCTTCATCTCAAAATTCGTAACATTCAAAGAAGAGTTGGGCTGTACTGAGCACGACGACTAGATTCTTGTTTGTTTTTATTGCATCGAAAGCATTGCATTGCATCTTCGAAATATCGCATCAGTTAAAGGATCCCTTTGCATACACTCGACCTGCGTCCGTCATGGCAGCCCTCGCGCCACTCGCGGGAAGCTTCGCCCTCATCTTTGGAGGATGTTGCTCCAATGTACGTATTCTTACAGCTTGCCCTATGTTCCAATTGCTGATTTTTACCAGGTTTACTGTTTGGAAGCTATCGTCAAGTAGGTTCCACGTCTTTAAGATGGACAGACCATTATACCGAATGATCTGACATATAAAAAGACATGAGCCAGACAGTGGTCTTCTTATAACACTGTTCCAGTTCATCTTCACTTGTCTTTCGACTCTCCACTATCAGTTTGACCCAAGGAGTCGTTACTTCATCAAATCGTCGCCCGTTCCATTTCGCAAATGGTGTGTCAGTGCTGTCCTGTTTTTCACGGTGAATATGCTGAACAACTGGGCATTTGCCTTCAACATCTCCGTCCCTGTACACATCATTCTACGCAGCTTTGGCAGTGTGACTACGATGGTTGCTGGATGGCTCCGAGGGAAGAAGTACTCCCCACTGCAGATATTCTCTGTGGCTATTCTAACGCTGGGTGTGATGGTCTCGGCTTGGGCTGATGCAGCATCAAAAGTACGATACTAGCCTTGCCCGGGAAATACTTTTCACTGACATTTCCAGGGAAAATCTATGGATACATCAAGCATTGATCTAACCAGCGCTTCACTTGAAAAGGGGCTCCTGATCCTACTGGTTGCACAACTTCTTTCGGCTTGGATGGGTGCCTACGTCGAAGATGTGTACATAGAGCATGGTAATGACTGGAAAGCGAACCTCTTCTACTCCCACCTGCTCTCTATACCGCTCTTTGCCAGCTTTACTCCGATCATTTACAGACAATTTGAGCGCCTCCAATCGTCCCAGCCATTCCAAGTCTCGCCAGCAATCGCGGCCAACATCCCCCCAAGTTTCAACAAAGCGCTTGCATCAACATCTCAACATGTGGTCTATCTCACAGCCAACGCCGTCACTCAACTGCTTTGCATCACTGGAGTCAACATTCTTAGTGCCAACACGTCCGCTGTTACTGTCACCGTTGTACTTAACATCCGGAAGCTGGTTAGTTTCCTGCTCAGTATTTGGCTGTTTGACAACCAAATGGGCCCGATGATGATGGTTGGAGCTGCGATGGTGTTCGGCGCAGGTGCGCTATACGGATGGGAGACCTCGTACCGTATTCCCCAAAAGAAAAAGGCAGCTTCACAGACGACTAAGAAGAGTCAATGAGAACTACATCTTGGGATGAACATACTGAGTCGCGAATTACGAAAAAAAAAAGACTCGACTGTCTCTATTTAGTAAGGAGTGGCCGGCTGGCGGTTGTGGAAATGTTGGGGGATGGGGGCTGCGATTGACCCCACTAACCACATGGGGATGACATACGCTTGGCGCGTGTGCAAGGGGGAGGGCTGTAAGGCCGAAGATTATGTGTCTCTTAGACAGCCAATTCTATCACCGACAACTGTTACTCCCTTTCTCACATTCTCTACCATCTTTGCGTGAGGTTTTGCTTGGGTGAGTTCCCTCGTAGATGGACACATCTCTCTGATGACCCTATCGTATATATTAATTGCGATACAGGAACCTCATATCGTTGAAACCCACGATGTCCTCCTCTCCGGCCGGCGTGCGGCAGCGCGGTCCCAAAGATAAAAAGCGACCGACTACACCAAATACTGAAGCAATTCAGGAGAAGGTCTACGATACCGCTGAAAAAGTCAAGAGAGAGTTCAAAGCTCAACAAGGCGGAGAATGGGACTATAAGCTGGCCATCACAATCATTACCATTCTTGCGTTCGTCACACGATTTTATGGCATCACCTACCCCTCAGAGGTTGTCTTTGATGAAGTACATTTCGGCAAGGTACGCTGTGTCAATTGCTCTTGTGCGGAAAAGAAAGCGAAACTGACAAGCCACCTAGTTCGCATCGTATTACCTCCAACGACTCTACTTCTTCGATGTCCACCCTCCTTTCGGAAAGCTTCTATTCGCGTTCGCAGGCTGGCTTGTTGGATACAAGGGTGACTTCTTGTTTGAGAACATCGGAGATTCATACATCACAAACAAGGTGCCCTATGTGGCCTACCGCGCGATGCCCGCTACCATGGGTGCGCTCACTGTTCCCACTGTCTTCATGATCATGTGGGAATCGGGCTATTCCTTGCCTGCCTGTGTGACTGCTGCTGGGCTTCTTCTCTTCGACAACGCTCATATCGGTCAAACCCGGTTGATCCTCCTCGATGCTACCTTGATCTTCTTCATGGCACTGTCGGTTCTGGCCTATATTCGCTTCTACAAGCTCCGTCATGAGCCATTTGGCCGCAAATGGTGGAAGTGGCTGCTTTTGACTGGTGTCTGCCTGAGTTGTGTGATCTCCACCAAATACATAGGAGCATTCACTTTCTTCTCCATTGGTGTACCGGTCTTGATTGATCTGTGGGATCTCATGGACATCAACCGCCGTCAAGGGGCTTTGAGCCTTCCTGAATTCGGCAAACATTTTGCCGCTCGCGCTGTTGGGCTCGTCGTCGTCCCCTTCTTCCTCTACCTCTTCTGGTTCCAGGTTCACTTTTCAATCCTCACCCGTTCCGGCCCTGGAGATGATTTCATGACACCAGAATTCCAGGAGACCCTGAGCGACAATGTCATGACGCTCCAATCTGTTGGCATCAACTATTTCGATACCATCACTCTTCGACACAAAGAGACCAAAGTGTACCTTCACAGCCATCCGGATCGCTACCCATTGCGATATGACGATGGTCGTATTTCCTCTCAGGGACAGCAGGTCACCGGGTATCCTCACAACGATACGAACAATCACTGGCAAGTTCTACCTGGCTCGCCACTTGACGATGCGGACAGTCAGCGTGTGCAGATTGGAGATACCATACGCCTACGCCATCTAGTGACTGACACTATCCTCCTGACGCATGATGTTGCCTCGCCCTATCATCCTACTAACCAAGAATTCACTACAGTTGGACAGGAAGACGCAAGCGGTGATCGTTTCAACGATACCTTGTTCGAGCTCAAAGTCGATGGCAAGACCAGCGGAGACTTCAAGACGATGTCCACTCACTTCAAACTTGTTCATGTCCCCACAAAGGTCGCCATGTGGACTCACACAACTCCTCTGCCTGATTGGGCTTACAAACAAGCCGAAATTAATGGCAACAAGAACGTCCAGCAAAGCAGTAACACTTGGCTGGTAGATGATATCCCATCTCTCCCAGCTGAGGATGAGCGTAACAAGAAAGAGGTCAGACAGGTCAAACATCTGTCTTTCCTACGCAAATACATCGAATTGCAGCGGGCCATGTTCTATCACAACAATGCTCTTACAAGCTCGCACCCGTACTCTTCTTTCCCCGCTTCGTGGCCGTTCCTTCTGCGTGGCGTGTCATTCTGGACTCAGAATGATACCCGCGAACAGATTTACTTCTTGGGTAACCCCATCGGCTGGTGGTTGGCCTCGTCCCTCCTCGCCGTCTTTGCCGGTGTCATTGGAGCGGATCAACTGGCTCTGCGTCGTGGAGCAGATGCTCTCGATCAACGTAAGCTCTTCTACTCTCCAAATACTGTAATGTGCGTGCTAACATAATTTTTCCAGGCACCCGGTCGCGCCTATATAACTCAACAGGATTCTTCTTCCTCACCTGGGTGGCTCACTACGTTCCCTTCTATATCATGGGTCGCCAACTGTTCCTGCACCACTATCTCCCCGCCCATCTCGCATCCGTCCTCGTCACAGGTGCCCTCGTCGAATTCATCTTCAACATCGAGCCCGCTGACCCCGACGCGCCGTCTGTTAGCAATCCAGCACCAAAGGGCCATCGCCGCACGCTCTCTAAACCCGTCCGCGAACGCATCGCGACGCAGAGCATGCTAGGCAGCTGGATCGCCACCGGAGTCATCCTCGCCGTCGTCTTCTGGTGCTTCTTGTTCTTTGCGCCTTTGACCTATGGCAAACCTGGTTTGACGGTGGACCAAGTGCAGGCCCGGAAATGGCTGGCATATGACCTGCATTTTGCGAAATAGATAAACATGGCCGGGGGTGTCAAGGATACCAAAGCGTGGGGCTTCGAGTCTTGGTATCCCTGGGATGCGATTTAGAGCGGTTGATCGGCTGCGGTTCTTCTTCGTTTCAGTGCGGTTCAATACTTTCGATAAGTAGGTTGATATCAGGCCATCACATACGAGGGGAACTCTCGAGATTGGCTCTTTTGGCTGCGATTGGTTGATTTCAGTGTTTTGGAACGCGGAAAAACGGGCATGGAGCTTCATGGGGGAAGGAACAAATTTTTCATTTACCTCTACTTACTTACCTACTGGTCACTCCTCTCTTCCTTTGTAGTTCAGCGTGAAAAGAATTCAAAATACCATCTGAAAATACTCTCTTGTCTTGATTTTGTTGCTCGCTATTCCAGTTGGCCACACAGGTTGCATTCAAAGAGATTGGAACATTTGAAGCCCCCTCTAGGGTCAATTCGGAGACATTATCTTTCCCTTGTGAATAAGTAAATCCAGTAGCTTGATTCAGTTCATATAACTTGTGTATAGAATTCATGACCCCAAGGAGGAGGCAAGCAGTGTTCCCTGCGCCGGAGTAGGTGGACGAAGATTGAATAGCGCAAAATTATGAACTTCAATGATGTAAATTGGGGAGAAGAAAAAAAGGCCGCGCCTAATACTACAAGTACAGTCCATCAGTCTGCCCATTCGTTTCCCTCCAATCGTGTCAGACCCCGGTGATACAGGCCAGTCCGAACGCCTCTCCTCGTCTTACCACATGCACACACATACAGCTTCTCAAACACGTCTCCTTCTCATTCCGACTTCCAACGCAACCGGCTTCCTCAAGAACCCCTCTCTCGTCTCCATCTCGCCCTGCCTGAGCTCGAATTCATATCGGCGAAATACAGTCCCTACTATCAGCGCCAACTCCATCTCCGCGACATTCCTGCCTACACAAGACCGCGGGCCATGACTGAAAGGGATAAACGCGGCTTTTTGCTGGTCTGTCACGGATTCCCAGCGTTCGGGACGAAACTCGTCGGCGTCGGGACCCCAGATCTTGGTTGAATGGTGGATTGTGTATGCAGGGACAGAGAGAACAACGCCCTGAGGGAAATGAAGAGAAGAATTTGGCAGTGTGATACCTGGACCGGGAGGAACCACACGCGGTAGGCCGAGCGAGGAAGTCGAGTGAATGCGCATTGTTTCTTTGATGACGGAGTCGAGGTAAGGAAGATCCTTGACTTGGCTGAACGTGGGGACGGCGTCGATATCCGGCAGTGCAGCGTCGAGTTCCTGCTGGAGCTTGCGGACTACGTGGGGGTTGCGAAGGCAGTGGTAGAGGAGGGCGCAAGAGGTGTTGCTGGTGGTGTCGGAACCCGCGATGAGTTGAGTCAAGGCTTCTGCGGTAAGTTCCTCACGGCCCAGTTTGGCTCCAGTTTCGTCGCGACCTTCCATGAGGCGCGCGAGGAGGTCTACACGGTCGCTGGGATTTTGGAGTCGCTCATTTACGCGAGCAATAGCGATACCGGCAAGGTTTTGTACGGCTGCTATGCCTTTGGAGAAGAATGGGTCTGGAAGATGGGCCGCGTATGGCTTGATTTGGGGTAGGCATCCGATGGCTCTAGAGTATGTTTGGTAAGCGGGGAATGTTCAGTTCAAACGAGTGGTATGGGAATGAAGGACTGGGAAGGATTCTGTAACATACCCTGAGACTTCACCTCTCCTGTTCAAGACTTCAATTGCGGGCGCAAACGTAGGTTCGCTGTCTGGAGTCTTCCTCACTTCAGCAACATCTTTTCCGTTTACCAGCATCCCAAAAGGAGCCCCGAAAGCTAGATCGCCAATGACATCGAAGGCCAAATAGTTGAACCTAGACAGAAAAAATGCAGAGTTAGTAGAGTTCGAAGGAAAATATTTCAAAGCAGTTTCAGAACTGTAAAACACTCTACGAGGTCTCGAAATCCCACAACCTTATGCCCCGGTAGATATTATAGCTTTACAAAACTTACCAATTCAAAGCGTCCATGTGGTAGTACCCGCCCTTGTCCGCGGCTGATTCAGCGGAATCAGCACGACGGTCCCATTGCTTTTGCAGCTCCTCTAGGTTGTGGTGGATGTACTGTTCGAATTGACCGACCGATTTCGCCGAAAACGTATGAGCAACGGTCTTGCGTTTACGAGTATGTTCCGCGCGATCCCGCGTGTTGAACAAGCCTCGGCGAATGGAAACAAAGGCATCGTAGTACTCGCTCTTCAGAAACCCATTTCCATGTCCGTATATGACAGGTATGGCATCCGCATCTGCGACACTGACGTGGTTCGGCTGGATTCTCACCAAGGTCCCGTATCTCTGGTGGGCTTCGTGTACAGCGAGGTAGCGCCTGCCGCGCCTACACTGAAGCATGAGCCATAGATTTGTGAATGCGGCGGGGAAAGGTGCAGGTATGGGACGTATGGACCAGTTGCGGATATAGGGAAGAAGGTAATAGATGACAGGAAGAAGAAGCAAAGTGTACGGGGTGATGAGGTTGGCGAGAAACATGGCGGACAGGTGAGCGTGATGTAGAAGAGTGATTGTCCTGGTGAGTGGCTATGGTTATTGAGATGTCCTAGGCGTCCTCTTTATATCCTATGCCTCAGTGCCCGGTCAATCGGTCCAAATTGTGCACTTGCAAAGTGAACGATGCAGTTACCATGACCCAGCCGTACCGAGAGCTTAGAAGCACAGCTTCCCAGAAGTTCGAGACGTATCCAGGTCAAACGCGACGTCAGATGGCCATCTCTGTCGCCCTACAGAGCATAGTTCGCGCTCCCTGGCCCAATCACGTTGTTTGCTATGGAGCTGAGTGATCCGAAAAGAGATCCGACGGCATTGAAACGCGGGGTCCTGCGTCCGAGTAAGATCCGAGAGTCGGATGGGAGACGATGAACCGTCGCGGAAATAACCCGTTGAGCTAATTGCCATCCAGTATCGCGTAGTGAATCTGGAAAGTCAAAAGCACAAGAGATAGATCAGGATAGATTGCCTGGTATGGAATACTGAAAGTGCGCATGTCTCTCTAGGGATCAAAAAGGTTCACACTGGTAACTAACCTACAGAGGAGTGGTGTACACCTGACGAGCATATGTGCTTAGGAGTGATTGATGGCGCCACTTCTATGCATATGCAGGGACTTCGATTGCGCAAGTGAAAACCAACAGATAGTTTATGATCACAGACATAGAGTGGATGCAAGTCAGTTGACCTGGGTTGAAGTTTTTTTTTAAAGCAAATCGAATTGAGAGACTACAATTATCGTAAACCGTTCATCATCCTCATAGACGATGCGAGAACCGGAAAAGAAGACTACTTTTGTTCCTGTAACGCCGAAGCCCATATCAAGGAGACATACAGTCCATGGTCCGTTCCTTCATCTTGGTCCACATATAAACCAGATAAATGGCATGACGACGCATGGAGCATCAGTCCATTACTTACCAACCCTCAGCGGGAATCATTTACAAGATATCGGGTGAAATACAGTGGCGGTCAAACTTTAAAAGGTGACCTTGCTTCCCTTGAAGTCGGAGAAGCCGCCGCGGTTGGTAGAGAATCCTCCACGGGATCCTCCACGACCTCCACGGCCACCACGATCGCCGAAGCCGCCACGGCCTCCACGACCTCCGCCGCGACCGCCACCGCGACCACCACGGTCGAATCCGCCACGGCCTCCACGGCCTCCTCCACGACCACCGCCGCCACCGTTGTCCTCACGGGGAGTGGCATAGTCCACGCGGATGTTGCGGCCATCAACATCAGAGCCGTTCATGCTCTCAAGAGCGGCCTTGGCCTCCTCGACCGTGTTGAAGTCAACATAGCCGAAGCCCTTGGGGTTACCGGTATCCCTGTCGGTAGGCAGAGAGACCCGAGAGATCTCACCAAAGGTGCTGAAAGCCTCGTGGATGGAGTCGTTGGTAGAATCAAAGGACAGGTTGCCGATGAAGAGGGTGTTGCTTGGGTTGCTGGGCTTGTCACCAAAGCGAGCGGCGCGGTTGTTGGTCTTGTCCGGGCCGTTGTTGTTCTGGCGAGGAGTGCTGAAGTCAACATTGAGAGGACGGCTGTCTACCTCCTTTCCGTGCATCTCAGCCTTGGCCTTGGCGGCAGATTCAGCAGACGCGAACTCGACGTAACCAAAGCTATTCGGGTCAGTATGTTTCCGAGATATGTAAGGTGAGTTGAACTTACCCCTTGGCACGACCAGTCTCACGGTCGGTGATGATACGGCATCCCGTGATCTCACCATAGCCCTCGAACTCGCGAGCGAGCCAGTCCTCATCGATGTTCCAGCTAAGGTTGCCAACGAAGAGGTTCTTGACGCCCTCCTCCTCAGTCTTGGCCTTCTTGACAACGGGCTCAGCCTCATCCTCGGCCTTGCGCTTCTTGGAGGGAGCTTCGGTCTCCTCACTGGCGCTGGAGTCGGAATCGTCGGAGTCGGAGTCGGCGTCAGAGTCGGAAGAGTCGGAAGCCTGATTGCGTGAGCATGTGTAACGAAGATATCATGGAAGGATATACATACCTCGGCCTTCTTAGCCTCCTTCACCTTAGCGGGAGCCTCCTCAGAGTCGGAGTCGGAGGAGTCGGAGTCAGAGTCGCTGTCAGAGGAGTCCTCCTTAGCAGCAGGCTTAGCGACGGCAGCAGCCTTTGCGCCATTTGCCTTGGGGGCCTCTTCTTCGCTGTCGCTGTCACTATCGCTGCTATCGGAGGAGTCGGAGCTCTCAGCAGCAGCCTTAGCAGCGGGCTTAACAGCACCGTTGGTCTTGGCGGCTTTGACAGGAGCCTTGGTCTCTTCCTCCTCCTCGCTGGAGGAAGAGGAGCTGTCCTCACTGTCGGACTCGCTGTCGCTTGACTCGGGTTCGGGAGTAGGCTCCTTCTTCGACTTCTTGGACGACTTCTTCACCTTATCGGCGGTAGACTTGGCGATATCCTTGCCCTTTGACTTGACAGATTGGGCAGGCTTGGTGACGCGACCTTCCTTGACGGAGGTGCTAGGCTTCTTGGAGGGCTTGACGGCAGCAGCCTTGGTGGACTTGGTCTTAGACATGGCTGAAGATTATATCCTAGAAGGTATCAGTATTTTGTAGGGCGGGAGATGGGTGGCGAAGCAAAAAGAGAAAATAGGGAAAACAGGACAGCAAAGGTCCAATCGCTCGTGCGCAGAATCTCCCAAGGAGGATTCGATGCGCTGATAGCCCACTTCTTGGATGTCTCAAACGAAAAGCCCACAGGTATCTCTCGGAGCCGCGCAAGGCGGTATTCCGTCAAGCCCACGAAAAGCCCACAAGAACGAACCCACAGAAGATTGGCTTCAAGGCGCAGTGTTCCCACAAATGCCGAGAAGACAATGCAAGTAACCCTCAGTAGCGAAAAGCCTCTGCTAGATCTGAGCGCGCCCTCAAGAGCAGCGCGCGATCTGCTTGGTCTGTATGTGTAAAGGAAAACAATGCCGCAATGCCCACTGACTTGATATTTGATTGGATGTGTAGAGAGTCGCAGTTTCTCTCTTGTGTGTACGAAGTAGCCCTCAGTAACCCACAAAGCCCTCAGAAGCCCTCAAAAAGAGAAGATGGAGGAGAAGATGTGCCGGTGTAGAGAAAGAAGATGGTAAGGCGGGTGAAGAAGAGAAGAAAGAAGAGAAAATTTCAGAGGCAGGCCGTCGCACATATACTTTTCTCTCGCAGGCAGAAAAAAATAAAGCGGGGCTGGGCGCTAGTGGCAGGCGGTGTGGGCTCGGCGAACCACGTCTGGCGGATTCGCAGGGTCGCAGGCTGGGTGGCGCTAACCCAACTGGGTGTGGTGTGGCTTGGGCCGGCAACGTAGACAAGTAAGATTCGAGACGAATATCAATGTCAGTGGGAGCGTAGGTCGTGTGTGTGTGAATGTCTGTCCCGTGAGCGTGTATCCATCTTCATTCAAAGGTCACCACCCTGCGAATACCAGCACAACATGGCTTCTCCGGCCCACAAGCCCCGACGGAGAAGAAAGATTGAAGAAGGCTCTCTTGCCCACATCACCCACGGCACCGTCGACATCCAGCACTCGGACGTACGCAAGCCTGCCTTCCCTCTCGTTGCCTTCCTCTGGCCTGCCAAAGGCACCGTATCCCAATGGGTCACCATACCTCTTGTCCTCATGGTCGTGGGCCTGTTCCGCTGGACTACGGGATTATGGGGCTACTCGGGCTTCCAGTCTCCGCCCATGCACGGCGACTTTGAGGCCCAGCGTCACTGGATGGAGATCACAAAGCACCTTCCTGTGTCTCAATGGTACTTTTACGATCTGGATTGGTGGGGGTTAGATTACCCACCTCTCACTGCCTATCACAGCTGGCTGCTGGGTACCATGTAGGTTTTACTGTCTCTGGGAGGTCTCGCGTATTGCCATTGCTAACATCTTGCTCCAGTGGCTCCGCCATCAACCCTCAATGGTTTGCTCTCTACCAATCCCGAGCTATCGACGACCCTTCTCTGAAGATTTACATGCGGGCAACCGTTTTCTTTTCCGAATACCTGATTTACGTGCCTGCCATCATTGTGTGTCTCCGCCGATATTCGCGAGCTGAAAAGGTCAATGTGTGGGAAGCATCCATCGCCCTGGTCGCTGTCCTGATGCAGCCGGCCAACATGCTCATTGATCACGGGCATTTCCAGTACAATACAGTTATGCTTGGCTTCGCTGTGGCATCCATATCTAGTATGCTGGCAGGGCGTCCTCTGTGGAGCTGCGTCTTCTTCGTTGGCGCTCTGGGCTTCAAGCAAATGGCCCTCTTCTATGCTCCCGCCGTTTTTGCTTATCTCCTCGGTATCTGCATCTTCCCCAAAATCAATGTCGTCCGTTTTCTCGCCATTGCCCTGGTCACACTAGCTTCGTTCGTTGTACTCTACCTCCCATTCATTGCGGGAGTTGTATACGACACATACGACGGCGTATCACAAAAGAGCTTTCCCACTCCTCCACTACTCACGTATTTGCGAGTCAGTCTGGACGAGAACGCATGGTACTACCCAGTAGTTCTCCAGGTAGCGCAGTCAGTACACAGGATTTTTCCCTTTTCCCGGGGTTTGTTTGAGGATAAGGTCGCCAATATATGGTGCTCGATTCATACATTCCACAAACTACACCAGTATCCAAGTACACTTCTTCAACGAGCCGCTCTTGGCGCCACATCTCTCGCAATTGCGCCGCCATGTCTTATCATCTTTTTGAAACCCCGAAAGGAACTGGTACCACTTGCGTTAGCAACGACCTCCTGGGCGTTCTTCCTCTGCTCGTACCAGGTTCATGAGAAGAACGTTCTGCTTCCTTTGCTTCCCATGACTCTGCTACTCAGTGGAAAGGGAGGGTTGCTCCCATCTATCCGCGCTTGGGTTGGGCTGGCGAACATGATTGGTGTATGGACCATGTTCCCATTGCTCAAAAGAGACGAGCTTCGCGTCCCTTACTTTACTCTGTCGCTGCTGTGGGCATACCTTCTCGGTCTTCCTCCAGTCTCATTTTCGGCATATCAAGAAGGAACTTCAGGCGGGCTCAATCTGGTCACGAAGATTCTCCATTTGAACATCTACTTGGCCATGGTCGGATGGCACGTCGTGGAGGCGTTCATAGCCACACCAGAAGGCAAGCCGGATTTGTGGGTAGTGGCAAATGCAGTGATTGGGTGTGGTGGTTTCGGACTGTGCTACCTATGGTGTCTGTGGACGCTGTTATGGAAGAGCGAGTTATTTGGAAAGTCTCCGGTGGCGAGGAAGAACAAGACACAATAGAAATTTGCTTTTGTCGAGCTTTGCAAAGCATAAATCAACCTGTAGCTTATATACCCAATATGAAGAAAGGAATGAAGTATGCGCGTGGACTCTGCTGTGTAGGAGAGGGAAGATGTGAATTGGATCACGCAGCCATATACATATTTATCCCATAAGCCCGAGACTGATATCGCAAACGTCATTATGAGCGGATTCTCTTTACAGATGCAATCATGCTGGCGCCGGGATCTATATCCATTATACAAACACACGCTAAACACTCTTATCATGCATGTATATCTTCTTTCCTATTCGTACACATGATTTACACTCTATCGTACCATTGCTTGATCCCCTTCACTCATATCTTGAACCCATACCCAGCCATGCAATCTTTGTATTTTGTCACCAGGTCTTTGCATTCTGCTTGCGGATCGCTCGAGTTGGAAAACAACATGCACTCGTCGCGCTTCGCCTTTTCGTCGGTGCATACACAGCATGGCTAGCGATTCGATTTCGTCAGCGCGAGTTCATCCTCGACCCCAAGTTACGGGTATCATGATAGGGAACGTAAGCGTGTGTATATCTCAGCGCGTACCTTTGGCTTCGCGGGTGGGGTGCCGGCGGTGTTGGATTTCAGGTCTGCGGCCATGTTTGCGGCGGTTGGTGGAGGAGGTGCGGGAGCTGTGTCGTTGCAATCGAGGGCGTTGTTAGCTTGTTGCCTTCAATCCGATCCGGCCTGTGTTCGGCGCAGGGAAATGAACACTCACATGATTGATTTGAACCCATTGCGAGAATATGTGGATGTGTGTGCGTGCGAAGTGAAAGAATTGGTGTTCCGAAGTGGTCGGTTGGCTGATGTTGTTGAAAGATGTCGGGTTCCTTTCGCCTGGTTGCTTAGAAATTGTTTAGATGAGCGCGAAAGTACAAGGTACCGTCATGCCATGTGGGAAAGGCTTGGCACTTCCGCCCTGCTCCGACTGACTGACTGACTGCTTGCTCCTCGGGGAAACTTTGGTCTAATGCTCGACAGAATGGATATGCACGAAATAGTTGCGTCCTAATATTCTTTTCCTGCGCACTATATAATTCGCTCAGGTCATGGATGACAATGCTTCTGTATGTTTTTCAGCCCTATAAAAACTACTCATGCAATAGCAGTCGCCAACCTAGATTATCTCTCCATCGCACTTTTGACCATATCGAGTTCATGAAGTCAAAGTCTAAAAGAAAACATGTGAACACATAATATAAGAACACGGGTGGCTTGTTGTCTTTTGAAGGCTTGTGGTTCCAGAGAAAATACCCAACCAAACAGATGCAGATGACAATGCTGTGTTGTGCAATACTTACCAACAGCAAGCCGTTCGCTCAGGGTCTCGCCCCCTCCAATAGAGTTTGGAGCCCCTCCTTCTGCAGCAACGCGGCGAGGCGCATGCCACACCAACCACAAACAAATCTTTCTCTCCCCTGCCCCTCCCCCACAATCACCCACTCTGCTCTACCACCCGACATCTTTATTTTGCTTATTAGCCACCCTTTCCTTACCAACTCGCCATGTCCGCATCCAAAGTCTTCTCCCTCAAGGGCAAGGGTCTCAAGCTCACGACCGCCGAGGACATTGAGCCACACCTGAAGGAGTTGCGCGAAAACAACGATGTCGAGACGGTCGAGTTTCTTGGAAACACCATAGGCATCGGGGCGAGCGAAGCGCTGGCCAAAGTATTGGAAACCAAGAAGAAGCTGCAGGTTGGTTCAACCCCCCTCACCACCTGCCTCAACCCCTCTTTCAGTCTACTGACCAACTGCGATGCAATAACAACAGGTCGCAAACTTCGCCGATGTCTTCACCGGCCGCCTCCTGTCTGAAATCCCGACTGCGCTTTCCCACCTTCTGACCTCCCTCCTCACGCTCCCGAACCTCTACACCATCGATCTCTCCGATAACGCCTTCGGTTTGAACACCCAGGCGCCCCTGGTCGACTTCCTCTCCCAGCACGTACCTCTCCGCCACCTCATCCTGAACAACAACGGATTGGGCCCAGCGGCCGGTGTGCTCGTTGCTGACGCACTCACATCGCTCGCCGAGAAGAAGGAGGCCGCTAAGAAAGAAGGCAAGGAGGTACCGGACCTCGAAACCGTCATCTGCGGCCGTAACCGCCTGGAGAATGGCAGCATGGCGGCATGGGCCAAAGCATACGCGGCACACAACAAGGTCAAGAAAGTCAAGATGGTGCAGAACGGCATTCGTCAGGAAGGCATCACGCACCTGCTCACCAACGGTCTCTCGCATGCGACCACCATCCAGGTCCTCGACCTTCAAGACAACACCTTCACGGCCATGGGCGCAAAGGCCCTCTCCAATGTCGTAGGAAACTGGACTGTGATCCAAGAGCTCGGCGTCGGTGACTGCTTGCTTAGCGGTCGCGGTGGCATCGCCCTCGCTGCCGCCCTGGCAAAGGGCAATAACGCTAAGCTCGAGGTCCTACGCCTCCAGTTCAACGAGATCAACGCTAAGGGCATCGCCGGCCTCGCAGCTGCCCACGAGAAGCTCCCTGCTCTTCGTCGCATCGAGCTCAACGGCAACAAATTCGAGGGCGAGGACCCTTCCATCAAGACCCTCCGTGACGTTCTCGAGAAACGCAAGGATACTGCCGGAGATGGCGTTGGCGAGGACGACGACGAGTACTGGGGTCTTGACGAGCTGGACGAGCTCGAGAGCGACGACGAAGACGAGGACGACGACGACGAGGAGGCCAAGGCCGGCAGCGACGATGAGGAGGAGGGTGTTGAGGTCGAGGAGAAGGCTGCCCGGGAATTGATCAATGCTGATAGCGCTGAGGCGCAGAATGTGGCACAGGACAAGGATCCCAAGGTCGACGATTTGGCCGATCAGCTGTCCAAGACACAGATCAAGTAGAAGACAGGGATGGAAAGGACTGGTGATGGTGTTGGTACATGACTTGTTTGTGATTTGGGATTGGGACCGGTTTGGTGGTCGGTTAGGATAGGATAGGATAGGATAGGATAAGGTGGTAAAGGATCACACGACACACATACAGGCCGGTAGTGCTGGTGTTGTACCCAAGTACAGTACGCACTTTTTTTCAGGAGTAGATAGATACCATAGATAGATGACAGTATAATGAGATACAGAAACAACTCCAAGTCTTGTCTCGTCCCTCGTCTTCTTCTTTTGTGAGATCTCGGACATCTTTCGAGTTGCCTGCTTCTGATTATTGTGCACGACTTTAAAATCACGACTACCGGTGGATCCAAGATACCAAGGGGCAACATGATACTAGGGTAAAAGATGTATGATCGAGCATACGATTGGGATCCGTCCTCCTCGGATCGCGGTATGATCTAAAGTATTCGCATATTCGACTACACATACTTGTTTAGAATCTCGCTCAGCCATAAGAGTGTCCTTTACGGTGGCACCATGAAACATGTTTCGCTATCAGAGCGCGGCCTTGATTCCATCAACGAATGATTCATGGGCAGCCCTCACACAGCACCTATCACCTCAACACTTGTCGTCAAAACCAAGCTTGATGAACTTGGCTTGCACCTGATCATCATCGGCAGCTAAGGCTTGCGCAGTGGCCGTCAATCCGGTTTTCTCTGTGAACTTGACGCCGTTGCTGTTGCCATTGCGCCGGGCAGACACAGACTGGGCAGCGGCCGTCAAGCCACCTTTCTCTGTGTGACCATGAGCGCGAGCTTCAAGAGAATGGAGGTGATCAGCCTCTGCCTTTGTGACGGTGCCTTGCTCGACTTTTGGTTCAATCTTGGCGTACTCTGCTTGAAGTTCGCCTTCTAGCTCCGGGTGAGGAGCCTTGACTTGACCGACCGCGCGTTGCATCTCTGTAGGTTGCGTCAGCATCAAATTTGTCCAACGGCATTTGACGAGGGCAATATTGACCAAGGAGCTAATCAATGGGTGTGACTTACTGCTTACGATACTCTGGGTAATCTTGAGAATTTCGTTGTTTACATCGTCGGGGTTGTTTTCCACAGCCGCCTTGAGGTCGTTCACGATGGTGAGGAGCGAAGTTTTCGGCTCTTGACCCATGGTTGGGACTTGTTCGTGGATATCTTGAGCGGCCACAGCAACGGTCCCACTGAAATCATGGGTACCAAGTCAGTATAGCTCAAGACTTGTCTCAGAGCGCGGGCTATCAGGTGCCCGAAACGTTGTCGCGCGTGGCGTATTGTAATGTGGTGGGGATACACATACACGGCGGAGATGATCTTGGCCGAACTATCGTCCTTTGCTACATAGGTCTCGCTAAAGCGGCGGGCATCTTCAGTCGTGATGCTGAGGGGATCTTGGGCGAGCTTTGCCATGATCTGCCAATGCAGTGAGCCAGCTTGTCGTTGTGTGGTGGTGTGAGCCAGTCTACTTACCTCGCCCTTCAGAGCGTCGGTGGCGGTCATTGTAAGTTTGAGAGAATTTTTGAGGTGAGATCTGGATGGAGATTATACTGGGGGTGGCACAAGATTCGGGGATGAGGTGGGAGTGGAGGTTGGGGTGAGATTTGAATGTGGTGGTGCCATGTTTGCTTCGACGAGGTTTGAGTGTAGCAGTGGTCTGGAAACAGAATGAGGCAGGCACTCCAGGTAGGCCTTGTGGCAGATATTCGCGGCTGCCAGTTTTGCAGATATGAGGAAGGCGCGGCTTTGAGGTTGGGTGCTGTGTACCACCTGCTCTATTCTGACCTGCTTGATTCACAAATCAACATTACAGGGCACCCAAGGATAGGGCATTAACTGCTCTTTCTAGTTCAATACCTCATTAAACAGCCTCTTAATGTAGTTTCTATAGGTTGTTAATAGGGTCTAGACATACAGCAAAGCCTTAAGTGAGTGTTGATAGATGATTCTAGGCTAGACCCAGCCCCGTAATAAATCAAGATTACAACGCATCTGAACAAATGTTATGTATGGTTGTATGTGTCTGTCTACATGTTTGGATTGGTTATACTGCTTTGAAGAGAAACGAGAAATTGTACGGTGCCCGGTGATTATGGCGATGTTGTTTGATTATGGCGATATTGTTTGATGGCTGGGTTCATACGAGCACTCGGCAACATAGCTTCAGGCTGTGCCCTATACCTACCTAGGTACTTGAGCAGGTACTGGCGTCATCTTGCGATTTGCACATAACAAGTGCAGAGATGGATAAAGGGCCCCCAGCGTCATAGATGAATGTTGCACACAAGCGTCGATATCGATAGTTTGGATAGTTTGATGTAGTCGGAGATCTAAATATAGTCAGGCATGCACCACTAGCCTATCTTGGTACTATACGGACGATAGTTCATGTACACCTGTATGGGATGGTTGGAGGGATTCATGTATTTTTACTAATCGAAATGTCTTTTCTCTGGAGACGTGAAGACAGACATAAAATTTGCATAATAGCAGCACAATGGTAAGTAGACCGAGATTTGCATATTGCTTGCATTCTTGTGCACAGTGTTGGCGGAAGACAGACCCGCAAGTTGACCCCACAGTGCAATGGTCTAGGGCTCTGGGTACATGAGCATGGATGCGCGTCACGGCCGATGGAGATTCTAGTGTGTGTTGAGTCGCAATCGTGATTGGCATAAAAGGCAGATGAAGATGCGGAGAGATGTGAAAGAGAGAGAGAGGGAACAAGACAAGACAAGACAAGATGATGCGGGGGTGGAGCAGGATGTGAAAGTGGGAAGTGGGAAAAAGCTGGAGAGTGAGACACGGTGGATGAGTTGAGATGAGATGGACAGGTATTGAATGAAGACAAGGAAGACTTGATTTGGTGGTGGTGATCGCGATGCAACCCCCCACGCAGGCGAGAAACAGGGGAGATTTAGGGCGTCTTGGCGGGATCCGTCGGTTGCCGTCAAACGCCCTTACCGCAAGCCACGTCCATGTCCCGAAGCGCCGCGCGCCCATATGCGATAAGAAAAATTAAAGGGCCCAACGTCCGATGGAGGAGGATGCATGTGAAGACGATTGATGATGGAAGGCAATTTGGATGATGATGGGGCGGGGCGCAGGGAGAGATGCTTGCGCAGGTGGTTCTGGCCTCCAAGAGACGCCTGGCTGTGCTTCGATGCTGTTGAGTCTCTCGCTCCCCTTTGATCCATCCAT
Organism: Periconia digitata; assembly: GCA_948474695.1. Taxonomy (NCBI): domain Eukaryota; kingdom Fungi; phylum Ascomycota; class Dothideomycetes; order Pleosporales; family Periconiaceae; genus Periconia; species Periconia digitata. The sequence goes on from CAOQHR010000003.1 coordinate 366,433, forward strand.
CTCTTGGCCGGTTTTTATGGGACCTGCATGCCAATGACGTGTTGGCTGCCTGCTTCTGGCGGCTCCCGACAGCTGCCACACCGGTCCCAACATGGACCCGCCAATGCGCCCAGCCATTCGCCAGGCTTTCTGCTGAGACGCGATGGTTTTTGCTGTGCTCCGCTGCTCCCATCCAACGGCCTGTCCTGGGGCGAATGAAGATCGCGGGTGGGTCTTCGTTACTCTCGCCATCCCAGGTTTCTCTCTGCACACTGCCCTCGCTGCCAGCCAGCACACCAGTCCCCTAAAACTAAAATTACTCGCCGCCATCCATCACTTAATATCCCCCGTCTCTCCACTTCCACATGCCTGCCGTCCGTTGCCCTCTGCCAATCTGCATTCCTCTCCTATCTGTCCTTTCTTCCACATCTTCTTCCTGTCGTTCCTGATTTCCCACTATCGCTACTCGTTTCCTAATCGTCCTTGATACCCGGTCTTTTGCGGGAAAACAAGATCAAGTTTGGCTCCAAGCTACCAGCACCCTAGTTAGTCCCGTCGCACCACACCCCGTAGGTATCCCCGATTCAACGACCCAATCCCAAATTCCAAACAAACCCTGATTTACACCCTTAGGCACGCTTCTCAGAGGTGTACCACAGCCATGGTCACCCCAATGGATAGTGACCGGCCCGAGCCCATTTTCGAAATGCACAGCAACACTCACCTTCCCCCACCACCTCACACTCGCTCCTCTGACGATGATGGCACTTTTATCGGAGAAGAATTGAGCCAGCAGAATTCCCTCCCTGCGCCTGCCCCAGGTAGACCTCGCGCAGGGAGCCATTTGACCGTCGACACTATCCACGACAGGCCAAGATCAATGACTTCGGTTTCCCAGACTCGCGAGCAGGCCAGCCGCCTCCATGATGATCTGGCCATGCTCCAGGTCGAGCGCGAGATCTCTCAAATCGAGGACATGGACAGGTTGTCCACCACTCGATCCATGCGAAGGCAGCGATCCCGGAGAACCGAGCCAGTCGATGATTTCGATGAAGCCACCAACCCCTTGCACGAGAAGACTGCCATGTACAAACCCCCGGAGAACCCAAACACAAAGTTCTCGCAGTTCTTCAAAAAGGTCCACAACTCGAGCTTCCTTATCCGATACCTCACATACATCGTCCCACTCGTCCTAGTTATCCTCATTCCACTGCTGCTGGGCGTTTTTGTCTTTCCAACTGCCCATGTCGGTCACGTCAGTTTGCTCTGGTTTTGTGTATGGCTTGAGATAGTCTGGCTGACCCTGTGGGCTGGCCGCTTGCTAGCCAAGTGCTTGCCCTGGCCGATTGGTCTCGTATCCAGCTTGTTCACCAACAACAGCAAGAAATGGCGGGATATGGGCAAGCAGCTCGAACTTCCTGCCACCCTCTTCTTCTGGTGGTTGGCCATCGAAATTTCCTTTTTGCCTACCATGACGAATCACAGCGTCGATGGCAAAAAAGACGTCAAGGACTGGCAGCGCACGACCAACAAGGTCCTCGTGTCAATCTTCGTGGGAATGACTCTGAACTTCATCGAGAAGATTATTGTTCAACTCATCGCCATCAGCTTTCACCTTCGGACGTATGCGGATCGAATCGATCTCAACAAATTTCAGATCGGTAGCTTGGTCAAACTGTACAAGTATTCCAAGGAGCAGATTACCGAGGACGATTCAGACTTCGAATCCAAAGCACGACCAGCTTCGGGAGTCCGCACGCCCGGTCAGGTTATCAAAGAAGCACAGAAGAACACCAAGGAGGCTTTCAATAAGTTTGGTGATATCGCTGGAAAGGTGGCTGGAGACTTCACTGGCCGCCAGGTCACTGGTAGCAGGCACCCTCATCAAGTGGTCCTGGCATTATTGAGCAGTACAAACGGCAGTCAAGTGCTGGCCCGTCGCTTGTATAGAACCTTCAATCGCCCGGAAACCGAGACCGTCCACTCTGACGACTTGAAAAATGCTTTTGAGTCGGATGACGAGGCCGACGCCGCGTTCTCCATGTTCGACAAAGATATGAATGGGGACATCAGTATGGAAGAGGCGAGTCAATCTTTTTGTTGTTATCACTATGGCTATGTGGCAAGTTGGCTAACGATGGGTGTTGAATGTAGTTGGAGGCCGTATGCATCGAAATTGGCCGAGAACGCAAGTCCATCACCGCATCACTCAAGGATCTGGATTCCGTCGTCAGCAAACTCGACGACGTCTTCATGTTCATCGTTCTTGTCATCACCATTCTCGTTTTCGTTTCCTTGATCTCCACATCCGCTGCCGGTGTCTTGACTTCAGCAGGCTCAACCGTTCTGGCCCTGTCTTGGCTTTTCTCTGCTACCGCGCAGGAATTCTTGCAATCCCTCATCTTCGTCTTCGTCAAGCACCCGTTCGACGTCGGTGATCGTGTCTCCATCTACGGAAATACGGGTGCCACTGGTCTTGGCGACGACTACTTTGTAAAGGAAATTGCTCTGCTTTACACCGAATTCAAGAAGATGGAAGGTCACGTAGTGCAAGCCCCAAACAGCTATCTTAACACGCTCTTTATTCTGAACCAGCGACGCTCTGGTGCGCTGGCCGAAGCCGTTCCAGTTGTCATCAAATTCGGAACAACTCTTGACCAGATTGATCAACTTCGTCAGCGCCTGCTCGAGTTTGTCAGGGCAGAGAAGAGAGAATACCAGTCCAACATTCTTACCGAGTTGAGGGAGGTCAAAGAAGTGCATTCGCTCACATTGAACGTCGTCTTTTTCTACAAGTCCAACTGGCAAAACGAACTGCTCCGTCTCCAGCGCCGTAACAAGTTCATCTCGGCCCTCATGATCAGTATGCAAGAATGCGGCATCGAAGGCCCGCGCATGCGCTTCCCTGGTCAAAAGGAATCGTTCCCGCTTTACATGCAAAACCTGCCTCATCAACCAACACCTGGCGTGGGTCACAACGGCACACCTGATCAGCCTAGCGGCATCATTCACGATCAACATCAGGACGAACCCATGATTCCGCCTCACACAGATGATACCACCGACTCCAATGCGCCTCCCAACCGCAACCCTTCCATCCTCCGCACTGGCGGTGGACGAGGTCGCGCTGAATCAATGGCTGCCATGGGACGCCGCGTCGACTTCTCGTTGGGAATGAAAGACATTGGTTTGGGCGATATGCCTGGCGATGTCTTTGACGACAGAGATTTTCACATTCGGAACAAAGCCACGGTTGTCAGATTAACATCTCCCTCTCGATCCGTTGAGAGAGCTGGGAATTCACTGGATGTCGGACGCTCAAGCTCCATCGCCGATCGATCCTTCAAGGGTATCCAGCGTGTCAATACCGACAGCTCCGGTGCCCGCGACCGTAGTAGCCATCGAAACCGTTTCTTCGGCCGTAGCCGCCGCAATGACGAGGAAGTGGGCATGGCGGATATTCCCGAGGCCGCTTACGATTCTTCACAGACTGTCAATCAGAAATCCAAGATCGATCCTCGCTCTGGACTCGTTAGCCCGACGGCCATGAGGATGAGCGAGGAAGGTTCGCGCCCGCCACCCCGCGGATCCATGGATCTACCCCCCAGGGCTCCCCACCGCGCGGTCACCGAGAATTTCGAGATGCGACACCTGTAATCTGGTCTAGCACTCACCCTTTAAAAGCAAAACATATTCGTGTAATTATATTAGAATTTTTCGAGAGAACCGGGGAACCAATTCCTCTGGTAGGGAGGAGCCGTCAGGTACATCTTTGCTATATTAGCGTTCATTTCCTTCTCGTGAGAGCGAGGGGAACACCACATAGACTTATCACAACATTTTCCTAGCGTTTCACAATTAAAGAAATTGAAAAGTATGCAATTGATATGCAGTACCTACTACTTCTTCCAATTCAGCCAACTTACTCCTCCGCGTGAATACACAGGTTATCTAATGCCCCCCTGCTAACCACATCTCAACGTAATTGCGATGCTCTCTCCATCACCCACTACGCCGCTACCCCTGGATATGTTGCAAGCTGTATATAAATTCTACACAAGACCTATCGCAAAACCTCTAGATATGTGGATTTATCGCTTTTTCTGTTCCAGCTGTGAAGGCTTCTTTAATCAAGTCTAGATCATAGTTGTCATAACGCTTTATGCAAAGTATCTCTAGTTCCTAAAAGGAAGGATGATTTGGTGTGGTAGTAAGAGTAGATAGTGAGGTCAAGGAGAATAGTAAAAGATGCAACGAATTGTTACTTAACAAGCAGTTGCACTACATACATGTGTACTTGAGTACTTACCACTCACGTATGACACAGCTAGATATCTATTTACTCACAACTCCCACAATACACACAAGCAATAATCACTCTCTTCCAGATCAATCCCATCATCTTCTTCCTGATGGCGTCTTTGATCTTACGGCGTTGAGCAGACATCTTCAGTCAGCCCACGACTTGATATCTTTGTATCTCGAGAGCGTCCAGTCAAAAAGGCTAGTGAATCTTTAAGAGCATGCGCTTTAAGACGTAGAGCATTGGTCAGCATATCAGTACTTAAAAGAAAGGTCAGTAAAGATAACCGCGAAGGGAGCAGCTTCGAGTACGACACATCCAGCAGGAGTGACTCTTCCATTGCCCCGAAGCCCGCGGTCCTATCGAAACGAAGAAAAACGTCCATGGAAGAAAAAGAACGGAATTTATGATAGCTACAGCGTCAGATATTTACCACCCGCGATGTTTGCAAGAAGGCAGAGGCAGACCATTCCACCATCAAGCTTGATAGCACAGCAACCATCTTGTATCAATTTGTACACATTATGCAAGCTCAGATTATCATGTTTCTTACCAAATCTGGATTACACACTGAATTTCACCTGCACGGTGGAGTGAAGCAACTTTTGGTGTGTTCAAGGTCTTCCACTTCATCACATTGCATTCGCTGATGGCATGCCCGGTGCTCCGGACAACCATCAACTTCATTGGTTGATGTACATGCAAGATAGGACGTATGACCCAGACAATTTTGTTTTTCGGCGCTCGGCCTATATATAATGAATTTTGTGAATCCAGGCAAGTATACATGAGATACTGCAAGGCTTCACGCTACCCCCAATTGAGCATACCCACATTGTTAGCCAACAAGCCAATAAGACAGCAGAAGCCCCTGACACGCTAAAACAAGCGTCTCTCGCCAAAAGGCCCCAATGCGCGCGCACCTTCCCCGCTAAAGCGTTGCCAGCTTCACCGCTTGAACAACCTCTCCCCCTTCCCCGAAAGGCAACATCGCCATTTGAATCTTTTCAAGCTCTCTGGACAGAGTTGGATCATCAAACATGCGAGGAGAGGTACGTATCTTGTACGGTGGCTCACGGAGCTGCTGTTGTGATTGAGCATAGTGGGGGGACCGCCCCTGGGATAAGCGTCTATGGCTAGCCACCCATCGCACCGCGTGTACGTCTGCGAACATGTACTTACCGCGGATGTGGCTAACATCACGCTTGATGTCGTTACTGTCGAAGGGTTATTTGATCATGGAATACGCGCTGATAATTTGCCTTACAGATCTGTCACCTTCACATCGGCCAGGCTGGTACCCAGCTAGGCAACAGCGCCTGGGAGCTGTATCTGCTTGAGCATGGCCTCAAGGCTGATGGACGTCCCGACCCCGAAGCAAAGGAACTGAACGAGGGGGGTTCCCACGACGTGTTTTTCACGGAGACTGTTAGTCTATTCCACCGAGATGTGTTTGTCTGGATCGTTCTGACTTTGTACTTGCGACTGTAGAACTCTGGCAAATACGTCCCTCGCTCCATCTTCGTCGACTTGGACCCATCGCCCATCGACGAAATCCGCACCGGCCAGTACAGGCAGCTATTCCACCCTGAGCTTCTCATCAGTGGCAAGGAGGATGCCGCCAACAACTATGCCCGCGGTCACTACACAATTGGCAAAGAGATGGTCGACAGTGTCATCGAGCGTATCCGACGCGTCGCTGGTATGTGGCTTCTGGTTCCAATCGATCAAGGGGAATGAAGGCTGATAATCGCAGACAACTGCTCCTCCCTACAGGGTTTCCTGATCTTCCACTCGTTCGGTGGAGGAACTGGCTCTGGGTTCGGTGCGCTGCTCCTCGAGCGCCTTGCCACCGACTACGGCAAGAAGTGCAAGCTTGAATTTGCTGTGTACCCTGCTCCTCGGAACTCTACCTCCGTAGTAGAGCCATACAATGCTGTCTTGTCTACCCACAGCACTATCGAGAACTCCGACTGCACTTTCCTGGTCGACAACGAGGCTGTCTACGATATCTGCCGTCGCAATCTGGACATCCCCCGCCCAGATTTCCAGCACTTGAACCGTCTCATTGCGCAGGTCATCAGCTCGGTCACCTCTAGTCTGCGATTCGATGGTGCTCTCAATGTCGACTTGAACGAGTTCCAGACCAACTTGGTCCCATACCCTCGTATTCACTACCCTCTGATCAGCTATGCGCCTGTCATTTCGGCCAAGAAGAGCTCCCACGAAAGCTTCAAGGTCTCCGAACTTACCTTCCAATGTGCGTAACTTGCCTGAGCTTGCAAAGGCTATTGTTATCTATATTCGTCCGGCCGTGCTAACTATATCAGGTTTCGAGCCAAACAACCAGATGGTTATTTGCGATCCTCGCAATGGAAAGTACATGGCTGTGGCTCTCTTGTACCGTGGTGACATCGTCCCCCGTGACTGCACTGTCGCGGCTGCACAGCTCAAGGCCAAGTCTTCGTTCAACCTTGTTGAGTGGTGCCCTACTGGCTTCAAGCTTGGTATCAACTACACCAAGTAAGTTTTCCCGATACATCATGACTGGTATGTGGGCAAATTGACTGATACCTTTTAGACCGATCAGTCCCCCTGGCAGCGAGCTTGCTGCTGTTGATCGCAGTGTGGCTATGCTTAGCAACACCACCGCCATCGCCGAGGCTTGGTCCCGTCTTGATCACAAGTTCGACCTCATGTACTCCAAGCGTGCTTTCGTTCACTGGTACGTTGGTGAAGGTATGGAGGAGGGAGAATTCTCTGAAGCCCGTGAAGACCTTGCGGCTTTGGAGAAGGACTACGAAGAGGTTGCCAGTGACTCCCTTGACGAGGATCTTGGTGAAGAGGCTGAGTATTAAGTGATATACCCGCACCGTGAAGCAGACTCAGAATCATCTGCAGGCTTTGAAAGCCATGCATGTTTTATGGTTTGCGAGCACGCACCTGTTGGGCTAGAATTAGGGACCCTAAATTCATCAACTTGAATCCAAGCAGCAATGTCAAGTCGCACATTCAATCTTCTAAATTGAAGTCGTTAAATACAATTGTGATGCAAGTTCTTGTTTGATATTGCTTGGAAATGGTGCAGCTCTCTCCTTAGAGTAGGCACCACTAGTTTGTCCACGGCAGCCTATGATTTAATATCATAGCCCAGCTACTGCGTGACTTGTGGTACTGTTCCTCACGAATTTGAATCGAACGACTAATTTAAGAGCCGTCGGGACTCAATGAGTCCGCCGTCGGAGCATCACGTACCCCGATTGGGTGCGGGCACGGACCGAAAACCACCCAGATGATCTCTAGAGCTTTCCCCGCAACTTGATTTTGAGCTTTCCAACACCACAACATATTCGCAATAATTGTACAATGTTTAGCCTACCATCATTCAAAATACCGTCGTTTCTCGGTTCACAGACGGAGAGCGGCTCTCGTGTTGATATTGACCCTGTGGAGATCCATAATGTCGAGACCGCGGCAGATAAGCGGCCCAGAACATTGAAGCATCTCTTGAAGGCCAATCACGTCAACCACTCAATCATCTATCACAACCTCACCTTTCACAATCACACACCTCACGTAAGTGTTATCAGGCTACATATTCATGGCTCATGAATACTGAAGTTGCGTCCAGATTTTGGGATCGGCCTATATTCTAGGCGGGACGTCTGAGCACTTGAATGCAATCTATGAAAAGGAGGATGGAGAGCTCGAACCCTGGAAAGATTCTCCCGGAGAAATATCACAAGACGATTGGAGAGAGTTCTTAGGGCGACGAGAGTATGGAAATCGCCAGTAAGCGATAATGTCTACTGACTTTTCCCAGGTATCAAAGGGCCTTCGTAGATTTCTTCGAAGACCAGCTTGTGTCCAAAAGATATGATTGGAAGCTTTTACTGCGCCAATACATGTTCGAAGGGGAAACCCCATTGATAAATGGACTGATATCAGGACGTGAGCACGATCCTCTCTTATCCTGTCTCCACGAATTTGAAGCTGATTGACACAAGTCGGTCACCCCCTGATCCATCTCGGATATGCATACGAATTGGACTCTAGGACCGTTGCTATTGAAGCTCTTGCGCTCGGTGCATGCTTTTATAGTTCCCTTCACAAGTACATCGACGACCCAATATATACCAAGCCAAGCCCTCACCAGTCTACGTCCCTGTTTGAGATTCTACAAGGAGTCAGAGAAGATAGACGATTTGATGGACTATATGAGCACCGCAGTGGCGATATATCCAAAGTGTTCCAAGAGCGCGAGGAAGCTTTCCTGGAACATTGGAATGCGTGGGGGCTTTCGGACCCGAGGAATCAATTTGAGCAGTCCCAACAGTTGGCGGCTGCTGTCTTGATGGGCACGGAGCCGCTCGAGAATTCCAGGTTCGACTTCTTCCTGGTCCATCTGTTGACTTCATCACATGCCGTGCGCATTCTGTTGCCGTTGATACCCGCCAAGTTCCACACGAGCCTACTCAGGCAATGGTGGTTGTTCACACTAGCCGTTTACATTGCGCAAACGCGACCGGACATCGATCTCGACAGGATCAACGGATACGATATCAAGGACAGAGACTGGAAATTCGTTGAGCATAGAGCGCTGACCTCTTCTCACTCGATGGACGCACACTTTGTGAAGGCATTACGAGCGATGAAAGTGGCGTCAGAAACATGGATCGACAAGGACCAATTCTACCTCAAAGCCGCGGTCAAATTTGCAGACGAATTCGAAGGCTGGGGTGGATTCAGCAGCAATGACGTATCATATGCGTACCCGGAGCACACATTGTAAAGGAAAGAAATTCGAGGGACCGGCGGCACGGTTTAAAGTTTGATGCGTGGCAGTTGTAGAATTATTCGAAGCGTAATGAATGCGTAACTCGAAATGAGATGGCCAAATTGTGCATGTCAAGAGGGACGGAAACCGGATTTTGAGTGCGATGTGAGAATGCCATGGGCGGGCATCGCGCTGTTTTGGATATATCAGAACAGAACGAGGTAGCCGCCGCACCGTGCATTGCTCTGGCTCACCTGGTACACGGGCATAGGTTAGATTGAGCAAGGGTCCCGCATCTTGAACCATACAACAAAGCGCACATCCATGCTAGTATAGAAGGGGTGGACATATGGGAATGTCTGGCGCAAACAGGACTTTGTGGAGCAAAATACGGATAGGGACAGGCCACGGCTGGTCTGTTAGGTGCATCGGCGATGTGCTTGGAAAAGCTTCGATTGTTGAATTACGGCACCTTGCAGGCCCACAGCGGACCGGCAGCTAGGCCGAATATCCAACACGTATCTGTATCATTCAGTAGGCACTTGGTTAGCTATCTTCTTCTGACGGTCACGGAAGAGAGATGGAGCGAGGTTCCATGGCCAGAGGGCGCAAAGAAGCGGTGACTGCGAAAGGATTGGATATTGAATGTGTGGTCGTGTATCCAGGCTGCTCGAATTTCGCACGACGCACTGTCAGCAAGACACATGGCATGAATCATCCATGGCGCAGAGTTCTAGATTGAAGTGGGTGGGTGGTGTTGTCGCGATTTTCTCGGTACGTCATTGCGGCCGCATTGTTCACGCCATGGCATTCCTGCTCGCCCGGGCTGCGTTCAGCTTTACCGCAAATTTGTCGGCCAACTAAACCGCATGCCCCCAAACCAAATTGGCTTCGGTTCTGCTCGCTACGCATTTCGTCACTGCCGCCAGCCCGGACGCTGCAAAGGAACCACGCCTCTGTCTGCTGCGTGACTGTTTTCTCTTCCCTCTCTTCCTCCAGACTATACCTTGCGGCGACCGCCCCCCCCTCTTACTTCTGTCTCGCCCGCTGCTTTCCTACATCCCTAATCCCTAGCACAAGGCAGAGTCAACCGCCATCGCAGCGCCCTCTCCCCCACCACTGCGGAGGCTAGCCCCACCTCCCGTGTCTTACCCAACGACACACCACCATCATCCCCGCCATGTCTTCTCTCAAGAAGGCCCTGGGGAAGCTCAAAACGGGCGTCCGCAGCAATCCAGGCTCCGACGATGAGGGCGGAATCATGTCCCCCAAATCTGCCAATGGTGTTGCATCCCCCAGATCATCCAGCGCGCTTACGCGATCCAGCATCGACGTGAAGCGCAGCAATGCTGCCACGGATAAGAACGAACCCAGTTCCGCCGTCGATAGCAAAACCCCTACTCTCGACAAGGCGAGGACTGAGTCTCCCCGCAACAGCGGAATCTTCCACAGGCGCACCGAGAGCCCCAGCCGTAGCCAGACCTTTCCTTCGAAGCCCCGCTCCGGCTCCATCTCCCACAGTCCCATCCGAGCTGTCAAGGAGAAGTTGCACATAGGTGCCAATGACTCTTCTAGCGATGGCGAGACTCCTCTCAATCGCGATGGTGAGAAGATGTCCCGCAACCAGCTCAGGAAGTACGAGAAGCAGGCTCAAACCGAAGAGCGAAGGAAGGAAGTTCACGAGAAAGAGATGGAGATCGAGAGGCGAAAGAGAGAAATGGAGGAGCAGGCGGATAAAGAACTGACTCCCGAGCAAAAGGCAAAGTATGGCGTTCTCGATCCCAACAGCTACGCCCGTGACTGGAAGCATGAGGCGCGCATGGACATCAAGACCTTCTCGGCCTCAGACGTCGGAAAGGAGGTCGTGTTCCGTGCCCGAATCCATCACCTGCGAAAGATGAGCGCCAAATTCGTCTTCTTTGTGTTCAGGCAGCAGCTGGGTACAATCCAAGGAGTTCTGCTGGAGCATGGCGACATCTCAAAGTACATGCTTTATTGGGCAGAACACCTCGATGCCGAGAGTATTGTGCTCGTCCGGGGTATCCTACAAGAGCCCAAGGCTAAGCAGGGCGAAGTCACTGGCGCTACCGTTCACGATGTTGAGGTTGCTGTGCATGATCTCCACGTAGAAGCCTCCGTCACTGAACACCTCCCCTTCAACGTGTATGAAGCAGAGGTCTCCCAAAAGGATGTCGATGAGGAGATCGCTCGAGGTGATCAGAACGAAGGACACCGGGTCAAGATCGCGGATCGAACGCGCTTGCATAACCGTGTCATCGATCTGCGGACGACCACTTCTCAGGGTATCTTCCGCATACAGTCCGGTATCTGCAGGTTCTTCCGGCAACAACTTGACAAGGAAGGCTTCATTGAAATTCACACTCCCAAGCTGCAGGGCGGCGCAACAGAGTCCGGTGCGAGTGTCTTCAAAGTAGAGTACTTCGGCCGTGGCGCATTCTTAGCTCAGAGTCCTCAGCTGGCTAAGCAAATGTGCATATCTGCCGATTTTGGCAAGGTATACGAACTAGGAGCGGTTTTCCGTGCGGAAAACAGCAACACCTACCGGCATTTGACCGAATATACGGGTCTCGATCTGGAGATGGCTATCGACGAGCATTACCACGAAGTTCTACGTACTTTAGACCGCACCTTCAAAGCCATATTCACAGGTATCTACGAACAATTTCGCCCCGAAATTGAAATCGTCAAGCGTCAATTTCCCCACGAAGACCTAGTCTGGCTGGAAGAGACTCCCATCATTCCTTTCGCGGAGGGCATTCGAATGCTGAACGAGTCCGGCTGGAGGGACGAAGACGGCAACCCTCTTGACGAGAACGAAGATATGGGTACGAGGGACGAGGTACAGCTCGGTCGCGTGATCAAGGAGAAACTGGGTACGGATTACTATGTTTTGGATAAATTCCCAGTCAACGCTCGTCCTTTCTATGCCATGCCCGATCCCGATAACAAGGCCGTCACCAACTCCTTTGATATCTTCCTTCGAGGTCAGGAAATCCTCAGTGGCGGCCAACGTATCCACGACGCAAACATGTTGCTCGAGAACATGTCGAGGTTGAAGATGGATCCCCAGACTATGGAAGAGTATATCCAAGCTTTCCAGTGGGGAGCACCTCCCCACGGCGGCGGTGGAATTGGTTTGGAACGTATCCTTATGCTTCTCTTGAGCCTTGGCAACATTCGACATGCCTCGCTATTCCCCCGTGATCCGAAGAGTTTGCCGGAGAAGCCCATTGTCAAGCAACTGCGTCACCCAGAGGCGAGCACCATGCATCCTCCATGGGAAGGTCAGGATCGCGCCGCCGCTGGTCTTGACTACCAATCGATTGAGAAGCTCATTGCGAACTACGGAGATGCCACAAACACTTCCTGGCTGGAGCCCCGCACTGAGATCTGGCGGGACGACTTCACGGGTGCGGCCGTTGGATTTGTTCCCCAGGATGGCTTTGCTATTACTGTCGGTGACCCCCTCTGCCACCCATCTCAGTATCTCAAGACAATGGCTGGGTATCTCAAATACATCAAGAAAGATCGTGGACTGAAGCCATTGTGGCTTCTTGTCGGTAAGGAGGCCGAGGAAGTCCTCGCTACCAAGTTCAACTGGCGCACTTTCTCTGTTGTTGCTGAGCAACGTCTTGATCCCGGTCACAATCGTGCGCTGAACGATTCTGATCTTCAACGCAAGATCCGCCATGCTGAGAAGGAAGGCGTTAAGATTATCGACTACCCCATCGGCAGCCCACCACCGCAAGAGGTCAAGGCCAAGGTCGATGCACGTGTTGAGGATTGGTTGAAGAACAGGAAGGGCCGTCAAGTGCATCTGACCAATGTCCACCCATGGCAAGATGAGGAGCATCGCCAGTACCATATCGCCCAGACTCCTGATGGCACCGTCGTGGTCTGCGTAGTCATGGCACAACTCAGCCCTGACCACGGCTGGCAAGTCAAGCACACGCTAGATTTCCCTAATGCGCCATCCGGATCGATCGAGTATGTGCTCACGCACGCGCTCAAGGTGGCGGCGCAGAACGGAGCGACAACTGTCACGTTTGGCGGTGGTGCCAGCTCCAAGTTCACACCTGGACACAATGTCAAGGGCACGCGAGTCAAGGTGCTCAGCCGGGCATACCACGCCATCGCTACCGAACTCAAGCTCACCAACAAGACCGAGTTCAGAGAGAAGCTGGGCGCAACGGATGACCCGAGCTACATCTGCTACCCGCCGCATGGGCTCGGGCCAATGGCGATCAAAGCTATTCTGAACTTCTTCGAGGACGATGACTACTAGAGACATGGTGGAGCAGGGTCTAGAGAGGGACGGATCGTATATGCCGATGATGATGATGATATTTCTGAATAACGAGAGGTTTTGTGCGACGGAAGGAAGCGTTTGAATGAATGATACCACGCGTCTGGAGTAGAGGGATTTCAGACCAATTCTCCAGCCATTATACCTTTTTGCTCCCGAATTTCTGATTATTCTTCCCCCCCCTTTAATATAATCTCCTTCTCTCCTACGAGAACTTGTTTGGTCCACGGGCTACCTATGCACATGATAATGTTGCTGCGCCGTGACTCAAACTCAAAATACGACTACAGATGTAATTACCCATGGTCTTATGGGTTTTGGCCCGACACGACTCGCGCAAGACGCTTGTGGGATCATGTATAGATTGCAGCTGGCATGTATCCAACCATGTTGGTGACGTAGATAGTGACATGTGGATATGTATATAGTCGCAGAATAGGTGGGTTGTTGCAAGTACGTGTGGGCGGCACAGGGAGAGGGTTCGGGGTTTAGGCAAAAAACCAATAAAGAGGCGGCAGCCTATGGCAGAGTGGCGGCAAGTCCGTAGGCGGCGCTATCGCCCAAGCGGGCGCGCCCAAGGTCTCAAAACAGGCGGCGCGGGGCCAATGGGCGTGTGCAAGCAGGAGCACGGCCGTTTCATCATCCCATCTGGGTGACTGCAGGAACGACGCCCCCCCAGTCGGGCAGGCACACCCCTCGTTGCCGTGCGTGCCATGTCCGACTCCCTCGCCTGTCTGCTCTTGTTCCTCCAACCTCAACTTCCTCCACTCGAGGGCGGAGCTCTTTGCTAGTCTTTCCTTGACACAGGTCGCTTCAGACCTCTTGTTCCTTTTCTTGTTCATCGTCACTCTCTCAAGGCTCACACGCCTACAACCCATCTACAATCATTACCATCGAAAACAGGGGAAGACACGCCGGTTCGTGCTCCCACTTGCAAGCTCATCGCGAGCAACGCCAATCGAGTCGAAACATATCGAATCATCAAACCAATACATACCAATCCACAATTTCATCATCAATCTTCTTTCATCTATCAAACCGTAAATATGTTGGGCTTTCACAGAAGAACACGCTCCTTAATCCCCGTCAAGGATCTGGGCAAATACGACAAAGTGCCGCTGGACGAGGCAGAGTCGGACGCAGAATCGAACGCTGGCGAGATGGAGATGGAAATGGACATGGGCAACGCATCTTCCCGTCCCGATGTCAAGGCTCGCCAGCTTCAGCTCTACTTGGTCTATCTGGTGTTCCTAGCCGAAGCGTATGTTGTTCGCGTTACACTCCACACCAGGGTCTAGTTGAAGCTAATGCAGGGACGTGTAGAATCATGGCCTCGAGCCTTCAACCTCAACTCCAGATGCTCATTTCGGGCGACGAATTCTGCGGCAACATTTCGACCAGCTACCTGAGCAGCATCCTCGACTGCGCATATGCGTTTGGCGGCACAACCGGCCTTTTCTGGGGTTATCTGGCGGATCGCATGGGGAGACGCCGCGTCACGCTCATGGGACTCTGGGCCATGCTTGTTTGCTGCTTGAGCATGGGCTTTGCGACCGATTTGGCAACCTGCACCATCTTCCGATACTTTGCGGGGCTCGCCAGTTCCACCGTGGTGGTCACAACTTTGGCCATGCTCGGTGATCTGAGCGAGAGCAGCCAGGAAAGAGCTGAGAACGTTGCGCGCTTGCCCATGATTGCCCTGTGTGGTTCCATGGGTCCCATTGCGCAGAGCATGGTTTCGGAGAGCCTTCGTGCCTCAGGTGCCTTGTGGGAGAAGTTCCCTATCCTCGGATCCCAGCTAGTGTGCAGCAGCATTGTATTGACAATCGCCACTGTAGCTTCCATCATGCTCAAGGAGACGCTGCCTATGGATTTCAACCGCCACCAGAGTGCTGTGGATCTTGATTGCGAAAAAGCTGCCTTCCTTACCTCGAGCGATTACGAAGATCCAAGCGTCGAAGTCGTTGACTTTGTTCGCCCAGATCGCATCTCCATCAACCAGTTTCTTTCCGCGCCTTCCTTCATGGTCCTCCTGGCTTCTTTTTCGTTGCTTTCTCTCCACGCATCCACGTTCGACGTTTTGCTTCCCCACTTGGGTCACAGTGACTCTCAGCATGGCGGAATGGGCATCTCGTGCTCGTGGCTAGGTCTTACAGTGCTGGCAGTGAAGGCGGTCGCGGGCATTACCCTGGCGTGTGTTATCCCAGCACTTATCAAGAAGTTCGGTCTGCTCAAGCTATACCGCTTGGCTTCCCTTCTGTTCCCTGCCGTCTACTTGGCCACCCCGCTCTTGGCCATCGCAGCAGCGTCCTCGTCGGGCTTTGTGGCTGCTACTTCCACCTTTGCGCTCCTTGTGAAACACCTCCTCACCGGTGGAACCACCATTCTCGTGGCTCTGTTGGTGCTCAACACCACACCCGACGCCTTCTCAGCCGGCACTGTGGTCGGGCTGATGCAGGTTGCCAGTCTCTTCAGGGCGCTTGCCGTAGCCGTGTCCGGAGCCAGCTTCTATCTTAGCAACGACATGAAGGTATCGACGACCAACTTTGCTCTCTGGACGTGTCTGGCGCTGTTTGGCGCGGTCGGAGCAGCATTGGCCTACTTTGTGCGCGAGCGGCCCAGCGTCGAGCGTGATTTCCCCAGCGAAGTCCTATGCTGGGAAACGTGCTTCGATGCAGACGCCGAGAAGATTGCTTTCGATGACTGATTATGCGTCTCGTATCACATTCTCTTGTTTCCACTCGAACTATATGTTTTGATTACTTTTGTTTTTTGTTTTGTTCCAGTACGCCTTCTATGTTCTTGTTGAACCGGAGAAGCAGAGCGTTCGCTACCGATGTATCATGGCGTTGGAGCATGCACGCCATGTTGGTCTCATATGGAGCAGTGTTTCTGCACTGATATCTGCCATATTCCTCTGTGGGTGGCGCTGCTGCTCTTTACCAGATGCTCATCTCAATTCTACCCACGACGCAGGATTGAAGTTCACGGGCCAGGGGTTGGCACAGAAGGTGGGTAAGCGAGAGTGGCCCTCCCAATCTGAAACACGCCAAACAAGGCGAGTGTTGCTAAAAGCCTCTGCTACATTTGGGGGGGCGAGGGGGATGGCAGGTGTGTGTGTGGAGAGGGAAGTATGGATTGGTGTCGTAGAAGAAGAATATCACCATTGTCGTTTTCCACATGGATTGTCATCGTGCGTGGAACCAGCGTGATGACTGCAGAGTAGAAGGTTGACTAATGCTGTAGCAGATGCAGGTAACTTTGGAGGGTGGGTTCGTGTCGATTCGACTAGGCGGAGGCCAGATGGATGGTTCGCGGCTTTGATGACAGCCAGACCAGACTCAAGTGGGGTCGGGGTTGCGCCCCTGCATGTCCCGCAGAGTTCAATTTCCAAAGTCACATGCAGCCTGGCTGTGCGTGCGCGCGCCTGTTGTTTACCTTTCTTGTTGCCCAGACCAGATCTCAGTCCAGCACCTACTTGCTTGCTTGCTTGCCTGCTTGCTTCGTCGTTGTTATTGCTATCCTTCGCGCTTTCCACTCCTAGCTGCTGTCATCTTACTCCACTCCCCACCACAACACTTGACCACGACCTCTATTCCACCAGACATTACACGGAACATCGATCCTCTGCGCATACAATACCGCTTGTATATAACATACGTCCCCCCCTGATCGACTGCTCTGCGCTCACCGCCCGCACGCAATGTCGCTCTCCACCTACAAGGCCTTTCTCGCCTCGCTGTCGCCGAGCGCACTCGCCGATGACGCCTCGCTGCACTATGTCACAACTCTTACGACCCTGCAAGGTGCCACCGCGATAAGCAAACACTATGCTGTTCAGGACAAGCTGCTGAAGAGAAAGGGCGACAAGATTCTGAGCGTGGTGGACGGCGGAAACTCGTTGTCTGTCGACGTCGAGACCACCCTGGAGTTCATCCATGGAGGTGGCGCCTATCTTCCAGGTCTGGACGACAATTTCGTGGCCGATCGAGTGGTGACGTTTCATATGGTGTGTCGATTCGCGTCACTTTCTACCTCACCATGCTAACACAATCCCAGATCCACATTGTTCACTTCAACGAGCAAGGCAAGATCCACCAAATCCGTCTGTATTGGGACCAGGGTTCTCTACTCAAGCAGATCGAGGTCATTGGCGCGCGCGCTCGCAATTGGCCCATTCGCGATGGTAAAGATCAGATCCGCCTGGTCGCTTCGAGCGCCAAAATCGTCCCCTCGGCCGACTCTTCCAAGGCAGGAGCTGCTCGAGGGGAAGACGAGGTTTCGGTGCGCTCGTCGCGCTCCCGCGGCTCCACCACTAACGCCATGAACGATCCGCACGCGAGCCTGCAGCTGTTCCAAGCTCGTGACGTAAACCGAGAGTCTTCCGAATCGCGCCCTGCAGGACCGCGCACCCAATCCATGAAACCCCCGCCCCGCGATTTGGGCGAGCTCTTCGTCGACGAGGCGTCTGCCGCGGCCGCCAATCCAAATGACTCTCCTGCGAAGCACGGCATCCCCACCAAATCAGGTGGCGGAAGGAATTTCAAGAGCAACCGCTTGTTCGACGAGGCCGGAGAAGAAGAGACTGCACCGACTCCTATGAGCAGCGTCAAGACCAACGCGAAGAAGTATTCACACTTTGAGTTCGGCGATGGTGAAGACACACCCAAAGTCAAAGAGGGCCATCGCTCATCGAGGTCGCATCACCAGTCCAACTGGGATTTCGAAGATTTCAACACTCCCGCGAAAACTAAGACGAAGATCTTGAGCCAGAACGTTCGTCACTTTGGTTGGAGCGATGACGAGGTCAGTGCTCACTATGAGCCTCAGTCGGTTGAGGTTATTTTCCTTTGTTTTTCCATGATCCAGACGATGGACGCTGACTTTACATGTGCTAGGAGGAGGGTTCCCCTATCCGTCGACCTGTAGTCCACAAGGCGCGCCCCGACGCCGATGCGCACTTTGACTTTGAAGACGAGGCTACGCCAGAGGGCCAGCGCAAGTTGGTTTCGAACAAGGGACGCAATGCGAACAAGGGCATGGGATTGTACAAGGACCATGTGCTGGGTTCTTCTGGCGAAGAGGAAGGTGCAAACCCAGGTGACAACAAGCGCGGCCACAACGACGTGACGACCCACGTCAGAAATGATAGTCGCAAGAAGGATTTCGCACCCCACTTTGAAATGGCAGACAACAGCCCCAGTCACGGCAAAACTGATACTAAGGCTGCGGTCCCGGAGATCAAGAAGAAGGCCATCCAGACCAACTGGAAGCTGTATGACGACACACCAGGAAACCGCGGGGGAATCAATGTTGCTGGCAACGGCATGGGCGGTCGCAAGGGTACTGAGTTCAGCCTGTACGAAGATGAACCCGAAGACAAAACGGAGAGTCGGCACATCAAGTCGATGGGTAACGGCATGGGCGGTCGCAAAGGCACCAAATCAGGCAACTTTGACTGGGACTTTTAGGAGGACGACCGGTCTTGTCGAGTGAGGATGTCGAAGAACAAGGAGAATATAGCAAAGGGAGAGAAGGATGAGGAAGGCAGCCCATCACCCCCCAAACGCAGACGGGAGGAGATCATTTGAAGGGGGGGGGCACGGATGAGGCACGAAACACCGGCCGGCCAACCAGCCAATCGACAACGGCCCTTGGCTTTGTCTTGTAATGTTACCATTGTTTTGATGAGACGAATCATGGAGGAGTGACCAGAGAGACTTCCGAGTGCGGTACTGGATGGGGGAACTCTGGCACCATCTGACCGAGTGGTATTATAGTCAGTGGCAGCAGGAGTAGTGTTTTGCGTGACACCATGAACGAATGTCATGATCTTGGAAAGGCCTCTTTTTTGTTGGTTTTGTCGCTCTTTTCGCTCTTGATATTCTGATCGGGTCCATATCGTGTAGTGTAAAAGGGTGCATGGGAAAACAAGACGTTCAAGACCAAATACAATAGAGACGTGATGAAGATTGACAAGATTGACAACAGAGCAGATAAGGAAATATCAAATCCGTGAGATTGGATCGGATTTGATACCAATCGATTACCATCTACTTTTTACTCGTGTTTCTACTTTCTCTTTGCTTGCATCCCGTTTCCCATCTTTTTTCTTCTCCCGGGCTGATCCAAAAGTCACATCTGCGTGGAGTAAATGGATAGATACTTTTCATACACAGTCAGGCACACACACACCAACAGTAATTCAGTCAACAGACAATAATGATTCTAAAAAGAACCGAGAGCAAGAGTTCGAGAGGCGTGAGAACCTCATCGTTGACTACTCAGCTATCTCGCTACTCATTCAACAGCACACATACATGCGTACATACATACATAGCGCCTGAACCACCTACCTCGTGACAAGGGGGGGAAAAAGACAAGGGTAATGCCCTCTTCCTTTTTTTTTCTTTTCGTTCTCCGTCACACCCTCTCTGAAGCGAAACATGAAAGAGACCTCCCGAGGACATGGCAGTCCTTATCCACCTTTTCTTTTGCGTCCGTCCTTCCGTCCGTCTTGTCTCACAAACCCTATAGAAGAAGAGAAGAAAAAAGAAGTAGAAGTAGAAGAAAACAGTAAAACAGTAAAAAAAAAAAAAGAAGGAGAAAGCTCCCTTCCGCTTTTCTTTGAAGCAGTAGTGGAGATATCGAAGGCAAGACAGAATAAAACCCTTCCACCAGTCATGGTTTCCTTTCTTCGCCATTATTTCCTCGCCCCTTCCCTTCCCTTCCACCCAAAAAGAAGACATTTCTCTGGATATATTGATTGTAGCCGAAAGGGGACCATACCCTTAAAAAATAAACCTGAAGCCAGAGACCAACCAACCAGGTAATGGTCCCCATTATCCCTACGCCAAAAAAGATTCCCAGATACCCACCAGTCGCGTCAGTACCCCGTGTACGATAACATGTTTAACAAAGGAAAAGAATATTGTCCGTGAAGAAACCTGGACCGGATTGCGGAGTTCGCGGGTGCCATGGTTGGGGTGAAGATTAACGTGAGATATGTGACGCGATTCGGAGATGATGCAGGGGGTATGCTATTATACAGAGGACACATTGGATGGACCAGAATGTCCTGGAAGATATAGGCACAATGATCGGACGCGCACTAACGGTGGGGGTGCTCATAGGGTCGAGGACCACCGAATTCGACGCCTTGCATGGCGGATGGCGGTGGTGCTGGCCATGGCTGTGACTGGGTTGGGGTCTGCTGCTGCTGCTGTTGCTGCTGCTGCTGCTGTTGTTGTTGTTGTTGAAGGGGCGGCAGGACATTGGGTGTAGATGCAGGCGCGTTGCCTTGTTGTTGTGCCAGCATACCGGTCATGGAGCCATACACGTGAGGGTTGCTGGGGTCCATGCGACGGAGATGCTGCCAGACAGCGCCAAGCTCGCTACGCAACAGCTCGTTTTCTTCCTGAATACGACGGGCATACTCAGCTTCGGGCCGTAAGCGTGCAATTTCAGCTCGCGTGCTTTCGTAATTCCGCCCAAGGTTTTTGATGTGATCGATGGCTACGACAGAGTTAGTAAATCAGAGCCAGTGATGGCAATGATGGGGTCTCACATTTTGTCAGGATTTCCCACTTGCTGGACTTGCTTCCGGGACTGTTGGGCAAGATGTTGTTCAACTCGTCAAACAGCGACTTCATCTCGCTACGGCGCTTCCGTTCGGCCATTTTGTGGCTGACACGGAGTTCGGGAGTCCTGCTGTAGTTGCCTCCGCCCGCGGCGTTGGCTTGGTCGGCCGTTTGAAGGTTCGTGACGCTCCGATGCTGCATCGAGTGATGGTGGGTGCTGGGAATGTCTGCATCGACAGTCAGCCCTGCTGGTGTTGGGCAGGAATCAAAAATGGGTGGCATGCCGTCGTCTAATCTTTTCTGCCCTAGGGGCAATGAAGGGTCTTGTGCATAAATGCTGCTTGTGACAGAAGCAGCGAAGCTGTTCTGACGGGAGGGCATAGAATGTCCAACACTAGACTCACCGCTGCTGGAACCTCTCCTTTCCTCATCAGGTTCCGCTGGAAAAGCCCAGGCATAGCCTTTTGTGGGAGCAGCGGCCATGGGATCAGGCATTCCGGACACGCTTCGGGGGTTTGGGTTAATAACCGGGGCCCTTCGCGGGGTCTGGTTGTTGCGAGCTGCTGATTGAGGGCCAAGGGGAGAAAGAGGCGAAACGCCGATGGGCCGCTGCTCAGCAGTAGTGATTCCGCGTTGCTGCTGGAGATTGGAGACGAGGGACACGCGTGAAGCATTTTGGCTGTCATAGGGAGAACCGGGACTAAGGGTTAGATGGGTCATGCCGGCATTCATACGGCTGTCTACACTGCTGCGACGTGACTCAACTTGGTCGATGCTGAGCCGATTGTCGAAGGCCTGATTCAGCGAAGGTAGGGCATTGGGCTGTGATTAGATTAGATGGGGAATAATGATGAGTGTGGCTTGGGATGAATGTACCTGCTGAGCACCAACGCTGGAAACGGTCGACAGGCCAGAAGGATATCTGGCCGAGGAAGGTGTGTCGGGCACAGAATGGCGTGATGGAGAATCTTCAGCATTGAGGATGGTTTGAAGCTGCAGACCCATGGTGTTGGAGACGCCCGAAGAGTGCTTGCTTTGAGAGATGGACCAATTGCCCGAGTCTCGGGCTTCGCGAGACTCGGACTGCTGCCCCAGGCGAATGGGGCTCTGTTCGGCCGGAGACAGATTACCTGTGAGGGAGGCAATGGAGGGTAGGGCAGGAGGCTGAGGAGGTTGAGACATGTTGGCCTGGGGAGGCGGATAATGCTGAGAAGCCGTATCCATGGTGGTGGTGAAGCGGGTTGGGAGGTGGTGATGGGATAGCAAAAATAGAGTGGTCGTGGATGGGAGATCGGATCGGAATCGTGAGCGAGGGAGAGGTGAGTGGTATTCACGAGGGAATGTGCTGATGTCGACGAGAATAGAGTAGGTAGAAGTGCAAGTGCCAGCGAGCAGGTGGGAAGCAGGACGGTCGGAAGTTGGGGGCAGGGCAGGTGCAGCGCGAGGCAGGCACGAGGGAGCTCGCGAGATGCGGGATAGCGTGGCTTCCTCAAGAGGTAAGAAAGAGACGACGGGTTGGGTTGGCGGGGCACAACAAACGCCTCCGTCTTTTGCAGAGTGCCACGGCGGGACCGTAGAGCTCTCGAGGTAGCTGGCGGGAGGATAGAGAGGGGGATAAAGGAAGGGCAATGTCAAGGGGGTTTCTTGTAGAGGCACAGGCAGGCACTATAGCTGCACCATGGAGCTCCTGGCTTTCTCTCGACGCAGCACAGCCAAATCGGAAGTGGCTGCAGTGCTCTTCTCCACGCGCGCCCAGGAGAGCAATTGCAGGTTTGCGACTTGACTGGGATGGGATTGATTGTCGGGACCCAGGGTTTGGCGTGTGCAACCAGCAGGCAAGCAGGCGGCAGAGTCAGAGTCGCAACAGATTGTGGCTTGTGGCGTTGGGGCGACGTCGTGCAGACAGTGATGGGATGGCACGAGACTGGGTAGGTCTATGTGCAGAAGAATAACGGAGAGGGTGGGAAAGAAGTAGAGAAAAGGTGTCGTCGTCGCAGGTGATGGCCGAGAGATGACGGGATGGCGGGTGAATGGGTGGGAAAAAGGAAGCAATGCAATGCAAAGGAGAGCAGCAGCGCAGGGGAGGGGAAAATATAGGATGGGGAGGCAGAGTCGAGAGTCAATTCAATTGACGCTTAGGGAGATCGCGCACCCAAGGGCAAGTCGCGGTCGCGGTTGCAGTGGTCGCAGTCAGTCTCTCTCTCGCTCTCATCGGCCGGCTGAACTGGTTTGGGCGCGCCTTGCATGGACCAGACCCAGGAGAGGAAGATAGTGGTAGTCGAGAAGAGGCGACGAGAGGAGAGACGGCGGTCGAGGGGATGGTTCGCAGGCGGAAAGCGGGGAGTCGAAGAGAAGAAAGTAGTGGAGACGAAGGGGAGAGGGATGGAAGTGTGGAAGGATGATGATGTTGACGACGACGACGACGACAATGGGGACACAGGTCAGATACACACGGACAGACACACACACGCAAACAAGCAGGCAGGCAGGCGAGCACACGCGCGTGCGCAGGTGGATGAATTGGTGGGTGGTGGACGGTCGGGACTTTTTTTTTTTCAGCGGACGGTCGAGTCGTGGTGCGGCGAGCCAGGCAGCATCGAACGGGTGGTGAGTTCGTGGGTGGATGAGGGGAAACGGGGACGGAGACGGAGAGAGGTCGGTGGGCAGCGAGCAGACAGGCAGGCAACGAGTGAATGGATGGGTAGATGGATAGATGGATGGATGGGGGTGGGCAACAACGGTTCAGCGTCGTCTGTCTCTGGTGGGTGTAGTCGGTCAACGAGCGATGGATGGGTGGATGGAACAGAACAGACTGGTCTGGTCGCGGAGCAGGATCCGCAAGGGCAGACGGAGCAGGGAGGGAGCCAATTAATGGCGCAGCCAACGCCCAGAAACGCGGCGGGCGCACGTGGGAAATGGATCAATCAAGGCTTCGTGTATCTCACCAGGGCCCTTGCCGGCTTAGCTTGTCTGCTTTAATATGTCCATGTATGTACCTACCCATCTTCCCTTGGGTCAGCCCGTCCGTCTCACTTGGCCGATGACTCGCGCCGCTTCTTTTTGCAGCCTTTGAATGATTAATTCACCTTTTCCCTTTGCATCTTCTACCTGGTTTGGTTTGAGAGGGGGGAAACGGGCAACGGGGGCACGGGGCACGGAGAAGGGAAGGGGGGGCGCGGTAATAATACGTGATGCTACCACTACCGCTGCCAGTCAACAGCTACCACTGCACACGTTGTACGGTAAGATCCCCCTCTTGGTGATACGTATCATTGTCAGGTAGGATATTGGGTGGGTGCATGGACGGATTGGTGGATTGCAGCATCATGGATCATGGTAGATGGCTACATAGATGCTATGGCCGACGCGGCACGGGATCATCGTTCCTCGATCTGCCAACCCCCTACCTGCCTGCCTGTCTGCTTCATCGCTCCGCTGCCGAAACCAAGGGTGGGCTGTCTTGGAGTCCCATGTTCCCTTGATAGATACATATAGTACATTCAAATGTGTACAGTACAGTGTACAGTGTGTGTGTATGGGTGCATGTACCCAAGCGACAAACGCTCGCATACATGCAAACGGGCACCCCCTCACCTCCTTCTCTTCTCCGTCATGGTCCCCAGCCGGCTGATTCATGCTGTTAACATTTATGCCTCTCCTTCCTCCGACAACCTGCCACTTGACCATTTGCCTCCATGCACCCATTTGCTGCGTGGGCGGCGACGATCCCCCATAATCGCCCGAGACTAAGACTCGTCGCGTGCCCTCCCGCATCTAGTTTCGCCTGCTTTGGACAATGTGGCCTCCCATGTGCTCCAGGCCTGGGATATCCCCTCCCCCCCGTCATGTGATTGATCATGCTACCTGTTCATCAACATTTGCTATGTTCAAATGTTCTGATGAACCCACCCCCGCTTGTCCTGCCAGTGCAGACACTGCTTGCTCCACCAGAGCCCACGCACGTTTTCCCTCTTTGCTGCCCAGACCGACCAACCGACCGACAGACAGATGGACAGACTCCGAACTCCCTCCCCGAGCCTAGCGGCCTCGACACAAGCCCGCTGCTAGCACCAAACCGTGCTCAATGACTCGGCCTACCCACACGCTCGCGGATGCAGCCCTCTGCAGTCGGCCCCCGCACGCGCGCCCCCAGCGCCTCCGATCCCGGGCTGCCGCGCCTTAACAGCTCGCTCTTAATTCCATCTCGGCACCTTATGGTTGATGCTATTGCTTACATGTACCCTGGAACCTTCCTTCTTCACGTCAATTGAAATGATATGATGCCAGCGTCCTTTTGCTCACTCATGTCCGCACAATTTACCATCTTCGCATCTTATTCCCGTCCACAGCATCCCTGCTGTCTAGGCCCACAGCGGCTCGCGTTCCTGATGTGCCCAAAGGGGAATGCGAGGGTGGGCCGTCACACCAGGAGTCACGTTAGTATGATGCCACAGCAGCAGCAGCAGCAGCAAGAGTGGTAGTAGCAGCAAATTAGTACTGTAGTGGTAGTAGCAGTAGCAGCACCATGTACTGTGTGTACATTGCAGTGGGCATACTGGAATGCACCCATGCATTCATTCATTCATTCATCCATCCATCCATGACTGACTGACTGACTGACTGACTGACTGACTGACTGGGTCGTTCCGCCAGTCGGATCTCACCCAACCATTCGCCTGCAACCCACCGCTCTCCTGTCGTCACTCATCAAACACGGTGCGCGGTACAGTGACGCCTGGCTCGCCTTCATGCCCGTCATGCCCGTCCTCGATGCCCATGACGACACTTCAAGCGCTTCCGTGGTTGTTTGGCGACGCAAAACGTCTTCAACGTTTGCGAACGCGAGCCGTGGTAGCCCTCGAGCTAGCCAAACTTTATCGCACCGCTCACATCACATGGTAACATGGCGATTCCAACTCAGCATCGCAACGGCTTTGGGCGCACCAGATGCCGCTCCGACCGTGTGTATGCAGCCGATCAACGCTACCTCTTCACCATGACCACTCTCTGCTTCGGGCATCGACTGTGTCTGCTCGCAGTCTGGCCGTGTTTCTCTCTCGTACTCGCATGTTTCGCCCCCGTCGCTAGTTCACGTCCGGCATCGTACCCCGTTGTGGCCCTCGGATCCAGCCTCTTCACGCCGTGTCTATGCAAAGGCACCCTGTTACGCACATGGCGCGTTGCCCTCGTCACCACCATCCTACCTATCTGTACATGACTTAGCACCAAACAGTGTTCCCAAGCACAAATCCGACAACCGGGTCCACCACCAAGCCTCTGCTCCCCGTCCATGGTGCAACGGCATGCTGGTGTGCTGTGCTGTGGTTGACAAACTCCAACTAGCTAGCTAGCTGGCTAGCTATTGCGTTGCCCTTGTAGCATACCACCTCCTACCCCACATCTACAACCCAATTTACCATTTCATCTCTGTTCGTGAGCACTGTGCGCCGAGCTGCATATCTTGAAACTACGCAGAGAGGGAGCACGACGTCGGTAGCCGGCAAGACGTTCCAGCCATTTGCCAAGCACAAGACTGTCGTGTCTCTTTCCCATCAACTGCCAGTACGAGTATGGTCGTCCGTCCGTCTCCACTCGCCATGTACAATCGACCTCGACATGGTGGAGAGAAGACTAAGCGCCGAACAAGGCCACTCCACCTTCTGCATGCAGGAATCAACCCTCTCTTGGATCTTGGGCGCGGCTTGTCGCACAGTCCACCAACTCTGATTTTTCTTTTTCTTTTCCTGCCTCCAAGCCACCGCATGTCCTGTCCTATAAATCTTATTCACCAAGCCAGCCAGGTGTATCGTAGTGCAGATGGGAGACACGTTCCCAGCGGCATCAGCAACAGCAGCAATCACCGTAGCCGTCACCGTGTTCATTCCAAACGTCAAGCAACCCGTGCAGTGTGCATCAGCGCGCCAAAGCTGGCAGCAGCAGCTGTGTACGACTGTTGAGGTATTACAACCGCGCTGGCGGGAATCTCCTTGTGACAAATCACCCCATAGTTACGCGGTCCAATGTGACATGACTTCCTTCATTCTTGTCGAGTTTTAAAGGCCACAATCTCCACATCTCAGCAGATGGCGGACGGTAGTAATTTAGCCGTCCGTAATCGATAAGGGGTCCAGACGCAGTGGTGCTATGTCAGCCTCGCAGGCTGGCTGACCTGGCTCTGCCTTGAACGTCCAGCGTCGAAACTCCGTGCGTGTGTTGAATTTCACATGCAGAAGGATGACCACCCATGACCCAACTACGCAGCACGGAGTACGCTTCGCTTCGACTCTACGCGTCCAAGACTCGAACATGGCCCTGTTGGAGATCCGGACATGTGGCCTAGATGCGGCAGCTTTGAGTAGCCATCGGGCATTCCCGAGGCAACACTGATGGCATTCAGGGAACCGTGGGCCATGGGAATGTTGATTGATATGCATGCAATGGCAGTGAAACAATTGATGATGCCAGGCCTTGCCACTGGTAGGTCAACACCTCAGGCCCAGCCTGGCCCACGCTGAGATGGGCCTGCCACGTATGCACACACAGTATCGTACGTACCGCATCGCTCGGGTTTCGAGGAAATGGGAGAGCAAAGACAGGCTAAAATGGATACGAAGGAGAGGCAAAGTCCGGCGTCTCCAAGACGTGGCATTGATGATCAGAGCAAAAGTCGCCGACGGTGATTGGCACCCGGTAGCCGCGTCCGTCGCCGCCCGTTTTGCCTCTACCGCCACCATCTCGCTTATCGATCCGTCCGTCTGCGAGTGGCAGGTGGGGGATCACGTTAGTGAGTATCAAATGCAGCCTCAAGGCTTGAAGAAACAAGTCATGTTCCCAAGTTGAGTGCTGTCGCCAGCCGCCTGTGAAAAGTGCCATGTCACGTGTGCGGCCCGCTGCTGCTGGTGCCTGACATTCACATGCACGCGTGCATGCATGCATACATGGAGCGCCCCATATGTTTTTTGTGGCGGGGTAGCTAAGCACACACCGAGAGGCGTGGCGTGGAGGGGCGCAACGCGCCATCATTCAGCAACGCCCCCCGCGAGCTGTACACGCACGATCGATATCATCATTATGGGCATAGATTCAGCGAATGCCTATTTCCCGTTCCTTCAGCTCCCGCGGGAACTGCGTGACCAGGTGCGCCATGTGCAAACTCCCGTGTAGAGCCAGCGGCTGACCGTAGCATCCCAGATATACAACTACGTCTTTTCCATTCCGGACAGCCGCGGCGATCGCGCCCTCCGAATCGAACGTCGCCATCTCAAGCATTTCAAGCCTTCCGTGTCGTCCATCATTCTCGTTCTGCACCACGAGTATTTCCTCTTGAACCGTCAAGTGTGTCGCGAAGCACTCGAGGTGCTGTTCAAAAACCATTCCATATTCCTTAGCGGGGGACCTTATGTGCTCAAACAGCTGCTCGCGCGCATCGAACACAAGGGCGGCCCCTTCAAACAGTACTTGAGATGGATCAAGCAGATCGAGCTCGATTGGGTCACCTTTCCAAACTTGCGCGCCTACCCCCCGGAAAGGAGTGAAGGGAGGGATGAGTGGTGGTGGGAAGCCGACAACCACGAAGTCGACGTTGACTACATACGGGGGGCGCAGTACAGTGGATACTACGATGAGCACGACTATGAAGGCGGTTACTATGATGATAATTTCTATGAGGCTGAAGATGAATCACTGTACCCGAACTGGCCTGAACCTGCGTCGAGGCCGGGGCCCTCGGCGGGTGACGTTTTTGGCTTCTCCTCGCTGTACCCTTTTACCGATCCCTCGAGAGAGCCAGATTATGATGTCGCGGCAACAAATGACATAGAAACTAAACTCGATCTCCTCATCTCCATGGAAGTTACGCCGCTCTTCGATTACCTTGCGACACCCACATTCACCATATCCAGCATTGCCCTCCCACTTTACTTCATTTCCAAACAATCTTATCATGGACGCAACATCTCACGCCCAGGATACGCTCTGCCGCTCAAGATCAGATATTGGGTTCAAGTCTGCGTCCATGCTCTACTCATGCTACACAACTCTTCGACTTCCTTATCATCATCGCCCAATCTTCAGGAAGTCCGCATTAAATACATGCCATGGGATATATGGGCCTCAATGGACCCTACTGATGACCTCTCGCGCATGGTAGACAAGGGCATATGGTTTCGACCTGGCGAGGATCATAACAACGAAAGAGAACGGGAAGGGGAGGCGTTCCGCGCGGTGTGGGCGACCCTACAGGACACATATGGTCTCTGCAAGGGCAAGGATCGGATGGGTCTCCGCGCCGATATAAGATTTGTGAAGTGGGAGGGTGATTTGGATAAGTGGCGTGTTGGGGATGAGCTGGAAGTTGTATTTACAAAGTCGGGGACAATCTCTTGAATAGTAGTTGGCATCTGTAACAAGACGTAGCGCTACGTCTTTATGGGTTTCTGCTCCATTCTCCGTTTACCAGCTTTTTCATAGCTTCGCTCTTGTCGCATTCCTCCACTGTCACCCTCTCTAATGATTTGTAATGCTTGTTGGGTAGATTAATACGCCGCGGTGGTGGTCCAAACTCGGGTTAGCTTGGCTAGTTGACCGCTACGCTGATCGACTTCCACATACACCCAGGCTTACGTATTCTACATAACTACTCTTCACGCCTTGGCTGTTTACGATCGGCTCAATCCATAACCCATCTTTCATCGGGTGTCTGGCATATGGTGTAGGATGGATGATAGACTTGTGCAGTCTTTCTGCTGCATCTGCGGCGGCCCTTTCGAAAACATTACGGACCACCAAGAAGATGTCCGTTTCAAGGTATTTGACACCTTAAAGGTTCGCGCATGGGATCCCAATATGTTGGCAAATGTATAGTGGTTGGACTTCCATGTCGTTCTAGGGCTTCCCGAGTCATTTGCTTCTTTTTCTTTGACGGCCACTGAATCTGCCATCAACTACCCTCGTTCCAAGCGCACAGTTCCAATCTTCCAGACGGCTTCTCATACTAACGGTTCCTGGTTTGATATTGATTCCAAGTACGGCTCTGTTGGGACTGACACAGGTCAAGCTTTTTGGCCGAATGAGAGGGGCGATATGCTCTTCGCTCTCCACTCACATTGCTCGCAGATGATCCAAAAGGTCATAGACTTCCGCCAGCAATGTCCCGAGAAAAATAACCTTGTATCTGCGGGTCCTTCCACTCTACGGCAGTTCTATGATATCATGTTAAAAGCCAGCATCGATAAGCACTCCATTATCGGCATAAAATGGGATGGAGACTACCGAGGAATCAGCGAATTCCGCTATTATCACTACGCTTATGAGTTCGGAGAAGGCGGCAAGCACTTCCTGGTTGACCCTCTTTTGTCTATCGACGTCGCTGGATTTACCAAAGAATTGCTTCAGGGTGTGGAGAAGCCAAGTTCTGCAAGCCACAAATCGATCATCATTTCATCAAACCCTCAAACTCCACCTCCCATCGTACGACACCCGCAAACACCAATTCAACCTACGCCCGCAAGACTCAGTCTCGCATTCTTACCCCCCGAACTCCTCGAGCTCATCACGCTCTATCTACCCCTACCTTGTACGCTCGCCCTCCGGAGCACCTGCCGTCCCCTTCTCTACAAAATTCCTCTTAACCAGACATTCTACCGCACCCACCTTCTCAATAACACCGCTATACCATTTATATGGGACCTGGACTTATCATCAACCAAAGACTTCTCGTCCGCAGAAATGTGTTCGGGCGCAGACGCTGCACGGGACTGGAAGAACACAGTGCGTATACTAACTGACCAAGAGGGGTTTCTCGAGTCTTGGAAGCCGTCCAGGGACGATGATGAAGGAAGCATCAGTGTTGGGAAGGCACCCCAGAATTTGTGGAACCGGGTTAGGATATGGAATATCATTCAAGAAATCTCTGGTGAAGTATCCGATGTACCTATTGCAATGGAGCGCAATAGATGGACTACGTGGTGGAATCTTGGGGTCTAATACTTTCGAATATGATAGAAGCTGTCTTCTTTTCCAGTATTGGACGTTGTCCGGAATGCATTTTTCATGTTCACGGTCACTGACTTCGTGCCTATGTGTTCTTTCTACACAAGGACCTTGTATGGAAAACAACTGATCTGAAATTCCATTGCTGAACTCGGATATATACATACCTAGGTAGCTTTGAAGAAGCGCATCTGTTTGGCTGCTCAAACCATTTTGGCTTAGGCTAGAGGGCTATCGAAATGAATAAACAATATCGCAATTACCAATCGCGATCAACTAGAGTATTATTTTTCCCACTCGGCTATTGATTGCTTTAAGCAGAAGAACTCCCAATGTGGGAATCTACGAGGACGTCGATCTATAGTATTGCGTCTGCTCAATTCATCAGATTAACGGTTAAAGCGGCTTCAAGGCAGCCCTTTTAGCAGAAGCCATTCAACTTTCGATTTTACAACTTGACGTTGCGTTTGGCCGTGCATGATGCTACGGTTACTATCGCCACGTTCACATCCCGGGCCGCTCTGTATATAGTATATATAGTATACAAAGAACTCTCATACTCAGTACCTTCTCAAATAGCATCATACAGTTGTTCACTCCTGTATCATGGCTCTCCGAAATATCCTATGCAGTCTAGCATTTGTTTCATCATCATGTACAGTCATTGCCAAAGAATGTCTGCCAGCTGCAAGCGGTAACGAAACCGGGGATGACTCCCTGGGAATCAACAACGCCATCAAAGAGTGTGGTCAAAACGGTACCATAGTTCTCTCCTCTCCACAGGGATACATGCTTCGTACACCGATTGACCTGTCGCCCTGCAAACACTGCGACGTTCAGGTCGAGAGTCTACTCAAGGTAGGGCCAGGCCAGCCGAGATTTTGGATCGACATCGGCCACTTGATCTATATTGCGAACACAACCGGCGTCCGCCTAAGAAGTGTGACGGGGGATGGTGTTATCGATGGCAATGGGGAAGAGTGGTTTAACAGAACAGAATGGGTGACTACCAAATGTAGCCCTTATACACAACACAACTCAAAGCTCACTGTACTCCAGGTCCCACCGCAATGGAACGGCCCAGCGCTCATTAAAGTCACCAACCAAGCCAACGACATAACCATCCAGAATATTGCCCTCACAAACGCCCAGTCCCGCTACATCCAGCTCCTCGGCAATTCAACCCGCCTCACCCTTTCTAACCTCACTATGCACAGCCGCAACGTTCTCCCCCGCGAAACCGAGACGACGCCCTTTGGCATCGAGACTAGCGAATCTTCCCTCATCACCATCTCGGATGTCCTCATGGACTTTCGCAGCAAAACCAGCCCATCTAGCCCAAACAGCCTCCCCGTAGGTAATTGCGCTGCATTCGACCTCGGCACCCACGACCTCTCCATGCACAATGTCCGCTGCAACAATGTCTGGGGTGGTGCGCTCGTTCAATATGGTTCCGTCTCCGCCTCTCACCCTCCCGACATCACAATGTCCAACCTCCTCATATCGAACTTCACGTTCTCCGGTGTCAAAGCTACGGGTTTCCAGAGCCTCGGTGTATGGGAGCCCAAGTACGTCGCGCGCAATATCTCATGGGATGGCGTTACCGTTTATTCCGGTACACCCGCGGAAATGAATATCTGTTATTACAGAACGCATACGAATACGCCGTATCCGAATACCTGTCCACCGCGGGTCAATACGTTGGTAACGGACTTGTGGTTTAAGAACTTCAGAGGTAAGGTGGGCGTAATGCCTACGGATCCTGGGTGGGGGAATTGGAATAATATTAGTCATGTTGAGGCGCATTTTGAGAATTGGGTAGATGTAGGGGATGGAACTGTTACATAGGGGAAAGCTAACCGTTGAACCTGGATGTCTTCAGTGGAGGACTGGAATTAGGAAGGTTCGGTCGTTGGTGTCCCGCTACAGACCACAGTGTATGAGGAGATATAAACATGTTGCGGGTTTTTACTTGAAAGAGCCTATGTCATGTTAGACTTGGGACCCGAACAATCAACAACACATAAGCCTTCAACCTAGCATGCATACTACTATTTGGGGGAGAGGGACGCATCAACTATCAGAGGACTGTTCCTGGACGGCAGTAAGATTGCATTGTGCTAGTAACTGAACCTATTGCCTCCCAGACACCCGCCTTCTTACGATACAGAGAAGAGATCGGACAAAAAGCGGGCATAAATTCCAGCTCAACCTTTCCGTTAGTATACTACGCAGGTTTGTATATATGTAGAAATGAATCCTTCCGTCTACACAGACATCCTTCAATTTTGCGCTTTACCTCTTCGGGACTCGTGCAGATAAGCAGAGTGCATATTTCAGTATCTAATTAAGTCTACACCAGCATCTTTTATACCTCGATGGTCGAAAGTACATCCAGATTGGCAAGAAGCCATGCTTGATCAACAAATATGACCCCGAGCTCGTATTTGCTGTTGCTGATGGAGCGCACTAAAGATGGACCGATTTCCCGGCGGTGAAGTTCAGCGCAAAACCCAGTGTTGATCTTCGACGGGTCCGGACGAATAATAGCTTCTTCTCTCTCATTCATGGAGTTACGACGGAGCTTAGACAACTTTTTTCAGTCGTTCCTATCACTTTAGTTGGCATGCGGTCATGTCATACTATAGCCTTTGCAAGGAAATAATTACAGGGTAGTTTAGGAGGACTTCACCAGCTTTTCACCGGAAAAGGAATAAGCGGTAGCTGATGGCTTTCGACGACTTGAAACCAGGGAATGGCTCTAAAGACCATGTGCTTATGCCCAACTCCAATAATATTTAAACGGGCCCTCTGGTCATTCCAGGAATTACTCTTACTCTACATTCCAATACCTACGTTGTCTCATACCACAATGCGTCTTTCATATTCTCTGGCGTTTCTCTTCTCAATAGGAGTGGCAATATCTCAGCCAACTCAAAATGACTGCTCTGCTCTGGCAAGCAAAGTTCAGCTCGACTTACCTTTCACCGTCAACTTCGCTCAATATGTGATGCCAAATACGACAATTGATCCTACAGCCGAGGGGACGAACATCACCTGTGCCTCGGGTGCGCCGCCTCCACTTCCTATCCCAATCGCGTTCTGTAGGTTGAGCCTCAGAGTCGAAACGACAGAAAGCAGTGAAATATACATGGAGACCTGGTTACCAGATGGCTGGGAAGGACGAACCTTGACCGTGGGAAATGGTGGTTTGGCTGGTTGTAAGTGACGGTACAACCTGTATGGGAAAGTCTTCGCTGATGTTTGAACTCCAGGCATTCAGTACTCCGATCTTGCAAACGGGGCATCTTTGGGGTTCGCCAGCATCGGCAGCAACAATGGTCACAACGGAACATCTGGTGGAGCCTTCCTCAATCAGCCGGAAGTGGTCAAAGACTTTGCTTCACGCGCAGTGTACACCAGCACTGTAGTAGGCAAGACGATCGCAAAGCAATACTATGGACGTGAGTACGATAAAAGCTACTACATAGGTTGCTCGATGGGTGGCCGTCAAGGCTGGGAGGCTGTACAGAATGCCCCAGAACTATTCGACGGGGTCATCGCTGGAGCCCCTGCAATTAATGCCTACGCACACACTGGCTACTTTGGATACGCCCTCCAAACTCTTGGTTTTAATAGTAGCAGCATCAGTCTTTCTCAGTGGGCTGCTGTTCAAGCCGCAGTATTCGAGCAATGCGATGGTCTTGATGGGGCTCGAGACGGCATTCTTGAAGACCCATCGGCTTGCGAGTTTGACTGGACACCAGTCATCTGCGCTGAAAACTCTGCGTCTCCATGTCTTACCCCAGAACAAGCCAAACAAGCAGCCACTCTATTCGCGCCCATCAGCTTCAACAACACTCCGATTCATCCTGGGTTGCGTCACGGTTTCGAGACCGCCTTTGTTTCCAACGTTTATACCAACCTCGTTCAAACTTGGCTACCAGAGATCTTCCGTTACCTCGTTTACTCAGATATCTCATGGGATCAGACAACATTCACGCTGGAGGATGCTTTGAATGCTATACAATCCAACGCCGGCGAGCTCGGTACCTTCAATGCGCAGATTTCTGCCTTCCGCGATCGTGGGGGGAAGATCCTCCACTGGCACGGACTAGTTGATGAATTTCTCTCGGAAACCATCTCCACTCTGTACTACAACAACGTCCAGAAGGAATTGAACGCGACTGTTGCTGAGCTCGACAATTTTTACAGATACTTCCGACCAAGTGGCGTAGCCCACTGTTTCGGAGGCCCCGGGGCAAACGTCATGGGGCAGTGGGGTCAGATGGGAGCAAGCAATGACCCGGATGACAACATGCTTGTCAGGATTGTAGAATGGGTGGAAAAGGGTCATGCGCCTGAATATGTACGGGGGACGAAGTTCGTCAATGATACAATTGCTCTGGGCAAGCATTTCTCCCGGAAACACTGCAAGTATCCCAAAGTCAACCATTACAGAGGAAATGGCGACGGATTAGATGAAGAGGGCTGGGAGTGTATGTAATCAAAGCGGTACATTTAATTAGATGGTGTCTGCGTCAAATAATAGCCGACACTTTGTTTTGTCAAGGGGCATCTTGATATTCTATGGACCTTCTTCGATTGCATGACACCATGCGCTACCAACTCGTCTCTCTGAAGAAAACAATTGTAATATCACGCAAACAACCAAACTACTTTAAAATGGCGTATAAATATAGTTTGCTTACACTCCGTCCGCCGAACGACATGTTTAGGAGTTTTCATGAACAGTCTAGTTCGGAACCGCAATTTCATGGAAAAAAAAAAAAAAAAAAAAAACACGAACAGATCTCTTGGTTTGCAGCACTGGAGATAATATTGCATGATATCTGTCTTTTATGGCAGCTCTATGGCAGTTCATTGTGCTCTCCACTCCAAGCATTTGTGCCGCATCAAGTACGTGATAAAGCTTGCCAATATCAAGGTTGGGGCAAGGAATGACTACATAAACCTGCAGCACCACTGAGGCCACGCCACAGAAAAATAAATTTTGATATGTAGACTAGAAGTAACAAGACCTTTGGTGATCTCTGTTGTTGGTGCATTGCAAGTGTTCGTGACGCGTCAAAATGCGATGACTACGCAACACAAGTTATTAGTGCATGGTGTTTAGCTTACCGTAGGCATTTCGCATACTCTTTATTCAGTCGTACGAAAGGTAGGGAAGAAAACTGATTAGTTATCATGCTTACTTGGAAGATGGATAATCTCAATGCTGTGTTTCATCCCTGCCAAGACTTTTAAACCTCGAGTTGACATTGTTAGTAATTATTCAAGCGGCAGGGTGCCTGGTCTCAGATCGTGAATTATTAACTTCAGTAATGTCTTCGAGATTGAGTCTACGATTCTCGGAATCATTCCGCTGGCGAGCGATATATAGTACAGGACATAGTTCAAAAGCCTAGATAACAAGTACAATTCAATCATTGCTCCGATCTTCATTCATTATTATCTCACTTCAATTCTCAGGTTTCTTTTTCTGCTAGATTTTCAAAACTGATTGTCGCAAACATGCCACGATTCAACGAAATACTGTGCGCTGCTGCGTCTCTGTCAAACATTTTGTTGACAGTCAACAGCAGCCCACTGCCGAATGGCTTCACTGCCCGTACCTCTTGTCCTGATCTGAATGGGACCTTCTCGATCGAGCAACTGGGCTTGTATCCCGAGAATGTCGACTTTGATGTCAATTCGTGCTTACTTTACATTGGGTAAGGTTTACGTTAGACGCAAACTTGAATGTTACTCTACTGACAACGCGCAAGTGTTTTATTCAATGCAACACTCGGTATTCATGATCCGTACCAGAGCACTACAGAAATCATCTCTTTTCCCGACATAACTGGTACGTATGATTGATAAGTCCGAATACCGACTTCAAATTTCAAACCGTCCCCACTTGGCTGACTATGATGCAGGCAATCCTACCTTTCACCTCAGTGGCGTGGCAACCAATCCTTATACCAACCTTACATCTATTGTTGTGAACGCAGGCGCAGCGTTCGATTCTGGCGGTCAAAATATCGCCGGTACCAACCTTCTCCTGCTCTGGGACCCCGCAACCAAGGAAGAAGTGTACCGGGTCAATCTTACCGAAACAACCCAAGGCATATACGGAGGCTTCCAAGATGTGGAGTTCGATAGCGAAGGCAATGTATACGTTGTCGGCACTTTTCCGTCGAGTATCCTCAGGGTGGAAGATAACGGTGCCAATGTGAACGAATGGTTCAATAGTAACGGGAATCATACTGTTACTGGGTTCCAGCGCTCCCAACGTAACGTAATCGTAACGTAGTAGGCCACATACGGTACGATTACGATGGCGCCCCCCATACTACGATTACTTTACGTCGCCTTTACGAAATTGACGTCGTAAATGCGTCGTAATCTGGGGTATTGTGAGAAATCCTAGTGTTTTGAGCTCTGTTGTCCGTCTGTATGGTGTTTTGAGCTCCGTCGCGCGTCTGTATATAGTCAATAAGCTTGACAATACTACTAGGGACAATACGTCTCCGGATCCAATTCTTCTGGAGTTGAGTCGCCTCTATTACAGCTGGTGACAGTGAGTTGCGGTCACACGTAATTGTACGTTTTGCTGTACTAAAGGCTCTCTCGCAATCGCACGAAGTTGAGGGTATCGAGAGGTGATCCATCGCCATTTTGTAGACAACAGGGTAGCGGTGTTGTCCCTCAATAATCCACCATTTGTATGGATCGTCTAGCAATTTGGAGAGCTCTAGGGACAAGGACGCTGCGCGGAAATCCTCGTCAATGCTATCTAAATACTCATCCAACTGGGATACCCGTTTGTGGCGCTTATACGACTTACGCCCTGTAAAAAGGCTGACGTCAACCGCCATTGTACGCTGTCGCCGAGCGTCGTCGGCGTAGGCGCCTGGGATCTTACGTACAGAGGGCTCGTCGTCGTCGATTTCTATGGTGTTGTTGTCCTCGGCATCCAGGTATTTCTTGAAGACGGCGTGGATAGACGACTCAGCCTTTCTGTGCCAAATCTTGTGGTGTTTCCAGTGCGTTTTGAACCAGAGTAGTCGTAATCGAGGATGTAGAGCCGTCGCGACACAATATAGAGAGAGCGATGGGTAGATTACGAGCTTTTCAAAGTACGTAATAAGCTTCTCCCGCGCCAGGTTGATACCCTGCGTCAAGTACGTAGAGTGCTTAACGCCTTCAATCAAATTGACGTCCTCTGTAAGGACCTCATAGATTTCTTGTAAGTTGACGATCGTCTGCCAGAGACTGCCAAATCCACTCTGGCTAGTGTTGCCCTCCAAGGATTTACAGTTCTCGTAAAACAGCTGTAGCACTTTGATAATGGCGGAGACCTCATCCCAATCGTCACCTGACAGGGCGTCAGTCGCAGCGTCGTAATCGTCGTCAATTGTCGCGGCGTCAGTGCGCAGAGCTTTGAAGTATTTTCGAATCGTCTCTTGAAGCTCCTCGCAGCGCAGGAGCATTAGGTAAACGCTGTGCCATCGTATCCCGCCGTCTTTCACTAAGTTAAGGGTGGCGAACTCGATAAAGCCTGCCTCGTCAAGCACCTCGCGTTGTATGGAGTGGAAAGTGCGACGGCGTTTGTGTGAGTTGCAAATCGAATTCACGAAGTTGTGAAGCTTACCAACAACGCCGTGACGACGATAAAGCTTGTATTGCTCCTGCGGCGATGCCCTGGCCAAATCTTCCTCAAATTTGCTTACGCCGTCGCCGTAAATAAGAGCCTTTGCCAGCAGGTTGAGGATGTGGCCAGCGCAGCGAATTCGGTGGTTGTTATCCATGGAAATATCAGGTTCATTTCCAAGGGCGACGGCGAGGGTGTCGTTATTGGCAGCATTATCGCCCACAAAGCAGTGCAGCTTTCCAGTAATTCGATAATCGCGGAGAACATGTGCGACGATATCAGCCTGGGCAGCGCCCGTGTGGTCTTGAAACAGGGCTTGAAAAGCAATAAGGATGTCGCGTTGTTGGTGTTTCTCATCTATCGTCAGTTAGTATTCAGTCGATTTTTAGTCAATATTCAGGTGCGTTAAAAGCTTCAAAAGTTCCGTCGGCTAATCCCCGGCACTACTCACCTACAAAATGAGCGACAATCCCTAGAAAATCTATATGATTTGGAGAGCTCCATACGTCGCAACTCACGCTGATTTTGCTTTTAGACTGCTGGAGGAGCTTTGAGACTGTCTCCTTTCGATCCGTCAACTTCGAAACCACGTATTTAGATAGGGTGGTGCCGCTACTGGGGAGGGCGCGCAGCAGGGCAGTTCGATTCCAGGTCATAAGGCCCCTCGTCGAAGCGTCAGCTCCGAGCTTGAAGCTCAAATCGTTCAACACCACCCAGTCAACCAACGCCGACAAAAGCTCCTCCTCCTGCCAGGGAGCGTGATTGACAATTGACGAGACACCAGCGACGCTGGGCGTACTGGGCGTACTATTGGCAAGACTATGGCCTGCGGCATCCCATGGATTTGAGGGCACTGGGGCTTGTGGCATCAACCCTACGTCAGGATCAATTCGGTGAGCGTTTTTCAGGTGAGTTTTTATATGGTTATAGCCATCAACAATCCAGCAACACCTCTGTTTCTTTTGTAGGTGACACTCACTACAAAGAAACAGGATACAGGCTTTCAGGTTGAGATCGCCGCCATATTCGAGCTCAACGCCGTAACGCCAAATTGTCGCCATCCTACGTCTCCCCGCTAGTTGGGCGTTGCTCTTCACCCGACGCTGAACAAGCTCTCTCTGGATGGCGACGCCTTTTGTAGTTGCGAGCCTATCCCAGTCAATATCCAGTTCAACACCAAGAGGGCCCTCGACGCTCTCTCTGGGCGACAAATACGTGGGATCCTCATACAAAGGACGCCCAGCCATGGCGATAGCTGCCCTCTTTGACCCGGCATGGTGATAGGGCTCATACTCGGTGGCGAAGCTCGCCTGCGACGACGACTGCGTAGAGAGCTGAGAGTTACGGGTAACGTAGTTATCCATGGCAATTACAACAAAAGGATGCGTACAGCAACACCAGGCGTAGAGAGCTGACATAATTTATTGTAGAAATCTCTGCTCTGCAGTGTCACGATACCTTACTGTTTCAGTCGTAAAACGTGACCGAATCGGGCCAGGCGATTTTCAACACCAAGGATTTGACGATACCAGCCAATAAACGCCTTTTCGCCAGCCTCACGTGTTTTCATTCGTATTTACGACGTGAAGGTTGAAAAAACGCTACGATTACGGCGACTTTACGACCTCCAAAACAGCCCTACGATTACGCCAACTTTACGACTACGAAATCGTAAATACGCCGTACACTACGTTACGTTGGTTACGCTGCTGGGTTCCAGGGACTTGCAGCTGCCGGCGATATTCTACTTGCCAACGATAACGCACTCTCTTCGAACGGATCGCTGGTTAAGTTTGATATGACGGCTTCGAAGGGACTACCCACTGTTGTGCCGATCAATCCACCTAGGTCGATCAAGGGTTCAGATGCAATATGTGAGTCTTCCTCCTATCCGCTGTATATCTCGTACATCTAGGGGTATTGCATACGATATGATTCCGCTAGAGAGCTTGATCAGCTCCTCTAGATGGAAAAACATATTAGGCTATAACGCTGACAGCACTGTTCAGATCTTCCCCCCAAATACTCTAACACCGTTCTCCTCCTAGCCGTACCAGCCAGTGGTGTAGAAGTCCTGAGAAGCAAGGATGGCTTGTGGAACACAGCTGAAGGGCTTGGACTGGTCAGTAATGGCGTGCCGGCCGCTAATGGAGGGAACGTGACTGCGGTTGTGCAGATAGGCAGCAGGATTTATATGAACGAAGAGTTCTTTGGCGACAGTCAACCAGGGAATAGATCCGTGTTTCCCTGTGTAGATATCACGGAGGATGTGGAGAGATTGTTACTGGATTGTTGATAGACTCGTAGCACGACGGGCTGACTTCGTTTTCATCTGCCGCGAATATGAATATTGATCGAAGAAGACGTCGAGGGGTAGTTTTAAATATAGAGGATCTGAAAGATGCACTAAGGCGTTTTCTTATAGACCAAGGCCAGAATAATAGCCATGTATAGTTTGACCTGCCGCTCTTATATATACAGTAACAATCTTAGTGAAAAGAAAACCCTTATGAAAATGGTCGTTGTGGCAATTAGTAATTGTGTCGTCCTTCATGACAAGATGAATCATTTTCTGCAAAACTATCCTTGAATAGCCTGCCAATTCCGCATGTGCATGGACCGGGCTGAGATAGATCAACTAAAAGTTAAATGTTATCTTCAAAAATGTCTCTAGGTAGTGTCCTTGGTAATTCATGAACATGCTGAGGAATATAAATACACGTCTTGTGAAAACCTAGTCTATACCCTATATAATTGAGAGTCGGTCCATAACAAACAGTGACCCCGAATCTAAGATTTGAATACTCTACACATGTACTGTCTTTCATGAAAGAATCAGTTGATACCCTCAAGAAGTTTATCCATATCCCCATCAAGAATTACGGTAACTTTCTCGCAGACACTGGGGTCGCATATCTCCTCATATGCCTGATTTGTGATTTATTAGATACCCTGAGCTTTTGCTGACACGAAGAAGAACTTACGATCAGTTTACCGGGTCTGTTTGTACAATCATCCCTCAAGGGGATACGACGGATGATGGCCTCACCGAACGAATCGGGACCCCAGTTAAAAACTGTTGGGGCATTGGGTGCCGATTTTTGAAATTGATACAGATTATCTAGGCAATATGCTGTCAGAGAGGATTGATTGTCTGAGATATTAGAGGGAAGCTACCTTCAAACACCCTGGTGGCTGTCGCGTTTCCATAGCCTCGGAGACCCATTCCTTGGGCATCAACATCCCACCTTGTGCCTTTCATTCGGTCGGCGATGTTGGAGACGGGCTGTTCGGGACCTTGGAAAAGAACTAGATAGCTAATGAGACCACACGTCTACAACTGATAAGTGCTTGCTTGTGAACTTACCGCGGACATTGTAGCCAGCTTTGATCAGACTGGCGGTACCGTTCCTCAAGCGTGGATCAACCTCAGCACCTTGAAGACCCTGGGCAAGCACATAGGGATGATCTAGAGTCATAGGTACAAAATCAGTTTCGTTCTTGCAAACATGTCTCGGTGGCAGTGTGCAGAGTTGTTAACAACAGGTGGTGTCTTGGGCCGCGATCGGTGTACATCTAGATTATAGTATGCTCTATTTCAATTCCATATCGATGGGAGATGTTGTTTCGAATAAAGGAGATGTCGCATCGTCGTGGTTCAAACTACCTGGGACATACGTACATGCAGTGAAGCCACTATGCATAATGTCAGATCGGATTTTCGGCCTCCAGATTTGAGAGGATATAACTTACGTATAGAAGACATTGACCTCTCCACAGGTCACATTGGTGGGGAATTTTGGGCCTGCCCCAGGTAGGAAGGGAAGCCCTTGGGGGTGTGGCAAAGCAACAGCACCCCCGATGAACGCCAGAATTGCCGAGTAGTTGGTGAACATCATTGTCTGCAGATGTACGAGAGTAAGAAGTGGAGGATATTTGTAGTCGATTGTAGTTTGAGTGGGTTCTGGTGAATACGAAAACTTGTGAATTGGGAAAACCTGTGAATGAGAGAGACCTGTGAATATGAAAGACCCGATGCGTAGCTTTACCGGCTACTTTTATATGCTTTGACGGATGTAAAATTCAGAGCAAGCATAATACCCGGTAATGACTACATCGTTGTCTGCTATGAAGGTTGCCTCCCTTGAAACTTCCCTTTGACATGGACCAACTACAGAGGCCTTGTTAGCCGCCTCTCGTACGTACAAAATGATGGACGGGAAGAGCCTTATAAATCCGCATTTACTCTGTGTAACTCTGTATAATTACCACAAAGGCGCAATCTTGCGAATGCGAGTAAATCTTCCAAGCATTTAGAAGCAACGGATCTTATTCGTTGTATGGAAATTACAGAATCTCGACTGGATGTCGTATCAAGGGTACACGTGATGTTTTCCAATATTTCTGTGAATGTGATCCTAGCGTTAAAATTATTTGCGCGTACGAGAGCCGTCGTAAGCCGCAGTTCAGTGACGTTTCGAAATGTCAGATGCGTTGGTTGGTTGTGGATCAATGCGGTTTCGTGCATCAAGCGGAGCGGCAATTATTGCACCCAGTGATAGATCGTCATTGTTTCGAGGTTTAATATTACTTGCCACCTGAGCCGGCCCTTTCTATAAATGCCGTAGAATTCTGCGTACAATAGGCATGCCGTTGCTTTTAGTCACATGAGAGGGTAGCTATGACATATAAGTATAAGTCTTAAAAGTAACAAGAGCTACTAGACATCCGTAGAGCCCCAAAACTACTATGCAGCTACGTTTCCTTGGTTTGCAGAGCTCTTTCTACCTAGATGCTATACTTGTTTCAGTACGCCTGCTATACAGCTAACATACATGGTGTGCCTATTGAATCCTAGGATTCTACAATGTGTAGTGGTGTCGTGGGGTGTTCGTGCATTTGCTTATCGTCTGGACCGGGTATTTACGAAACATCGTTGGTAGAACGGGGAAAGCTTACCTTGGCTGTGCAACTCCGATGTGGTCATATCCTCGATTGTTTCATAAGCCCGAATACTTTGTCTGCCGTAACGAATGGAAAGCGATATAATTGCACCTAGGAGAGACTTTCACACCTACATAGAACCATGCATCAACCACAGAGTAACAGAAATTCATTTACTCATATCGTACAAACAGATTGTTCAACCATCGGTCAGTCGACTAACGCATTAGCTTAATCAGATATAGCGTATCTTCGCGATGAAACGGCAGCCCTATCTATGAAAACTGCGCGGTTACAGGTATTGATGAAAATGGCTTGAATTTGGTTGGTCGATCTATCATCATACTTCTGGATATAGTTCTCTGTTTACCTCGGGGAAGGTGTGACACAAGACCTAAGTCCTTGATATATGCTTGCTGCCTCTCGGGCGAGAGAACCCTGCCGGAACATCTATTTGGCCAATCTTTGGGCACATCTTCTCATCAATCAATAGGAGGGCAGCCTTTACTTCAAGGCTTACAAAGCTCAAGCAAGAAATTTCATTGTCCGCTCTGCATGGGCAGTCTGTGACGAAATTATGTCGGCCAATAAGAGATTCCTCAATCATGGTTTCGGTAGTGTTCTCGAACATATTCAGCGCGATATCAGTGGCGCTCCGCGTACATATAGCTAACTATTTCTAGCAGAGACGACGGCATGACTTCGAGGACGTCTAGTAGGTCCGCGCGAGTGCTTTTATGAAAGCCGGTCAGGCAACCCACTGTGAAAGTGGCAAAAAACTCAGCATTTTATGGTAGGACTGTGCTGGGGTAAGATATAGGGATACAGTGCACGATGGTTTGCGACATTGACGGCGTTTTTGGGACTAGTTGACGGCTGTGTTCACGGGTTAAAAAAGAAACTTGTTGACTCACCAGAACTTAGTTCCAGTTGGGTTGCCAGTGATGAAAACCTTCCAAATTATCAGGAAGCGGCGAAGGTATTTTTCGCAAGTTCTGCGATGATTTTGGAAGGACAATCGGTCGCAGGGTATGCCACGTAAAGTAGCAGCAAGGGTCAGGTTCAGTGAAGACTATGGTTGAGATCACTCAGCATATACAATATACCCCATTAACTTCTGTAATGCTACTCGACGTCAGGTCGTGGTCGTCCTTTGCCAGTCGCTGAACCTTTTGGGATCCAGACCGCTAATATTC
Source organism: Periconia digitata (assembly GCA_948474695.1). Taxonomy (NCBI): domain Eukaryota; kingdom Fungi; phylum Ascomycota; class Dothideomycetes; order Pleosporales; family Periconiaceae; genus Periconia; species Periconia digitata. The sequence goes on from CAOQHR010000003.1 coordinate 411,189, forward strand.
TTAGTACTATCAGCACAAAAAAATGTTCGATAGATGAGCCACTACATTATCTTTGTAGGGTAAATTGAAAATCTGTCGAGTTACATATTATGCGCCTTCGCAAGAACTTATTGTCGAATATTTCGAGCTCAAGTACTTCGAGATATTTGGGAAGGCTTATAGGCAATGCATCAACACATAAGTTTGATCCAAGTAGCGCTGCGTAACTACAAGTGATAGACACTATGTAGATGCTGGAGGGACAGTTATATGCGCTAAAATTAACTACTGGTTGAAAGGTCACGGAAGTCAAATGAGTACACGTGCCTACAATCCAACTGAGATGGGTCTGCATTGTGGAAGACCGAGGGGCGAGGTCTGATAAATAGTCGGAGAAGGCAAAGAAGGCAATCAACCACCCTACGGAATATGCACTCCCCTGCGCATCTTACATGTAGCGAACCTCCCAGCACCTCTGCTGACAATCACTTCGAATAGTCTTCCCAGATTGAGGTTTGATTTGAACTCTTTCGGGGGAATTAACGGTACGACGTGAAGTGCGATTTTCCATGCAAGGCCTTAAAGACTCAGAAACCCGAGAGCATTTAATACTTACCGAATCCGAATTATTTTACCACCGCATTTCCTTTTCGTAGTTCAGTCGGGGTCAACTGAGAATTTTCAAGGCTGCTAAACGAGACACTATTGTGGGGCGTGTCTTGTTCCGCGAAGAGGCCTAATATCCCTAGCCACGTTAGAAAATTATACATCAACTGGAGTCTGAAGATGCAAAGCGCTCATGGTCCTTCACTTCACTCAGATACCCCGGCACCGCACTGTATCATCAAACACACCGAAAATCCCCTCAAAATATGAGCGCTAATTGTATTATAATTCGAATACAATGCAAGATGGAAACATAGATCCCAAAGCGACATCGGTCTTGTTGATCATGTTACGGATAAGCCTGAATATGAGACCCTCGTAGTTCCCGATATTTTATAACAATTTCCTGGCGCTACGGAGCCTTTCTCGACTTTTGGTTTGCGGATTCCGGGAACAAGTGACGGGTAAGCGTGCCTTCTGTTTAGGAACTGCGAAGAAAAACACGAGCAAGTCAACATCGGTAGAAGTCTGTTCGTTAAGACCTCTTCGTCCTGCTTAATTAGATGCATCATCTGAATTCAGGCACGAAAGCTGGGGTGTGCGAAGTGGAGAATGCTATGCGTACAAACCACCTTTAGGGCTGACTCTGGCTGCACGATAGCCTCGTTCGACCGGTAGACCCAATATGAAGCTTCAAGTGACATTCAGCTCCCTACGGCCTTCATCTTCTCGGGGATTTACCACAGAAATTCCAACAATCACCCAAGTCAACCTGTCGATAGCGCTAGAATCATCACATCAAGACCTATTGCTACGTTTCTGGGCTCCAACATTACAAGAATTGCACAGCCGTCCTGATATCTATAAAAGGTTCTGGCTTTCTCCCCGTATTTCATCATTCACTCTTCGAAGCAAATCATTCATTACCTCCCCATTCACTCATTTGAAACTCTTATCCACACTTCAACGTTCATTACCCGGCTACTACAACAAAACCTGATCAAGATTCAAATCATTCTTTCAACATGCAGCTCACCCAGATATTTTCTATCATCACCTTTGTGCCATTCTTGGCCCTCGCGAACCCAGTTGCTATCGACAATAGCGCTATCCTCGTTCGCCGTGGAGGCAAGGACTTCTGCGGGTCCGATCTGAAAGCAGTCGGTCAGGCCTGCTCTTTCGGCAGTAGCGAGACCCAACCACATGCCTGTGATATCAACAATGAAACCCATGTTGTAAGTCTTTCCAATTGATGAAGAAGAGCACCAATCACTAATGAGGGTAAAAGCTGGAATGCCGAGATGGAAAGTGGGCTGTCGACCACAGTTGCCCCGTGAACAAATCGTGCAAGTGTAACAGGGGTACTCCTCTGAAGGGTGACCTTGTCTGCAGATAATTTGACGAAGATTTGCCGATTATGAAGTACAGTGGAGGGGAAAGTTCTGTTTTTCATTCGTCTCACTATAGTCACTCATTTAACACATTGCTTGCTTTCAGTTGAGAGTCAATATCAATTCTTTATTACTCATCAGAGTATTAAATACCTCCTCAAACTTGCGCGAGGTGCGAATCCCCGGATCGGATCCTCATAACAATGTTTAAGCTCAGCGCAGTGGCAGCTGTTGCCCTCTCGACAACTACCACATTTGAGTGGTTTTCTGAGCATCATGGTCAATATATCCGACACAACACACGTAGCTACCATGTTGAAAAGTTTCAAGTCTAACGCAGTCCTGGTAGCCCAAAAAAAACAAAAAATTCTCAGCTCAACATTGCAACAATACTTGCAAGCAATGAGCATGCGCAGAAGCTTTTATTACTGTAATCCCATACGATGCTACAATCTACGGGTGACTCGCACCACTTATAGTAAACAGAATTCGACCGACTACGATATTATCACTCGCAGATGATGAATTCAAAATTGTGTGCACTATCATGACGCGAACCGGTGCGCTGTGACCAGAGCGAAGAATGCGGTGGGATCATAAGGATCATCAATAGTCAACGACGCCACCAAGATTAACACATTCATGGTCGTTTATTGCGGCCAATATTTTCTCTACATTTTAATGCGTATATTATTATAAACCATATTACAGAATCACTGGAAGACAACACGCAATCGCCATTCGGCTTCGCTTTCATTGCTTCGCCCTCTCTTTGAGGTCCCAGGGTTGAGTGTAAGGAAAGGTGTCAAAATAATAGCCAAAGATTGAGTAGATTCCCATATATGTTTGTTCTTGATCTGTGTTGGCGTAGGAACGCTATTTAGTGGGTCGTTGTAGTAAAGTAGACGAGTTTGATTTTGAGTGCGTATCATGCACCCATATGACAGTAAACGTTACAGCAAGGTAGGACAAGCTTAGTGGCAATAGCCATTCGTTTAGTATCTAGTCATGTATCTGAAGCTATTCCATGTGTAGCTGGTGAGCACAAATATTCATGACCTTGAGTGTAGCCATGGCTGACATCTTAAGCCAGGTTGATCAAAGACCATAACTACACTGTGTTCTTCCACCACCTCCTCTTACTCGCCATCGGAACCGGCATCATCAACCACGTCGAACCATTTACCGGTCCTCTCACAGAACCATTCGCCATTTGGATGGTAGCGCCTAAAGCGTGGATCAACGTTAGCAGGATGAGTCGCACGTCGTCGCGATCCGTACGGCCGGGAACGATCACGTTCATTAGGGTAATGATCTCCGTGTTCTCCCCGAAAAGCGTGTGAGCGGGATGTGTGGTGCATATCAGGGTGTGGCTGGCCATTGACGAAGTGCGTAGTTTCAGACACCCAGCCCGGACCGGATTGTCGAATAGTTCTAGGGCGTCCAGCATCTGCTGATTGATTGAAGGGAGGTCTACCGAAGGAAGGTCTACCAAAGGGAGAACCTCCGAATGGTGCGTCTCCGAATGGAGAATCTCGGAACAAGGAAGGACCAACGAAGCCAGAAGGAAAGATGTCAGGTATATCAGATCCGAATTCAACATCGCGAGGGTGCATCATTGGGTGGTGGGACCTAGCTAGGCGCAGAGGGTCGTAGTTTTGGCTAGTATCCGCCCTAGGCTGTTCGTATCGAGTTTCACGAGGGATTCCATAACGATGGGATCCGGCGTGATCCTGGTGAGCTTGACGCATGCGTGCATCTTGAGCATAAGCGCGAGCCTCACGATACAGTTGCAAAGGGTCGCGTGGGCGCGATCTACTAGAGAAATCGCCACCAGAACGCGATGGCCCAGTATTGAAGCTACGCCAGCGGTTGGGATCACGGGGATACATTGTGTTGATACCCAGGTATGAAGGGGTTGATTTTTTGAGGGTAGAAAGTTTGCCTGGAAGGTGAAGGATCTTGGTTTCAAGTGCTGAACAGGACTTATATTTCACCTCGAGTATAGCTAGGTGTGTGTGAAAACGTGCATTTCGACGCTAATGGTTGTAGTCTGAGAGCGTTAGCAATGTTTTCTAGAGTGATTACACTGTGAATGTACATGTAACCGAACCTTTCACAATGCCGAATTCCAACATCGGACAAAGTTCATCAAGTAGTCACTCGTTCAAGTTCATGTTTACTACGGAGAAGGTTCTGTAAGAATATCGACTTAAGATAGAACTGGCCATATATCTTTGGTCACCAACCTGGCTTGAAAATAATAGCCAAAAGCAGTAGATATATGTGCTGCATCAAATCTGTGATAAATCATACCAAATTCAACAAGAGTCATTCCAATTTTCCCGGGACAGTAGAATGGTACAAGGACATAGGGAGATGCTTGATACGCGTCGATCTCATTTTGTATCATGGATCTGTAGTGTCAGATCTCAAGATATTGAGCCCCCCGAGTGGATTTGCGGGACACAACGTGAAGCCATTGATCTTGGGACGTTCAATGGCAGACAGAGAGCATTCGCGTACCAGAGCCATCAGGCTATAGTTGTTGTGTATGGTGGGTTAGTCCCAAAAAGGCAATAGTGACGTCAAGACGCTAAGATGCCCTTATCAAAGCTAAATGAAGGGAGTCGGGACCTGCAGCGAGACAGAATTAGTATAGCAAGACGTTGAGCCGAGATAGGCACCACGCATACATACCCACACCTACTAGGCTTCTGGTATGCCGCGTCACACCTTGTACTGCATCACATGTCTGCCCCACGCACCTACATCTGCACGAATCAAACGAAACAATGGTACCAATATGTCAGCGCTACGCCGTACACAGCCACGTAGTACCCCTACAGTAAAATCCACATTCATAGGCATAGGCATACATATACCTAGGTATGGACACAAGACTCTATCCATATATCAGAGAACCATTGGAAGACTTCACCCTAAGAAGTCACGCCTGTCTGATACCACATCTAAAGATGCCTGCTTATGCCCGTTCTTCCAACAACGAGAAATTGTTCACGCGTCCCTTGGGAGTCAACGAAAAATATATACATATCGTTTCGAAGTTAACACCGTCACCTGAGCGCAGAGGCTGGTACATCAACTCCTTTGCTACACTCAAACCACGAGGTACCCTTACTTGCAGCTCGCTCCCCGCCATCCTCCGCAAAGCCTGGTGCCATCTTCGGTATCAACAGCCTAGCATCGCAGCATATCTCACTGCTGACGAGCAAAATCTTGCATACGATGTGCCCGACGCGAAAGATCGGGAAGAGTGGTTGAGTCAAAGTTTCATTGTCGACAGAGAGTCTGAGAATGCTCGAGCAGTCATACGATCGCCAAGAATCCCCTTGTACTGGACTTGCACCTTTGTCGAGAAATCACAAGAGGTTTTATGCTATACAGCGCATTGGCGTAGCGACGGCATAGGAGCCCTGCAACTTCTCGATTCTCTCTTTGCTCTCGTTGCCAATGCCGGACTGCAGGACCCAGAAGAATTACCATGGGGCGAGGAAGTTGGCAGGCTGGCGCTCAACATTGAGGACATCGCAGAAGTTCCAGTAGATGCCAATGCCGAACACACACAATTCGCAAAAAAGTGTTTAGAGACCTTCGCGCTGACGGAGGGCGCGGTCGGAATTCCTTACCTGGATGCGGAAATGCCTGGGGGAACGCAGCTTGCGCGTACCACTTTTTCTGAGGAGACTACAAAGAAGGTGATAGCAAAGTGTAAAGAGAAGGGGTTCAGTGTTACCTCCGCAGTCAACGCCTCCGTTGCAGCCACCAACTGGTCTTTTGCAGCCGCCGATCGAAAGAATCAGCACTACACTTCTACGGCACGCTTCAGTTTCAAGCCATATATTCCCTCGCCGTACAATGGCCCCGCTTACGCTTCCGCTTTATTAACTACAGGCTGGATGATATCAGTATCCCCCGATCAGTCATGGGAAGACCATGCTCGATACTATCATACCATATACAAAGCTGGTTTATCTCGCAAGTTCATTGATTCGTATCGCGTATATGCAGGGGCTATCTGTGACGCAGTCGCGCAAGCCCCCAAAGTAGTGAGTGCTGCGGCTGAAGTCGACATCAGCAGTCTCGGAATAGTTGAGAAGTATCTGGAGAGAGATTATGGAAGTGGCGATTGGGGACTAGAGATCCTCGATGTTGGCGAGGGCGTTGAGACTTTAGGACGTTCTTCAGGGCTCTTTGTGTGGACATTCGGAGATCGACTGGTATTTAGTTTGGCTTTCAACGAGCGATTCCATGAAATGGAGCAGATGGAGGCATTTGTGAAAGCAGTCGAAGAGAACTTGGTAAGGGAATTGTTGATAGATTGATGCAATAAGCATTATGCACATGATCCTGAAACTCATCCGTGCCTCGCAGCGAACACAGCTTTGACTTGCACGGAGTTGATGAAATTTTGCACAGATGAAATTTTTGCTATTTGGTGTTATGCCGCAACGTGATACTGACTTGAATTTGCATGGCTTGCACATGAGACGCAATTACCTATATACACCATCGCCAGTGGCCAGAAGCATTATATTGATCTCACGCTATTACTTCTTATGAAGAATTATCCTCATTCGGAAAATCGCATTGGAACTGTTTATCGACTGGCGAAAAAAAAAAAGGTTTTTCTGGATCGCGTTTCAGAGATGGACATGCGTGGGTACGGCATGAATAGAACTTTCGCCGTACGGTTGCTTCAATTTCGCGTATATCGTATCGTTGGATTCATCCGGTAAGCAGCACATGTGCCCACATACATGCACCGACCTATTTACCAATCTGTGGCAGCCGCTTTTATGGGGCCGTTATGAGGGCGGTTTCACTTATATCCTGTCAACTTTGCCCTGATACAATTGCAGCCCAACAGCGTTTCATCAGGCGTAATGTGCAGAGATTTCCAAATGTCAATTACTATTATTGTATGTAAGCCGGCCTCGCTGCCGCGAGGTTATACAGAGATACTATGCTACTTCGGCATATCGGACGAATGTTTTGGAGGCGGTTGAGGGGGCTGCGATAGTGGTAGCTCCATTGAATCTCTTTGGTCTTGAGATCGCGATTTGAATGATTGGAGCTGTATCCGCGCTGTAGACAGAGGGGATGGGAAACTCTTTTTATTCGCCCGCGATGATGGTTCATTCGAGCGAGGGTATGCTGAGCGCCTCGTAGAATCGTCGTGTGTGAAGAGGCTGCGCAGAGAGCCTATGCATGCAACGATGATGGCTAAGAGTGTTAGCAAGCCGGATATCATGTCTCTCTAATTCAGGATCCCGGGACCAAAACCACATACCAATTTCCGCTTCAATGTGTACTAACCAGCCAAGCCATTTCAACTGAAAATCTTTGTCCTTTATCATGCCTCTGGTTCCAATAACGCAACGGACAATGGATACGATGATTGTAATTACCTCCAAAGAGAAAAGCGCATAAAGAATCACTTTCTTCTTTCTTTGGAGCTGTCTGATATTTGAAAGTATGACGAACGGTATGACAAGTACTGTAGAGGTTATAAGCAAGTACCCATTAAAATACACCCGAGAGCTTACTAAGGATGTCCGTCAAGGTAATCAAGCCAGTTGCCACACTGAATGAAATGGGCCTCCCCTTGATTACACCGGGGTCTCGCTCACACAATGTCAACCCCTTCTGTGCCCAGCACTTGTAAGGATTTACTCCCCATACTCCGATGTAAGCCATGATATTAATGGTCAAGGCGACTATCCAGTAGTTCCTCAGGCGGCGCATTGAGGTCGGAATTAAACGCTTGAAGAAGATCAAGAATGAAACTTTGACAGCCCAGAGCGCATTGTAGAAGAAGAACTGACCGATCGGTCGACTAAGAAAGACATTGGTCTCGCCGACACTCAGTAACTTTCCGTGGTTGATCGACATGTGATTTGCTACCTAGAGTCATAGAAATAGAGTCAGTGGAGTTCGAAAAGACGAGTGCCAGTGGCTCACTGTAGTCGCGCATCCCGTCGAAAGGTGCTCTTGGTGCTACTGAACACACGGGTTATACGTACGGCGAGTGGAATCGCATTTGCCCAAGCAAATATAACCCAGAAATCATCCCAATACAATTGCTTGAATCTTCGATACCTTGCGAAGACTTTACCACCCAACACGACCGTGGACAAAATCGCCATGAGCCATATAGATGCCTGTTTCGTGGTGAGTTACTAGAACAGTCGAAACGTATAGCTTCTCTACTGACTATCAGCGCTTTGTCCTGTCCTCGTTCATCTCGAAGAACTAGCTTGAACATAGTTCGGCAGGAGAGCAAAAAGCAATGTGGAAGTTAAAGATCATGAGGTTTCGCAAACCTACCAAGAACGCGGGGCTTCTAATCTCCGCTTTTAATGAGCATTAGTTCATAACGAGATAAAGCTGGGTCTGAGCGGGCGATGCCATACATTTAGGGGGAGATCGCCGGGGTTAGATACTGGTGTTGGGCGCGCAAAAGTGATTGGGTGCGTATTGCTTCTTTTTCGGACTTTCTGGCATTTCTCGTTTGGTGTCAAGCAAAGATTGGAGGGTTATACGATACGGGACGGATGGGTACGGACCTCTAACCCAACGAAGCGAAGGATTCACGCATCTTCGTCTTGCGGAGGTAATACGCCGGTAGGTCCGCGCGATTCAGAATACTTATCGGTTCGCAACAATCTATCGTGCATACAACAATTACATTGGGACCAGTCTTCGTTCAACTACACTATATTTGGGTTGGGGGCGTTGGCTATGAGCAGCTCGGTCGCTATGATTTTGAGAAGCCTCTCCATGCGTGCTACTTTAGTTTCGGCCTCAAAGATAAGACATTGACTGTTGTCAGATGGCAGCAACCATGTCGAACTCTCGGTTAGTCTTGATGTCCGTCGGTCTTGAACGACTTCAAAACACGTGGAGACAGAGCTGAGATGATTATGCCCGTCGCTACGGGTCTTGGCTGCATGGTATTGCTACCTCCACAATTCCCGCGGTAAATCTGAGCCACTCTACGCTTGATCCAAAGTGGTGGTTTTTGGCGGTGGCAAATGCCAACAGCAGGTTGTCTACACTTTCACTTCTATCATTTGGGTATTACGCGGGTTGATGAGATCTGAGAAGAGTCCAAGGAGTGCCTCTACGCTTTTGGAACATGATTCAATGACTGAATTGCACCGAGAATATGAATGGTTCGGGCTATACACCGAAGACGATGGTGGGCGATAATCATACCGAGCAGTGTGTCATTTACTGTCGAGAAAGCCTGGGCTGCGCGCACGCTAAGAGTAAAAAGATTCACGTGAAGCTTTGAAGGTATGAAATATGGATCTGCATTACCCCTTTGTTTTCGACATAAATGCTATCGATCAATGCAAACTGTGATTTTGGTCAAACTCGTAAGTTGATTAGGCTGAGTTGTGTGTAGGTTCGTGTTAGACAATGACCCTACGTCTCTGTTTTGCTCTATCTTATTGATCGCGATGGCCTTGACTCCTCAACGTCTGCTTCTTGCAGGCCAACATTGTGTTCCATTCCCTCATAGCAACTTCTCATATCAGAGCTCAAGTTTGGGTGCTTCTCTATCCCCTGTCACTTCTGCTTAACAATAACCCAGTTCAACGGTAACAGCCCCATGTACTACCTCTGAGTGCACACCTCATCCGATCGCAATGGCCTCATATCAGCGCAAGTACCCTCCTACGAACATTGCTTTCAGACGGGCACTAACTTATCTAGGATAGCACGCTAAAGCATGTCATTGACAACGTGCACATGTGGAGATGCTGCATGCTTGCCATATGGGAGTGCAATAAGGTGAACGTAGATGCTAGCCGCATGCATTCAATGCTAGAATGTAATCTACAATCCTCTACCCCGTCGAGGGTAAAAGGCGGATGGAGTTTGGTGAGCTTCTTCAATCTAAAATCGCTACTACACATAGATATTTTGGCCGGCTCACGTATTGACATTATCGAGCAGCATAATATATGGAGATGTATACAAACCTTGCAAGTCCTATCTGGGATGGAGCATCGCAACGGTCTCAAGATCGAGCCAAAGAGTAAGGCGGTTTGTTCATTCTCGCCGAGATTGTATTACTAGTACCGTCTGGCTTATGATGTTACAAGCAGGGGTTACGTTCAGTGGCCAATGACGCATGCAATGCTGCATGACCTTCAGAGTTCCTATTGGTTCTGGTAGAAGATGTAAACACCGTGACTCAGGTAGTCTAAAGACTCGTGCGTCAATTCACCTATTACATGTGAAAAGTGGCTACATAAGCACAAGGGTGATCACAGTCCTAATTCGTCTACTGTTATGCCCAGATCCGGTCGAAAGGCTACATATTTCAGGCAACCACAGCGCTCCATCCATCTCCCCTCCACACCAAGCACCAGCTCGTTTGCAAGTTTGCCAAAAGTATCAGAACCACAGCACTCATCGATTCGAAAAGGAAAGAAAAGAAAAGATGCCTGTCACAATCAAAGTAGCGCAGCACGATGCTAGGCCGTTCGGCAAGTGGGAGGGGTCGGCGGGAGTAAAATCCTCACAACAAGTCCTCGAAACCATCGCGCACAAGGACAAAAAGGACATTGGAGACATTTTAGTGACTGACCGAGGCATGGTGCAGACCTCACTGACGGATGAACGACTCCAAGAGATGCAAATGCATCCGCAGGAAAATGGACTGGTACGCGCTGCATTCCACGCCTACTCGAGCCATCAGCATCTGGTATTGCGCCCCGAAGATATATGGTTCGCCATCTTGACTCAGTTCAGCTTCTACGTGAATGCAAATTCGGAGAAGCTTAGGAAGTATTTCGTGGCGCACAAGGGGAAAAAGGGACTGATACTAAAAGCCCCGGGTGAAGACGATATGAGTCTGATGTGTCGTAATATGACCAAGCTGATGGACGAGAATGTTGTGGATCCTGAGCTGAGGGAGTGGATCCTCCCTTCGTTCTCCACCACCAAAGTTGAAGACGAGTCTGTGGCAGCTATTATCATGATGGGAACACTGCAGTCTTACTTCGAGTATGTGTTCGATTGCTCCTGTTGCGGTATTCCTTCTGTTACCCTACTAGGCGAGAAGGAAGATTGGGAAGATATCGCGCGACGCATTGAGAGATTGGACAAATATGGCGAAGAGCCCGCTCGATTCGGGACTTTGTTGAAGCCAATACTGCGGGAACTGGTCGCCTGCTTTGATGATGGCAATGGCAGTATGGGAGCCACTTTCTTCAGTCGCATCGTCGACTATGAAGGTGGGAGTGGAATGGATACATTGTCCGGGTGGATCACGGTATTCTGCCATTGGACTGTAAGTTTTTGTGATGAGACATGGGCGCTTTTCATAAGAATATTTCACTGATTCGAATTCTGCTATTAGGAGGAAGGCAGACTGGTGGCACCACTGCCTGCAAACGATGCTAATCCATGGGAATCTCGTTGGCCACTAAAACCTGACAGTACTCTCCCGGAAAGACTGAGGGATATCAAGAGTGCAAGAATTGAAATGAGCGAGATTCCATGCAGCTTTGTCTCTGTGCCTGTGCTCTACATCGCTCCGGACAAGACAATGATCGAGACGAAATTGTTAGCCGGGTTTGCAGGCTTTGAAGCTACAACACCGTCGCCAGTGTATTCAGCGCGGAAACCTTTACCGCTTCCTACTGTGTCAGAGAAGCCAGAGGCGAGGAGGAACAGTATCCGGAGATTGGGGACTAAAGTCTTGTCATTGTGTGGAATCACCAGGGCGGAGGGCGAAACCAATGACGATGCTGCTTTAATGCCAGTCGCTACGACATCCTCATCAGCTTTCCCTATAAATGTGACTACAGACAAGAAGCGGATATCAAAAGGATCGTTATCCACGTCGAATACCATGGTTGGCACCGATAAAATAGCGGAGGGACCGCTTCCGCACAATACACTTCGACCAGTAACCGCGTGGTTTATGTTTCGCAAGAGGAACCCAGAGGGCACGGGGAGCAAGAGTCTGGCAGAGTTTTATGAAGATAGGTTGGCCAATGATTGGGAAGGTGGCGCGAGCACAGGATATGTGCAAGCTGATAGATCCATTGTGAAAGTGGAGCAAGGTTTGCCCGGCCAATATTAGGGTCTCCCTGCTCATGTGCGATTGGATACAACTACACTACTTGTTAATGCTTCCGCCAACCATAATTATATGGATCCGAGGCTTCCTTAGCACGGTCCTCAATGTAGTACTCCCGTGATCCTTTGTACCCAAATTGGGATCTCCTGATCTTCCTCTTGTCTCCGACGATTTCTTCTTCTTCTTCTTCATCATCATCATCATCATCATCATCATCATAAACTTCATCTCCATCCGTGGCATATTCATAATCAGATGCCAAGCAGTCATCAGAGGGTATTCCTCGATCGAGATCACACCTAGATGAAAAAAGGTAAGCTAGAATACTACTAAAAGAATGAAGACAGAAGTTCGATATCCGGGAAAAGTTATTCTGCGTGATGCTTCACTAGATCTGGATGGTATACGGTAAACGGATCGTACTCACCCTTGCCCGTCGTGACTAAGATAATGTAGCTCCAACTCCCAATCTAACCATTCTTCCCACCCGTGATACACACTCACAAAAAAATCACTCAGCGTCAAGAAAGGCATTTCGGCGCCATCTTTATAAGTAGTGAGATCCCGGAGCCCGTAGTTTTGTTCTTGGTCAATGGAGGAAGCGCTTCGTTTCACGCAATGAGAGATAGTGGTCCCAGACTGATCAGAATCAGGTACTGTTAGCTCGATACTTTGGATATGAGGCCTGTAGAGAGAGATTTTTCCCCATCTGTTTTCTGTAGGTTTATTCTTTTCGTACCATTGCAGAAGCTCACGCAAGAGCAATGGAGGCAAAGAAAGGCCATCGAGAAAACCATTCTCCTCAATGCAGAGATCGGTGCCTAAGGTATAATCGAATTCGTGAGGAAACGTGTCCAATACCATTTTCGCTATGATGGGATGAAGATGCTTAGTGATGTTGTAAATAAATCGATTTGCTTCGTATTCTGTTTCCCGGTCGATGTCAAAGCTATGATTGTCGTCTGATGCGTTCAACTCAGGCATTATGTCATCGCTCCGGACCGTATGGGCGGCATTTGGCGGCTCGTTGCGCGACCATGTCTTGTATTGCAGAGTCGGGGAGTCGGTGATGAGCCTGTTCCATGTACGATTAACCCGTTTGAGACGAATGATATCCCAAGGCGGAAGGCCAGAAAGTATATGTTCGAGGAGTTCAATGATCGAGAAGACTGTATGCGTTACAGACATGATGAAGAGTCAACGCCGGTCTGAATTGGAGTGTACTCCGATCCTTATAGATGGGCCCAGATGGGTGCGGGCGACACCAGGCTCTGTTGGGGATGCTGCCTAAAGGGAACACGTGTCAATCACCCTGAACATCAACTGACTCGTCTAAAATGTAAACCAAAATCTATCGCCTATCACATCTATTCGGCCCTCGAAATTATCAGAAGCCTAGCTTAGCTGATGGTTGTGTATGCACGAGAGTGCAGTTGCGTATTACTAGTCAGCACCCGCAAGTCATTCACAAGATCCACAATCACAGAATTTGGACAAAACGAGATTTGTTCCTCTCATCATCCCTCTCTCTTTGTATTTGTACACTTTGGGATGAGATAAACTATACTACTCTTCAACTGATGACCTCGACCACATATCCTCCATGTCAATTTCCATGGGGGTAAAAGAAAGGGGAGATCAAACCAGGCAGAAATGACAAGCAATTACTTCACTGTTCCGGGCTTCTTCATCGTCTTCTTCTCGTCCACCGTGCATCTCCCTTGCTATGTATTCCTAGCCCGCGAACCTGCGCCAAGGGAAAAAAAATCAAACAAACAAAAAACAAGCGAGCTTTGTTTTTTTTTGTGGGTTTTCTGCTATTCTAGTGGTGTACGCACTGAGAACTCAGATGTGGAGAATCGCTATAAATACCATGATATTCCGTCAATCGTAAGCACAAAAACTCGAATCAGAAGTCGAGAAGGTTGTCGGCCGTGTCGTCGCCATGAAAAGCAATAGAGGAAGAGAAATAGCAGAAAAATAACGTGATCGCTCAATCGTATAGGGGGGAATGCATATGCAGATGATTACTGTGGATTGCCAGTGCCACAGTCCAGGAGATCGTCCAAGGTGGTGGTCGGCTCCACATACATATTGTCGAACTGTCCTCCAAACTGGTTGATGTCAGGGAAAAACCCAGCTGTCCCCAACATCGGATCATTTGGACCAGTAGACCCAAAGAGAGTGAAATCCCCAGTAGGACGAGAGAAGTTCATATCCATGTCCATGCCGTCTCCAAAGCCCTCATCCAGAGGCATATGAGGCGAGTACAGAGTCATGTCTGCCTGACCACTGGGTGAGAGGTGAGGCACATTGCTCGACGGATTGGCCATAGTGTACTGAAACGAGCTAAAGTCAAACGTAGTGTTATCCATTGGTTGCTGAAAAGCGTCGTTAAAGTTTGTGTTGAGTGGTGGTGCGCAATTGCCAAAGACATCACCATGGTTGATAGTTGTGTCTTCTGGTGTGACCGCATCTTCAAAGGAGGTGGGTTCCACTGGAGAATGACCGGAAGAGAATGTCAACGCCGAACCATCGGAGGTGTTTGTGATTGAATCTCGTCGGAAATCGTCCGAGAAGGCCAGTGTAGGCATCGCTGGAGTGCCAAAATTGTAGGGATCGAAAGCATTGTCCAACGGCATTGAGGGCGAGGGAATGAATGGTGTGATGGGAGTGGACAGTGTGGCGGACTGCGGGGTACTGAGGAATGGTGTCAAGGGAGTAGGTGGAGCTTGGTCGCTACCAGCAGACTGAGTCTTCTTTCGACCGTTGCTCTTGGAGCGAACATACTCCCAGCCATGGGCTTTCTCCATGTGCTGTTTGCAATTCGACTCCCGTTTGGAGGCATAAGTGCAAGGCGGATACAGGCACTTGTACTGAGCGGGAGCTGACGAGTGCTTGTCATTGATGTGTCTGTCGCGCTCTTTCTCAGTGGGCCAGCCAAGATCGTAGTACTTGCACTTCTCAAAAGTGCACTTCCAGGGGCGAGAATGGGTTTTCTCGTGCTTGGTGAGGTCACATGGTCGCTTGAACTCTTTCTTGCAGTCACGGCACGCGTGCATCACATCGCCCGGCTTGTCGGACTTTCTTCTGCGGGCCATGGACCGGGTAACCTCATCGAAGTCCATTTCATCGTCAGCCAGAGCTCGCTTTGTTGCCGAGGATCCATTAGGGGCGTCGTCAGCAAGAGGAATGGTCATCCCATCCTTTTCACGGACAAGCTGAAGTGGGTGGCCATCATGACTGAGACCACCAGACAGCTTGAGAGTCTCCTTGCTTTGAGGAGTCAGTGATGTTCCGAAGGCGAATCGATAATTGGCATACCTCGAGTAATCCATTTCGTCGAGCTCTTCTCCGTTCTCTTCTTTTTGACGAGTGGCGGCCATGATTGCGGCGTATCGGCGGATCTGTTCAACCAAGTCGAGGAAATAGTTAGAGGTGTAAGGTCGGTCGGATGGTAGTCGTTGGTCGGACTCGGAGAGGCTGTCGACAGTCGTATACAGAAGTTGAATGGATCGCTCGCAGAACGATAGATACGATGCCGGGGAAGCCGAGAACTCCTTGAAACCACGAAGAATGCAATAAGTCTTTGCACGCTCAGAGAGATAGCGGATTCCACTTACAGGTGCCAGAAATATAAGGGTCTTTTCGAGATCACGAAGATTGCAGATGTTTTTCTCACCTATGCGCCGTGGGACGTCCCTGATCAGAGGATGAAAGTCTTTCAAAGACTCCTCCCGGAGGATGGGTTTAATGATGGACTCGTGAATCTGTCTGCAAGCAAATTCTCCCAGTGTGTGCTTGTCTTCACTCTCGCCGATTGCAGTGAAGGAACCAGTGATGGCAGAGGCAGTAGATGTGACTGAGGTGCTGACCGAGTCGCGGGCGCTGGAGCGACCTTTATACATGTCAGTTGAGGGTGAACCAGGGTCATGTAGTACATTCGTCTTACCGTCTTTGGAACCCACGCTAGAACCGAGTCCGCTATCAGAAGCGTGATCGTGCGAGGTCTGCCGGGCGTCTTTTGAATCGATTTCCATGGGAGAGAAATCGATGGTGGTGTTGTCCAACAGAAAGCTGGGGAGGGGAAGGACTTCTTTGTCTTGCAGGATGCTGGCCGTGGAGTCGGATGAGGACTTGGTGCCGGTGATCCTCTGGTCAATGTCGGCAAGAATACTAGTCATGCGAAGTTTGGAGTCGTGCAGAAGAAGCTCTTCCAAGCTCTCAGGGCTGGTGGGTGAGCGACGGGGCATGTGGCGGTGGTTGTCCAGGTCGCAGATGTCTGAAGAGATGGACTTGGGAGAAGAAAAGGTGCCACTCTTCCGGAGGGACATGGCGTGGGTAGATGAGGATGAGTCCGACGCCTTAATAGGGCGGCGGCGGGGGTGGGTGTGGGGTGAAGACATATTGGCTGTGAATGGCTGATGCTGCGACTGCTTGATGTACGAGTGCATGGACTATGAGTCACGGACCAAGGCCAAAGTCACAGCGTGGTACCCGGTGAAGTTGAGAAGAGTCACCGAGCAAGAGGCCACCCTTCCAGATCGGGGCGAGACTGGCAGGAATGACGCGGTCCGGTTGGCCAGCTTCAGCTTGAGGCGAAAGGTGTAGTGTCGTCCGAGGTGCAAGACTTCATGAACCGGGAAGATGCACAAGTGGGAAATCAATCAAGCAGTAATGTAGGCGACGAACAAGGTGTGGAAGGTCGAGAGGGAGTGCAAAAAGGGCGTTGGAGGTCCACTTGCAGAGTGGACGGGGGGAAAGGTGTATAAGAGGGCGCAGCGTGAGAGGGCTGTGGCACGGGACAGCCAGATGGACAGTCCAGGGATCGGGATGGGTTGGCAGGATTCGGCGTGGGCGGATAAATTGCAAGACAGGCCAAAAGCAAGCAAGCTGGTGTTGAGAGGCCTGAAAGAACAGGCGGGAGCAAAGCAGATGGGAGAGATGTTTGAGGATTGGAGTTGGGGGGGAAGGGCAAAGATGTGGTTGAAGTTGCTTACTAGAGGTGAGGTTCGCTGCTGCCTGCTTGGCGCTCGCTAGTCCGCAGATGCGTAACCCGAGCGGGACAGTCAGGACAGGGCCCGCGATCCTACCGACTATTGGACAATACAGCCAGCCAGACAGCCAGACAGCCAGACCACCTTCACCTACGGTGCATGCATACGTCCAAAGTGCAGAAACCCCCCGAATCCCGAAATAGAGAGAGACGGGTTTGCTCGATTGGGCATGCTACGATTACGTTGCCAGTCGACGCGGTCCTCTCAGGCAGGCAGACATGCACGAAGTCGCAGACCAGGAACACGTCCACTTTGCTTCCCACGACCATCATCCAACTAACAAGTGGCCATCTGCCCGCCGGTTCGCAGCCAAATAGCGTGCGGCCGCCCTCGATGCCCATTGACCAAGGGCGGTCAAGCCCGTCGGTCGATTTGCTGCTGCTCATTGTCTCGCCGCTGCACCGCAATGCCACACACCCTTGTAGCAACGTTGGGAAGCGTGCTCGCCAGACAGCGAGGCGCGACCGGTGAACCCCAGATGGGAACGCGTGCTGCGGGTGCAATCAGTCCATGGCAGCATTTCGTTTGGGCGAGCAAGTCCACATGGAAGGATTCTCGCGCCGCCCCTGTCCTACCTTTGAACCAAACCGCCGGCTCTCTGCCGGTCTCTGTCTGTCCTTTGGCCTTGAGGCTGTGGGTGGGTTTGAACTGATCCTACGGCTGCTGCGCCCTCTGACTGACCCGCTTGGACTTGGAACCATCAAAACGTTGTTTGGCGTGGGCAAAATCTTCCAAGGTGAAGCCCAAAACTTCCCTCACAAGACATTCTGTATACGCCCCCATGCTGGACCAGTGTGCATATCCCCATTGCAACGGTCCAACATTCGCCGTGCGTGGTCTTGTCTGAGTTGACGTATGCGTATTGCTTGTTCTGGTGTGGCGAGTGTAGCTGCTGACCAATTTGGCTATGGGGGGCCAGAAAGCGGAGTCCGGTGGGGCGGCACTCTTATCGCACGAGAACGTAGTATTGGCTATTGACGAGCCATGCTTGTGCGTGATATTAAGGCTGTGACGTGTAGCTGTAATCATACCGTACATAGTGCTATTGATACATAAGGTGGTGACCTTTCGTCGATCAATCAATCAATCAATCAGTAAACCATGAAACGATGCAAACGCACGTACCAGACCCATGCTTTCTTTCACTACCATTTCACCAGTGCAATCATTCGTGCACATTATCCCTCATCCGTTTCATCAGACACCTTTTTTTCATACATTTCATTGATACACATGGGATGATTTGGGAAGATGGATAACTCCATGCCTACGCCACCACCACAGCAACAGTCGGCAACTATCAGCTCATGTACTTGCCCCAAGCCGCAATTCTTGTTTGCGGGTTATTTTAATGCCCGAGAATCACAACTAAATAGACCGTATGTTGTAGTTGACTGGTTCATTGTACACTACTCTACCCTGCAGGTGATTCCATTTCGAACGCTAAGCTAAAACCCATGTCTCACCTGGCAATGTTGAATCTCAGGGGATGGCCATCTCAGGCCTCAACCCCAAGATTCTCAAGCCGCGGTAGACGGTGAAGTATAACTCCAACGACTTCGTGGGCAATCTTGCGTTACAGAGGATGGCCATTTCAGGCCTCGACCCTGCAACCCTCAAGCCGCAACGAAACCATGGAATCGACCAAAAGTACTTTTCCAACCAAAACAGAAAAAAATCCCATAACGCCATTGTCCAACCCCCAAAGCATGCTCCCAGCGTCCGAAAAATCTTGAAAGCGAGGGTATCATTGAGAAACAAAAAAACGCCAAATCCAGCTCATCATTCATCATGAATGGCAAAAGCAACTCCGTAATTGATATTTTTCATGAGTGAAACTGCCCATAGACTTATGCAAAGTAGGATAATGTAGTCATAAGAATGATTTACCACACCTGGCGCTAACGGGGGCGGCGGGTTCGGGCAGCGGTGTGATTGTTGTTCTCCTTGGGTGAAAGGATGCCGGCGACCAAGGGAACTGCCTTTCTTTTAGCCGTTGCGCGTGTGCTACGGGTCGCAGGTGCGGCTTCGGTGACAGATCGGTTAGCGGTGGTGGGTGCCAACGAGTTCTTCCTGGTCGTTTTCGTGGTGGTATTTGCGGGCGCAGGTTCATGCTTAGGAACGGGGGCGGGAGCAGCTGCCTTGGCGCGTTTCCTGGGTACATCCAGCTCGTTCTCTTTCTCACCATCATCAGATGGTCTTTTCTTTGCTCGAGTAGCAGTGGTGGTCGAAGCAGCGGCGGCTTTGTTGGTCGACTTAGCTTGGGTGGTCGCGGCGGGAGCAGGTGCTGATTTGGCAGCTGTTTTCGATGGAGCAGCTCGGGTCTTTCGGGCGGCTGGTGCAGGCGCGGCAGTGTTCATCGCACGCGTAGGGACAGCGGTGGTGGTTTTGGCTGCTGGCTTTGCAGCGCGTGTAGCTGGTTTCGCAGCCGGTTTAGTTGCTTTCGGTGGAGGGGCAACGGATGCGTCGAGCAGATCGACAATATTCATATTTCGTTTGCTGGGTGGGATGCGGTTGACGCGTCGCTCCAGGCGCGACCTAAGACTTGCAACCTGCGCATCGCACATGGCGAGCAACTTCTCTTTTCGCGCATTCACTACAGTACTGTCAGTAAGCTTGCAACAACCCAGAGGGAAGGCACTGACACTCAAGCTCGAGGTTGGCGCGAATGGCGGCTTTCGCCTCTGCCGATAAGGTGGGTTGCGACATTGTTTTGGTGTTTGTTTACCCGCGTCTGCACACTCTTGGCGGGCGATTTATGAGCAAGAGAATAAGATCGGGTGGTTTACCAAGCTGTTCCTGGAGAATTGAAAGCGAGGACGAGAGCGTGCGGGTGTTCTGGATGTGAATTCGTAACTGCTCGCTGGTGGTGTTTGGGAGAACAGGAAGGTGTTGAAGCAGAGGTTCTTACTTTCGTCGTTGGTGCGCACAGACCCTGTCTGCTTGGCGTTGATCCAACGCGCGATCTTGTGATTGCCCCTTCTGGCCAAGTCGTGTCGTGACGTTCAAATATTTAAATGTTTGCATGTTGTGATGAAGTCAAATGTTTGAATGCTAGAAGATGTGGCTTTGTGTGATTTATCTGTGTAGTACCATACAGATCTATGGGAGCCCTATATATGGTGAGCGTTCCATCAGTCATTCGATGGCAATATTACCTTTCAGCAGTCAATAGGTCATGACGCTCCGGGGCGCAAACGCTCGAGTGCTCGCTTCCCCTCCACGTGACCTGAAACTGATTACCTAGCTCCGCTCCGCTTCGACCTCCGCCGCTCTCACTTAACTCCACTCTCCACTATCTCACGCATACCCAATCTCTACCAACCGTACTCACATATAACTGTTCAAGATGGTGCTGGAGGCTTCTATGATAATGTAGGCCTGCTCGACCCACATGAGACCCCGAGCTAACCGTCAACAGTGTCGACAACAGCGAAGCCAGCCGCAATGGAGACTATGTGTATGTTCGCAACTATGAATTTGGCTGGCTGCTGCTAAAATAGACAGACCCTCGCGATGGGAAGCTCAGGCTGATGCCGTTAACCTCATATTCTCCGCAAAGACGCAGGCAAACCCCGAGTCGTCCGTCGGCCTCATGAGCATGGGAGGCAGCACACCAGAGATCCTCACCACCTTGACAACGGATATTGGCAAGATACTCGACGGTCTCCACAGGACGAAGATAAGAGGCAGCCTGCACCTCTCGACGGGCATCAATGTCGCTGCGGTACGTGGTCGATTACGACTCGACCTGGTCTTGGAAACGCAGACTGACCCTGTGTACAGTTAGCATTGAAACACCGACAGAATAAGTCACAGAAGCAACGTATAATCGTGTTTACGTGCAGTCCGATCGATGAAGACGAAAAGGAGCTAGTGAAATTGTCAAAACGGATGAAGAAGAACGGCGTCAGCGTCGATATTATTGCGTTCGGCGAGCTAGGGGAAACGACCACGCGGAAGCTTGAGAAGTTCAGCGAAGCATGCCAGAGCTCTGAAGGATCCCATCTCGCCATCGTCCAACCCAGCTCGAACCTTCTCAGCGACTCTCTGGTCACAACGCCCATCCTTGGTGGAGATGGCATGTCAGGCGGAGGGGCCGGGTCGAGCGGCGCTGGCGGGGCAGCAGGTGAAGGAGGCGATGCTGGTGGAAACTCTTTCGAGTTTGGAGTCGACCCGTCAGTCGACCCCGAATTGGCGCTCGCGCTTAGGATGAGTTTCGAAGAAGAGAAGGCGCGACAAGAGAAAGAGAAGAAGCAGAAGGATGATGCGGAGGGCAAGTCGGAGCTTGAGCAAATAGCGGAGGGTGACGAGAAGCAACCTCTACTTGATGACCAGGGCCAGCCGAGCGGGAGCGGCAGCGGCAGCAAGGACAAAAAGGATGATCCGGACAAAATGGACACGGCATGAGGCTGAGTATGCGATGACTTGCAGCGGATATATGGTCTCTCGTGTAAGCATGTTCGGCGTTCAACGGCGGAGCAATGTTTGTCGCATTCCAGCATACCGTGTAGCTACACGGCCTTATAGATGCTGCTCTCCAGGCTAGAATTGAATCTCACGATGACGCTCAATGCGAGCAATCTGAAGGCACGATAACATGTGAACATGGTATATCATATCTATTTCTGAGAACATAGAACTCCTACTCTACGCTCATCAGCTCTGCCTATTGCTGCACGTATTCGTGTACACTTCCACCCAAACACACGTTTGGGAGTAGCTTAGCAAGTGGCTGATGTTGCATCTTTCCATGCTTGGTTGCCTTCCCACATGGTTTCCTGATCCCGTGAAGCCGCGACTCAAGACTACTTTGGGCATCTTGACGCCGATGACAGACTTGGGTAGTCAAGATGGGCTAGTGCGTTTTGATTCTTCTTCCGGCTTTGGAGCTTCTGCAAACAATCATTCTCCTCGTCAACTCCTGACCTTGACGAATCCATCGAGCCCTCTATCAAACTTCTCGCATCGAATTGGCATTTCCACCGTGTAGAATGGGTTCTTCATGACGAAGTCGGCGTACAGCTCGTATATTTTTTTGATCATGCTATCGATGTTTGGCTGCTGGGGCTCGGTGAACAAGAGAAACTTGACGCCGGTGAGGGTCTGGAAGCATTGCATACGGAACTGAGAGGTCTCGAGAACTTCGAGACCGGTGGGACGAGTGACCCAGGGGGCGGGGGCGAGACTGGTAGAGGTGTTGGAGGAGGACGCGGACGCTTGTGGGGGATTGGGACACAGTTGCTTGGTTATGGCGTGCATACTGAGGTCATGGTCAACATCAGAAGAGAGATTGGTGGGGTGGGGGAAGGGGTGCATACCCGTGGAAGGAGCCGGCCACCATGAGAAGGTCGTTGCTGGAGAGCTTATTCATACCGGTGTGGAACTCGCGGTTGTATATAAGACCTCCCGACTTGCTTATTATGAAGAGGGCGAAGACAACCCTAGCACCATTATGAGCATTGCGATCCAACAGCGAAGATGCTTCATCTCACATGGTGGTGGTGGTGGTGGTGGTGGTGGTGGTCCAAAGGCCGACGGGGCAACAGCAGGCTGGGGAAGCGCAATGCAAGAGGAGAAAGTAGCAAGTTCCGATCAATGATTGCAAGCAGGCGAGATGCAGTTGGAGTAAACAGTCTATCGGGGTTGTCTGCCAAGCAGCCCGGGGATGTGGGAGGTTGAGGTTGAGGTTGAGGGTGAGGTTGAGGGTGAGGATGGGGATGGGTATCGCACAAGGCGAGCCCAGGGTTGGTTGCCAATCGCGGGGGCGCCTCTGGTGGTCGAGGGGACTCTATGGATGCAATCGATGTACATGTACATGGACATGTACCTACCTAGGTATGTAGTTGAGAATGTACATCTGCGTCAAGGCAGTTGGCAGTGTGCTTTACGTGTCTCTCGCGCACGGTTTCCTCACTCCCCAAAGCGGCACAGCAGAACAGGGTTCGCCTACCTGATGAGCTGTTTGCTATTAGCTTCCGATCCGACCACCAGGCTACACTGCAGTGTCCAGGACAGTCCTGTCCGTCTCTACGCTCCCGCGCACAGGCAGTACTTTGGACTGACCCGCTCACCACAGCTTCATTCCGCACGGCAGCGGCGCTCGTATTCCTTTTTCTCGTTTCCTTCTGCATCCATCCTCGACTGGACAACGTACGTGTGCCTGCCTGCCCGCCTGCCTGCCGTCCACAGGCCGTCCTGTTTCCCCCGCCCCGCCGTCGTCACCAAACCTACCCCTCGCTCCCACTCCTCCACGACCCCGCCGCATCTATACATACCCCCATACCGACACACTCCTGCTGGCCGAACAATTAGTCGGGAAAGCCCTGGCCGCTCTGCACCATGTCTAACCAGTCCATCCTGCGCATCACTCGAGTATGTGCATCCATCCATGCCAACCCGTACCGTCTTTGACAATAATGTTTGCTGCAGGAACTGGGCGAGATCCAACGCGGCTCCGACCTCTCACTTGCTGTGGCATGCCGCGACATCGACGTGCGACACGTACGAGCCCTCATCATCGGCCCGCCCGACACTCCTTACGAATTTGGCTTCTTCGAATTCGCCGTCAAGTTCACCCGGGACTACCCTACCAAAGCTCCGTCCGTCACCGCCATTACCACCAACAGCGGACGCACCCGCTTCAACCCCAACATCTACGCCGGGGGACGGGTATGCCTCTCCATTCTCGGCACGTGGCGTGGCGAGCGCGGCGAGGAGTGGTCCTCTGCTCAAGGCTTGGAGTCCATCTTGATCTCCATCCAGAGCCTCATGTCGGGGAATCCATACGAGAACGAGCCCGGCTTCGAGGACGCCAAGTCCGACTACGACAAGAAGAACCAGCAGCTGTACGTGGAAAAAATTCGCCATGAGACCCTGCGCATTTCTGTCATCGAGAGACTGGAAGACTACCTAGGCATTGAGCGAAACAAGGTGGCAGGCGTTACTGCCTACAACGCAGAGGAAGAATACCAGTCTGGTGCCGTTGAATCTCCGTTTGAGCCATTCAAGGACCTCTGCAAGCGACGATTCCTCTGGTACTACACTTCCTATATGGCGAGCATCGACACGGAAATGGCGAAGCACAAGACTTCCGCTCGTTTCGAGAAGATGCCATTTGAAGGCCCAGGAAATGCTATGGAGGGCGTCTTCGATTATCCTTCCCTCAAAGCGCGCATGGAAGTCATCTTCGACAAACTCAACCAAGAGGCTCTTGGCTGGGCTACAGAGGGTTTGGCTGCGGTGAAAAAGGAGAGTGGCATTGCCAGTAATTTGCAGCGTCAATTCGAGCAGATTATCGAAAACTACAGGAAAAATCATGATGCCGTGGCCCTTGACTTGGAGCTGGTCGATAAGAACCCATTCGTATGGAGGTTGGTTCTCTTCGGCAGGCCGATGACCAACCTTGATGGCGGTAGGTTGTCTATTATTATTCTTTCTCGGGTGAATCCTAATTTTCGAGCCCTGTTGTACTGACGTATCCAGGAATGTTCGGCATCCTCATACACTTGAGCCCTAAATTCCCAGACGTCTTGCCCCGTGTCAAGCTCGAGGTGCCATTGTTTCATCACCGAGTGTCTCCTGCTGGCGTATTGTGCTATGACGCGAGCCGGAAGGACGATATGCGATCGCATATAGAAGCCATCATCGAAGCAATGGAGGATGAATCGCCTGCGTACGATCCTCGAACCCTCGTGAACCCAGAAGCTGCTAAGCTATTCTGGGGCACTGCGGATGATAAGAAGATCTACAACCGCCGACTGAGGAGGTCGGTTCAGGACAGCATCGAGTGAGTGTATCCGTACTTTTCGTTGTTGGACGCACTGTTGACTCTCGCGCAACAGGAATGCCTAGGCTGACAGTCCCCATGCTACTAAGAGTGCTATGGTAATCGACAAGGAGTTCAAATGATAACGTCTTTCATCACGGAATGAAAAGGAGATTGATACCCGGATCTAATGGCGCTCAGCCAAGGTTCACGGATTGCATATATTAGGCGTTTGGGCTGGGGTCTCGTGAGAATTGTGTTCCTTGTGAAGCATGGCGCTGGACATACAATCGGCGCAATTAGCATGGTACTTTTATTTAATTCACTTGTATCAACAATCATGAATTTTTGCGCCATTTTAAAACTTGAATTGCCTCCCTGTATCTTGATGCTGTTGTTGATGCTGAAACAGGCAGAATGGAGAGCCAAGCGTACATAGATAATTTAGCAGCTCGGACCTGGCTGACTTGACCCTTGCTTTCTCCGCAAACAAAAACCCACACCATTACATCTCTCACCCCCACATCCGCACACGTAGCAAACACAATGTCAGGACCGAAACCGATACCATCCTTTGGAAAAGCGCTAGTTGTCGGTGGTTGTGGTTTCTTGGGCGGTCACATCGTTTCTCTAATTCTCAAACGTCACCCGGGAACCCAAATAGCTGTTCTCGATCTCCGAACGAGCTCCAATCGCAATGCCAGTCCCAGCGTTTCATACCACGACGGCGACATCACCGATGCCACTACCATGCAGTCGATTTTCTCAAAAGTCAAACCAGACGTAGTGTTCCACACCGCTTCCCCACACTTCGATGCGCCCACCACTGTACACGACAAGGTTAATATTGAGGGGACGGATATTCTCCTCAAAGCAGCACAGGAGTCAGGAGTCAAGGCTTTCGTGTATACGAGCTCGGCGAGTCTGGTCATAGATTCTTCCATGACGGTTGTGAACGCGGATGAGACGTGGCCCCTGATAACAGGAGCTGCGCAACCAGAACATTACACCACCACAAAAGTAATTGCGAAACACGAATCTCGGTTGCATTCTATCATGGCTAACTTTACCACTAGGCTTATGCGGAGACTGCGGTCCTGAGTGCCAATCGCACACCTGCGGGCTTCCTCACATGCGCGATCCGCCCCGCGGGCATATTCGGTGAGGGTGACGTCCAACTCCTCCCACCAATGATTTCCGCTTGCCGCAAAGGTCAAAACAAGTTCCAAGTCGGCGACAACACAAACCTCTCCGACTTCACGTACGTGGAAAACGTTGTTTACGGCCATCTCCTCGCTGCACAAGCCCTCCTCCAAACCCACAACATCATCCCTACGATTCCATTGGACAACGAGAAGGTCGACGGCGAGGCCTTCTTCATCACGAACGGACAACCTGTCTACTTTTGGGATTTCGCGCGCGCAGTGTGGCATGCGGCTGGGGATCGCAAGACGGCGAAGGATGTGTGGACGCTAGACCGGGATTTCGCCATGGCGATTGGTACGGTTTTGGAGAACGCGTGTTGGGTTTTGGGCAAGAAGCCAAACATCAACAGGAAGCAGGTCCGCTACAGTACGATGAATAGGTACTACAACATCGACAAGGCGAAGAAACGCTTGGGGTATGAGCCGCTGGTGAGCTTGGATGTAGGGATCAAGAGAGGTGTCGCGCAGTTGGTGGAACAGGAGCAAAAGGCCAGTGAGAAGAAGGGCCAGTAAAGGCACCAAAGTATTATTGGCTTGTTCAGTCTTCGATCACGTATGATGCTGGGAGTTTGTAGATATCGATAGCTGATTGTAATAAGTTGCCGTCGCGTACCGCTCGGTGGGAACAATAAAAATATGTTTTAAGAAACTTTTCTAATATTTGCAATGCATGGTTGCGGAAAATGTTCATTCAAACTCTCAAGCGTGATCATTGACTGACATGTGTACTGACTCAGCACTAATGGCTTTAAAGTCGATCTTCGAGCTTGGCTCTTCGACCGTACACCTCCCACTTTAACTATGGCACATCAACAACTACCATGGCACAACCTACGCTTCCCGCGTCCGCCTACGAAGCATTGGACCTGCCACTCGAAACCTTGAAAATCCTGACCACTCCCAAATCCGCGATCGATGACTCCGCTGTAGCAGCGCCTAATCTCCTACAGCACGAGGGCGACACCTCGGAACAAACTTCGCTCCCGCCTAACAAGACTTCCATAATACTATACGCTGAGCTTCTGCTGCATATTCGAACTGTAACTCTGTATGCCTCGCTGCGCACTTCCCATACCCGTGAAACCAAGGCGAAGCTGTCCACCGATGGGTACAGCATTACAGTGACTCACGAGGGGGAATCAGCCACGATTCGTATGCCCATACAGGTGCAGGGCGGAGGCGACGCTGCTTTATCACTGCCTGCACAACCCCCTAGCAAAGACTTGACAGTCCGGCTGCAGGTGAAAGAGAAAGAGGGCACCGATTTACTTGGCACATTGCAAACCGAAGAGCGAAAAGCAAACATTGTACCGTGGGATGGCGCTACGCTCAGTGGGTTGAAAACTGTCACAGTCTTCTGCAAGGCCTGTCGCAATGAATTGGTACCGCCGGAGAAGATCAGAGAGTGGAGAGACCTGCCCAATGAGAATTGGGCGGAAATGATGGATTTCTGGCATTGCCATAAACCCGATGAGCACCACCTCCACGACCAAGCGCATGATGCTGCAATGGAAAAGAAAGGCTACGCTGCTGGAAATCGTCTCGAAGCCGCCCATGGGCTCGCTTTTGTGGATCTATCAGGCTTCCTCTTGAAAGAGCAGGATTGCCCCGGTATCAAGGTAAGTAAACCACTTGTTATAATCTTCCCTGTGATGCCATGTGTACTGCGCTTGAGAACCAAGAGAGCAGAATATGGGTGCCAAGAAGGCGACCTCAGCCTGTCCGTGGCACCGTCGTCGATACAATCGCCCTAGAATAAGAATAGACTCCTCACACACACCTCAAATCCTCTTCTTTGTGTCGACGGAATTGTGCGTGTCGTGTACAGGAACGGCCGGACTGTTCTTCTTAGCCCAATCCTCACCTGAGACTCTTGGGAGCGAGTGGCAGTATATGGTCCGACTACATCTTTCACCAATCCCCCTGCCCAGAGGGAATCATTGCAACGATACATGTACATGCACCTACTCTTACTAACCTGATGTCAAGATGTTTCCTTCAGAAGGCAATTCGTTAGTTTGCAAACAATGCCACCATATCCTCGGTATACCCGATGCAAACACCCAAGGCTGGCGCGTCTGGAAATGGTGCCTCAGCATCGTGGGTAGTAGCAGTAGCAACGACGACAGCGACAGAGACCACGCCATCACTCCTCAAATAACAACAACGACAACAATGACGTACAACGTGCAGAAGTGGATATCCGCACGCCTTCTCTTCCTTGCGGAAAACATGGGTGTGCGCAAATTTCACATCTACTCAGAGTCCTCAACGTCCCCTTCACCATCACAAACGCCAGTCCCATCTCTCCTCATATGGCTCTTTACCCCGGATCTTTTCTATTCTTCCTCCATCACTTCCACCTCTCACGCGGCAGGGACCACCCCCACGCGCGCACTCAAAATCTTTTACAGGCACCAGACATATGCGCCGCCGCAGCCCGGGGACATGGAGTCGACGTCCATTGAAGACGTCGGTTTCCCTGCGCTGCTGTGGGATGAGCTTAGAGATGGGCTAGGGCGGAGCCAGAGGGTGCTGCCGGAGAGTGCTAGGGTGTTTCAGGGCTGGGAGGTTGGGCTGCTGGAAAGATTCGATGGAGGGGATATCAGTCAGTGAAGGTATGTGAGAGGTTAGCTGTTTATACCAAGAGGGACGGCTAGATTGAATGAAGAGTCGACACGTGCCTATGGATGGTCCATGTTGGAGAGAGGCGCTCACGTTTCTTTTTGTAAGGCGAGGCCTCGTGATGTACAAGCTCAACGAGTGCGCGATGATGGGATTGGACAAAGGAGGGTAGAGGCGCTTCGCTTCGCACCGCAGTAGCCTGCCTTTTTAGTACAGTTCAGCTTGGCTCTAGCTACTCGGTCAGTAGATTCAAAGGTAAGTACATTATACGTACCGAGGAAAGCTAAAGGCGCGGATAGCCGAGCCAAGCCAGAGCGTGTAGGAAGCGAGAAAAATTAAAGGCAGAGCGTGTTGGAAGGAGGATTGGAATTGGATTGGATCAACTAATTACACTACCAACGACGAAGGTCCAATCGCTTTGATGCTGGTTGTCTTTGACCCAAGTTTGCAACTTTGAATTCTTTCCATCCTTGAAGTGGAGCTCTGTGCTCTCTTCTCATCATTTCCACGCTGCTGTCTGCCCTTAGCAAGAGTCTATGTTTACCTAATAGAAACGTGCAGAGAATGCAGAACTAGCGAGTAAATGACAATGGGGCATACTAGGTTTTTTTTCCCTGGTCTTCCCCTGTTTGGGTCATAGTTTCTACCTATTCATTTCCAGGCTGTGCTCTGCAAGGGATCTGGAGCTTATGCGGGGTAGCGCAGCGTAGCTTGGGTTACTTTTTTTAGGGCGTTGGGAAATCCGGGGGTGGCAGATGGTTTGAGGCTGCTGATGTGTTTTGAGGCGAAAGGTATGGCTAGTGAAAGGGAATGTATCACTTGACCCTTCGGACTCGGGGTCCTTGTTTACGGCGGTAACATGGGAAATTGCCAAACGATTCATTGGCAATGCTGAACGGGGTGATTGGGTGGTTTGCGATGTTAATAATGTTGAGAAATTCTTCATGGACTTGGATTGCTACCGTGTAAATAGACGAGAGCCAAAAGCGGAGGCAGCCGAAGCTGCACCCAGTTCGTGTTACCACATGGCGATGGGGACCAAGCGAGAGAGAGAGAGAGAGAGAGAGAGAGAGAAAGAGACGGATTGTGCTAAACTAGTTGCCGTGCAAGAGACGGCGCTACTGTGGCAGCAGGCAGGCGGGACGGTGCATTGGTGTTGGTGTTGGCGAGGCGGGGACAAGGAGTTTTCAAACGTAACAGAATATCAACAAGTTGGCGTGAGGTGGAGAAGTTGTATGTCAGCAAACAGACGACGTGCGGACCTGCACGAGGAGAAAGCAATTTTAATAAACAAAAGAGTTTGCAGGCAAGCAAGCGTCATGTCGTGTTGGGAACTGGCGTGGCAAAACGCGATATCCGATGGGGGGAGGGTTCATTGGATTGATGTTGAGTGGTCAATCCGTCGACGCATTTCATCATTCAACCATTGTGCCATTCAATCAATCGGCCCATCGGTGAAGACGGCAGGAATAGCCCTTGGAGGTGAGGGTGGTGCGGCGTGACGAGACCGAAGGCGTGAGACGCGTTATTGATGGCGACAGGACCGTGGCAGTCGGAGCAAGGCGGTGTCGGGGTTGGGGACTGGGGAGAGAGCAGAGCAGAGCAGCGCAGAGAATCTGTTACGAAACGATTGAGTAATGGCTGGGCCATGTGACTTTTTTTTTCCTTTGGCCAGGGCTGCGCTAGGCCGCATCCGAGCTTCCCCAGATGTTCTTGGCGGGTGATGTAAGGTCGCTCGCGCCAAACGCAAGCACTGCGACGACCACGCCTCCACCTCCGTCGTCCAAATCATCCACCACGAGACCTTCCAGCACTGACTTCAAGCCTATGTGTCATTCCCCAATCCATGCCCGTCTCCACTTCGGCTCCAGGGCCCAGCGTCTTGGTGTCTGTGTCTGTGTCTGCTCTGCATTGCATTTCCGGCCCTGCTGAAGCTTTTTTTTCCCCTTGGGTCGTCGGTTGGTTGACTAACATCGTACCATGACTTCTTTGTCCCCTTAAAACTCTGTTGTCCAACTGTTGCTATCACCCATCTCCAACCCCAGTATAAAACACCCCTCTCCCTGCTCCCCTCCGTGCTTTGCCTCACCTGTTCTTGCTGCTCCATGACTTCCTGACTCACCCCTTCACTCTCCCGTTTGCCACGGTACCATTCGTCACTTACCCACACAGCTGTACACCCTCCGCTCTGCTACCACCACAGCACACCCTCCAGGCTCTGAGCACACACTTACCATTATAATCCAATGCACCTCAACGACCTCCCCTTTGAAATTCTTTCCAAGATCCTCGAGGAAGCCGCCCATGCCAATATACGCAATGGCCCGCAGTACACCTTCGGCCTGTCCCAGCCGCCCATGCCCTACCAGAAGGCGGCCCTCCAGCGCTACGTGAGGGGCCCCGTTCCGCCCGAGATGCTGCGGTGGGATGCGACTTCGGCTTTGCGTCTGGTGTGCTGGCGCTGGCACGAATGGACCTTGGAATATGCCCTCAAGGATGTTTATATCCGCCGGTGGAAGGGTGGTGAGGTAAGTTATGAGTTCCCCCACAGTATACTTTCACGACTAACACCCTTCAGCGATGGGCCGAGCTTTCCCTTCGCCGCGAGAACTACGGACTGTACGAGCTCGTCGACAGGCCTACTGGCACCGCCGTTTATCGCGACCCCTTCGCTTCCCTCAAGCACACCGTCGACACCTTCAACAGGTTCCCCGGGGTCGCTGCTAAGATCAGGCGCATGTGGTTCCATGGCTTCTACACGGCCGAAAGCAACCGAATGGTCTTTGAATCTCTCCAAAACTGCACCAATTTGACGTCGGTGTCGCTTCCCTGGACCGCATTTCGCCACCTTGATGCACGTGCCTGGCGAAATCTGCTCGTGGGCAACGGCAAGCCGCTGCAGTCTCTGGAGCTCCTCGCCGTCGATCCCACATCTCAACAAGCTTCCGAAGACGCCAATCGGATTGATCTGCAGCCCCTGCAGTCAGTCAACTTCGGCATGCTCCGCCGCCTAAAGTTCTTCGGGGATACTATTTTTATGCCCATCACGGATGACGACTTGTTCGCCATTGCGCGAACCGCGACCCAGCTGCAGGAATTTCACTTGACGTGCATCTCTACCGTCACCATCGACGGAGTCATGGCCATTGTCCGGGCTTCCCGGTCGACTCTGCGGGTTCTCGAGCACAGCCCACGGTCCCAAGACGGCTTCTGGCACCCTCAC
This sequence comes from Periconia digitata, assembly GCA_948474695.1. NCBI lineage: Eukaryota > Fungi > Ascomycota > Dothideomycetes > Pleosporales > Periconiaceae > Periconia > Periconia digitata. The sequence continues at coordinate 443,169 of CAOQHR010000003.1, forward strand.
CCCGGATCTCCGTCCGATTCCGAGCATCTTTGCGAGCTTTTCCGGGATTGCCCCAAGCTCGAAACTCTCTCCATTTCTCTTCCCTCGGTGTGCGCTGATCTGTTCTCGAACCCAAACGCCAAATTCAACGGCGATTTGCAGGTGCGCGCATTGCATCTCTGCGGGCATGAACACGGACGTTCTACCCACGAAGCGACGGATGCTCTCCACAAGCTCCTGCATCAAGCGCGCGGCCTCGTTGACGTCAAGGCGAGAAGCGTCATCCCGCGCGAGCTGTACATTGAACTCTTCTTCGCCGATTGCATCTTCGAACCAAGCTTGAAACTGGTTCACGGCGACTTTTCTCCTGCGCAGGTAGCAGAAGACCAGGCCTGGTTGGAAACTCTTGGCCCTTCCGGAAAAGGACCGTTCGGCAGCACCGGCCTGTACGAGAAAGAGGAGGAAGGCCCTTTCCAAAGCGTGGCTGAAGACGATTTCCTTACGGGTGTTCGACGACGATATCTTTCCATTTCAACTTGAACGGCCGACGATTGACGCGCGCAACCCTCTCCACTATGACCTGTATTATGAATTGCGATGCACGATTACGATTGCTACAGCCCGGACAGTAATGCTTGTTTGTTCTGTTTTTTTTTTCTACTGCGTTTAAAAGTCTGCAGGTGGACTCTGCATGGGGGAATGATGGACATAGCGATGATACCACAAAAAAAGTTTACCAATAGCCTGCATTACTGTATTATCATATTATCAGGCATGCATAGATAGCATGATGGAAATGAAGGATACCGTTTTTTTTTCTGGAGAATGCTGCAGTCCACAATGATGAGCCACGCGAGAGTGAAGGGGCCTTGCAGTCTGAAAATTTTCTCTTTGCTCGATGATCCAAGGACGCGAAGTTCCCCACCGCGCTCGTTCACAGGGAAGTTGAGAGGGGCAAGGTGCTGTACAGTGCTAATCAGATGCAGCTAGCGCGGATGGGGAAATCAAGAGAACAAAGTGCTTTGTGGTTGCTGGACAGGTTTGGCTGTCTCGTGTGCTCGGGGATGGTGTAGAGGAGGCGTCGGAGCGGAAGACTGGAGTGCTTGGTAATGAGGACGGAAGCCGGGGCAGCCAGTTGCCGCTGTGCCACACAGGCAGGTGGCTGGCCAGGGGCAGAGCAGAACAGGACAGTGGAGCACATTTGCACATTAATAATGGCTGCGAAATACATACATGGGCAGAGGAGAAGACAGGAGGAGGCTGTTTGGCAGCAGCAGCAATACAGCTAAGCTTACGTCCTTCCCCTAGCCGCCTAACAAAGCCATTACCAATGGTGAGATAAGCAGGGCAGCAGAAGCTACCCCTCCACGCCAGGCCGCTTTGGGCGGCTTTGGACGTCGGAGCATGCAGAAAGGCAGAAACGGTGCTGTTCTAGCTCTCCAATTCCTGTGCCAGCTTCATTCATGCCATGTCTCGTTGCATGCAGCCATGGCTAGCCCGCGTTGCCTGGCCAATTGCGCATTCCCCTTCTACTCCCCTATGGCCGCCGTCTGGTAGCGGTATATAAGGACTGCCCCTCGCCGCCATGCCCTTCTCCTCCCTCCATTTCCACATCTCCCAATCCAACTCCTCACTCAGCTCATCACCCCCCAACCAACCATTCGCCATGGCTCCCAGAATCGCTATCATCTACTACTCCATGTACGGCCACATCAAGCAGATTGTATGTTCCTCACCCCACCCCATATATACAACACTTGACTGACCACCACGTCCAGGCTGAGGCCGAGAAGAAGGGCATCGAGGAGGCCGGCGGCTCTGCCGATCTCTACCAGTACGTTTCCCCCATCGGGTCCCCGCGTCCGCACCCCGCTGACAAGACGTGACTGCAGGCTCGAGGAGACCCTCCCCGAGGAAGTCCTCGGCAAGATGTACGCTCCCCCCAAGCCCACCGACATCAAGGTTCTTTCCGACCCCGCCACCCTCACCCAGTACGATGCCTTCCTCTTTGGCATTCCCACCCGTTACGGTAACTTCCCCGCCCAGTGGAAGACCTTCTGGGACAAGACCGGCCAGCTCTGGGCCACCGGTGCTCTCTACGGAAAGTACGCTGGTATCTTCGTCTCCACTGCCGGTCTCGGTGGAGGCCAGGAGACCACTGCCAGCAACGCCATCTCCACCCTCACCCACCACGGCATTCTCTACGTCCCCTTCGGCTACGCCAAGGCCTTTGGCCAGATGTCTGGCTTGACTGAGGTCCGCGGTGGATCCGCCTGGGGTGCTGGAACCCTCGCCGGTGCTGACGGTTCCCGCCAGCCTTCGGCCCTCGAGCTCGAAATTGCTCAGATCCAGGGCAAGTCCTTCTACGAGACCGTCGCCAAGGTCAACTTCGCGTGACTCAATGGCGGTGGAAACGGGGACGCTGTGGAGAAGGAAGAGCCCGCTGCGAAAGCGGTAGAGGCGGATAACAAGACAAAGGATACTGCTGCTGCGCCAGGCTCGGGCCCGCAGGAGCATGAACCAAAGGATAAAGAAGGGCCATGCGGACTGCCTGCGAAATGCACGGTTCAATGATCCCACTACAAACGTATTGAACAAGTACACATAACGAAACTAATGCAATTCAAACAAACTTTTGGAACATGAGCGATCGTACTGCTCTTGTAGTGATGTGGTTGCGTCGTCTGAATTCCCCATGCTCTCATCTCCGCCCCACCATGGAATCAAGTATTCCGCGGGGTAAGTAAACCGCATAGATTGGTGGACGTAGAGCGTAGCCCATTGGCCAATGCACCTTTCTCTGGTATCATGCGTGATCAAGGACTCCAATGGCACCTCCTCAGCACGGGATTGTTTTGTTGATCTTGCAATCCAAGTTGGTGGAATTAAGCTATGCATAGTTCGCCAGCCCACCTTACCCAAACTAGCTTTAGCACGCGCATGACGTTGTCTGGTCAGCCGCGTTCGAATATCCCTGCACACGTGCACGTCTATTCAGTTCAAGGGAAACTACAGCTAGAGACATTTCGGAAAAGAATATCAATTCAAGTCTTGATTGGAGCTCAAAAGGAACGAAGAGGGAGGGGAATAAGCTTTTGGACCAATAACCAAGCATCTGCGTTGGCACAGCAAGTTACTAACTCAAGCGTATGACGTTAGTCGCGTTTGATGTCTTAGGTCTGTGCAGCTTTGACGAAACATCAAAGTCTCCCTTCTTCTCACCACTACATCTTCTCCTTTTTTTTTTCTTCCTGTCGCATCTCTCTCGATGAAGTCAACGCTCCTTTCCTGGAGCCTCATGGCCCCTGCGACACTAAGCTTCGCCGCCGTCGCATCAGAATTCACCAACCCGACATATCGCCATGGCGCTCATTCTCCCTCGCAATACGTCGTAGAAGACGCAGCAGCACACGGGATCCTTCCCCTCGAGGTCGGGGTCGGACACTTCAGCGAGTGGAGTCGAGATACAAAAAAGCGATTCTTCATCGATTGGCAGGATTCCAAAGAAAATGAATGGGTCTTTGTCATGGGGAACGAAGGTGGAGATCTGGACAGTATGGCCAGCGCGCTTACATGGGCGTATCATCTGGAGCATTCGACCATGAATTCTTCGAAGCCGCTTAAGGCTATCGCGTTATTGCAGACGTCTATGGATGCCCTTGATCTACGCCCGGAGAACAAAGTTGCGTTGAGCAACTCCAAAATGACTTCGGGTCATGAGGACTTGCTCACCATGGATGAACTCCCTGAAGACCCGGAGACACTGAGTAGGAAGCTCAAGGGGATAATTCTCGTCGATCACGCAAGTACGTATTCCTGATCCACCTGGTTGACACAGAACCAGCTTAAAAAGCGTAACATCATACACATATGGCTGAGAAGGTTTGCTAACCACATGTCTACCAATTTCAGCTCCTCTCCGTAAATGGGAACACGCCAAAATCCTCAGCATCTTTGACCACCACGTCGACAAAGGTGCCGCGCCCTCGGCCAAGCCCCGCGTCTTCGAAAAAGTAGCATCATGCACCACCCTCGTAGCACGACAAATGCTCGATGAGCTAGAAGACCTTCCTTCCGAATACCACATGCCGCACGAACTCCTCGAACTGATTCTTAGCGCCATCGCAATTGACTCCTCAGGTCTCGACTCTGCCGTTCCTGCCGACTCAAAAACTGCCGCCCGCGTCCTCGCCCGCAGCCGCTGGGCCGACCGCTCCCTCTCGTCCGCCATGTCCTCGCTCGCCCGCGAACTAAAAGACGCAAAGAAGGACCTTGACGGGCTATCTGTTCGCGATCTTCTCCGTCGCGACTGGAAAGGGGATCTCGTCGATACGCCGTCGCCACGCACCCCGACTGTCAGCCTTGGCTTTGCGTCTATTCCGTACTCGCTCGATGCGCAGATTCGCAAAACTGGGTTTGGAGAGTTGTTCCACTGGTTCTCGATTCACGCAGCGTGGACCGCTGCTACGGGCGTCGATATCGACATCTGCCTTAACAAGTACAAAACGCGTGACGAAGAGACGGGCAAGAAGAAGAAGATCCGCGAGATCGTGCTTACAGTACGCGATGATGTAAGGATAGATGAAAGGCAGGCCGACTCGCTATTCCGGCTTGTGTACGAGGCGTTGGAAGCGGATGAGGGTTTGAAATTGAAGAGGTGGGCGAGAGCTGGGGAGTTGGGACCGAGACAGATGGTCTGGACCCATGAGAGCGGCGCGGGGAGGAAGGTCATCAGGCCTATTGTGGAGGAGGCTGTTCGACAATGGGATATGTAGTTGACCATCTTCTTCTATTATGCATGGACATCAGTGTTGTTCCAAACAGAGCATCGTAGGTTCTCTTTTTTTTCCCTCCATCTCCAATCTCTTGTGGGTGCTCCTTACTTTTTGCATCGTGTCACCCCAAAGACAATAGGGCCAAGGACGTCACTCTGGCGTAGTAGGTATAGTTGTCGGGTATCAGACATAGGGTAGGTCGATGCATAGTAGCAAACAACCCCCACTAGATAGAAAGGTGTTCTTGAGAAAGGTATCATGATCGAAAGACATAGCTACCACACTCGCCCCGCCCATAATCCTTCTCTAGCAGTGATATCTTATTTACTCGCAAATATAACATTGAACCTATCCTACCCAGATCTCTTGCTCTGCATCCCTTTCCCCTCAGGTACAAGAATCAAGAAAGAAAAGCACTCTTCTTCCTCCCCAAGCTGAACCGGTTCTTCTTCTCTTTATCTTCTTTACCTCCATCGTCACCACCCTTCCCACCACTCCCATCCGCATCCGGATGTTGTTGCTGATGTTGATGATGTGACGGCATCTTCTCCAAATCCTCTTTGTCCGTCGACGACGACGTAGACCAAAACTTTGGTTTATGCCGCAAACTCATCGACGTATGCCGGAAACGACTCAGTGTCCCCCCGCTCTTGGCTCCGAGACTTGCGAAACCGTTGAGCTTGCCACTGCCATTACCATTCCCAGCTCCATCCTTTTCTGTGTTGTTGTCGTCGGCGCCAACGTCAGCTTGTTGTGGGTTTTGGTTTTGATCAGGATTGGTATTCCCACGCTTCCGATTCTCCTCGGTAGCAGACGCCCGCGAAGCCTCCAGCGCGAGTTTCAACTCCTCTTCCTGCCGACGATAATTTTCGCGGCGCTGGTTATCCATTTCTTTTCGTTTGAGCTTCGCCTGCTTCTCAAGCTCCTTTTCCGCAGCCTTACGCTCCGCCTTGTCCTTTTTGGATGCGGAAGAAGAGGTGTTGAGCATGCCTGCGAGATTGCTTTTACGCGTACCGAGCTTGGGTAGGCTCGTCGCGATGTGGTCGAGGGTCGTGGGTTCGGAGGACGGGATGGTGGAGGGGGCGGTTGCGGCGTGGTTGAGGCTTGCAAACGGTTCGTCTTGCTCTGCAGAGGGGGTGGTGGCGTTCATAAGGGGGTGGCCATTCGTGCTGCCGTTCCCGTTGGCTTTTGGAGATTGGGCTTCGGTGGATATGGGCGCGTCAGATGATGATGCTTGTTTTGCGGCGGCTAAACTTTCGGCCTCCTGTTCCTTCATCATGGCTTCTTCGGTAGTTTCTTGATAGAATAGGACGTATGCGCATGCGAGCTCGTTTTCGCCACCAAAAAATCGCCGCACATATGCTTTGTCGACTGGCTCGACCATTTCGTCATCGAAGAGGAGCCATCCCCGCTCTTGCGTTTTGATGATGGATACGTAATGCCCGTGATATGGGCCACCCCCTATATGAACGACTACCGCGTAGAGTTCGTACAGGCGATCGGGGTCTTCGGCATCGTCGGTGGTATTGAAGAGTCGCAGATAATACGGATATACTACGCGATGGAATAGCTTTTGTAACCGTTGCAAATCTTCGGTGTATTTGAATCGTTTTAGATGGAGAGCCAAAATACGAGGTAATCTCTTGATCTTCATCCTCTTTTCCGCTTCTTGCAAGCCCCCACAGTTGTCGCAGTGAAACTTGTTACGCTCACAAAGCATTTCTTCTTCAGAGAACTTGCGCAGACAGCTCGTCACCGAGGAGTGCTGGTCAAGATCCACCGATAGGTCCAGGAATGCCTCATCCCGGTGTGATGTATTTTCACACGTAAGACATCGTGTTTCCGACGTCAGTGTGCCCTCAAACAGCTCATGTACCCAGCCAGTATTCGTCGACGAGGTCGCAGGGACTACCGCGCCTGATGTGATTGTTTGGTCACCACCATTGACAAGTGTCCCAGCATCGCCCGGTTCGCGCACAAGGGACTTGGAAAAGGATTCGACATTCTCAACCACCTGGTTTAGAAGAAGATTCAAAAATTCGTGGGCGTCTTGGTGCATTGGAGTCCGGAACATTTCGTTTTCTTGCCTTAAGATCTCAAGGAACTTGTGGGGACTGACGACACCAATGTGCGATCTGTGAGCTATGACAGCCTCGAATATATCTTTGAGCGCGCTAAAGAGCGATTCCGACATGCCGTATGCCTTTGAGTTCTCATAGTCCATCTTCAACACGGGACCGGCAGCAAACGCCTGTTTTTTCTTGTATTCGGGGGAGTCTTTATTGTCCTCGGGCTTGTTCGCGACGGGGGCTGCGGTGCCTGCGGGGGCTGCGAGCGACTTCCGCGGTGAAGCGCCGGCAGGGGTCGAAAAAGAATTTCTCCCTTTTGGAGAGAGGGCCGAGTTTTGTCCATTGCTCGCGTTAACAATGTCGGTGTTTAGACGGGGCAAGGCTCCCACGGTGGACGATTGGAGGGCTTCGATGGGGGATCGCGAGGGAAAGTTGATGACTTGTTCCCGGAAGGGAACCGAGTAATATAAACATTGGACTATGGAATTGCAATAGCTGGAGGGTGTGTAAGTCAAGTCGGTTCCGGGGTGGGATAGTGAGTGGGAGTGCATAATCACCATGTGCTTCCAAACTGCAAGCGGAACGTGGTCAGTGGATATGGTGGCATGGAATCGATGGGGGGAGCGGAGGGGAGAAGAAGCTCACATTCTCGAAACCAAAGAATTTGTCGCTTCCATCATCACGTACAGGGCCAGCATCGGCCAGCAGCTTCTCGAGTGGTGTCAACTGGGGGGCATTGGGGTCTTTTTTGGCGGGAGTTTGGCTGGTTGCTGGGCTGGCCGGGCCCTGAGGTTGATGTCAGCACGAAGAAACAGGCAGAAGAGGAGAAACCAGGTAGGCAAGTACTGACCGTTCCACCTTTGATCCGGCTGAAGAAGGAAGTCATGGTCTCGCGAGAGGTGAGTGGAGGAGGGGGGAGAGTTGTGCCGGGAGGGCGAGCATGCGGGCGCGGTGTCTAAGCGGCGCGGCAGGGTTGGCGGCGAGGAAATGCGGAGGTGGAGGCGGAGATGGACACGGGTGGTGAGGCTCGGGTGCAATGGAGTCGTGGCAGCAACATGGGCATGGAAGGCATTCAATAGCGCAGTGTAGTGATATCACGCAGCAAGGGAGGGAACTGGAAACCGGAGGAAGGAAGGAAAGACGGAAGGCAAGACAGGCAGGCGCGCAGTGAGTGAATGGAGGAGATGCAAGAGCGGACGACGGCTAAGAAGAAGGAGCGAGCGCGGGTCGGTTGGTCGGTTGGTCGTTCGTTGGTTGGCTCGTTTGTTGGTTCCTTCCTTCTCCACAAATTAGCGCCGCTCCACGCGAGACTCAGTCCATGTCGTCGGTAAAAGACGAGACGACACGCCGTTATGTCACGTCCGCTCCGTTCTTTGGTGTACCTCAATCCATTCAATCTTGACTGATATCCGACATCTACCTACTCAAGCGCTCGGATAGGTGGAGTCTGTTCGTCCCCAGGGCTAAATACCCAAGGAGAGCACGCGGCAAGCCAGCCAACCCGAGAAAGGCGGGGTCGCATACACCCACACTCACGCTCACGCACACGCACATAGACACCCTCGTCACCCCAGATCCGCCGCCTCGTGGCAATGAAACCACGCCGATCCATCCATCCAGCCAGCCAGCCAACCAACCAACCAACAGCAACGTCCGATCTGCAAAAGACTGGATAACCTTGCTTTCTGGTCTTCCATCTCCTCTTCTAGAAGTCATGGCCTGAGCAGCCCAGCTGGCCATTTGATACCACCAAGCGAGACAACCATAACCACATAACCAACCTACCCTAGTCAGCCAACCAATCCCATTTTAACCGCCATGTGCCGTGCATACTATCCATCACACCAGATATGCACCTAAATAGCTCCATCAAGATTAACTCTTTGACTGGTCTTTCTATCTGACTCCAGCGGAGAGGTAGACAAGTATATGCAAACATAAATAAAAAGACTCCGCCCAGATGCATACAAAGAAAGTATCCATGTACATTCGTACCCAGATACATGGCGAGACAAGGCTAAGTACAAGTAGATGGACAGACTGTTGGGCACAACACTCGCAAGAGGTCTGGTGATGACAACAAACCACTAAACACTACGAATGTGCATTACCCGCATAGAGAAACGTGCATGAGAATCTGAAATAATACACTTTGCCGAAGAAGAGAGAGAACGGAAAAGAGGAAACAGGACGGAAAATAGTGGGAAACGGGGTCATCGTAGTAAACCACGACACCACATACAGGGAATGCGTATACCAGCCATTCCTTACCTTCGAGGCCGCTTCCCAGCACCCAGTTCGATCGCCGTGCGCCCATTCATCACCATATCACCCTCGCCATCTTCCGGCGGATGATCCCTAATATACTCGACCCTTATCCGCTCAGCCTCGCGATCCCAAAGCGCAACAGCATCTTTGAAGCCCGCCGTGCTAGCCGCGGCATCGTCTTTTGCGCTCTGAGTTTGATCCAGGTACGGCTGGCGCACGGCGGGGTCCTCGGTGCGCCACTTGAGCCCCAGTGCGGTGCGGATCTCAGTTTTGGACGCTTTAGCATTGACGTCGCCTGTGGCAGCCCGTCGTTTGGCGTCGCAATCGTGCTTAACTGTGTACCATTGGTCTTTTGTGTATAGTAGGAATGGGTTGACTCCCGTACGGCCTGGTTTGATGGGGCGTTCGCCGAGCTGCGAGAGAATCTCGCCAATGATGGAGGCTTCGTAATCTTCGTCACGAACTGCACGGGCGGTTTTGTGGATGCTGTTGTTACTGGCAGTGCTACCGCTGCTCTGTAGCGGTGCATCGGATGAAAATTTGCGTTTCACGTCGGAGATGGTGGGTGGGTGAGGTGTCGGGTGTTCGAGCTTCACCTTCTTCTCGACGAGCGGAGTCGGGACCCGGATGGGGCCGATCATTTTTTCAACTACTTCTGCTGCTGCCCGCAAGCCAGACAGATATGCCCCGTGTACAGTAGCCGGATGCGTGCCACAAGTAGCCTCGCCTGTGAAGTGGAGCGGCCCGTGGGGTCTAGCCATGACATCGTAGTCGCCTGTTTGGGTCTCTGGTCCTACGTACGAATAACTTCCGCAAGCAAATGGATCTTTGCTCCATCTGGTGACAATCGTCTCTGTGGGTAGTGGGACGCGGTTGGGCGCGAACATCTGGTCCAAGCAGTCGGTGACTTCTTTGATCAACTGATCATTCGAGGTCTCCTCGGTGTAATGTGCCGCTTCTCCCGCCATGAGCGCAATAAGAGTCGGCTTGCCGCTGGTGACGAGGCAGTTCCAGAAGAGATAGTAGCGACCCCTCCTGGAAGCGTAATCTTCTGGGTTGAGACTGGCTTGGCGTTCGGCTTCATTCAATAAACCAAACATATCACGATTCGGCTCCCAGAAGGCTTCTTCGTAGACGAGTATCACCTGACGCCGACGGTCAGTAAAAATCCGGCGAACTAGATATACCCGCACATACCTTGTTTAGGAGGCCAAATCCCATGCGCTCAATGACGCCTTGCTTCCAGTCTGGCAATGGGGGCTGGAAGTCAACGGATCCAGACTTTAACACGCCAAGCGGAGTGCTCAGGACGATCTCGTCACCCTCAAAAACTTCTCCGTTCGCGCACTCAACCTTGACGGCCTTGCCGATATTCTGCTCTTCCGTATTGTACTTGACAGTCCTGACAACGCTTTTGAACCGCACATCTAGCTGAGTGGGGCACTGCCACAAGCCACGAGGCACCTGTTGATAACCACCAATAATTTCCGTATGTTGCCCCTCAAACTCATTGCCAATATCTTGATCCCAGCCACTGAGGCTGAGTTCATTGACACTGACTGCGTTCGCGTATTCAAGGTTGGCATGGTGCCAGTTGAACATACGCAGGTCACGAGGTTTGATATCGAGGATTCTCTGGTATTGTCTGATGCCTTCGTCCATAATCTTACCTAACGTGGGATATTCCGAGGCCTTTGCGGCTGTGTCAAGATCGAGAGTCTGGAGATCGGGCGCCCCTGGTTTCAGTTGCCAGCCCATATCTTGCACAGACTTCGTCACTGGAATATCAGCGTTGAAGCCTGCTGTGAGCTGATATGTGCGGCCTGCCCTCTTCTCCACTCCCGTTGAAGGCATTTCTTCAAGTGTCGAGGCAGTAGTTGTCGCATTGGTAGGCAATGGCGTGCTCGATTGTTCCAGTTCAGCAATGGTCGCAGTAGCCGTATCGCTGGGCTCCCGTCCAAAAAGCATCAGATTACGATCACCTTCTACCGTTCGGAATATCGCAGGTTTGTTTCGGAACACGCTCGCACGTTCGAGAACGTCATTGTAAAGTTTTTCCACCAGCATGTCCTGACTTCTGTCGACCACTGTTCCGTCATAATCATACAATATAGTGTTGTCTCGGAGAGCGTGATATGGTATGCCGAGTTGACCACGAATGAGAGCATTCATAGGGTTGCCGTGTTCGTATCCCGTCACAATCTGTGCGCCCATCTCAGCAGTACATAGATATCCTGGAGGGAGAGTTGACCCTTGTTGATTGAGAAATTTGTGTGAGTATACACGGCCTCCGATCCGAGGGCGAGCCTCCAGAAGAACTACTTTGGGTGGTCGCTCTCCCTGCTCAACCCAGACATTGCCGAGCTGTGCGAACAAGCTTTCTAAATGTCGCGCACACCCAAGTCCGGACATTCCAGCTCCGACCACGATCACCGTACGCTGTACGCCTCGTTTGACCTTGGTGTATGGGATCGTGGCCGCAGTATTCGGGGTTTCCACGCACCCAAAATTAATGTAGCCATTCCTCATTAACCAGGTGTATGCTACCTTCGCTAAGTTGAAGTATCGCTTATCCCGTGCACAGCCAGCAGCTTCTTCATGGCTTACATATACCAGCGGGTTCCGTGTCCACAGTCTGAGAATAGCGTTACGAATATTAAGGTAAATTGTGACCTGGGCGTGAGTTACGTGGTGTCGCAAAATTTTGTACTCTTCTTGATGAAGAGCAAAGGGGTTCAGCCGTGAACTCTCTGCTGCCAATATACACTGACGGCCAAATTCTGCCCACGACATTTCGGTGGGTATGGATGCGTTTGCTTTCAACTCAGTAGGCTTCCCTTTGACGGATTTCAGCTGTCTTCTTGTTTCTGGACCAACTTGGTTCGGCGTTAGATTTGATTCAGGCGTCGATGAGGCTTTCGGGGTGCCTTTAGCAAGCTGATGGTTCTGCGTCGCATGGCGACGGTTTACGGCGGACCCTACATGCGATGTATCGTTCGATACACTGTTGTCTAACATCATATCTGGCTCGCCAGTACTATGTTTCTGATATTGTCCAGATTTCCCTGTTGATACTTCGATGGTATCTGATGCTCGGAGAGGGTGAGGCTGGTACGCGGTGGCGGAGCCGTTACTGATATCGACACCATTCACATGACCGCTAGAGGGTGACCCATCTCGATCATTCACCCCACTTATATGCATCCCATTGATATAAGATGTCCCCTGATCATCGCCACAGTGTACGGATGACGGAATCGACTCTGTGTAGTTTAGATGACTGTTGAGACCATCCATGGGGGCGGAGGGAGAGGATTGTCCTTTCAAATGGTCGCCATCTTGGGGCATTGGTATTGATAGGAGTTCATCGTTTGAGCTATCAAAGAGATAGTGGTTCTCATCGAGCCCGCCGGGATCGGTTATCGAGGCGAGCGGCGAATACATGAAGGCTGGAGACTCGGCATGGAACCTGAGGTGTGCTAGCGGCAGATATCAAAGTAACTCAGCACCACGCGAAAAACCGCGAATGAATCATCTGCCGATATAGAGGGTTGAAGAGAAGATGCAAAATTCTGGTATTCGATTGCGAGAATTAAGGGGGTTTTGATTCATTGAAGGTCGATGGGTGGTGGACTGAGGATTTTGACGGTCGATGAATCGCCCCCCCAAGAATCCATCCATCCAGATGTCAGGTTCAACTTGCACCGCGCGCCTTACCCCATTCGTCAAGCGCGAAAGAGCCACCAATTCACTCACCATCAACTTCCAAACGTCCAGTCTTCCAGTCTTCCATCTTCACGACTCGATTTCCGGTTTCAATCTATCACTGGGTCTTCATATTAGTTTGTGGCGTTCTGGCATACCAACTTGATGTCTCCAATGTTGCTGCAATAATCTTGGGCGATGTGTGGTCGGGGTTCCGGCTTGATTGACCCTACAACCGATGGCCAGCACATTACTGATTCTAGGCAGTTAGAATCAGTTCTATTCGTTGAGTGTATCCTTTGTTAATCACTACAACTCATTCTGGATGCGCACGAAAACGATAAGGCGCATACATTCAGCTGACATATCCCGCAAAACACCAGTACGATTCGAATGGCATGCACCATGAAAACCATCAGGCGATCAAGCCGTTCCTCCACTGCGTCATGTTGAGAATCACACATGCAGAAACTGCTATATCTTGTGTCAAAACAACGTCTCCGGCATCTGGGTGGCATATCATGGCAATTTGAGCGTAGGGTGAAGACAATCAACGCTGGGTGGCAGTGTGCTAGACGGACATGGTTTTGCTCTCGGATATGGCTTGGTAGATCTTTAGACATACTGCTTTTGGGTTACAGGGCAAACAAATGCCTGCCTTGCTCTTTCTCGTTGGGGGTTCCCATCAGAAAGCTAGGTCTTGGCATGTGCGTGTACTCAAGTAGCTACTTGTTTACTGCGTTATGTAACGTGTAAACTCTCTGATGATCCCCACATACTCTGGCGTGTATATTTTAGCGTATGCCTGGAAGCCAGTCAATGGTCATGAATCTATTGGCTACCGATACCTATGTGTACATTTACATCTCGCGACATTGAGCTATCCAGAAGCGAGGTCCCAGCTTTCCTCACGTGCTCTCGCGGAACTTAAGGTTACATACCTCCGTGTCGTGAAACTTGCAGGGAATACCACAATCCACCACAACACGGCGATCCCGCCAAACTACAATGCGATGGCCCTGGTCGGGCGATAGAGATGATGGAAAGAGAGGAGACCTTTCATCGTGGATCGAAGATTTTCGCGCGACCGACTGGCGCTCGGCGTTTACTGATCCTCGCATCCTCGGCCCATCCCTTGTGTTAAGTGCGACTACATTTGCAGGCGTGCGGTTATACAAGTCATATCTGCGGCGCATACCCAGTGTGAACCACATCAAGCCAGAGTACTTTCGCAGGAAGAGCTTATACGGTCAGGTCACCAGTGTGGGGGATGCAGACAACTTTCGCCTATATCATACGCCTGGCGGCAGGATAGCAGGATGGGGCTGGCTGCCATGGAAACAAATACCGGCCAAAAAAGCAGGGTTGGCAAACAACACGGTGGGTTTTTGCTTGACCTTGGGGCAACACTCGCATTTTCTGCTTTGGGAGAGATGAAATTACTCACACATGACAACAGATACATATCCGGATCGCCGGGGTCGATGCTCCCGAGCTGGCGCACTGGGGACGAGAGGCACAGCCATACTCCAAGGAAGCGCTTGAGTGGCTCACGGCTTATATCCACAACCGGCGCGTGCGAGTATACCTTTTCAGGCGCGATCAATATGACCGGGTGGTGGCTCAAATTTATGTTCGCAAATGGCTAGTGAGAAGAGACGTGGGGTTGGAGATGTTGAAGAAGGGATTGGCAACGGTCTACGAGGCCAAGACGGGGTCAGAATTTGGGGACTTTGAACAGAGATATCGAGAGGCGGAGACAAAGGCCAAACAGCAGAAGGTGGGCATGTGGACAAGCCCGGGTATCATGGGGCGGCTGCGTGGAGCCACAGCAAAGAAACCTGAGAGCCCGAGAGAGTACAAAACGCGACATGCAGCAGCTGGCAAACAGAATCAATGAAAGGCGGAGAGGTTGTTCACCGAGAGGGAGGAAGAACGAGATGACGCAGATGGCTGCAGTTGCATGAACCCTGTATATACATGGATATAAAAGTACAATTGGTGTTTTGTGGCGTTGGTAAACATCAATTGATGCCTCCAAACGTTGGACAAACAGACGAGGGTTGCACGGCCACAGTTTGGAGAAGGCATGCAGACAGCAACACGGCAACAGCGCGTGGGGACTAAATATGGGCCGGCTGCTAGATGCCGCGATCTAGGGATCGAGGATGTGTAGTTCACAGTCATATTCTGGTCCGAGGGTGGAAGAGAAAAAAAAAAGAAGAGGAAAAATTTCTGCCACTCAGACGCCGTTCCGGTTATCGGTCCGCTGGCTTGCTGTTCCTGGGTAGCTCTCTTGACAGGTGCCATTGAGCAAACAGTCCGCCGGAGCAGATACTAGCTGTGACGGATGCAGCAGCAGCTTGAGTCATCGCAGCACCAACAAATGAATACTTGGATACTTCACCAAGGCCCATTTAGTCACCCAGTGGACCGTGAATTTTTTCGAGTCAGAGCGGATACAAAGTAGGACGGCTGGCTTGTTGACCGCCTCTGATTGCAGCTTATCATCGGCCCGACACGATTGGCTTCGTCTCGCGAATCTCTAGAAATTTTGGTCACCCTTCTCTCCTCCCCGCAACTTGCTTGCAGTCAACCATATCCTCGTGTCTACAGGCAGGCAGTCAGTCAGCCAGTCGCACGACAACTTGCACTGCTGAGCTCGAGCTTCGGCCGTTCCTCAATTGAGCTCATTGTTCCTGGAAGTGCCCGTCCGCCCGCCTTTGTGCACACCCCTGCAGGCCAGCTCTGAATAGATAGGTAACCCATCCAGCGAGTGAGCTCCGCAAGCTCCAACTGCTTCTTCCCTCCACAACCTTCCGTCGCCATGGCTCTCTGTGGGCGTCTGGCACGTCGCGCGCCTGCTCTCACAGGCCAATTCCGCTCCATTGGCCCCTCGCTCGCATCTCGATCTTTTGTTTCTCGCGCGTCGAGGCCTCTGACCGCCCTCAAGACTCCAACTGAGTCACAGCACGCCGCATACAGACAGCTGCGTGCCTTCACAAAGGTTTCGGCCTCCTTCAACAAGACCCAAGAGGCCCCTAATGCCCAGGCCTACCTCAACAGCGGCGCAATCGCGGGCGCTCGCGATCTCGTTGACGTCAAGAAGGTTTTGGTCATTGGCAGTGGAGGTTTGAGCATCGGTCAAGCTGGCGAGTTCGACTACTCTGGTATGACTCACCACTGTTCCAATTGCCCCCGACAACTTCATGTACTGACTTTGGTCAAAAGGATCCCAAGCTCTCAAGGCTCTCAAGGAGGCTGGTGTTCACTCTGTGCTCCTCAATCCTAATATTGCGACCATCCAAACCTCGCACGTGCTCGCCGACGAAATCTACTACTTGCCCGTTACCCCCGAATATGCCGAATACGTCATCCAGAAGGAGAAGCCTGACGGCATCTTCCTCAGTTTTGGTGGGCAGACCGCTCTGAATCTTGGTGTGCAAATGAACAAGAAGGGCATTTTCGAAAAATACGGCGTAAAGGTCCTCGGAACTAGCGTGAAGACGCTTGAGACCAGTGAGGATCGTGACTTGTTTGCGCGAGCCTTGGATGAGATTGATATTCCCATCGCCAAGTCCATTGCTGTGTCCTCCATTGATGAGGCTCTTGAGGCTGCCGAGAAGGTTGGCTATCCCATTATTGTCCGCGCCGCCTACGCCCTCGGTGGTCTTGGATCTGGGTTCGCCAACAACGCCGAGGAGCTCCGTGACCTCTCTGCGCGGTCCCTCACTTTGTCTCCTCAGATCTTGGTCGAGAAATCACTCAAAGGCTGGAAAGAGGCTGAATATGAGGTAGTCCGCGATGCAAGCGATAACTGCATCACTGTCTGCAACATGGAGAACTTTGATCCACTTGGGGTACACACTGGTGACAGTATTGTTGTTTCTCCTAGTCAAACGTTCAGCGACGAGGAGTACCACATGCTCCGTTCGGCATCTATCAAGATTGTACGACACTTGGGCGTTGTGGGCGAGTGCAATGTTCAGTATGCGCTCCAGCCTGACGGCTTAGACTACAGGGTCATTGAGGTCAACGCTCGTCTTTCTCGCTCTTCTGCGCTTGCTTCCAAGGCTACCGGTTATCCTTTGGCATACACCGCTGCCAAGATTGGCCTCGGCCACACTCTCCCTGAATTGCCCAACGCGGTTACGAAGACCACCACCGCCAACTTTGAACCCAGTTTGGACTATGTTGTCACGAAGATGCCTCGGTGGGATTTGAGCAAGTTCCAGAACGTGAAGAGGGATATTGGCAGTTCCATGAAATCGGTCGGTGAAGTCATGGCCATTGGACGAACTTTCGAGGAGTCGTTCCAGAAGGCATGCCGACAAGTCGACCCCAAGTTCCTGGGTTTTGAGGGCGAAAAGTATGGCGAGAGTCTAGACGAGGAACTCAAGAATCCCACCGATCGCCGATGGCTGGCTGTTGGCCATGCCATGTATGTCGAGCGCTACACGGTCGACCAGATCCACGAGCTGACCAAAATCGACAAATGGTTTCTGTACAAGCTTCAGAACATTGTCGACTGCACCTTTGAACTCGAGGAGATAGGCAGCTTGTTCGGCCTCAAGAAGGAGGTCATCCTAAAGGCCAAGAAGATGGGCTTCTCCGACAAGCAGATTGCAAAGGCCGTCAACAGCACCGAGGACGAGGTGCGCGCCCGCAGAAAGAGCTTCGGCATCAGGCCCTGGGTCAAGAAGATTGACACCTTGGCTGCAGAGTTCCCGGCCAACACGAACTATTGTTGCCCTCCCCTCCCCCTCAGTTACGTTGTATTTGCTGACTTTTTTTAGTATACGTGAGTTAAACTTCCGATTCTTGTTCATTTTTGTCGCGGTGTGGGGAGTTTGGTGTCAGGGGGGACGGGTCTCTCCTCCCTCCAGAACGTCCATGGTGCCTTCTCCCCAAGGGCTCTTTTCCCATGGTGTCCAGCGCTTTCCTGTCAGGCCTCGACGCTGCCCCTCGTGGCTCAGCACCTGTGGGTGTCCTAACATGAAACGCGTTGTACTCGTGTCAGCCGTCTCACGAGTTATTATTGATGATAATACCTGCTTTCTAACACAACACTTACATTTTCATTCATAAGCGAAAATGTAATGATTTGTAGTTTGCTGACAATACTTCCAGACTACCTATAATGCATCGTCGCACGACGTTACCTTTGACGATCACGGTGTCTTGGTTCTCGGCAGCGGTGTGTACCGAATTGGAAGCTCTGTCGAGTTTGATTGGTGCGCGGTCAATGCTGCGCTGTCGCTGAACAAGCTTGGGAAGAAAACTGTCATGATCAAGTACGTATCCCCCAAGCACATCCGGACCCCTCGTGGGGCGGCAGTTCGACATGCTGATAGTCCATTGTGGCACCTGTGGATGAACTATGCTAACTTAATTGGCAGTTATAACCCCGAAACTTACTCGTAAACAAACCCTTATTCTGCCTCTGCCTGCCACAAAGACTAACAGTATACAGTACTGACTTCGACGTTGCCGATAAACTGTATTTCGATGAGCTTAGCTACGAGCGTGTCATGGATATCTACGAACTCGAGACTGCTAGCGGAGTAGTCGTCTCTGTTGGAGGCCAGCTTCCTCAGAACATTGCCCTCAAGCTCCAAGAGTCTGGAAAGGCCAAAGTGCTTGGTACAGATCCTGTTGATATTGACAAGGCTGAGGACCGCCACAAGTTTTCTTCAATTCTTGACTCCATTGGTGTCGATCAGCCTGCATGGAAGGAGCTTACCTCTTACGAGGATGCTAAGAAATTTGCCCAAGACGTCGGATACCCTGTAAGTACCTCACAGCGATGAAGTACCCCTCGCGTACTCGGGATGTGGCACAAGGGCCTTCCCATAACCCCTGCTGGTATGTTTGGATGTACTATACTAACTCTCTTTCTCAACTCTAGGTCCTCGTCCGTCCTTCCTATGTTCTCTCCGGTGCTGCTATGACTGTCATCCGCAGCGAATCTGAACTTCAGGCCAAGCTCACGGCTGCTGCCAACGTTTCCCCTGATCACCCTGTTGTCATTACTCAATTCATTGACGGAGCACAAGAAATCGACTGCGATGCTGTAGCCTCCAATGGCCAGGTTCTTGTCCACGCTGTCAGTGAGCACATAGAGAATGCCGGTGTTCACTCTGGCGATGCTACGCTTGTTCTCCCTTCCGTTCATCTCGAAGACAGCATCAAGACCCGCGTCAAGGAGATTGCAGACAAGGTCGCCAAGGCGTGGAATATCACCGGACCCTTCAACATGCAAATCATCAAACAAGATGTCGAGGGTCAGGAGCCCAAACTCAAGGTCATTGAGTGCAACCTTCGCGCTTCTCGTTCATTTCCCTTCGTCAGCAAAGTCCTCGGAACCAACTTCATCGATGTTGCTACCAAGGCTCTTGTTGGCCGTGATGTCCCCGAGCCTGTGGATCTTATGGCTGTCGACCGTGACTACGTCGCTACCAAAGTACCTCAATTCTCCTGGACTCGTTTGGCTGGCGCCGACCCCTTTTTGGGTGTTGAGATGGCATCCACTGGTGAAATGGCTTGCTTCGGCAAGGACCTAATTGAAGCCTACTGGGCGTCAGTACAATCGACCATGAACTTCCGCCTTCCTCTTCCGGGAGAGGGACTCCTGTTTGGCGGTGATGTTGAATCTGGATACCTTGTCCAAGCCGCCAAATATATCCAGCCTTTGGGCTACAAGTTCTTTGCTGCTAACCAGGATGTCAAGAACCTCCTTGAGACCAACGTTGAGGGTGCTAACGTCGAAGTTATTGAATTCCCCAAGCAGGATAAGAGAGCACTCCGCGAGGTATTTGAAAAGTACGATATCCGCGGTGTCTTCAATCTGGCCAAATACCGCGCCAGCTCCTTGGTGGATGAGGACTACGTGATGAGGCGCAATGCTGTCGACTTCGGCGTGCCCCTCTTCATGGAACCCAAGGTCAGTACTCTACTCTTGACTACTACAGGTCGAAGACAGTAAGCTAACATCGATTACAGACCGCTGTTCTGTTCGCTCAATGTATGAACGAGAAGCTGCCCAAGAAGGGTGGCATTCCATCTGAAGTCAGGTCTTGGAGTAACTTTGTCGGTGGCCGACCATTGTAAACAACACTGGCTGATTCCGACAACGGCATGATGTCATTACTAGTTGACGCAGTAAAGAACCAGTAAACATGTAAAAAAAGTGCGGTATTGTGCCGAAAAACCGAACAATCTTACCGTAGCTATACAGCATAACAAGAAGATGCGGACCACAGCATCGCAGATCTGCAAGAGAGAAAGCACGGAACGGCGTCGTACCCCTGTAGCAGAGTGGGTGTGTGTTTTTTACATCATGTATGAAGAGAAGAAGGATATTCTGGTGTATTTCTGATTTATTGTGCGGCGAGCGATGTTATACTATTTCCCTTCTACCTACTCTCTATTCCACTCCTCTGTTTGATCTATGTAGTCTGTCTGGGTATTTTTTCAAAAAAGCAAAGGAAGGCTGGTTTGGAAAACTTGGAGTTTCTTCTTTACATTTATTGGCTTCCTACCTCATTTTAGTTCGCAAGTACTACAGAGAAGAAAGGAATGAAAATTGTGATCAAATTAATCAATCAATCAATCGAGTATTAAAGTCCTCTGTCGGACGAATGATACACAGTCGCCAAAGCATTACCTGCATAGACTGGTTCTCACCGTACCATCCCATCCCCATTTGTGTATATATTCGTCGGCAGCTACATTTACGGCTACAAGTAATTTCTGCTATTTCTAACTTATCAAATTCCACACGCGTTGTTGTGCATTGTTTACTTCTTTGTGCGGACACATCAGTTCCGTTATCATCACTCAACATGTGTTCAGTCTTGGGTCATTGGACAGATCGCTATGTTGTGGTAGCTGTGTAGTGCCGAATCTCATAGATTGCGATGAGTTTAGATCCCATTAATTTTTTCATGCGTTTGTAGATGTAAAGTTGCAAACAACTCTGCCTTGACATCTGCCTCTTACCGTTACTCTGCCCGTTCACGAGCCTAGACTATACTTCCCCTTGCTTGCCCTGCATTAAGGGCACGTATGATGCTCGAGAACATGAAGGACTTGTCATTCCATCTTGCTCACACTACCGCCGTACTTGACGATATAGTGAGGTTCAACTGCAACCACTCTGTGGTAATGCTCCCCATCTCTGTAGACATTTGAGGACCCAGTGATTTGTTGGGAATCTGAAAGAACAGTGAGAAGGCGGGAGGGCAATCGAGTAGGCTGCCAAGATATAATTAACCTGTATTGTAGGGCTCAAGATTGGGAACACGAGATGGAGTTTGTGATGAAGATTGAACAATATACAAAAGTAGGAAACGTTGATGTATACATTACAGGAGTGCGCTAAACGTGCTGTCCATAGGCTATAAATGGGATTCAGACGCAGATTAAAGCCTTGATAAAGTGTTGATAGCTTACTAAGTACCAAGGTGCGGCCCCCTTATAATGTAGAGTCGCATATGTCTCTAGATATGCGTCTGGAAGATGGGAGAAACCACCCGAGCTGCTGGTCATTGGCACTCAGCATCTACCGACAACTCATCTCGGTTCGTCCCTCAGGTTCGCGCCCATTCTATATGCTGCATAATCAGCTCCACAGAACTCACAGAATACTTCTACATTGAGCCACACAAAGCTTGTAATAAGTCACCATCGGAGAGCTTTTTTGTGCAAGCAACGCTCCCAAAGCTTGCAAATGTCACATCGTTCACGCATTTCGCATGGCCAGGCAGAACCTCCTCTGTTAATCGAATCATCAAACGACAAGTCGACAGACCAAGTTACCAGTTGTCATTAAAATTGAAGATCACAATGAAGAATGTTTTATCCCGGCTCACTATTGATTTGCGATGTCACTTTTCGCCAGCATATATTTATTCTCGGGTGCAATAATGGGTGGGGACTGAATACAATGCTGAGCATTCATCTTTCCAATAGTAAAATGCTGTCCAAGACTAGTGTTAGCGGAATACTGAGAAGTGTGCTGAGCACAGCATATTTGTTAGAAATGCTTCATCGTGCCCATATCAAAGAAACGATATGTGCTCACCCTCTGGTGACTTATAGCGCTTAGAAGGATGCAAGTCATGCCCAATCCAATCACTGCTCCCAAATCCCGTCGAGGCCGTATCGCCATTTTACATGTTATGGTGTTGGAAAACCAAGCCAAGTATGTGGCCATTAGCCAGTCTATCGGCAACGCAATATGAATCACAGATGCAGACAAAACATGGTGCGGATATGTCCAATGAGACTCTTCAATTGCTCGATAGGTCGAATTTGGAGAAATACACTCAAAAATTCATCCCTGACTCTCCTTCCTTCATACGCAGAGTCCTAGAAGATGAAGAGGTAAACGTGTGTAGAAGCTCTATGTCCAACCGAGTGTTTTGCTGGTGACAAGAAGTCACTCAGAGAGTCGGTAGACAGCAACAATCCTCGGCTAGCCGCCGAACAGTTGACGGCGGCAAAGAAACCAAGATAGTCCAACACGAAAGGAAACAGCAGAGCTAAAAAAAAAAAAGAAGCCGAAGCTGGCTGGATATAAGATTTCTTACAAAGGGGAAAAGAGTCAACGCCTAATCCATGCCCGTTCCCGGAGGAAAAATTGAACGCCCACATCACCCCACACCCTGATCCTCCCGCAAATACTTTTTGTGTACCCCGCTGCTCCAAGTAAAGAATCAACCGGAAAGCTCCTAGGAACAAGGGGCTAAGAGACGCAGAGGCTAATGGCGGATCAAAGAGGGGCTTAACCTACCGCAAACACCATTCAACCCTAGTATCCACCTACTCACGAAAACTTCCAGCGATTTCCGCAGTTCATACACTCGCAGAAGGTTGTCATGGGCTCGTCCGCGGACCGGGTTTGGGCCTGGGTGTACGAGACCTGGCGCTGCCTGCACTTTCCGCACTGGAATTCCTTTGAGATACTCTTCTCGACCTGGGCGACCATGGCATTGTTCATGTTCTCCTTCTCGAGCTTCTCGTCGGCAGCACGACGCTCGTCAGACTTCATTTCATCGTGCGTCATGGTGACGAAGCGCTTGGGCGTAATGTCGCCGGAGTAGACGCGCTTTCGCAAGGCCGGGTTGGACTTGTTCTTGAGGTTCTGGAAGAGGGAGCGGATCTTTGATTTGTAACCGTCATTGATGTTGGAGCCGGCGTTGGCGTACGCGGCGGCTTCTACCGCCTTTGCAACGCTGAAAATGTCTTCAGGCACTTTTCTATCAGTTAGCGCGTGGGTTAGAGACGAGCGAAACGACATGTGAGCTCACATTCTTCGCTCATGAAGGCTAAACCATCATAGATGAGGCCCAAGCACGCATCCCGCTGATCATCTCCGGTAACCTGGTACTTAATGTTGTCGGTCTTCTTATTACGCTTGTCGGCCGGCACGGTGTGCTTCTTTTTGGTCGGAGCTGGCGAAGCAGTTCCCGAAGCCGGTGGTGCGGGTGACGAGTTCCCGTTCGCTGATGATGTTGCGGCTGCCGCAGCTTTTGGTCGCGCGCCTCCCTTCTTGTTTTTATTGACTTCCTCTTTCCATTTTGAAACCATTTGATTCGCAAGCTTGGCAATGTTGGGGTCGTTGTGCGTGCGCAGCTTGTTGATGGTGACGCCGATTCGCGTGGATCGCAAGAGGTCCTCGGTGGGCTTCAAACCAGAGTTGAGTTCGTTGAGAAGCTTAAGTACAGAGGCGCTTGGCTCTTTCTCGCTTATGGCTTTGGTGATGGCCTTGCCATGCAGCTCGACAGCTTTGGCATCCATGATGGTTGCTTCTTCTTCAAGACAGACAGAGAGCTTGTAATGCAGGTGTAGATATTAAGTCGCAGCCTGGAAAGCTTGCGGGGAGCGGGTGGTATGCGTTGAGACCCCAGTAATGAGGGAGAGGTTGAAAGGTGGCGGAGGACAACAGGTTGCGAACGGTTGCGAGGTCGAAAGCGTCGCTTTTGATGAGTGAGGTTGTTCGTTTGCCCGTTCCGGTCGGCAGTTCCGCCAAGAAACAGGGTCCGTGCCCAAGCTGTCGTTCGGACCAGACAACGTTTTAGTGGGAAACCACGACGAAAACCACCGAAACTGCTATACTTCCTAGCAAACGACGTGCATCCAGGACTTGAGGAGCCTGGCGGAAGCCGAATAAATACATCATGGCTGAAAATGCGCCTCCTACCGCCGCGACCGGAAACGCGCCGTCAGACGCGTCGCGAGGCATGCCATACTACGAGCGGCTGCGACGGGATCTCAGAGACTCTCTTAACAAGAAACGCCAGCTAGATAACAGTCTGGTGCGCAACGGTTCTGACCTTTTCATATGCACGTGCTTAACATGCTGATGCCCCATCGTTGCAGGAGACACTCGAGACTAATATTTCCCGTGCCGAAACCACCTACCTGGAAGAAACAAGCGCTGGCAACATCATCAAGGGCTTTGATAATTACATCAAGGGCGCTGCGGTGACGACAACAGCAGGAGGCGCAGGCACGGCAGCAAGAAGAAAGGCTACAATCAGCGACGCAGACAGGATATTCAGCCAGAGCTCGAGAAGCGTCCCCAAGGAAGCGACTACGCCGAACTCGACGCAGACGACGCCGTCGCATGCACCAACTCCAACCTCATCTTTTCCCACTCGCGAATCAAGCCAGCCCACTTCCAACGGCACAAACAAAGCTGGTACAGGTAGCAAGAAGAAGAAGGCTGGGGATGACGATGATGCCGACAACAGGCTAGCAAAGCGAAACAAGATTTCCTATGCCGCCAGAGAGTGAAAAGGATATAGTATGCTGTGGTCATGGGACGATATTGTCCGCCTGTACAATGGATTGCGATACAATGCTTGCAAATGGATTGTGGCAAGAGTAGATCGGCAGAGGAAAAGCTGCTTCTCCAGCAGTGCCTCATTGCAAAGTGAATCGAAGATGTCGTCCCTAGAAGATGCAATTTTCGACTATCGAAATTCTTTGGACGCGAAATAGGTGGAACCACGAATGCTCTTGAGGCAGCGGCGGCAGTAAGACATTCTCCCCCATCCGTCTACTCCCAGGCTGGGAGCGGCCATTTATCTGTATATGGATCGCATAACCGCAGCTCCGGCCTATAGAAACATCACCCGTTCCGCCTTGTGGTGGAACCACAGATAAATGCACGGGATCAAAGGTTTCATTGTTTGGCGTGGGACGCCTTGCACTTTTGGATTTCCAAAGCAATGGATAGACTGCTCGCCATCCCTTGCATGAATAGTGTACACGCGTCCACCTTCATATACCTTCCGTCAGTTAGATTGGAAAAGTCAAATCGTAAATGGATGATGAGCTGGCGGGATTGCCGATTCCAGAAGGTGGGGGAGAAAGCAGGTGGGGTGGGAGAGTGTTCCGAACCCCAGTTGACGCTGTCTGGGATGGCATGAATGGAAATTAAAGAGCAATGCAATTCTCCAATTGTGATGGTCATGAATGTTGAAGGATGAACGTGGTTGGGATTGATGTGTTGTACCTGTGCTTGCCCCCCTTCCTCCACCCGTGTTGCAAGACGCCAGCTGCAGGAATAATCACATGGCAACTGGCGTACTCATCTGTTTGTATTGATTACCCGCGCAATCGTACCAAGTCTCGCTTTCATATACAAAGTCTCCCATTGATTTCAAGTATTCACCATGTTCTCGTGATGGATTTGCTGGCTTGCTGTACTGTGTCACGCGCGTTAGGCGCTACCTTATCCCACCTCATATGGCCTCTTGTTCCATCCATTCATTAATTCATTCTTCTTCGTAGTCGACAGTTTATGAACGTTTGAACACATACGTAGTCTAGTGTATTCGTGTTCAAGAACTGAGGAATCGTAAAAACATATTTATGCATTCTGTTTGAGTTTGAGTGAGATGAAGCATAGCAGCAGACACTGTGGACGGCTTAGTCGAAGCGAATGCAGTTACACAATACGATGGTGGATGAGATAAGGGGCAGGGATCATCCCCAGAAAGCCGCGCGTCGTAAGGCGGACAAGGCATGATGACGTAGCTGGCGGGCAAACGAAGGAGTCGAGCCTTGGCGCTGGACCCTGAGATTGCTGTCACTGTTTTAGGAAGGCCCGGTTAGCGTCACTTCTGCAGGTGTTTGCAGAACGCTCTTTCGTGTACCTATCGGTTGTTTGATTATTGTATCAAGATAGAGACAGAGACATGTATGCACAGTTGTAGAAGAAGTGATTTGATGATTAGTCTGATTTTAAGCAGTTGATTCTGAACTGTTGTTGGGGACGGTAATGGGAACTTGGTCTCTTCCCATATATAGCTCAAAGATACGAGAGTGGCGAAAACTAGCCTCATCCCCACGTCCAACAATATGCCACAGTTCGCTCTCTGCCGCAGTTGTTTCGACAGTGTATGCCCAATCAGCTGCTGATCCTAGAGCGATGATTGCTGCTCCCTGTGACCAAAAAAAGAAGAACAAGAAATTGAACAGAGACATGGGAATAAGATTCGTGATAGATGATAGAAATTGAAAGGTCCCAGCACTACTGGCTGACTACTATACAATGGGTATGGCATTGGCACATGGCCGCGCTCCTCGTCTCAACTGGAACGCAGCGAGAAACTGCCTAAGTAGAGGGAGAGGCGCAGAGGGGGCGCAATGCTAGCGAGGGTCTAAAAAATTAAAAATCATGATAATGATAAAAGCGAAAGTGGTATCTGGTGTAGTAGTAGAGGCGAAATAAACGACGGCGGTATGTCTAGAATCCCAAATAGGTTTTTGATGGGAATTCGAGTTCGTGATAGAGTGATAGGGGATCGGAAACCAGGAGAATAGACAGCCAAAACCAAAAACAAAGGCGCTACCCAATAAGGAAATAGGTATACAAATACAAGACGGATAACTTTGGGGGAATCGTTCGTTTGGGATAACAAATGGTTCGCAGAGCGGGAGTACTCGAAGGTAGAAACCGACAACGCCGTCGTAGGCGAAAACACGCCACGAGAAAGAGGTATCTCGGAGGTATGGGATTAAGCATAGTGCACACCCAGGGAATGTTGGCAGCGACTGAGAAGAAAGCAAGGAAATTCGTCTCGGTATCCCATCTTCCCGAGATCGTCGTGGAAAATGACGCGATTTTCTACTCTCAATCTAGGCCACTTTAAGCTCTGAATAGAGATGGTGTGCGGCGGCTAAGTTCTCCAAAAGGAACAAACGCGATAGTGGATATCTCGAGTGCACGCGTCAAGCGATATGATGCCGAAAAACAATGATGCAGGTAATGCGATAATATCGTTACGAAATCAATCTTGCTTATACATCTTCGGGGGAGGGGTGGTCAAGGCCCTCGCCCTTGTGTACTTTCCGATGCCGTCGCAGGTTCGAGACGACGGAGAAATGGCGGCCGCAACCCTCTACTTCACATGCAAAGGCTGAGTGGAGATTAGTGATGCGTTAATGGATAAGAGAAGGTATAGACTCACGTTTCTCCCCAGTGTGACTGTACATGTGCGTTTGTAGTGAGCTTGGGCGGGTGAATCGCTTGTCGCAAATCTTGCACTTGTGCTTCTTCTGCGAGCTGGACGACACTTTTGAGCTGAATTGACTCATCATGGACGAGGGCGCCGGAGGGATGTTGGCGCCCATGAGGGCATTCGGTCGCGGCAGCGTGCGTGAATTCGCCAGGTCAACAGACTCGGAGGCAGAGCTGTAGTCGGTAACGGATCCTTCCCCGCCGTAGTAGTTGCCGCCGTTGTAACTGGCAGAGGATATGGATGAATGGGCGGAATGGGCCGAGGGAAAGCCATAGGAATCGGTCGAGCTGCGGCTAGAGCCTTGAGCGCCGTAGATGTTGCGAGGGGTAATGTCGGACTGGCTCAACGAGACCATTCCGCGACCAGCGTCCATGGCATCGCTGAAGCTATTTCGCTGTGGCTGTGGCATTCTGTTAAAGTCAACTAATGAACTCTGGCGTTGGCGTAGCGTGTCCATGGCGTCTTCTACGAACGGTATTGAGGGTACTGACGGGTGAGAGGAACGACGGGAGGAGTCCTGCTGATATGCATAGGGGTTGCGCTCGCTTGTGCCATATTCCACCTGAGAGTAAGGGGCCGAAGTGGGTGCGTACGTGTTTGTGTTGGGAGAAGCAGAAGTAGCATATCCACCCGTGTAACTTCTCGACATGATATCTTGCGGCGCATCTAGTAAGTTGTCTGCTACGAATGAACCATCCGGGAGAGTAATACCTGATCCGAGAGGGGGCGCCGTGACTTGGAGGCCATGGTAAGGAATGGCGATACTCGTAGGGCGCCCTATGGGCTGAGGCTGCGAGGTGGCATGATTCTCGAGGCCGGCGGATACATTGGGAGGGATCGAGGTCGGGTACATTGGCTGCGACGGACCCGGGGCCGACACCCACGGATTGGTGAATTGTGGGTGAGGGTAACGCAGAGGATCGTAGCTCATCCCGTTGAGTTGGGACTGTTGACGATTGTCGACAGCCATTGCCATATCGGACAGGAGAGGAATGCAAGAGGCGAAGAGAGGGAAGGGGGTGGATTGTTTTCAACAACGGAAGGGATGGGGCTTGCAAGCAAACAACAGACAGCGACAAGAAGGTGTTGGACAGTGGTAGAAGGCTGAAACACTCGACGGTGACGGTTGGAGGGACAAGCAACGTGGGGAGAGACGATCACTGGCAGGCAGTGTGGGATCTGCGAGCCTTTTGAACTTGAGCCTGACACTGGGGACACCCGTCCAGGAGGTTTCCGTGAGGAGTAATGATGAACGCTTCGGGGTGTCGATCGCAGGCCGGTTTCTAGTAGGTGCCGTAGAAGTGGACCACCGAGATTGACTTTTGGACCCTGCCTGAGCAGATGACGGAGTGGCAGTAAGCTCGAGCGTTTCAAGTGCGCAGCGCAGAGTGTGGAGAAGATTGATGGTAGGGCAGGCGCACACGCGTACACCAAGACACACGATGGGCACAAGATCGCCGAGTTGCGGCGTGCTCGAGAGCAATTAAGACGCTCTCGGGAAATGGGCAGCAACGGGTACTATAGTATACCGAAAGTACTGTACAGCGCTGTGCTGCTACTGTAGGGCGGATGAGAAGGCTGAGTGGATGGGTGAGTCGAGATGGGCCAGGACGAGCAACGGGCGCCAGCAGCAAAGAGGTAAAAGATTCGCCGTCGGGTGAGCAGGCGAGGATGCAAGAGGTATCGATTGACTGACGAAGCAGCAAGCAGCAGATGGCAAACGGTTTTGGGTTGAGAGACGACGAGAGGGAATGGGAGAGAGGCTGGAAGGGGGCAACAAGTGGTGATCAGCGGAGGACAGCAATTGGGAGAGGTCAATGGTTGATAAATTGGGCATTTGGGAAGCCTCGAGGTGCGTTACGTCGTTTTGCCTCCAGCAGCACCACATCCATCATCATCATAGGCCGGCGGCGGGCCAAGGACTAAACAGAGCTTGAGCAGGCAGCATGGATGGGCTCAAGCCACCACCGCTGTTCAGACTCGACGCAGGCAGGGGTCCCCCTGCGAGGGCGATGCAGCATGGGCAGGGGAGCACCCATGCTGAGAGCTGCTTTAAGCCCTTCCCCCCACCCCCCGCCGCTGCACGCCCCCCCTCGCAGCAGTCAATTAATCAATCAATGCTGGCTGGCTTAGTCGCGGGATGCCTTTTTTGCTTGCAGTTATGTATGTGTGTGTGTGTGTGCTGTTGCTTCGTTGGGCGGCATGGGCGATGAAGAGGGGTAAGGCAATCTTCTCACCAAAAAAAAAAAAAATCAAAAAATTAACGTCAAGCAGGAGTTGTTTATTTTTCTTTAATTGCCTGCCTACCTTGCTCTGCACGGGGCACTCGCAGAGCCCGCACCACCACCACCACCACCAGCAGCAACCATATCCAGGTCGTGTATAGTCGCCGCTACGTGGGATAGTGAGCAACGGATTGGCATATCCACACAGAGGTCGAAGGGTGTGAGAGGGACAAGAAAAGGGCGGGAAGGAAAGCAAGACGAAACAGCGGTAGACTAAGCCGTGCTACGGCCTGAGGCAGCACACGACGCATCACGACACGGCCCGCCTCCACCAGGTACTTGTGTGTGTTTGTATGCTTGCTTGGATCAATGCCGTGGGCGTGTAATGCGCCTGTAGTGTCGATGAAACAGCAGACGTTTACGTGGGTAGGTACCTTTGTAGGCACGTAGCATTGGATGCCATCAGGTGCGCTCGCTCAACATATTGTGCCATCGTGTGCCTAGCAGTCTCGCGGCAACGAGGAAACAAATCAATGAAGCAACCAGTCCATGCTTTTCCCCGAAAGAAAGGGTAGAAGAGAGAAAAAAGAAGAGAAGAGAACAAGGCCCTCGCCAAAGTTTACCAATCCGCCCGCCGCATTGCCGCTTCGAGCGCTTGGCTAGCTGCAGAGTCCGTCTTCAGCCAGGGCAGCTAACCCCATTCGCAACCACAGCATTCTTCATCTTGCCAAGGCACTCTGGGAGAGATTGCAGCTGGCCGCCTGGCTGCCAGCTTAATTCTCCGGCTCAGCTGACGGCTGGCTTTTTCTCCACCCTCGCAACGGTCCCCGTACAGGCCAGGCCGACTTGATGACTGATGACTCTTGGAGCATCTGACGGCGACTGTGCACCGCACGGCCATGGCAAGCAAGCGAGCGAGCGAGCGAGTGAATGAGGGAGTGACGGATTGAGTGGGTGAGTGGGTGGGTGGGTGCTGGGTGGACGAGGCGGGAGACAGCAAAAAGCTAACAAGCACCGCGAAATGACCGTATCAAAGCTTGCTTCTGTCCGCTCAACAACAGACGCCCGCCAGCACGCGGCGAATATCGCCAGACCATGGTAGAGTTTGGCAGCAATCGGACCGCTGCAACAGCACCCATCCCTCCGCCGACCATACAATACTACTCATCCATCTGGATATCCGTGCACCGTGGTCCCTTTTTTTTTTTTCCTTCTCTTCCTTCTTTGCACCCACGCCAAAAGGCGACTCGCTGGTTTAGCCTCTGCAACCGGCTACCCCTAACTCCATGGCAGCCATTTCCAAATGTCATTGCGCCTGGCGGTGGAAATTGCCTTAGCGCGAGTTGTCTGCACTATTGGTAAACGAACAGCGACGGGGCAACCCTGACGGGCCATTGAGCAATGGGCAAGCGTTTGATCGCCGTCCACTTTTGCTTTTCGGAGCTACACCCTGAGGCCTGTGGGCCGGCCGTGCTGCGATCCGAGCGCACGTCACGAGCCGGGGCTCCCATTCGCGGGCCCGCCCACACTGCTAGACTGACACATAGGGAAAATGGCAGGTAGTCCCGCTCCCCGGCCAATGGCGTCAGTCTAGCGCTGAATGAGACGGCTCTGCTCCGTTGTTGGTTGGATGGATGGATGGATGGATGGACATACAGCACAAACACCGGCCACTATCAAGCCAAACACAGCAGTAGTGTATACAGCACAGTGAATTGCATCGTCTTCCTCATGCTGCTGCCCTGGCGTTGTAGACGGCGGCTCGCAGGCTCGCAGCAAAGGCTCCAGGGCCAGCAGAAGCAGCAGCAGCAGCGCAACTCAGTCAACGACCTCGGCGGAGGAGTGACGTCGATGTGGCCGGTACGGCAGACGGGCACAGATTGCGGTGCCCCGAGCTGCTGGAACCCTTCATTGCTGATGACGCTGTAGCAGCGGTACCATGGATGGTGTTGATGTGGTACTGTCTCGCTCGTGCTCACGATATGATGAGAGCCAAGCTCAGCAACCGCGTGAATGAGGCCGCGAGACGGATGGCCATGTCGTCATTGCCGCTGTAGGCTCCGCTCTTGGCTGACGCTGGCCCGTCGTGATTGGCCGGGCGGGCTGTCAGGGTGGGCTGCAACCGCCCGCTCGGCTTCGACCTCATCGTCATCGTGCATCTCCCGCTCCACACAGACCCTTGCCTTCTTCTTCTTCGTCCCCTTCCTCCGTAAGCCCTGAGGCGTGCCACGCTGCTGCCCTTGTGCCCCAAATCCGATGCTTCCCAATTCTGTGTTTATTGCTATTGCCTACTTACTTACTTACCCATTACCACGTATCCATGTGCCGTTGTCATCATCATCACCCGCGTCATCATCATCATCGTCGACCTTTTTCCCGTCGTTGCCTGCGGTCGGTCGCTGGCCGTGCACTCGCTCGCACCTGCATGCCGCTGGCATTGACAGCGTCACCGATGTCTGGTTGATTGGATTCTGCAATCGACTGTCGCCCCCTCACCGCCTACTGTCAAACCGTTGTGCGTTGTGAATGGCCGCCACCCTTGGGGCCCGCAGCTGGCCAGCATGAGCCGTCGCTGTTACGGCCTCCAGTTGCTTCTGCTCGTTTTTTGCTCCATGTGCTTTGCCGTGCTGTGCTGTGCTGTGCTTCGCGTACCCGCTGCCCACACCCGCATCTGCTGCTCATGCAGGGCCGCCGATGCCTGTTCGATAATGCATCCATCCATCTTCCATCCTTATTGCTTTGCATCCACTATCTCGCGGGCGGAACAATAACAGCACTCGATGGATACATGTATCGACTATCAATCTATACCATCCCTTCTCAACGTCAGTTTCTGCCAGCGAGCGTTTTCAGACCCCACATCGGCTTCATTCTACTCCCTTCCCCCCACCCCTCTTCGCATATCTTCGAGTTTCTCTTCAACGGGTCTATGCTCTCAGACCTAAAAAGGAAAACGAGTCCCTTGCGTTCCGCCCTGCACTCGACACCTTCCTTGCTTTGCCTAGCGAGCTGGCTTAGGGGGGAACGCGAAAGAAAGTGAATACACCAGATGAAATAAAAATAAAGCATGGAAACCGCCACCACCACCTTCGCAGGGTGGGCCGTCCGCGACATGGTTGGTGGACCCTGCATGTTTTGGTGTGCGTCCGTGCCGTCTTACCACGTCTCGCTCCTTTTTTTTCTATTCACCCTCCATCCCCTACCCTCACCCCCTTTGCGACCAATCGCGGTACGACGCTAGCTTAACCCTTCCCTCCGTATCACCGAAGAGATGAGGTACTCGCCGGGAGGACACCGCCTTCGTTTCCTGTTCAATTTGTTCCTTCCTTGCCCCGGGACGTCTCCTTGTACATTTTCTGCCCCGTACATTCTTGCAACTTCATATCTTGACGCAGGCTCGCCAGGGGTGCTATAAAGCCAAGCTCCTCCAACACCACCGTACCCCGCGCTAGCTCCGGTCCCTGCTTATTCCCGCGAGCATCGACTTTTGTCGCCTTCAACATCGACAATCTCATCGAGTCCAAATCATTCACATGGTTGAATGTCTGTGTGCGCGTGCGTTAGTATGCTAACATGTGGGGACAAGCGCTCGCTGGCGATCGATTGGCTTCTTCTAACAGGACGACTATGTAGCTGTTCCTTCTCTCCAGCTATCCCATCTCCCTCTAAATCAATCATGCATGCCACATTGAAGGCATATACACCAGACCTACTGCGCACAAAACATGCAGCACCCGACTCTCACCACCATAGAAGACGTCCAAAATAAAACAAGTACTGGCCCCACCTGGCGCTGCCTAAGTAGAGTATTATGAGATTTGCTGCGCCAGTGGACACCATAGTCGTTCCAGAAGCGCGTTCGACCATGGTCAATTGACTCGTGCGCGGATAATTGTCATGTTGCCATTGACTGACAAGCCCAACCACCGTCCTTGCCAGTCCTCGACGAACAGTCACGACTCGGTACTAGAAGGGGTCAAAAGTGGATTGCACGTGTTTGGTATGTAATGGGGGGAGGGGTAGCGAAGCAATCCTCAGGCAAGCCCCCCGTCCCCGAATTCCAAATCATCAGATAAGACTTTTGGCGAAGCAAAGCAAAGAGGTGCTACGGAGTATTCTGCCCGGCGACTCGTGAGTTGTCACGCGGAAAATAACATCGGAGGAGACAATGACTCGGCAGGGAGTCGAGGTGGAGTCAGGTGAGTTCGGCGTTGGACGGTGGGAGGAGAGGAGGAGCGGGGAGCGAATCTAAGTTTGATTTGATGTCCCCTCAAGGTTTGTTTGCATCTGGCATAGCGTCAAGCAGCCGAGTAGGGCGAAGACGATTGGATGGGAATTCGAGGCATGGGGGATTGACCAAATGGCACTCCGCCCGATTTCTGCGGTGACCAGAGGTTGGACGCGTCACCCCGCGCAAGCAAGTAACCAGCATATTGCTATGGTTGGTTCGGTCGATAGGCCTGCCCTATGCATGCTGTTATCCCCCCCCCAAATTCTTCCCGCACCCGCACTAAGCTCCCCTCAGCACAGCTAGACTAATCAGTATTGAGGCTGCATGGTCGCCGACCTCAAGGATTATGCCATTCCAAGCAAATTGTAGGTATAGCTTGGACCAAAGTGTCGGGACTGCACAGGTGCAGCAGTCTTGACCAGCAAACCAAACAGCCAGGCCCACGACATGTTGTTGTTGTTGTTTGTTTTTTTCTTCAAATCATGTGCCCTGTGTATGCATGTACGTACACTGCTCTAGTTCAGTGCGACAGGAACAAAAGCGGCGGGCAACGAGGGGTGCATCTTTTAGCGAGGAGCGCGAATCCGCAACTGGTAGGTGCTTTGCCAAAGATGTGCCGTGGTACTGCTTTCCCACGGCGGAAAAAAAAGGTGAAGGATGAGCTTCAGGTACTTGTCGGGGATCTCGCAAGGACAGTCTGCTGGCTGTCGCGAAGCCTGGTGTCCATCAACGAGGGTCTGACCTGGGTGGAAGAACGCGTAATGCTGTCGCTCCGACTTCGGGGTTCTGGGGCGTTGGAAACACGGTCGTCGTTGGCCTGACGCGATTGGCGGTTGGCCACGGGCTCCGCAGCCTTCTCGAGCTTCTGCATGTTCTCCTGCGTCAAGGGCAGCTTCGGTACAGAGTCGCGATCGCTCAACAAGGCCAGCTCTGCCCCCGTCAGCGAGAGCAGCTTGTCGTCGCGCAGCGTGGAAGCCATCTCTTCGGCGTGAATGCGTCGCAGGGCACGGTCGACATCGGTCTCGGAGGATTTGGCCAAGGCAGTGTCGTTCTGGTAGTGCAGGCGGTCAAGCTCAGCCGTCAGTGCGGGAGACGCCGCCGTTTCAGATTTGAGCGGCTGAGCGATTTGCGGGAGGTGATCAGGAGGGTTTTGGGCAGTTGCGCTGGGGCCCGCATCATCGGTTGGCGCGCCTCCCCGCCGATCCCTTTCGTTTGCGGCCGCCTGCGCCTTGGCACGCACCTTGCGCCGGCTGCCCTCGACAGCCCATTTGACCACTAACGCAATCAATTGTTAGCCCTCCAAAGTCCGTCAAATGAAGCCCATATTGAGTCGGGGGAACGGGTGGCGACTCACGCATCTTCTCCAACAGCTTGCCCTTGACTGGCTTCGACAGGTAGTCCTGCACACTCTGTTTAGCACCGCCGTCGTCAAACCGCACACCATGGCGAGTCGCTTCACACTCACGTCCATTCCCGCTTGCTGGCATTTCTCCCTGTCTCCTTGGATTGCCGACGCTGTCATCGCAATGATGGGCACATTGCGCACCTCGGGCACCTGGTCAAACTCGGTTCGAATCGCCTGCGTCGCGCTGTACCCGTCGCGGATGGGCATCTGTCCCCTCAGCACATCAGTCAGTAAGCATGCCTTGTGCCAACATGCCCTTATCACTGCACATGGCTGCACGAAGGGGGGTCCTTGCGCACCTGAACGTCCATGAGGATGATGTTTGGTCGTGGGCGGCTCGGAGATGGTTTCTGTGATAGGTAGTCGAGCACCTCCTGACCGTTCCATACCGCATTGACGCTGAAGTGCAATTTCCTGATCGTTTTAAGCGCAATCTGCTGGTTGATTTGACTGCATTGTCAATGAATGGTCAGCAAAGCACACCGCTTGGGTAGGAATCAATGCGTGGGGTATGCGTCGACGTACTTGTCTTCCACCACCAGGATATGAATGTGCTTCCTTTCACTCTCGGGCAGGCTCATCAAGTGATCTGGTATACTGGCGTTGAGGGAAGGGGACATGTGTAGCGGTTGCGCTTCCCCTCGCCCAGATCCTAATACTGTGCTCCCGTTGGAGTACTTGGGTGTAAGCGGTGGTGTGTGATCGGCTGAACTTGAACAGGATACCGAAACGTCAGACTGTAGTCGATCTGGAATCGATGCCAAATCGATCAGAGGGGAGTTCCCGTTTGGATAAGGTGCCCGGTTGAAAGGAATAGAAAATGTCGCCACTGTGCCGTATCCCAACTTTGACTCCAGGCTGATAGTACCTCGCATCAGTTCGACAAGCTAATTCAACTTCAGTACATGACAATAGAAGCACATGGTCCGAGAGAAGGCTTACATTCTTACTGATCGTAAGACCCAGGCCGGTCCCGCCATAGCGTCTCGCCGTACTAGAATCCGCCTGGCTGAACGGGCGAAACAGGCGTTTGCGCACTTCTTCCTCGATGCCTATGCCACTATCTTTTACTACGAAGCATACCGTAACTGTGTCTTTTGTCTCTTCTGTCACTGATACCTTCAAGTGAACATGCCCTTCGCCTGTGAATTTGATGCTGTTGGTCAAAAGATTCGTGAGAATCTGTCTCAGCCGGCCGGGGTCACCCATAACTCTCAGGTCCCTCTCTACTTCGGCTTGAATGAAGCTCTCGTAAGCAATATTCTTCCTTTGCGCAGCGAAAGACATCATCTTGTTGACGTCGCGAAGCACGACCGATAGACTGAATTGCACCTCCTCGACGTCTAGTCGCCCTGATTCAACCTTGGAAAAGTCCAAAATGTCGTTAATCACTGTTAGCAACCCATTCGCCGACCGCTGAATGTTCTCTGCACATTCTCTCTGTTCTGCATCCAAGTCCATATCCAGCATTAACTCGCTCATTCCAATCACACCTGCAATGGGAGTTCGGATCTCGTGGCTCATGTTGGCGAGGAATTGACTCTTCATCCGACTGGCTTCCTTCGCCGCCACGGCATTCGCGACCAGCTTGCTGTTCTCTTCTTCTTGCTGCTTCAACTGCATCTCCCTTTGCCGTAGTTCTGTGACGTCCATCGAAACCCCAATAACTCCGTCGATGTAATTTTCTCCGTCCACGCCTCCAACTCTTGATCGGCTCCACATTGGCACAAGCCGCGTTCGGTAATATCGCCCATCTTCGACAAATTTTTCTATTAGCTCATTTTGGCCCTCGCCCATCAACATCCCGTCAATCGATTTCCGCCAGCGTTCCATGTCACCGAAATATTCGAATATATTCCGACCAATTGCATTGTGGCTGGCGAGACCTGGTCTTATCCCTTCGAGGAGAGTGATTTCCTTCTGTCTATCCACAGCCCATAGAGTGACTTTAGCGTGTTCAATAACCCTGAGAAGTTGAGCTTTGGTTTGCCGCGCGGCTTGACGGGCCTCGACGAGATCGTGAATATCCGTACAAGTCCCGAACCATTTCAATATCTTTCCATCATCGTCATAGAAGGGCACAGCTCGACCGAGCATCCATCGCCAGGTGCCATCGTGTCGCCTCGCTCGATATTCGGTGTTGTACTCTTCTCCAGTCGCCAATGATCTAAGCCAGCGTTCTGTTGTTGCTGGCAGATCTTCGGGGTGGAACGCATCTCGCCAGCCTTCCCCCAGCGACTGCTCGACGGTCTGTCCGGTATAGTCGTACCATCGTTGAGAGTACCAATCGTGAGCACCTTCGGGGGTCGTTGTCCATATCAGAATAGGTATGAAGTTGGCAATATACTCGAATTGTCGCTCGTTCTTCTCGACCTGCGCTGCGATTTTATTAGTGTATTCGGTAACATCCTTGAAGACAACAATGCCACCCAGAAATTCTCCAGTCGTGTTGTGTAAGACGGGCTCCCCTACTACGTCAAAGACATGGTTTATTCCAGTGACAGGGTGTGACATTCCTAAGCGGCGACTGGCCTGTTTTTGGCTGCGCACTATCTTCATGACTGGAAACTCGTCCACATCTAGCTCTCTCGAAAAGTCTTCCGTATATATTGTGAATTGGCTGAGGAAGGCGCGCTGGTCAGAAGGATTATATGTTTCTTCATTGGTGATAAACTGGAGAAGGGCTTTGTTGGGAAGACCAAATGATTCATCTTTCCACATAGCTACAGATCGGTCAGTATCATGATGAGGGTTCAGACATGGTTGGTGACAAACCATAGGCAGGCATGTTGATGGAGTTGAGGATAGCGTCCTTCATTTGAGATGCCTTCTGAAAAATGGAAGCGGTTATTGACAAATCGTTCTTGGCCTTGAGAGGAGGACCGCGTGGTGGAAAGTCGACCGGGGCAGTGTTGGGGCTGGCAACCTTGGAAGCGCCATTCGAGTGAGATCCGGACCTGCGACCGGAAGACGAACTAGTTGAGCTGTGCGACTTGCTCAGGTTAAAGCTTGTGGCTGTTCTAGTTACAAACCGGCTCGAAGGACGCGAGTTGTGGGGCGACTCTGCAGGCTGAGCGCTCGTGAAAGTCAAGGTAAAATATTGGGTGTTTTCAATGCTCCAAACAGAGATGATGAGTGTAGCTTGAAGGGCATCATCACCAACAAACGGTTTACTCTGTCCTGGTGGGCAGCGACCACCATCACGACTGTAGGGCAAAATGACCACATCGACAGAGATATCGCGAACTACAGTCCTGGTCAAGTTGGAACTGCTCAATCTGGGCAGCTTAGGCGGTGTCTCAGTAGCCGTGGGTGTAGTTCCGCCGCTCTGGGAAGAACCGTCAAGACCATCACCCAGGTGAACTAAGCCCGAAGACGAATCTTGTAGCAACGAGTCCAGAAAGTCCTGGGATAGTCAGCGGGCATGAACAAAAAGCAATCGGGCCACGAGCGGCGAGATACCTCCCAGGACACCAGAAGCGGAGAGCCGTTTTGCAGTATATCGACGCCCAGGTCGGCCATGCCCTTGCCCTCCAATGCATCGCTGACGGTTATGCCGTCGGTTGCCGTACATTCAAATTCAATGCCCAAAAGGCGGCCCATGGCTTCATTGGCCAGCACGACGGTTTTCTGATCAGACAAGACAAGCATAGGTATGGGCAAATACTGCAGAGCGGTAAGGGCTGCTGTGGTGGGTGAGGGTGTGGAGGGCATGGCTATTGACATGTCTTCGCAGCCATTGGATAGGCTCGGGGAATCGTCCATGTCCTGCAAGTCAAAGTAGTCGTGGGGTGCTGTCTCGGTGGCCGCCATTGTTGGATGGTGGAAGGCGCACGTAGGCGTCGCGGAAGGAATGAAGGAAGGTCGAGGTCGACCGGGCCGGTACGGCTTCAATCCGTCTCCAAGGAATTAATATTCGTCGCAAACATTCTCTGGGCAAGAGAAGGGTTCCGGACAGGAAAGGGTCGAGTACGACGCTTCGAGAGCGAAGCACGAGAGGAGGGGAATGACGGGTTTTTGTTCGATCGGCGGTAGCGGAGATGTGTACAGCGTGGAGCGACGATCAAAGGGTCTAGACTGGACGTTTGATACCGATGGGCAATGCAGGGTTACGGCAATACCAGGATGGTGAGAAGGTACAGTACAGTACAGGGCTTGCAAGGAGCTGCAAGGAGGAGGAGATTGCTGGGAAACGTCGTCAAATGAGAAGGAAGCAGGCAAATTGAAGGGTAAAAGCGAAGAAAGGCAGACAGGCAGACAGAAAGAGACACAGAGAGACACAGACAGAGAGAGAGAGAGAGAGGAAGAGGGTGCGAAACGATGGACGGGTTCTAGAACGTCACCGCCCGATGCTCGGTGACGCAGGTGTTGCTGACCTGACGCTCGCCATCGGCCACTGATGAGGTTGGAGCGTCATGTGGGTGTGTTTATGTCTTTGCATACAATACATGCGCATATGTTACAAATAGAGTACCCGATCAATGTACATGTGGCAAGCAACTGCTTGGGTAGATACATATGTAGGGAGTTGAAGAATCGAACCCACCTACGCACTGTACAGTACAGTACTGTACCACCCTGGCTGGCTGGGAAGCTCGGTTATTAGCCGATCCTGATGTCGATCATGACTTGGAGCTGATGCACGCACTCGTTCACTTGCACGCGCATCGGCCTGTTCAGGACTCCACATGTGCAGACATTTGATTCTCCCCTGTTCCGCCTGTACGTCGGACTGCACCGTGGAGCACTTCTTTGTTCCATGCATGCACAATAAACAAAACATGCGCATGTACATATGTACCTAGGTAGGGATACTGACTGCATCGCTGGTAAAAGTACAGAGCATTGTTGAAATGCGTGTGCAAGTAAGAGAGCAAATCACTGCATCATTCGGAACCAGCACGGCTGACATTCCTCGCCGTTCAAGTATCAAGCCTCCACCATCAACCTTGTATTCAAAATGTTGATGCTGATGGCCACGGGTGTTGGCGCGGCGCGGCGGTGCTCTCCAGTCACGTGCTCGGCTGTGCCTGGACATCTGGGGCGGGCAACCACCAGCTGTCACTTAGGCCGCCTGAATCTTGAACACCACCAATCCAGCCCTGTGTCTACTTTCCCTCTCCTACCACTCTGCTGTTCTCGCACTTGGCCTCCAGGAAAATGGTCTTGTTCGGTCTCGGCAGCCTTCTCTACGGTATGCCTTCACCCACACAAAAATAGACGGTGCCTCATATCCGTCTTCGCCAGAAAGGTTGCTGACCGACCTACCCGCACTTCAGTTGCTCTGCTTCTTGTGAACGGCATCGCCGTCCTCTCCGAAGACCGCTTTCTCGCACGCAGTACGTTCCGCTCCCCGCCCGAGTCTGTCCCGCCCTCTGTACCTACTTGCCTATTCCCGCCAATACAGCAATGTCTGGCTTCCCCGCGCATTCCAAGCATGATCAGACTGGTCCCGTGCAATTCACCACCCACTAACGTAACCTCAAGTCGGCTGGACACCGTCCGCCGCAGAACCAGGTTTCGGTCAACGTGATGATGCTGGTGTCAAATCACGCCTCATCAATCTCATATCCTCGGTGCGCACCTTAATGCGAAGTACGTATACCGAAACACCCTCATAGTATGCCTGCTCGCTCCAATGATCGGACGCATAATCAGCAGAGCTTGCAAAATGGGATAGAGTGGGGAGCGGGATATACACGAAGAATTGCAATCACTGATTTCATATTCACCAAAAGAGAGAGAGAAGGAAACGAGCTGGGAGTGTGCTTGCTAACAAGGAACTAGTACCTCTGATAGCCATCAACACCGTGGTAATTCTCTATCTTCTCGTCACGCCCGGCTAAGACTCGATCCGTCACTCCGCATGTTTACGGTTTTCTTCTCGCAGACGCCGTCTCCAGGGTCAATATTCCCCACCTCGTCTACCATTCATCGGGCCATAGGACTCCATTCGTAGTAGCTACCTGCCGAGTAGTAGAATGCATTGGATGCAACATCCCCAGTGGCCATGAAGCAGGGAGATGCCCGTTGATGGGTTGGTCGAAGGATAATGGACGGAGGAAACAATGATTTTATTGAATATAGCAATGTGTTCTGCTCACCCCTATATCTATGCTGCATCCAGTGAGCATATCAAAACAGTTCAAAATATCATGTAAGGCAGTATTTCGCTACCTATATTTCTCCGTGTGCACACATCCATGCATCTTCCTGCCTCCGACGCATTCCAGGCGCGTTATAAGCACAAATGCGGATTTTGCGTCTATCAACATAAATGATATATATGGAAATCTCTCCCATCCGCTATACTTTTCGTCCCACGAAACAGGCTCTGCTTCATTTGAAGTTGTGTAATGGAAGCCTGTCTTGGGACTAAATTTCCTTGCTTCGCTATCATTCATATCATCACTAGTATTTACTCAACTACATCAAATGGGGGAAAAAGTCTACGATACTCATTGGAAAATACCCATAGACACATGTTGCATGGAGAAATTATATGCCATACACTAGTGTGAGAAAAAAAAAGACAAGAGGTAAGAGATGTTGATGAGTGGGTTTTGAATGAGGAGGTAGCCAGGTGAGACAGGATACCTATATGTGCTTAAGTAGGCTGGCATCAAATTGCAAGACCTCGCAAATGTATAACTATCACACAAAGGCCATTGTATAGAAAAATGTTGATTCTGCTACAGGCTGTTGCATTTTGAATAAATAAACCAAACTCCGACTTCACGGCTACATGCACCAAGATCATTTGGCGTTTTGAGACCTATCACAGTAAGGAGAAAACTACACCTTTTTCAAGCACTACACCTCCATGTCGAACCTTAAGCAATATCTACAAAACCCCTCTTCCTCCTTCCTTCCCTTTTCTCCGCCTCCTCCCTTTCCACATCTTCAATCCTAACAATGCCCTTTTCATCAACTCTCTCACTTAAAAACCTTACGGCAGCAACATTAAATCCAACTTCATCCTTGCCCTCGGTCAAGCGCATCCGAAGTACATCCCGCATACTCGCCAACCTGACTTTCAGATCCTTACTGGCAACAAGCTGCCGTTGATGGGTCTTCAACATGAAGTACAGCACACGACAAGTCAACGTAGTATTCCACCCTTTCTTCAAGAAGAGGGATAGGAATGTGAAGAGAGCGGGTAGAGTTGAGAAGGGTAGGACCAGGAGGGCATCGTGAAGTGCAGATGCGGGGATGGAAGAAAGAACGGAGAGGACGTGTCGCTCAGCAGAGATATTATTAAGGGCGAGGAAAAGAGGGTTTCGCTGTGGTGGGGCAATGGATGGACTTTTCTGTTTCTGGAGGATGTAGGCGGCCATAAGGTGATGGTCTTCGAGGGCAAGATCGAGGGCCTCTTGGATGCGCTCACCAGCTGTAAGGGTTGAGGATGTCTGTTTGGAGGCGGCAGCGGCTTCGGAGGATGGGTCAGTTGGATCGTCGTCGAGAGAGGTGGCAAGGGTGGATTCGTAGAGCTCTTCAAGGTCGCGCTCGCGCTCTTCTTCGAGGAACAGGGGCTCGTCTGTTTTGGCCCACACGCGGATGCTCTTGTCGTGGCTAGCGGTGACGACAAAGTCGCCTGTCCGTGCGATTGCCATTGCCCAGATCTCGCCATGGTGGCCTTTCAGTTTTTGGATTTGCTCAAATTTATCGGCATCCCAGGATTTGAGGAGCTTGTCTTTGCTAGCGCTGAAGAGGACGTGCTTCTCGTCTTGTTCGACTGGGTGTGGGATGAAGCCGACTTGCATGATGCTGTCCTGGTGACCGAACAGCGCTTTATGGCAGTCACCGAAGTCGAGGCCCCATATGCGCACATTCTTGTCGGCCGAGCAAGTTGCGATGAGTTTGCTGTCGCTCGAGATAGACATACTCAGAACAGGGAGTTTGTGGCCGTACAAGTTAAGGAAGAGTTTGAGTGAGTCGACGAAGAAGACTTTGACTGTATTGTCTAGCGTGGCGACGGCAAGGAGGCGAGAGTCTGGAGAGAATTCAACGCTGAGGACATCGTCGCTGACCTTGAGGATACGCGACTGAACGAGTTTGAGACGAGGCATCGTGCGCTTCGTCCCAGGGATTTCCTCTTGCACAATGTCAAAGTTCCAGAATTTGACGCTCTTGTCGGCGCTGCCCGTGATAAGTGATTTACCGTCCGGATGGACTTGCAAGGTCCAAATAGCGCCCTCGTGCGCTGGAATCTTGTCGAGCAGCGAGGATGCCGCGATATCGTATAGCTCAATGTCTCCTTCCTTGGTCCCCACCACGACGATCTTGTCGCCCGGAAGGAAAGCTGCACATAGCGCCTTGCCGCATTCGAGTGTCCGTAAGCAATTTCGAGTCTTGATATTCCAGATTTTGAGGCCACCGGCCGGTCCTTTGCCGCTTGACGCAGATGCTAGCATGCGGTCATCAGAACTGAGGGCGAGAGCTCGGATGTCGTTCCTGTGGCCAGCCAATTCGACCGAAAAGGTCCGGGTGGGTTCGGGCTCTTCGTCGCTCTTCAGTTTGCTTTTTTGCGGGACCTCATATACATCAATCACATTGCTGTCCGTGCCAACGAGAAGTTTGAGCTTCTTGGAACCTCGAGAATGCATCCACGATATGGATCTGACCCTGCCACCTCCAGACGGTATCCGAATTGTGATGTAGGGCACGAATACGTCGCGTATTTCTGCATCTACAATGCTGACTCTGTCGTCGATTGGTTCCGCCTCGGCCGAATCGCCCTTGTGTTCGACTTTCGCTTTTTC
Source organism: Periconia digitata (assembly GCA_948474695.1). NCBI lineage: Eukaryota > Fungi > Ascomycota > Dothideomycetes > Pleosporales > Periconiaceae > Periconia > Periconia digitata. The sequence goes on from CAOQHR010000003.1 coordinate 487,125, forward strand.
CCTTCTCCTCTTGCGCTTTCGTGTAAGCACTTTCTGGACTTCGTTTTCACTTCGAATTCGCCAAAGCTCAATATTGCGGTCTGACCCATGCACTGCGATATAGTCTGACCGTGCGTAGAATGATATCCCCAACGTCCTGTCCTTTGCTTGTCTATACAATATGCCTCTCTCGCACAGGAAACGTTGGTCTGCACCTTCCCCTACAGATGAGCCCATCTGTCCTAACCCAGGCAAGTCGATAGCCCAGACCTTGAGCTCTCCATCGTTACCAGCAGTCATGCAGCCGCTACCGTCCGGGGCGACGCCGAGAGACCAACATTCTCCGTTGGTTTGAGCAATGTGAGTCTCGATACAGTGTTGTGAGTTCACGTCCCAGATCTTGATCAGCGCATCCTTGCTGGTGGATAGAAGAAAAGCTTGATCAGTGTCCATCTCCCCATCCTTACCGTCATCGCTTGTTGAGTTTGAAGGGTGAAGAAAGTGTAGGCCTGTGATTTCTCCTTTGTGCCCACGCAATTTGAACATGCCTACCTCGGAGACAAGGTCCCAAATGATGATGTCTGTATCCTTTGCGCCACTAGCTAGGCGCACGCCAGATTTGTCGAAAGCGAGGGTGGTGATGGCGGATTTGTGGCCATTGAAGCTTACGACAACGGTAGAGGTGCGGGCATCCCAGAGTCTAATACTGCCATCGGCGTAGCCAACGGCGAATACATCCGGTTCCACCTCACTCCGACATATTGTTGTGACCTGTTCGGTGCATGTAGCCTCCCGCCAGCGACTCAGCAGTTCGCCTTTTTTTATGTCCCAACATAGAACTTCCTCGTTCGCGGCGGCGTATGCCCGTCCCGCACCTGCAGCGCGACTCGACCCAGGTCGGGTGAAACTTTCCGGGGACCAGACGATATTGGAGGTAGTGGTGGCGACAACGCCGAAGCAATCGGACTGCTCATATTTACTGTAAGTACGGAATTAGCAGGAATTGCGTGAGAGATTGTGTCTACAGCAAGGGTCGATGCACTCACGTGTAGGAGCGCACCATGTTGCGCCGACTACGACTAAGATATTGAAGATACCGGGGGTGTGTCTGGGATGGAGCAGTTAATTTTTCTGGTGTCGCATATACTGAAGAAATCTGGCTGGCGCAAGTATAGAGCGATTGAACTGCGCTGCGTTGTTTATGTCGATTGCTCGAAGAACCAGCTGCAAAGATGATGAGAAGAAAAGGCGGCTCCAAACTTTTTGGCCCGAAAAGCGAAAAGCTGCCCGCGCCCACCAGCCACGCAGGTGTGGCTGACAACACGACCGCCAACGACGCTCCTCACTCTCCCGACTCGCCGCACGTCTTACTACCTTCATACATGCATACCTAGGTACCTGGCTCGCATCCAGAACAGCATTCAACACCGGCCGCGTGTTGCGTCTCTACATAATACAATCCCACGCCCGCCATGCTTCTTCTCGACTACCAAAATGTCCTGATCGAGTCGCTGCTCAGAGACCGTTTCGTGCCAGGGTGCGTGCGCTTTCATACCCCGCGGCCTCCTCCGCCACCACTCAGTCGGTCGGCCAGTCATCAGCTAACACACGCACAAGAGCATCGCCCGTATCAATTGACCAGGTCGTCTCCGACTTCGACGGCGTCACCTTCCACATCTCCACCCCGGAGTCCAAATCCAAGATTGTCGTGTCGATACACGTGAAGTGCTACTCGGAGCTTGTGCAGTATGGCGCCCAGGCAGTGCTCGAGCGGGAATATGGTCCCTATATCGTGGACCCGGAGTCGGGATACGACTTTTCTGTGCAGATTGATCTCGAGAACCTACCCGAGGACCAGGGTATGCGTCTGATCCGGACTCTGTGGGATGGAGCGGATGGGCAGCAGGCTGACGTTGAACAGAAGCCAGGGACGACCTGATGCGCCGCATATCCCTCCTCAAGCGCAATGCTATGGCCGCACCCTTTGAGCAGGCTTTTGACGAGTTCCACCAACTACAAGAGGAGGCCTCCAAGTATACTTCGGAATCCGCACCACAGGGTGTCAAAGAGGGCGGTGAAGTCCGTGCAATCCACTACCGAGAAGAAGAGGCCATTTACATCAAGGCCAGCCACGACAGAGTGACGGTGATATTCTCAACCATTTTTCGGGAAGAGACGGACAGGATTTTTGGCAAGGTCTTCCTGCAGGTACATCTCCGGCTTTATTTGTTTGCTTCTTACCGCTCCCCCATGTTGATAGTAACTGTAGGAATTCGTCGACGCTCGACGAAGAGCAATCCAGAATGCGCCTCAAGTCTTGTTCTTGAACGAACCGCCTCTAGAACTGCAAGGCATTCCCGGCGTAAACACTTCCGGCTCCGGCGAAATCGGCTACATCACATTTGTCTTATTCCCCCGTCACCTGACAAATCAGCGCCGCGCCGATGTCATTTCACATATCCAAACCTTCCGCGATTATTTTCACTATCACATCAAAGCTTCCAAAGCATATATCCATTCACGCATGCGGAAGAGGACTGCCGATTTCCTTCAAGGTATGCTCTAGCTCGACCCAATTGCCATGTGTATATTAATCGAGATGTAGTTCTACGCCGTGCTCGACCCGAAGCAGAGGAAAAGGAGCGCAAGACAGCTAGTGGAAGGACATTCAAGGTCCAATCATGAGCTTAGCAATACATGATTTATGTTGGAACGTACAGGAGGGTTAGTGCGACCAAGCCGCCAAAAGGCGTTCTCGGATTAGGCGAGCTGGCGAGCACTGAGAAAATACAGAGTAGCCGGGTACGAAGACCTGGTGGGATCGGAGATGTGTTAGTGGGACAAGGTCAATGTTAGCAAAACATCAAGCCAATACCCCGTCGGGACCTGTTGTAACAACCTACTGTGACTTCGTTTTTCCTACTTGCATGCCTAGGTATGTACACGGCTCTTATCCGCCAGTCTCCAAGTGTGCATACGGGCGTGGACGCACAGACCATAGTTAAACGCGCCCTCGTCTTTCCCCAGATTAATTCCAGCACCGGCGTGCAACCATCAAACCAACCTCCCGCACCCCACCCCAAGATTAATATTTTAAAATCTTTTGGAACTGACTTTCCACTCCCCAAAATCATGTCGGAAGCGTCAAAACCAAAATACGACAGCCTCCCAGGCATTGACACAGCCCCTGACGTTTACGAGACCCCCGAGCTCGCCGAAGACGTGTCCACCATCCAGGCCTCTACCGCTGTTTCCGAATCAGAAGAGGAGGAGTCAGACAATGCGGCTTCGCAAGTACGGCACCACCGCTTACAGACCGACCAAGCGCGGGATCGGTTCCAGCCTTCGCGCGTGGACGCGGACAACGTAGACTTTTCAGATAATATCAGCGGCCAGCAACGGCGCTCGTACCGGACGTCCACACGAACACAGCGGCGACGGGGCGAAATGATAGGCGACGACAGCGATGAAGAGGAGGAAAGCTTTGAGCGGAAACTTGCGCGCGTTCACCAAGAAGCACTCGAGCTGGAGCAAGAACACGCCCGACGCATGCAATCCGGCGATAAGACCAAAACTGAAGAGCGAGATTCAAAAGAGATAATGGAGTTTATTAGCGATAAAGTCGACTCGATCTACACACAGCGCAGAAGTGGCGATAAACCCACCAGAAATGGCGCGGAATTCTACTTCTCATCCACCATTCAAAAATTCAACAACTACACTTCCTTCACGCCTTCCCCGCGTATTTCCAAAGCCATCGCTACCCAACCCCCACTCCCTGGCTCGCAAGTTCAGCGTAGCCAACTCGATCACGTCCTGAGCCAGGCTGGCGACTTCGACACCCGCCTGACCCAGCTCGAGCAATCCCTCGGCCTCAACGGTGCCACAATGCCCGACACAAGCTCCGCAGCACCTCTTCCCATATTTACGACCCTCGAGCGCATCGAAGAATCTGTAGGACTCGTCACAGACGCCTCAGCAGGTACCCTTGACGCCGCAACCTCGCAAATTCGCCGCCTTATCGACGAAGCAGAGCATCTCAAGGATTTGCGCGCCTCCAATCACACATCCTCTTACCACTCCTCAGGCCACTCCTCACCCTCTCCTTCCTCTCCGTCCTCCCCATTAGCCGACAACACGAAACTTGATGAGACGACTCTGACGCATGCACAAGAAACTAAGATCAATGCTCTCTACGGCACCCTCCCTTCTCTAGATAAACTCACCCCGCTCCTGCCCCTCGTTCTTGATCGTCTACGGACGCTGCGCCTCGTGCACACTAGCGCGTTTCAGGTCGATGCCGTTCTCACTGCCCTCGAGACGCGGCAGGCGCAGCAGGCAGCGGAGATTGAGAGTTGGAGGACCAAGTTGGGGGAGGTTGAGGAGTTTGTCAGGGATGCGGAGGAGAGGACGGAGAGGAAGGTACAGCAAGTTGGGGGGTGGGTTAGAGATGTCGAGGGGAGAGTCAAGGGTTTAGAGGAGTGAGTCGTAGGGAAACATGATAGGGCCTTGATAGTGAGGATCCTAGCTGAAGCTACGTTGCGTAAGCTGAGTTATAGCGGAATCCTTTACACCTTGCCGTAACTTACCTGATATAGGGAGCTGGCTTGCATAAAGATACTTGTATGTACATATTGATACCTAAGTTATATAATTCCCCCTCCCCTCATCTTAGTTCTTGTATTCAAGTTTCACACACAACAGCTATGTACTTGTGTACCTACTTCTTCACCAACATAACGGAAAAGAACGAGCTCGAGGTTGAACTTCTGCTGGTTGATATCTTACGTTCATCCTGATATACGGCAGTCAATTCGATTACCCAGGAGATAATCTAGAATCAAAGTCCCCGTCTATCTACACAAGAAAAGAAATGTGCGGGAGATAAACAAGGGAAGGCGTGACGAACCCCAACAGAGCATATAGACATAATTACATTGTACCTCGACTTGCAAGTGACGCCCATCAAGCTGAACCTCTGCGCACACACGAAATGAACTCTAGTACCCTGGAAACCGTAGCAACTAATAATGGCACCAAAGTTCCACAGATAATATTCAACCAATGGAATAAAGAAGAAGAAGAAAGGCAGCGTTCAATACACCTACCCTACTCATCGCCTCCTCGGTCCCCCCTGATAATAGCTCTCCACATTATTCGCATGCGCAAGCAAAAACTTACAGCACGTAAGCGTATACTTACAAGCCTTCGTCCACGCCTCCTCCTTATTCAATGCAAGCTTGATACTCTGGTCATGAATCCGATCTTTACGGATCTCATAAGGCAGTTTCATGCCGCCAGTGCCCGAAGACGCAGCAGGGCTGCTAGTGGTGGAGGAAGGGGTAGGACTGCTACCGGACGCCTCGACGAACTCACCGAGCTGGCGCAGACACTCGAGGAACGCGACCATGGCGTTGTCAAACTTTCGGTGCAGGAAGCCGAAATTGATAGGAAAATCGCCAGAAGAGTAGAGTTCGAGGCGTTGGGGACGGGCTGCTGGAGATGACGAAGAAGTTGCCGCGGCTGACGATGCGACGGACCTCGCGTCGGTTGTTGTGGAATTTCCGAGGGTGGTTCCGCTTTTGCCTTCCATTTTGACGATGACCGATGTCGAACCCATGGGGAGAAGCTCGTAATTTTGGAACTTGAAGCCTAGGCGCTCGGCGAGTGTGGCGAGCAGGAGACAGGTCTGGCCCCATGCAGCGTTGATCTCAGGCCAGTCGACGTACGGAGAGGGTAGGCGGCCGAGACGTAGACCATTGATGGTAGCGAAATGGGAATCGTGGCTGATGTTGAAAGTATCGTTGTACACGCTCCTGCGTTGAAGCTGAGTTAGGAGGTGCTGGTCGTGGGCATGTTTGGTGACGAGTGCGTCACGCTCATTTTGGAAAGAGGAGAGTTTTGAGGAAAATGAGTTACGGCGCTTCCAGAAGTCGGATTCGTCCTGGTCCAACTGGCGCGATTCGATCTCAAGGGCAGCGAGTTGTGCGTCCAACTCCGTCTTTTCCGTCTCGTACTGCTCGAGCCTGATGATGCCGGCGGCTTCAGCTTTGCGTGCTTTTTGGAGAGAGGCTTCCGCAGCTTTCATTTCTTCGGCGCTTGGGACATCCGTGTTGGCGCGACGAAGGTAGTCTACATATGCATCCCGCTCCCTTGTTGCGACTGCTAGTCGTTTCTGCAGTCCACCCACTATTAGTTCTGTGCACTCAACACATATAGGATGGTCGATGTCAGATCGCGACGACAGAATTTCAAACATGCGATTTGTTGTCTCCAGAGCATCAGCCATGCTTCCCCCTCCCACTGTGCCCGAGGAAGCACCCGTGATGCTTGCTCGTCTCGTCTTTGTCTCCTGGACTTTTGGAGGCGTCTCTTCTACGGGAACATTCTGTCCTTGTGTTTGGACGCCGGTGGAGGACGTAGAGGGTGGGTCTATCATGGATTCAGACATGTGCACGTCGACGAAGGACATGGCGGGGTTTTGGGCCGCATGTTGGGTATTCCGTGTCGGTGGTAGACTACGTTTGAAGGTAGGATTGCGTGCAGACTGAATGGCGGTGTCGTATGTTTGATGCCGGGACGAGGGATATGTTGGCCTGGATTGGCGGGGAGCGTGCTTTGCTGGTTGCTGTTGACCAGGGACTGTTGAATCTGTAGCAGAAGTTAGCAGGCGCGAGACCACTGGGGATGGTTGACATGGTCTCACCAGTCAGCAGCTTGAAGGCGGCGGGGTTGAGTTGGTCGATGGAGACGTCTACATTGATGGGAGTGCGACATTTCTGGCAGTACAAAGCGGATGGGGGCTCGTTGGCCATGTTCGCGACGATGTTTCAAGCAACCAACCTGGGAGGGGAGGATGTCGATGCATGCCATCAATGCCATGCCATGTAGGTATGTAAGTAAGGATGCATGTATGCCTTGATGTGAGCACGGGCTCCCGCAGCTGTACAGGCAGCTGGATTGCAGGGAACAGGGGCCAGATACGCGGGGAAGGAATAAACGGCCGACTCAGTTACCTAGTCAGTTGATCATGGTTCAGCGCTAGGCCGAGTTCACCAGGCGCGTCTGCGATGCGATTCACTCGGGTGTTTATTTACCATCATCTCTCCAACCCCTCCTCACCCTCCCATCCCCACCTGTTCACCGCCATCGAGCCCCGACTCGTCCGCTCGCTATGGCGCCGCCCGCCAAACGGCTACGCATCATGCAGTCTGTCGAGGTCGATGAGGCGGATCCCGACTATTTGGCCGCCAGAGCCAAAGCCACCGCGAAACTCAAGAACAAATTCGAATCCATCTTCGCAAAATATGAGGCCATGCCTGAGGCTATGACCGATGAAATCAACATGCGCACTGGAGAGATTGTGGTGGATCGAGGCCATTTGCGGAAATTGGACAGAGAATACTGCTCGAGGCGCAAACAAGGCGTTTTGGATGGTTGGATCGCAGATCAGCTGGCAGACGAGGTGGGTGATGATGGCGACGAGGAAGAGAGCGATTTGGATAGCAGAGATGAATTGGCGCCATCCCTGTCTCCAGAGCCCAGAATGCAAAAGCGTCGCAGGGAGACCAAGCCGGCCGCCAAAGAGATGGAAACCACCACTCCACGCCAGCCAACACAACCGATAGACTTGGAGCCGAATTCAGTACACGTGAACTCAACAAAGGCAACGGTCCCCGTGACAACCTTTCCGAATCCTGTTGCCGACTGGGCCGAATCCGTACAGTTTCCTCAGACGCCAGAAGGTCAGCTTGCACAACACACCTTCATGATGCAGATCACCGAAGCCTTTCAGAAGGCTGTGGCCCCTATAATCTCAAATTTGGTAACCAATACGCCGGGTGTATTGCCACAGAAGACAACCCCATTGCAGACCCCTATCGAACGCGCCATGGAAAACCAAGATACCCCAGTCATACAGTGCACCCCTCCGAAGCTGCCGCCACTTCAGATATCGGGAATTACATTGCATTCTTCATCAAGCCCCGTGCCAGAGAGATCGAGAGTCTTTCACTGCGCCACACGGACTGCTCCCATAAGGCGTCCTCGAAGCAATCATGACTCAAACGTGCTAGCCGATAAGGATTACGGTATAACCTCTCCAGGGGTCTTGGACCCCCCAAGGGAAATAAGGAAGTTATCACCGGAACTGCCTTCCTCTCTCATTCAGCCATCGAAGTTCCCAGATGAGCTACATCATCTACTCACACCAACCTCTATAGAGCAGAACAACACCGCATATGAGGACGGAGAAACAGAAGTAGAATCAAACTTGCATGAATTGTTTGCCTCCGGTGGTCATTTCGATGACGACGAACGAGACCTCTTATCTATAGCAGATGGACGGGATAGTACGGCTGATCTTACGCAATATAGTACAGGCCATTGTGATCCCCGAGAACAGGAGCCAATACGAAACGCGGAAGAAGTCATTCTCTCATCTATTGAAAGCGAAACACATGAGCCACAAATCTCGCCTCAAGTGGCATCGCCAGTCACCGTCAAACGGCCACCTTTCTCGACACCGAATAAAAAAATCCCGGTATCATCCTTCCCCCAATCTGCCAATGAATCCAAACCTCAGAGATCACTCCCCAAGTTCCAACTCGAGTCCGACTCAGACCCGGAATCCAATTTTAGCGATCTACGCTTCGCTGATTTATCCGATACCCCACTTTCCAAGCGCAAACTCAAGCAAACATCTTCACCACCTCCCCTTTACAAGCGTCGTTCCCGTGGCCGCCCTCCCAAAAACCGTGCGAACGGAGACACTCCACAGCAGTCATCCTCCATCTCACTTGACAGTCTTCATCCAACCTTAATCAACGGGGATACGCTCAGTTCCACTCCCGCTAGAACCACTTGCATCAAATGCGAGTCTAAGACCCCACCCTCTCTGTCTCTACTGCCATCATCACCGCGGCTCTCCACCATCACACCCACCGTCACCAATACAGCGGCACCTCATCCAACTCCTCAACATACAATGCCCCTCAGCGCAGTGTTACGTCACCCTGTTCCTACTGCTTCTACACCACGCTCTGCACCTCAATTGCGCAACACAATAGCGTTTCCTTCCACACCCTCCGTTTCCTCTGCTACTACGAATAAAGTGAATATCGAGAGTCAAACGAAGTTACCGCGCTCAGTATACTCGAGGAGAGTCAGGAAGCAATGGGCTGCGCAAGGCAGGAGAAGGAAGAGTCCGAGTTCGTGGCGTAGTGGTGTTGGGGCCAATGGTGGGGGTACAGCATACGGGGGTTCGCCTGCTGCTGCTGCTGCTGCTGCTGTTGTTGTTCAAAGTATCGAAGGAGATGAGGATAGTGAGGATGAACTTGCTGCATGAATGAAGGCCGAAGTGGACAAAAGTATCCTGGCATTCTGTCACACATGTTGAGTGCTGAACTTCTTTACAGCCTGACTATCGAAGATTAGAGCTTCGTGGGAGCTCATCCAAAAGACTATTGTAGCAGTAGATGAGGGATAGTAAAGGAGTTGCCAAAAATTGTTGGCAGCGCTAATGTACTAATCTACCGCATTTGCTACATATCAGTTTCTCTCTTTTAGAACTTAGTATTCCCTTGCCAAGCTATTGGATTCATGCATACACAAGCAGATGATCTTCTCCCCTCGCCTGTATGTTCCCGCAAAAACAAGAAGCACGCCATCAGTACCTATACTAAGTAGACGACTTTTGACCACGAACAGCTCAATGAGCAGATCTGGGGCTGAGGCGAGCACGACTTATTTTCCGGACTATCAATGAACAAGATTGATAAGACCCACAGCCAGCTATGCAAGAGACCTATAACAGTAAGTAATAACAAGATAGGCTCGACCAGATGGAATCTGATTAATTGGACCGAAGAGATACGCTAATGCCTATACGGCTAAGAGAGCAGGTGACTAACGTACCGTCAGCAGAGCCGTCACTTCCGCGTACTTTGTGTCTTGACTGTTTCTAGACGTGTGCTCGGTTCAGCTATCATCCAATTGATTTTTAGTAAGCTTTTCAATTACCCTATAAAATGCCACCCGAATGACAGTACAACATGATACTTCCATGATATTCCTTTCCCAGACTTTTATAATGCATTCTCGTTTTCTCATTGCCGCGGTATTTGCAACTGTAGGATGGTCATATCCTACTACGTCTATCTGCACAGAGGTCGATATCCCGGTCTCCGTTGCTGCGACGCGCTTTCTCATCACCACGACAATTGAGAATGACTGGGATGCTGTTTCATTGACATTCAATCTCACAAGAAGAGATAGTGGAAATGCTACTACTGCTCCTCTCCCGATAGCAGGAACGACCTCGAGTCCTGTGAGAAGTGACTTTGTGGTGGGGGTACGTATTCGGATTGAATCTTTTTTGTTGCAAGACCAATGAGACACACCACGATGTGAAGACTCTCAAGAACCCGAGGTTGGATTGATAGAATATTTTGGTTGAACCTGCCTAACTCTATCCGCACCTCTTCTTAGGCTACGTTGTGTGGGAACGGGAGCACTGTGCTAGTGTTGACTCACGGGATTATCGAGTCCAAATTGTACGTTATGTTGCAATCAGTGATAGGGTATATGCTAACTGTGTTCAGGTACTGGCAGCCTACGTTTGAGAATGCCGAAAGGTACAGCTTTGTCGATGCTGCTGTTGCTGCAGGCTACGCAGTGCTCAGCTATGACCGTATTGGTGTTGGATCATCCTCAAAGTAAGCCACGTGCCAAAACACAACGCTGCGTAGATAAACTGACATGCACGGTATCTAGAGTGGATGCACTTCAAGATGCCCAGTTTCAAGTGCAAACAGCAGTTCTTGACGAACTAATAGTCTACGCACGCAAAATCATGAACGCAAAGCACGTTGGACTGATCGGCCACAGCTACGGCTCGTACCTATCTGCTGGCTCCGCAAACCACTCCGACGTAGATGCAGTTGTTCTCACTGGCTTCAGTGGTGCTTTCGACTACTTCACACCATTTGTTGCTGGCGCCGGCTTCCGAATTGCCAATCAACAAAACACGAGTCGTTGGGGGGATTTGGATTCGGCATACCTTACTACCTCTGATATATACGCGACTACTTACATATACTACAAGGAGCCTTACTTTGAGCAACGTGTTGCTGAGTGGAACCATCATGTAGCTGCAGAGCCTTTTGCGGTAGGCGAATTGCCATCGCTACTCGCATCCTATAACAACTTCCATAATGTAACAGCCCCGGTATTGCTTCTGCAGGGTCAGTTTGATCTTTCTGCTTGTGGAGGAAATTGTTTAGGCTTTCCAAAGTTGAAGGATGAAGCGCTTCGAGATGACGTCTTTCAGAACGCAAAGTCTATTGAGGTCATCAATGACCTCCCTGCAGGGTAAGGTTTTCTAAAATCTAGTTATCTTTCTATTTATTAGGGCTAATATAAAGGGACTAGGCATAATATTAATCTTCATGGAATTGCTGCAGAAGCATTTCAAATAATCTTTAATTTCTTAGAGAAGGAAGGATTTTGATAAAGCATAGAAGTAGTTAAGAAAGGTCTCAACTCGTTTGTGTGCCTTTTGCTTCTTCTTTAATACCCTAATTACGCGTTGCTTTATTATTATTTTTTTTAACTATTAAATATTATGCTAGTAAGTTACTTTTAAATATTAATTACTAACTATACTAAGCCTATATAAGTACTAGCTACTTAGATAAAGTATTTCATAGTAATATGCAGTGCTTTATAATAATAATTTTTTTTAAATTTTATTTTATTACTTTTAACTTTTAATATTTTAGTCTTTACTTGCTTTTTAGTTTTACTTACTTTTTTAATATTATACTTTAACTACTTTTACTTTTAACTTTTTTAAGTTTATTTAGCTTATACTAGTATTCCTGCATTTAATATTTACTTTATTAAATAATATTTTTTATTATAAAAAGTAATTTTTAATACTTTTATAGCTTAGTTTAATTTTATTAACTTTACTATTTACTAAAATTTAACTTTTATACTTAAGTAAAAGTAAAAAATATAGCTTTAAATATAAGCTTTTTTTTTATACTTCTAAGTGCGCAACTTATATTTAGCTTTATAAATAAATATATACTAACTTCTTTTTAGTTAATATTAAAGTAAAAGTTAAAGTAAAAATATAAGTTTATTTTATTTTACTAACTAGCTGCTATACTATAAGTAATATTATTAAAAATTTAAGCTTAGTTTTACTAAAAAAGTAAAGTTATTTATAAATTTTATTACTAGTACTAAGTATTTAAAATATAGTAAAAATAAAATAAAGGAGTACGTTATAAAAGTTAAAAATAATAAAGTTTACTATTACTATAAATTTAATAAATAAGTTTTTTATATAAAATTAGTTATAGTATAAAAGTAAGAAAAAAAAAGTTTTTTATATATAATAGTACAGTAAGCATTAACACTGTTATAAGTTATAAATATTTACTTTAGTTTTCTTATATTATTATATATTTTAGTTTAAATTCTAGCCTTTTTTAGCATATAGCAGTTGTAGTAGTTATACTACTATTTTACTTTAAGTATAGTAGTTAGTTAAAAACTTAAAGTTAACTTAAAATAAAAAACTAAACTAAAAAAACTAGTCTTTTAGCGCTAGTGCCTAATTAAGGCTAGTACTAAAAAGTACTTTTTAATTTTTACTTTTAAGTAAAGGTAAAAATTATTTAGTCTTTTTAGTTATTGCTTATTTTTTAGTCTATTTTTTATTGTAACTTATTACTGTGTATAGAATTACCTAAACTTCTTCTTAAAAAAAAAAAAAAAAAAAAAAAAGTAGTTAAGAAAAAAAAAACAGATACTATAAAGAATTAGAGCTACTTTTAAAAATTCTTCTTTTTTATATATTAGAAAAACTCTAAATACAAGTATTATTTATTAAAGTTCTATTTTTACTTTTTAAATACTTAATTCTTTTTATTTTCATTATTTTTTAAGTTAGAGCTTTAGTAATTTTATATATAGTAATAAGGTTATAGTAATAAAATAAACTAAAAAAATAAGTAATAACCAAAAAAACCAAAAAATTTTACTTTTACTTAAGCTTATTATACTAGTAAAATTAAAAGGCACTCTTTAGTACTAGCTTAATTAAGTACTAGTACTAAAAACTATATTTTTCTACTATAAAAGCTTTTTCTAATACTATAACTATTATTTACTAAAATAATAATAAAAACTATAACTACTATTTATTTTTATAATAAAAATTTTTATTTAAAAACTTATAATTTATTTTTTTTATTTTTTAGGTTAAAGTGTAATTTTATACATAGTAATAAGTTATAATAATAAATAAACTAAAATAATAAGTAATTACTAAAAAGATAAATTTTATTTACTTTTACTTAAGCTTATTAAGCTAGTAAGATTAAAAAGCACTCTTTAGTACTAGCTAGTTTAAATTATAATAGCTTAAAGCTAGTCTTAATTAAAGCTAGCACTAAAAACAAGCTTTTTTTCTATTATAAAAGTTCTTTTTAAAACTATAACTATTATTTACTATAATAGTAGTAAAATTACTATTACTATTTACTAAAATAGTAGTAAAAATACTATTACTATTTACTAAAATAGTATTATAAACTATAAATATTATTTATTTTAATATAAAATTTTTAAATAAAAACTTTTAGCAGAAAATGCTACCGTTATATATATAAAACTTTTTTTCTTTATTTTTATGCTATATTTAATTTTATATAAAAATAACTATTTAAACTTAAACTATTATAACTTAAATAGAATTAATTAAAACTTGAATTAAATCTATTAAAATACTAATAATTAAGTTTAAATTTAATAATATCTTCTTACACTTAGTGCCTGTAATAATATATAACTAATTAATTAAAAACAATAACTTTACTTTTTTAACATAAATAAATCTACAAAAATAATAACTATTATAAAAAAACTTATTAGTAAAATTAAAAACTTTACTTTAAAGCTAATAAAAAATAAGCTACTTTATATATACTTATAAAAGTAAAAGTAAGTTAAGTATTAAAATACTATAAAAGAGACTAAAGAAATATAGTAGATAATTTAAAACTATTGTATAAATTAAGCTTTTTAAGAAAAAGTAGTAATAAAAGGGCTAAAGTAAGCATAAAATTTTTTAAAAATTACTAATTTTAATAAAAGATATTAATTAGTAAAATATTAATAAGCTAAAAAAACTATAAGCTTAGTAAGAGAAACACTAAAATATTATAAAGTAAAAGTAATAAATAGTAATAAATTAAAAATAAAAAAAAGTTATAAACTATATAGTTATAAACTTATAAAAATCTTAAAAAACTCTAGTTAAGTTTTAGAAATAACTAGCAAGTAATACTAAAGTAATAAAAGTAAAAGTATAAAATAATAACTAGATTTTATTTTCAAAAAGTAAGTTATAACTTAAAGTAGATAAAAAAAGCTATAAAAGCTTTTTATTTACTAATTATATATATAAAGTTATTTTATTTTTTTTTTATTTTTTTTTAAGTTGGAGTTTAGGTAATCCTACACACAGCGATGGGTTTACAACAATAGAAATACTAAAATAACAAGCAATAACTAAAAGGACTAAACAATTTGCCTTCACCTAAAGGAGGGATTAGGGGGCACCCCTTGCACTAGTCTAAATTAGGATAGCTTAAAGCTTGTCCTAATCAGGCACTAGTGCTAAAAACTAGAACGTTTCTACTACAGAAGTTGTCTTTAACTATTTGCTAGAACAGTAGCATAACCACTATCACCATTTGCTAGAACAGTAATAAAAACTACAGCTATTATTTATCCTAATAATAAAAAATTTTATCTTAAGACTTATAATACTGCTGCCTTCTACACGCTTAAGTATAAGACTTGTAGAAACCCCCCTAGGTAAGTTACCTAGGATTCCAGCACCCTACTTACAATTACTTAGGAACTTTAAACTACAATACCCTACGCTACAAGAACAAAATACTATCTGCTATAAACAAAACTACTTAACAATTATTAAACAATTATTAAAATAGCTAACACTATTAAGGTTAAAGTTACCTGCGTCCTTCTTTACCTAGTGCCTGTAATAACTAAGGACTAAAGGGCTGAGGGCGTTGCTTAACTCTACCTGCCTAACGTAACTAGGATTAGATATTTAAGGACAACAGCTATTGTATAGAACCTAGTTAGCAGACTAGTACAAAACAACTTTACTTTACACCTAACAGAGGATAAGCTGCTCTATATATACTTGCAGAGCTAGATTTAGGTAGGCCTCTTGCACCTAGATAGGGCATAGGAGAAGATAAGGATACAACACTTAATTTAATTCCCTTAGCTAAATTTAGGTTTAGGATAGGAATTCTAGCAGAAGGTAACAACAGAGGGCCTAAAGTAGGTAAAAAGGGTCCTGGAGATCGCGCACATAAACGCGACACATAGACTACTAAAACTAGCTCTAGATGCGGCAGCAGCAGCAGCCTAGGCCAGGTAAACCTAAGGATGTTAAGGGCGTGAGAGGAGGAAGATGTTAATAAACTAAGGGAGACTAAAGGTTAAGCAAGAGCAAACTAGGATATTAAGAGGCAAAAGGCGATAAACAGCAATAAATTAGAAACAAGACAGTTGTAAACTACATAGTTGTAAACTATTATCTTGCCTGTGCAGGTACAAGCTGCGCGGGCTAGTATATTAGTAATTAATGCAATTTAGAATTACTTACTAGGTAAAATGCCTAGCATATGTATATTTATTAGCAAGGAAAAAACAGAAAAGCAACGCGTAAATGGGGTATTAAAAGAAGTAAAAGGCACTCGAACAAGTCGAGACTAAGTTATTTTATACTTACTAGCAAGAGCGCTTACTAGTAAGTATACTTATTAATAAATATAATATTATAGAAAAGCTAGTATAAAGTTAAGCTTATTACTTACTAGTAAGTAGTTATATACTAAGTTATAAATATAGTTATTTATAAGCGCTAGTAACTTTATTTTTTCTATTATTAGTATTTATAGTAAAAAAAGTAAAAAGCTAAATTAAAAGTATAATATTACTATATAGAAGTTAGTGTTAAAGAAGATTAATATTACTAAAGCACTACTAATTAGCGTAGGCAGCTTAGTAAAAGTGTATAAAAAGTACACTTAAGGCACTAAAAAAAGATAAGTATTATTTTAAATTATTAAAAAAGAGTACTTTTTAAAAGTAGCTATTTTTTATTATTACTAGTAGTGTAAAGTAAGCACTATTGCCTATAACTACGCTTTATATAATAATACTTTTAGTAAATAGCTAAAAATAGCTTTTTTAACTTAATTTTAGTAGCAGGCTTTTAACTATAAAAGCTTAAAGCTTAAAAAAAAACTTTATAATAGTTACTACTACTATAAATGCTTTTAACTTTATAGGCGTACTTGCTATAATAGAGCAGCATATTTAAGCTACTAAAAAAAAAAAAAAGCTCTTTTAGCAGTTTATTGCCTTTAAAAGCTAAAAAATAAAATTACTTTTTTAGAAAGTGCTATGCTAGCTTTATCTATAATAAACTCTACTATAAAAAAAATACTTAAAATAAAAGTAATAAGTTAGTATAAGTAAAACGCAAGTAGCCTACTATACTATATATTAGCAAAGTAGAGTTTAAAAATAAAAAACTTTACAAACTATAGAAAAAAAAATATTAAAAGTTTTTTTACTTTTATAAATTAGTGTTTAAACTTGCCTTTTATAAATTTATATAAAAAAGTAACTAAATTACCTAAGCTATATAGTACTTATAGAAAGACTTAAAAAAGCTTTAGTACGCATATTATAAGCGTATATTAAAAAAAAATAAAGTAGTGTTAACTTAAAAGTACTTTTAAATATTTATACTAAATATACTTTTAAACTTTATTAACTAAAGCTTAAAAGTATTTATAGCGCACGCGTAGGCTATGTAATATAAAAACTAAAGCGTTTACTTTTTTATAACTTACTTTAGTACTTTAAAAAAATAACTTACTTTTTATATAAAAGCTTAAAAAGTATAATGATAATTTATAAAACTAAAACTAAAGTTATAGCGCTCTATTACTAACTAGTACTAAATTTTTTTAATATAAAAAGGCCTTATTTTATTAAGCTTAATACTAAAATAAAATAACTAGCGCGCAAGTAACGCGCACTTATAAAACAACTATAATAAAAAAAAAAGTATAAAAAAAATAAAAAAAAAAGCTCTATTACCTAATATTAGCTTTAAAAGATAAGTTCTAAATTACTTGCTATAAGTGTAATAAGTAAAGTTATTATACTAATAAGTATTAAAATAGTAATTTAAACTACAACTTTATAAAAATTAATTAAGCAAAAAAAAAGCATGCTTTACTAAAACTCTAGCTATAGTAAAGTATATACTACTAAATATTTTACTAAATATAAAGTGTAAGTGTTACATAACAAAAGCAATATTAAAAAAAAAATAAAAACTACTTTTTATTTTAGACTCTTAAGCTAATATTAGCTTTATTAGTTAATAATTAGCTATTAAAATAAAACTATAACTGATAAAAGAGGCAGATCTTTTATAGTTAAGCTAAATTAAGTTATAGCGTTAAAGCACTTATACTACTTATACACTTTAGTTATAACTTTTAAGTAACTAGTAAATATAATACTAAACTTACGCTATAGTTTATAAAGTTAATAAAAAAAATACTTTTTTTTTAAGTAACTTATTTTTAAAAAAAAAAGTAATTAGCTTTAACTATAGTACTTAAATATAGAGGTAAAAGTATATAGCTAGAAATATCTAGCTTATTTTTATTAAAAAACATTTAGAAAATATTAAGTAGGCTAGTATAAAGCTATATTTACTAAAAGTACTATAAATAATAATTATATATATAAAGCACACTACTAGCATTTGTACTATAAAAATAGCGCATATTTTTTATATTTTTAAGCTACTTTAAAACTACGCAGACGTTTTTAATAAGGTTAAAGTATTAAAGCTTTTATTATTTAAAAGCTTTAATTATAAGATTTTTATTATAGAAAAAAAGAAGCTCTTTTATAGCTTACTATATAGCTTATTAAAACGTAAGCTCTAAGTGCTTTGCAAATACTTAAAAACTACTTTATAAAAAAGATAAATCTCGTATAATACTAGCCTAGCAAAAGTACTTATTTTTTTTATTTTTAGAAAAAATAAAAAATTATAACTATATATAAACTACTAGAGTCTTAATATAGTAATAGTAAAAGATTATTACTTATTACTACTTATTAAAAAAACATTAAACTGCTTATTAGGCGCATATTACTATATAACTTTAAATTTTAAAAACGCTTACTATTAATTACAGATTAAAGTAAAAGATAAGTAAAAGATAGCATTTTAAATAAAATATAGCTATTTTAAATATTTTATAATACTTTTTAGCTTTACTAATGCCTTTACTAGTTTTTAAGCTTATATAAATAATACTTTAAAAGAACATTAAGACTATATTTATATAGTATATTTTAATAATATACTTATTTATACTTATAAAATAAATATTATAATTTACTAGCGCGTAGTATACGCTATACTTTAATTTTTTAAAAAAGTAAAACTATTTATAAATTTAAAAAAGTGTACTTTTATTATAAATAAAGTTTATTTTTTAAGTTTTATAGTTACTATATATAGTATATACACTAATTTTAAGCGTGTATAAATAATTACTAAATAGCTGCTACTAATAAATATTAAGTAGCTATAGTTATTTCTTGGCTTTACTAACTTTTATAAAAGGTTTATTATAAAGTATATAGCAAGAATAATACTTTTTATATAACTATTAAAAGAAAGCTAAAAATTTAAATAAAGTAAAAAAGCTTAAGAGTATATTAAATTACTTAAAACTTTTTTTTATAAGTATGCTTATTTTACGCTATTTTAAATTAAAGTGCTAAATATATATTAAAATAAATATTTTAAATTTTACTATATTAAGCATTTTTTTTTAACTTTTTAAAGACGCTAAGTAGCATTTAGTTGCTTTTACTTTTAAAAAGCTATAAAAAGTAAAGCTTAACTATAAAGTCTATAACTAAAAACTTTTAGCAATTATATTTAGCTTTAAATAATAGTAATATTACTTAAAGAGTGCGCAGTATACTATTAAAGTTTTATTTAATTATAATAACTTGCGTAGTATGCGCACTATATAAAAACTAAACTTTTAGTAAGTACGCTAGGCAATATACTTAAGTACTTTTAACTTTAAAGTTAAATATTAGTAAAGAAAAAATAACTCTACTAATAGCTTATTATAAAAGGTAAACTATAAGTAGTAAAATAAGTTTTTAACTTACTTACTTTTAATACTTTAAAATAAAATACTTATAAAAGTAAATTAAAGTAAAGTTACTAAAATTATATATAAGTAAAGCTTAAAAAGTATAAGTATAAAGCATATACTTTAAAGCAGTATTATAGAATATAAATATATTACTAATATTATAAAAGGCCTTTTATGCGTGCTACGCTTACTAGCTAAAGTTTTAGTTAATAATAAACTTATAATAGTAAAAAAAATCTAATATTTAAAGTACTATATTAGCTTTAAAAAAAACGCTTTTACATAAAAGTAAATAGTAGCTTTAAAGTAAAAAAAAAATACTTAAAGCTATAAAAAAGCGCAAATATAGCGCTTTAATAAAAATAAAGTTTTAAAGTATAATAGTAAAATACATATTTTAAAAGATATAGCTATTAAGTAAAAAATTATAATATAGTGTTATAATATATATATAGCTAGCTACTTTAGCGCACGCTAAATGCAAGAGTTTATTAGCTAAGTTTATTATTAGCTATTTTTAAACTAAAATATTAAGGAGTACATTAAAACTTACGTAATTTATTAAAAAAGTAAAGCTTTAAAATACTAAAAATATAAAAAGCTAAGTTTTTTACTTAATTTATAAAATATATTTAAAGAAGTTTTTTTAAATTTTATTATAAAGTTTTTTTTAGTAAAGTAAAAAGAGCCTAAAAGCTGCGCTTATAATATAGTTTTAGTAATTATAAACTATTTTTTAAAAATAGCTATTTATATTTTTACTTTAAAAACATAAGACGCTAAGCAATTTGCTAATATATACTTATTAGAATTAGAAAAAAGCTTTTAATTTAGCCTCTTACTCCCTCTGCTGCAAGCGCTAGCAACAAGAGAAATAAAGTTGCTAGCGCCTACAGATAACTGTGTTTATAACCTAGCACGTAACTGCTTGCTAGCAAGCAATAAGCTTAACCTTACACTAGCCTCTTAGCAATATTACGCTTGCTAGCAAGCACTAAACAACCTTATATATATAATTAGTAAATAAGAAGCCCTTATAGCCTCTTATATTTACTTTAAGTTATAACCTACTTTTTAAAAATACAATCTAGTTATTACTTTATACTTTTACCTTTGTTACTTTAGTGTTACCTGCTAGTTATCTATAAAACCTAACTAAAGATCTCTAAAACTTTAATATTATAAATACCTTTAAGATGTCTAGCTTTAGTACTACTAACTAGCCTACTTTTACTTTTAATATAGACAACAACACTCTTGTTAGCATTAAGACTAAACAACCTAACACCTACTATAGAGAACGTGTTAAGCTTAAGAAATAAATCCTACAACTTAAGTTGCTTTTTAAGTTTAATAAAAAGATTAAAAATAATAATAAAGCTACCTACGCTGCAACTTTTATATAAAGTAATACTTATAAATAAATTGCGCCTTAGCTTACTAAATATCTAGATAATAATATTAAGAATAATAAAAACACTACTTTGTTTAAGAACTAGGAAGTGTTTAAGACTAAGCTCCACTAAGTCTTTAGAATATCTAACAAGAAAAATAAAGCAGTGCGTAAAATTTAACGCGTTAAATAGCTTAAGTTTGCTACTAACTATACTGCAAAGTTTTAATACTACATAGTATAAACTAACTAAAATAATAACGCACTTATAGCACTATATTGCTAAAGACTTAAACCTAAAGTTAAAGAAAAACTTATAAAGTCTAGTGTAGTTATAAATACACTAGAACAACTTTATAAGAAAACTATTTGTATTAACAATAACCTGTTTAAGCTTATTAAAGAAATAAAAAAAATCTACAGTTATAAGTTTGCCTATAAAAAGATATAAAAAGCTATTTGCTATTTTTTCTAAGAAAGAGGCTGCAGCGTCTCTGTTTAACTTAGGGTTAGATATACTAAAGAAATAGACTAGACACATAATATTAATGCAACGTTTCTATTTAAGGCTAAAAATAATAATAAAAGAAAGAAGTATAATAAAAAGAGCAAAAACTTAAAAGAAATTACCTGCTATAGATATAGTAAAACTAGCTACATAGCTAAAAACTGTTAATTAAAAAACAAGGTTACACAATTTGTTAACGTAATAACTAAGTCTTTATACTTTAGAAAAAATAAAGGCAAATTAGAATAGAAAATCCTAGAACCTACGCTAGGTAAAGGACAACTTATAGTAGATAACCTAGATTTAAAAAGTAGTTCTAAGCATTATAAAGATGCACTACTACCTAAAAAATGTTAAGTAAAACAGAATACCTAAAAAGCTGCTGTAAAAAGCAGGAATAATTAATAAAAAAAGCAACAACTACGTCTAACACAACAGTTTTAGGCTAAAAATTTTACATTAAGAACCTACGTACCTCTAGAAGCTAAACAGATGTACATTACAAAAAATCTACAAGAATTTAAATTAGACTTAGAGGAGAAATTCCTGTCTCTAAAAAAACTAAATAGCCTAAAAGGATCTATTAAATACAATAATAACAAACTTGCTAAATAAATTAAAAAACTAGATCTGCTAAATAAAATAGCAGATAACAATTAGAAAAAAAACTAACCTAAAAAAAAAGTCTTAGACTTATAAAGAGACAACTACATACAACATGTCTTAGAATATTAGTAGAATTGTTAGAAGTATAAGGAGGATAGCAAGAAAATTAAAAAACCTAAACTACTATTTATGCGTTAACTTATGTATAACGTTAACTTATAAAACTAAAATTATAAATAACTACACTTTAGCGCTTGCATGTATAACTTTTACTAGACACATAAGTTAAATAAAAATACTTTTTACTATCTAAAGAATAATCTGCATAAAATTTATAGATATAATTAGATAAAGTGCTACAATAACTTTTGTTCTATCTACCTATTTAATAAGAGACTTAGTTCTAACTTTTTAGGCAAGACACTAAAGTAAATAGTAAATATATAGATTGCAGTAAACTAATAATGTATTAAAAATAATATATAGTAAACCTACTTATGTAATAATTATAAACGCTACTACAACACTAAGTATGCTAACAGATTTAAACTAGTTTATTCTTTTTTAGAGACACGCCTAGCACTAGAAATATATACAGAACTGTATGTTTAACAAACTTAGAAAAACTAGTTAAGCTATTAGTTAAGCTTAACAGACACTATTTTAGAGCACTACTTAATACTAGCTTTTTAGTTAATTTTATGTTAAGCCACGTAGTTAAGAAAGCAAGACTTTTTACCTAAAAAAAACATAAGCAGTACAGTATTTAAGCAGTTACTAGAAAGCGCTTACCTAATAAAACTTAAGTTAATAAGAAAACTAACTTAACGTTTATAGAAATTAGTAAACACTAGAAAGAGATTATTTTAGATATTTTAAAGATAGCTACCTTTAACATTGTATTAGAACTCCTTTAGTTATAAAAGCATAATCTAGTAATAGATTAGTTTAAAGAAACACTTTTGTTTGCAAACTATAAATATGCACGTAGTTTAAAGCCTATATATTACGCGCTATAAGTAGTAGATAAAAAGAGCGTTAACGCAACAACGCTATTGCTTAAAACACGCCTAAAAAAAGTAGTTAACTTCTTAAACACTAGTAGAGTACTAGGTTATAAAAAGAAAGTTAAGAAGACTAGCACAACTTTTAAAGTTTCTGTATAATATTAGAAGTATAAAGTACTATTTAAGAACTTAAAACCTAAGCTTAAATTACTTAAGCATTAGCTTTAAGATTGCAAAATAATTCTTAAAAATAAATTAAAACTGCTAGTTAACTTATTGCGCCTAAAATCTAAATTAGAGCTAGCAGCTATATAAGAATACATTAAAGAAAGACTAGCTAAACAATATATTTAACTATTAGAATTGCTAGTAGCACACGAAACCCTCTTTGTAAAGAAAAAAAATA
The DNA here is from genome assembly GCA_948474695.1 of Periconia digitata. Lineage (NCBI taxonomy): Eukaryota > Fungi > Ascomycota > Dothideomycetes > Pleosporales > Periconiaceae > Periconia > Periconia digitata. Next base: position 510,358 of record CAOQHR010000003.1, read on the forward strand.
GAAAACTACAAATATATATAGACTTCTATAAGACTAACAATAATATAGTAAAAAATAAGTATCTACTACTTAATATTAAAGAATTATAACATTAACTTGCAAAGGCTAAGATTTTTACAGCTTTAGACCTTAGAAATAGGTACTATCTAGTATAAATAAAGAAAGTGTTACGAACCTAAGAATGGGGATGCACAGGTTATGAAGGAAGGTAATTACAAGAACACTCACGGTCAGCAAACAGGACACTACGTATGAACCAATAGACTTCGCCACCCCGCACGTCACGTGGTCCCACGAGTCTTGGCGGAAAGTTGCTGTGGGACAAGTCACGTGTGTCCCACAGGGTCCTACGAGATCCCACGATATCCCATCTATGAAACCCTATGGGACATATGGGAACTATGGGACAAAATATGTATATAGTCAGTAGACAAGAAGACCTTATGGTTCTTGTATTCACTCTAAGTTACAACCCACTTCTTGGAAATACAATCTAGTTGTTACTTTATACTTCTACCTTTGTTACTTCAGTGTTACCCGCTAGTCATCCGCGAAACCCAACCAGAGTTCTCCAAGATCTCAACATTGTGAATACCCTTAAGATGTCTAGCTTCAGTACCACTGACCAGCCTACCCTTACTCCCGATATGGACAACGACACCCCTGTCAGCATCAAGACCAAACAACCTGACACCTACTATGGGGAACGTGTCAAGCTTGAGGAATGGATCCTGCAACTCGAGTTGCTTTTCAAGTTCAATGAAAAGATCGAGAACGACGACAAGGCCACCTACGCTGCGACTTTTATGCGAGGTGATGCCCATAAATGGATCGCGCCTCAGCTCACCAAATATCTGGACGACGATATCGAAGACGACGAAAACACCACTCTGTTCGAAAACTGGGGAGTGTTTAAGACCAAGCTCCGCCAGGTCTTCGGAATATCCAACGAGAAAAATAAGGCAGTGCGTGAAATTCAACGCGTCAAACAGTTCAAGTCTGCCGCCGACTATGCTGCGAAGTTCCAACACTACGCAGTCCAGACTGACTGGGATGACAACGCACTCATGGCACTGTATCGCCAAGGACTCAAACCCAAGGTCAAGGAAGAACTCATGAGGTCTGGTGTGGTTATGGACACACTAGAACGACTCTACGAGGAAACTATCCGCATTGACAATGACTTGTTTGAGTTAGCCGAAGAAATGAAAGGGATCCACGGTTATAAATCTGCCTACGGAAGGACTCAGGAAGCTGTTCGCTATTTTCCCCAGGGAAGAGGCCGCAGCGTCCCTGTTCGACCCAGGGTCAGATACACCGAGGAAATGGACTGGACACGTGACGTTAATGCAACGTTTCCATCCAAGGCTGGAGATAACAATGGAAGAAAGAAGTATGACAAGAAGAGCAAGGACCCTAAGGGGATAACCTGCTACGGATGTGGTAAAACCGGCCACATAGCTAGGAACTGTCGATCAAAGAACAAGGTCACACGATTTGTCAACGTAACGACCAAGTCTTCATGCCCCGGGGGGGATGAAGGCGAATCGGAATGGGAAATCCTAGAACCCACGCCGGGTGAAGGACGACTCATGGTGGATGACCCAGATTCGGAAAGCGGTCCCGAGCATCATGAAGATGCACCACCACCTAAGAAACGTCGAGCGGAACGGAACGCCCGACAAGCTGCTGCAAGAAGCAGGAATGATCGACGAGAGAAGCGACGTCTACGTCTGACACAGCAGTTCTGGGCTGAAAATCCTACGTCAAGGAACTATGCACCACCAGAAGCTAAACAGATGTACATTACGAAGAATCCACGGGGATTCGGATCAGACTCGGAAAAGGAGTACTTATCTCCTGAGGAACCCGATAGCCCGAGAGGATCCATCGAATACGATGATGACGAACTCGCTAAACAAATTGAAGAACTGGATCTGCCGAACGAAACAGCAGATGGTAATTGGAAAACGAATCAAACCAAAACAGAAGTCTTAGACCTATGGGGAGACAACTACGTACAACATGTCTCAGAACACTGGCAAGATTGTTGGAAGTACGAGGAGGACAGCAAGAAAACCAAGAAACCTGAACTGCCATCCATGCGTCAACCTATGTACGACGTTGACTCACGAAACCAGAATCATGGACGACTACATTTCAGTGCTTGCATGTACGACCTTTGCTGGACACACCAGTCAGACAAAGGTGCTTCCTATTATCCAAAAAACAATCTGCACAAAATCTGTGGATACAATTGGACGAAGTGTCACAACGACTTCTGTCCCATCCACCTGTTCGATAAGAGACTTAGTTCAAACTTTCCAGGCAAGACACCAAAGCAAACAGTGGATATGCAGATCGCAATAAACCGACAATGCATCGGAGATAACACATGGCAAACCTGCTTATGCGATGATTGCGAACGCCACTATGACGCTAAATGCGCCAACGGATTCAAACCAGTTCATTCTTTTTTAGGGACACGCCTAGCACCAGGAATACATACAGAACCGTATGTTCAACGAACTCAGAGAAACTAGTTAGGCTATCGGTTGAGCTTAACGGACACCATTTCAGAGCACTACTCGATACCGGTTCTTCAGTCAATCTCGTGTCAAGCCACGTGGTTAAGAAAGCGGGACTTTCTACTCGAGGAAAACATGAGCAGTACGGTATTCGAGCAGTCACCGGGGAGCGCTTACCCAATGAAACTTGGGTCGATAAGGAAACTAACCCAACGTTTATGGAAATTGGTGGACACCGGGAAGAGATCATCCTAGACGTTTTGAAGATGGCCACCTTCGACGTCGTACTAGGACTCCCCTGGTTACGAAAGCATAATCCAGTGACGGATTGGTCCAAAGGGACACTTTCGTTTGCGAACTGCAAATGTGCACGCAGTTCAAAGCCTACGCACCGCGCGCCGCGAGTGGTAGATGAGAGGAGCGTTAACGCAACAACGCCATCGCCTAAGATACGCCCAGAGAGAGCGGTCGACTCCTTAGACACTGGTTGGGTACCAGGTCACGAGAAGAGAGTTAAGGAGACCAGCACAACTCCTGAAGTCCCTGTACAGTATCGGAAGTACAAAGCACTATTCGAGGACTTAGAACCTGAGCTTGAATTACCTAAGCATCAGCCCTGGGATTGCGAAATAATCCTCAAGGATGAATCGAAACTGCCGATTGACCCATTGCGCCCGAAATCCGAATCGGAGCTAGCAGCTATACGAGATTACATCAAAGAACGACTGGCTAAACGACATATCCGAGAATCGGAGTCGCCAGTAGCACACGAGACCCTCTTTGTAAATAAAAAGAATGGGAAACTACGAATGTGTGTAGACTTCCGCAAGACCAACGACAACACGGTAAAGAATAGGTATCCATTACCTAATATTGAAGAATTACAACATCGACTTGCGAAGGCCAAAATCTTCACAGCTCTGGACCTTAGAGACGGGTACCATCTGGTACGAATGAAGAAAGGCGAAGAATGGAAAACCGCATTCCGCACTCGTTATGGACATTACGAATATACGGTTATGCCTTTTGGACTCACCAATGCACCAGCAACGTTTCAGGCACTTGTGAACAACGTCCTTAGAGATCAACTAGACATTACCGTCATAGCGTACCTAGATGACATTCTAGTGTTCTCAGAGAACGAACACGAACACCAGAAACATGTGCATTGGGTGCTCCAAAAGTTACAAGAAGCAAACCTACGAGTACGACCAGAGAAATGCGAGTTTCACGCGAAACAAGTCAAGTTCCTAGGATTTGTTATCCGGGAAGGAGAAATCGAGCAAGACCCAGAGAAAGTCAAAGTTGTCAAAGAATGGCCCACACCAAAGAACATCAAAGAAGTACAATCGTTCATGGGATTCTGCAACTTCAACAGAAGATTTATCCAGGACTTCTCTAGGATCTCGATTCCACTCACACGACTTACGAGGAAGGAGGAAACCTTCCGCTGGAACGAAGAAGAAGACGACGCATTCCGGAAACTTCGGGAAGCATGCGCTTCTGCTCCAGTACTAATCATGTTCCAATCAGGAAAACCAATGAGAATGGAGACCGACGCTTCGGATCTCGCATTAGGAGCATGCATCACACAAGAAAAAGATGGAAAATGGCACCCTATTGCTTACTACTCAAGAAAGTTCACGTCAACGGAAGAACGCTACGATGTCTATGATAAAGAATTAATGGCTATTGTCGATTCAATTCAGCATTGGAGAATTTACTGCGAAAGTTGTTCTGAACTATCAATTTTCACGGACCACAAGAACCTTGTCACCTTCACGACCACAAAGGACCTTAATCGACGACAAGTCCGATGGGCCGAGAAATTAGGACAATACCAGTTCAAGATCATACACACTCCAGGAAAAGATAACGGAAGAGCTGACGCTCTCAGCCGACGAACGGACATCGCAGGCGAGAAAACGGAAGTACGACAAGCGATACTTAAGACAAACCAGGACGGAACCATAGGACCAAGTCATTTCCAGGAAGTCAATGTTACCATGCAAATTACCAACGATGTACCAGAAGAATGGCAAGAACGCATCATACGCCAACATCACGACGACCCACTATACGGACATCCAGGAATTAAACGAACCATGGAACATATACGAAGAAACTACGACTTCACGAACATGAAAGAGAAAGTCACACAGTACATTCAGGCTTGCAACGAATGTAAGAAGAATAAACATGATACACACGCAAAGTACGGAAAAATGCAACCAATTCCGGTGCCTACGACACCATGGGAAGATATTGCTATGGACTTCGTAACAGGATTCCCTGCATCACAGGACCCTGTCACAAGAGTGTGGTACAATTCGATACTTGTGATCGTGGATAGATTCACTAAGTACGCACTTATGATTCCATTCCATAAGAACTACTCAGCCGAGCAGTTAGGACATATTATCCTAGATAAGTTAGTACGAAACTACGGGATACCAAAGACAATCATCAGCGACAGAGACAAGCTCTTTACCTCCAATTACTGGACGACACTGATGGCAACAATCGGAACGAAACGAAAGCTATCAACAGCTTACCATCCGGAAACAGACGGACAAACAGAACGTACGAATCAAACCATGATTACGTACCTACGGCTATACAGCAACCAGAACCAGGACAACTGGATTTCCTTATTGCCTATGGCACAGTTGGTATACAACAACAAGTTATCAGAAACAACAGGCGAAACACCATACTTCGCAAACCACGGAAGACATCCAAATCTCTTTGAAAAAACATTTCCAACAATAAAAACACAGAAAGCGTTAGAAAACGCAGAACAATACAAGGAGACATACAAAAAACTGGAAGAAAACATGCGAAAAGCACAACAACAATCAATCTCATATGTTAACAAGAAAAGAAAAATGGCACCTCAGCTAAAAAGGGGGGATAGAGTATATTTGCGAACAAAAAATCTTCGGACAAAACGACCAAGCAAAAAGTTGGACCACGTCAAAGTCGGACCATTTTTAATTGATGCTGTTGTCAGCCCAGTTAACTACCGACTCCAACTCCCAGAAGATGCAAAAATACACCCAGTGTTCCACATAGCGCTGCTGGAACCTGCGAACCCCGGAACGCCACTACAAAATACATTCCACTACGAAACAGAAGAAGAAAACGAATTCGAAGTCGAAAGAATACTACAATGCAAGTTAGACCGCGGAAGGAAAGAATATTTGGTAAAATGGAAGGGATACCCACACGAGGACAACAGTTGGGAACCAGAGGCACACCTGGCGAACTGTCAGCAAAAAATCAAACAATACAACAGGAAAAGGAGACCGCCGCTGATCCAGAACAACTAACCTCAAGAAGCCAGTACGGCCTCGTCAAATAACGGATCACCCTCCAAAACAGAGGGCATGTACGAACTCCAGTCCAGAGCCAGGGTACCAGGCATCAACCCATCCTCAAGGTTGCCCACATCCTTGTTGAGTCCTTCCAACGCCTCAAGAGCTTCAATTTCTTCAACGAATTTTCCTGAGTCATCCATCAGTTGCTGCTCACGACGCTTAAGTCTTTTCTTCTGTTTACGAAGACGGTCCTTCTTCGCTCGCGCCGCAACCAGGGCCTCCAACGCTGCTGCCTCGGCTGCGTCCGCTTCTGACTCCTGTTGCTCGAGACGCAACAGTTCCCGGTCCAGTTTTTCGAAGTTGGGAGGCGGAACCTCCACAGGAACACACGACGTTACGCCATTGCGATAGCAATTCCCACACTCCTTCTTCAAAGAAGACATGCGACACTCCAAACCCTTTTTCGAACAATATTGACAAGATACCATGGCGATTTGTCCAACAGCGTTTATCCGATCCCCAGTGGCGTGACGATGAGCGGTGCTTTTGGAAACCATGAGGTCAGTTCATGAGGACAAGAACTTGGAAGAAGGGGGTAGTGTTACGAACCTAAGAATGGGGATGCACAGGTTATGAAGGAAGGTAATTACAAGAACACTCACGGTCAGCAAACAGGACACTACGTATGAACCAATAGACTTCGCCACCCCGCACGTCACGTGGTCCCACGAGTCTTGGCGGAAAGTTGCTGTGGGACAAGTCACGTGTGTCCCACAGGGTCCTACGAGATCCCACGATATCCCATCTATGAAACCCTATGGGACATATGGGAACTATGGGACAAAATATGTATATAGTCAGTAGACAAGAAGACCTTATGGTTCTTGTATTCACTCTAAGTTACAACCCACTTCTTGGAAATACAATCTAGTTGTTACTTTATACTTCTACCTTTGTTACTTCAGTGTTACCCGCTAGTCATCCGCGAAACCCAACCAGAGTTCTCCAAGATCTCAACAGAAAGGCAAAGAATAGAAAACTACATTTTGCACTTGTTATAAACATTACAAATATATAGTTATACTTTTTAGACTTACTAACGCACTAGCAACGTTTTAGGCACTTATAAATAATATTTTTAGAAATTAACTAGATATTACTGTTATAGCGTATTTAGATAACATTCTAGTATTTTTAGAAAATAAGCATAAATACTAGAAACATGTATATTAGGTACTTTAAAAGTTGCAAAAAGCAAACTTACAAGTATAACTTAAGAAATATAAGTTTTATGCAAAACAAGTTAAATTCTTAGAATTTATTATTTAAAAAGGAGAAATTAAGTAAGACCTAGAGAAAGTTAAAGTTATTAAAGAATAGCTTACGCTAAAAAATACTAAAGAAGTATAATTATTTATAAGATTCTGCAACTTTAACTAAAGATTTATATAAAACTTTTTTAAAATCTTAATTCTACTTATATAACTTATAAGGAAGAAAGAAACCTTCTACTAAAACAAAGAAGAAGACAATATATTTTAGAAACTTTAGAAAGCATGCGCTTCTGCTCTAGTACTAATTATATTCTAGTTAGAAAAACTAATAAAAATAAAGACTAATACTTTAGATCTTGCATTAGGAGCATGCATTATATAAAAAAAAAATAGAAAATAGCACCTTATTGCCTACTACTTAAGAAAGTTTACATTAATAGAAAAACGCTATAATGTCTATAACAAAGAATTAATAGCAATTATTAATTTAATTTAACACTAAAGGATCTACTGCAAAAGCTGTTCTAAACTATTAATTTTTATAGACTATAAGAACTTTGTTACTTTTACAACTACAAAAGATCTTAATTAACAATAGGTTTAATAGGCTAAGAAACTAGGATAGTATTAGTTTAAAATAATACATACTTTAAAAAAAGACAACAGAAGGGCTAACGCGCTTAGCTAACAGACAGATATTACAGGTAAAAAAACAGAAGTACAATAAGTAATACTTTAAGAAAACTAAGACAAAACTATAAAACTAGGCTATTTCTAGAAAGTTAATGTTACTATGCAAATTACTAACAATATACTAGAAAAATAGTAGAAACAAATAATATAATAACATTACAACAACCTGCTATATAAACATTTAGAAATTAAACAAACTATAGAACATATATAAAGAAACTACAACTTTATAAATATAAGAGAGAAAGTTACGCAGTATATTTAGGCTTGTAATAAATATAAGAAGAATAAATATAATATACACATAAAGTATAGAAAAATGCAACTAATTTTAGTGCTTACAGCACTCTAAAAAGACATTACTATAAACTTTATAATAGGATTTTTTATGTTATAGAACCCTGTTATAAACGTGTGCTATAACTTAATACTTGTAATTATAGATAGATTTACTAAGTATACACTTATAATTTTATTTTATAAAAACTACTCTGCTAAGCAGTTAGAATATATTATCTTAGATAAGTTAGTATAAAACTATAAAATACTAAAGACAATTATTAGCAATAGAGACAAACTCTTTACTTCTAATTACTAGATAATACTAATAGCAATAATTAAAATAAAATAGAAGCTATTAACAGCTTACTATTTAGAAACAGACAGATAAACAGAATGTACAAATTAGACTATAATTACGTACCTACAGCTATACAGCAACTAAAACTAAAACAACTAGATTTTTTTATTACTTATAGCACAGTTAGTATATAACAACAAGTTATTAAAAATAATAGGCAAAACACTATACTTTGCAAACTATAGAAGATATCTAAATTTCTTTAAAAGAATATTACTAATAATAAAAACACAAAAAGCATTAGAAAACGCAGAACAATATAAGAAAATATATAAAAAACTAGAAGAAAACATGCAAAAAGCATAACAACAATTAATCTTTTTTATTAACAAGAAAAGAAAAATAGCACCTTAGCTAAAAAAGAGAGATAAAGTATATTTGCAAACAAAAAATCTTAGAATAAAATAACTAAGCAAAAAGTTAGATTACGTTAAAGTTAGACTATTTTTAATTAACACTGCTATTAGTCTAGTTAACTACTAACTTTAACTTCTAAAGTCCTTTTGGTTATCGCCTGTTATTTTGGTATTTCTATTGTTGTAAACCCATCGCTGTGTGTAGGATCACCTAAACTCCAACTCAAAAAAAAAAAAAATAAAAAAAAAAAAAATTAACTTCTAAAAGATATAAAAATACACCTAGTGTTTTACATATTACTGCTAGAACTAGCAAACCTTAAAACGCTACTACAAGACACATTCTACTATAAAATAAGAGAAGAAAATAAATTTAAAGTTAAAAGAATACTGCAATGCAAGTTAAACTGCAAAAGAAAGAAATATTTAATAAAATAGAAAGGATACCTATATAAGGACAATAGTTAGAAACTAAAGGCATATTTAGCAAACTATTAGCAAAAGATTAAATAATACAATAAGAAAAGAAAACTACTACTAATTTAGAATAACTAACTTTAAAAAGCGCTAGCTTTAGAAGCATGCAACACGCCTACTATATTATTAATATAATTTATAGTAGACTAGACTGTAAGAGAGAAACTAATAAGGGCATTTGCTGCTAGATAATTAATCTCCTACGCTATTTCTAATTCTCTTTTATTCTCTAACTTAGAAGCAAGATATAGGGCCTTATAATAAGCCTAATCTTTAGCCTGCTTTAAAATCTTTTTATTATAAAGAAGATAAGCAATTACTACTAACAACGCCTTTTTATCTTTTTTAACCTTCTTCTTATGCTCTTTACAAGTATAATTTAAAGACTTTTAAAATATATTTACGCAAGGTTTTCCTGCGCAAACATACTTAGCGCACTTTAATATAGTTTTAAGTATAATATAATAATTGTAGCTTTTTTTAGTATAATAAATGTAAAAAAATTTAGCAATAAAGTTTATAGCAATGATTTCTTTGTAAAGACAAAGGTTGTAAGCTCTAGAATTTAAAGACATAACAGAAACCTTTAAAATACGCTACAAGCAGGGCAAGCTTAGCTTATAAAAGTATAGCTAAGGAAATTACATAACTTAAAAATAAGTTTTAAAAAGGGGAGATAATGTTAAGATTAGAAGAAAGCTTTTAATTTAGCCTTTTACTCCCTCTGCTGCAAGCGCTAGCAATAAGAGAAATAGAGTTGCTAGCGCCTATAAATAACTGTATTTACAACCTAGCACGTAACTGCTTACTAGTAAGTAATAAGCTTAACTTTATACTAGCCTTTTAGTAATATTACGCTTGCTAGCAAGCACTAAACAACCTTATATATATAATTAGTAGATAAGAAGCTCTTATAGCCTCTTGTATTTACTTTAAGTTATAACTTACTTTTTAGAAATATAATCTAGTTGTTACTTTATACTTCTACCTTTGTTACTTTAGTGTTACCTGCTAGTTATCTGTAAAACTTAACTAGAGATCTCTAAGACCTTAACACGCTATTACTTAAAACACACCTAAAAAGAGCAGTTAACTCTTTAGACACTAGCTAAGTACTAAGTTATAAAAAGAAAGTTAAAAAGACTAGTATAACTTTTAAAGTCTCTATACAGTATTAGAAGTATAAAGCACTATTTAAGAACTTAGAACCTAAGCTTAAATTACTTAAGTATTAGCCTTAGGATTGCAAAATAATTTTTAATGATAAATTAAAACTGCTAGTTAACCTATTGCGCCTAAAATCTAAATTAAAGCTAGCAGCTATATAAAAATATATTATAAAGAAACTAGTAAAATAATATATTTAAAAATTAGAATTGCTAGTAGCACACAAGACCCTCTTTATAAAAAAAAATAGAAAACTATAGACGTGCATAGATTTCTGCAAGACTAATAACAATATAGTAAAAAATAAGTATCTATTACTAAATATTAAAGAATTATAATACTAACTTGTAAAAGCTAAAATTTTTACAGCTTTAAACCTAAGAGACAGGTATTATTTAGTATAAATAAAAAAAAGTAAAAAATAAAAAACTGCATTTTGCACTTGCTACAAACATTATAAATATATAGTTATGCCTTTTAAACTTACTAACGCACTAGCAACGTTTTAAGCACTTGTAAATAATATTTTTAGAAATTAACTAAATATTACTGTTATAGCGTATCTAAATAATATTTTAGTGTTCTTAGAAAGTAAGCACAAACACTAGAACTATATACATTAAGTACTTTAAAAGTTGTAAAAAGTAAACTTATAAGTATAACTTAAAAAATGTAAGTTTTATGTAAAACAAGTTAAGTTCTTAAAATTTGTTATCTAAGAAAGAGAAATTAAGTAAAACTTAGAAAAAGTTAAAGTTGTTAAAAAATAGCCTACACTAAAGAATATTAAAGAAGTATAATTATTTATAAAATTTTGCAACTTTAATAGAAGATTTATTTAAAACTTTTCTAAGATCTTAATTTTACTTACATAACTTATAAGGAAGAAGAAAACCTTCTAGTAAAATAAAGAAGAAGATAATGCATTTAAGAAACTATAAAAAGTATGCGCTTTTGCTTTAGTATTAATTATATTTTAATTAAAAAAAACTAATATAAATAAAAACTAACGCCTTAGACCTTGCATTAGGAGCATGCATTATATAGAAACAAAATAAAAAATAGCACTCTATTGCCTACTACTTAAGAAAGTTTATATTAATAAAAGAACGCTATAATGTCTATAATAAAGAATTAATAGCTATTATTAATTTAATTTAGCACTAGAGGATCTACTGTAAAAGTTATTTAAAACTATTAATCTTTATAGACTATAAGAACCTTGTTACCTTTACAACTACAAAAAACCTTAATTAATAACAAGTCTAATAGGCTAAGAAACTAGGACAATACTAGTTTAAGATTATACACACTTTAGAAAAAAATAATAAAAGAGCTAACGCTTTTAGCTAATAAACAGATATTACAGGTAAAAAAACAAAAGTATAATAAGTAATACTTAAAGAAAACTAAGATAGAATAATAGAACTAAGCTACTTTTAAAAAGTTAATATTACTATATAAATTACAAACAATGTACTAGAAGAATAGTAAGAACAAATTATACGCTAACACTATAATAATCTACTATATAAATATTTAGAAATTAAACAAACTATAGAACATATACAGAGAAACTACAACTTTATAAATATAAAAGAAAAAGTTATATAGTATATTTAAGCTTATAATAAGTGTAAAAAGAATAAATATAATATATACGTAAAGTATAGAGGAATGCAACTAATTTTAGTGCCTACAGCACTTTAGAAAAACATTGCTATAAACTTTATAATAGAATTTTTTATATTATAAAACTTTGTTACAAACGTGTGTTACAACTTAATACTTATAATTATAAATAGATTTACTAAGTACGCACTTATAATTTTATTTTATAAAAACTACTTAGCTAAGTAGTTAGAATACATTATTTTAGATAAGTTAGTATAAAACTACAAGATACTAAAAACAATTATTAGCAATAGAGACAAACTCTTTACTTTTAATTACTAGACAATACTAATAGTAATAATTAAAATAAAATAAAAGCTATTAACAGCTTACTATCTAGAAACAAATAGATAAACAGAATAAATAAATTAAACTATAATTACGTATCTACAGCTATATAGCAACTAAAACTAGAATAACTAAATTTTCTTACTACTTATAGCACAATTAGTATATAATAATAAGTTATTAAAAATAACAGGTAAAACACTATACTTTGCAAACTATAAAAGACATTTAAATCTCTTTAAAAGAACTTTACTAATAATAAAAACACAAAAAGCGTTAGAAAACGCAGAACAATATAAAAAAATATATAAAAAACTAAAAGAAAATATGCAAAAAGCATAACAATAATTTATTTTATTTATTAATAGAAAAAGAAAAATAGCACCTTAGCTAAAAAAGGGGGATAAAGTATATTTGTAAATAAAAAATCTTAGGACAAAACAACTAAGTAAAAAGTTAAATTATATTAAAGTTAAACTATTTTTAATTAATGCTGTTATTAGCTTAGTTAACTACTAACTTTAACTTTTAAAAAATGTAAAAATACACCTAGTATTTTATATATTGCTGCTAGAACTAGTAAACTCTAAAACGCTACTATAAAATACATTTTACTATAAAATAAAAAAAGAAAATAAATTTAAAGTTAAAAAAATACTGCAATGCAAGTTAGACTGTAAAAGAAAAAAATATTTAATAAAATAAAAAGAATACTTACACAAGGACAACAGTTAGAAACTAGAAGTACATCTAGCAAACTATTAGTAAAAAATTAGACAATATAATAAAAAAAGAAAACTACTACTAATTTAAAATAACTAACTTTAAAAAGCACTAGCTTTAGAAACGTGTAACACGCCTACTATGTTGTTAATATAATTTATAGTAGACTAAACTATAGAAGAAAAACTAATAAGAGTATTTGCTGCTAGACAATTAATCTCCTACGCTATTTTTAATTTTCTTTTATTTTTTAACTTAGAAGCAAGACACAGGGCTTTGCAATAAGCCTAATCTTTAGCCTGCTTTAAAATCTTTTTGTTATAAAAAAGACAAGCAATTACTACTAATAACGCCTTTTTATTCTCTTTAACTTTCTTTTTATACTCTTTATAAGTATAATTTAAAGACTTTTAAAATATATTTACGCAAGGTTTTCCTGCGCAAATATACTTAGCGCATTTTAATGTAGTTTTAGGCATAATATAACAATTGTAGCCTTTTTTAATATAATAAATATAGAAAAATTTAGTAATAAAGTTTATAGCAATAATTTTTTTATAAAAATAAAAGTTGCGAGCTCTAGAATCTAAAGATATAATAAAAACTTTTAAAATACACTATAAGCAGGGCAGGCTTAGCTTATAAAAGTATAGCTAAGAAAATTACATAACTTAAAGACAAGTTTTAGAAAGAGGGGATAATGTTAGAATTAAAAGAAAGCTTTTAATTTAGCTTTTTACTCTTTCTGCTGCAAGCGCTAGTAATAAAAAAAATAAAGTTGCTAGCGCCTATAGACAACTATATTTATAACTTAGCACGTAACTGCTTGCTAGCAAGTAACAAGCTTAACTTTATACTAGCCTCTTAGTAATATTACGCTTACTAATAAGTATGCTTGCTAGCAAGCGCGCTTGCTAGTAAGCACTAAATAACTTTATATATATAATTAGTAAATAAGAAGCCTTTATAGCCTCTTGTATTTACTCTAAGTTATAACTTACTTTTTAAAAATATAATCTAGTTGTTACTTTATACTTCTACCTTTATTACTTTAGTATTACCTGCTAGTTATCTGTAAAACTTAACTAGAGATCTCTAAGACCTTAACAATACTTTAAAAATATAATACTTATATATAGCGTCTAAAAAAGAATTATATTAAATAAAAGTATAATTTTTACTTTTTAATTTAAAGTAAAAATTTATTATTAGCTTTAAGTAAAGCGCAAGTTAAGCATAAGCTTTTATTTTTAAACTAATAGCTAAACTAAGCGCTAAAACTAAACTTTAAAATAATACTTATAAACTTTTATAATAAATGCTTAAATAGACTAAGTAAATTAGCTAAAGCTAGCCTAATTTATATATAATAACTTAATTTATAACTTTATAAAAATAACCTTTTCTTATACTATATATAAAAAGTATTTACTTTTTAATAACTCTTTTAAAGATAGCAAAGCTAAAAAAAAAGTACTAAAAGTAAAAAATAAAGTAAAGCATATATATAATATAAAAAAAAAGCTAATAAAGCAGCTTTAAAAAGCGCAGCAGTATTAAGCTAAGTATTATAATAAAAAGTATAAACTAGAAATTTTCTACTAAAGTAACTTAGTATTACTTAGTATAAAAAATATTAACTTTACTTACTAACTAAGCAAAAAACTATTTAGCAAGTTTATAAAGCCTTTTAAAGTAGAATATATAATTAAAACGCAGGCTTACTACTTAATGCTTTTACTTTACTATTATATTTATAATATTTTTTACATTTTTCTTTTAGAACGCTAGAAACCTAGGCCTAGCTAAAGAGAATTAAATACTTAACTACTTAATATTAATTTAAAAAAAAAAAACTTTAAAAAGCAAAAAAAATCTTAGAGAAAAAAACTTATAAAAGAAAAATTTAGTACTTTATCTACTAAAAAGAGTATAATAAAACTTAAAATAGCTAAGTACTAGAGTTAGATTTTAAAAATATGTAAAAGCTAGTTAAAAAATTTAAAAAAAAGAAAAAAGCACTGCAGTAAAAGCGCAAGTAAAAAGTATAAAAAATATTTTTATTATTAGAAAAAAGAGTAAGCTTTAGAAAACTATTATATATAAATTAAAAAAAAACTTTTTACTTTTTATTTTTGCTTACATTCTTATCTTTGCCTATATTTTTATTATTATTATTTTTATTATTGCTATTTTTATCTTTACGCTTAATTAGAGTAAGGACACGCGCTATAGCTACGCTATTAGTATAACTACTATAAGCTAAATAACTACTATAACTATATTAGAATTCTAAGATACCTACAACTTTCGCCTATTATTTAGTTTATACTACTACTTAGAAAAAGCAGGGCTAGTTAAGAAACGCTTTATTTAGGCTGTTTCTAGAACTAGGTTACGTAAACGCTTGTAGGCAAGCAGTTAACTAAACAACTAATAAAAAGCTACTTGCTAGCAAGTATACTTTTATAGTAAGTTACGCTTTACCTACTATAGGCGCTTATAAGCAAGCGCTTACTAGTAAGTAAAAAACTTTATATATATATTTAGTAGATAAGAAGCTTTTATAGTTTTTTATATTTACTTTAAGTTACAACCTACTTCTTAGAAATATAATCTAGTTGTTACTTTATACTTTTACTTTTATTACTATAGTGTTACCTGTTAGTTATCTACAAAACTTAACTAGAGATTTTTAAAACTTTAACATTGTAAATATTTTTAAAATGTCTAGCTTTAATAACACTAACTAGCCTACTTTTACTTTTAATATAGACAACAACGCCCCTGTTAACATTAAAGTTAAACAATCTAACCTCTACTATAGAGAACGCATTAAGTTAAAAGAGTAGATTTTATAACTTAAGCTGCTTTTTAAGTTTAATAAAAAGATTAAAAATAATAATAAGGCTATCTACGCAACTACCTTTATGCAAGGTAACGCCTATAAGTAAATTGCACTCTAACTTACTAAATATCTAGATAAAGATAATAAAGATAATAAGAATATTGCTTTATTCTACAATTAAGAAACATTTAAAGCTAAACTACGCTAAGTTTTTAGAGTTTTTAATAAAAAAAATAAAGCAGTGCAAGAGATTTAACGTGTTAAATAGTTTAAGTTTGCTGCTAATTATGCTACAAAGTTTTAATACTACGCAGTTTAAACTAACTAAAATAACAACGCACTTATAGCGCTCTACTACTAAAGACTTAAACTTAAAGTTAAAGAAAAACTTATAAAATCTAGAGTTATACTTAACTTAATAAAAAGACTTTATAAAAAGACTATCTGCATTAACAATAACTTGTTTAAGTTAGCTAAAAAAATAAAAAAAATCTATAGTTATAAGAGCACTTATAAAAGAACTTAAAAAGTTATATACTACTTTCTATAAAAAGGGCGCAGTATTCTTATCTAACTTAGAGTTAAGTATACTAAGAAAATAAATTAAACATATAACGTTAATGCTACGTTTTTATACAAGGCTAGAAATAATAATAGAAAAAAGAAGTATAATAAAAAGAGCAAGGACTCTAAAGAAATTACCTGCTACAGATATAGTAAAACTAGCTATATAGCTAGAAACTGTTAATTAAAAAATAAAGTTACACGCTTTATTAACGTAACAACTAAGTCTTTATACTCTAGAAAAGATAAAGGTAAATTAAAATAAAAAATTCTAGAGCCTACGCTAGGTAAAAGACAACTTTTAGTAGATAACCTAGATTTAAAAGATAGTTTTAAGCATTATAAAGATGTACTACTACTTAAAAGAGCTGCAATAGAATAAAGGCACTGCTATAATCTTCTTAATAAGAAAAAACGCGCGCAGCTTTAAGGCTAGAACAATTAATAGAAAAAGCAACGCCTACGTCTAACACAACAGTTCTAAGCTAAGAATTCTACTTTTAGAAAGTATGCGCTCTTAGAAGCTAGACAGATATATATTATAAAAGAACTTTATAGATTTAAATTAAACTTAAAAGAAGAGTACATGTTTTTTAAAGAGCCTAATAGCTTAAAGAGATTAATTAAATATAACAGCAAAGAACTTGCTAGATAAATTGCTAAACTAGACCTACTTAATAAAGAGGCAGATAATAAATAGGAAGAAAACTATTACAAGTTAAACTAATATAAAAACAAAGTTAACTTATAGGCTAATAAGTACGTAAAACACGTTTTAAAATACTTTATAAACTGTAGAAGGCACAAGAAAAAAAGTAAAGAAATAAAAAAGCCTAAAGTACTATCTATGTAACAACTAACGTATAGTGTTAACTACTAAAATAAAAATTATAAATAGTTGCACTTTAGCGCTTATATATATAACCTCTACTAGACGTATAGTTTTAAAAAGCATGCAGCATATTACCCTAAGAACAACACATAAAAAATATATAAAAAGAAATAGATAAAGTGTTATAACAACCTCTGTTTTATACACTTGTTTAATAAACAAGTTAACGCTAACTTTTTAAGCAAAACTTTAAAATAGGTAGTTAATATACAAATTACTATAGACTAACAATGCATTAAAAATAATATATAGTATACTTACTTATGCAATAGCTATAAACAACACGTAAAAAATAAATAAATTAATAAATTTCTACTAGCTTAGTCTTTTTTAGAGACACGTTTAACAATAGAACTACATATAAAACTATATGTTTTATAAACGCAGAAAAACTAGTTAAGCTATTAGTTAAGCTTAACAGACACTATTTTAAAGCACTACTTAATACTAGCTCTTTAGTTAATCTTGTGTTAAGTAATGTAGTTACAAAAGCTAGACTTTTAATATAAAATAAACACAACTAGTATAGTATTAGAGTAGTTACTAAGAAGCGCTTACTTAATAAAGTATAAGTATGTAAGAAAACTAACTTAACATTTATAAAAATTAGTAGACACTAGAAAGAGATTACTCTAGACATTTTAAAGATAGCTACCTTTAATATTGTATTAGGACTCTCTTAGTTATAAAAGCATAATCTAGTAATAGATTAGTTTAAAGGGACGCTTTTATCTACAAACTATAAATATATATATAGTTTAAAGCCTACGTACTGCATGCTGCAAGTAGTAGATAAAAAAGTATTAACGTAACTACGCTATTACTTAAAACACGCTTAAAAAAAGTAGTTAACTCTTTAAATACTAGCTAGGTACTAAGTTATAAAAAGAGAGTTAAGAAGAATAGCATAACTTTTAAAGTTTTTATATAGTATTAAAAGTATAAAGCACTATTTAAAGACTTAAAACCTAAGCTTAAGTTACTAAAGTATTAGCCTTAAGACTGCAAAATAGTTTTTAAAGATAAATTAAAACTGCTAGTTAACTTATTATGCTTAAAATTGAAATTAAAGCTAGCAGCTATACAAGAATATATTATAGAAAAACTAGCTAAGCAATATATTTAACTATTAGAATTACTAGTAGCACACAAAACCCTCTTTATAAAAAAGAAAAATAGAAAACTACAGACGTGCATAGATTTCTGCAAGACTAATAATAATATAGTAAAAAATAAGTATTTATTACTTAATATAAAAGAATTATAATACTAACTTGTAAAGGCTAAAATCTTTACAGCTCTAGACTTAAGAGATAAGTATTATTTAGTATAAATAAAAAAAGGCGAAGAATAGAAAATAGCATTTTGCACTAGATATAGACATTATAAATATACTATTATACCTTTTAAGCTTACTAACGCACTAGCAACGTTTTAAGCACTTATTAATAACATTTTTAAAAATTAACTAGATATTACTATTATAGCGTACCTAAATAATATTTTAGTATTTTTAAAAAACAAGCATAAGTACTAGAAACATGTGTATTAGGTACTTTAAAAATTATAAAAAGCAAATCTAAGAGTACAACTAGAGAAATGCAAATTCTATATAAAAGAAGTTAAATTTTTAAGATTTATTATTTAGGAAGGAGAAATTAAGCAAAACCTAGAGAAAGTTAAAGTTGTTAAAAAATAGCCTACACTAAAGAATGTTAAAAAAGTATAATTATTTATAAAATTTTGCAACTTTAACTAAAGGTTTATTAAAAACTTTTCTAAGATCTTAATTCTACTTACACAACTTACTAAAAAAGAGAAAACTTTCTAATAGAGTATAAAGAAAGACAAAGCCTTTAAAAAGCTACAACAAGCGTGCGCTTCTGCTCTAGTACTAATTATGTTTTAGTTAGAAAAACTAATAAAAATAGAGACTAATGCCTTAGACCTTGTATTAAAAGCATGCATTATATAAAAAAAAATAAAAAATAGCATTTTATTGCTTACTACTCTAAGAAGTTTATGTTAATAGAAGAACGCTACAATGTTTATAACAAAAAACTAATAGCTATTATAGATTTAATCTAGCATTAGAGAATTTACTGTAAAAGCTGTTTTAAGCTATTAATTTTTATAGACTACAAGAACCTTATTACTTTTACAATAATAAAGGACCTTAATTAACAATAGGTTTAATAGGCTAAAAAGCTAGAATAATACTAGTTTAAGATAATCTACACTCTAGAAAAAGATAATAGAAGAGTAGACGCTTTTAGCTAACAAACAGACATTGCAGGTAAAAAAACAAAAGTATAATAAGTAATTTTTAAAATAAACTTAGATAGAATAATAGAACTAGGCTATTTTTAGAAAGTTAATATTACTATAAAAATTACAAACAATGTACTAGAAGAATAGTAAGAACAAATTATACGCTAACACTATAATAATCTACTATATAAATATTTAGAAATTAAACAAACTATAGAACATATACAGAGAAACTACAACTTTATAAATATAAAAGAAAAAGTTATATAGTATATTTAAGCTTATAATAAGTGTAAAAAGAATAAATATAATATATACGTAAAGTATAGAGGAATGCAACTAATTTTAGTGCCTACAGCACTTTAGAAAAACATTGCTATAAACTTTATAATAGAATTTTTTATATTATAAAACTTTGTTACAAACGTGTGTTACAACTTAATACTTATAATTATAAATAGATTTACTAAGTACGCACTTATAATTTTATTTTATAAAAACTACTTAGCTAAGTAGTTAGAATACATTATTTTAGATAAGTTAGTATAAAACTACAAGATACTAAAAACAATTATTAGCAATAGAGACAAACTCTTTACTTTTAATTACTAGACAATACTAATAGTAATAATTAAAATAAAATAAAAGCTATTAACAGCTTACTATCTAGAAACAAATAGATAAACAGAATAAATAAATTAAACTATAATTACGTATCTACAGCTATATAGCAACTAAAACTAGAATAACTAAATTTTCTTACTACTTATAGCACAATTAGTATATAATAACAAGTTATTAAAAATAATAGGCAAAACACTATACTTTATAAACTATAAAAGATATTTAAATCTTTTTAAAAAAACTTTACTAATAATAAAAACATAAAAGGCGTTAGAGAACGCAAAATAATATAAGAAAATATATAAAAAACTAGAAGAAAACATGCAAAGAGCACAATAACAATCTATTTTATTTATTAATAGAAAAAGAAAAATAGTACTTTAGCTAAAAAGAAGGAATAAAGTATATTTGCAAATAAAAAATCTTTAAACAAAACAACTAAGTAAAAAGCTAGATTACATTAAAGTTAGACTATTTTTAATTAATGCTGTTGTTAGCCTAGTTAACTACTAACTCTAACTTTTAAAAAATGCAAAAATACACCTAGTATTTTATATATTACTATTAGAACTAGTAAATCTTAAAGCACTACTGCAAAAAACATTCTACTACAAAATAAAAGAAGAAAATAAATTTAAAGTTAAGAATATCTTGCAACTTAAAGTAGACTAAGGGTTTAAAGAATACTTAGTAAAATAGAAAAGTTACCTACTAGAAGATAATACATAGAAACCTAAAGAGCACTTAAAAAATTGTTAATAAAAGATTAGAAAATATAAAGACAAGTTAATACTACTCTAAGTTAAAGAAATATAAGGCAAAGAACTAAAATACTACGCTAACAGTATATAATAAATAAAATTACAAAGTTGTATAAAAAACTAACTTTATAAAGCTCTAGCTTTTAAGACATGCAATACACCTACTATAGTATTAATGTAATTTATAGTAGTTTAAACTGCAGGAGAAAAACTAACAAGGGCGTCTACTACTAGGCAGTTAATCTTTTGTGCTATTTTTAGTTCTCCTTTATTTTCTAACTTAAAAGCTAGGCATAAAGCCTTACAATAGGCTCTATTCTCTACTTACTTTAGAATCTTCTTATTTTAAAAAAAAGCGAGCAATTACTGCTAATAACGCCTTTTTATCCTTTTTTACTTTCTTTTTATACTCTTTATAAGTATAGTTTAAAAACTTCTAAAACATGTTTACGCAAGGCTTTTCCGCGCAAACGCACTTAGCATACTTTAATATAGTTTTAGGCATAATATAATAATTATAGCTCTCTTTAGTATAATAAATGTAAAATAATTTAGCAATAAAGTTTGCAGTAAAAATTTCTTTATAAAAATAAAAGTTGTAAGCTTTAGAATTAGAAGATATAGCAGAAACTTTTAAAATAAGCTATAAGCAAGGCAAGCTTAGCTTATAAAAACATAACTAAAGAAATTACATAACTTAAGGGCAAGTCTTAAAAAGAGGAGATAATGTTAGAATTCTAGGATACCTATAACTTCTGCCTATTATTTAGTTTATACTACTACTTAGAAAAAGTAAGGCTAGTTAAGAAACGCCTTATTTAAGCTGTTTTTAAAACTAAGTTATATAAACGCTTATAGGCAAGCAGTTAACTAAACAACTAATAAAAGGCTGCTTGCTAGCAAGCACACTTTTATAGTAAGTTATATCTTACTTACTATAGGCGCTTATAGGCAAGCGCTTACTAGTAAGCAGAAAACCTTATATATATATATTTAGTAGACAAGAAGCCTTTATAGTTTCTTGTATTTACTCTAAGTTACAACCTACTTTTTAAAAATACAATCTAGTTATTACTTTATACTCCTACCTTTATTATTATAGTGTTACCTGTTAGTTATCTGCAAAACTTAACTAGAGATTTCTAAGACCTTAACAAACTGCTATAAGCACTACTTTAATTTTTTTAAAAACTTTTAATAAAGGCAGCAGTCTAGTTAGCATTGCTATTATTATTATTAAAAAAAAAAACTTATTTAAAAATAAATTCTTATTACTTACACTAAAATAATTTATTTATAAAGTAATTAGTATGCGTTTAAAGTATATACTAAAAGTAAATATATAGTAAAGCTTATAAAACTAGTAAGCTACTTTAAAGTAGTAGTAATATAGTACTACTTAATAAAAACTAAACTTAAGTAATTAGTAATAAAAGTAAAAACTTAAGTAAGTAAACTTATAAAAGTACTAAAGTAAATAGCTTAATATTAAAAAGCTAAAAGCTTTAAGTTAAATTAGCACTATATAAGTATAAGCTTTATACTATAATAATATATTATAATATTTATTTAAAGAACTGCAGCAGCTTTAATAGCTTTATTATATTAATAATAAAGCTAGTATAAATAATTAATATAGCTATTAAAGTATATATAAGCTTATAATAATTAGCAAAAGCGCAGGTAAAGCAAATATTTAAAAATCTTACTAAAGTATACTAACTTTAGTTATTTTTAGCATAATAGCTATAATAATAATACTTTTTCTTTTAGTATAGTTTTTTTTAGCTAGCAATGTTCTAAGCGCAGCATAAGTAAGTTGTATATTAAGTAATATAGTTAGCGCGCTTATTACTATTACTTTAAGTATAAAAAGCTATATTATAAAAGTAAATTGTTTTAATATACTTAAAAAGTAAATAGTAAACTATATTAGTAAAGCGTTAATAGTGCAAGAAAGGTACGCTAAGCAAAGAAAAGTAAAAAGTAAAAAAAATAATAAGTAATAAAGTAAAATAACTAATAATAAAAATATAAATAACTTAAGTAGGCTAGCGCTAAAACTGCGTAATTTAACTTTATATTAAATTTTTAAACTAGTAAATAATAATAAGTAGCTACACTTATTACACGCTACACGCACTAGCTATATACTTAAATAATAACTAGTACTATATATATACGCACGTATATATACTATATAAATAAGTTTTATATAAAAGAACTATAAGGTAAGGCTGCTAAAAATATTAGCTAAAAAAAAAGTTTTATAATATTGCTATATAAAAGTTAGTATTAAAGAAAATTAATATTACTAAAGTACTACTAGTTAGCGTAAGTAGCTTAGTAAAAGTATATAAAAGGCGCACTTAAAGCACTAAAAAAGGACAAGTATTATTCTAAATTATTAAAAAGGAGTACCTTTTAAAAGTAGCTATTTTTTACTATTACTAGTAGTGTAAAGCAAGCACTATTGCCTATAACTACGCTTTATAAAAAGCTTTTTTTTAATTTTAATATTATTTATTTTTTCTACAACTTATTTTTAAGTTATATAATCTTTTTAGCTATATTTTTATAAGCTAAGCTTACTCTACTTATAGTATATTTTAAAAGTTTTTACTATATTTTTAAAACTTTAAAGCTTGCAACTTTTAACTTTACAAAAAGAATTTTACTATAAATTTTATTACTAAATTTTTATTTATTTATCATTCTAAAAAAAACTATAATTATAATATTATACTTAAAACTATATTAAAGTGCGCTAAGTGTATTTACATAAAAAAACTTTATATAAATATATTTTTAGAGTATTAAAATTGTATTTATAAAGAGTATAAAAAGAAAGTTAAAAAAGAATAAAAAAGTATTATTAGTAGTAATTGCTTATCTTCTTTATAATAAAAAGATTTTAAAGTAACCTAAAAATTAAGCCTGTTATAAAGCTTTATATCTTGCTTTTAAATAAAAAAATAAAAAAAATTAAAAATAGTATAAGAGATTAATTATCTAGTAGTAAATGCTTTTATTAGTTTTTTTTTATAGTTTAGTTTACTATAAATTATATTTATAATATAGTAAGCGTGCTATACAATTTTAAAGCTAGTACTTTTAAAGTTAGTTATTTTAAATTAGTAGTAGTTTTTTTTTATATTATTCAATTTTTTACTAATAGTTTGCTAGATGTTCTTTTAGTTTCTAACTATTATTTTTATATAAGTATTTTTTTTATTTTACCAAATATTTTTTTCTTTTTATAGTTTAACTTATATTATAGTATTTTCTTAACTTTAAATTTTTGTTATAGTAAAATGTATCTTATAGTAGTATTTTTAAGTTTGTAAGTTTTAGCAGCAATATGTAAAATACTAAGTATATTTTTATATTTTTTTAAAAAGTTAAAGTTAGTAGTTAACTAAGCTAATAATAGTATTAATTAAAATAGTTTAACTTTAATATAATTTAAGGTTTTGCTTAGTTACTTTATTTAAACATTTTTTGTTTGTAAATATACTTTATCCTCTCTTTTTAGCTAAGGTGCTATTTTTCTTTTTTTATTAATATATAAAATTATCTATCTTTTTAGTTAACGTGTTTTATAAGCAAGTTACTAACTTAAGCAAGTTGCTAACACCTAACTAGCGCACTACTTACACATAACTATTATAAATATATAATACTATTAATTAAAAATTATAGTAAATTAATTTATTTTTTAAACTTATTACTATTTTAAAAATCTACTATTTTTACTTTATAAGTATAAAAGTTATATTTCTTTTTTACTATAATACTTATAGTACTTTATACTATATACTTTAAGCGTAAGCTTTTTACTAGTATTATACTTTTTACTTTTTTTTTAGTAATTAAGTCTTATACTTTTTTTACAGCTAGAGTTTTCTCTATTTAAATATACTTTTATTTTTTTAATTAATACTTTATAAGCTTATTAATTACGCTTTATATACACGCTTATTTTTTTTATAATAATACTTTATTATGTGTAATTTATTGCACGCTTTTACTTAGCTGGTAACTTTTTTTATTTAATAAGCTTATAAAAGACTTAAAATAGTTTTAAATTTTT
This sequence comes from Periconia digitata, assembly GCA_948474695.1. NCBI lineage: Eukaryota > Fungi > Ascomycota > Dothideomycetes > Pleosporales > Periconiaceae > Periconia > Periconia digitata. The sequence goes on from CAOQHR010000003.1 coordinate 535,551, forward strand.
TTTTAAATAAGTATAGCTTATACTTTAATTTTATAAGCGTTGCGCAGTATCTACGCTTTTTATATACTTTACTTTAATAGTAATTATTTTAAAGTTTATAACTTTATATTAAGCTTTAATATAATAGCTTTTAATTTATATAAAACTAGTCTAGCGCCTTTAAAGCTTGCTTTAATATTATTTACTAATATAGCTTATTTAAAAGCTAGCTTACATACTTAAAAAAAAGCTTTTTTACTAATAAAGTGTATGTAGTTATATACTAAAGCTAAAATTTAGTTACTATACTTATACTTTAATAGCATAAAATAGCTAATATTAAAAAGTTATAAAAAGTGCAATAAATGTAAAAATATAAAAAAAAAATTTTTTTTTATAAAAATTTAAAAATTTAAGTAAGCTATAGCTTTTATAGCTATTAATTATAAGTAAGTAGTGCGTATCTATAGCGCTTAACTTTATATACTTATTTAAGTACTTTAACTAAGTAAAAGTAAGCTAGTTATTTATTTAGATATTAAAGCTTATTTTAAAAACTTAATTATATAGTAAATTTTAAAACTAAGCGTTAATAAGCACGCAGCTTATAAAAATAATAAAAAGTAAAAGTAAATAGTTTATAGCTTTAACGCTTTAAATTATAGTTACTTACTTATAATTACTTAGCTAGATTTTTTTTATTTTCTTTACTTTTTTTAAGCTTATAATAATTATCTATAATAATATCTTGCTTATAATAAAGCTAGTTTTATTAAAGTTATAGATATTACTATTAAAAATCTTTTATTTTTATTTTATTACTTATACTAAGTTAAACTAGTACTAAATAGCTATAAGATTTTTATAGGCAGCTTACTAATAGTTATATAATTAGCTTTAGTGCGTATAGAGCTTAAAAGTCTACTTAATAAAGTTATTAACTTAGTTTTTACTAATAGAGTTACTACTTTATAATTTAAAAAGTTTATCTATTATTTTTTATATATAAAACTTTAAAGGCGTAAAACTTTAAGTAAATTACTTAATAACTTTTTAAACTATAGCTTTTTTTTTTAGTTTTATAAAGTACTTTAAGTTTACTTTATAGTTATATCACATGCGCTTTCTAGCGCGTTAGTTAAAAAAAGTTTTTTAAAGTATATTATATATAATTATAGCTTAATTAAAGTTTTTAATATATTATAAATTAATATTAAAAATAATAAGCTATAAATTAGCTTTAGTGTAAGTTTTTTAAGTAAGTTATAGTTAAAATATTATATATTATTATTATGCAGGTAGTGCGCTAGTTAGGCATTAGCAACTTGCTTAAGTTAGTAACTTACTTATAAAACACGTTACTTTAAATATACTTTATATATATAAAAGTCTATACTATTAAATATACTTTAAAAAAATTATATAAGTAAATCGTGTCTATAAGTACTATATATTTATTTTTTTTACTTTTTTACTTTTTTACTTTACTTTTTTTTTATAATTTTTTTAGTAGCTTATACTATGCTTTTTACTTACTACTAGTTATTTTTCTTTATTTATATTAGGCTTGTTACGTGCCTTATTAGTTTTTTTTTAAATTTTTTAATTTTTAATTATAGCTAGTAATATAGCTGCTTTTCTTTTTTACTTTTACTTTTTTAAAGTATAAAAAAAAATAAGTAAACTAGTAGCTTTTTATTAAAAAAAAAGTTTTAAATACTAATTATAATATATAGTAAACTTAATATTATATAAATAAATACTAAGTTATTAATAAATCTAATAACTCTAAATATAATTATTTTAAAAAAGTCTAACTTTTATATAAAGCTTACTATAATTTTATAGTAGTTTATAATAAAATTAAAGTATACTTTACTAGCTGCAGTAAATTTTCTACTAACTATACTAATAAAAAAAAACTTACTTTATAAATTTTTAGCTTTTTACTAATAGTTTTTACTTTTACTATTACTAATAAGCTATAAAAACTTTAATTAAAAGTAATAAAATAATAAAAGTTTTATATAAATATATATACTAAGTAATTATAGTAGTACTTATTTGAAAATTTATAGTAACTTTTATAGCAGCGCTAGTGCCTAATAAAAGCTAGTACTAAAAGGTACTTTTTAATTTTTTTTTAAAATAAAAGCAAATTATTTAGATTTTAGTTTATTTATTATTATTACTTATTACTGCGTGTAGAATTACCTTAACTTTAACTTAAAAAAATAAAATAGTAACTTTTATATAACTATTTAAAAGTTTAAGAAAAAGTTTAATAAAACTTTATTTTATTATAATACTAAAGCTTAAAAAATGCTTAAAAGTAATTTAAGTAATACTAAGCAGTTTATTAATAGCTTTAAAGCTTTTTAGCTTATTTTAATAAGTACTATTAATAATATATTATTATATTATAGCAATACTAGTTAGTAAGCTTAAAACTTTTAGTATAATATTTATAATACTATTATATATTTTAAGTACAGCTATTAAAATAATAAAGTAAAAGCTACTTATTACTTTAATTAACTTAACTAAATTAAGCTTTTATTACGAAGCTTTTTTTTAAGATTTTGAATTAGCTAAGTATAAGTTAGTTTTAAGCTTTAAATATTACTATATTTACTAACTTATTTTAAAGTAGTGCTTATAGTTTACGCTTTATTATTTAATATAGTAATTATAGCTTTAATATACTATTATTAAATTATTATTATTATATTGCTAATTTTATAAGTATTAAGTATTTTATAAGTATTAAGTATTTTATAAGTATTAAGTATTTTATAAGTATTAAGTATTTTATAAGTATTAAGTATTTTATAAGTATGAAGTATTTTATAAGTATTAAGTATTTTAAAGTTCTTTTTAAGCAGTTAAAGCTAACTAGCTTATAGCTATTTTTTTAATAATTATTTTACTATATTATTAAGCTTAATAATTTTAATTTTAATTATAATCTTCATAAGTAATTCTTATTACTTAATTTACATTTTTATAATATTTTTTAGAAATTGAATAATTTTTATTATAATAGTTAGCGCTAAAGCTATAAAAAGATTTTAAGCTTATTATAAGTTACTACTTTAGTAGTTATTATTTTTAAAGTATAAGTTTATATAAAGTAGTAACAGCTATTATATAAATTATTTATTTTATTTTATAGCTAGCTTAAGTTTTTTATTTTTTATATTTTAGCTGTTGTACTGCCTTAATATTTATAGTTTTAATTTTTAATTTTTAATTTTTAATTTTTAATTTTTAATTTTTAATTTTTAATTTTTAATTTTTAATTTTTAATTTTTAATTTTTAATTTTTAATTTTTAATTTTTAATTTTTAATTTTTAATTTTTAATTTTTAATTTTTAATTTTTAATTTTTAATTTTTAATTTTTAATTTTTAATTTTTAATTTTTAATTTTTAATTTTTAATTTTTAATTTTGAATTTTGAATTTTGAATTTTGAATTTTGAATTTTTAATTTTTAATTTTTAATTTTTAATTTTTAATTTTTAATTTTTAATTTTTAATTTTTAATTTTTAATTTTTAATTTTTAATTTTTAATTTTTAATTTTTAATTTTTAATTTTTAATTTTTAATTTTTAATTTTTAATTTTTAATTTTTAATTTTTAATTTTTAATTTTTAATTTTTAATTTTTAATTTTTAATTTTTAACTTTTAATTTTTAATTTTTAATTTTTAATTTTTAATTTTTAATTTTTAATTTTTAATTTTTAATTTTTAATTTTTAATTTTTAATTTTTAATTTTTTAGTTATTTTACAGCTTTGGTACTTATAAGTTTAATTTATAATTTTTTGCTTTTTAACTAGCTTATAGTTTTAGTACTTTTAAGCTTAGTCTGCTTAGTTTATTAATAAAAAATACTTATTAGCTAGTTAGTAGTGCTTACGCGTTTTTAATTAAGAATACTACTTATAATTTTTTATTTTATTTTTATTTTTTAAAATAAAGTTAAGGTAATCTTATATATAGCAATAAGTAATAATAATAAATAGACTAAAATAATAAGCAATAACTAAAAGAATATACTACTTATAATAAAATACTATTTAAGCATATAATAAGATAAGTATAGTATAGCTTTAATATAGCTATAATATAGCTTAATAAATAAACTATATAAAAATAAAAGCGCTAAAAAAATAACTAAATTTTTATAAGTTTTATATAGTAAAATAAATAAAACTATTTAACTAAAGTTAAACTATTTATAGTTTTTATACTTATAGTTACTAGTAAGTATTTAAGTAGTATTTTTTAATTATTATTAGTATTTATAGTATTTTAAATACAAGTAAAAAATAAATTAATTTTCTATATATATATTTAAAAGTAGTATATAAAGTACTTTTAAATATAGCTTAAGTATATAATATTATATTATATTACTTTTTATTTATAAAACTAATATTTTTATTAGTAATAGTTAGTAATTTTTTGTAGTAAAATAAAGGTATATAAAAGTGCTAAAATAAAATTATAAGTAAGTTATTATATTTATATATTACTTTATAAGTATTAAAATTAAAATTTATAATACTAAAAGTTATTATAATAAACTATAAAGTAAATCTTTTAAGCTTTATATTATACTAAATTTACTATATTTATACTACTATTTAGTATAGCTACTTAATTAAGTATAAAGTACTAATAAGTAATTTAGCGCTTTTAGTATAAAAGCTATATACTTTTTAGTTTTAAAAAAAAATTTAACTTATAATTTATAATTTATTAAGCTTATAATAAATTTTATTTGTTTTTTACGATTTATTTTATACTATTTATTATATTTATACTACTATACTTATTTTTATTTTACTTAGCGCTTTTAAGCTTGCTTACTATATTATATATATTTACTATATTTAGTAGTATAGCTAAGTTAAGTAAAGTACTGAAGCTAATAAAGTAAACTATAAGTTTTTAAGTTTTTTTTTTAATTAAAAGCTATAGTGCTTTCTACACTTTAAAAAGCTAGTAAAATAATTTAATAAAAAGTAACTAAAAATAAAAAAGTTTAAAAAAAGAGTTTTACTTTTAGCACTAAGCTAGAAATATAATAGTTAAAAAAAAACTAAACTAGCTGCAGCTAAAGCTGTAAAGCTAGCTAAGAAAAGATACTAGTGCTTATTTACAAAAAAGTTTTTTTATTAGTTTTTTACTTATTAGTAATAACTTAACATTTTAATAATAGCTGCCTTCTACACGCCTACATATAAAAAATAATAATTTTTTTTTATTTGTACTTTATTTTATTTTAGCTAGCTAATTTAGTTTAGAAATCTACTTATTTACTAGTAAACTATAAACTATAAACTATTAATATAGCTACTATGCGTGTTAATATCTTTAGTTTTAGCATTTTTTAACTAGTTATAATATAACTAAGTATTAATATATTTACTATACTTTTTAAAATAAAATAAGTATAAATTATTAATAACTAAATTAATTATTTAGAACTTAGTTAGTAAAATAAATATAAAGAGCTATGTAACTTTTTTAAGAAATAAAGTACTTTAAATTTATATATACAAATTAAAGTAAGTAGTTAATACTTTTTTAGAAACTATTTTTACGTGCAAAGCGCGCGTAAAAAAAGTATATATATAAGCTTTTTTTTTTACTTAAGTATTTTAAGTTATTACTTTAAAAGACAAGTAATAATACTTAAAAGAAGATTGGCGTAGGCTAAAAAAGTTCTAATAATTATAAAAAAATAAAAAATATAAGTCTAAAAAGTAATAGTAAAAGTAAAAGTAAAGGTAAAAGTAATATTATGTTTTTAGTAGTTGCCTATTATTTTAGTAAATTTTTTATTTTAAACTATTGCTGTATATAGAATTACCTAAACTCTAACTTAAAAAAAGCAAAAAAAGTAAAAGTAAAAGTAAAAGTAAAAGTAAAAGTAAAAATAAAAGCTAAAAAACTAAAAGCTGCAGTTAAATATTAAATAAAAATATTAAATAAAAACATTAAATAAAAATATTAAATAAAAATATTAAATAAAAATATTAAATAAAAATATTAAATAAAAATATTAAATAAAAATATTAAATAAAAATATTAAATAAAAATATTAAATAAAAATATTAACTAAAAATATTAAATAAAAAATAATGTTAAAAAGAGCTAGGTTTAGACTAAGCGCTATAATTAATTTAATAAGCTACTTAAGTAAGTTTTTATTATATAAGTAGTAAGGTAAATTAAATTAATAAGCTAAACTAAGTTTTTTTCTATATTTTATTAAAAATAAATAAAATAAAGTATTAAAAAAAAAAGCATATAAATAATTTGTAACTAGTAAACTATAAGTTTACTAGTATTTATAGTAAATAGTAGAACTATTATATTACTTAAAATAAGCTTTATATACTAGTCTGTATTTTTATTCTACTTTATTTTAAACTTAATACTAATATTACTTATAAAATGTTAGAAAACTTAAAGCTACTAAAAAATAGCTATAAATTTAAATTTAATATAGCTTTATAAAATTTAGCACTAGCTTATTTACTTTACTAATTTTATATATAAAAAAGCTTAATAATAAGCTTTAAATTTATATTAACTACTTAAAGCTAAATACTTTTACTTAAAAAAATACTTACTTAATACTTAATATAAATAAACTTTTATTTTAGCTAGCTAAAGCTAAATTTCATATAAAGTTTAATATATATATAGCTTTTAATAAAATTTAAATAAACTTAGCTAGTAAAAAATATAGAGCTTTTAATACTTAATATAGCTTTTATAAGTCTAATGTTTTTTTTTTAGTTTATATAATAAGCTAGCTATATATTAATAGTATATAAATAATAGACTTATAAAATACTTAAATTCTTTTTTTATTATATAATTTAATAATATACTTATTTACTTAAAAAACTTTTAAACTTACTAGTAGTATATATACTTTATTTTTAAATAGCTATAATAAGCTAGTCTTTAAGTTAATATTATTAAGTTAAAATTTTATATAAAATAAATTTAGTACTTTAGCTATATATTTACTAACTATAGTTTAAAAGTTAATTTATTTAATATAAGTTTTTAAAAATCAAATTTAACTTACTATTATTAAAAGTATTAAAGTATTTTTAAGCTTTATAAAATTTTACTAGTAGTTTATACTTAACTACTTTATTTTAGCTTAGCTATTAATTAAGCTAACTACTTTTATAAACTTATGTAAACAGACTTTAACTATAAACTAAGTAGTTAAAAGTTTAAAATAATATTTTTAGTAATTTTTATACTAGCTTATTTTAATATAGTACTTTTAACTTAAGTTAAATCTAATACTTTAAATAACGCTATAGTAAGCGTACTTTTATAATAATACTTAAATAAAAAATAATACTTAGTTTTATTTTATAGCAAAACTTTATTAAGTTTAAAGCTAAACTAAAAAATCTATAATAAAAAGTTATTTACTATTTTATAAGCTTTAGTAAAATAGTAGGCTAATTTTATATTTATATAATATTAAATTTAAGTTTATTTAATTACTAGTTACTTTAATATTTTATAACTATAAAAGTAATAAATACTTAATAAGCTTAATAAGTAGAAGTTTTAGCTAAATTTAACTTTAAAATAATTTATACTTTTAGTAAAAATAATGCTTACGTAAATATTTTAAGCTACTAAAAATAAAATATAAGCTAACTTAAAAAAGCTTATAATAATAGTTAAGCTTTAGTTTTACTTAGCTTTAACAAAATTAATTTTAAAATTAATACTAAAATTATAAGTAAAATTTTAAAATTAATACTTTTTAATAACTATTTAATTAAAAAAATATATACTATAGAACCTGTATATACCTTTTAAAAACTAGTAAAAAAAACTTATTTATACTAACTAATAAAAATTTATTAAGCTTAAAAATACTTTACTAAAAAAATACTAAGTATAAAATAAATTACTATTATAGTATAACTGTCTTTATATTTTTAATAACTTAAAACTATAGTTAAAACTAATTTAAAAAACTTATAATTAAGTTTTTACTACTAACTTTAGTACTAATAAAATATACTAAATCTTAGCTAAGTAGTACTACTAGAAAGGTATAAAATCTACTTACTAATAATATATTAAAAACTATATTTATTAATTTTACTACTTATAGTAGAATTAAGCTTTAAAAAAATTATAGTTTTAGCGCTAGTACTTAATTAAAATAAGCTTTAAGCTATTTTAATTTAAACTAGTGCTAAAAGATACTTTTTAGTTTTTTTTTAAGTAAAAGTAAAAATTATTAATTTTTTTAGTAATTACTGTCACTGTTCTGGCGAATGGTGATGGTGGTTATGCCACTGTTCTGGCGAATGGTTGGAGACAACTCCTGTGGTGGAAAAGTTCTAGTTTTCGGCACTAGTGCCCGATTGGGACAAGCTTCAAGCTATCCCGATTTGGACTAGTGCAAGGGGTGCCCCCCGATCCCTCCTTTGGGTGAAGGCAAATTGTTTAGTCCTTTTAGTTATCGCCTGTTATTTTAGTATTTCTATTGTTGTAAACCCATCGCTGTGTGTAGGATCACCTAAACTTCAACTTAAAAAAAATAAAAAAAATTTAGTAATTACTTATTATTTTAGTAAATCTTTTATTTTATACTATTGCTATATATAGAATTACCTAAACTCTAACTTAAAAAAAAATTTTTTACTTTAAAACTACTTAGTAAAAATTTTAAAACATTTTTACTTAAATAAGTACTACTTAAGCTTTTAGCTAGTAAACTAGTAGATTTAATACTTAAATATTATATTACTTTGCTTAAGTATAACTTTAACTTTACTTAGTACTTTACTTTTAACTTTATAAGTTTTTTTTATAAGCTTTAAAAATATTATAAAAAGTATTCAAATAAGCTAAAACTTTTAAAAGCTTTAGCTAAATAGCTATAAGTATAAAAATTAAGCTTAAATAATATAAATTACTTAAAAAATAATAAATTTAAGTAAATACTAGTATTTATTAAGTATTATAATAGTTATATATTTAATTTACTTTTAATTTTAAATGCTAAAAATATAACTTAAATACTAGTAAAGCTAGTACTAAGCTAAGCTTAACTTTTACTTTTACTTGTAATATTAGGTAAGCTAGTAATTAGCTTAGCTTACTATTTTTAATAAGTAGTTTTTTTAACTTTATAGTAAGTAGCTTTTTTACTAACTAAGTTTTATTACTAAATCTAGTTTTTTTTTATACTTTAGTAAAATATTTAGATTTAAACTTTTAGCTTATATATTACTAAAGCTTAAGCTTAATTTACTTTTATAAAGCTACTTAGTTAAGAATAGTTTAAGCTTATACTTTTTAATTTAAAAAAAAATAAAGCTAGTAATAAGCTTTTATTAAGTAAACTATAGTATAGCTATACTTACTATACGTATATATAGTATTTTAAGTAATAGTTTAGCTTGAAATTAGCTTATATTTTTTATAGCCAAATTAACTTTAGCTATATATTAAGTAAGTAGCTTTATATTTATATATCAAGTAAGTAGCTTTATATTTATATATTAAGTAAGTAGCTTTATATTTATATATAAGCTATAGAGCGTAGTTATAATGGCTACTAAAATATTTTAATAATTATAGCTTTTTATTTGTATATATCTTATAAAAATTACATTTAAATAATTTATAGTTGTAGCTTAGTAAGTTTAAAAAGTATTTTAATAGTGCTTATTATTTTTATTCATAGTTATATATAAGTTATAAGTAGCTATAAATACGTAAAACCTTTTATTAGTATAAGCTAAAACTTATATTTTAGTATTTTTTTTATTTAATCTTTAGTCTTTTTTAGTTTATTAACATTCTGCTATCTTTATTTTTTAGTTATTACTTTTTCTTATTTAATATCTACTATTTTATTTCTAATCTATTGCTATATTGCTTTTTATTAATATTAACTTTTAACAGCCTAGTATTTCCTTTACTTAATTTTTAGTTTTCTTTAGTTTGTTAATATTCTACTAATTAATATCTTTTATTAAAATAGGTAATTTCTAGCACTCTCTGCGCTTACTTTAGCTTTTTTTTATTTTTACTCTTTACTAGAAAGCCTGCCTTAAATAAAAGTTATAAATTATTTAATTAATTTTTTTCTACAATTTAAGTAAGTAACGCCTACTTATTTTTAGCTTTATTTATAAATATATAACACTTTATCTATAGTTAACATTAAAATAAAATTTTATTTAATTTTGCTAACTAGCTGCTGCACTGCTAGTAATATTATTAAAAATTTAAGCTTTATTATATTTAAAAAATAAAGCTAAAAGTACTTACTTTTTTTAGTTATTTAAAAGACTAAGTAAAGAGAAATATTAAAAAAGTTTAGTTTAATAAGTATAGTTAGCATTATAATAAATTTAATAGATTTAATTTAAGTTTTAATAGTTACTTTTATTTTAAATTAGCTATAGTATAAAAATAAAAGAGATTTTACGTATCTTTTATATATAAGAGTATAGTAAGTACTTATATAAGTTTATATTATTTTTTTAGTATTTTTATTTTTTTAATTTTTTTTATATAGAGTTAAGGTAATTCTACACACAGTAAAGAGTTACAATAATAAATAAACTAAAAAAAACAAGCAATAACTAAAATAACTAGTATTTTTATATTATTATAAATTGTAAATCTTTTTATATTAATATTTATAGTTTAGAATACTATTTTAGGAAATTATAGTTATAGTTTTAAAGAAAACTTTTATAGTAGAAAAAAAGCTAGTTTTAACGCTAGCTTTAATTAAAACTAGCTATAAGCTATTCTACTTTAGACTAGTACTAAAAAGTACCTCTTAGTCTTTTTTTTAAGTAAAGGTAAATTGTTTAGTTCTTTTAGTTATTACTTATTATTTTAGTATTTTTATTATTATAAACTTATTACTATATATAGAATTACCTAAACTCTAATTTAAAAAAAATAAGTTAGCTTAATAATAAAAAAAAACTTTTTTAATAATAAAGTTTTATCAAAGTTAGTAAAAAGTTAATAGAAATCTAATTTTTAAGTAATTTTAATTATTAGAGCTTAAAAGTTTAAAACTTAAGTAGCTAATAACTTTAGTATAAAGAGTAGCTTACTACTAGTTAGTTAAGCGTGCTAAAGCTTAAACAAAATTTATAAAAAAAAAGTAAATTTTTTATATAAAAAATAAAATTTATTTAAAGTAGTAGTGTTTTTTTTATAGTAAGTATTAATAAATAAGCTTAATATTACTATTTTAATATAATTTAAGTAAATTATTAATAATTACATAGTTTTTACTTTAGTATTGTTTTTTAAATTTTTTTTAAAAGTAATTTACCTTAAAAAAATAAAGTAAAAGTTTTAAACTTAAAAGCTTTAATTATTAAAAGTATAACGTATTTTATAAGCAAGTTACTAACTTAAGTAAGTTGCTAACGCTTAACTAGCGCACTACCTGCATAATAATAATATATAATATTTTAACTATAACTTACTTAAAAAACTTACACTAAAGCTAATTTATAGCTTATTATTTTTAATATTAATTTATAATATATTAAAAACTTTAATTAAGCTATAATTATATATAATATACTTTAAAAAACTTTTTTTAACTAACGCGCTAGAAAGCGCATGTGATATAACTATAAAGTAAACTTAAAGTACTTTATAAAACTAAAAAAAAAAGCTATAGTTTAAAAAGTTATTAAGTAATTTACTTAAAGTTTTACGCCTTTAAAGTTTTATATATAAAAAATAATAGATAAACTTTTTAAATTATAAAGTAGTAACTCTATTAGTAAAAACTAAGTTAATAACTTTATTAAGTAGACTTTTAAGCTCTATACGCACTAAAGCTAATTATATAACTATTAGTAAGCTGCCTATAAAAATCTTATAGCTATTTAGTACTAGTTTAACTTAGTATAAGTAATAAAATAAAAATAAAAGATTTTTAATAGTAATATCTATAACTTTAATAAAACTAGCTTTATTATAAGCAAGATATTATTATAGATAATTATTATAAGCTTAAAAAAAGTAAAGAAAATAAAAAAAATCTAGCTAAGTAATTATAAGTAAGTAACTATAATTTAAAGCGTTAAAGCTATAAACTATTTACTTTTACTTTTTATTATTTTTATAAGCTGCGTGCTTATTAACGCTTAGTTTTAAAATTTACTATATAATTAAGTTTTTAAAATAAGCTTTAATATCTAAATAAATAACTAGCTTACTTTTACTTAGTTAAAGTACTTAAATAAGTATATAAAGTTAAGCGCTATAGATACGCACTACTTACTTATAATTAATAGCTATAAAAGCTATAGCTTACTTAAATTTTTAAATTTTTATAAAAAAAAATTTTTTTTTTATATTTTTACATTTATTGCACTTTTTATAACTTTTTAATATTAGCTATTTTATGCTATTAAAGTATAAGTATAGTAACTAAATTTTAGCTTTAGTATATAACTACATACACTTTATTAGTAAAAAAGCTTTTTTTTAAGTATGTAAGCTAGCTTTTAAATAAGCTATATTAGTAAATAATATTAAAGCAAGCTTTAAAGGCGCTAGACTAGTTTTATATAAATTAAAAGCTATTATATTAAAGCTTAATATAAAGTTATAAACTTTAAAATAATTACTATTAAAGTAAAGTATATAAAAAGCGTAGATACTGCGCAACGCTTATAAAATTAAAGTATAAGCTATACTTATTTAAAAAAAAATTTAAAACTATTTTAAGTCTTTTATAAGCTTATTAAATAAAAAAAGTTACCAGCTAAGTAAAAGCGTGCAATAAATTACACATAATAAAGTATTATTATAAAAAAAATAAGCGTGTATATAAAGCGTAATTAATAAGCTTATAAAGTATTAATTAAAAAAATAAAAGTATATTTAAATAGAGAAAACTCTAGCTGTAAAAAAAGTATAAGACTTAATTACTAAATAAAAAAGTAAAAAGCATAATACTAGTAAAAAGCTTATACTTAAAGTGCGCAGTATAAGGCACTATAAGTATTATAGTAAAAAAAAAAATATAACTTTTATATTTATAAAATAAAAATAGTAAATTTTAAAAATAGTAATAAGTTTAAAGAATAAATTAGTTTACTATAATTTTTAATTAATAGTATTATGCGTTTATAATAGTTATATATAAGTAGTGCGCTAGTTAGGCATTAGCAACTTACTTAAGTTAGCAACTTGCTTATAAAATATATTATATAGAATTACTTAAACTTTAACTTAAATAATAAATTAATAGTTTTAACTTGCTTATATACTTTTTACTTTATTTTTAATACTTTATTTATTTATTACTTTATTTTTTTGTTTTTTTATATATACTAAAAGCTTATACTAGCTTTATTACTTAGTAAGTAATTATTAAACTATATTAAGCTATTTAAACTAAGCTTATATTAGTACTACCTACTTAAGTAAAGTGTTTTATAGTAATATAATACTTTATAATAATAATTAGCTTTTACTTTTAACTTACTGCTTTACTATTTTTAACACTTTAGTATTTTTCTTATTTAACTTTTAGTTTTTTTTTAGTTTATAGTATTTTATTATTCTTTGTATTTTATTTATTACTATTTATTACTATTTATTACTATTTATTACTATTTATTACTATTTATTACTATTTATTACTATTTATTACTATTTATTACTATTTATTACTATTTATTACTATTTATTACTATTTATTACTATTTATTATTTTTTGCTTTTTAATATTTTAGTGTTTCTTTTACTTATTTTTGTAGTAATTACTTATTCTTTTAGTTTATTTTATTACTGTAAACTTATTACTGTATATAGACTTACTTTTTTCTAGTTATTATTTATTATTTTAGTATTTTTATTATTATAAACCTATTGCTATGTGTAGAATTACTTAAACTTTAACTTAAAAAATAAAATACAAATAAGTAGAATTACTTTAACTTTAACTTAAAAAATAAAATAAAAATAAGTAAAATTACTTTAACTTTAACTTAAAAATAAAATAAAATAACATTTTACTAATTAATACTTTTATTAATAATTTTTTAAGTTAAAGTTTAGGTAATTTTATATATAGTAATAGTTTATAATAAAAAATTTATTAAAATAATAAGTAATTACTAAAAAAACTTATAATATCTACTTTTACTTAAGCTTAATAAGCTTATAAAATTAAAAGGCACTTTTTAGTACTAGTTTAAATTAAATTAGCTTAAAGCTTATTTTAATTAAGCACTAGCGCTTAAAAACTAAAAAGTTTTCTACTATAAAAGTTATTTTAAAAAGTAATAAAAACTAAAACTATTATTTATCTTAGCAATAAAAAAATAAACAATTTATAATAATATAAAAATACTAAAAGAAAAATGCTAGTGCTAGCTACACTTTTATATTATAAAAGATTTTTTTTTTTTACTTTTAAACTGCAGCTAATTTTATATAAAAAACTTAATAACTATTAGAACTTAAATTAAATTTATTTAAATAGTAACTATATTTATTAAACTAAACTTTTTTAATATCTTTTTTTTACTTAGTGCCTATAATAACATATAACTAAAAAACTAAAAGGAAATTACTTTACTTTTTTAATATAAATAAATTTTTAATAATATTATTAGTAGTATAGTAGCTAGTTAGTAAAATTAAATAAAACTTTACTTTAAACTTAACTAAAAATAAGCTGCTCTATATATACTTATAAAGCTAAACATAAGTAAAAAATATATATAAAAATGCTATAAAGAAATTAAAAAAATAAAGTAAATAATTTAAAACTTTTACTTAAATTTAAAATAAGCTTTTTAGCAAAAAGTAATAATAAAAAAAAAGTAATAAGTAACAAATTCTTTTAAAGTTATATAGTATAATAAAAAATATTATTTAAATAATAAAAAGTAATAAAAAGCAGAGGTAAAAGTAGTGAAAGATATTGTTGAGATCTTGGAGAACTCTGGTTGGGTTTCGCGGATGACTAGCGGGTAACACTGAAGTAACAAAGGTAGAAGTATAAAGTAACAACTAGATTGTATTTCCAAGAAGTGGGTTGTAACTTAGAGTGAATACAAGAACCATAAGGTCTTCTTGTCTACTGACTATATACATATTTTGTCCCATAGTTCCCATATGTCCCATAGGGTTTCATAGATGGGATATCGTGGGATCTCGTAGGACCCTGTGGGACACACGTGACTTGTCCCACAGCAACTTTCCGCCAAGACTCGTGGGACCACGTGACGTGCGGGGTGGCGAAGTCTATTGGTTCATACGTAGTGTCCTGTTTGCTGACCGTGAGTGTTCTTGTAATTACCTTCCTTCATAACCTGTGCATCCCCATTCTTAGGTTCGTAACAGATATTTAATAACTAAGTATAACTAAAAAGTAAGTAAAAGTAAAATAAACACTAGTAGAATATTAATTTATTTAATTTTTAAGTTAGAGTTTAGCTAATTTTACACATAGCAATAAGTTTGTAATAAAAAAAATACTAAAGTAATAAGTAATAACTAAAAAAAAAATTAAGTTTTACTTTTATTTAAGCTTAATAAGCTTATAAAATTAAAAAGCACTTTTAAGTACTAGCTTAATTAAGTACTAGCACTAAAAACTAGCTTTTTTTCTACTATAAAAGTCTTTTCTAAAGCTATAACTACTATTTACTAAAATAGTAACTTAAACTATAAATGTTACTTTTAATTTAAAAAGATTTATAGTTTATAATAAAATAAAAGTACTAAAAAATAAAAACTTATAAAAGTGCTACTACTTATATATATAAAATACTTATTTTTTTTTCTTTTTATGCTACAGCTAATCTATTATAAAACTACTAGCTATAACTATTAAACTTACTATTAAACTTAAATTAAATTAATAATTTATAAAATTTATAAAATAGTAACTATTAAACTAAAATTTTATAGTATTCTTTTACATTTAGTGCTAGAAATATTAAATAGTAACAGAATTAAAAGTAAACAACTTTATTTACTTAATATAATAAATAAATTTTTAATAATATTACTTATAGCATAGCAGCTAGTTAGCAAAACTAAAGTAAACTTTACTTTAAACTTAACTAAAGATAAGATTTTATATATTTATAAATAAAGCTAAAATTAAGTAAGTATTGCGCACTTAAATAGCGTAATAAAAAAAATTAATTTAATAATTTATAGCTTTTATTTAAAATAAGCTTTTTAGTAAAAGATAAAAATAAAAAAAAAGCTAAAGTGAGTATTAAGAGTTTTTAAAATTATATAATTTAATAAAACATTGCTACTTAAGCAAATAGAAAATATAGTAAAAATATAAAGTTTTTCTAGTTATTGCTTGTTTTTTTAGCAATCTTTTTATTATAAACTATTACTATGTGTAGAATTGCTTTAATTCTAACTTAAAAAATAAAAAATAAAAAAATAAAGTAGAAATATAAAGCTAGATATTAAAAAACTAAGTAAAACTAATAAAAATAAACACTAGCAAGATGTTAATAAGCTAAAAAAAACTAAAAGTTTAGTAAAAAAAAATACTAAGTAGATATTAAATAAAAAAAAGTAATTAAAAATAAAAAATAAATATTAAATAGTAAAAGCAATAAACAGCAATAAATAGCAATAAATAAAATATAAAAAATAATGTTAAACTATAAATTAGAAATAATTTTGCTTATACAGCTTATACTTGCATAAGCTAATATACTAGTAATTAATATACTTTTAAATTACTTACTAAGTAAAAAAGGTGCTAGTTGTATTATTTTTAGTAAATAAAAATAAAAAAAATTGCAATTTAAAAGAAAGTATTAAAAAAGAAGTAAAAAGTATATAAGTAAATTAAAACTACAAAATGTTAATAAATTAAAAAAAACTAAAAGTTAAGTTAAAAAAAACTAGGCATGCTATAAAAGGCAATATAAAGTTATAAATTAAAAATAAAAGCTAATTATAAATTATAATAACTTATAAACTATTACTTTACTTTTATAAATAGCTTTTATAAAAGCTTAGTGTTGTTAGTAATTAAAAGTTGCTAGTTGTATTAATTTTTATAAATAATAATAAAAAAGAAAAAAATTATAATATAAAAATAAGTATTAAAAATAAAGTAAAAGGTATATAAGCAACTTAAAACTATTTCTTTTTTATTAAAAAAAGTAATTTTCAAAATCTTCTATACTTACTTTAGCCTTTTTTTTTATTTTTACTTTTTACTAAAAAGTAGCTTATTTTTTTTTAAAAAAAAGTAAGTTATTTTTTATAAAAGTATATAATTATACTTCTAATTTTTTTTATTTTTAACGCTATTTAAGTAGTTAACGCTTACTTATTTTTAGGTTTATTTATAAATATATAAAACTTTATCTTCAGTTAAGTTTAAAGCAAAGTTTTATTTATTTTTACTACCTAGCTACTGCACTACTAGTAATATTATTAAAAAAGTATAAGTATTTATTTTTAAAGCTTTAACTGCTTATTATTACTAGCACTAAGTAAAAAAAATATTAAAAAGTCTAGTTTAATAGAGATAATTACTATTTTAATAAAGTTATTAAATTTAATAAATGTTTTTTATATAAGTTAGCTATAGCATAAAAAAAATAAGTTTCTAATATATATTTATTCTATTTTTTTATTTTTTATTTCTATTTTTTAAGTTAAAGTTAAAGTAATTTTATATATAGCAATAGTTTATAATAAAAAATTTACTAAAATAATAAGCAATTACTAAAAAAACATTTTATATATATAAGTAGTAGTATTTTTTTTCAGTGCTTTTATACTATTATAAACTATAATTTTTTTTATACTAAAAAAATATTTAAAGTTTAAGTTACTATTTTAGTAAATAATAGTTATAGTTTTAAAAAAAACTTTTATAGTTGAAAAAAGCTAGTTTTTAGTACTAGTACTTAATTAAGATAAGCTTTAAGCTATTATAATTTAAACTAGCTAGTACTAAAAAGTACTTTTTAATTTTACTAGCTTAATAAGTATTAGTAAAAGTAAAATTTTTTTATTTTTTTAGTAATTACTTATTTTTTGTTAGAATTAGAAGAAAGCCCTTAATTTAGCCTCTTACTCCCTCTGCTGCAAGCACTAGTAACAAGAAAAATAGAGTTGCTAGCGCCTGCAGACAACTATGTTTATAACTTAGCATGTAACTACTTGCTAGCAAGCAACAAGCCTAACTTTACACTAGCTTTTTAGTAATATTACGCTTGCTAACAAGTATGCTTACTAGCAAGCGCGCTTGCTAGTAAGCACTAAACAACTTTATATATATAATTAGTAAATAAGAAGCCCTTATAGCCTCTTATATTTACTTTAAGTTACAACCTACTTTTTAGAAATACAATCTAGTTGTTACATTATACTTCTACCTTTATTACTTTAGTATTACCCGCTAGTTATCTGCGAAACTTAACTAGAGTTTTCTAAAACTTTAATATTATAAATACCCTTAAGATGTCTAGCTTTAGTACTACTAACTAGCCTACTCTTACCTTTAATATAGACAACAACACCCCTGTTAGCATTAAGACTAAACAACCTAACACCTACTATAGAAAACGTGTTAAACTTAAGAAATAGATTCTACAACTTAAGTTGCTTTTTAAGTTTAATAAAAAAATTAAAAATAATAATAAGGCTACCTACGCTGCAACTTTTATGCAAGGTAATGCTTATAAATAGATTGCGCCTTAGCTTACTAAATATCTAGACAACAATATTAAGGATAATAAAAACACTACTCTGTTTAAAAACTAGAGAGTGTTTAAGACTAAGCTCTACTAAGTCTTTAGAATATCTAACAAGAAAAATAAGGTAGTGCGTAAAATTTAACGCGTTAAATAGCTTAAGTCTGCTACTAACTATACTGTAAAGTTCTAACACTACGCAGTGTAGACTAACTAAAATAATAATGTACTTATAGCACTGTATTGCTAAGGACTTAAACTTAAGGTTAAAGAAAAACTTATAAGATCTAGTGTAGTTATAAACACACTAAAACAACTCTATAAGAAAACTATCTACATTAATAATAACCTGTTTAAGCTTGCTAAAAAACTAAAAGAAATCTACAGTTATAAGTCTGCTTATAGGAAGACATAAAAAGCTATTTGCTATTTTCTCTAAGGAAGAGGCTGCAGCGTCTCTATGTAATCTAGAGTTAGATATACTAAGAAAATAAATTAAACACACAACGTTAATGCAACGTTTTTATTTAAAGCTAGAGATAATAATAGAAAAAAGAAGTACAATAAGAAGAGCAAGAACCTAAGAGGAATTACCTGCTATAGATGTAGTAAAACTAGCTATATAGCTAGAAACTGTTAATTAAAGAATAAGGTTACACAATTTATTAACGTAATAACTAAGTTTTTATACTTTAGAGAGGATAAAGGCAAATTAAAATAAAAAATTTTAGAACCTACGCTAGGTAAAGGACAACTTATAATAGATAACCTAGATTTAGAAAGCAGTTTTAAGCATTACAAAGATGCACTACTACTTAAAAAACATTAAGTAGAATAGAACGCCTAAAAAGCTGCTACAAAAAGTAGGAATAATTAATAAAAAAAGCAACAACTACGTCTAATATAATAGTTCTAAGCTAAAAATCCTACGTTAAGAACCTACGCACCTCTAGAAGCTAAACAGATATATATTATAAAAAATCTACAGGAATTTAGATTAGACTTAGAGAAGGAATTCCTATTTCTAGAGAAACTAAATAGCCTAAAAGGATCTATTAAATACGATAATGACAAACTTGCTAAACAAATTAAAGAACTAGATCTACTAAACAAAATAGCAGATAATAATTAGAAAAAGAACTAACCTAAAAAAAAAGTTTTAAACTTATAGAGAGACAACTACATACAACATGTTTTAAAATATTAGCAGAATTGTTAGAAGTACAAGAAGAATAGCAAGAAAACTAAAAAACCTAAACTGCTATTTATACATTAACCTATATACAATGTTAACTTATAAAACTAAAATTATAAATAATTACATTTTAGCACTTGCATGTACAACCTTTGCTAGACACATAAGTTAGATAAAAACGCCTTTTACTATCTAAAGAACAATCTGCGCAAGATTTGTAGATACAATTAGATAAAGTGCTATAATAACTTTTATTCTATTTACCTATTTAATAAGAGACTTAGTTTTAACTTTCTAGGTAAAATACTAAAGTAAACAGTAGATATATAGATTGCAATAAACTAATAATGTATTAAAGATAATACATAGCAAACCTGCTTATGCAATAACTATAAACGCTACTATAATACTAAGTGTGCTAATAGATTTAAACTAGTTTACTTTTTTTTAGAAACACGCCTAGCACTAGAAATATATATAGAACTATATATTTAACAAACGCAGAGAAACTAGTTAAGCTATTAGTTAAGCTTAACAGACACTATTTTAGGGCACTACTTAATACTAGCTCTTTAGTTAATCTTATGTTAAGCTACATAGTTATAAAAGCTAGACTTTCTACATAGGGCAAGCACAACTAGTATAGTATTAGAGTAGTTACTAGAAAGTGCTTACCTAATAAAGCGTAGGTACGCAAGGAAACTAATTTAATATTTATAAAAATTAGTAGACACTAGAAAGAGATTATTTTAAATATTTTAAAAATAGCTACCTTTAATGTTGTATTAGAACTCCCCTAGTTACAAAAGCATAATTTAGTAATAGATTAGTTTAAGAAGACACTTTTATTTGCAAACTATAAATATGCACATAGTTTAAAGCCTACGTACTACGCGCTATAAGTAGTAGATAAAAAAAGTGTTAACGTAATAACGCTATTGCTTAAGACACGCCTAAAAAAAGTAGTTAACTTCTTAAACACTAGTAGAGTACTAGGTTATAAAAAGAAAGTTAAGAAGACTAGCACAACTTCTAAAGTTTCTGTATAATATTAGAAGCATAAAGTACTATTTAAGAACTTAAAACCTAAGCTTAAATTACTTAAGCATTAGCTTTAAGATTGCAAAATAATTTTTAAAAATAAATTAAAACTGCTAGTTAACCTATTGCGCCTAAAATCTAAATTAGAGCTAGCAGCTATATAAGAATACATTAAAGAAAGACTAGCTAAATAATATATTTAACTATTAGAATTGCTAGTAGCACACAAAACCCTCTTTGTAAAGAAAAAGAATAAGAAACTATAAACGTGCATAAACTTTTGCAAGACTAACAATAATATAGTAAAAAATAAATATTTATTACTTAATATTAAAGAATTATAACATTAACTTGCAAAGGCTAAAATCTTTACAGCTCTAGACCTAAGAGACAAGTATTATTTAGTATAAATAAAGAAAGGCAAAAAATAGAAAACTGCATTCTGCACTTGCTACAAACATTATAAGTATATAGTTATACTTTTTAGGCTTACTAACGCACTAGCAACGTTTTAGGCACTTATAAACAATGTTCTTAAAAATTAACTAGATATTACTGTTATAGCGTATCTAGATAACATTCTAGTATTCTTAAAAAATAAGCATAAATACTAGAAACATGTGCATTAGGTGCTCTAAAAGTTATAAAAAGTAAACTTATAAGTATAACTTAAGAAATGCAAGTTTTATGCAAAACAAGTTAAGTTCTTAGAATTTAATATTTAAGAAAGAGAAATTAAGCAAGACCTAGAAAAAGTTAAAGTTGTTAAAGAATAGCCTACACTAAAAAATATTAAAAAAGTATAATTATTTATAAAATTTTGCAACTTTAACAGAAGATTTATCTAAAACTTCTCTAAGATTTTAATTCTACTTACACAACTTATAAGGAAGAAGAAAACTTTTTAGTAGAACAAAGAAAAAGATAATGTATTTAAGAAACTATAAGAAGCATGCGCTTCTGCTCTAGTATTAATTATGTTTTAATTAGAAAAACTAATACAAATAGAAACTAACGCCTTAGACCTCGCGTTAAAAGCATGTATTATACAGAAAAAAGATAGGAAATAGCACCTTATTATCTACTACTTAAGAAAGTTTATATTAACAGAAGAACGCTACAATGTTTATAATAAAGAATTAATAGTAATTATTAATTTAATTTAACACTAGAAGATCTACTGCAAAAGCTATTCTAAACTATTAATTTTTATAGACTATAAGAACTTTGTTACCTTTACAACTACAAAAGATTTTAATTAATAACAGGTTTAATAGGCTAAGAAGCTAGGACAGTATTAGTTTAAAATAGTACATACTTTAGGAAAAGATAACAGAAGAGCTAACGCTCTTAGCTAACAAATAGACATTATAGGTAAAAAAACAAAAGTACAACAAGCAATACTTAAAAAAAGCTAAAACAGAACAATAGGACCTAGCTACTTTTAGAAAGTTAATGTTACTATGCAAATTACTAACAATGTACTAGAAAAATAGTAAAAATAAATAATATAATAATATTATAACAACTTGCTATACAGACATCTAGGAATTAAACAAACTATAAAATATATATAAAGAAACTACAACTTTATAAATATAAGAGAGAAAGTTACGCAGTACATTTAGGCTTGCAACAAATATAAGAAGAATAAATATAATATATATGCAAAGTATAAAGAAATATAACTAATTTTAGTGCCTACAGTACTATAAAAGAATATTACTATAAACTTTGTAATAGAATTCCCTGCATTATAGAACTCTATTATAAGAGTGTAGTATAATATAATACTTGTAATTGTAGATAGATTTACTAAGTACGCGCTTATAATTTTATTTTACAAGAACTACTTAGCAGAGCAGTTAGAACACATTATTCTAGATAAGTTAGTATAAAACTATAGGATACTAAAAATAATTATTAGCAATAGAGACAAGCTCTTTACATCTAATTACTAGATAACACTAATAGTAACAATTAAAATAAAACAAAAGCTATTAATAGCTTACTATCTAAAAATAGATAGACAAACAGAACGTATAAATTAAACTATAATTACGTACCTACAGCTATATAGCAATTAGAACTAGAACAACTAGATTTTCTTACTACCTATAGCATAATTAGTATATAATAACAAATTATTAAAAATAATAGGCGAAACACTATACTTTGCAAACTATAAAAGACATCTAAATTTCTTTAAAAGAACCTTACTAATAATAAAAACATAAAAAGCGTTAGAAAACGTAGAACAATATAAAGAAATATATAAAAAACTAGAAAAAAATATGTAAAAAGCATAACAACAATCTATCTTATTTATTAATAGAAAAAGAAAAATAGCACCTTAGCTAAAAAAGGGGGATAAAGTATATCTGCAAACAAAAAACTTTAGGATAAAATAACTAAGCAAAAAGTTAGATTATATTAAAGTTAGACTATTTTTAATTAATGCTGTTATTAGCCTAGTTAACTACTAACTCTAACTTTTAAAAGATGTAAAAATATACTTAGTATTTTACATATTGCTGCTAAAACTAGTAAACTTTAGAACGCTACTATAAGACACATTCTACTATAAAATAGAAAAAGAAAATAAATTTAAAGTTAAAAAAATGCTGCAATGCAAGTTAGACTGTAGAAGAAAAAAATATTTAATAAAATAAAAAGAATACTTATACAAGAACAACAGTTAGAAACTAGAGGCACATCTAGCAAACTGTTAGCAAAAAATTAGATAATATAATAAAAAAAGGAAACTACTGCTAATTTAAAATAACTAACTTTAAAAAGCGCTAGCTTTAAGAACGTGCAACACGCCTACTATGTTGTTAATATAATTTATAGTAGACTAAACTATAAAAGAGAAACTAATAAGAGTATCTGCTGCTAAACAATTAATCTTCTGCGCTATTTTTAATTTTTTTTTATTTTTTAACTTAAAAGTAAGACACAGGGCCTTGCAACAAGCCTAATCTTTAGCCTACTTTAAAATCTTTTTGTTACAAAGAAGATAAGCAATTACTACTAATAACGCCTTTTTATTTTCTTTAACTTTCTTTTTATACTCTTTACAAGTACAATTTAAAGACTTTTAAAACATATTTACGCAAGGTTTTTCTACGCAAACATACTTAGCGCACTTTAATATAGTTTTAAGCATAATATAATAATTATAGCCTTCTTTAGTATAATAAATGTAGAAAAATTTAGCAATAAAGTTTACAGTAATAATTTCTTTATAAAGACAAAGGTTGCAAGCTCTAGAATCTAAAGACATAATAAAAACCTCTAAAATATGCTATAAGCAGGGCAAGCTCAGCTTATAAAGGTACAGCTAAGAAAATTATATAACTTAAAAACAAGTCTTAAAAAAGGGAGATAATGTTAGAATTAGAAGAAAGCCCTTAATTTAGCCTTTTACTTCTTTTGCTGCAAGCACTAGCAACAAGAAAAATAGAGTTACTAGCGCCTATAGATAACTATGTTTATAACTTAGCACGTAACTGCTTGCTAGCAAGTAATAAGCTTAACTTTATACTAGCCTCTTAGTAATATTATACTTGCTAATAAGCATACTTACTAGTAAGCGCGCTTGCTAGCAAGCACTAAACAACCTTATATATATAATTAGTAGATAAGAAGCTTTTACAGCCTTTTGTATTTACTCTAAGTTACAACCTACTTTTTAGAAATACAATCTAGTTGTTACGTTATACTTCTACCTTTGTTACTTTAGTGTTACCTGCTAGTTATCTGCAAAACCTAACTAGAGTTCTCTAAGACCTTAACATTTTTTTAGTTTTTTTATTACTATTACTTATTGCTATATATAAAATTACCTTAACTTTAACTTAAATAAATAAATAAAATAACTATTAATTAGTATACTTAAATAATTAGTTTATTTAATAGCAACTAAGTACTTATAAAGTAATAAAAAATTTTTTATAATAAACGTTTTACTATAGCGTAGTACTAAAAAGTACTTTTTAATTTTTACTTAATAAGCTTAGTAAAAGTAAAACTTTTTTTTTTTTTAGTTATTACTTATTATTTTTATTTATCTATTATTATTTTTATCACTATTCTTATTTTATTTTTTTTTCAAGTTAGAATTAAGGTAATTTTATATATAGTAATAAATAATAATAATAAATAAACTAAAATAATAAGCAATAACTAAAAGAATAAATAATTTTAGTCTTAAGTTGCTTATGTGCCTTTTACTTTTTTTTAATACTTTTTTTTAAATTACAATTTTTTTTTATTTATAAAAAGCTACACAACTAGCTATTTTTTATCTAGTAAGTAATTTTAAATTATGTTTCTAATAATACTAGCTTATATAGCTTATACTTATATAGGTAAAGTAATAGTTTATAATTATATAGTATATAACTTTTTCTTACTTTTAATTTATTGCCTTTTATTACTTGCTATAGCTATTTCTTATTTATTTATTACTTTTGCCTTTAATATTTTAGTGTCTTTTTTATTTAACTTTTAGTTTTTTTTAGTTTATTAACATCTAGTTCTGCTGCCTTTGCTATTTATTACTTTTTTATTTTAATATAATAGCTAATTTTTAGTACTTTTTTTACTTAATTTAGCCTATTTATTATTACTTTTTACTAAAAAGCTAGTTTTAAATAAAAGTTAAAAATTATATGCTTAATTTTTTTATTACACTATTTAGATGCGTAATACTTACTTAAGTTTACTTTTATAAGTATAAATATAAAACTTTAACTTTAGTTAAGTTTAAAGTAAAGTTATATTTAATTTTGCTAACTAGCTGCTGCACTTTAAGTAATATTATTAAAAAGCTATTTATTATATTAAGTAATTAAAGTTATTTACTATTAACTTTTTAGCTTTTAAACATTATAAGCACTAAGTGTAAGAAGATATTATTAAATTTAAGCTTAATTAAAATTACTATTTTAATAAATTTAGTAGATTTAATTTAAGTTTTAATAGATTTAATTTAAGTTTTAATAAATTTACTTTAAGTTTTAATAGTTATAGTTTTATATACAGTTAGCTATAGTATAGTAAAAAAAAAGTTTTATATATTTTTTATATATAAAAGTAACTCTACTATAAGTCTTTATTATTTTTTTAGTATTCTTATATTATAATAGACTTTAAATTTTTTTATAGTTCTAGTAAATAATAGTTATAGTATTAAAAAAAGCTTTTATAATAAAAAAAATCTAGTTTTTAGCGCTAGTGCTTAATTAAAATAAGCTTTAAGCTATTTTAATTTAAACTAGCTAGTGC
The DNA here is from genome assembly GCA_948474695.1 of Periconia digitata. Lineage (NCBI taxonomy): Eukaryota > Fungi > Ascomycota > Dothideomycetes > Pleosporales > Periconiaceae > Periconia > Periconia digitata. The sequence continues at coordinate 561,836 of CAOQHR010000003.1, forward strand.
TAAAAGGTACCTTTTAATCTTTTTTTAAGTAAAAATAAAAATTATAAGTTTTTTTTAGTAATTACTTATTATTTTAGTAACTTTTTTATTTTAAACTATTACTGTATATAGAATTACTTTAACTTTAACTTAAAAAATAAAAAATAAATAAATAATTTTTCCCTTTACTTAAAAGTAGAAATTAAAAAAAATTTATTACTATAAATAAAATTACTTTAACTTTAACTTAAAAAAAATAAAAAAAATATATAAATAAACTACTAAAAAGAAGTAAAAGGCACTTAAGTAAGTTAAGACTACTTATTACTATATATAAAATTACTTTAACTTTATCTTAAAAAATAAAAAAATATAATAAACTAATTAAACTAGCTTACATAGCTTAAACTTATATAATTTAAAGTAGATATAGTAAACTAGATTAAAGTATATAAAACAAGTTAAAAAAACCTCTCTAATTATAATTGCCTATTCTATACACTATCCTCGTCAACTACAGCATTTCCTCCACTCTTCTTTATCTCTACACCTCCTCTTGCAACAACTACATCTCCATCATCAATAGCGCTGCTACGAATGCTGCTCCGGCGCCGCCTACTAACAACACCAGGAAACATTCTAGGCTCTGTGCCTTCAAGAGTAACTGTGCTTGCAGTACGGGCAAGATTAAGTGACTCGTCTTGTAGAGACCATTGCGACATACTAGCAACTGCTGTAGAGGCCTCTACAGGTTGAGGCGGTATAGTGCTTCCAAGGCCCATCGTTATAGTAGAAACACGACGCGAACGTTCAAAGTCTGATGCAGCTTTTGCGTGCGTGGGTGATGTAGGCTGCGTTTGGGAGGCCTGGCTTGACAGATCTAAGATAGAGCTAGTGGGGATGCGAGCTTGTTGCGTAGAGAAGAGGGGAGACTGGGCATTGTGTGGCATGACGCCTGGTGGGAGGGTGGAGAATTGGTTTTGACCTGAGCTGGGCGGATGTTGTTGCTGAGATGCAACTGGGGAACCTGGGTGGGTAGCGTGGTTAGATGCTGATGATTTTATAGGAGCCGGTGCTGCAGTTGGCTCGAGGTTTGACGCTGTCAGCGCGTTTCTGCTGTCTTCAGATGCACGCGTGTATCGCTCAATCATGCCAAGCTCCTGCATAAGGGTTTCGTGTCGGAACGCTTCGCGAATGCTAGGTACATTGGTTTTGGCTACGTCGTTGCCGGCTACCCCCGGGAGGTGATAGTTGGCGCCTATCCAGCGTTGCTTGATGGTGTGCTCAAAGCCGCTCTGCTCGACTGAATGCTTGGCCAACTCGCACATGTCGACTGCACTGAGCTTGTAGATTTGTGCTGCAACTGAGTACTCTTCAATCAATGGCTCCTTCGTAAATGCGAATTGCAACGGATCGTCCGTGGAAAGTGAGACATTCAAACCACGTCGGAAGTAACTCATAAACGGATTGCGCTCGTAAGCTAAAAAGAGTGCATTATTGCTGAGCGGAGACATAGCGACACCAATCTGCTCGAGATAGAAGATGTATTGCAGCAACGGGACTTTGCGCAGGAGAAGTCCGTGGCTTATGCTGTGACTGCAGAGCACAGCTGCGGCAAGATGATCCGTGTCACCAGCCTCACCGCAATGAGGTCGGAGCAAGAACGTGTTGAAGCCACGTTGTTTACGCCAGACGTTCAAGGACGAAATGTTGGAGAAGAGATAATACATCCAATAACTGTATGGCGGATTTTGCTTTGTAGACCATTCGTGGGGAAAAGGGAACTTTTTGAACATTCGACGTTCCACTTTGCTCTCATCGTCTACGCTGTCAAACCCAATGACTCGCTGCAAGAAAACGTGCAATTTCGGATGGCTATTGGGATCCTTGGTAACTTCGAAGAGTGGCTGGAACAGGTTGACAATGACTTGCTGGAAATTTTCCATCAATCCAGTAGCTTTGTAGACATCATACAGACGAGGCACTTGAATGAGCCAGCGCACGTTGGGTGAAAAGAGCTTGTTGTCAATGACCCATGCAGCAAGCTTATCCCATTCGTCGATATCGCGGCCATAGATGGAGATGCGCCATTCCACAAACTGGTACTTGGACGACTCGAGATCAGATATGACCTCCTTTGTAATCTCAGCCAGATAACGGCCTTTGATGAAATTGTCTGTTTTCAGAAAAATGGTCCTAAGGCGAGACTCGCCAACTGGGTTGTACTTCAAGTTAAACTTGTCAAAGCGATGGAATGAATCCGTGTGAGCCTGCAAGCGTTAGCAATGTGATATATTATAGATGCCGGACGGCGAGATAGGCTTACATGCATATCGAGGGTATCAATACTAAGATCATACGCCGTAAGGTTGATAGACTCAAACACCTCTTCGAGTGTGAGTTCTTTGCCATCACGGAAGAGCACAACCTCGTTTGGGGTTCTCTTCATCTTGGACTTGATAAAGCGTAGCAAATGCTTTTGATTCATGCAAGCCGAATGATGGACGTGGGTGTCCACTTTCCGGACATTGTAGAAATCACGATGGGGCACCTTTTTGCTATCTGCCGTCTCTTGATACTCATTAAGCAGATGGAAAAGATTGAACTTGCCCTCGAGATATTGCAGGCGTCGAAATGCGAAGCTCTTGCTAGGGCCATCGGAAGATATCTCTAGAATAGCATCCAGGTCCATGTAAAAATCTCGCAGAGTAGGGATCGCTACGATAGGCATATCGAGCTCGGCGGACTTGGTTGTCTCGTACACCTGGAAAACACCGCTTTTGTCGAGGCGGAAAGACATCTCAGAAGAGCCAGGTAGGGGCAAAAGATCACCCATATCAAAATCCTCTCCGATATCCTTGCCCATTTTTCTGGGGGGTTTGACGGGTGTCTCGGGCTCAATGATGCCACTATTCTGCATGCTGCTGGATGGATTCTGGCGGCTTTTTGACGAGTCGTCCCATACAGGCACCGGATGAGGGGGATAGATGCGCCAAGATGGATCATCTTTGGGGTTGTCAAAGCTGCCTTGGAGTGACAGACGTATGTACTTGTGGCGGAGGTCGAGTACTTTCTGTATGTTTGTATAAATGGCACTCAACTCGGCCGTTATGCTAGCATCTGACATGGCGAAGCCTCCGGCGCCGCCCCCAATGCCAACACCTGCTCCCGCACCGTGGATGCCCTCTTCTGCGAGCAGTGGTTTGTGCTCGTGGGGAAGATCAGGGTGGTGGTGGTGATCTCGCGCGTGGCGGTCTGCGTGGATAAAAGGATCAGGGGCAGCATTGGAGTGGCTGGCTGTAGCATAGGGCTGCGAAGACGATGCTTGGCGTGAATGTGGGTGGTCTGCTTGCGACAAGCCGATGGGAAGAGTAGGTTTTTGGCCCTGCGATGGCCCCCCACCAATGTTGCTTTTCCGGGATCGCACACTCTCAACGTCGGCTGTGTCAGCGGCGCCGGAAGCAAAGTTTGCGGGAAAAGTCTTTGCGCGGATGACAGGACTGTATGGGTCACCGGCCTGGGATCCGCCGTACTGACTTTCTAGCTGGTGTCGCTGATAGAACTGCTTGGCCTCGGAGTGACTCATCTGCTTCTCGGAAGCATAGTCGTAGAAGGCAGTGCGACGCTGCTTGTCCCTGGGTAGCAACAAGCCCGCAGCTTGTGCATCGTCACCCGCACTGTGATCGGTCTCTGCTGCTGCAGCTGCTGCAGCACTCGTTTGCGACTTAGTGGCACCGGTCTTGTCCGTGGCGGAGATGCCATCGTCCACATTGTCGACGAGTTCGGGGTCCTCGATACCGGGGCTCAATTCCTCGTCGTCGTCTTCTTCGGAAGAGGGAATCTGGTCGTCGACTACGGTAGCTCCGAAATCCGGCGATGCATCGGGGGCGGTGGAATAGGAACCTGTGGGTGCGTCGTTAGCCTCAGTTGCGTGAGGTGATGGGGGCATGCCAGTAGCTCTTGGTGGTTTACCTTTGATCATGGCGCCTATCTTGCAATGGAGCGGAGGTAGGAATGATTGTCGTTGGTACAGCTCTATTTTTTTCCCCCCCGTCGAGCTACCTGTTAGGTAGATAGGCCGCTGTCACGGCCACCGCCCGCCCATGTGACCCCGCACGGCGGCGTTCTCCGAAAACATGCGCCCCCCGTTGTAAACCCGAGTACACGAGGCCATGGAAGGCGTCGCACCTCCTATACTGATCTCCGTCGCGAAGAAGATATCGCAGCATCAAATGATATCGACGGTTACCGGGGACGGAGCTACGCAGGGAGCATTGCCCAGCTATGGCTTGACTCTGGCATGGTTTCACTTTAGCCTCCGTCTGCCCGCGGTTCTTTGACCCGATCACACATTACTTGTTTTCCGGTTCACAACTGTTACAGTACAAATCACATAGAGCGCTGACTGCAGATACTACAGATATCGTAAATCGCATAAAACTAGGTGCTTAGACTCCAACATCTTAAATGTTGATTTGCAGATATATACTATCTGTTGTACCTACATATGTATGTAGGTATGCATGAACTAGTTGGTGAATCTGGGTACACTATGATGCTCACATATAAGACTTTGACCAAAGCTATGTACATGCCTTGTAAGGACCCAGATAGATTTCGATGGCACATTGAATGCATCTTCGAGTCACCCGAAAACTGATTATGTAAGCAGACACTGCATATCAACATTATATGTGTGTACTCGATGGGCATCCGCATCACTCATCACCACGCCATCTAGTACATGTGGCATCCCAATTATCTGAACTGTCTCCTACTAAAAACATATGATCTTTCCAAGGAATCAGCAGACAATTCTCCTACACGTGGCGGTCCATCACAATCATCGCAATCATCACCACCTATGACATCTCAGCTTACCGCAAACATACCCGCTTATCACGAGACTGGAAAATCATCCTCAACCACAGGTACCTCGAATTTGCTGTATGATAAGTGTTTATATCGCCATGGGAGGCGTAGAAGGAGCGTTGTCTTCGCGCCGCATCTGTTCTTTTCCCGTTTATTCAAGACATAGTGTACAACTCATACGGTTCGAATCACACAAAGAAAAACGATAAAGACTGAGGGAAAGGAAATTGCTGTCTACACTTGGTTACCCGGCGTAACTCTCAGAATGTAAGAAGAATGGGCGATAACGACAGGAAGAAAGAAAAAACACCATATCTGCGTCCACATCGTGTCATCGTACGACTCAAAGCGTTATACACCCGACCATACAGCAATCTCGTAACAGGCAGAAAGAATCAAGCCAGATCATGGCACCAAGGAAAACAAAAAAGAAAAAGAAAAACCTCTGTTGTTAAGCCGTCACCCTTCAACCGGTCGCACTGCTGCATTCATACTTCACGGTTTCGGAGCGAACATCTTGGATCTCCCGTGAATATGTGCCTCCTCGAGACCAACATGGTCGTGGACTCTGTGGGTGGAACGCCACATTTTAAGGAGCCTTAGAAGTTTGTGTCGTCGGCGGGGACTGTGCGGACTGCTGCCCATGATAATATTCGTCTCGAGGTCGTTCTCCTAACCAACGAGCAATGGCAGCGGGTTGAGCTTGACTGCTGCTACTGGTGTTTCCCTTAATAAATGCTATGTTTAGCTGGAGAGGTTGCAAGAGGTTCAGTGACGCCCTACCGTATCACCAGTGCTACCAGGCTGTTCGGAATGAGGCATAGCGTATCGTAAGAGACGGGTTATTGTAGCTTGGTAAAGTAAAAACTGGGCTGGTACTGCTTTGGTTGATGGAATGAAAACACATTGTTTGGAATCCTTCGAACTGTATTTATGCCATTGTTGGTGGTCGCACTTCGCTCACAGCGATGAGGTAGACGTGTAAACCTCACTATCTGTCTCGGAGAGCAAGGCAACCCCGGTTTCTGCATGACTGCAGGCACGATTTCCCGCCTGCCTATCCGATTTGGTTATCACTATCACCATGCATTCCAAATTACGACTGAAGAAGGCCCATGTTCACTTTCAACAATCAGACGCCCTGTTCCTACTTTGGCCAGCCAGCTTTTCCTGGGTACGTCCGGAATATGTCGCAGCCGGGAGCTTCTAGTCACAGTACAGTAGCTGCCATCGTTTGATTAGACAGTATAGAATGTCTCTCCGTTATGGGGCTGAGGCGCACTCCCGGAATGTGGCCTCAGTGAGGGTTGTCGGCTACCAGGATCGCAGGCGTATACGTTCAAGATATTAGCCCTTCTTGACGTTTCATTTGCCCATTCAACTCCAGAAGGGCTCATATCTGTCTTACATCTGATCTCGGTGTCACAGCCTTAGAAGGATGTTCTTTGAGCTCTACTCTAATGGTCCGTTTTTAGCACCTGAGGTCCGGACCAAGCGCTTGGGGGCCGGGTCCCGTTGATGATTCGCGTTCAGCCAACAACAACACGGATATCAGAGGAACACTACCACCGTCCTAGAGTGCCGAATAGCGTAAGCGGATGCGATTATGGCCAAGTTCACGTGTAACCCTAGCTACTATGTACCAAGAAGGCAATACATGTCCTCAACACTACAATAGTCAGTCCCGAAAGCGTCTTCGGGAGTGCAGTCGCAGGATGGATTCCAAGACAACCCAAGTCAATTCAAGTCCAGGGCCCAATAACCGTCCGGAAATAGCTACAACCACCAGGTTAACCTCCTGCCCGTTCCCTGCGAATGCGACTTGATCAACCATCTAAATGGAATGATGACTGCGGCTCTTGAGACGGATGTGCGCTACCCGTCGTCAAATGTTCTGGTCTAGGCTTGTGTTCACCTTGGGCTTGGTGCTGAGTCTCAAGAGCAGATGGAGCGTCAAAAGCGCCTACATATCCCACAACTACTCCCTGTACCTGCTAGGGTGCTCCCATCGAGAAGCCTCGGGGAAGGCATACCATCAGTGGCTGATTGCCTGTGGCAAGGGTGATCCTGAACCGAAGAGGCAAGTGGCCAAAAGCCCCCTGCACTTGGCAGCGTATATCCTCACCAACGGTTTCGTCGGGGTTTTTTGGTGCAGAGTAGGGCGTGCAGGTGAAGATATGTGCAGAGCCTTCAGCTGGCTGATGGCTCTTTGAAGCTGAACGATCCATTAGGTTGAAAGGTGTTCCGTATATTGTCTCTGTGATTCGATTCTTTCAATGGCTGGTAGGCGCACCAGTAGGGAGGCGAGGGAAGGCGAGACAAGACGAGGCACATATGTACATCCGTTTTCGAAACTTTACCAACCCTCGGATCGGGTAAATGGCATGACCAGGAATTGGATCTGAGGTTCAGGTTGGCAGGCGATCGAGCAAGCTGATGCGAGGCGTCGACGGCATCCCTTTGCTGTTTAGGGGATTGTCGTTTTCAAAGTTCGAGGACCGTCACCCTGTTACCAACTGATCGGCACAGATGTGGTTGTCTGCCTCAAACTGCCTGCAGATGAATCTACAAGGGCCTGAGCCTGCATTAAATTAATCGGGTAGGGGACTATGTGGGGGTTGGGAACAGGCACCGCACAGTCGGCAAGAATACACTGCGGGTCATACGCCAGTTTCCCTAGTTTGACTTGTTCAGATGCCTACATGCCAGGCACCTGTTCTTCACAATAAGCTTCGTATCATCAGTTGATCAGATTTAGATGCAAGGTGTCTGCAGGCAAATGTACAGCGGAGTAATCTATCCGGTTACGCGCTTTTCCAGAAGATTGGTCAACAGGCCCAAAAGAATGCGATAGATTTCCATGGGGGGTCGATCAGAAGTCGGATACATCATGCTCCCAATTCAATTCGTCGGCTCCTCTGTTCAGAGTATGGATGGGCGGTACGTAGGTGATCAACTATCGGCTATTTACCAGGTTGTCTCAATCGCTCTATACTCAGGCTGACAATAGTTTGCATCAGGCAAATGCCTGATGACAGCGAGCAGCTGAGACTTCTTCGGTTTCTACTCGTTATGATCTTCTATTGGGTCTAGAGAAGGATACGACTGAATCGATACTCGGATGCTTCATATGTCAGATTACGCGATTCCCTTCCCTTCGAACGCCCATGGTTCAGCTCGGCCGCATCACCGTTTACGATAAGCAACCTGATACCAGCTTATTGGACTGCCTGTTTCTTTCACGCGCAGACGAATATTATGAGAACCAACAGTTCTCGAATCAAAATATCACTTCACCGCAGAAAATGGAATGTCGGTGAAATGCGCATCACAATACTTGAGAGGGTGGACGACGTATCCGCATTTATCCGTTCCCATCCTTATCGTCTGATGCTACCTACAGTCAATAAGAGAGATTTGGTTCCACCGTGTCACTGAAAACACCCTCCAAGACAAGGTCTGGGATATGTGACAAATTGGAAAGTCACCGCGGTCGGACACTTTGTGTTAAAAGAACACCTTCCACGGCAAACTCACGAGCGCCTTCGCAGCTTCTATACGGTACAATAGTCATGCGCTATGAACATATCCCGAAACTTCGTTCGCAATGATAAGAACCCGATCCATAAGCTGTCAATCCCGACAAACCAAGGAGAAAGAGCACTGACAAACCAAGACACCCTCTGAGGTTCTTCTCCTAGCATTGAATTTGTGCTGACTCTGCATCACTCATATGCGCTAGGCAACTTTTTTCTGGTATGGCACTTCCCACCAGTCTTATTCTAGTTACTCGTAGGCTCCCCATGATGACAGTGAGATCGGCTTGATGAGGACTGAGTACGTCGGGGGAAAAGCCGGTTGTGGCTTTGAACATAGACCGTTCCCTACATGCGTAAGTTCCGATGACATTGCACCAAACGGTGAATGATCTGGGTGGTGAGACATAAGACTAATTTCTTGGAGAAAGCATTAGGGGGTGGCGCTGAATTGTATGGAGCGCGTGTGGGAGGCAGATATCTAAGGCGCTGTCTCTTCAGACCGCAATGCTTTGTCGTTCTCTCGATCCAGCACCTCGGCCCGGGCACCAAAACACATGAAGATTGGGATGGGGGAGCAGTTGGGAATTGCATACCTTGTGTGTCAGTATAGGGCGACCTGATCGTCTCAGCGGGTTAGCACCAGCAACTTCGTTCAGGCACCAGAAACAATTCCGTAGTTCTCACCATATCCGAACACCGGTTGAAGAGAGCAACTACGGATCAGGTGGTATCTTGTGTGTCAGCTATCGGCGGCGATTTGCTTCTTGCAGGCCCCCCCACTGGCCAGCAGGTTAGTATTAGACGTCGTTGGCCGAGACCTCACGGGGAATGCTTCGTCGTCGTCGGCGGACAGTCTAGATAATGCGCACACCGCCCTAGTTTCGCCGGATAACTCGAAGGGAAAGAACATGTCAAGGGTCAGTCAATTAGTGAGGCATTGGAAACGTTTGTCCCTCGTGACAAGCAACAAGCAGATATCTGGGGTCTTGATTCTGCCGGGCCCCCTGGTGCGGGCAGATGCCTTGGTGGTTCTTCAATCAAGCTTCATAGGGGACAAATTTACAACACTTGGAACCGTATGATTTGTGTCCATGTTCCCCACTACTCGCGGTCCACTGTTGGATCCCAAGAAACGGAAAAGCGTAAGAAAGGAATACCAATGAGTACATGGAGGGGAGAGCACTTCCCGATTGACGAGGTGGGTTTCAGCAACCCAGATGAAGCTGGAAGTGGTGGAGGTGTGGGGGCGAGGAGAAGGTATTCGACTACCGAAACTCCTTGGCCGACCCCCACTTCCGGTGATTCAGAAGCCAAAGACCAAACAGGGCCTCTTACGTTGTTCTGACCCTGGCCAGCCGGCTCCCTTTTTGGATTTGGAGTCGAATGAACTGATAGTATCCTGTCATGTGTGTACAGCCTCCTGTGCTCCGACTCAACAGAGACAAGAAGGCTATGTAGCCTCGCGTGCAACAGCAAATGATCAATTCGCCGCCCTGCACACTCGGTGAAAACTGGACGCATATCGCATGAGGAGCCCGGGAATTGCCATCTGAACACTGCCCACTCTGGTCACTTGAACGGTTCAAACGCTTCGTTTCGGGTCTTCTAGTCGGCCACTGGTTGCTACCTGATGTCTTCATCTGGGGGTCCAAGCCACGCGCATGCATACGCAACCCATCACCGTCTTGTTCTCTCGTTTTCTCTGCTCCCTCTGTCGGCATCAAGTTGCTCAAATGACGGGATTCAATTGACCTTGGCAACATCAAAGGAAGTCTAGATATCGGGCCCGAGGAACCTCTCCATTCGTCGATGCACTTGTGCCTTGTTCCTGGTTTTCTCCTCACACGACCCCGGCCCCCACGATTTCAACCCCAGACGTAATCACTCGAGTACTCAGGACCATCCCAGCCGGCATTGACGCGGATACGGCGACTGCATCAATGCCTGTCGATACGTCTGCCTATCCGTCAGTTGTCTGCCGCTTTGTTCACAAACAAATGCATCAATCTATGCATGCATGCACATGTGCATCCGCCACATGCTGTGAGTGCCTGTAGACAGCTAAACTCACGCATCCGCCATGTTCAATCAAGATTCCTCGTGCTCGGCGCTGAGAGGGAGCCGTCTTTGGATTTATTACACAGGTATCGGTATCGAATGTGACTGGACTTTACTGCCCCGTTTGCTTGCCCTGCGCTCACGTCCAAGTTTAAGCCTTCTGTGAAGACCTCTACACCACCCTCACACTACCATGCTACGCATTCACAAATGCGTTACCCGCCCATATTCCAAAAACCAAAAGTAGAGCAGGGTGACTTCTGGATCAATTCCCAATCAAAATAGAAATATGAGAGAAAAAAAAAAGGTGTATGACAGGACGGAAAGGAAAGGAAAGGGGAGTGAACATATGATATCGTTTAACCAGAGACGAATGGCGAAAGGAAGAAGAAACATCATCGTCCGAACATTCCATTGCCCCCGACCCTCTGCACCATGGGCATCCTGGCTGCGGGCGCTGTTGCAGCGTCCGGACGTCCAGAGGCCGACGGCGGTGGCGGTGGTATTGACGACACACCTATACCGGGCCTCATGCCTACTCCACTACCCCACCGCGCTGCCTGATCGTCTGCTTCATGGTGGTTTACAGTGTTGTTTTGATTATAATTGTATGCGCCAGTGGCTGGGCTCGATAAAACGTGGTGTTGATGATGCGGATGTGGATGTTGCAGCGGTAGGGGTTGTGGGGGCGCCGCTTCTCTAGAAACGTGGTGACGGGAGAGGGAACTAGGGGATTCAGCATAAAATTGTTGATGTGGATGTTGTTGTTGAAGATGTTGATGGTGCTGGTGGTGCTGGTCCATCAAAGGATGGCGCTTCATTTGCAGTACAGGAGATTCCGACTCGGCAATGCGACCACCGTTGAGGTGGTTCCCGTTGGTCGCTTGCATGCCCGAAGATGGTGGATTCGAGTGTGCTTCGATGGTCGATGCGGAGCCGTTGGGTGGATCGAAGCGGCGCTGGCCGATGGGGGTTTGGTAGTTTTGCGCGGCCCCATAATGCGACTGCTGGTGCGCGGGATGTTGAGGATTAGCCCACGGCGTTCTCTCGAGGAACTGCTCTTCTGCAGCGGCTTCGTCGGCCGTCGATGTGCGGCCGTATGCTGCAGGTCGAACATAGGAAACAGGCGGGGGTGGTACCGTAGGACGAGTGACAATCTTGAACAAATTAGCCCCCAACTTTATAACGACTTACAACAATTTGCAACTCACCTTCATCGCTCGGAGATCGTCATCGACTTCGGCTGGCCGCGCTGCCCGTATCTCGGGCGCAGCAGGAAACCCGACGTACTTGGCTATTCCAGACAAAATAGAAACCTCGAGATTGTACGCCGCTTGCTGCCGGATCTGATCTGATCTCTTCTCGGGCAACTTCACCGTGTATTCTACCTCTTCCACACCCAGCTGCCTACGACCGCGTTGAAGCTCGAATATTCGTTGATTGCAGTCAGAGAGCACACGCTCTCGCACATCGCGCACCGTTTGGAGGAATTGGCTGTGTTGCTGATGTCGTTCGGCTTCTGTGATTATTTCAAGGTTCCGCTGTTTGAAAAGTAGGAGTTTTCTTTCGTAGGCAACCTTCTCCGCGCGGCGGTCGTCTATGCATTTGATCATAGCAAGGTATTCGGGATGGGTGCAGTGGGGCTGACGAAGCATCTCAAGGTCCGCTTCATGACGCGCTATTTCTTCGTCACATAGCCTAGACACGTTAGCTAGACGACCATGTTGAAGTAGGTTGCTACTTACTTCTCTCGGAACAGTTTGAACTTTTTCTCAATCTTCGCAAGTTCGGTTATCGCAAGCTTCTTTTTGACCACTGCTTTGTTGTGAGCAATTGTGCATCCAGGGCGACAGCGCCAGAATGGGGAAGCTCACCTTCCTCATCCATGATCCCGCTATCCTCCTCATCGCCATCGCCTTCTCCTTCAGCCTCTATGCTTGCAATAGCCTCCAGCGATTCTTCCAATACTTTTCGCTTGCCCCTCCGACCGCCCTTGCGCGGTTTTGTGTGCTTGGCGACTGTCGCCAGTTCGTTAACTGTTTCAACTGCAATGTTTGCCTGGCGCTCTTCCAGGTCAGCTTCCTCTTGCGCAAGCTGTGATATCCGCTCTTCGGCATTTTCAAGCTCTTCTTCCGCGTCCATTGGCGCCAAACTGTTGACCTCAGCTTCACGGGTGCCATTGAGTCCGGCGCTACGCTTCCGCGCGGGCTCGCCGGCGTCTTCCTCAAGGCTACTATTTTCGGGGCTGGGTCTCTTTCGCTTCTTCCCAGCCAGCTCGGCCAGACTCGCCGCCTCAGAGGCAACCGATAGAGCGTGTAGGGCCGAATTCTCACCATCTCCCTGTGTGGGCGCGCTTTCGGGGGGGACGAGTGAGGGGGTGGGAGGTACAGAGCTGTCATCGTCTACCGCTTTTGAATGAACCAGTTTACTTGGCGTTCTCTGATAGACTTGTTCGGAGGCGAGCGACGTTTCTGTAGCGGTGCGGGTCAACTTGCGCGGCGTGATCTCTAGGCGCTCGGTTTCTGCTTCTGACTCGTCCTCGTTGGCATCGACGGCAGTTGTTGGCCTGGGAGTGGCTACAGACTGCACGTCAGAGGCATCTCCTAGCTCGCTCAAGCTGCTGGACCGGTCGTCGGCTGGACCATCGAAGCCATCCTTGGTTATCCCGAGTTCTTGAGAGTCCGAAACGACCATAGAGGCTGGGACCGCTAGGGTTGTGAGCATTTCAGCTTCTTCTATTGTGGGCGAAATAGTGTTGGAGGTGGGCAAGCTCGCCGAAGGTTGTGCAGTTGCGTGTGAGGGGGACTTTGGAGAAGAGGGGTCTGGCAGGTCAGTGTCAGCGGGTGAGATGGAGTCTGCAGGGCCCAAATCATTGCCAGCCATCATATTCTCATGAACGAGTCGTGGGAGTGGAGATGGCCTACCGACGGGATCGGCGACGTCACCGGCGGTGGTTGAAGTCTTGGAGGAGCTCGTCGGCCTCGCTCGCTGGTGCGCGCTCATGGTGCGCCCAGCACGCAATGTGCGTCAACTTTTGCGCGGTACAGTGAGGCACGAAGTAGGCGTGGAAACCAGCCGTGGTATGGTGGAGACTGACGGAGAAGTGGTAGAGGAGGCGAGGAGATTTCTGCAGGCGGGAGCAACGCGGATGATGGCACAAGACGCTGGTGGGGAAGGGTTTCTTCTCGTCTGCGTAGGTGAAGCTGCGCGCAGGTTGCGGCGAGATGTGGATCAGGAAGAAGAGGGAGGACGAAGTGGTGCGGCGGGCAAGGTCAGTGTTGCAGTAGAGTCGCAGCAGCAGTCATGTGGAAGCAATGAAGCAATGAACACCAGGCGAACGGAGGAAAGACAGACAGGAACCGACCAAATGAGCCAAAGCGATAGGCGGAGGGCCACAAGACAAGACAAGCAGCAGAGCAGCAGCCCGGCCGGACTGCCGACGTTGGCCCGCACCACCAGCCCCCAAGCGGCTTAGCGCCTTCGGAACCGCCAGAAACTTTTATCCACTTCCCATCGCGACCGACGGACTGAGCAGCCAAAATAACTTTTCTTCAAACGCGAACAAAGGGATATCGGGACAGTGTGCAATCTCGGGCTCAGAAGGTCGCAATTTCACAGCACCTTGAATCTGCAGTCACTATTCTTCGCAATGGCCAAATCAGCGCACCACAAAAGCGAATCTGTTGCGGTCGGTGACAGCGGCCAGACGAAGAAGAGGAGCAGCGCTCTGTTGAATGTCGACAAAAAAGCTTTAGACCCCAGTCTCTCCTCGCTTTTCGCCAGCAGTGTGCGTGCCCTTAGCCAAAACAGTACCCAGGTAGCATCATAAATTTCTAACGACATGTATAGGCCGGGCCTGTTACAGCCCCTCCAAAGTCACGATACCAGGATGCCCTCAACAAACACGCAGTAGAGGCGGAGGACCATCTCGAGGACGGCGATAAACCATTGGACGGCGCTTCCAACGGTGTGGAAGACGAGGAAATGGCCAGCCGCTCGGGTTCTGGTTCCTCATCCGACGACGACGACGACGTCACCAAGTCAGAAAGCGAGGCTTCTCCTACTACATTCCCGGAGAAGCCGTCCAAGAAGCGAAAGCGAGGCGAAAAAGACGAAGATCTAGAAGACACGTATTTGCAGAAGCTGGCCCGCGAGGAGGCCAGAGACGAGGAGAAGCGCAAGAAGGCTAAGACGGATGAGACCACAACTGGTGCTCCTGCAGAAGACGCTGCTCACAGAGATGTCGCCTCGGAGTCAGACGACGATGATGAAGCCTTTACCATACCCAAACACGAGACCCAACTTGAATCGGGCGACGTTGGAGCCGAAGAACTCGAAAAGGCATCCCGCACCGTTTTCCTCGGCAATGTCTCGAGTGAAACTATAACATCCAAATCGGCCCAAAAGCAGCTCAAGCAGCACCTCTCGTCCTTCATCGCCGATCTAGCCGACAACAACCCACCACACAAGGTCGAATCTATCCGTTTCCGCTCCACGGCTTTTGGCAGCGCCCTTCCCAAACGCGCCGCCTTTGCCAAAAAGGAAATCAAAGACACCACTACTAAATCCACAAACGCCTACGCCGTTTACTCCACCACTACTGCTGCCCGCGAGGCTGTCAAACGCCTCAACGGCTCCATAGTCCTGAACCGCCATCTACGCGTCGACTCAGTTGCGCACCCCGCCAAAGTAGACCATCGCCGCTGCGTCTTCGTTGGCAACTTGGGGTTCGTCGACGACGAATCCGCATCTGTTGACCCCGAGGATCCTGCCAAGAAGAAAACCAAACCCCCCAGCGACGTCGAAGAAGGCCTTTGGCTGCAGTTCGGCAAAGCAGGCAAAGTGGAAAGCGTCCGCGTCCCCCGTGACGCGCAGACACGTGTCGGAAAGGGTTTCGCGTATGTGCAGTTTGTCGACGAGACGTCGGTTGAAGCTGCTCTGCTCTTCAACGAACAAAAGTACCCGCCTTTGCTGCCTCGCAAACTCCGCGTCACGCGTGCTCGAGCGCAGAACAAGAAGCCAAAGTCCAACCCCAATGTTCGACGGGGCCCTCCCCCCAGCTCGTCATCGAAAAAGCCAGCAAGTGGTGCGTACAACGCCAAAATCCCCGCTGAACAAAAGTCTCAACAAGGACGTGCGAGAGCGGTCCTGGGTAAAGCGGCGGCGTACAAGTCTGCGGAGGCATTTGTGTTCGAGGGACATCGCGCGAGCAGTCGACAGGGCAACAGCGGGTTAAAATTGGGTGGGAAGGGCGGGGCTGGGAAGAAGAAGGGACCGAACGGTCGCAAGGACAGAAGTAAAGCGTGGAAGAATAAGGATGGGAAGAAGTAGGGTGGTTGGTCCTTGTGGCTTTCAAACGTTCAAATGTTGTTCTTGGAATGGGGAAAGAAGGTGCGTGTGTACGTGTGCACTTGTTTTCTTTTCGTCTGCTGGCTTGGAGTCGGTGGGGGAGACAGTTTCATGCGTGTAGGTACTGTATATGTTATGCGGGACGTTTTGACTCCCAGACCACCAAAAAAAATTAAGATGTTGCATACTCTAAACGGTGCTTTCTCGCATCTACCAACTCGCAGGAGCAAAACGTCTTCCCTCGAAGATGACTTTGCGACTGGCATGGTCGGGTTTCAAACAGCAGAGTGAAGGCGAGCAAACACGAGCGAGCACGAGCTGAATGGCACAGCTGGGGAAGCTCAAAGCTCAAGCTGACCTATAGCATGCATGATGCATGATTGCCATGTAAATCATGGGGGATCAGCAAAGAAGGGCGCACAAGACGCCAAGGCCGAGCCAGTCAGTCAGTGCTCTGGCAGTGGCGCCTGGCGCCTGCGACAGCGACGCGTTACTGACGCGTTGCCAACGACAACGTCTATGATTTGCGAGCGGATCTCCTCCGGCCCCGTACCCCAGCACACAGCTGGGCGGCTATCTACAGAAAGCGGCGAGGGCGGGCAAGTGTGTGATGGATTGCGGCATTATCTTCTTTCTCCGAGCTTGGGACAAGACACGTAGGGAACGTAGGACAAGCTGTTGGACAGGCGCATGCCAGACAGGCAGACAGGCAGACAGATGGGCATGCAACACGCGCTAAGCCGAAACAACAGCAGACCGATGTGAGAAGAGGGACACATTCGAAGCATGCATGCACGCGCATCCACCACGGCACAAGCAAGCAGGCAGGCAGGCAGGCAGACTTGCATCAAGGGTGATGAAGGGTGGCCACCCAGTTCCAAAGTGGCAGCGCAGCCGCAGTGCAGTGCAGTGCCATGCCACGCCGGGCGGGGGTGGGAGGGGGAGCTTAAATTGAGGTGGTATGCACTATCTCAGCGAGTGGTGTGCGCGTTGGGTAATGAGATTCAATAACATGAGAAACTTGTCGCGTTCGCCTTGATGCGGCAAGCAAGGTTTCACTCTCGGGGGCCATGACGACGAGGGATGATGAGGTGCGGGTGAGCTAAAGGGCTGCTAAAGTGCTTGTCAGTGTAGTGTGGGATAATGATGCGACGACGAGGATCGGGTAACCCGTCACTTGGTTAGTTGGACTGGGTGGGAAGAAGACGGAGCGAAGGCAGAGTGAGGGGGGGAGTGGAGTGTGCGTGCGGGCATCAAGTGCCAGTCAGCCGAACGAGACCAGGGGCGGCAGCGGGAAGGGCATGAGACGAAAATGCACAACCCGTCACCTTGTGGTTAGCCGCAGCAGATAATTGTGCTGCCGTGATTCGCCTGCAGCCCTGGGATTTATCCTCCTTTTTCTTTCCTTCTTCGTTCCTTTTCTTTATTTTTTGTTTTGGCTGTCTGCCTGCCTGCTGGCCTTGGCCTTGGCCCGTGTCGTGTCGCGTCGTGTCGCCGACGCCGACGCCGACGACTTTGAGGGTTTGTTCAATTGCGCGGAGATTGTCTGTGCTGGCCTTGTTGATCCAGCGGGCAGTTCGGCTGGATTAACAAGGCAAGGCAATGATGATGGGCAGCTACACAGCACACACACACGGTACGAATTGTAGACCAAGGTGAAGTGAAGAGTGTGTTCAGAGAAATCAACGAGTGAGAGTGAATGAATGAATCAACCAAGGTGCCAGGGTGGGCGCACACGGGATGGCAAGCGAGCGAACAGCGTACACGTCAACAGGCGGCCCAGCACACCGCCCGAGTGCAACGTCATGGAAGGACTGACGGCGCACCACCAGCCGACTGACAGCAGCGCTTACGAGACTTGGGTAAACAAGAGCGTAGCACATTCATCAATAGCTGGTGCCATGGTGACGACAGGAATGACGGGAACCAGAGCAGAGAGGAGATGTTAGTTGAACCGAAGCAAAGAAGAGTCACACACAAGAAGGAGAAGAAGAAGAAGAAGAAGAAGAAGAATGATGAAGAAGCATGCAACCTGGTCGGCTGCCGGGCTGGCTGGCTGGGGACGGATGGCCGATGAGTAAGCGAAGATGAATTTTTTCCTGCGCTGCGACTGGGCCCCTGCCGTCCCTGGAAACCCTGCACAGTGCTGGCCCAGTCCCAACCAAGCAAGTTGACCAACTACCGCATGGAGACAAGACATATTACATTGCTGCTATGGTGGACGGAGCAGGCAGACTGTTGATGACAGCAACACGCCCCTACTCGGGAACTGCTGATGGCTGCGACTTGCTGCTGCTTGGGTTGTTGGGTCCTGGACGGCAATCCATCATGCGTTGCTTTCAAAGAAAAGAAAGGCTTTTGCTTATTCCTGGCCCGCCATGACGACGACGACGCCGACCGTGATGATGGTGATGGTGACGATGATGAGGATGATGATGAGGATGAGGGCAGCAGGCAAAGCGATGCGCTGGCCCCGGGGGTTACATGGCCCAGGACAGCGGTGGTGGTGGTGGTGGTGTATACCGTCCAGGACTGTAGCATAAGTAATTGTTCGGCTTCGGGTGGGTTAAGTAGTGAAGCAGCAGCGGAGGCGAGCGGAGGCATCCAGCACGAGGCCCAAGCGCCCGGCCGATCCGCACAAACGGACTAGCGCTTGGGGCCCACCAGCCAGTAGAAAGAGCCAGCCTCCGCTCTTTCCTGCTGCCCAATCGCTTTCTTCCTCCTCTTCCACTTCTCGTCCACTACCCATCCATCCACTTTCGAGACCTCACCTTGACTTGACCTGCCCCCAACCACCCCAGTCCACACCAACCCAAAGGCTCAACGTAGAGCGAGTGGTAGGTAGCTGCTCACGCCTTGTCTGTGGCTATCCTATCCCGTCTACCTACAACCTATCCGCCTGCCTGCCTGCCTCTACCTACCAACCTACCTACCTACTTACCTACCTACCCACTCACCTAGCTATCCTCCTCTATCCCGCGCACAGCCAGTCCGTCACCACCCGCCATGACCGACTACGCGCAAACCTATGCTCAACCTCACCCGCACCACACCTCGATGCAAAACTATGCCGCCCAGCAAAATCCCCAGCAGGCCAACACGTCCATCACCTCGCCCACGCAGCAGCAGATGCACTCGTACCAGCAGACTTCGCCCATCCTCCCCTCGCAAGGCTACAACAACCAGCAACAGCCCAATGCCCAGCATCACCAGCAGCAGATGAGCTACGCGCAGCCGGGCTACATGCCCAACATGCAATACGGCATGTCGCCCACCCAGGCTGCTGCCATGGCCACCGCCGCCGCCGCAGGCCCCGCCGCCGGCTACTACGATCCTCAGCAGATGGCTCAAGGCCAGCTCGCACAGGACCCTCGCGCCTCCCCGCGCATGTCGGGTGGCCAGCTCAAGGACAATCGCGTCACTCCGCGCTCGCCCACTGCTGTGTCAAATCCCATGGCCGCCGGCGGGCTCCCGTCCCAAGTCCAGATGACGCCTACCCAGGCGAGCATGCAGCGGAGGATGAGCACCCAGATCCCCAACCCTGACATGCAGCAACCTCAGCCCGTCATGAATCACCAAGGTCCTCGCCCGTCCGTTCCGCCGCAGATGGCCCCCCAGCCGTCTCAACACCATCAACCGTCACCCGAGCTGGTCGCCGGCCCGGCAGCTGAGGAAGCGCCTCTTTATGTCAATGCGAAGCAGTTTCATCGCATTCTCAAGCGCCGACTGGCGCGCCAGAAGCTCGAGGACGCTCTGCGCCTTACCTCAAAGGGCCGCAAGCCATATCTACACGAATCGCGACACAACCACGCTATGAGACGTCCACGTGGTCCTGGTGGCAGGTTCTTGACTGCCGAAGAAGTGGCTGCCATGGAGAATGGTGAAAAGCTTCCCGATATGGATGGCGGTAACAAGGAAAACGACAGTGCCTCCATCAAGAGTGGTGGTGGCCAGCCCAGCTCCGCCAAGCGGAAAGCATCCAGCACCCAACTCAAAGGCGCCTCGACGAAGAAGAACAAGGGACGGCATAGCACCAGCGAAGAGGAAGACGACGACGATGATGCTGATGACGATACCTAGTCGTGGTCGCGCACCCCTGCGACCAACAAGATTATGGTCTTGATGACGATGATGTTGCCGATACAAACTCAAGCCGCATCTCATCGCCTCGATGCCCCTCTTTCTTGTCGCTCTGCGTGTTCCTCAACCTTCGCCTCTTTTTCTTGCCACCACTTTTTATTTTATTTTTCACGAGTTTACGAAAGCGAGTACTTTCCTGGCTGGTTGCTACCTGCCACTCTTCTTCTTCTTCTTTGTGCTGTTGTATCCTCTACTACTACTACCCCGGCAGCGTGCATACAGCATGCGACCAACCAAAAAAAAATCCTCGCCACCAATCGCAACCATGCAACCTACAGACCCAAATTGAAACTATTCTTGTCATTTTAGCGCGGTGGGCTGGGGAACAACATTGAGGAAAGTGCTTCACTGCACACATACACACACATGGTCTTTCTCATCATTCTTCCTTTTCAGGCTATGTTCTGGAGAAACATTATCCAGGCACCGGGGAACTGGGGTGCTTTTTCTTCGTCTTGTTCTTCTGGTTGATTGGGAACTGAGCGCGGGGCACACTACATACATATGGATTATTGGGGGGAATCTGGGGATATTCGGCCACCAAATCCCCTTTCTCTTGTGATACCTTATTCTACTAACTCAAACTTCTTCTTTTTCTACTGGTTCTCTTTGTCTTTGTTTGGGAAATTTCTCGTTGTTGCAATGGAAAACTATACCCCCTCTTCTTCTCCTTTTATCTTCTTCTATCCAGGCCCCTGCTGTTTGTTGAACGATGAATGATTGACTGAAGAGGGCCGGCGTATTGGGTTTGGGTTGGGTTAAGGATTTCAAAGTACGCGAGTACGCAAGACCAGTATGTTAGCATTTGACAATTTCAATTCATCTACTATCTCTCTCTCTTGGAGCGTAAGAATTGCGTGCGTGCGTGCATGTAGGCTTGGTCTAGTAACTGGAATGTCAACTTGCACGCCTGTTGTTGGTTGTGTCCTTGTCTCCTCTTTTTCTCCCTAATGCTGTTCTTGGGTATGTAGACCCGTTGCACTGCTCCCCAAGTTCAATTGAGGCCGTTGCCGCACTTCTCGTACTTTTATGGTACACATCTCTCAAACTCAAACTATTTGCCTCATCAACACGAGCATGATATCGTTGACCTCTATCTCATGCTGGACCGGTCCCGAGAGCTCACCACTCGAGCGTGGCCACTGAAAGCTTGAAAGAAAGGGAATGTTTTGGCCATTAGTTCTATTTCTGAGTGTACCGAATAGATCAGCAAGATCTACTAGATTGCTACAACACATGTACTAGACCCGGGGATATGGAGAATGTATAATGTAGTCCTTTTTGCAGACTGTGTGAAATCATCAGCTCTTCTGCTACCAAGGAGAGAAAAATGATGAATCTCCGATACCGGGGTTTATCACAGTAGCATAAGACACAGTACAAATACATTGGATCAACGACGATGTTTCTCGACTAACTATGTCCGATTCTATGTGTATGGGGACTTTATCCTGCACGATGTAGCTTTCGCCTCGCTTTAGACACAGGCGGGGCACCAATTTTGCTACTGCTAAATTACATGTAGCAAAAAGGTTAAAAGAAAAAGAAAAGAAGAAGCATAAGAAAACTCAGGACCATGATAAACTGATTCCATCCACCATCTCCCTCAAAATCATACGATACCACATCGGATCGATTACGATCAATCTTACTTTTGACTTGCATGAACACATCTTCGTGATGCCTACTCATCGCCCTTCCCCTTATCACTCTCATCTTCTCCCCGACCCCAGCCCCCACTGATACCCCTAATAGCCTCGCTGTACATCCTACCTCCCAACCGCGCAACCGGCGCTGCAACGCCTAGTAGCAGCGCAGCTGGGAGCATTCCAATCACGGTTATGATAACAGGTTGGGGGTTATAGAGAATGAGCTGCTGATGATCAATTGGGCGTTGTTCGTTGTCCTCGGTGGCATTTGTATCATGATTTTCAATGGCATCAAAGAATGTCTCGTTCAGAAGATCGACGGCAGATTTGATCTCTTTATCGTCGATGCGCTCTTCGCTACAGTCGATGTTGCTGTCAAATGAGATATTTTGGCCAGATAATTGCCCATTCCCGTGGTTTTCGACGGGGCGATTCGTCGTATGGCAGAGAGCTTCCAAGCCACCCTCTACCTCTTCTTCATCAGTGGCCTCAGCCTCCAAAGCCTCCTTGTCCGACCCAGAGCGCACAAAAGATCCCTTGCAAGGAATAGGTGAAAGGGGAGCACCTGGGGTTCCTCTATCAACAGAAGAATCTCCAGCACCCAAAACATGATGGGGGTCCTTTTTCGGATGACTCTTGGGCGAGAAGATCATCAGATCCTCATTTACATCCGCATCTTCATTCTCTGAAGCACTGCCCGCCCTTCCATCTGTCGAAGACGTCATAGAGTATGGGCACGGTGGTACAGATGTTGTGGATTTCGGAAACAAAGAAGGGGAACGGGGAGATGATGTCTTTCGAGGTCTACGCGGTTCGAAGAGGGATTCCGGGGGGAAGTGTATGAGACCCTCTTGTGAAGAAGAAGAGGAAATTGGAGAAGAAAAACAAGCCGCATTCGCTCCTGTTGAGGACGTTGGTAAAATGAGAGGAGGTAAAGAATCTGGGGAGATGTTGGTGGTGTGGAGATGAGATTTGGGCAAGGGGGAGAAGATCATCAAGTCTACTTCGTGCCTCTTTTTGTTTCCGTCGGCAGTGTTGGTGGGTTGATGTTCTCTAATTATGCCATTCTCGACATTGGCGTTGATTTCAAAGTCTCCAGCTCGATCAAGGTTGGTGGCATCACCTAAAGACAACTCTGCGATACCGGCCTTCACACCCAGTGCTGCGATCTCTTCTGGCAACAACGCATTCCTATGTCTTCGGCTATTACCCGAATGCCCATTGCTTTCACTCTGTTCCCCGTCTTTTTTGTTCACCAACGTCGGAAGATCGTCAGCACAGGAAAAGAAAGTAGACTGCCTAACGACGGCTTCGACTTCGCCTTTGGAACCCGCAGGTCGATATTGCCGTAGATACGCCATCGTTTTGTCGAATTGGGTGTGTGATTGCGAATTTGCGAGGGCTTGTGAAGGGCTTGGGGCTTCTGCGAAGGAAATGTGTTTGGCGGGCCGTTTGGGGCGGATCGGTAGTGTTGTCGTTGAGGGGGGTTGTGATGAGGGAGAGGGGGGTCGGCTTGCTTTAGACATTTGGTGTTGAGTCTGAAGTAACGTAAAAGAGGAAGATGATAGCGGTGGAGAGGGGGATGGAGTATTTGACCTTCGTGTACGTTCGCCGCTGGGAGAGGTTAAAGTAATGGTTGAGAAAGGCCAGGTCGAGGAGGGGTGTTTTAATTTCGTGTCACGTTTATGACTAGGAGAGGGCAATGTTGAAGAAGATCGGTTGACCTTCTTCACGCCCTTCGTCTCTAGTTTGTTGGTGTAGTCTTCGGTCACGTGTTCGTCGTCGTTTGCTGCGTATTCACTTTCATTTACACTGTCGCTCTCATCGTGGCTTTGGTAGTCCTCATCCTGGCCCTCGATATGACTGTCGCCAATCGCATCGTCCTCAGACCCAGCGATACTTTCATAGTCTCCGTCGGACAAATAAAGCGAGAAAATCATCAGACTAGCAGTCTCATCATGTTTTTCCTCCTCCGTTGCCTCTTCATGGTCATCTTTTTCTTTCGATTCGTCATAATCATATCGTTCCGGTGACTCATAGCACCGGTTTCCAGCGCACTTATAAAACGCCCAATCCTCTGAACGCGTTCTCCTCCTCCCCCTAGGCATATCGTTCTGATTCTTCGCATCGTCAATTTCCTCGACATCGTTTTCGCTGTCGTTTCTGCCGCTCCAAATATGCGGCGCGCGACGGGGCGATGCGGCTCGCCAGCCTTCCATCCTTTCAGATTTCTGAACAGACTTGGTGGCGCTGAGGTGAATGGGCGACAATAATGACCTGGATACCGGCTCTTTATCTTGTCCTTCTTTCTGAGACATTTTAGAGAAATGCTGAGCCGGGGATGACGATGACGACGTAACTGACGACGACGCAGCGCCTACGCTTTCCGCATCTGGGTCCTCGCCTTTGGTCTGCACCGTATGGGGATAGCGAATATCAGAAACCATTGCTGATGCCGAATCCCACAGTACCGGTGTCGATTTGTGTTCCGTAATAGCGAGGGTGCGAGTAAGCGGGGATAGAGAAGGTGTAGGGGATGAAGGCTGCATTGTAGATGCAGCCTCGATTGTCGCTTCATCAGCCATCATCGCGCTGGAGCTGTAATTTTCGTCGTCCTGGAGTTTCGGTCCCGAATTCAGATCTTCATGTATAGGTTCGACATAGGCGCGAGTTGATAAGGGTGTAATGAGAGGAGATGCTGAGCCGTGGCGGAGCGCCTTGCCTGGGTGCGGAACAGGGTCTGGTGAACACATCTGTATCTGGCCAGTCGTAATATGCGTGGCGCGTAGATCGAGGGAACGAGACCTTGTGACTCAATCACTTTGCCCTACACACCCGCACTCGCAATACGCGGTGTATTGATGCTGAGTGAAATCAGCCTCTTGCTGGCTGGATGGCTATATGTTGTTATTGAAGATCCTACTGGGTTGGATACAAACACTAGTTGAGCTACTCGCGTGGCAGTAGTGCACATGAGGGAGTTGAAAGCTCTGCCTGTGCGTGGAGGCAGCTATGAAATCTGATTGTGTGAATGTGCGGATTGTTGACGCGCTCACACTCGCTGTGCGTTGCTGCCGTGGGCACGAGGCAAGCGGAGTGATGGAAGAGGAAAACAAAAAAGAAAACCCCCGAGCAAACAAACGTGTTAGGTAGTGCTAGTGGAAGTGGTCCGTGAATGAGAAGACGTAGTCACGTCGTCTCAAGTGTATTAAGCTGACGAGTGTTGGACTAGAGGGGATTGAGAGAGTAGATATGAGATTGCTTGACCTCGAGGTCTTTTCTCTGTGGAAGCCCTATAGCATAAGCTCATACGATTTGCTTTGACAAGTCATATTTTCACTGTATGCAGTTCTTGATTTCATAAAGAAGTGTTTCCGATTGACATGAGATAAAATATGATCGTATAAAAGTGGAGAGTAGTTGTTACACGGTTTCCAAAGTCGTAGTCTTATCGAAAATGATTAAAGCACCTCTTGGATGGTACTACTGAAAATTGTATGATGACCGGGAATATAACAGGGCATTTCGGTGCATGGACCCTCAATCCGCTTTTGGGGGGAATCCAGGAAGCCCAGATCCCTCATTGAATAATGTCATTTCAGTATGTCTGTCGAATCATGGTTCTCACAACACAGGAGTATGATCGGTCATTCGGGAGTACTCTCTATTTGAGCATGCGTATAGAGCTTCGAGGTGTCGCGAACCAAGCATTGGATTATATAAAGTATTTAAGCGACCGACAATGCCCATTGATCCAAAAACCTACTGACACAACTTCGGTAAAGAATGAGTTGCTGGTGTTCTATTGGCTGCTACGGCAGGAGCCTATGATTAGTTGTACCTTCCCTTGATTGAAGACTATGTTTAGACTTGTCATCACGTTACATTTCCGTAGAGATTGGA
Source organism: Periconia digitata (assembly GCA_948474695.1). Taxonomy (NCBI): domain Eukaryota; kingdom Fungi; phylum Ascomycota; class Dothideomycetes; order Pleosporales; family Periconiaceae; genus Periconia; species Periconia digitata. The sequence continues at coordinate 587,325 of CAOQHR010000003.1, forward strand.
ATAAAGTCTGGGATAAAAGAGGAGAAGAAGCCAACCATATCACCTATCTACCTCATCATGCAAAGAATAGCCTGCCTAGTAAACCTCCAAAACATACCGTCCCTCATCCTTCAACGTCTCAATGGCCCTTCTCGAATCCACCTTCTTCGCGTCAGCACCGTTGACGACTCTATGCTCTGTCTCAATCGCCTCCTGAAGGACTTCCGTGACGTCGGGAACAGGCCAGGTGGGACCGCAGAGGTAGAAACTGCCTTCCTCCTTGAGATAGGCGGAGCGGATGTCGGTAAGGGTCTGCCGCATGCGGTCCTGAATGTAAATTTTTTGCGGCTGGTCACGAGAAAAGGCACGACCGAGGAGGGTGATGATGCCAGCATCCTGGTAGGCTTCCCACTCTTCACCATAGAGGTACTCTTCGCGCTGGTGGCGGGATCCCATGTACAGCAGTACGGCGCCGATCTCATGTCCCTGCTGCTTCTGATAAGCGCGCTCTTGGACAAAAGCGCGGAAGGGCGCGAGACCGGTTCCGAGACCTGCCATAATGATTGGCGCTGTAGTTTTGGGTGGCAGTTTCATAACAGAGGGCTTGACAGATACAGTGACGGGCGTACCGGGAGCGAGCGAGTTGAGGTAGCGCGTAGCCTGGCCGAAGCGGTCGCGTTTTCGCGGGTCGACCCAGTTGACAGTGACAATGAGAAGGGACACGGAGGTCGGAGTGACATGCTGCGACGAGGCAATAGAGTACTCTCGGCGCTTCATAGGTGAGACGATGCGCACGATGTCGTGGAAGGAGGGGTGAGCCGAGGGGAATTCAAGGAGGATGTCGGCATATGTGACAGTGTCAACTTCGCCACGACGCTTAAATTCAGTGGCTCCTTCGGGTCCAGCCAGCGTGAGCAGCTCCTTCTTTTCTTTCTCGTCCGAAGCAAACTCAGCGAGGGCTTCATAGAAGCGTTTGGGTGGGCGACCAAAGATATCCACATTTTGGAGCAATGACTGGTAAACGGTGCGATTCGCCAGCACATGGGGGTCTTCGCGAGAAGGTACCTCAACTACCTCATCCGGGTTGAGACCGTACCATTTGATGAACTCTTCGACTTCGGCCTTGTCGTTCTCGGCGTGGATACCCAGTGCCTCGCCGATGGCATATGTCACGCCAGAATCACCGAGATCGAATTCGATGTGGAAGATGTTGCGGTCATAATTCTGAGGCGTCAGACGGCGGCGTTCTTTGACATGGACAACGGCGGTCTTGATGCCGAGTTCGGGGCGCAGCGCAATTTCAGTGCCGTAGGCCTCCTTGAAAGCAAGACCTTTAGCAGCAACAGTCCAATTTTTCAGGTAGGTTGGTGGCTCAATCTCAGTACGGTCAAAGGCAGCAAAGCTGTTGATGTTGATATCAGACGGAAGTCGGATGGGCTCGACATCCTCCCCAACGGTAGCCCACTCAACGGGGCACTCAATCTCGCGCAGAGTGGCATCAAGCTCACCAGCGAGTTTCTCAAACACATCAGGTGTGCCGTTGATGGCGGAGAGTTTGGACAGTCCGGACGTCAGCAGGTCCTCGCGTGCGATCTTGAGGAAAGCGAGCTGTGTTAGATATGACTCGAGCGTGGGGTCCTGGGCCACTGTCTCGGAGAGGATTGGGTCCAACACAAAAAGTTCTACATCCTTGTCTACGATGACTTTGCGCAAAGCAGGCGAGAGTTTTGCTTCAATATCCTCGTTCTTGACACCAGGCAGTTTCACGATGATGGAGCTATCAGGCTTGACACTGTTGAGGATGTCGAATTCCCTGAGCAAAGACTCGCTTCCGATAAATGTGACATCAGCTTGCTCGACCGAGTAGGGGGCTTCGATTGTGTAATCGGCGTTTCGTATGTCAGTGCGAACGACACCGCCTTGTACGAGGTTGTCATGGCCGGAACGTACAAAGACGTTTTTGGCAGAGTCGGAGGAGAAGAGCTTGCCAAGCGCGCCCGGGGCAGTGGCAGCCGGTGACTCATCCAAGTCCCAGAACGTGTACTGCTTGACATCGGCTGTGTTCAAGATGTTGACATAGGAGCGCACCTCCTCCGATTGGGTCTTTTCGCCGTAGGCTTGCTGGAACACATCTAGGATATTGCTGGGGGTCCAGACCTGCTCTCGCGAGTATTTGATATCGGTGACATCGATTTGTCTATCAAAGGCAAATTGAACAGCAGCGAGAACATCCGAGTAGAGGCGGGAGTACTCGGCCGGATCGAAGACGGCAGCTTCATCGTCGACTTGACCAAGGACTGCAACACTGCGCGTGCTCTTGGGGAGGGCTTCGAGGAAAGCCTCTTCCACAAAGGGACGGTAGACGCGAACATTGATCACACCGAGCTTGTCACCGTCCTTTGAAAGCGCCGTTGCGACCTGAGCAGTCAAAGAAGCCTCCACGGTACCGAAGACGACCAAAACGCTTTCAGGCTCCTCGTGACCGTAGTAATCAAATAACTTGTAGTCCTCGCCAAAATCGTCATTGAAAGCCTGGAGTAGACGTACGACACGACCAGCAGGATCCGAATGCTTCTTGTCCACTTCGGAAACTGCCTCGAGCACCGCTTTGTAGCTGTTGTACAGTCGAGCCTGGTCGAGTGTGTCCACTAATCGGGCGGTCTCGCGACCGACGCTGATGCCATCGTACGTGTGGATGGTGGGGAGCACACTGGAGAGCAGCGTGGCAAACAGGGCCATGTGCTGAGTCTCGAATACAGAGGGGCTGCAGACCAAACCGAGGCCCAGATCTTCGGCGAGGGTAAGTGCAGATACATAGTCGGTGACAAGGCCGGTAGAGTTGTAGTCGACGGCAGCAACGTGAACGGTAAGGGGGTTCGCGACGTTGTAGAGTAGTGATAGCTGGTCGAGGGCGGGGCGAAGAGAGCGAAGGGTAGCAGCAGAAGCCACAATGGATTGGGGAATGTGTCTCTTCTTCAGGTCAAAGTCCTTGGAGAAAATGTAGCCTAGAGCGATGGAGCCGGCGCCGGTTCGGGTCTCAAGCGATGTGATGCCCGTCGGGTAGCCAAAAGCATTCTTGTTACGGGTTTCATGCCAATGCTTGAGGGCTACATCGAGATCAAAGGATTCGGCCGAGTACGCAAAGACCTTGTCGGAGAGGGTGTAGGCGACCTGTTGGACCAGCGTCTGAGCCGTCAGATATGTGGGACCGCTGATGGAGTCGAGGGAGATGTCCTGGCCAAAGGGCAAGCTGGATGACTTATGGGAATGCATGATGCTCGGAGAGACGAATCCCTACACGCAGCGGCGAATGAGGGTGGTGGTGGGATGAAAAGCGCAGCGGATGGACCTTTCTTTCTATGTGCCGCATAGAAGCACTTCATTCTGGGGCAGCGATATCGGGGAAAAGATATTCCCGGCCGAGGTCGTTCCCCAAGGCGAATTGAAGTGGTAGATACGGCAAAGCAGGCGGCATGATTGGGCGGTTGTTGGGGTAATCAGTTAATGCATCCTTTTTTGTTGACATCTTTGGCTGTCCCCAGACAAAAAAAGTCGTTAGCGCCGATCACGCAATTCGCGGGTCCAGCCCTCGGCACGTGCTTTATCGATAACGACATCTGGACATTGGGACATCCAAGCATTTGAGATTTGAATGTTCAGACGAATCTTCAATGTTTGATTGATCGAGCATCATCTGCTGGGTGCTTACGTGTTTCTATTATTTTCTGTATTTTTATCGGCTATATGCTGCCTCGTATCAACTCTACAAGCTTCCAGATCTTGGGTATCGAGGATGCTGTATTGACATTCAAAACAGGTGGCTGCCAGTGACGATCACGTGATCTCGAGGCAAGCCCGAGGCTCAGACGAAAACCCTGAACACATCCATATCTAGGTATATATCTCCGAATAATCCATAGACATAACGTACAAAACAAGCGTATCTGAATCTACAAAGTTTCGCATTGTGCCACCCTCCTGCTACCTCTTTGACTCCTGTTTATCGGCTAATACTACAGTACAAGAACATGGGCCGAAGCAACGAAACAGTAATCAATCCACCATACATACATGAGGTATTACCAATGTGTTTTAAGCAGAACCCTAGAACAGAGTCATCGAATACCAATGACTGCATGCACACAAAACAATCAAACTCCGAACAGCGCCTGTGCTGGAAACAAGAACCTAAAGAGCGAGGAGCACACAGGCCCCCCCCCCCCCCCCCCCCCCCAGATATCCAGGTCATGGAAATGTCGAATCATCCGGCATCACAAAGCCCTTGGCATCAAAATCTTTCCGTATGAATGCTGTCAATGCGTCGATCTTCTTGCGTTGAATGTGCAAGGCACCGAGCTTTACGTCTTTATCGCGCGTGCTCATGGTGCTGAGAATAGATGGTGTTCTCTTCTTTCCTCGATCCGATCCCCCCGGCGTACCAACAGAGACCACTGCCGCAGGAGAATTAGAGTCCCCATGCGAGGAGGAAAATGGTTCCTCCTCGGGAGGGTATCTAGAATCGCCTTCATACTCTGGGGTGATGCTGAACACCGTCTTCCGGGAAGGGGGTACGGTGCCCACCAGGATAAGAAGGAGCGAAGGCTGAATAGCCCGTACAATGATGTTGTTGTGTTGGGTCTCGATGGTGAGGATTTCCAGCTTGGCCTGGGGATCTGGCTCGTTGTCCGGAACGTACGTTGGAGACTGGGGATTTGTAGAAGATGAAGATTGCGACGAGTGCTCTCTCCAAGCCATGGAGATTAGGGCTGCCTGGTCTCGCAGTTCTTTGATGTCGACAGGGGTGGAATAGGCCATCAGAGTGCCGTTCGGCGACATCACACTGCGCACGTGAGCATGAGGGCGAGGGCGCACAGCAGGGATACAGTAAGAAAGGAGCCCTACAAGATGCGTGGATACAGGCGGGGATCCGCATTTTTGGCGAGTAGCTCGCTGAGCCTGAGGGCGTTGAGCATATCGAAGTGATGGACTATTTGGGTTAGATGGATATGCTGGTCAAAGGTGGGCCTGGTGTTCGCATTTGGCAAATACCAGGGCGACAGATTTTGACGATGCGAGTGCAGTCGGGTTGCACCAACTCTTTTGATGTTTGATCCAAGTTCAGAAACATTTGCTGGATACAGAATTAGAAGTAAAGAGACGCCTCTAACATACAAGTAAGTGAATTACGTGTAGACTCGATGACCAACACCGTCGCCCGTTGTGGTGCAGCTTATAAGTGCGCGGCAGCCTCTTGGAGCGTGTTGGCGTGGTGTAGGCGCACCCAAAGGAGGATACGGCAACTCAGAGGGCGTACAAAGAAAAGTAAGAGAAGAAGTGAAGGACAGTATGAGATATTATGGGGGAATCTAGCATGATGCTGCGGTGGATAAGTACGTAGTGTTGCTGCAGGCAGGCTGGGACCGCGGAGTCGAGAATGAACGACTTTCGCTAATCAACGGCCAGGGGTAGCTTGGTCACGTGCCTATGGGTGCATGTAGACCCCGCATGGCTGACATAGTTGTGATTGGCTGTGAGTCGTCAGAGCCATCAGGTTTTGATGGTGAAGGGGCCATTGGAAAGCATGGCCCGAACCGTTGAAGCATCTCAAATCACCACACAACTTACTTACCTAGGTATTCTGTGTGCTTCTTCGCCCTGTACACGTACCTGGGTACATATGTACCTATGTCTGTCAAGCTCGCTGACGTCTCCAGCCGAGTAAAAGCCGAAACGTGGGGTCAACATGACTTAACGGTCCACCGATGTCATGTCGTCACCCTTAAAAAACAGCGGCGGCGGCGGCGGCACTTTAGCGGTGTCAAGCTGCTTCCTTACTTCTACCACTACATCACCACATATACAACCTCAATCATCTTGATAGTGGATGTTCTTTCCCAAAAAAACTCCCATTGGTGCACTTAGATTTGCAGTTCACCTGTCCAGACCAGCTTTTGGCCCAAACAGTCTGCCCCTCCGACGACTTGCAACCGCAGCCATGTCGACCGAGCCCAGCAAGTACAAGCTCAACCACTCCATGTAAGCCTCTCCTCACTGGATTTGCCATGGTTCGGAACTAACGCCTCAAGGCTGAGGGTCAAAGACCCCAAGCGATCGGTCCAGTTCTACGAGTTCTTGGGCATGAAGGTGATCCAGAAGCTCCCCAACCCTGACGCCAATTTCGATCTCTACTTCCTTGCCTATGACAGCTCCAAAGCTGTCTCTCACGGAAACCATTTCACCGATCGCGAAGGCATCATCGAGCTCACGCACAACTATGGCACCGAAGATGACCCCAACTACAAAATCGCCAATGGCAATCAGGAGCCCCACCGCGGCTTTGGCCACGTGTGCATCTCCGTAGACAACCTCCAGGCAGCATGCCAGAGGATAGAGGATGCGGGATACAAGTTTCAGAAAAAATTGACCGACGGCAGGATGCGTCATGTTGCCTTTGTCCTGGACCCGGATGGTTACTGGGTCGAGGTTATTGGGCAGAAACCGCTCGAGAAGACGGAAAACGTAAAAGAGACGGACCCCACTACTTACCGAATGAACCACACCATGATACGCGTAAAGGACGCCGAGGTGTCGCTCAAGTTTTACCAAGAGACTATGGGCATGCAGCTTATGCGCAAGCACGAGATGGAATCGGCAGGTTTCAACTTGTATTTTCTGGGCTACGGCGGACCGGTTGCCGAGAACACCCCCGAGGGGGTCAGCCCAACGGCGGACCACGAGGGTCTTCTGGAGCTCACGTGGAACTATGGAACTGAGAAAGACGCCAACTTCAAATATCACGATGGGAACGCGGAGCCACAAGGCTTCGGCCACATTTGCATCTCCGTTGATGATCTGGATGCGGCTTGTGCCCGGTTCGAGGAAAAGAAGGTCAACTGGAAGAAGCGGCTCACAGATGGCAGGATGAAGGAAATTGCGTTTGTGCTTGGTATGTTGATGCTGCAATTGAAGAATACGCGTACGCACTGATGCTGACCCACGTACAGATCCCGACGGATATTGGATCGAGGTGGTGCAAAACGAGAAGTTCAAGAAGCGAGCCAACTGGTGATGTGTGCCACGCACATTGGCAGCACGCGTGCCTCTAGCCTCTGCTGCGCGAGATGCATGCTGTCCTCTGATTCCTTGTATGTACATTTGACAGCTCAGACAGCATGACGAGGGTGAATACATGAATTACCGGACGAGCAGCTTGTGTACACCTGCCGTGTCTTGTCGATTTCAAATCCACCTAACCTTTGAACGCAACCAGCAGGCCCTGACACCGCCCATGAGGTGGATTTGACGGGCAATGGCGTAATATCAACCTGTGAACGTGTGGGGGTGCAGGTACCCGCGGGGGAAAGGCGGGGGCGGGGTAGCTTCCTATAGCACGTTGATTGCATTTCCTAACCAACAGCAGTAAGCTCCCTAGAGACAAAGCGAGTCTGCATGCACTGCGCAACAGATTGACAGCGTGCTGTAACTAACCCTTCATCTCTATGCCCGATAGCGGGACCCTCGGCCTGTCTCTTCGCATGGCATATACATAGTGCTGTCCGTTCCTCTGCCCTTCTCCTCTTCCTTCTAGTCCTTGATTCACCATTGCTGCCCTCCCCATTCTCTGACTATCTCTGAACTCACACTCCCCGCAACCTGGCCACTCTCCACCATGACGATACCCACCCTCAAACCGCGAATCCTCATCCCAGAAAAGGTCTCGCCGGACGGCCTTGCTCTGCTCAAAGATCGCTTCCATGTCGACGAGAAGAAGGGTTTATCTGCCGAAGAGCTCAAGACAATCATTGGCGACTACGAAGCCTTGATCGTTCGTTCTGAAACCAAAGTCACCGCGGACCTGCTCCAGGCTGCGAAGAAACTCAAGGTCGTTGCGCGGGCCGGCGTGGGTGTCGACAATGTAGACGTCAAAGTCGCGACCAGTTTGGGCATTATTGTTGTGAACAGCCCTATCGGCAACATCAATGCCGCAGCTGAGCACACTGTGGCACGTAAGTACATTCAGCCCTATATTCTGGGGACTCCTGTGCTCCAAGCCCCTAGTGACTGATGTACGAATATACAGTCCTCATGTCTGTTGCGCGAAATATTGGCGAGGCCAACTCGAGTATTAAAGCCGGGAAATGGGAACGTAGCCGTCTCGTAGGTGTCGAGGCAAAGGGCAAAACGCTAGCTATCGTGGGCTTGGGAAAAGGTAAAGGACCGTATTCTTCAAACGGTGGCGACTCTTGCTGAATCATATCAGTCGGGCTTACTGTAGCTCGCATTGCAAATGGCTTCGGTATGCGTCTTTTAGCATACGACCCTTACGCTTCCGAGTCTCTCGCAGCTGCTGCATCTGTCGCACTTCTTCCCACTCTAGCCGAACTTCTTCAAGAAGCAGACTTCCTTACCTTGCACACGCCTCTTATTGCTTCTACCAAGGGCATGATTGGTAAAGCCGAACTTGCGACAATGAAACCCACCGCTCGCATCTTGAACGTGGCAAGAGGCGGCATGATTGACGAGGATGCCCTCCTCGCGGCCCTGGATGACGGAACCATCGCAGGCGCTGGAATCGATGTGTGGACATCCGAGCCACCGGAAGCAGAATCCAGCGCAACACGCCTGATCGCGCACCCCAAAGTCGTAGCCACTCCTCATCTCGGCGCCTCAACCAAAGAAGCTCAAGAAAACGTCTCGATAGATGTATGCGAACAGGTTGTTTCCATCCTCAGCGGCGAGCTCCCCCGCTCCGCCGTCAACGCGCCCATCATCCTTCCCGAGGAGTATCGCACCTTGCAACCTTTCGTGTCACTTGTTGAGAAGATGGGCTCCCTCTACACGCAACACTATTCGAATCGGGTCAATGCACAGTCGTTTCGTACCACCTTCGACATCACATACGAAGGGGCGCTGACTAACTTGCACACCACCAAACCTCTCTTCGCCGGCCTTGTCAAGGGTCTTCTGTCCCCCATCACGTCCTCGGACGGGCTCAACATCAATCTAGTCAACGCTGAGCTTGTCGCCAAGCATCGCGGCATTCTCATCAACGAGCACCGCAGTCGTGAAAATGTAGAAGACAAACCCTACTCGTCCTTCATCACGTTGCGCGCACGCGCCTCACGATCCACCTCGCACGCTCGCTCGGATAAGAACATCTCTCGCTCGACTTCCCCATCTGCAGCGCGTACCCTCCTTTCGCCAACCACATCTTTAACTGGTGTCGATGGAAGCACCCCGATCGGGAAGAACGATGCAGAAGATCAGGTCATCCAGGGTTTCGTATCCGGGACACAGCCCTTCATCTCGCGCCTCGACCGCTTTAAAGGAGAATTTGTGCCAAAAGGTACGCTGCTAATCTGTCGGAACTTTGACAGCTGCGGGAAGATTGGCTTTGTGGGGTCTCTGTTGGGTAAAGCGGGGGTTAATATCAAGTTCATGAACGTGGCGCCACTGCATGATGATGTCGAGGAAGCGGAAGCTACGAACGAGGGTGGAAACAAAGCAGATGCGGGGAATGAGGCATTGATGATATTGGGCGTAGATCGACCGGTTGGAGATGACGTTGTCCAAGGGCTGATTGGACCTGAGGGCGTTGTCGAGGCTAGTGTTGTTACGCTCTGAGTTCCTGCGGTTGGAACGGTGCTTTCTTTTACTCTCTCTCTCAGGGTGAGATACTTCCAAGGTCAACCGTAATCTTTGTATGGAGGTAGAATGTACGACTTCAACGTCGTCGTGATCGAATCAATCAAATTGAGTATAGAATCTGCTGCTGCCGCGCAAGTCGTGCTGCTTGATGTGGTAGGGAAACCCCGGTTAGTTTGTTCATTGCCACATGCTTATAGAGTGTACATTCGAATACAAGATTGGTAAGCGTTCCCAGACAGAAGAGCATCGGTGAGGTTCCTGGTCACCATGAATGTTTCTTGGGTAGATGAGAGCATAGGGGTTGGAGGGAGGTGGTTGTGTGACATTAGGATGAGACGGACGGAATTAAATCATGTTGACCAATCATATCACCCAAACGTGGATGATAATGAAATGCGAGGGAGTCTGGGTGCATCATTGGTCAAGTTCAGAAGTTGCTGTGTCTGATTGGCCAATGGCTGGACATGATCAGATATAGGAAGCCAAGAGCCCCAAAACACCAAGTACGCAGCACGCAAAGACTAGATTCAGCGTCATCGTAAGTTCATTAACCAACGATCTGCCTCAGTAGGCCTGCATGAATATGTGAGTCCAGTGGGGTGATGGGCGCTCCGCCGAACAGTCGGGCTGCTAAGGCGCCCCGGCCCCAGCCGAAAGCCGCCGCCCCAGAGAACACGGCAACATCACACCACCATCTCGCGAGTGCCTGAACAATCAATGTCAGCCCACCACGCAAACTCCTGTCCGTGTAGCTAATCGAGTTTAGACTGCCATGGCTCATATCAATGCACGGCCTCCAGCTTGCAGTCGTCGATGATGACCAAGGTTTGGGATGGCCCATCAGGTGAGATTCATGGTGGTGTGATGATGGAGAAAACATGTCCATCAGTTTTTCCTGTCGTAGAATGGCGGGAGAAGTGTATATATCTCCAAGGCCCAAGGAAGCTGTCACTATCTTCGTCATCACCCTCCACTCAATCATATCAACCGATCAATTCATCACTCAGTCGTCAACGACTCTCCACTCTACATTTGACTCCCCTCCATCATATTACTCTCTTCGGACGGCTAGACAAAAGTGATACACCACTCGCGTCTTCATCTCCTCTCAAACACGACAACACAATAGAGCTTTACTGCAACACATCTCTGGTGTATCGCACATCAGAATAACAAACACCCCGCCGACCGCAATAATGCCTTCCCCAACACCCAAACCTTCTTTCTTGCGCTCTGCTGCTCTCTACCTGACCGAGCCGCACCCGTACGGCCGCAGACCAGTCACCATGGCGTCTGCTACAATTCCCTGGGCGAACTACCCAAAGAGGATAGCCAGGACTGGTGTTCTGTATGTTTCCCCTCCCCTTTTTCTTCTGTCGATTGAACTAAACACTGACATAATTTTTAATACAGAGTCTTGCCCACGTTGGCGTTTGTGCTTGGTTGGCCACTTGCCGGGGCGTGGTTTTACAATGGGAAGATGTAGAGAGAAGAGAACCAGTTTGATCGGCGATGCATTGGGTAACGGCGTTCTTTCCCTAGTTACATCATGGCTGGAGGTTCGGATAAATCACTTATTTTTTGTTACTCAATAACATCTTTGATTTCGAGACTGATGCCGTAACATATCAGTCACCTTGTCCCAGTCTCTTCTTCTCTCTCCTTTGTCAGAGAGGCACTTACCCCGTTTTCAGAATGTAACAAGATAACAAATTAAACAGATGTTGACATTGAAAATAAACAAACTTGTTCAAGAGTTGCAGGGGAGAAAAATTAATCACAAGTCCAGTGCGATTCTCCCGATCCCGCGACTGACACAACTCAACATCCCCCCATCTTCCTTCTCCGCCACATCTAATCCTGTTCCCTTATGCTCCACACGCCCCCCACAAACCTCCACTCTACACGTTCCGCAGTTTCCAACTTCGCAACTACTCGCGACATCCAGGCCCACCTTTCTCAGCGCATCTAGCAAGGTCTCCGTGGCGCCCACCTCGACCGTCTTCCCACTCTGTTTCAAGTCCACGGTAAAAGGGTCCCCAGACGTCGACACCACAAACGCTTCTAGATGCACCGAGGTATCGGGAACACCGTACATCTTCGCTGTGGACACGACGGCGTCCATGAGGCGCTCTGGTCCGCAAGTATAGATGTGTGTGTTTGTGTCTGCGCGTGCGACGATGGAAGACAGATCCATGCGCTTTCCCTGGGATTTGCGGTAGATTCTCACTTTATTTGTTCCGATTCCCACCATGCCTTCGATCTCCTTCAAGAAAGGAACCGCGTCAGCGACGGCGAAGTGCAATTCCCACGCTTGCGAAGTAGTCTCCAGGTGCTTTATCGCAGCGACAAAAGCCGTTATACCAATACCGCCCGCGATGAGAATGTGCTTATCGGCGTTAAGAGCGAGCGGGAATGTGCACGCAATGCGGCTCACAGTCAGCACGTCGCCGACGTTTGCATCGTGGTGCAGGAAATACGATCCTCCTCGACTTTCCGGGTCGAGCGCGACGCCGAGCGTGAAACAAGCGTTTGTGCCCTTAACGATAGAGTATGCGCGGACGAGCTTGCCTCCGAGCTTGACGCGGATGTGACTTCCCGGCTCGATGGTGTAGGTGTTATCCTCAGGTATGGTTTCTACGGTTTCAAGGGTGATGGACATGACGGTGGAAGACTCGCGATGTTTTGAGACAATCTGGTAGGAGGACCATGTATCCATCTTCTCAGGCTCTCCTCCAAATTGCCGCTCCAACTCGTCCTCGGCTTCCCCTTTGGCGATGCGCTTGGAAAACTTGTCGACGATGGCCTCGCCGAGGCCGGGCAACTTGACAATCTCTCTATTCATTTCCAGGTTGGCCCTCTCGATGAAGAGATAGTACATGACCCTCGCTACCGTCCACTCCGGAGAAGGGCGCTCAAGCAACTTCACCATATCTCCCGGCCTCACCGTTCCCGGAACTAGCACACGGTAGAGCCAGCCGCATCTTAGCAACGTCTGCACCCTCACAGCCATGTTCTTTACCTCGAAGCGGTGGTTGAGCTTGTAGCACGGCAGTCGAGGCTCAGTCAGCTCCAATACCACTTCATCGCCCAACGCGATCTTATCTCCAATACACATGGTCCGCTCTGAAACCTCACTGCTGAATAAATTCTCTCCGAACGCTCCACCCCTGAATAGATGGGCCGACTCTGGAATCTCGCTAGCCCAGGCATCATAGTGAGCGGCGCAGTAATGGTGCACTGCTTTGTCCGGATGCCGGTGCTCTTCGTAGGCGTGCTCGTCTCCGACCAGGCCTTGCTTCGATATCTCTATTGGTGCCGTATGCGCTGTCTTAAAAATGCCGGTCTCCATGCCGGGTTTCCATGCCGATTTTACCTTTCCAGTGCGGAGGTGCAGTAAAGGAAAGGGTGCGAACGGTGGAGGGTTGCGTAGCTCAAAGGGGTCCGGTGGAGTTGGAGGTATCCACGTTGGAGTAGTCATCGCGCGCCCAGGGAGTCGTTGTGATGATACGAGGAAGTGATGAGCCCAGAAGTGTAAGCGAAGTAGCGGTTCGAGTTCAGTTCAATTATCCCGCGATGAAGATAACAAATGGTCGTCTTATCAATCCTTGGCTCGTCTCTTGCTGACTTTGACCAAAGCTTGACAACACAGCCAGGAATCTCGTTTAGAACGTCACCACTAAGGATGAGGTAGTTCAGTTGAGCTGCGTATTGCTTCCCACGGACAGGATATACAGGTTATTCCTCCAGGCGGGTTATAGGTTCGATCTAGTCCAGCAACCCCGACGATATCGAAGCAAAAGAGCGAATCGCGCGTCACACAAAGTACTGCAACAAATTCGAAATATTTTTCAGGCAAACCCCCATGGAAAGAATTCAGAACACAAGGGAAGATTTAGATATATCGCTCATAACGGGGTTGGACTTCATATATCAAAGACACCGTAAGACGAGTGTACAGTCAGCGCGGGGCATTAAGTACTTACTAGACGGAGAAGAGGCCGACTCCGCGGGCGAATCATGTCTCAGCAGCATGCAACAAGACTACATACATAAGTATGTATAGTAGCTAGTAGTAACCCCAGCTGAAAGATGCAAATTGCTGGGGATGGATGAGCAGCCATCACACAACCTCTGGTGGGTGATTGTAGTAAATCTCCTGGCGCAACGTTTGTTGTACGGCGTTGTGTCCGATCTTATTAATCACCATAGCCTCGAATCAACTTCAAGTAGGCCACCTTGGGTTATTTAAGAAGGTGGAGAGACAAAACAGTGAAATATTATTGTTATTTTGTCAAGGAGTTTGTTGCGGTTCGTATGCCTGCATATCACGCCTGTCCACACGCGTCCTACACGAGGCTATATACATGTACGTCCCCATCTCATCTCAGGCCCCTACAAATCTCTTTCTCTCTACCCACTCTTGCCACCTCCAGCCTTCGGCGGGCTGCCACCTCCACTCGCGCTCGTTCTTGGGCTTCCCTGCGCTCCACCTTCTTGATCACCTCTAGACTGACTGACATCCGCATTCCCGGGGCTGACATCTAGCGAGTTGCCGCCGCCCTCTTGCTCAGCCTGGCGCTCCGCTCCTTCCGGGCTCGTTGTCTGGGGATCGAATGCTGCGGAAGATGATGCAGTCGCTTGGTCGCTGCCGGACTTGGAGTACTCATTAGACTGCGGGTCTAGCGAATCCTTGTCTTGCGTGTGTTTGGCAGCAAGGCGGTATGCGGGTGTCGTGTGGACAAAGCGCGTCGGGAGCGGGGCGGCGAAGCGCGAGGCAGTGCGTGGGAGGAGAGCCTGGCGAAACATGATGGCTTGGTTGGTGTTGTAGATTGAAGAGGGATGTGGTGTGGACGATTGAGAAAGGCGCGGTTATTGGAGAGTTGCGAATGAAACACTTAACTACTAGTGACGTCATTTTGCTGTAATTTTTACACGTGATGCTTTAGTCAACGGGACGACCCGCCTTTTTGAATCACCAATTTTTTAGAACATATTTTACTACAGTGCTCACTCAGCACATAAAAATCGATAGTAAGCGTTACAAAAGTATAACATTGAGAGTCTTGAAGAGACATAATCATATAATAGCGACTTCCAAAACCGACCGAATTATCGTATGGTGTCCCGACGTACTTTGCGCATATCAGAGGTGATTCATCTCAAGTTCTCAAGTGCTGTTACTATCCTATACAGTTTCGTTTATCTGCCTCTTTTAGAACCTTCGTCCAGCTGATACGATATATCAATATACTCTCGAGAACAAATACAAACCCAAGAGAGATTGCAATGCCCTGTACAAGAATTAGTTCACATCGGTTAAGGTCGAGGGAGTTACTTACGGTCCAAAGACCAAATATACCCCATCCAGCGCTGAACCCGGTTCCAATGCTGATTGGTAATCCTACAATATAATATGCAAACAACCCCACAATCCCACCGATCTTTTGTCTGCCTGTAGCCCTTAAAATTCCATTACAGTGGCATGCCCATGCATCAAGCACCTGATATACCGCACATAGAGGTAAAATATTCGATACAAGATTGACGACGTCTTGATCGTGCGTGAACACACGTGGAATATATCCTTTCAAAACAACCATGAAAAGGAAATTGAAGAGGCCAACAAAAGCTGCATAGGCTGTGGTTACTTTGGCTGTAAACATGGCATTGCTTAGCTTCCTTGCCCCAACCAAGATCCCAATTCGTGTGGAGGCTGCAACGCTCATCGAAAACGGCACCTGAAACATAATTGTTGTAATGCTTGCAAGAACACTCTGAGCAGCGAGCGATGTAGAACCGAGTCTACTTGCGGAAAGTGTTAAAACTTCGTACGCGAGGAATTCTGCGAGAAGCATGATGAGCCCAGGCACAGCGAGCTTTATCATTGGCATCCAGTTTGAAAATGCGCTGCGGTCGAATCCTCCCCAACACTGATATCCGTCTGAAAATCGGATATATAGTATGAGTAAAATGGCCATCAGGTTATGGGTAACAACGACGGCAACCGGAGCGCCTACGAACCCCCATAACCTCCAGACAAATAAGTAGTGCATGAGAGCGTTCAACGGAGCGCATACGAGTAGGATATACATTGTGGCGTTGAATAGACTTTGGGCTTGCAGGTAGCGTTTGCCGGCTTCGAAAGTAGCATAGGCGGGCGTCCCTATGACAAGAATCCTAAGGTAATGACCCGCCAAACGCGCGGTTTCTTCTTCTTCTGCGGGAACAATGGCCAAGAGGATGCGGGTAGCCAGGAACCATAGCGCGGCAATTGGTAGAGTAACGATCGAAAGAAAGCATAGCATGCGCTGAAAGTGAAGGCCAACTAAATGAAAGCGTCCAGCGCCGTACGCTTGCGAGCAAAGTGTATCGAGTGAAGAGGCTAAGCCAGTGTACACGACGTATCCAGTGATCGACGCTGACACTAATGAAAATTCAGTCAGTGATACAGTAGTAGGTGGCCAAAGAGAAGCAACCTACTGCTTGCTAGACTGGCAGCCCCCATCTCTATCTTTCCAATGCGTCCTACGGTCGCAATACTAGCTATCGGAAGTGAGTACTGTAAAACGAATGTTATGATAAGAGGACCCGAGGACTTCAATAGTACTTTGAACTCTTCTCGCCAAGTAGGGCTCCGATGCATATGGTCTGCAACACCATAAGTGAAGGGTGTGTCTCCATCCAGCAAAGAAGTAGTCTCATTTGGTAGTATATCATGACCTTCATTGCGTTCGGCAGTTTTGGACCCCTTAGATGTAACGATCATATCTCGAGCATTGTTGTCCGAAGTCTGGATAGGAGAAGCCTGCCCACAGTTAAAGAGGCATGAGCTCACTGTCTGATTGGCATTGATGTCCGATTGCTTCTGCTGGGAATCCGAAGTTGCTGAATGATATTTCATGTTGGAGTGGCACGACAGGATTAGGGATCGAGTTGGTAGCACGCTGGCGTCTGCTTATCTTATATAGATGAACAATGATTGTTCGATTAGATGTTACTCAGGTTCTGCATTTAGGCCAATGTCTATGCCAAAACAAATCAAGCTAAATTGTTCGTTGGGTATTGATTGGAGTTCCCTCCACCTGACGCAGATGGTGCGCATCCATAACTCTGGAACTCTAACTAGGTTCGGCTGACTGATGGACATCAGTTCATGCGTGGTGCAAAATCTAAGCCCATGCAACATTATGCTGGATAGCCAAAGCGAGCGTGCGCCCCTGTGTCTATGCACAATGCATGTACTAAGTTTCCAGCCGCTCAAAAAGAACTTAGATGGCTCCCTACTCTTCAGCTACACCGCCTTTGGGAGTATTGCCCGGAGGAGGGTGCTGTGGATCGAATTGATTCTCTATCTCGATTGAGTCAGTCGGTAAAAGACTGATGTGCACTCCGCAACCTTGCGATGCAACCTTGATGATCCTCGTGTTGATAGGATAGAAAACATGACCCCGAGCACAGTCGACATATGTGACAACGTCAACGTACATGAAGCCTTATTAGCTGAACACATCAAAAGTATCTCATTGCATAGACCAATAATCTTTCCTTTTAGTACCATCAAAGATTAGATGGGGGGTCTCAGATTTCCCATTGCAGGCGTTCGGACAAGGTAGTCGTCCACGCGCCCACCTCGAATTTGTGCTGTACACGAATTATGTTCTCAATGCTATACAATTACTGCTGAGTTAACTCTAGGCATCTAATTTTTTGTTTTCTCTAATATATTGTGGATAGATGGAAGGGGGCACATCCTTCATCTTCTTCTTCTCGCCACGTTGCACAAAGCGAAAGAAACGTCCTCGAAAGAGGTTTGAAGAAGAACAATGTGCCTTGGCATCGACTTGAAAATTGTTTTGTACCGACGAACAACTTATGCTGCTCCATATAAGCGCAATTAAGGACTGCTGGTCCCTATATCCTCTGGCCGAACACTGCGTCATAGCCAACTAATGTGAAGCGGAACTTCACATCGCCACTGTGCACCCTTTCGACAGCCTCCTTGCATCCGTCCTCACTGATATCTATGGTCTCTACCCAAGGCCGTATATTAGCTCTTACAGCGAGGCTTAGCATTTCAATCATTTCCGTACGATTTCCTATGTTTGAGGCGCTCAGTGAACATGCGTTTGGCACAAAAGCTTGGGTCTCAAGCGGTAGAAGCGGATTGTCCGGTAGGCCAACCATGTGGAAAATTCCAAAAGTTGTCAGTGTAGAGAAGTAATCAGGCAAATGAAAACGGTCGACAGCGCCAGTACAGCTCAGAATAAGGTCAAACTTCGACTTCCAAGGTAAACTCCAGTCTGAGTTACTAGTATCGATGAACCCTTTGGCGCCAAGCAGACGCGCATCGTCACTTTTCCGCGAGGAGTGGGAAAGAACGTAGCATTCTGCACCTAGAGCCACCGACCAGAGAACAGCCAGATGACCCAGGCCTCCACTATGGAGCGATGTGTTAGTTTCTAGATGAGAAGGCCAAGACTTTGACCTATTGTTGGGAAGGTGGTACATACAGTCCACATATAGCAATCTTCTTCCCAGGCCCAGCACCTAGTCTTTTAAGAGGACTATAAGTCGTGAGCCCCGCACATAACAATGGCGCTGCGAGCTTTGTTTCCAGCTTTTCTGGAATCCTGAAAACGAAGTGATTGTGCACTCGCACATGGCTGGAGAAGCCACCTTGAGTGACGGTTCCATCGGGATGCTTAGACCCGTACGCATCCAGTTGGTTCGGGCAGTAATTTTCATGGCCACTCAAGCAGGTTCCGCAGGCGAGATCAGCACCCACTTGGGCCCCAACGCCGACTCGATCACCAATTTTGATGTCTTTATCCATGACTTTGGAACCGATCCTGACTACCTTCCCAATGGTCTCATGACCCACACAGAGCGGTAGCGGGATATCCTCGTTCCACCCGCCAGTGATGGTGTGGACATCAGAAGCGCACACGCCGCAAGCATCAACGGCAATATCGATATCGTCTTCCTCAAACCTCTTCAGGGGAACCTAGACTCCTTAGCGAGAGATGATAGCAAGAGAGTAAACTTACAGCCTGGCGTGTGAAATGGCTCCACTGATTGATAGAGGTGACGGTAAACGCATCGGTGGTTTCGGGGTAAGTCATTTTGCAGCGGTGATGCGATGGGTTCCACGTTTCAGTGTGTTATAATCTCCACTATCGTACTGACCGCAAGCCTTTTAACTATGTTGCTGGTTTATCAAAAGCAATATTAGACGAGCCTTGAATCCAATCAAAATACGAAGACTCGTTCTCTGCTTTTGGTATATGCTTACCGCCTAGGCTCTCCTCATGCTAGTCCGAGCCTAATGCTTATACCACCAGACGCGTTATCCCTCTACGTGCTGAAGTCTTTGAAAAAAATAAAGAGATTGATTGCCCTATTTTTTGGGTCGGACTCCCTGCGTTCACGATTGGTTTACAGCTTCGGCCCTCCTCACGCTAGTCTGGGCTGATGAGTGGGTTTTCTGTTCTGAGATCTTTGCAAAAAGGAAAAGAGACTATATAGAGTCTGGGTCATGCTACAAGCCAATGATGGCGTTGAATGCATTTCGATGACTGCAATTATAAATTTAGACTTGCCTTGTACGCAAGATGAAAGATGAGAATTTGTCTAAACCTTTACCAAGATCTGTTTTTTGACGAATAACCTACACTTGTCATCTGATACTGCAATTTTAATTGTTAAGACTGCTATATTCCAACAGCGCCGTTTGCTAATCTTCATTATCTGTTTCGGGAGGGTGTGTGAGTAACATCGTTTTATCTTGACTCTGAAATAGAAGGAATTTAGGCTAAATATACACATGTGGTAAATCAGAGCATCGAAGCTTACATACTAACAATGGGCGACATTGGATTCTCTAAGAACGACTGGAAAACGGCGATGGATCGCTTCAATACAACCAAGGACACAACTAAATTAGGGTTTTGTCTACACGACTTGTATTGAGACTCTGCAAAGAAACACAAAGAAAAGCTAGCCATCTTGTGTGGAGAAGAGAGAACAACTTATGGGACGCTGTAACATGACGCAGATTACTGGGCCTGGATCTTGATGGCGGAAGGAGTAAGGAAGGGCGACCTTGTTGGTATTGCCCTTGATCGTTCTCTGGATCTGGTGGTGATGATGCTCGCCGTCTTGAAGACTGGCTCCGCCTACGTGCCAATTGATCCTGCATTTCCTCCTGATAGGATCCGTCATATGTTGGATGATGCAGAACCAAAGATTGTGGTTGTTGGAGTTGATACACAGCAAAGGCTGTCATTCTGGGGCGGCCGTTGCCTAAACATGGACTAGGATTATGGTGATGGTGCTGCCCAAGGAGTGCATGGTGGGATGGAAATGCGAACGAGGGCGCTACCTGAGGATCTGGCATACGTTATATACACATCTGGCTCCACGGGCAAGCTAAAAGGAGTGGAAATCACCCACGGTTCTCTCTGTAACCTATTAGCGGCCATGAAGGAAGAGCTAGGTTGTGACGAAGGTGACCGTCTGCTCTCTGTCCTAACCATCTCTTTTGATATAGCAGTGTTGGAACTGATTCTACTACTTATCTGCGGTGGAACAACAGTCATGGCCAAAACCGACGAGGTCAAGGACCTGGGAGCGCTACTCGGGCTTATGCGACGCTACGAGATTACCATTATGCAGGGCACACCGGTGACTTGGCAGATGCTTTTGGATGCAGGGTGGAAAGGAGAGCCGCGCCTGCTCAAGGTTGTATGCGGAGGGGACAAACTACCGCAGCGGCTAGCCGCCCAGCTGCTGGTCTGCGCCGAATCCGTTTGGAACGTGTACGGACCGACCGAGGCAACGGTGTGGGCAAGCATATGGAAAGTGCGTCGAGACGAAGAGGTTGTTATTGGACGGCCCCTTTCTAATTATCAACTGCATGTGCTCAGCGAGAGCTTAGAGCTAGTGCTAGCTAGGGACGAGGGCGAGTTGCACATAGCGGGCGCAGGATTAGCCTAGGGATACTACAAAATGCCTGACATGACAGCGTTACGTTTTGTTAAGAGCGCCTACCTCGGCTGCGTAGTCTACTGCACAGGCGACCTTGCGCGTTTTAACTATGGCGACTAGTTAAAACTTCTTGGGCGCACTAATGGACAGGTTAAGATCTGAGGCTACCGCATTGAGCTGGGGGACATTGAGGCGGTTATAGCTGTCTACAACGACGTTTCTGAGGCGATTGTTATTAGCAAGGGGAAGAGGCTGGTAGTATACTACATACTAAGAAGCTAGGCACATGTGCAAGGGGAGCACGCTAATGCCTTTTGTTAGTAGCTAAGGGAGCAGTTGCCAGCCTACATAATTCTAGCCTTTTTTTTGCTTATAGCGACATTCTTTACAACGCCTAACAACAAGGTAGATCGCAAGGCGCTCCTAGAGCCTAACTAAGTTATTAAGGCTAGTAGCGTAAAAGTAGAGTCTAAGTTAAAGTACAGCATTTAGTCTATCTAGTGCAAGGTACTAGGTTACAGCTAGTTTAGCAGAGACAACAACTTTTTTAAAATTAGCAGCAACTTGTCCTGTGTTGTTAAGGTGCTGCATTAAGTAAAATAGTTAGTAAGCTAGTTTATATTGCCTGTAGAATTATTTAAGTACTATATAATAAAAAGCTTTGCTAAATACTTGCAGCAAAGAAAAGCATAGTAAGCTATTAATATAAATAGAGTTAAAAAAGCTAAAGCGCTGTAGCAGAGTAATAAAGGTGTTGTAGTTGTCTCTATAGCCTATTAGCTTTTTAAGAAGGCTAACATACTAGAGAAATACTAAAAGCTGCTAAAGCGTAGCGTAGATGCAATAAGCAAAGTGCTATATAACTAATAAAATATAAATAAGCTTTATAATGCTAGCAGCACGTGTATAGGCAAGTTATACTATAAGTATAGTAGCTTCTTTAATACTAAGCTAGTTAATAAGCTAAATAAAAGTTTATTTAGTATTTTACTATATAAAAAGTAAGCTATAGATTTAGCATAGCGCGTGCTACTAAAGATATACTAAAAAAGCTTTAAGCGCGTAAGCTATATAACTAAGCAGCTACGTAAAAGTTATATAAGCATTTATACTAGCGTATATACTATAATAGTATATATATAGCTGCTGCTACTAGTAGTACTAAATAGCTACGCTTTAATAAGCATAGCTAGTAGTACTATATTAAAGCGCGTGTTATACATGCTAGAGCTTAAAAGCTTAATACTAACTATTAATACAGCGTGCTTATTATTGCTTATTACTACTTACTTAGCTTATAATACTTTATGCTTAAGTAAATGCAATATAGCTATAGCTATAAGCGTAAGCCTGCTGCTAAAGCCTAGCATATATATAAAATTTAGTTATCTACGTGCTATATTTACTAACAGGCGCTGCTAAGCCTTTACTACTTAAGCTAGTAGTACTAGCTAAGCTAAAAGCTATATTATTATAGTACTAAAGCAGCTGTGTAACACTATACGCGCTAGTAATACTATTTATACTATTTTATGTAGTACTACTATTAACTATAGTAGCTATACTACGCTTAGCTTAATAGTGCTTAGCAGCTATACTTAGTAGCATTTTATCTACTTTATACTAGCTGTATTGCGCCTTACTTTTACTACTATTAACTATATTAAAGCTTATAGTATAGGCACTACACTTAGCAATTTTATTAAAGCTACTATACTTACTACTATATTTATAGCAGCTAATATAGTAGAAATACTAGCGCTATAGCTTAGCTTACTATAAATTAGCTTTACTAAGTTTAATATTAGCTATACTTAAGCTACTACTAGCTTAGCTAGCTTACTTAAAGTTATTTTAGCTATATATAATAATACGCTCTCTTTTATATTATATGCTAATAACTTATTACTAGCTATAAATTAAAAAAGTAGTAGTTTAGCTTTAGTGTAACGCGCTTATACATAGTTATAGTAGTTTAGCTAGCTTAAGCATACTAGTGTTAGTATATTTAGTATAAGTAGTACTAATGCTTATATTATAGTTAAAAAGCTTTTTTTTTTCTTTTTTTCTTTTTACTACTTTAGCTTTAGCTTTATACTATAATTTTTTTATTATACTTTTAAAGCTTTTTTTTATACTTTTAGTATATACTTAAGCTAGCTTAGCTTTACAAGCTATAAAGCTGCGCTAGTTTTTTTAATATTATAATTAAAGCTTTAGTAATATAGCTTACTTGCTAGCTATTTTAAAAAACTACTTTAGCTAGCGCTTACTTCTTATTGCTATAAGTAAAGCTAATTTAATTTAAAAGCTTATAGCTTTGCTACTTTTACTGCTTTTTTTTAATAAAAAGCTATATTTAGCTATGCTTTTTACTAGCTAAGAGAGCTAGTATTTTACTATAAGCAAGCTTTTTTATAACTTTTTTTTTATATTTTATAGCATGCTAAACTGCATTGCTATATAATTTTTTTATTTTAAAAAACTACTATTATTTATAATATATTTCTTGCTTAGTACTAAAAATATAAAAATACTATAGTAAACTAACTTTACCTAGCTTACTATTTTTACTTTAAAAGTAGCTACTTACTATTTCTAGTAAAGTTAAAGCATTTAGCTTAATTTTATTTTTAGCTATAGTATAGAAAAAATTACTATAGCCTACATTGCAAGTACTATAGCTTTTTTAAATATTTATTAATTAGTTTTTATACGTAGTTGTTTAATATATACTATTTTTACTTTTAGTAGTATACTATTATTAAAAGCTAACTATAAAAAAGTTGCGCTAGCAATTAAAAAATTTAGCTTTATTTACTAAGTTAATATATAAAGCATAGTTATAAGTAATAGTACTTACTTTATACTACTAGTAATAGTAAAAAATAGCTACTTTTAAAAAGTACTCTCTTTTAATAATTTAAAATAATACTTATCTTCTTTTAGTGCTTTAGGTGCGCCTTTTATATACTTTTACTAAGCTATTTATGCTAACTAGTAGCGCTTTAGTAATATTAATTTTTTTTAATACTAACTTTTATGCAGTAATATTACATAATATTACTACTTATAATATGCTAATATAAATAGTTATATTTAGTAATATAGCTGCTATTAAATTATTATAGTTATATTTTGCTAGCTAAAGCTAAAAAGTAATATAACTTTATACGCCTTTTACTTATATTATATAAATAGCATATTATTTAATTTTTAAGCTAAAATTAAAATGCTAGAATTTTAAGCAATTAAATTATTTTTAATTAGTAGTTTAATAGAGTAATAGGTTAAATTAAATAAGCTAAGTAAAGTTAAGTACTAGATCTAACAAGCGTATATACTTATTTGCTTTTTAAGTGCTATTAAGACACTATATAAGTAAAAAGTAAATACTTTTTTTAAAGTAAGCTTTAAACTTACTTTAACTAGTATAAAAGTAAAATATTTTTTTAATATATAGCAGCTTACTGTTAGGATTAGAAGAAAGCTTTTAATTTAGCCTCTTACTCTCTCTACTGCAAGCGCTAGCAACAAGAGAAACAGGGTTACTAGCACCTGCAGACAACTGTGTTTACAACCTAGCACGTAACTGCTTACTAGTAAGTAATAAGTCTAACTTTATACTAGCCCCTTAGTAATATTATACTTATTAATAAGTATACTTACTAGTAAGCGCGCTTGCTAGCAAGCACTAAACAACCTTATATATATAATTAGTAAATAAGAAGCCCTTATAGCCTCTTGTATTTACTCTAAGTTATAACCTACTTCTTAGAAATATAATCTAGTTGTTACTTTATACTTTTACCTTTATTATTTTAGTGTTACCTACTAGTTATCTATAAAACTTAACTAGAGATCTCTAAGACCTTAACATTATAAATACCTTTAAAATGTCTAGCTTTAGTTGTTAGATATCACAGTAATGCGTAGTAATAATGAAGTTAATAATTGTGTTGTTGTTTTTCTCCTGTAAGATTAGACAGTTCTAACCCCTAGAGTAGGTAGCTAGTTGCCTTAGCTATTAGCTAATTAAAAAGAGTTAGGTACACCTAACTCTTTTCTATTAGCTAGAGCATTTTATAGTAATTTACTATAAACTACTATAAAACCTCTTACTATTTAGCATGTATCTAACACACTCCCTTAGCTTAAAACCTTGTTATAAGCTAGATATGCCCTTTATACTAGTTCTAGCTGCAATTAAAACTAGTGCTACTTGTTAGCTAGCAAGGCCTTTATAAGTTTATCTGCAATTATCTCTGTAGTAGGTTAATACTTAATAGTTATTACTCTCTTAGCGCGTTCTTGCTATAACTAGTAATTGTAAATGTCTACATATTATAGCTTTGTTTAAAGCTTTATAATGTTCTTATTAATTAGGCAAATTGTTTAAATGTTGTTGCACTAGATAGGGATTAATTTGTTAGGTAGTATAACTTCTAGTTTCTAAATTAGGCGTAAAAGATACATTGCCTCTTTTGCTACTTAGAAGAGCGCTAGCAGTTTAGCTTTAGTTATTAAAGTAGTAACTGTATTCTGCTTGTTAGCTCTCTACGCAATAAGCTCTTTAAAAAGCTTTATTATATACTCTTATAAGCTTTTTCTATTAAGAGTGTTGTCTGCAAATAATGCGTTGCTTAATACTTTAAGGCTATTACTTCTTTTAAGTTGTAGAGTAAGGTGCTTAGTTAATTGCAGGTGTAGAAGAATTCTGTTAGCTGCTTAGTAATAATCTAGCAATAAGTTAACTAGAAAGCGTGCTAGCTGTAACACTGCAAATGCAGTGTCTAGTTGCGTTGTTATTACAGCAAATAGCAGTAAACTAATTTTGCGCTAATACTTGTTTATTACTAATAAAGTAGCAAGCCCTTTGTATAGTTTAAGTTTAACAGCACCTATTAGAGTGTTATAACAGATGCTCTAGTTATTAATTAGTTAGCTAATCTTCTCTAGGTATGCTAATTGCAATAGATAGATAAAGTGCTTTTTTTAGTTACGCGTAACCTCTACGCTAAAAAACTACTACAGGTTATTTCTTTTAGTTATAGTGTATTACTTTTAAAGAGCCTTTATAGTAGCTTTATAGTAGCTCTTACTATAATAGTTATATGCAACAATAATATTGTCTACATAAAAGAAGATAATAACTCTGTCTTTAATTATGCAACATAGTTTATGTAGCACTATATAGAAACTTAGTTTTATTAAAGTAGTAGTAAACTCTTTCTGCTAGAGTAAAGGGGAGATATAGAGGCTATAAAGCGCCTTCTTAATTTTTAAAGTCTTTTTAGGTTTGCGATACCTATATAGCATCTTTATATATACTTTTCTATTTATTAAGGTATAGACAAAGGCATTAGTAACATTTTATTATTTAAGATTAAAGTTATATTTAGCCGTAATTACTATTAACATGTAGAAGAACCTACTAGCAAGTGTAGCTACATAAGTGTTCTAAGTTGTTATGTTTTATTATTAATTACTATAAACAACTAGTTAGGCCTTGCACTAAAGTAGGTTATAATTCTTGTTAAGTTTATAGGTATACACCTACATGCAGTTAAGAACTTAATAGCCTACTTATTATACTAAGGAGGTATTAACCTCTATTTAGAATTTTATGTTATAATAGCTTTGCAGGTGTTCCTGCTCTGCTTCTTTAAACTTATTATGTAGTAGGTAATTCTTAAGTCTAGAAAAGCTTGTAGAAAGATTAGGTAGACTTCTAATATAGACCTTTTCTTCTTTTGCTAATCTATCTTTAAGATTAAGTGCTTTTACTTAGGTGCTAGCTATAAAGGCAGCTTTCTAAGGAATTGTCTTTAATAAGGGCTAATTGTTACCTTTATTATCTAGCTTTATATTTATAAACAGCTAAGTTAATAGTACTGCTAGTAGTAGCAGTAAGTTTAGCAGTGTTAAGTATACTCTAACTAGTGTCTAGGTAGCTAGCTTGTTTAGGTTTTATAGTAAGTTACTATAATTTGTAGTAATGTTTTGTTACGAACCTAAGAATGGGGATGCACAGGTTATGAAGGAAGGTAATTACAAGAACACTCACGGTCAGCAAACAGGACACTACGTATGAACCAATAGACTTCGCCACCCCGCACGTCACGTGGTCCCACGAGTCTTGGCGGAAAGTTGCTGTGGGACAAGTCACGTGTGTCCCACAGGGTCCTACGAGATCCCACGATATCCCATCTATGAAACCATATGGGAACTATGGGACAAAATATGTATATAGTCAGTAGACAAGAAGACCTTATGGTTCTTGTATTCACTCTAAGTTACAACCCACTTCTTGGAAATACAATCTAGTTGTTACTTTATACTTCTACCTTTGTTACTTCAGTGTTACCCGCTAGTCATCCGCGAAACCCAACCAGAGTTCTCCAAGATCTCAACATTGTGAATACCCTTAAGATGTCTAGCTTCAGTACCACTGACCAGCCTACCCTTACTCCCGATATGGACAACGACACCCCTGTCAGCATCAAGACCAAACAACCTGACACCTACTATGGGGAACGTGTCAAGCTTGAGGAATGGATCCTGCAACTCGAGTTGCTTTTCAAGTTCAATGAAAAGATCGAGAACGACGACAAGGCCACCTACGCTGCGACTTTTATGCGAGGTGATGCCCATAAATGGATCGCGCCTCAGCTCACCAAATATCTGGACGACGATATCGAAGACGACGAAAACACCACTCTGTTCGAAAACTGGGGAGTGTTTAAGACCAAGCTCCGCCAGGTCTTCGGAATATCCAACGAGAAAAATAAGGCAGTGCGTGAAATTCAACGCGTCAAACAGTTCAAGTCTGCCGCCGACTATGCTGCGAAGTTCCAACACTACGCAGTCCAGACTGACTGGGATGACAACGCACTCATGGCACTGTATCGCCAAGGACTCAAACCCAAGGTCAAGGAAGAACTCATGAGGTCTGGTGTGGTTATGGACACACTAGAACGACTCTACGAGGAAACTATCCGCATTGACAATGACTTGTTTGAGTTAGCCGAAGAAATGAAAGGGATCCACGGTTATAAATCTGCCTACGGAAGGACTCAGGAAGCTGTTCGCTATTTTCCCCAGGGAAGAGGCCGCAGCGTCCCTGTTCGACCCAGGGTCAGATACACCGAGGAAATGGACTGGACACGTGACGTTAATGCAACGTTTCCATCCAAGGCTGGAGATAACAATGGAAGAAAGAAGTATGACAAGAAGAGCAAGGACCCTAAGGGGATAACCTGCTACGGATGTGGTAAAACCGGCCACATAGCTAGGAACTGTCGATCAAAGAACAAGGTCACACGATTTGTCAACGTAACGACCAAGTCTTCATGCCCCGGGGGGGATGAAGGCGAATCGGAATGGGAAATCCTAGAACCCACGCCGGGTGAAGGACGACTCATGGTGGATGACCCAGATTCGGAAAGCGGTCCCGAGCATCATGAAGATGCACCACCACCTAAGAAACGTCGAGCGGAACGGAACGCCCGACAAGCTGCTGCAAGAAGCAGGAATGATCGACGAGAGAAGCGACGTCTACGTCTGACACAGCAGTTCTGGGCTGAAAATCCTACGTCAAGGAACTATGCACCACCAGAAGCTAAACAGATGTACATTACGAAGAATCCACGGGGATTCGGATCAGACTCGGAAAAGGAGTACTTATCTCCTGAGGAACCCGATAGCCCGAGAGGATCCATCGAATACGATGATGACGAACTCGCTAAACAAATTGAAGAACTGGATCTGCCGAACGAAACAGCAGATGGTAATTGGAAAACGAATCAAACCAAAACAGAAGTCTTAGACCTATGGGGAGACAACTACGTACAACATGTCTCAGAACACTGGCAAGATTGTTGGAAGTACGAGGAGGACAGCAAGAAAACCAAGAAACCTGAACTGCCATCCATGCGTCAACCTATGTACGACGTTGACTCACGAAACCAGAATCATGGACGACTACATTTCAGTGCTTGCATGTACGACCTTTGCTGGACACACCAGTCAGACAAAGGTGCTTCCTATTATCCAAAAAACAATCTGCACAAAATCTGTGGATACAATTGGACGAAGTGTCACAACGACTTCTGTCCCATCCACCTGTTCGATAAGAGACTTAGTTCAAACTTTCCAGGCAAGACACCAAAGCAAACAGTGGATATGCAGATCGCAATAAACCGACAATGCATCGGAGATAACACATGGCAAACCTGCTTATGCGATGATTGCGAACGCCACTATGACGCTAAATGCGCCAACGGATTCAAACCAGTTCATTCTTTTTTAGGGACACGCCTAGCACCAGGAATACATACAGAACCGTATGTTCAACGAACTCAGAGAAACTAGTTAGGCTATCGGTTGAGCTTAACGGACACCATTTCAGAGCACTACTCGATACCGGTTCTTCAGTCAATCTCGTGTCAAGCCACGTGGTTAAGAAAGCGGGACTTTCTACTCGAGGAAAACATGAGCAGTACGGTATTCGAGCAGTCACCGGGGAGCGCTTACCCAATGAAACTTGGGTCGATAAGGAAACTAACCCAACGTTTATGGAAATTGGTGGACACCGGGAAGAGATCATCCTAGACGTTTTGAAGATGGCCACCTTCGACGTCGTACTAGGACTCCCCTGGTTACGAAAGCATAATCCAGTGACGGATTGGTCCAAAGGGACACTTTCGTTTGCGAACTGCAAATGTGCACGCAGTTCAAAGCCTACGCACCGCGCGCCGCGAGTGGTAGATGAGAGGAGCGTTAACGCAACAACGCCATCGCCTAAGATACGCCCAGAGAGAGCGGTCGACTCCTTAGACACTGGTTGGGTACCAGGTCACGAGAAGAGAGTTAAGGAGACCAGCACAACTCCTGAAGTCCCTGTACAGTATCGGAAGTACAAAGCACTATTCGAGGACTTAGAACCTGAGCTTGAATTACCTAAGCATCAGCCCTGGGATTGCGAAATAATCCTCAAGGATGAATCGAAACTGCCGATTGACCCATTGCGCCCGAAATCCGAATCGGAGCTAGCAGCTATACGAGATTACATCAAAGAACGACTGGCTAAACGACATATCCGAGAATCGGAGTCGCCAGTAGCACACGAGACCCTCTTTGTAAATAAAAAGAATGGGAAACTACGAATGTGTGTAGACTTCCGCAAGACCAACGACAACACGGTAAAGAATAGGTATCCATTACCTAATATTGAAGAATTACAACATCGACTTGCGAAGGCCAAAATCTTCACAGCTCTGGACCTTAGAGACGGGTACCATCTGGTACGAATGAAGAAAGGCGAAGAATGGAAAACCGCATTCCGCACTCGTTATGGACATTACGAATATACGGTTATGCCTTTTGGACTCACCAATGCACCAGCAACGTTTCAGGCACTTGTGAACAACGTCCTTAGAGATCAACTAGACATTACCGTCATAGCGTACCTAGATGACATTCTAGTGTTCTCAGAGAACGAACACGAACACCAGAAACATGTGCATTGGGTGCTCCAAAAGTTACAAGAAGCAAACCTACGAGTACGACCAGAGAAATGCGAGTTTCACGCGAAACAAGTCAAGTTCCTAGGATTTGTTATCCGGGAAGGAGAAATCGAGCAAGACCCAGAGAAAGTCAAAGTTGTCAAAGAATGGCCCACACCAAAGAACATCAAAGAAGTACAATCGTTCATGGGATTCTGCAACTTCAACAGAAGATTTATCCAGGACTTCTCTAGGATCTCGATTCCACTCACACGACTTACGAGGAAGGAGGAAACCTTCCGCTGGAACGAAGAAGAAGACGACGCATTCCGGAAACTTCGGGAAGCATGCGCTTCTGCTCCAGTACTAATCATGTTCCAATCAGGAAAACCAATGAGAATGGAGACCGACGCTTCGGATCTCGCATTAGGAGCATGCATCACACAAGAAAAAGATGGAAAATGGCACCCTATTGCTTACTACTCAAGAAAGTTCACGTCAACGGAAGAACGCTACGATGTCTATGATAAAGAATTAATGGCTATTGTCGATTCAATTCAGCATTGGAGAATTTACTGCGAAAGTTGTTCTGAACTATCAATTTTCACGGACCACAAGAACCTTGTCACCTTCACGACCACAAAGGACCTTAATCGACGACAAGTCCGATGGGCCGAGAAATTAGGACAATACCAGTTCAAGATCATACACACTCCAGGAAAAGATAACGGAAGAGCTGACGCTCTCAGCCGACGAACGGACATCGCAGGCGAGAAAACGGAAGTACGACAAGCGATACTTAAGACAAACCAGGACGGAACCATAGGACCAAGTCATTTCCAGGAAGTCAATGTTACCATGCAAATTACCAACGATGTACCAGAAGAATGGCAAGAACGCATCATACGCCAACATCACGACGACCCACTATACGGACATCCAGGAATTAAACGAACCATGGAACATATACGAAGAAACTACGACTTCACGAACATGAAAGAGAAAGTCACACAGTACATTCAGGCTTGCAACGAATGTAAGAAGAATAAACATGATACACACGCAAAGTACGGAAAAATGCAACCAATTCCGGTGCCTACGACACCATGGGAAGATATTGCTATGGACTTCGTAACAGGATTCCCTGCATCACAGGACCCTGTCACAAGAGTGTGGTACAATTCGATACTTGTGATCGTGGATAGATTCACTAAGTACGCACTTATGATTCCATTCCATAAGAACTACTCAGCCGAGCAGTTAGGACATATTATCCTAGATAAGTTAGTACGAAACTACGGGATACCAAAGACAATCATCAGCGACAGAGACAAGCTCTTTACCTCCAATTACTGGACGACACTGATGGCAACAATCGGAACGAAACGAAAGCTATCAACAGCTTACCATCCGGAAACAGACGGACAAACAGAACGTACGAATCAAACCATGATTACGTACCTACGGCTATACAGCAACCAGAACCAGGACAACTGGATTTCCTTATTGCCTATGGCACAGTTGGTATACAACAACAAGTTATCAGAAACAACAGGCGAAACACCATACTTCGCAAACCACGGAAGACATCCAAATCTCTTTGAAAAAACATTTCCAACAATAAAAACACAGAAAGCGTTAGAAAACGCAGAACAATACAAGGAGACATACAAAAAACTGGAAGAAAACATGCGAAAAGCACAACAACAATCAATCTCATATGTTAACAAGAAAAGAAAAATGGCACCTCAGCTAAAAAGGGGGGATAGAGTATATTTGCGAACAAAAAATCTTCGGACAAAACGACCAAGCAAAAAGTTGGACCACGTCAAAGTCGGACCATTTTTAATTGATGCTGTTGTCAGCCCAGTTAACTACCGACTCCAACTCCCAGAAGATGCAAAAATACACCCAGTGTTCCACATAGCGCTGCTGGAACCTGCGAACCCCGGAACGCCACTACAAAATACATTCCACTACGAAACAGAAGAAGAAAACGAATTCGAAGTCGAAAGAATACTACAATGCAAGTTAGACCGCGGAAGGAAAGAATATTTGGTAAAATGGAAGGGATACCCACACGAGGACAACAGTTGGGAACCAGAGGCACACCTGGCGAACTGTCAGCAAAAAATCAAACAATACAACAGGAAAAGGAGACCGCCGCTGATCCAGAACAACTAACCTCAAGAAGCCAGTACGGCCTCGTCAAATAACGGATCACCCTCCAAAACAGAGGGCATGTACGAACTCCAGTCCAGAGCCAGGGTACCAGGCATCAACCCATCCTCAAGGTTGCCCACATCCTTGTTGAGTCCTTCCAACGCCTCAAGAGCTTCAATTTCTTCAACGAATTTTCCTGAGTCATCCATCAGTTGCTGCTCACGACGCTTAAGTCTTTTCTTCTGTTTACGAAGACGGTCCTTCTTCGCTCGCGCCGCAACCAGGGCCTCCAACGCTGCTGCCTCGGCTGCGTCCGCTTCTGACTCCTGTTGCTCGAGACGCAACAGTTCCCGGTCCAGTTTTTCGAAGTTGGGAGGCGGAACCTCCACAGGAACACACGACGTTACGCCATTGCGATAGCAATTCCCACACTCCTTCTTCAAAGAAGACATGCGACACTCCAAACCCTTTTTCGAACAATATTGACAAGATACCATGGCGATTTGTCCAACAGCGTTTATCCGATCCCCAGTGGCGTGACGATGAGCGGTGCTTTTGGAAACCATGAGGTCAGTTCATGAGGACAAGAACTTGGAAGAAGGGGGTAGTGTTACGAACCTAAGAATGGGGATGCACAGGTTATGAAGGAAGGTAATTACAAGAACACTCACGGTCAGCAAACAGGACACTACGTATGAACCAATAGACTTCGCCACCCCGCACGTCACGTGGTCCCACGAGTCTTGGCGGAAAGTTGCTGTGGGACAAGTCACGTGTGTCCCACAGGGTCCTACGAGATCCCACGATATCCCATCTATGAAACCATATGGGAACTATGGGACAAAATATGTATATAGTCAGTAGACAAGAAGACCTTATGGTTCTTGTATTCACTCTAAGTTACAACCCACTTCTTGGAAATACAATCTAGTTGTTACTTTATACTTCTACCTTTGTTACTTCAGTGTTACCCGCTAGTCATCCGCGAAACCCAACCAGAGTTCTCCAAGATCTCAACATGTTTCTATAACTAGGTTAGTAGCTAAAGTTAATACTTAGTTTATTCTTATAAAAGAATTAAGTCTTAGAAAACTAGTAGGCAGGCTCTTGCAGTGCTGCCTTCTTCGCCTAAATAGCAATTTCTTTAGTAGTGCAATAGAGAAGACTATCCTTAATATTGTTTTTCTTACTATTGTAGGTCTTACATTTATTAAATACTACATCTCTAGTACTAATAATCTTTTCTAATAATAGTATCTAGATGTAATAGATGTTTAAGGATTAATACCCTACTAGGTATCTAATCTAGGCTTTTAAATTAAGCCTTTATATCTTAAAACGTCTAAGCTAAGTGTTATTAGTTATTGCAAAGACCTTGCAGCTATAAGCTTTTAAGTAGGTAAGGTTTAGTTTGCAAGGGCCTAATAGTGTGCTATTCTAGCTAGCAATTTGCGTAAAGAACACTTTATAGGGTAACTTTTAGCTATTCTAATAATTTAGCGTTTAATTGTATAGGTAGACAGTAGCAGGAACAATTTTAAGCTATTAATTCTTTAGTAATTAAGCTCTAATTTGCATAGCATAAGCTTTCTTCTTTATTACTACTCTTAATTGTTTAGCGCCTTTATTTTAGGCTTAAGTGTTTAGTACACATAGCTCTAATTTAATGCCTAGTAAGTTAAAGAATTTTCTATAGGTAGTAGTTTTGCTCTAGTATAAGAAGATTTTATTGTTGCTTTTAACTACCTTAACGTTAATATTAAATTGTTGTTTAAGAAAGGTAATTAGTTGTTTTAATAGTTAAAGTAGAGTGAGCTGCGTGCAATCTTTAAGATTAAAAACTCTAATAAAAGCTTAAGTATTTGTTAGTAGCAATTATAACGCTTCTGTTGCTAGTAATTAAGTTATCTTTAAAGTTATAAAAGTTAATAGCTAGTTGTTTTTCTAGGCCTTTAGTAATTATCTTTAAAGTTTAGCAAATTTGTTGCTTTGCTTTTAACGTGCCGCACGCGTTGTAATTAATAGTATAAATACTTTAGGTAATCTGCACCCCCTTAGCTTAGTGTATAAGTTGCTTAAGGGCCTTAAGTTTTAGGTAACTAAGTTAGCAATACTACATATTACTATAGGTAGTGCTTTTCTAATAGCTGCAGCGTTGTTTTATAGTAATAAAAGTAGAGTGTTTTTTAATAGTAGGTATAACAAATTGCCTATGTTCTTCCTAGAGCACTACAAGACATAATAAGTTACTATGCCTTAGTGTAGTAGAATTACTCTATATATTCTAATATATACCTTATTGCCTAAGTGTATTAAAGAACACTAGGTTTGTAACAATCTCTAGGCACTAGGCTACGTCTTAAAGCTGCAGCTAAGTAGGTTAGTTTTCTCTTTATAGCTTAAGAGTAACTGTGCTGTATGCCCTAATCTAAAGTTTATTACTACTAGCTTAGATATAGTCTTCTAGTAACAGTCTTTAAATATTCTAGAGTAGTCTAAGTTAATTTGTAATATAGGTTGTTGCCCCTAAGTCTAGAAGAAATTTATTTCTAAGTAGGTATGTGTTAGTGCTTATGTTAAGGGCAGTGCCCTTTGTTATGTAGTTATTATAAATTGTAGTAATCTGTCTGTCTACTAGTTAATCTTTAGTTACTTTAGGTATTAGAGTATAAGATTGTTTTAGCCTTAAAGTATGTAACTTTAAACGCGTTTGCTGTTATTTAGATAAGCGTAGTCTCTTTTAGTTTTAAGCTATCTAAAGGAGTTTAGGGTATTCTTTAAGTTGTCTTTTAACGCTTGCCTCTACCTAGTCTTTAAGTTAAAACTATTCTAGTATATTATTTAGCAGATAGTAATATAATTTAGCAAGGTATCTCCTACTTATGTATACTAAGCATTGCCCTTCTCTGTTTCTTATACTTATAAGTTGCTTGTTTAGATAGAAATTTCTTTTACAACCTCTAGTTAGTAATTTTTTCCTTTATAGAGTTGCATAGGTGTTATTATTCTTGTAGCTTGCAAGTAACTTATTGCTAGAACCTAAGTGTGTATAAAAGGTGTTCTCTTTATACTGTATCTCTTTAATCTATATAGCATCTATTATAGCAAAGGCTGCCTTATTAGTTTTTGCAGGTTTTATGCAGTCTATATATTATTAAAAGATTTTTATTGCTTTTTTTTTATTAGGTTTCTTTTAGCAGTAGATAAGTTGCTTAAATTAGTTTGCAAATGTCTTATTAATAACTCTTATTGCCCTAGCTATATCATCTAACACAATAGTAAGATCTAGAAGTTCTAGACATTTATAGTATTCTGCTAAGAATGCGGCCTAATTATATGCTGCAAGCTAGTTATTCTAGTATATAGATTTCTTAACTAAGTTTATTACTTATAGGTATTCTTATCTTGCCCTAATTTTTAACTCCTTACTATTAACACCTATTTTATTCCTAATAGATTTGATCTATGTATAGTAGTTATGTTTAGGGAGACAATAACTTCTAAAAATATGTGTAGGTAGAGTTAATTCTAGGTAATTAATAATTTCTTTAATACTACACTGCTCTGCTACGTAGCGCGTGTGTATTATTTAGTATTAGTTAGATTAGAGCTTATACTATTTAACTTGCTTACGCTATAAATTCTTATGTGCTTTTAATACTAGTTAATAAGAACTAGCTAGAACTATTCTCTCTGCTAATGCAAATTGCTCTATAGACAGCAGCTAAAGTTTATTAGGTTCCTGTCTTAGTGCTGCAGTGCTTTCTAGGTTAAATAGATTTTATATACTGCTTGCCTTTGCTTGCAACTATAAAGTTAATAGCTAGTTAACATATTGTATTAAGCTTTTAAAGATTTAGTAGTTGTCTTTTAGCATTGCTTTGCTTTTTTAGTTTGTAGTTGTTTTAGCAATTGCTTATTAGTGGAGGCAGTAAGACTCTTAATTGTTAGATATTACAGTAATGCGTAGTAATAATAAAGTTAATAATTGTGTTGTTGTTTTTCTCTTGTAAGATTAGACAGTTCTAACCCCTAGAGTAGGTAGCTAGTTGCCTTAGCTATTAGCTAATTAGAAAGAGTTAGGTACACCTAACTCTTTTTTATTAGCTAGAGCATTTTACAGTAATTTACTATAAACTACTACAAAACCTCTTACTATTTAGCATGTATCTAACATTAGTACTACTAACTAGCCTACTCTTACTTTTAATATAGATAACAACACCCCTGTTAGCATTAAGACTAAACAACCTAACACCTACTATAGAGAATGTATTAAGCTTAAGAAATAAATCTTACAACTTAAGTTACTTTTTAAGTTTAATAAAAAGATTAAAAATAATAATAAGGCTACCTACGCTGCAACTTTTATATAAGGTAATACCTATAAATAGATTGCGCCTTAGCTTACTAAATATCTAGACAATAATATTAAGAATAACAAAAACACTACTTTGTTTAAAAACTAGAAAGTATTTAAGACTAAGCTCTGCCAGGTCTTTAAAATATTTAATAAGAAAAATAAAGCAGTGCGTAAAATTCAACGCGTTAAATAGCTTAAGTCTACTACTAACTATACTATAAAGTTCTAATACTATATAGTGTAAACTAACTAAAATAATAACGCACTTATAGCACTATATTACTAAAAACTTAAACCTAAGGTTAAAGAAGAACTTATAAGGTCTAGTATAGTTATAGACACACTAGAATAACTCTACAAAGAAACTATCTACATTAATAATAACATATTTAAGCTTGCTAAAGAAATAAAAGAAATTTACAGTTATAAGTTTGCCTATAAAAAGATATAAAAAGCTATTTGCTATTTTCTCTAAAAAAGAGGCTGTAGCGTCTCTGTTTAACCTAGGGTTAAATATACTAAAAAAATAGACTAAACACGTAATATTAATGCAACGTTTCTATTTAAAGCTAGAGATAATAATAGAAAAAAGAAGTATAATAAGAAAAGTAAAAACTTAAAAAAAATTACCTACTACAGATGTAGTAAAACTAGCTACATAGCTAAAAACTGTTAATTAAAGAATAAGGTTACACAATTTATTAACATAATAACTAAGTTTTTATATCTTAGAAAAGATAAAGGCAAATTAAAATAGAAAATTCTAAAACCTACGCTAGGTAAAGAATAACTTATAGTAGATAACTTAAATTTAAAAAGTAGTTCTAAGCATTATAAAAATGCACTACTACTTAAAAAACGTTAAGTAAAATAAAACGCCTAAAAAGCTGCTACAAGAAGCAGAAATAATTAATAAAAAAAGTAATAACTATGTCTAACACAATAGTTCTAGGCTAAAAATCCTATATTAAGGACCTACGCACCTCTAGAAGCTAAACAAATATATATTATAAAAAATCTACAAAGATTTAAATTAAACTTAGAGAAGAAATTTCTATCTTTAGAAGAACTAAATAGCTTAAAAGGATCTATTAAATACAATAATAACAAACTTGCTAAATAAATTAAAGAACTAAATCTACTAAATAAAATAGCAGATAACAATTAGAAAAAGAACTAACCTAAAAGAAAAGTCTTAAACTTATAGAAAAACAACTACATATAACATGTCTTAAAATATTAGCAGAATTGTTAGAAGTATAAAGAAAATAGCAAGAAAACTAAAAAACCTAAACTACTATCTATGCGTTAACTTATGTATAACGTTAACTTATAAAACTAAAATTATAAACAACTACACTTTAGTACTTGCATATACAACCTTTACTAAATATATAAGTTAGATAAAAATGCTTTTTACTATCTAAAGGATAATCTGCATAAAATCTATAGATACAATTAAATAAAGTGCTATAATAACTTTTATTCTATTTACCTATTTAATAAAAAACTTAATTTTAACTTTCTAAGCAAAACACTAAAGTAAATAGTAAATATATAGATTGCAGTAAACTAATAATGTATTAAAGATAATATATAGCAAACTTACTTATATAATAATTATAAACACTACTATAATACTAAGTGTACTAACAGATTTAAACTAGTTTATTTTTTTTTAAAGACACGCCTAGCACTAGAAATACATATAGAACTGTATGTTTAATAAACTTAAAAAAACTAGTTAAGCTATTAGTTAAGCTTAACAGACACTATTTTAAAGTACTACTTAATACTAGCTCTTTAGTTAATTTTGTATTAAGCTACGTAGTTAAGAAAGTAGAACTTTCTACTTAAAAAAAACATAAGTAGTATAGTATTTAAGCAGTTACTAGAAAGTGCTTACCTAATAAAGCGTAGGTACGCAAGGAAACTAACCTAATGTTTATAAAAATTAGTAGACACTAGAAAGAGATTATTTTAGATGTTTTAAAAATAGCTACCTTTAACGTTGTATTAGAACTCCCCTAGTTACAAAAGCATAATCTAGTAATAGATTAGTTTAAAGAGACACTTTTATTTATAAACTATAAATATACATATAGTTTAAAGCCTACGTACTACACGCTGCAAGTAGTAGATAAAAAAAGTGTTAACGTAATAACGCTATTGCTTAAGACACGCCTAAAAAGAGCAGTTAACTCTTTAGACACTAGCTAGGTACTAAGTTATAAAAAGAGAGTTAAGGAGACTAGCATAACTTCTAAAGTTTCTATATAATATTAGAAGTACAAAGTACTATTTAAGAACTTAAAACCTAAGCTTAAATTAGTTAAGCATTAGCCCTAAAATTGTAAAATAATTTTTAAAAATAAATTAAAACTGCTAGTTAACTTATTGCGCCTAAAATCTAAATTAGAGCTAGCAGCTATATAAAAATACATTAAAGAAAGACTAGCTAAATAATATATTTAACTATTAGAATTGCTAGTAGCACACAAAACTCTCTTTGTAAAAACAAAAAAATAGAAAACTATAAACGTGCATAAACTTCTATAAGACTAACAATAATATAGTAAAAAATAAGTATCTACTACCTAATATTAAAAAATTATAATATTAACTTGTAAAGGCTAAGATCTTTACAGCTCTAGATCTTAGAAATAAGTACTATCTAGTACAAATAAAAAAAGGCAAAAAATAGAAAACTGCATTTTACACTTATTATAAACATTATAAATATATAGTTATGCTTTTTAAACTTACTAACGCACTAGCAATGTTTTAGGCACTTATAAATAACGTCTTTAAAAATTAACTAGATATTACTGTTATAGTGTATT
Organism: Periconia digitata; assembly: GCA_948474695.1. Taxonomy (NCBI): domain Eukaryota; kingdom Fungi; phylum Ascomycota; class Dothideomycetes; order Pleosporales; family Periconiaceae; genus Periconia; species Periconia digitata. The sequence goes on from CAOQHR010000003.1 coordinate 626,816, forward strand.
TAAATAACATTTTAGTGTTCTTAGAAAACAAGCACAAATACTAGAAACATGTATATTAGGTACTTTAAAAGTTGCAAGAAGCAAATCTATAAGTATAACTTAAAAAATGTAAGTTTTATATAAAACAAGTTAAATTCTTAAGATTTATTATTTAAGAAGGAGAAATTAAGCAAAACCTAGAGAAAGTTAAAGTTGTTAAAGAATAGCCTACGCTAAAAAACACTAAAGAAGTATAATTATTTATAGAATTTTGCAACTTTAACTAAAGATTTATATAAAACTTCTTTAAGATTTTAATTCTACTTACACAACTTACAAGAAAGAAAGAAACCTTCTGCTAAAATAAAGAAAAAAACAATATATTTTAAAAACTTTAAGAAGCATGCGCTTCTGCTCTAGTACTAATTATGTTCTAGTTAGAAAAACTAATAAAAATAGAGACTAACGCTTTAGATCTTGCATTAGAAGCATATATTATATAGAAAAAAAATAGAAAATAGCACTCTATTACCTACTACTTAAGAAAGTTTACATTAATAGAAGAACGCTATAATGTTTATAATAAAGAATTAATAGCAATTATTAATTTAATTTAACACTAGAGGATTTACTGCAAAAGCTGTTTTAAACTATTAATTTTTATAGACTATAAAAACCTTGTTACCTTTACAACTACAAAAGATCTTAATTAATAATAGGTTTAATAGGCTAAGAAACTAGAACAGTATTAGTTTAAAATAATATATACTTTAAAAAAAGATAATAAAAGGGCTAACGCGCTTAGCTAATAGATAAATATTATAGGTAAAAAAACAAAAGTACAACAAGTAATACTTTAAGAAAACTAAGACAGAACTATAGAACTAGGCTATTTTTAAAAAGTTAATGTTATTATGCAAATTACTAACAATGTACTAGAAAAATAGTAGAAATAAATAATATAACAACATTACAACAACCTGCTATATAGACATCTAGAAATTAAGCAAACTATAAAACATATATAAAGAAACTACAACTTTATAAATATAAGAGAAAAAGTTACACAGTATATTTAGGCTTGCAATAAATATAAGAAGAATAAATATAATATATACGCAAAGTATAGAGAAATACAACTAATTTTAGTGCTTATAGCACTTTAGAAAAACATTGCTATAAACTTTATAATAAAATTTTCTATGTTACAGAACCCTATTATAAACGTGTACTATAACTTAATACTTATAATTATAGATAGATTTACTAAGTATGCACTTATAATTCTATTCTACAAAAACTACTTTGCTAAGTAGTTAAGATATATTATTTTAGATAAGTTAGTATAAAACTATAGAATACTAAAGACAATTATTAGTAATAGAGACAAGCTCTTTACATTTAATTACTAGATAACACTAATAGTAATAATTAAAATAAAATAAAAGCTATTAACAGCTTACTATCTAGAAATAAATAAATAAACGGAATGTATAAATTAGACTATAATTACGTACCTACAGCTATACAGCAACTAAAACTAGAATAACTAGATTTTTTTATTACTTATAGCACAGTTAGTATATAATAACAAGTTATTAAAAATAATAGGTAAAATACTATACTTTGTAAACTACAGAAGACATCTAAATCTCTTTAAAAGAATGTTACTAATAATAAAAATACAAAAAGCATTAAAAAACGTAGAACAATATAAAGAAATATATAAAAGACTAGAAGAAAATATGCAAAAAGTATAATAACAATTAATTTTTTTTGTTAATAAGAAAAGAAAAATAGCACTTTAGCTAAAAAAGAGAGATAAAGTATATTTGTAAACAAAAAATCTTAGAACAAATTAACTAAGCAAAAAGTTAGATTACGTTAAAGTTAGACTATTTTTAATTAACACTACTATTAGTTTAGTTAACTACTAACTTTAACTTTTAGAAGATGTAAAAATACACTTAGTATTTTATATATTGTTGCTAGAACTAGCAAACTGTAGAACGCTACTATAAGATACATTCTACTATAAAATAAAAGAAAAAAATAAATTTAAAGTTAAAAAAATACTGCAATGTAAGTTAGACTGTAGAAAAAAAAAATATTTAATAAAATAAAAAGAATACCTACACAAGAATAACAGTTAAAAACTAGAAGTATATCTAGCAAACTGTTAGTAAAAGATTAGATAATATAACAAGAAAAGAAAACTACTACTAATTTAAAACAACTAACTTTAAGAAGTACTAGCTTTAGAAGCATGTAACACGCCTACTATATTATTAATATAATTTATAGTAGACTAGACTATAGAAGAGAAACTAATAAAAGCATCTGCTGCTAAACAATTAATCTCCTACGCTATTTTTAATTTCTTTTTATTTTTTAACTTAAAAGTAAGACACAGGGCCTTGCGACAAGCCTAATCTTTAGCCTACTTTAAAATTTTTTTATTATAAAGAAGATAAGTAATTACTACTAATAACGCCTTTTTATTTTCTTTAACTTTCTTTTTATACTTTTTACAAGTACAATTTAAAGACTTTTAAAATATATTTATGTAAGGTTTTTCTGCGCGAATACACTTAGCGCACTTTAATATAGTTTTAAGTATAATATAATAGTTATAGCCTTCTTTAGTATAATAAATGTAAAAAAATTTAGTAATAAAGTTTGTAGCAATAATTTCTTTATAAAAATAAAGGTTGCAAGCTCTAAAATCTAAAAATATAATAGAAACCTCTAAAATACGCTATAAGCAGGGCAAGCTTAGCTTATAAAAGTACAGCTAAGAAAATTACATAACTTAAGAATAAGTCTTAAAAAGAAAAGATAATATTAAAATTAAAAGAAAGCTTTTAATTTAGCTTTTTACTTCCTCTGCTGCAAGCGCTAGCAACAAGAGAAATAGAGTTACTAGCGCCTATAAACAACTATATTTATAACTTAGCACGTAACTGCTTGCTAGTAAGTAATAAGCCTAACTTTACACTAGCTTTTTAGTAATATTATGCTTGCTAACAAGCATACTTACTAGTAAGCGCGCTTGCTAGTAAGCACTAAACAACCTTATATATATAATTAGTAGATAAGAAGCTTTTATAGCCTTTTGTATTTACTTTAAGTTATAACCTACTTTTTAAAAATATAATCTAGTTGTTACTTTATACTTCTACCTTTGTTACTTTAGTGTTACCTGCTAGTTATCTATAAAACTTAACTAGAGATCTCTAAGACCTTAACACTTACCTAGTTGCTATTACTTGCTTTTTTTAAATATAATATTTTAGTAATATATTATAGCTTAGAAACGTTACATATATAGTAACTTTTAATAAACTAGTATAAATATTTTAATTCTTTAAGTATATATAATTATATAGAGCTTTTAACTTATACTTTTTAAAAAAATGCTTTTGCATAAGCACTTAAAACTATTAACTAAAATATTTTAAATAATAACTTAAAAGGCAGTATGCTTTAGAAATTAACTTAGTTAAACTTTAAAAATATGCTTTAAATAAAGATTAAGTAGAAAAAAGCTGCTAGTAATGCTAGTGCTTAAAGTAGTTTATAAGCTATACTTTATAGGCCTTATACTACTTAGTAAGTATAGATACTTTATATTAAAATAAGTTTAAAAAACATTAAAATTTAAGCTTATTATATTAATAATATTAATAAAGCTATAAGTTTTAGTAATTTAATATATGTATAGCGCTTAGCTATAAAAGATGTTATATGCTAGGCGTATAATATAGCGAGTATTACTTTATTATAGCTTTAAACGCTATTATAAATTAGCTTTACTATTTTTTTAACTTAAATTATAAATTCTATAGTAGAAACTAATACTAATAATAGTAATACTTTAAAGCTTAGTACGTTACTACTTTAAAGCCTTATATCTACTATTTAAAAAAAATATTTAAAATTATACTTACGCTTAATTAACATAAAAAAAAACTTTATCTTATTTATATTTATTATAGTATTAAAGATAAAAAGTAAACTTAAATTAGCTATACGTAAAAAATAGTTACTAGTACTATAGTTGCGCTATATAAAATTAAGTATACTAGATAAAAGTTTTATAGTATAACGTAATAAAGCAGTTTTTATTATAAGTAAGCTTAAAAAGCTTAAAGTTTAAACTATATAGTAGCTAGCACAAGTGCACTATGTTAAAAACATTATACTTATATTTTACTATAGTACTAACACTTTATATATAAGCAAAGTAACTGCTAATTTTACTAATAATAAAGCTAAGGCTACTATTTTTACATGCAATAACACTAATATAAATAGCTTATTATAAATAATAAAAACATTTAACTAAAGCTACTTATTATATAGTATTATTTATATAGCTAGCGCATAAAGTAATAGCATTATATTTAAAATTACTTTATAAAGCTTTGCTTCTACGCTTAAAGTAAAAGTTAATAGTATATAGTATTTATACTTTTTTACGCGTAATATAAATTTAGATTTTTTTATTATATACTTATCTACTTTTAGTATAATAAGTATACCTAGATATACTAGTTATACTATAGCTAATACTTTTCTTAATACTTTTATATATCTGCGTTTTTTATATAAATTACTAGCTATTTTAGTAGCTTATAACGCGTAAGAAACTAAGAGCATAGCAGCTAATATAATTATAGCTAAAATAAGTACTTTAGCTTATTTTATTTAACTTAGTCTTAACGCGTATACTTTGCAAAAAGGTTTAGCTTTATTTAAATATACTATAAAAAGTTATTAAGTACTAACTATAGCTGCTTAATTAAATTTAAAAAAGCTTTTAAATTATTTTTAAGTCTAGAGAGTAAGCGTACTACTCTTTTATTACTTACTAGTTAGTAATACTATTAAGTATAGCTTATTAAAAGTAGATTTACATGCTTTTCTAAGTATAGTAAACTAAACCTAATACTTAAAAATTATTTTAAGTATAGTGCAAATAAGTATATTTAAAGCATTAAGCTATAGTTTAGTAAAATAAATTAATGTTAATTAACTTTTATAAAATATTAGTATTAACTTACTTATAGCAATATTAGTATATAACTAACTAGTAAGCTTTACTAAATTAAACTTTAGTGCTAAGTTTGTATTTTAATATACTAACTTTAAAAGTTTAAGTAAGTTTTTTCTTTTTAAGCTGTAAAAAACTTAAAGCAATTATTTATTATTTTCTAATACTTTTTAACTTAATTTAGTTGCTATTAGAAATAGCTACTTAGACGCTAGGTTTAAGTTTTAACTTAATTTTTTTAATACCTCTGCTCTAACATGCATCTTTATTACAAGCGCTATAGGCTTTTTAAGCTTATTTATTACTTATAGATTTTTAAAGATAGGTAATTCTATGTACTACTTAGTACGTGCTAAATTTATTAGCAAGGCTTATAGGCGCTTAATTTCTACGTTTACTAGTTACAGTTTGTAGAAACTAGAATACAAGCGTCTACTTTACTCTGTTGTTAGCGACATAGCACTGCTGCTCCTTAGTTTGTCTAAAGAATTATTCGCTAGCCTAGCAGATTCTGTAAGCGCTATCTGCTACTTAGGTGCTCTTGTTAACTAGGTGCGCCTACTAGAAGATTATCTTAGCCTAAACATTATTAGTACCTACGAGATCCTGCGTATAGCTTCTCAAGGTCGTGCTAAGCAAGTTCACGTGGTTTCTACAATTTCTACACTGCCCAGGCACATGGGCTACGAGCTTGTAGAAGGAGACAGGAGATATAGTTACGCCGCTTCAAAATATACAGCAGAACGCATGGTAGCCGCCGCGCGCTGGAGAGGCGCCAAGGCATCAGTCTATCGCTTGCCATTCATCACAGCGTCTTTAGCCACTAGCCACTTTCGGCTTAACCGCGGCGACTTTCTTCACAACTTTCTTTCAGGCTGCCTTGAGCTCGGTGCTTTCCCATCCATCGATCAAGACCTAAGCGCTGTACTACCCGTCGACTATGTAGCCGACACCATTGTTAACCTCATAAAACAAAATGCTACTTGCGATGGTTTCCGAGACTACGACTTTATAGATTCTTCGCCAATCAGCTTTGACCACTTTTTCCATCTCTTCGGCGCTGCACTCCCTGGCCAAGAAGTCGTTCCCTTTGCTAAATGGAACCAGCGTGCATCCTCCTATGCTGCTAATCATCTTGCAAGCCCACTAGCGCGCATCATAACCCTCCTTGATAGCGTTACAGATGCTTCGGGTCTAGCCGCCATGCTGTCAGGTCCTAAATGCTCGCGTGAAAACGTACTCGGTGGTGATCATTATCCAGCACCTGCTATTACCAAGGACTTTGTTGCCAAATATGTTACTCACATCTTTTCTACTGCAACTACACTGCAAAATAAGGATTAAATGGATCGGGGCCAAGAATCCCCATGGAGGTGGAACAAGAACGCAATATCCGTCATAGCGAAGTTGGCCATCTATTGTCAGACAAAACATTTCTAAATGGAAGGGTGATTTACCAACATTGCATGTGACGTTTGAACATGGAAGATTTGACAAACGTGATTACCATGTAGAATGAAATAGATGTAAGGGGTATATGAATGCTGCGATTCTTCCGCGTCCATCGCAACTCCAAGCATATCACGATCCAGCAAGGAACATCGATTCGTGCATCCTCACGACGCCTCCGGGCACATGACATCGCCCATTACTTCAGTTCCTCCGCTCCCATCTTCACAATATCCGACTGCGCCAGTATCCAGACCCCATCTTCCCTCTTCCCTTCCAAACACATGACCCCAGCCACGATGGCACTCCTCGCAATGGTCGTCGCGTCCTGCCCCCAAAAATTCGTCAGCACTGGCGACACCATCTTCAACGCGCCCGCAATCCCCCTAATAACCCCCTCCGCCGGTCGACTCTCCTTGCGGTTTCCCATTATCAATCCGGGCCGTAAGATGACGGTATGCTTGAACCCCAGCGCCTGCACCTTGTCCTCGAGCTCGCCCTTCATCGCATTGTAGGGGAATCGCGAGGACGAGCTCGCGCCGGCGCTCGAGATGAGCACGTATGTGTCTGCGCCAGCGTCATTGGCGGCTTGGGCAAGGGCTAGATTGAGGTCAACGTCGAGTTTGCGCTGCTCTTCGAGGCCGCCGGCGTTGGCGCGCGTGGTTCCCAGTGCAGAGAAGAAGATTTTGGGCGCGGTGGAGCGCGGGTAGGACGCTGGCCAAGTGGTATTGTCGGTGGAAGTGATTGGGTGGAGTTTTGACGATTCGCTGGGGTTTGGGGGGTTGCGTCGCGCAAAGGCGTAAACAGATGTGAAAGCTGGGTGGGTGATGAGCTGGGACAGAATATGGGAGCCCTGGGGTGGAAGATTAGATTGGGGTGATGGGCGGCATCCAACGCATGCATGGTGGACAGGTACGTACGACAAAGCCGGTGCTCCCCGCCATTGCTGCGGTGGCCATAGTGCTTGCTGATCGCGAGTGCTGTAGAGATTGTGTCGTGTCCGATTTTCCTAAACCTTTGGCCTTTATTCAGTGTTGAAGTGGAAAGCCACCGATTCGGCCGAGGTCTGTCGTCATCACGGTACGACAAATATGGATTAGCGTACAAGCGTCATCATCACCATATCGCACTTTATCGTCACTTTCAGGTCCAAACTCATCATTGCACAGTAAGCACAACCAAAATACTCAAGTACTGAAGTATGTATTCTACACATTGATACTACATGTGATAAGTCCTTTGAGACGAGGGCTGCGTCACAAGCCACCGCCGATACCCCATCGTTCCAGGCTCATTGGCTCTTCACCCCAATATGGACATCACCGAAATTCTGTCGACCCTACGCGCGAACCAGTTCCAAGTGATAAGCACATTTTTCAAGATGAATTCCGTGTTTCCAATCTTGAATTGAAGTAACTGTACCACACCCCTGAAGGTTGGCTACGGACGAAAATATGCAGATAGTCGATTCTTGGTGGACATGAGACTTCAACGATTAGACTTGCTAGTCTCACTGCATCAGGGTTGCTGCACTACAGTCGTGAGATGGATCTCATCACGTTGAGCCACTCTTCAGCGAAGAAATTTTCTTACTTAACCATGTACCAGCCACAGTATGGTATCGGAGCTTGCTATAATTGAGTCAGAGGCATACAATCCATATTCATTACACTTGACTACTGTAGTAATACGCTAAAAACCACCAGTGCTTGTGGTATAATACGTGGCTTCTTGCTCTACCATCTCTTCTTGCAAAGCTTCGAGTTCTGAGTTCATCGTCTCTGCTTGGAGAGTATTTACGAAGTACTGCTCCATAGCGTGCATCTCGGAGACAACTGTTTGCGCGCTTGTACCGATCACGGAACCCGACACCAATGAATTCATGGTATGCTGCTCAAGTCGTTCATGGATTCGCTGTACGTATTCAATCTGATCTCTTAGTTGTCGTCTGGTGTGGCGCCTACTAATTGTTAGCGGGAGTAGATTTTGCTGTGCGCTGAGGCGGAGTACAATTGATGTTTGAGCGTTTTGATCTCTCCAGGTGGTTTATTCAACTCCTGTTCCAACTCATCAATGCGTTTTCGGAGCCCTTCACACATTTGAAGGGTTATGAACAGCATGATTGAAGTTTTTGCGCTTTCGAGCATCAGGTTTAGGCCTGCAACGGAAGCCTTCTGGAAGTACCACCGGATACGGTACAGTATACCAAGCTCGTTCCGAGATTTCGATGGTTTTGGGGGGAAAAGTCGTTCTCTCAGTTCTTTTGCACCATCTTTGACAGCTTTACACTCTTTGATCAGGCCTGCAAGGTGTTTTTTCCGCCTATTCTTCTGCGGGGACTCCAGCATGCTGTCCAACCACTCATTGGAGTTATGATGAAACATAGTCAGACTTTCAGAGAAATTCGATAGCTGCTGCTGTAAGATCTCAATCTCTCGAGGCGTATTTCGTACAGTTCGAATAAAGTTGAGAAACTCACGCGAGAGTTTTCTCGATGACCCTGCGATCTGTAAAAGGGCGGCAAGCCCCCCAACTACAGCAAGTGCCTCTGCCATGGCCTGTTGTCACAAAATGAACAAACATCTATGTTGCGGAGATAGCTCTAACGCTGTCTTTATATCGCCTGCCTCGAAATACGAGCATCCCCTCTCAGCCCCATATCATGGACAGTCTCTTTTTCAGCTTTGCTTTACGCTGATAAAGTATTCCCGTGGTGTTATTGGTCTACTTGTATGTTACGTCTCCGGAACCGGTCAGCATAAGAATGAATTCGGGAGGGGTAAGCATATCGGCAAGCGAATTCTTGTCTAATCACGCCAGAAAGCATGCAGGGCTCATGAGCCTTCCCACTCAATAAATCAAATCGTACAGTTATCAAACATCAAGGATTGTTTCCGGTTAACAATTCTGGCACCCCCCAGCGTATTTTTCACCGCCACACCTAACCCTCAGACTGCTACGTCATTCGTCTCGCTCGAACGAGAGGAAGTCAGGTTTCGGAAGGGACAATTACGATGTATTGATCTATGTAGAATGTTATCAGCCCCGCAAACCTCTCTGTAGATCCTGCTCTTGGACCTCCCAGTTGGCATGGCGCACGGAAGCGAAGTAATACTTCTATACTAAGGTCTGGTGATCCAGTTAAGTGCCGAGTAACAAGGCGGCTACAATCGAAGCAAAATAGAGCAAGCATGAAATATACTCAGTCAACCCAACGCTATAGTTAGACCTCAGCTCCACTCAAGTACTCATACCTCGTTGATAATCTAAAAATCAGACTGTTTGCCCCGCTACACGTCCCGATTTCACTCTATCGTGGAGGAGCGGGGTGTTCAATACATCAGTACGTTCCACGCTTCTAACCTCCAGCACCAATTCTTTTTAAATAAATAACTCCTTCTTCTGCACTTTCCTTATGATTTCCGGATCAACCATCGTAAGCGTAAGCACTACGCCAATCACAAAACATAGCAGCCCGACCATCAATACGTGAATCGGCGACGCATTCTCGGTTACGGTGCGCGGATTTTTAGGGTCAGGAGCGTACTTCCCTATCATCTTCTTGAGCGGCGCTATATCGTTATGTTGCGCATACTGGTAGCCACGCTTCATCCCAGGCAGACCGTCGATACTGAGTTGGGATTTCCAGGCCCAGTATCTGCATTCTAAAAGTTAGCTAAGGCTTTGTTCACACATGATGAACGTGCGGTGCCGTGGAATGGATTAGAGACGATGGGAAAAGAGGCGCAATACCTGTCCATACTCTCCTTCTCATCTCCGTCCCGAAATTTCCGATCCTTCTTCGCAAAATGTTCATCCAACGTACTCCTCCACCCCTTCCACTCGTAGTATGGCACCGAAAATCCACAGCTGCTCGCCACCTGATGCACATCCACGACCACCACGCTCCTCGCGCCAGGAATTAGTTGGATCTTGTAATCTTCCACAAGCGCATCAAATTCGGGGGTTCCATTCTCGACAGCGCGCCCGTGTCCCCAGAGCCGGATGATCTTGGGCGCGCCTTCGAAGGCCAGGAACATGATACAAATGCGTGCGTTTCCCGGTTCGTGCAAGTGCGCGAGGGTTTCGACGCCAGATCCTGTAAGATCGAGGTACCAGAAGGAGGTAGGGGAGGGAATACCAAAGGCTTTACCACCTTTGGGAGAGATGTTGATGTGCCCGTCGGATGCGAGAGGTGCGGTGCCGACCCAGAGCATTTTCTGGTCAAGGATCCATGTCTTCAAGTTGTCTGGAATAGTTTCGTAGAAAACCCCCATGGTGGTTTACGTTGTCTTTGGATTTAATTCTTTAGGGGCTTTCTTTCCTTCGCTACTTGCTTTCCGGTGTGAAGAGTGAGCGAGAGTTGATTACAATGTCAGGAATGGGAAGCGAGTATATATGCAGGAAGTGTGACTCAGATTAGTGCGAAACTAAGCACCGAAGAAGGCGTCGCCGATGATAAAAGCCGAAGGGTTTCCGGGCATATATCGAGGAGTGAGATGGATGATTAACGAGGGATATCGATGGGTTGGTGAGAAGATAGGGAGCTGCGGGGCCTACACTGCACTAACGCGATTTTCACTAGCCCGGTTCGAAGAACGGAAGGCTAGACGCCAATGAGATATTATAGTAGAGGCCCGAATGGATGTTAAAGTGCAAAACAACACCAGACTAACGTACAAGCAGCTTTCGCCCAACGCCTCAGATTTCCTGACCCAGACTGTCCCCCAATGTTTGCTCTTAATATACGTACAAGGCAGCATCACTTACATCATCTATTGAAAGCCAACCCCTACTTCGCCTGGGAACGAGGCCCAGAAATCCTGTGTGGCGCTTATCATGAGTTCTTCCATATCTGCGTTCGAGAAGTTAAAAGTCATGTTGGACGTGTCTTCTTCGAGAGGGGGGATGTTTTGTATGAAGTTCCAATTGATTGGTGTGTTATAATCGTTGGGTGTGGGTGCGGACACGGGCGGAGAAGCGAGGGTGGCTCCTCTTGCAATTGCTGCTACCTTTCGATCATTGTAAGCTGGCGTTGCTAAAGCTTGCAGAGTATATCTTACCTCGTTGGAGACTGGTGGGCGAAGAATGTGTGCCTCTGGAATATCCGATTTCATCTCCGTGGGCTTCTGCACTGGCGATGGTTGCAAGGCGCCATAGTCGACCATGGCTCGCCGCAGTACTTGCCGTTCATCAGGAGACACTGAGTCGCCTTGCCCAAGCACAGAGCGATAATATTTCTGCATACGTTTGATTGTCTCGAACTAAATCCGTCAGCTTAGAGCAAGTACCAGGTTCGCATGCTTGTTATTACCCAAGTTTCCGACATAGGCCATTGATTGTTCATCTCTTTCAAGAATACACATCCATTCACGACGCGTTCCCGTGACTGTTGCGCGAGTCTTGGGTCATCTTCGGGGCTAGGAAAATGAAAGCTGTACAGCATCACCCCCACAGCCGTGTATATGGTGAATCCAATCCAGGGCACCAGACCTCGTAGAAAGAAGACGCCAAATGTGCGCATCTCTTCCAGCATTTCCAGTACCTGGTTTGCCTCTTTGAACAGCTCCCTTCGTGACGTTTTCTGCCACGCTTTCCACTGGTCACTGAATTCGCTGTACGACTCGGGCGCCTCTTCGGAGTGGACCTGAGGTCCAAGGACGGGCAAATAAGCTCGTTGAAGAAACATGTTGCTCATAAAGTGTATGCTGTGCATGTAGCAGTATGCCTGGCCTTGATCGACGGCATTGTGGCTGTGAAGTGAGAAAAGGTCGTACTGCAAGCGTACAGGAAGGGTGTTCTTCCAGTCCTCAAGCTCCTGTATCAGCTGTCGGAACTGCGACGTGGATTCCCAGGGAAGCTGTGATTTGAGTTCCTGTGAGCACGCCCATTTGGCCACCTTTCCCCAGATGTTCGCCGCTCGCAGACTATAGCCAATGATGCCCAATTCTCCTACTGCCAACGAAAGAGGGGGCATGAGCAATCGGCCGTTGAGGCTCTCAGTGCATACCGGTTCGCCGAAGACAAAACTCTCGCGCTCACATGGTAGTTGAATGTCCATATCGTCCGCCGCTAGGGATCTTCTTCGCCCCTTTCCACCCGACAAGAGCGAATCCATCAAGAAGCATGTCCAAGCCGTTCGCCGACGTACTTCAGCTTCGATGAACTCCTCGCGTGTAGGTTTCCGGTCTTTGGGCGCTTTGAGCTCTTGAGTCAGATCCATGACTTCGACCAAGCGTATGGCCATGCCCAGATAAATCCATGCCCGCCTCCCATTGCCAGCACCCCAGTCGTGACCAGTCAACATCAGTAATGCTTGGACGCGGCTAATACTGGGAGTTTCGAGGTCAGACTGTAAGATCTGTCGAGCGTGGGCGGCAAATGCATTGCTGGCCTCAATCTGCGATCTGAAGGGTGGCGGAGGTTCCTTGACAAAGCTGTTCAACCACTCAACAAGATGAATAATATACGAGTGAGATGCACCAAGCCCTTACCGTATGGCCAATGCCAGGATCGCCCATGCCATCCATATCTCCAAGGTCCTGTCCCGGATGCGCAGGAGCAATGTTGGGGTGTGATGGAAGCTCCACTTGTAGGAGCATCGCAGGTAGCTATTCTTGACCTCATCGGTAAGCAGATCAAAGGGATCCAGACCTTCCAGGAGAGATGACGCAGAGGCGGGCGAAGGATGTGAAAGCCTGGGGGCGGCATTGGTGGAGATCGGCCCGCCGGTCGGCACACCACAGGCGCCGTTCAGGGGACTCAGCGCGGCCGACGAGGGGTTTGCGGCAGAGTCAGAGTCGTGTCGAGGCCTCTTGGGACGGCGATGAATAGCGGATGTGCCTGGCGCAGGGAATTCGCATGCTTCGGCGCGGCCCGTTTGCCTGCACCGGTCACAAGGTGGAGCATCTTTTGATGTTGGGGATCGCTCATCAGTCGTCGTCGTCGTCGTCGCGTCGCACAACATTGGGGATTCATGTTGCCCACTCTGTGTACATACCTGAATGGATGCATTTCTGCTTTGCGCTTCTACAGGAGGTACAGGCCACAGGATTTCGCATTGTTAAATTGCCGTAACAAATGTATTGAGGCAACGGGATGCCATCCAAAGGGAGTCCTGATGGCCGATTCCACATCAGCCGCAGCCAGATTTGAGTTTCGTGATGCACTTGACGGCCCACCAATCAGCATCTAGCATCAACCTTGGAGATCTCATCACATGACCTTGATCGTGCCAGCATCAAGCAATCAGCCGATTGCTGCTGGCGAGATTGATACTCTCGTTCTCTCTTTTATTTATGCATCATAAGCACACCTCTATCTTGAGGAATGCTTCAAGATCCCAATGATCAATTCATATTGTTTGTCAAACTATCGGTGGATCACTCATCGACATCACGTGTAATTTCAACAATGAATTGAATGCTTGCATGAGCATTCAGAATCTTCAGCCTTCGAATATTAATAAGTCTGATATATCAACGTTCAACAAGTGAAATCGTTAGGCGCGGCCTATGATGTAGCTGGTATCTGTGCAATATGAGGTTTTCCATTTCTGGTGACGAGTAACAACCTCATCTTGGTGTAGCATGAACCGCCATGATCTCCCGCCAGAATGCATCAAAGCTCCTTCCTCGTCAGCAACTCTGAGTGAATTGAGATATAAGCTTCATGTACCTAGTATATTCTCTGTTTGTTATTGTTCTTTGGATGATGGTTCCGACTCATGGAGGCCAGCGCACAGCCCCGTTGTGCTCTTTTCGTTTCTTCAAATGTTCTTTTTTTAACGGGGGGAATAACAGATATCAAACCCGCCATTTAATTTCTGTTTTTCACTCTATTTGTCTCTTTATGGCAACGTACACGAGACACACTTTGACTTACACGATATCGGGACTTTCTTTTGAGAACCTCTCTACTGTGCCTACCTTCCTGGTTGAGTGAGTAGTCATTGTGCAGAGGAAAAACGCTTCATTAAACTGGCATTGAGCAATATGCATGAGGTTGATGTCTCCGAGTTCAGCAAAAACGATAAAATGCCTATATAACTCATCTTCGAGGGTCAAACCATAACGTCCGTCTCGTAAAATGATATCTACATTGCGCGTAGTCAATGTCGAAAGTTGGTAGCGGTCCTTGAATCTATGCACTTAATGCATTGTACCCAGGCCTAACGCTGTTTAAAGATGGGATACTCCCTCCATTATCATTCGCGAAACCTAGGTCAAGTAATCAAGATTCGATTGAAACTAAGATATACATAGGGAAAACGAATTTTTTCGCCATGAATCAATATAGAATAGAGAGCCGTCGGAGCTGTGTCCTGGGTGCTGAATAAGGCTACGAAGGACCGCTAGAATCCGCCCACTACGCCACGAATCTGACTAATTGCTTGATATACCAATCGCTGTTGATCATGGAATATATGTATAATGAATTCGTGGGAAGCTGCTCACATCAACTTTGGCCTATCTGTCTGAAAATGCTTTCATACAAGTTCGACAGGAAACGAGACTTGCAAATGAAACGATCCGATACTTGGTGTCAGAAACTTTCACAGATGTCCTACATGACACTTTGCTACAAATTAGATTCACATGTGACTCTAAACCACACAATTTTCTGCCTATATGTAGAGAGTTTGCTCTGGTCGGCTTTCACTGGCCTCGCCCCGCGCAGTACAATATCGCCTGTGCAGATGCATTCCCTCCGCACTGGGTCTTGGTCCGTGTCCTCACTTTCCTCTCCATCTTCGAGTTACTCTTCACCTCGACTCTGCCAAGTCATACGCTGGCCAATGCAACCAAAGCCCTAAGCTTGGGCCATAAGTTTGCTCAAACGCTCAATATACCACCACCCCACCCACACCCTCTACCCCTCCATCGACTCTCCAACTGCCGTCGTACTCTCAACTCTACTACCATTGAGTATTCCAACTTCCTCCGCTGCCTAACGTCAACCACCTCTTCTGCAGACATCTCTTCTTCTTTCATTAATTTCCCCTTGCGGAGCCGACCACGACATATCTCTGTGTGTACGCATCCATTTCGTCTGTACGACGTTTTCTCCACTGCTTCCATTCTCAACACCGCCCATCATGCCGTCTGTTTTGAAGGGACGCGGAAATAAGATTTCCAGCTATTGGGAGCGGATACAAGCTTGGTTCTGGTGTGGCCAATTTCTCAACCCTGCAGTCCCGGCCTCCGAAGAGCTTGAAGCTGCCGACAGCCACGACGTTACCATTATCGAAGTACCCTCCACTGGCGACAATTCCAAAGCCGTTAGATTCGCGGAGACAGTGACTATCATCGAAGCAACTCGACCTCCTACGGTAGCTAAAAAGCCCAACGCCACTGTATCCGAGAAAGATATGGGTAGCCCCCGAAAGTCCAGTAAATCTCCGGTGTACAAGCAATATACCTACAGCACTCGTGATTCTAATACCTCTCGAGCTTTCAATAAGGATAGCTCAAGGCTACACAATGTGCAAAATGCCTCCATCACAAAGTCCGGATCGTGCAAGTTTCAGACATCAACACGCTTGAGCAAAAACGTCTTCACCAGGTATCACGAACAACAGACGAAGAATAAATTCTGGACTGGGCGGATCTTGATATCAACAAGTGTCGTCACTACCAAGAATGACACTCCAAATTCTTACTCCGCTCCATTCACTCTTCCAACTCCTTCCTCTAAAAGCACCATCTCTTCCCCCATCTTCGCTGCTGATCCAGACAACCACCCTAACTCCACTGACTCCCTGAACATATCAACTCCTCCATCTTCGTTTGGCTCTCCATCCTCCTCACCTGCCCCGTCCTCCGGCAGAGCAGTTCCCGCCAAAGATGCAGAAAGAACCACCATCGAGCAACAGCGCGCCCTCGCCACCGAGGCTTCCATTCAGAAGACCCAGGCCCGAGATGAGCGAAAGCATGCTCAAGAGGCTACGGCCATCAGATCCGCTCGCCTTTCTGAGCACCGAATGATGCAAGAGATCATGGATAGAGAGCAAGCTCGCCAAGCTCACCTTGCTGCCATGGCGTACGAGCACCAGCAGCAGCTCGCCCTTCAAAATCAGCGACAGCGCGAGCTGAAAGCGGCTCTCAACGCTCAAAAGATCATGGAGTTGAAGGGATGTCGTCAAAAATACGATAATATCATCAACGCTTTGGTCGGCCCGCTGCTTGGAAATGGCTTCGCTCCTGAGATCCCTGAGGCCTGGGAGCGGGAGACCATTCCGGTCCTCACGGCCATCTGGAGTGAGATCTCCGGGTTCTGTGAAGGGGTGACAGTCCAATCTCTGCGGACCTTGTCTCCCATCGAGTTCCTCCAGTTCGAAACCGAATTCGTCTCGCCAGCCCTCGCTCGCCTCCTAGCATGGAGCACAAAACGCCACTCTCTACAGCACCAACAGCTCTTGGGCAATACAGGGTGGGAACTCCGCTCCGTGAAGAAGTTGTGCAATGCGCTGTGCCAGATCCCTTTGGAGCACTCTCCCGACCTATTCGCCAAGGTCACCATGATCTGCGGTTTGCTCTCGAAGTTGTCTCTACATTTCGCCACACAGATGAACCGGGCTGTCACCGCCTCTGCAAGAGCTGCCGAGCGTATTGCAAGGCATAACGAGGGAGTTGCCTTTCAGGCCAAGGAGCTCGCCGCAGTGCGGCATGAAGCCGAGAACTATACTGGCACCAAGAAGACAAAGCAAGACATGGACCTGGACTTCATTGCGAATAACTTGTCCAACTCCACTGATCTGAACTCAACCCCGGAATGGGTACTGAGTATGGAAGAAATGATCAGAGAAGAGGCGGAGGCTGCAGCCAAGCGGGAGGCGGCGGCGGCTTCTGCTCATCTCTCCTCTCCCTCCACATCTCCGACCTTGGACCCCAGTGACAAGGTCACTTTTGTAAATTCTGACTACCAACCCGACTTGAGGCGAGGAGCAATAGTGGAAGATGAGGAAGAGGAGGAGGAGAGCAGGATAAGGGAGAGCGGGGTTGAGTCTGAGGAGGGGGGGAAAGGTCGTGGCCGCTTTGCCACTTATGACGAGAGTGCTGGCGTCCTCGACTTTGGCGAGGATGAGGACAACTGAGGGAATCGTCCTGTTTTGTATTGTTCTGATTTGATGTATGGTTTAGCCTTTTTTAGAGAAATACTCCCGTGTAAAGTACTCATGGTTCAGGCATTGAACAAATCATCACACCTCATTTCATGTCTTATTGAATAATGCTAATACGGTTATTGCGCCCTATAACCGTCTGAAGATTCCTCTATCTAGCTCAGCTTACTACTCCTTCATTGCTCTAGTCAAGTTGTGACTGTTCTTTATTCTGAAGTTTACATACACTGAGACATCTAATGGCCTCTATTCGAAGATATCGACATATCACATGCCTGTGTAGATTCGAGTATTTAAATAGACTGCAAATCAACATTCTATAGCCGGGAGTAATTTGAGATTCGGGGTTGTACATTGGTGCGGAGAGTATAAGAAACTGGGATATAAATGTGAGTTGCTTGAAATGAGCGACCATGATAAATTGAATGCAGAATTCGAATAATTTCCAATTAGGTAATATTAATTCCGTCCACGCAACAGCTGAACGGCCCATTATCTTACGGGATGAAGTGCATATCAAAATGAACATCTACTACCCAAAGGGAGGAAGAGCTCTGGCAAGAAAGCCAAGGCGTCCAAGGGCAACTTTGGGTAAGGAGGTGTCAAATGACTCAATGGAACAACAAATAAATTGCTGAAAATATGGGAAATATAACAACGGAATACAGCTGTGTGTAGTTAGTATGGATGACGGAGCATAGAGGGAGAGCGAATTGGGCGTATATCGTCGGAGTAGAGGTGAAGCTGCAATCACCTTCTAAGTCTTCAACAGGGACGTCGGATGCAGATGGTAGAACTCTTGCTCCGCTAAAGTCCCCTCGTCGCTGGCCATCGCATCGCCAGAGAACGGGTTAGCTGTAAACTGACTACTCTCCCATGCATATAGCGTTTCATCTGCGGATATTTTCATGATCTATTCCTGAAGTCGTTTGAACACTTCCACTTTGCCTTCGCCAAATAGAAGAGGCGAGTT
The DNA here is from genome assembly GCA_948474695.1 of Periconia digitata. Taxonomy (NCBI): domain Eukaryota; kingdom Fungi; phylum Ascomycota; class Dothideomycetes; order Pleosporales; family Periconiaceae; genus Periconia; species Periconia digitata. The sequence continues at coordinate 645,395 of CAOQHR010000003.1, forward strand.
GTCATCGAAAATACTAAGCATGCTCCAGGCAATTTCCTCAGTCCGGTTTGCCCGTCGCTCGGCAGCCCTCGGTATGCGTGTACTCTCGCCAGCTGAAAAGAGAATGCTGGCTTCTCTGAGAGATCTCTCCGTGATGCCCGTGAAAGGAAGTATTGTATCTTTGAGATTCGTTCTGCTTCCTAGGCTCCTCCACTTAGTGAGAAGAACTCCATGGCCACGAAAACTTGGCCCGATCCCTAGTCTTCCTAGATGCTCTGGTGAACCACTTGATATGTTGTGTTACTTCATCTTGTAGCTACTACTCAGTCCCACACCAGTAAATATCTTCTCATTTCCAGCCCGCTCTGATGGAGACCGCCTAGTATTTGCTGCTCGCTCACCTTCACCCGAATATACGTTGGCAAGACATACGTATCATATAACAGATTGCTTGTACACACACAAACATGGAGTTTATAGTCTCTCAGCTCGGCGCTGCCTTCAGTGCGGGGTGGATAGGTCAGCGCGCTTCTCATCCATCAACACTCCGAATACCCTTTATCATAACGCATGCTAGCCTTGTTAGTTCAACAAATGTCTATTTATCACCATTTGAGGACACTGAAAATCGTCTTTTCGCACGTTTTTCTTTTCTTTAATTTTTTTTTCGAACTCGTTCTTCCTCGCGTAAGCCACGTCCTGGACATTCGCGGGGAACTTCGTCTTTCTCGCAGGTATGTGACAAGATGGCTTAGCGAGGGGTTATGTCCGGGGACTGTTCTAATTTCAAAATCTTTGCATTCAACAGTTTTATCGCAAAGTGTGTAGTGATAATGTCAAGGTCAAGCCGAATTCAGTGTTGTTGGACGATCTAATCGTGAAGTTAAAATTGGTACTACCGGTTACCTCTTTGATATCAGAGAACTTGATCACAGCGTCGTGTTCCTTCAAAAGAAAAATTATTTGCAGGCGAGATTTGGAAACAACAAGAGGGAGATTTTTATGATAATAAAACGCTAATGCTATATGCTAATGACGCTAACGAGAAAATGTAAATGCAGACGCTCATAACCAAATCCCCACCCGTTTCAACACCAAACACGTCGCACAACCATTGGAAGGGAAGAGAAAAGAGATGAAACGCCTCTGGTATGCTCCTCTTCGTTCCACATGCGGTAACTTTCCAAGATCCCTCCCGCGAAAAAGATTGATCAACGAAAATTACAAAGAATATACTTAACAAAAGATGATAATAAGCAAGAATGGAGAAGGAAACGGCGGAGGACCAGCCTTCCTTTCCGTTCACTTACTAGAAGCTGAACAATCCACTCCTCCTCTTCCCCAACGGATAGACCAGCAGCGCAGCCAGAAACAAGCCGACCGTAATGCCAATCGCAATTTGAATAACCGAGAATCCGACATTTAATGCAACACTGTTGATATTGCTGCCGGGCTCTGCAGGCATTGGCACAGTTGCGGTTCCGTTGCCGGTAGCATTACGTATGATTTGGTCCGCAGAAGTGATGCCAGAGATGAGCGAACCCTGAACGGAGAGACCAGAAGGCACTTGCACGAAAATGGCAGGAAGCATAGCGGCGGCGGCGAGGCCGTAGCCAATCTTGCGATGATGCGGGAGGTAAGGCTCCGAGCAGGCTGTGGACATGGAAGAGGCTCGAGAGTGAGTGTGAGAGGAGGAAGATGAGTCCGAAAAGTGGTGGTGATCAGTGTATGTTCCTTTATGTTCGGAAAAAGGGGAGGAGAATTGGTGTTGGTGGCGATTCGAAGTTGATAAGCGGGAGCGGAGAGAGCGGAAGCGTCGCACAAAGGCTTTTCGTAGTTTGATCCATCGTGGGCGGCAGGTCTGCTCCCAGAAATCTAAACTCCAGTTCTCGACGTGGCGGCCAAAGCGCGCGTGGATGTTGGCAGCGATGCCTATGGCGAGCGCGCCGAGTGTGTTACTAACTTGTGCGTTATTCTTGAAAAATTGCGCCGAGTTGGAGTTGACGACGTATCCGATGACGGCGATGAGTGCCATTGCTGGCATTTGCTTGACTTTGGCTTGGTTGATGACCATGAGGCACAGAGCGAAGGCGAGCACAAAGAGGTAGTACCAGTTCGAGGGCATAGGATCTTTGCAAGTTGTTTGTGAGGTTGCATCCTTGTACATCATGCCGAAGAGAACCGTTCCAATGGTGATGCCAAAACCGAGGAAGAGTGAATAGATGATAGCGTAGACCATTCGCACACTACCAGCGACCAGATGTCTGCTCTGCAGCTCGAGCGAAGCAGAAAGAACAGTGAAGCCTGGGAGGATGAGGGCGATAGAGGATTGTGCCATGGCGCTGAAACAGAAGAGAGGATCGCCGTTTTTATCTGGGATCGAGCCCAGCCCTCGTGCAAGGAAGGATGTGATTACAGCTGCGCCAATCTCGAAGACGTTAGTGATGAGCTCATTGCCGGGAGCGACAATGAGTTGAAGCCATCCAAGCAGACAGCCGAGTACGAAGCAGAAAGGCAAATCAATGGGGCGGGCTTGGAAAGCGAACGGACCGACCGACGCGGAGGCTAAGCCGTAGACGGGGACACGAAGCCAGGCACTGAACTTGGCCTTACGAGCGATGATGGCTTCGAGTAGGGGGGTAGCTTCCTCAACGCCAATGCGGTCATGTACCACATCTTTGTAGATTTCGTGGACATCTCTCAATTTCCCTAGGTCCACGCCTTGGGTGGTACGGACGAGTTTGACCTCGCTCGTATGAACTGACGAGTCGTCGAAGGCGATTATCATACATCCTGGCATGTACAAGAACTGTGCTTCGATTTCTAAGACGCGGGCAGACATGCTCATGTACTCCTCTAGACGGTGCGTGGGTGCGCCGTACATCATCAATGCCTTGCAAAGCTTCCGCAGATAATCCTGGCGCGCTAAAGTGCCAGCCAAGTGGATTTTGATCTTGTACTCGTCTGTCCTTCGAGCTTTGCCTCCCAGCGTCGTCTTCAATGCCGAAGTAATGGAGTTGTCAGATGTTTTACGACCACCCAGGCTGGGACGCACTTTTTTGTACGTCTCCTCCATTTCCTGAGACATGCTGGTTTGGCCGGGCGTAGCAAGCATGGAAGAAGACTCAATAAGTTTGGATATCGAAGTTACAGAATGATTGTTGTGCTTGGTATACCACGACCTCCTTGGTGTGGATGTCCCCGACATGGAAGGTGTTTCTATAGGAGAGTTCCCAGCAGTCGAGGGTGCACTGAGTGAGCCTTGGCTGGGATTCCTCCCATGACCCGTCGCTTTAGGGTTTCGAGCAGCTGCAGCTGCAGCTGCAGCTGCACCAGCACCACGTGCAGCATTGGCTTTGAGGAGCGTACCCAGCACGCCAGTTCTGAATTTCGCAGGGCGAGGTACATGTTCATCTTCAATCTCAACTTCGTTCTCTGGTGTTACATGGCCAGATGCGACGGGCTCAAGGTGGTATAAGTCTTCGGCTCGAAGGACAGTGTTTGCACGAGGCCCGATAGTGTGCTGACGAACCAGCTGCTTCGCATGCTTCATGTGTTCGGGCTCAACACCATCTTCATCTTCGCTGGTGGTTGCGGATTCGTATCCCGACTGGTGAGAGCGGGCAGCAGCTCGAAGCCCCTCAGAGGAATGTGGCGAGACCAATGTATCTATAGAGTTGCGCCGAGACCCTGATGTCGAAAAGGTCCCAACCTTCTTTGACAATTGCACAGCTCTCTTCTGAGCCGCGATACCTGATCTCTTTTTGCCCTCGTCAAATTCTTCCAACTCTTGATCCAAGGAAAACTGGGGCGGCGTCCGAGGAGTTTTCCGAATTGCGGGGCGTGGCTTCTGCACATCCTGGGTGAGGGGTACTTCTCCAGTATACAGGGGTGCCAAAGCCATGTGGACTGACTGTGCCAGTTCTTCGTGAGACACGTCCGCTCTTCGAAGAGGCGTTCTAGTTGGCGAAATATCCTCTGGTGTGCGAGTGGGAGGAGCAATATCTTGTCTGAATCCAACACGTTTCCGGCCGGCGGGAGTCATTGAACCCTCGGGCTGATTGTGGAGATGAGAAGTGAGCCCGTCGGGGATGTGTTGCTGCTGAGAGGGGCTCATGTTGGTGTTGGGCGTTTAACTCTCTTGTAGTATGGAAGTGACCACTCCAAATAATGGAGCCCAATCGTCACGAGTACGACAAGAAGTTCTCCTATTCTAGAACTTCCCCTTGACTCAGGAGGCTCAGGTTTATGGGTCTAACGTATGGTATGGACCCACGGCTCCCGGATCCCCTCCGACCCACCTAGGGGCAATGAGCGATACTCAATGACCAGGCAGCTGGGAACTGATTGTTGAATGCTTCCTCTCTGAAACAACACAGATCTGTGTGTTGATCGAGATGTAGGAGCTGACGCAGCGGTGCGGAGATACTGTGCTCGGACGGCGAAGGAGAGTGCGATCACCAGTGTGACAAGTGATGCAGATAAAACAAGATTTAAGACGGTAGCAAATCCAAATTGGGTACTAATATTCGGATGGAAAAGTAACGTGGAGGGCGAGTGGATAGAAGGCCGTGGCAATTAGTCAAACTGTCAAATGGTGAAGTAGCCGGAGAGGATAAATGAAGGAAATCAGAGAACGAGCGGTCTGGTGACGGTCACTACGATATAATCGACGGGTGAATCGCCAACTCAAAACGTCAACGCATGCAGCAGAAAATAGTGGGAATGAATCAATCGGCTACCACTGAGTGGCGTGGTACCCACCTTAATTCTTGTCGCAGGAAGGGGGAAGATCACAGAGGGCGGCCCAGAAGCTTCGATGTCATGTTTCGGTCGTCAAAGCACACAAAGGGATACGGCGACGCAGGTGGAGTGGAGAACGGGCAAATAGCGCCAGCGCCCGGCACAATGGGAAATAAAACCAAGGCGATCCCTGAAATAGCAGCGGGAGTGGCTGATGTTGCTATCGACACGCGCCAAAATAATGCATGCTTTGCTTGGGAACCACGAGCCTGTCCATTGGTGTAGGTTTTCTTTTTATCTGGAACCAAACACTCGTCGCCGCGCAGATCTTTTGCCGAAAGTCTGTGATGTCTATTGCTCATCAAACGCTCACCAATGGGAATCTTTGACAAGTATGTCGCCTTCAACGGCGAAAAGAGTCATATGCCGCAGACGCGGTGCGTCGCTTATGATAGCTACTCGCTCTGGCCCTCAGACAAAACGGGGCGCTTTGGAGCTGGAAAAAGATTGACACGGCAATGCGTGGGAAAAGTGGAACGTCAAGGAGCGACTGGCAACAGTATGTTGTATTGAGTAATCCGAGATAAGAAAACAGTGGGTCATAAATGGGTCACACAAGCCCTGACGCGTCCAATAGCGCGATTATGCAGCGCATCGTGGGATTGGGGTTGCGAGATTCTGGTGTTGACATGTGTGCTTGGAGCCTTGGATGCCGAAAGGAGAAGAGCGACAGCCGCCTAAAATCTCGGTTTCTTGGTCGACGTTGGCCGCGGCTACGCGACTCTTGGCGACGTGTAGTTGTAGAGGTACTCACGTATTGTACTGTACGTGTGTGCGGCCATCCCCTGCAAGGTGCTCGAGTAGAGCGGGACGGTTGGATGGCGATGCAGCGGACAGGGTCACAGGAATTGTGTTGACCTGCATGTGAAGGGCAGGCATAGTTCGGCACACGTTCCGTTGGCTGGATGTGGCAAATCTGGCTAAGAAGAGGCTGAAAGAAAACCCTGATGAACAAGCAAGCAAGCGATCGATGCCGCTTTCGACCGCGGCGCTAGGATATCCGATATGACTGACTAGCATGCCATTAGCATACTCGGAAGCTCCATGTATGTGTACATGTTGTGCGTAGTCCGTACAATGGAAACCGGATGTATGTAGACATTGACGCCAGTGTTCGAGTGCACAACCTTATCTGTGTTTGATCAGATACTAGGCTGTATGACTGACTCACTAGACCAGAGAGAAAGTAAGTGTGCACTGCATTGTAGTGCTGCTCCTAACGATATACTTTGATTGAAGCTGTGCCACTGGCGATAGTCGGAAATTCCCCCATTCCCCCTATCGATCCCCCTCATCACTGTACCATGCGTTTCTCAACAGATTGAGGTTTGGAGGAAATTGCGGCATGATACCGTTGCCACGCCATACAACGGTACTCACGGTATCGGCCGGTCCTCTGCTGGAAAATGACATAACCGGCAGTGTGTGGGGACGTGAAGATGTGTTGATGACCGGCAACGTGATTTGCACCTGCACGCACATGAACGCACTCCATGTGACGTGTTGCGTGTGTTGAAGGCGTACACATGGACGCATTGGCATGAAGAATGTGGATAACGTTCGACGTTAGGTAGACGTCATCAGCTTCATCCAGTCTTGTCGCAATTCAAGCCTGCTGGAGTTGTGGATACTTGGCACCACCAGAAACAGTCAATGATGCACATCCCACTTCATCCCACTTCGCTTCCGCTAAGCTATCTTGGGACGGTGCCTTAGTCATATAGCACGTGACAGGCACGTGGGGCAAATGGCACGTGTGCAATGTGGGGGGCTACATTCTATCTAGCCCGCTCCTCTCCCCTCTCCCCTTCTCCCCCGCACAAGTGGGCAGGTCATCATGTGCATGGAGAAAAATGCCCCACCTCATCAGGCCGCCCTGATGGCCTACCCCGTGGAGTCCATCGTGGGGGCGGTGCCTGTTGCTCTTCAAAAGGGAGCAAATGTAGCTCTAGAAGATCAATTGAGGTCACAGTATCCCAGGTACATGCAGAGCAACTGATACCAGATTCACAATGCCAGAGATCAACCATGTACGTGTGCACCATGCGCCTCATCAACCCCACATTTGGTATACTCGTCAACTTACCCGGCAAAGGTTGTCATAGTTGGTGCAGGCCCCTCTGGCCTGTTACTGGGTGTCCTTCTCGCGCGCAACCTCAGCATCAAAGTCACGATACTCGATGCAAGCACCCAAGTCGACAGCAACCCACGGGCAGCTCACTACGCCCCATCCGCCGTTTACGATTTCCACCGGGCCGGTATCATTGACGATGTGCGCAAACAAGGCTTCACGCCCAAGGGCGTTTGCTGGCGCCTGAAAGACACCACCTTCCTCGCCGGCATGGGCCGTGAGCCCGAGGAATCCGAATATGCCATGGCTGTGCTTCCACTCGATCGCCTCGGGCCTCTGCTTGTCGAGCACTTTGAGAGCCTACCAAATACCGAGATTCTCTGGGGCCACAAGCTCACGGGCGTCAAACAGGATGGCAACACTGCTACCGCGCTTGTAGAGACGAGTGAGGGGGAGAATAAGGAAATTACGGGAGACTTCTTGGTTGGTGCCGACGGAGCCTCCAGCGCGGTGCGGACGGCATTGTTTGGCAAAGAGTACCCAGGCGAGACGCTGAAACAGCAAATTGTCGCTACAAATGTGTGTTCAAACAGTCACCTTTGCCGATAGACTCCGCAACCCGCTGATCACACTCTTCGACGCAGGTCTACCTTCCCTTTGACGAGCGTCACAACTACTGGGATTCTAATTTCATCTGCCACCCTACCGACTGGTACATGGCTGCGCGCATCACCCCCGACGGTCTGTGGCGCGTGACGTACGGCGACGACGCCGATCTCAGCCGTGAAGAGCTCGTCCGTCGCCAGCCAAAACGATACGAAGAGATCCTCCCAGGCAACCCCAAACCCGGCGACTACAAGCTTGTGAGCATGAGCCCATACAAGTTGCAGCAGCGGTGCGCGCGTAGCTTCCGCGAAGGCCGCATCGTCTTAGTCGCTGACGCCGCGCATCTTTGTAATCCATTGTACGTTTTTCTTCCCATTCATTCGTTCACTCTATTCGCCCATCCATCAAAACTATCGCCTGCTCAAATCCTGACGCCTGGTGTATCCTCAATCTCAACTAATCCTGTTCTCAGTGGCGGCCTCGGCTTAACAGGTGGCTTCGCTGACGTCGGTTCCCTCTACGACTGCTTCCTCGGTATCCACAAATCTGAGCTCGACATCGATATCCTTTCCAAATACAGCGACGTTCGCAAAGCTCTATGGCGGGATATGATTGATCCGATGTCTCGCGAAAACTTCCACCGTCTGTGGGATCCCGCTGCCGAAAAGAAACGCGACGAATTCTTCAAAGTGTGTGAGCGTGCTAGCGCAGATCCGGTTTGGGGCAAGAGTGTGGCGGGAAGCGTTATGGCGGTGAGACATGATTTTACGCAGTATTTCAAGAGCAAGGGTGGAGATGGGATTGGTGGATTTGTTGATGGGAGGGTGGAGGAGAGGGAGAGCAAGGAGTGAGCAAGCGCCTGTATATATATGTGGATGGGGAGGCCCTTTCCTGTTAGTCTTGTGGTAAATTAACGAGAAGCAAAAGGTATGGCAGTGACCAAACAAGATCTCATCTGTCCGTACCATGCATTATAATCGTATAGTTTTACTCGTCTGAAGCAATTCTTTCTCCCATCATCCTAAATATGCATATACCCGACTTGCGTTTCGATCTTATACTACACAGGTGATCCCTCTCCTTTTTTGATTTCTTCTGTTCCCTACCAGCAAAAGAACATTCCCCAAAAAAACACTCCAATCGTCACCATACACGCGGAGGAAGAAAAGGAGGAGACCTACTGAGATAATGAAATCATGACGACGGGTTCGTATGAATCAGGCAGTATTCATAGAAAAAGGATGAGTTTCACAAAATGATTATGTACCATAGCCCGTGAGAGTTGTTCTTATTGTGTGGTTATTCTCGACGCACCCTTAGACCTTGATAACTTAGCCATCAATCTTCCCGTACAGAATACCTTTGTATTTCTTTATACTTGTAATTTTCTTTCCGTCTCTTCCTCCCTCTGTTTGTCTTTTAAGTTGCATTTTTCTTCTCCGTTCTTTCACCTACCCTTCCAATATACTTCATACGAAAGCGACATGGCATCGGCACGAATTTGATGGGGAATGGGGACATGGACCACCAAGGTATGAGAACAGCGGAAATCCACCCGGCCTTCCACTATCATCATTTCGATGACGGGTAATGAATCTGATAACGCGGGGAAATACTCTTCCCAGTAACTAAAGCTTGCCGTTATGTGGTTACTCTTTAGCTCTGAACCGAAAACGCGCAGCGCAATTTCCCCCCAATTACCAGAAAAGCAATATAGAGTTTCACCCATCATCATCATCATCATCATCGTGATCAGTGAAATACCGGCATGCCCTTCCAAGTGGACATCACGCAATCACTCAACATACGTTTCCCCTCACTTTACCACTCGCAGAGACAATAAAGGTAAATTACTTGCAGCCAGCCCACCCAACTAGACCAACGTCACATCCCCAACCAAACAAATCTTCCCCATGACCTGCGGCAGACCTTTTGGCCTGTCTTCGATCTCTCTTGCCTCAACTTCTGGCATATCTTGCGGCCGCGAGCCTCGTATGATCCGTATGAGCGGCGTTGGAATCGGCCGATCTTTCTCCGGGTCAATGCCGAAGAGACCGATCTTCTCGTATGTCACTTGGCCTGCACCACCACCGGATTTCGCACGAAGTATAAGCCCAACATTCCAGTCTTCGCTCTCGAATAGAATCAGAAAACGTAGTGGCGTATCTTTGGGAAGATCAGGAGCCGCGAAATCGAACCACATGCACACAGCGTGGCCCCCGATCCTCACATAATGCATCGTCTCGTGAAATGTCACCAACTTTCTGGTGTCTGGACGTAATTCCTGGTTTTCGATCTTTTGGGTAATGGTTTGTAGATTGTCGGTCACTTTAAGATCGATATAACATCCTCGAATACGGAGCGCGGTGCCGGAGATCTTTCCAAATCCGTTGGCACTGGTAGGCCTGATGTCTGTGGAGAGGAAGGCGAACGAGGAATTTGGCGTGATTGAGTTTTCTAACTTTTCTTTGTGAATGTCGTAGAATGTGGAGGTCCGCGTCTCGAGATTCCACAATGCTTGATGGAAGCTGATGGGGTTGGGGTATGACAGGGGCGACCATGTTGGGATAAATGGATGGAGGGAGGTAACTTGAGCTTGCTCTTGGGTGGCATCATGGGGAAAGGTAGGGGTCCAGAAGAGTTGTCGATTGAGGTCTGGGAGCCATAGACCGGCTAGGTAGAGAGGGTCGGATGGGTTGAGAGGTTCGTTGCTGAGAAGAGATGCAATAGCGACTGCGAGACCAGATAGCGAGGGCAGTCTGTCGACGGTGTGGGTGAGACTTTTTTCTGAATATTCTTCAACACTGAATCGCCAAAAAGTCATGATGTCTTTTCGTGCAAGGCGCGTCCTTTCCAGATCCAAAATTCGGAAGATGCCAACCTTTGGCATATAATTTTCGTGATTAGGGAAAAGGGTACTGCGTTTCAGTTGTATTTTGCTGATGTCTCCAGCCCCAATTCCGATTCGACACTCCCAGAGAATACCGTGATGTGTGTAGTGAATAATGCGAGGAGCTAGCTGGCGTTCTTGGTACGCCCAGCAACGCTTATAGAGGGTTCCTTCCAGCATCGCCGACCAGTTCATCCAATCGAGAGACCCGTTACGGCGGAAAGTAGATGATGAAGGATTGAAAGCGGACGTTTCTGAAAGTGCAGTTGACTCATCTTCAGCGTTTGGTGGTGGTAGGAACCCCTCGGAGCCATCCTTTGTGTCAGACGCCGCAATCATGAAGTAGCAATTGGAGTAAATGAAATGCATGCGTGAGCACTCCTCTTCGAAGTCTTTTTGGTCGTCCTGGATAATGCACAGGCTGTCAATCCAAAGATATTGCACACCCATTCTCTGTGAAACAACAATAGCATCTTTATATGTTGATGACAGATCATCCCAACAAATTGCGATACTACGACTTGCTAAATTGGAAGTGGTCGTTTGTAAAGGAAGGGAAGCAATACCCCAGCAATGGCTGAGGGTAGCATATCGACAGTACGGGTCTCCCAGAGAGGATGTCTCGATAAGTCGCGGTTCTTTTGAATTGAGCGCGCCAATGAATAAAAGCCGACGAGGCAACGTTGGTGGAGAAGTGAAGCGGGGCTTTCTGCAAGCAATGTGCTTACTCTCACACTCCTTCAGCCACTGCAGAGCGACAGCATCAGCTTTTGATCGACTGTAAGAAGACATTTTGATCTGCTCTACCAAGCGGACAAAGGAAGGGTAATGTGATAGCAGATTGAAGCGAGAATTGAATTCAAAGTGTCGGGGGCAGACTATTCGGACTACATATGTTCAGTAGGAATAGCTGATGCCTAAATGTAAAAGCGCAGCACGGGTAATCCACCTTGGCAGCAAAACACTACTCGGACATCAGACAAGATGAGACGATGCATGAATGACTGTATCGTGCCCAATATGTACTATGTACATTGTCGTGGGGGAATTTATCCGTGCTGCCAAGAGTAGCAAAGTACATTGCGGCTCTCTCGTAGATGTCCACGAAAGGCGGCAGTGCCGAATAACAACTGAGCTTTTTAAGCATCGAACTTTCGATCCGATAATTGTTTTGGTCACGATAACGACATCTGGAGAGGAAAGTGTAGGCGTGCGATCAAAAAGGGATTCTCCAGGGCTTGAATGGGGTCACTAGTTTGATTGAGTGGACGTTGCCACCCTAGGGAGATTATGTAATTAGCGCCGTCTAAAAGTATCACACACTAACTATTCGTAGCTGGGCTTGCAAGACGTCGCCTTTTATCTCTTTATTCATCACGTCAAGTCTCCAGAAGGAAGCAAAACTCGACGACCACCATGGCATGCCTAGAGAAGGGTAAGGCGAGCACGCGGCTAATGCACCCGAGATCTGACGACAGGGACTCGAGGGCTTGCTTTGTTACTATTCCTACGTCGGTGTGTCCGTACCGAGTATATGGCTTGGCAGGCCGGTCATACATACGCGCATGTATACGGTGAGGACGGCAGGCAAGCTGGGGAATTGCGTAACCAGGCTTGTACCCTCGCCCTGGACGCGGAGCCGATTGGAAATCATCGAAGACCGTAGTGTGCTTCCATCCACGCATTCGGGACTCGGGCGCTCGAGCTGTCAGTTGGGACCATCAAAGACATTGATTGTTTGTGTTCGGCACGTTTCTTTTGTCCGCGTCGTTTCTGTCCCGGCGCGACAGCCATCCGATCATCCTGGTATTCTCTTCCAATGTCCAACCTTCCTCATTCTATTGTATGCCAATAGAATGGCTGGAGAAAATTTCGAGAACGGGAGCTCGTGAGCGAGTCCACCAATGCGCCCGCTCGTTCGCCGATTTGCACGGCGTCTGCCATTGTCCTAATCTGCTTCTGCCCTACTTTGCGCTTGGCGTGGGTTCCTGTCCTTTTTACGGCCGCTTGCTCAGCCCTTTCTTTATTGGGCCATTCGATTTCCCCATTTTGAATGTCGTGTGCGACGCTCTCTGCACCCCATGACTAGATCAATCTCGTCGTGGGAGATCTACACGAGGCTACCCCTGGCAAGTGGCAGGTGGGCGCAGGAATGAAGCCACCACAGTCCCTAAAAACTCCGCCCTTTTTTTTTTCTCCGTACAACGTCTTGCCAATCAGCTATTGAACAAATTCTTCAGTCAACTCGTTGACATTGTGAAGACTCAATTTGCTGTATGCAAAGTGTAGAAAGGCAATATTCGTTCACAATGCACGTGAGCATCAAACAGCATCCACTCAACAATGCGATTGAACTATCCAGATCCATATCCGGCAATTATTGATATTCATCAACATAGCATTCAAGTAGAGCATCGCCGACCAGGGCCCATCGCATCGTGGCTTCAAGTAAAGTTGTCCAAAACGGACATATCGATAGATTTGGGCGTATACTGAATCATGGTTCTGCATATAAGCCGTATGACTTGCTCTGGAAAATGGCGATCCAATTGGGGTATCGAACTGCGGATTCTTTTTGTCAGTGGTCCCAAAAGATAACTCACTGGGTGCAACGAACGCGCCATTCATAAGTACCTACTGGGTTCGCAAAACTTGTTGTTCATCAATTCACTCACCAACCACCATCGTGTGTTGCGTTCGCTCCACACCGCCCTTAGTATTTGAACTGTTTAATCATTGGTCCCTCGTCACATCAACCTTACCCCATTTCACTCCCCACCAACAGATCCTCAACCCTACTTATTAAGCCGGTCATCGCTCTCATATTACAACTATGAGTTTCTATACATATGACGCCGTTGTCTTCCTGGTGCTCGTCCTTCTATATGGCTGCATTACCACTACCCTCTATAGCACGCAGGATGAAGCTGAACCACATATGGTCCCTACCAAGCTACCGTTTTTGGAAGCTACTATCGGAATTCTGCGAGGGAAAGCTGGGTACCTAGTCGAAACTAAGAAAAAGTTTCCCTTGCCCATATTCACTCTCCGTATGCCCTTTCAGAGAGTGTATGTGGTCTGTGCGAATCAATTTATCCACGCCGTTCAGTCCAAGGCACATGCTGCCGCATTTGTTCCGACACTCCTCGAATTTGGTATCCTCTTTAGCGGCATGGCCAAGAGCGCGAAAAAATGTCTACAAGCGGGCTACAAAAATGGCAATCAATTCACTGCTAGTGTACATAGCTACCTGCTTTGGGGACCAACGCTGCAGTCTGCTACCCGACTAGCTATGGACAGGCTCATCAGCAGCATGCACTCTGGGTTCAGTTCACCCGATCGAGTTGGGTTGCTGGAGACCACTCAGCACCAGCTTACTCTCGCCATGACGGGTGCCGTTTACGGTCCACATAATCCTTTCAACGATCCGGCTATGGAGGCAGACTGGAATGTCTTCCAAAGGGGCATCTCGCATCTTGTCAATAGTCCCTTCCCTTGGCTCACAGCACCCATGTCAATCTTTGCTCGCAATCGTCTTACTCGTGGTTTCCAGCGATACTTCGAGACGGGTGGCTATCTGGAAGCATTCGCCATGATTCCCGAGATGTACAATAAGAGCTTAATGCTAGGCATAAGACCTGATGAAGCAGCCAAGATGGAAATCGCCACCTCGCTGGCCATGCTTAGCAGCGGGTCTATCACTGCATTCTGGCTGCTCCTGCACATCCTCTCTAAACCTACCATCCTACGCACATGTCGAGAGGAGCTTATGGCCCTGGCTTCCACCGCGCCTATCCGAGTCGTCGACACGAGCTTGATCAAGACGAATTGCCCAACTATCATGGCCATGTTCCATGAAACCTTCCGCTACCACAGCTCCGTCGTGAGCGTTAAGAAGGTCGCGCACAATACCACCATCAGTGACTCGTTTCTACTCAAGAAAGATGCCTTGATCATGATCCCAGGGCCGCTCGTGCACCACGACCCTACTATATGGGGCGAAAATGCCGACAGATTCGACCACACACGTTTCCTGACCGAATGTGGCCAAAAGAAGCTGTCCAACACCTCGGCATTCCGCCCGTTTGGTGCTGGCGCTACCGCATGTCCTGGACGTCATTTCTCCACCAACATCATCCTCACTTTCGTCGCCATCGTGGTGCTTGGCTTCGATGTCGAAGCCTCGGAGTCATGGACTGTGCCGACCGTTAAGAACGCCGACATGTGGAACGCAATGCCCAAGCCTGATTCAGACATCCCCGTTTTCATTCGACCCAAGTTTACGAACAAGGCCGAACGTTTCAAGTTCGTATGGGGCTCTGAAGAATCCTGAAATGTCGCTAACACTCTCATTTGGAGCTGTGTTCTGCCGTTTTTTGACCTATCTTCTTTTTCTCTTTAGCTTTGTACACTTTCACAGCGCTTGCTGTCTATAGTGGCAGCTCTATACCTGTACTTTTCTGGGATATGATACGATTGGAATTCGAGGGTTGGCGGTTTTTTTTTCTGGTTTTGATATCCAAACGGAGTTTTGGATGTCATATTGATGATGTTGTGGTGCCTCTCCTACTGTCTTAGAGAAATTCTACCCGGGAATTGGGTTACATGGCTCTTAGTATGATTGTGTAGGGGTAGAACAGGCTCGGGTAAACACAACGACGTATGGACAGGCTACAACACAGTTTCTCGGGTTTTGTACATGGATTAGAAGTGCTGTACATACAACCCTAGATTCTTCTAGGATGAAGGATGGACTTGTATACCAATGTTCAATCTCATGATATCTATAGAAGAAATGAAACAACATATCAAAATCTTCCCGCGTCGATTCTCATTGCTTGTTACGCACTGCTATGACGTATGGCGTGAGCTGCGGTGGTGCCCCCTATCTTGGACCCCAAAAATCAGCAGCAAGGGAAGAAACAACTCTTGCTTGCACAGCAGTGACAGCACATGCTGAGGACGGTAGAGTTGCGCAAATAACAGGCACATCGCACCCTACTTACTAACGCTATATAGTTTAAACCCGACAATTCCTAAAACTAAGAATCGCCCTAGGGATGCAGTGCGTCAGAAAAACAACAATAACACTACAAGTCGTCGTTATGTACCAAGGATTGTAGTGTGCCTGTTGTTTACGCAGCTCTACGGTATCTTGGCCATATGTGCTAAGTATAGCTACTTAGCTATGATACAAACGCAAGGCAAATTTCCATAACGGTCGGAAGCTAGGCAGCTAGCGATGCCTCTACCGACCTTCCTCTTTGGGGGCGTGAAAGCAGGTATGCGGCAAAGGAAAGTTTCGCGATAGCGAGTATGAACTGATGTCAAACTGGCCGTGGCAATGCATGGTGGATGTGTAGAAACTTTGGGCTGTGTCGAAGGATTGCGGCTTTTGCATCAGGAATGGACCCCATGCATACAAGAATAGATACTGCAAGATTCAACGAGGATTCGAAGTCAGAGAGGGAATTTGCGAACTCTGAGAAGCTGCTTTCTACATGTAATGTCATTGTGCAGAGAGGAGGATAAGAGCACCCGAGGGATGAAGGTGTTGGTGTGTTGTTGCCTTCACCCGGGGCGGAGGGGTCCGGTCCTGTCCATGATCTAACCGAGCTCCAACGATGTCATCATCGTCATCATCATCACCACCATCAATTGCCTTCGTTCTGCATCCTGCATTCAATTCTCTCCATTTCGCTAGCTAAGCTTTGTCTTGCATGGCAACCAAGCTCGCTTGGGGTCTCCCCGATAAGAAATATGGATGCGCATTCGCTGGTAGCGATCGAAGCCTCGTATCAGTGGTGCGAGGATGAGCACACATGCAACTTTCCACATGCCTATTCAGGCATCAAGCTTCACACGGCACAGTAGCTTATGATCACGATGACGAAAGCTTGTATCTACTCGTCCCAGCGGGCGGGGAAGGGAGAATCGCGCACTGTGAATCGTGCGAGCGGAACAAAAGGCATGCAGATGGATGGCGCAGGGTAAGCTCCAACTCTGCTGTAGCGGGTGGCATGCCCATCAATTGAGGCAAATATAAATATGGCGAGGGTTCCCCCGGTGCTCCAGCGGTATTCACATCGCCCATAGTGCGTATTCTCTTTACTTGACCCGAGGTTAAGCTTTCCATCGACGCCATGCCGCGCTTCTCACATCTTGTTGCTCTCTTGGCCTGCGCGGCGTCGACGGTTGGCGTCGCGGCTCGCAAGCCAACATTGGAAGAAAGAGGGATCCCAAAAGATGCGACGGGCGTCAGGACCATCTCGTCACCGCAAGGCGCTACCATCCGCTTCAAGCAGCCCGGAAAAGAGGGGATTTGCGAAACAACGGAAGGTGTTGATGATTATTCCGGGTACATCAGCTTGGACAACAACACAAACATGTTTTTCTGGTTCTTTGAGGCAAGAGAGAACCCCAGTGAAAAGCCGGTGAGTGCGGGAAACGGGAGGTAACGGTGTTTGGGTCTGTGCTGATGTAGTGCAGTTGACTTTATGGCTGAATGGAGGTCCGGGATCAGATTCATTGATAGGACTGTTCCAAGGTAGGTGTAATCAAGCCAAAAGTGCCACAGTCTCGGGTGTTTTGTCAGAGGTAGCTAACAATGGGCGATGATAGAACACGGGCCCTGCAACGTCACCGAGGAATTGAAAACTCAACTCAACCCTTACTCGTGGAATGAAGCGTCCAACATGCTGTACCTATCTCAGCCTGTCGGTGTAGGATTCAGCTACGAGACGACCAAAACGACAGAAGATGGACGATTTCACTTCGTTGATCAGAACAAGGCGAATACAACCGACTTTGCAGCAGTCGGAGCGTGGAACGTTCTTCAGGCGTTCTTAGAGCTTTCGCCACAGCTGGATCCTGATATTCAGAACTTCACTTTCAATCTGTGGACAGAGAGCTATGGCGGGTATGCGCTCACCCGAACACATGTTTGCTTGTATATCCGTATAGGGTTTCACTGACGTTCAATGCTTAGACACTACGGACCTAGCTTCTACAACTACTTCTATCAGCAGAACGAAGCCATCCGCAATAAATCCATCTCCGGTGTGGAGCTGCAAATGGACACGCTTGGTATCATCAACGGCATAGTCGACGAAGAGATTCAGGCGCCTTACTACCCTGAATTCGCCATCAACAACACCTACGGCATCAAAGCTATCAACGAGAGCGTTTACTTTGCTATGAAATTCGCGTACGAAGTCGCGGATGGCTGCCACGATCAAATCAAAGCGTGCAAAGCCACCAACCGTACATCTGCCAACGATTACCTTGTATGCGCCTCAGCAGCCGGAACGTGTCGATCAATGGTCGAGGAACCCTACTACGCCGTCAGCGGTCGTGGTGTTTACGACATCCGCCACCCTTACGACGACCCAACCCCACCCGAATTCTTTGGGGATTTTCTCAACCTCGCCGACACGCAGAACAAAATCGGTGTTAACATCAACTACACCGATGACGGCTACTCGCAGGAAGTCGGTTGGGGCTTCCAGAGCACAGGCGACTTCATCTTCCCCAACTTTATCGAAGACCTCGAGGAGATTTTAGGCTACGGCGTGCGCGTGGCTCTTATCTACGGGGATGCAGACTACATTTGCAATTGGTTCGGCGGCGAGGCTGTCTCGCTTGCCATCAACTACACAGATTCTGAAGCGTTCCGCGCCGCGGGTTACACGCCGTTTGTCGTCGATGGTACCGAATACGGCGAGGTGCGCGAATATGGAAACTTCTCGTTTACGAGAATTTACGAGGCCGGTCATGAGATTCCTTACTACCAGCCAGAAGCTTCATTAGAGATCTTCAAGCGTGTACTTGAGCATAGGGTCATTGCTGACGGGGGTAGTATTGTTACGGATGACTATTCAACGAACGGAACGGCCAAGGCGACGCATACTGAGCCGTACGTGCCTCTGCCTGAGTCTACGAGCTCTGGAGTTGCGGTGGCAAGTGCAAGTGCGAATGTTGCTGCGAGACGCAGTCCACTGAGAAAAAGAGTATGGTAGACACCTTACAAAAGAAGGATGTGCACCTGTAGTGTAATGAGCAGAGATCCTCTGGTGCTATTTAAAATCATGAAGTCATGCAAAATCAAAGCTAATCGTGCTGAATGATTAGATGTTGGTGTTTATCTGCCGCTTTACTTGTAAGCTCCAACCCTGGAATGGAGTATCCTGGGAGTCTGTCTCCAGCCAGTGGCGTGAATATCATCAATTACTGTGATCAACAGCCACCACCATTAGATGTCCCATCATGTGAGCGGAGCAGGCGACTCAGCTTGTTCTTGCTCAAAAAAAAAGGGACTACAGATAGGTACAAGGACTCGATAATGAATGAACGGGTTGAGATAGAAAATATTGCATCAGACACAGGGACGTTTCCACATGCGCTTGACCCTTCTTTCAAACTTTAGTCAACTCAGGCAATTGTGATGTATTATGCTGTAGCGCACAAGTCAGTAGTGTGTCCCTACAGAGAGTGAAGTCACCGCGAGTTCCCGCACAATGTAGATGTATAGATCAATACTACGATAACAGACACCTCAGCAAGTCTTCCAGTGCTCTGCTCGTACCCCTAGCAAGGGTATGCACTGGGACGTTCGCTTTAGAGATTGATTATCAACACAGGTCGACCAAATGACAGTGCAGAAAAGGATTATTGCACAGAGTAAGCTTCCAATAGCGCTTGCTATTGGATGGCTCACGAGTAAGTACATGCTGATATTCCGCATATGGCTTAGCGCATGCGGGGCTCAATCTTTTTACATCACTCCGCGTCAGTGCGCAACGAGGTCAGAATGCTCATAAAGCGGAAGGTTCAAGCTCTTAGCTGTGAGACTCCGTGAAACTCTAGTCTCCGACCTCTATCAAGAGATAGATAAAGCTATTTGACTGACCGAACTACCCTCTGGGTGATCTCAGGCGAACCAGATTGCAAGAGAAGGGCCGGGGGCTTCGAGGAAAGGAATAATTAGCATCACTAAATCGGGAAGTAGGTAGCTATACCACAAGGGAGGGAAGAGATCGCCCGACGACATAATCGCGACTGGAAAAGATTCCAGTACGCGCATCAACAATCGCCAGAGAAGTAAGAAGATAGGAAAGAAGGTGAAAGAGAAAAAAGATGGCCACAACCATGAAAGCATGGCACGCCCCGCGCAATTCCTCCGCCGGACTCGAAAAAGAACTCTATCTTCCGCCCACGACCCCAAAGCCCACCCTGTCTACCCCTTCTCAAATGCTTGTCCGCGTCCATGCCGCCTCCATCAACCCAGCCGATCACAAAGTCCCCGAAACCCGACTCCTCGCACACATCTCGCTCCCAGATCCCTTCACTCCAGGCCAGGACTTCAGCGGTACGGTGGCTGAACTGGGCTCCGACATCAAAGACTTCGCTATCGGCGACGCAGTCTTTGGCTCTCTATGTGGCAAACTCGGGCGCGGTTCGCTCGGAGAGTACATCATCGTCGAACGCGAAATGGTGGCCAAAATTCCGTCCAGCTTAGCTACCAACATGGACGAATTTGCTGGGATTGGTGTGGCGGGGTTGACTGCGTTTCAGGCCATTGTACCAAACGTTTCCGAGGGAAAGAACGAGAAGGTATTCATCAACGGTGGGTCCGGCGGCACGGGCGTGTTTGCGATCCAGATCGCGAAAGCCTTGGGGTGTTTTGTCACAACTACTTGTTCGGCTACGAATGTGGAGCTTTGTAAGAGTCTGGGGGCCGACGAGGTGCTGGATTACACAAAGGTCGATGTTGTGGAAGAGATGAAGAAAAAAGGAAAGGTGTATAAACTTGTCATGGATAATGTGGGGACCCCAGAGAACCTGTATTGGGCTTCGAATGCATTCTTGGTGGAGAAGGACGCCAAGTTTGAACAAATTGGGGCGAATTTCAACTTGGGCGATTTCAAGAGGGTTGGGGGAAACACGTTTCTGCCTGCGTTCTTGGGAGGTGGAAGAAGCAAGTATGCTGTGTTCTTGGCGAAGCCGAGCAGGAAAGACCTGGAGAGAATCGCGGGGTGGATGGAAGAGGGAAAGGTCAAAACAGTGGTGGATAGCGTCTTCGAATTCGGAGATGCTACAGAGGCTTTCAAGAAATTGAAGACCGGGAGGGCCAAGGGAAAGGTTATTGTGCGTGTGAGAGATGAGAAAGATGGGTGATCTAATTCTGGTGGTGTATTCAGTGTTACCCTACGGGTTGGCGAAACCCATGGTTCCCTCATGATTTCTATCGTATCGCGCTCTTTGAGAAAGGCATGTTATGCATGTTTTTAATCGTAAAATGATGTAATTCTATATCGGGAACTGTAGAAAAAGATATGAAGCTTGGTATTTAGTTGCCGTACTCCTCAACACCTCAACACTACAAATCCGTACATCTCCACTGGATCGTTGGGACGTCGTATACGTCACTACGTCAAATGCGCTCAATTTAGTTGCCGTACGCGACATCTCTCATCGTGACAACACAGGAAGAAATTGAACCTGGTATTCCGGCTTCTCGAAGAACCCGTAATGAAGCAGATCATTTTCCAAATCAATTTTTTGTCCTTTTACCCCAACCACGTCAAACTTCCAGAGAACCTTTGCTAAGAATAGCTTCGACTGCGCCCACGCCGCCTCTCTTCCCATGCAGATTCTGGGACCAAGACTAAAAGGGTGCAGACTCTTGAGGTGATCGTTCGCAAATGCCGGGTCGTACAATGGGTGGGACGTGGGTAGCCAACGCTGCGGCTTAAATAGAAGTGGCTCGTGAAAATAGTCCGAATGCCGTCCGAGAGCCCAAATGCAAGACTGTACATGGCTCTGTGTGATCGGAGTCAGCACTGATGCGAGTTATCCAACGTTTCAAGAATGAAGACAGAATAGCGAAACAGAAAGGACTGAACAGTCTTCGAGATCTCTACTCACCCCTTTGGAAATATATTTTCCATCCACCACAGCTCCAGGACTAATTCGTGGCAAACCAGTGTTATTACTAGGAAGTATACGCAGCGTCTCTTCAATACAGGCGTGAAGATATGGCAAGGAAAACAGTGTTTGCCCTATCCCAATCTCATGGTACTTTGCAAAATTTGTTCTGACCTCCTCAATTAAGATCTGTAATGTCTCGGGATTCTCCAGCAAAAGTACGAGAACACCGTAGAAGAGGTCTGCCATAGGGCCCCATCCGGCAAACATAACTTGCAACGCGACCGATCCTATATGAAGTAATTCCCCTTCATCTTTCGGTTGGGGAGCATCCGCAGGTAGAATGTAATCAAAATAGTCTGAGTGCTCTGTACGACCTGTTTTGGCTATTATCACTTGTTAGTCTCTCACGAACAAGATCGTGTGATAAGCTCAGCCGAAATGGCCTTTTAATGAGAAATCATGATTGCAAGTATCAATGAGCGAGATGCAAAATCCTCAAACATACCGATGCGACCAAGCACACTGTCCCGTGTTGCTTTCTCCATCTGGGCAAATAGAGTGATTTTTCCAAATGGCGCGAACAGGTATTGAAGTGGTCGGATAAGTGGAAAGCGCTTGAACACTTGAAGCACAGTCGAGAAATAATTGAAGCTGAGCAATACGTCCAAATTGACCGAATCTTTCACTGTCGTCTATCGTCAGTATGCTTCACAATGACTGACTTCGGAGAGTAAAATGTTACTGTTTCTCATCTGATGCATTTTCTCGTTCCATGCTAAGTCGGCCGACATATCCATAGCTAACCAATTAGTCCATCTTCCGAGCGGTACACCTGTGATTTCGTCACTTCTAGAGATCTGTATCATTTTTTCTACAAAGTAGTCCATGTGCTCATGCATGATAGGCTCTAAAGTTCGCAGAAATCGGGCGCTGAACGCTGGGGCAATTTTCTTAGCCACTTGACGATGCTTCACGGGATCCTCTTCCCAGATGAGGCCTCCAAGATCTTTACCACGATTTTGAAAGTCTGTCTTCACAAATGCTTCCAGCCCTTTGTGCTGCGGCGCATAGATATCGGTAAAGGCCTGAGGCGTGAAGAAAGCGAGCTCGTTGGGCGCAATCCTAACGACCGAACCGTACGTGTGCAATGCGTTTTCGATCACCCAAGGCCACCTTCCGGACAACCAGTGATGGGCGTACCAGAGATTGGAGATGGCGGCGAGTTTTGGCCCCGGAAAATGGCATAGTGGATGGAAGTACAAAAGATAGATCACGCGTGTTAAGGCATAAGCAAAAATCTATAATTAACGTTAGCCTCAAAATTTCGTTTCGCAATCAGAAAGACGTATACACACAACACTGAGGCTGGTGGTGACAAGGGTGATGGTAGTCGAGCCAGAGACTTCGATGAATGGCTGGAAATTCATGCTAGCCTATCAATTATTTCTTTTCGTGCTTTATTTTGCTGACGAGCGAACGGAAGTTAATGGTGCAACAATCAGGTTGACAATGTGACTTTGAAGTAGGGTCGCTTACTCAATTTTAGGCGACTGCGCCGCAGCAGGGGACTATTCCCTCCTCACAGAGTATTAGTTGCAACAATTATGTTCGACGCCGTAGAAGCTAGATCGCTAGAGTGGGAATCACCGTGCTTGTTTGAATAGTGTCAAAAGATAGCATTGGAGTACCATGATCCCAACTGGCGTCAAACTGGGTGTACCCTGGTTTCAGGTCTCTTGGCAACTTTTCGATTTTGCATATACCGCATAAGAAGCTATTCGAAGAATTACATAGTACGTGAAAGTAGATACGCTCGATCAGTTGACATGGCATTTGAAAATTAATGAAATTAAATCTCAAGGGGGTTGGTAGTCAGTGTGTCCGCAGAGCGTAGTCAGGCCTTGCAACGCCACCATGGCTACACACAATGAGGAGATGGAGTTTACATGTCAGGGTTATTTCCACGCAAATCTATTTAATGTAGATGAGATTGATGTCTAATGATGAGGCTGACGTCGGAATTGTAGATTCAAGAAATTGGCTGTCGCACGTGCCCAGATGGGTTTGTACGGTGAACACGTGCACGTTAGATTGAAGCAAACAAAAGCGGAGCCATCAACAGATAGCAAACGTAAAATGAAATTATCCTGTCTTTGAATCTAAAACTCCCTGGTTCACGATGATCCGACTACACAAAACATCACACAAAACCATCTCGTGTTCTATAATCTCCCATTCCATCATTCTGATCGCCGCAGTTCATCAACTGTGTACGCCTATTTAACCCCGCTGACCTCCACCACCTGAAGGCCAACAAGACCTGTTTTATCCAAACCACCTTCTCGTCCTCTGATAGATGCGTTTCGAACTTTCCCTGGTTGATCAGGTTCTAGCTAGTTCTCCAGGATTAGGCCGCGAAACGAAATCTGTTTGACTAGCTGAGAATTTATCCGTGAAGCCAACGTTCAAACCCGTATATCCCAGTGTAAACGTGGATATAACGACTGATTGATGGAAGATCTCACCGACGAGTAATGTGGCGTACAGCCCGCCGTTTGCGGCAAAGGCAGCGGCGCAGATAGCGGCCGAGTTTCCTTCGAAGATAATGTTGAAAATAATCGAGAGGGAGCCCTTGATAGGGGCACGGATCTTGCCTCGCGTACTCGGGATCTTTGTAGTCGAAGACTTCGACAGCACCGAGTTTTGTAACGAGATCAAAGTTCTACCATGAGGAGAAGCCGTTGCAATGATTGAATGGCGTTTCCCAGTCAATGGGAATCAGGACGACCGCTTTGGTCTTGACAATGATACGACCGTCTGTGAGACTTGGTCGGGCAGTGTCTTTGATCTCGGTTTTCTAGGCGGATTTGATGACGAGGGCGCGACAAAGTCGAAGACATGGTGGACATTAGCGGCAGTGTATCGCTAAAAGCTGTACAGAAGTAAGATCATGGGACGATGAACAAGCAACTTGCAGGGTGAGGAGAATTGGTCTTTGTGAATTATTAATTGAAAGTACATAATGGTAACACGATGGGGGTGACAAATGGTGAGCAACCGTTCGGGGGACTAGTCGGGGGGTAGTAAATCGGGAGGCCTAGTACTCTAGTAATTATATTGGTTCCCTTCTATCTATGTCTGTTGTATTTTATTTTCGAAATTGCTCTTGTTGCATCGTCGCCCCGGACCAACACCTGGCCAATTACACTGTACTATGATAACCTCTATATAATTACAGCACACTTACCTGGCTCTAGCTGAATTCTACACGGAAAGCTTTTATGAGATACTCACCATCTTCTAGTAGTCTCGTCTGTTAGTTCAATATTTTTAATTGAAGATGGCTGTAGAGTCACTCAGTCCCCAAGGACTTCCGTTGCACTATGAATTGAGTACCAAAAATCATAGGTAGGTTCAGAGTTTGCTCACGTGGATTTACTGCACATAAGACGGGAAAGGCTGAATGGCGGGAGGAGAGAAACGAGAATTGAGTTCTGACTCATCTAATCCGCACTTAAATCTGTCCGAGGACAAGTCTGGGGAAAGCGGCTTAAATCACAGGAGAATGCGGGCTCGGTTTAGGAGACTCTGCTCGTAAACGACGGAGGCTTTCTGCGAGTTTCAGATGTGGGTAAACCGGACGTATATACCGTGTAGTGCGACCATATGTGTCAGGTGTGACTCGCGTAGGTCCTCAATCTTCTCGAAGGATTTTCCGGGCTGTATTACCGTTTGCGTAGTAAACGACTATGGATCCGTAATACGTATCTGAACAGACTAGCTAGCATGTGTACTGCGGGGTTTAACTGGGGCTTGTGTATAGGCATGCAAGTATGTAACACATCTCACACATGGTGGTGAGAAACAGGTCTGACGTGCAGTAGATACGAGTTGATCAGATCGATTAGGTAGGTGAGCAGACTTTGCATCGCTTGAAGATCTTGGTTACCGCACCTGGGTTACTTGTTTCACTGCGCATGTACTCCACACCGGACGGGATCTGTAGGAAAATGTTGTCAAGTATGTAGGCTACGTTCCATCATGCGAGTGGCGGTCGTATACTCTCGTGCGCCGGATCCATAACCTGCACACACAACACACACCGCCAAAGGTGATTTTCCTTCCGCAAGTAGCGACAATGGTTGGCTATGTAAAGTGGGTGTCGCATAGACACAACACCGTAAGCGAGCGAATACAGTAAAGGATTCCCGATTCCCGAGTCCACTCGGGAGGAAAGACTAAATCAATTCTTTTTGAAGTCCTAGACTCAATACCAACACCAACCAATAATCATGGGTGTGTCCGGATCTACACAAGCGGGCTCTTATCCATGGATAATGTACCCTAAAGTATCTACTAGCAACGAACTACAGGTCACTTACCGAGTTGACGCCAACAGTGGCAGACACTAGCTGAACCTTCGAAACCTTCTAGTACGTGAAGTACCCACTAAAAAGCCGTTGATTATTCCTGTGCAAAGGGAAAAAGCCATTGGTTCGAAGAAGAGAAAAAAGAAAGGCCGACCAAAAGACCGTAGTTCACCCGCTGGTGTCCCGCCTGATTACCATCGAGGTATTCATCCTTCATCACGAGAGAGAAGATCGGAGAGTGGACACGATTCAGGCGACCCATGCTTGGCAGCAGGGTGAGAAAAAGAGGATTGACGCACAGACCCGGACTTCGCTGATAGATAGAGTAACTAGCTCGGTGACGGACATTGATTAGAGAAGAGCACCCCAAGTTTAAGGCCAGATGGTTTTACGCAGTAGGAATAGCTTCCAAGTTGCTTAGAGACACGTGATCGCTTCTCGTCCAAGCCAACTATTACCAACTACTACGAGGTAATTAGTTGAGTCCGTTGCAATTCGGGCGTGAGATTACTCTCAAAGGTAGCTCGTATAGACTCTTAGTAGTATGTTAGTTCCTGTAATACGGGAATTTACATGTCGCTACTGTGTACAATTTGATCAGTGGTCCAGGGCGAGTGCTTTCTGCGCGTCAGCCAACAGCATGCTTGGTGGCTCGTTCTCCATACCTAACATGACGGCTGCGCCGAGTGGATTTGCAGGCCGACTGCAGTACATAGCGTCTCACGACGTAATATGCAAGGACAACTCCCAAGCGTTCTCATCACACAATCTCATTTCGTCGTCACTCGTCATCACTGATAGGCTTGTTGCTATAGGTAGGACCTGAGTCGCCAGCAGCAGCTTCGTTGCAAGGAGCGAATGCGCATCACGCAGGAAAGGTAAAGGAAAACAGGAGAAGGTGAAATTTGGAGCGGCTAGTTCGTTGATGATCCTTCGCTTCTGTTCGTTAGCAGACGGTCTAAGTAAAGAGCCCACGAGGTTACCCTCCAGCACACGCAGCGTGAAACGGGCCAGTGGTGACAGGACATGGGTGCCATCAAAGACGACACTGTCATGCTCCAACGGTTCTATTGCCCAAAGTGTGCGCCAACGGTTGGTGCGCATTGGTTAGATTCCCGATCCCAGTCCTAAACGACGTCTGCGATAAGTTCGCCATCCCACATTGCCTGTCGCCAGCTTCAGTTCCTCGGAGTAAACAGCATGGGGGGGGTATCTGCACACGCACGCTCGACTTGTAGCTGGTGTGATGAGAGGAGGTGGGATGCGACGCGATGCAATCACACACACGGCGATGCGATGGTAAGGGGGAGTGGCGCCCCCGCATTGTGCGAGTGGCGAACGCATCATATATATCGTACGGCAACCATCTCACTCTACGGGAAACACGATGGAGGGTGGATGATGGTATGGATGAATCATGCACAGAAAGCAAGCACCACAGCGGTTCTCATTATTAGACAGTCTGGAGGAAGGACCCGCCCGTCGTCAGCCGTGTGTTCGTAACTTGCATCGTGTACGGGCCGCGCTTCTAGGGGTATTTTCATCTCGTTCTTCGCGTCTGTCACGCCGAAACATGGCCGTGACTAGTATACCGTACTCTATCTACCAAACATGTACGCATCTCACTACACAACACGGCCAGTCTGTTGCTCATTTCACGATTCCAGGTTGGATTCATGGGCCACATGTCCAGCGCGGGCATGACAATGCAATAAATAATAAATACATCGTCCACCATGCAATCCTACATGGCACACCGTGCTCTTGCGGCGGATGGGCAGCGCATTTCTCTTCTTCGGACCCCGGTGAGTTTCCGGCGGCGTGTGACCACGACTCGGTCTGAGCACCCACAGCGTCGCCATGCGGCCCTGCAACTAAGGGACGGGACAGGGTTCTGTGGCATGTTTCTGCTTCCCTATTGCTGACCCGGTACAGTGGGCATCCCCTTTAGGTGTGGCAGCCTCCAAAACACCCCGGCTCTATTCCCATCTTGACCTGCTACGTCTACACTGCGACTACTCGGGACCGCCAATCCAGAAGAGGGACTCATCATTTATCTCACCCACTTCTCCTCGTCTCACTTTCGATTTTTGTTCCGGACTCCACTCTTTCCACCACGTGCTTGCTCCTTGCCGGCCTCCATAGCTATCGCGAAACGGTCCCTCTCCGGTTACTCATCATCCCCATCATCGCCCTCCATCACCGACATGCCCGACGTTTAGAACAACCCACCTAATAATCTGCTTAATACCACAAACACCGGAGAACCTGTCTGCTCTCTCGCATTCAATTCTGGTCCCTCTCTCACATCACTACCGGCGATAGTCTCGTCCACCGACTCAATATGCCGTCGGTGCAACCACTATCTCCTGAGGTCCTAGCGACACTGCCGGATAACTCGAATCCTCCCATCTCAAACCGCAAAGAAACCATCATAGGCGTCTCCATCGCTTTCCTCGTACGTCCTGTTCTTTTTGCTCGTGACCTTTACGGCGTACTAATGAGTTCCGCAGACAGTCGCATTGACAGCAGCGTTACTACGACTCTTCGTTCGATGGCGAAGACGAATATGGGGTTGGGACGACGCCTTTGTCGTCTTGGCTGCTACTGGATGTACCATCGGATCCATTCTCATCTGTCAAAGTTAGTGTGTCCCGTGTTTGCCGTCTGCTCGTTTTGACTAACCTCCCTCAGTGCCTGATGAT
The DNA here is from genome assembly GCA_948474695.1 of Periconia digitata. Taxonomy (NCBI): domain Eukaryota; kingdom Fungi; phylum Ascomycota; class Dothideomycetes; order Pleosporales; family Periconiaceae; genus Periconia; species Periconia digitata. The sequence continues at coordinate 673,748 of CAOQHR010000003.1, forward strand.
GGATTGGGGAAACATTGGTGGACCCTCACTGCGGAGCAGCGCATGATGTTTTTCAAAGTAAGTTGCTAGTTACATCGTTATCCGTTTTTGCATGAGAGAACCTTCGTCTGACCCGACTCAGCACATCTGGGCGACCAACATAACCTACGCATTCAGCACTACTTGTGTAAAAATCGCCATCTTGGTTCAATATCTCAGACTCTTCGAAGCCAAGCACGTACTAGCCCGACGACTAATTCTTGGTCTGCTCACCTTCATCGCATTGTGGGGATTCACTTTCACGATGCTGTCCGTCTTCTCCTGCAGCCCCATTTCCAGCTTCTGGAGGAAGGATATGCCCGGCAAATGCGTAGGTTGGGGTAGCAAGAACACCGACGATTTCTTCGCCACATTCTTGGGCCACGCCGCCAGCAATATGGTTCTCGACATTCTTGTCCTCGGACTTCCTATACCCTTCTTTAGAGACCTACGCATGAGCGGAAAGACTAAGCTTGGACTCATGACCCTCTTCGGCATGGGAGGAATGTAAGTGCACGCCAAACCCCCCAATTCACTACCAATTCTAACCAGCTTTCAGCGCTGTCTCACTCGCCATTGCTCGTGTAGCGTCCCTCTGCCACAAGAAGGGTGGCACGATACCGATTTTCGACATAACCTACTCCACCCCAACCGTCTACATTTTCTCAGTTCTCGAAATCAACGTAGCTATCATGTGCGCCTCGATCCCCATTTTCTGGCCGCTCGTCACGTCCTTCACTTCGAGCAAGATCCTTATCGTCAACGAGATCGAGGTCCGCTCGGAGCGCCGCAGCGAGCACATCGATCTAGTCGACAAAGCGCACGACTTTACCGTCGGCGAGATTGAAGGCCGCACCAGCCGCGCTGATATCAAAGGAAACACCACTACGCAAACCACCTCGCCTTCCTCCCGCCTCGCTCGCTCCCTCTCTCGTCACCACCGCCAGTCGTACCACCATCACCAACAGAACTCGTCTTCCTCCTCAAAAGATATGCCTCTCTCCCTCCGCCACGCCCACTCCCGTCAGTCCGAAGACGACTCAAAATCTCTCGTTCACAAGTCTTCCACGCACTCCTTCGGCAATAACAGCAATAAAAACCCACTCGCTGGCCTCGACAACCCGGAGGACAACACCCATGCTCGGTATAAAGATAAATACAGCCAAGGCTGGGCAGTGCCAGATTTCGACCACGTAGCGCCTCCACCGACGACGTACCGTGCGGATGCAGGCGCCAACCACCGCGCTGGCTCGCCGGCTGTCATGCCTGTTCCCTTCGATCACATTGGGGCAGCGAAGCAGTGAAAAAACGAATCCGTCTTATGCTTCCTCGAAAGTTTTGTTTCTTTCGCATTCTCGTTTTCACCATCTTATTGGAGTAATATTAAAAATACGGAGGAGTTTGCTCTTTTTGTTTTCCCCCTTGATTTGGGTTCCTTCATTTTCACGGATTCCCCACCTCTCTCTCTCTCTCTCTCCTCTACGACGTCTGTTCTCGTTTGATCCGTCAGGCTGCGCCTTACGATTATCGAGTCTTTCTTCTTTTTACCCCGCTGTACATTTCCCGCTCTCATCGCTTGCTACCGCTATCGCTGTCGTGTATTTTTTGGTATGATACCCATGTTGCTTGTCGTCGTTGTCGCTGTTGTCGCTGTTTGCTGTTTGCAAACGAGCTTGCTGCCTATCCGAAGGAAATAAAAAGAAGGCAAAAAGGGACGAAACAGAAGCCGGAATGTGATATGTATATAGAATTGGTTATCTTTGGGCTTGTAAATACTGGGAGGATTACACAGCCTCGATGGGCATGTCTATCTACGAAGAATGGATATATACATGTATGTGTGCGTGTAAGATATTTTATGGCTATGAATCTTGAGATTATTTGGATCAACACGTTGATGTTCTTTCCTAGAGAGAAGGTGAAGTTTTGTGTCTACCTACAACGATCTCAGGTCTTTAAGACTGACACATGTTCGCGTACCCAACAACTTTTGACGAATGAAGTATCGATCTTATGTTTGAGTGATAGCTATTCATATGTACATCTAAGTATCATCGCCAATTGCGATCATCGGATCCTCGTACAATAACGAGCAGCAGAAAGGGCTCATCTTGACTTCCCACTCGTTCACCTTCCCTCTACACTGATGTTTACCCGTACTCCGCGAACTCACCAGCTTTCTCTATCTCTCGACTCATCATGAATGATGTTTCTAAGAAGTAGCAGTAGTCAGAACCTGTTCTCGTCGGTTTTCAGATTTAGAGTGAAGATTGAAAGGGAAAAGGAGAAAAAAGTAACATGGAAATTGTTGATTGCTTTTAAGTCGAAAAGAAGTATCATTAGGTATCATACAAAGTCCAGACAATTCTCACCAGAAGAATATAAGCATTGGACCGCCACATTCGCGCCCTCGAGATGATTACACCGGACATAGATTCACAGCTAGATGATTTTTCATCTTGCTCAAAGTAACTCCTTATCCAAAACTGTCCACATATCCCTTTGAGCTAACCTCTCCTCATCCACCTCCACCCCATCCTCCGTTATCTCCACGTCCACATCGCCTTGATCCCCCGCACTCCGTAGCTCTTCTAACGCCTCCGCAATCTTCCCAGACATGCGCTTCACGCCCTCGATCTCGGCCTTCTTGCGCTCCACCTGGCCCTCAAGCACGCGAATCAACGTCTCGCGCGCTTGGTGCGGACGATATTCGTTGATCAGGGCGTGCATATTCATAACGAGCGTCAGGATGTCGCGCAGCACCTTGTCTTTCGCTTTGTCATAAGTTGGTTCGCCAGGGTTGAAAGGGTTGTCTGGAAACACGACGCGCAAGGGTGTAGCGGGGGCGGTAGGATCAGTCGCGAAGATGCCGAGAAGCTCAATATGTTTGAGTAATATTGAGCGCAGGAAGCGGAAGAGGTAGTTTTGCCGATCTAGCGAGCCCCAAGCTTCGATTTCTGTTGTGGTGTTTACTTGCGCTTCGTTGCTGTCGGCTTTGAGCGATGAGGGCGCCGATGGGGATGGGTATAGGCGTGTGTATTCCCAGAACGGGAGGGTGCCCTGTTGCGTTTCGGGGTTCCAAAGTCGATCTCGCACATACTGCATGATGTATTCGAATGGATCGTCACCCCCCAGCTTGGTAGGTTTCCCGAAAACGCGATATTCGACATCGGGTGTGGGAGGTGAGGGTGGTATTAGATACGCTAGTTGCTCGCGAAGGGGAGCTGGGAGATCGAGGAGTTGGGTTGGAGTGAGCGTTGTCGGGAACGGAGAAGCATCCTTCTGCTTTTTGGGGGGAGCAGTCTTGTACCCGCCGCTGAGTTCATCTTTGCCTTCGGCTGCGAGCTTTTCTTGGGCGTCTTTGAGAGCGGAGATATTGGCGGCTGTAAAATGTTTATAAAACGGTGGTGGGGCTGGGAAAGGCGAGGTGAGAAAATGGTCTTCGTCTCCAGGAGGCTGTGCCATTGCGCGAGGCTTTCTGTGAGTCTTACAGTGTCCTGGTATACGGTTGTTCCCTTTTGTTGATTTTGTTGAAGCTGTTGTAGGAGCGCGTAAGAGGCTACTAGAAGCTTGGACCCTTCTCTTGGCAGTGCACTCCACACTGGAGACACGAACCACATTGGAACTACATTAAGACTGCCCGTCAACCTTGTTCGATATTACGTACCCATACACAAGCATGATGACTTACGCATATGCAGCCTTGATATCCTTGAAACCCTCTATCTGCAGGCAGCCTTGCGCCCGTACGAGCGTCTGTCGGTGTCTCCGCTTCGTATTCCGCACAGTGCATGTCATGCACATGTATATGATGTCTCGGGGGTTGTTTGCGTACGAGAGAAAGAGAGAGGGGCGCAGGGATGGGGAGATCTGTAGCTTTCCCATCCCTACGTTACTGGGTTGCAGGGAAACACCGAAAAGTCTGTAACGCTAAAATGATAGGTCAAAAGTCCGTCTATGCCAGTCCATATGTCACTGCTGCTGAACGGGAAGAACAACTATAGTGCAAGGCCAAGATACGAGATGATTGTGTGGAAGTTTGCTGCTCATGTGTTCTCTTCTATGTCCACACCATAGGGCTACTCCCCAATCCCTACTTTTGCTTATTGCAATAAGCTTGTGTAAAGACATTCTTCGCTTGTACTTTTTATTTTAGTTGCCGCCTGTTATTTTGATTCCTTTTATCGTTGCAAACCCTTCGCTGTGTGTAGGATCACCCAAACTCCACCTCAGAATTCATAAAACTATTTTACTATATAGGAGCAAACCACCGCTCTTCGCTGCCCACCCAGTAAATAGCAGACGTGGGTAGAGCTGCGCAATCACCCTAAGCAAACTCTCCAAGATCCAGATGTCCTTACTAGAAACCACGTTCATTCGCATGACATTACATATCATTACCTACCTACCTAGGTAGGTATAGATGACAGCAATACATATTATAACTTTCACATATATTAAGTTTATAATTTAATCATCGCATTTCCATGCGGCATAAACACTAAGTATTAAAAAATTATATAATAAACTTACCTTTAAGCTTCTAGTAAAATAATATATATTTTATAGTTTATAAAACTAATAAGTTATTATTTTAAATAGCTAAGTATAAATTAGGTAAAGACTTTAATACCTTAACTTAATAATTTAAATTAACTTGTTAAATAATAAATAAAAAAGTTTAAAGTTATTACTTATTAATAAAGTATAAAGTAAAGTACTTTTTTTTAGCTTTTATTTATTTTATATTAAATAATTAACTTATAATGTAACTATTAAATTATAATATAACTTTATTTTATATAACTTATTATAGCACCTTGCACTACTTTAAAAAATTAACTTTAAGTTAATTAACTAAATAAAGCTATAGTAATAATAAGCTTAATTAATACTAAATATATAAAAGCGCTTATATAAGTAAAAAAAATTTAATAAAAAAAAATTTAGTAGTAGTATATAGCTAAAAAATAAAATAAAAAATACTAAACTATTTTTTTTAAAAAAAAAAGCTTTATATAAGCTTACTTAGCTTAGCTAAGTATAAACTATTTTTAAAAAAGCTAGTTTAAGCTATAGCTATATAAAAGCTAAGTAAATAAAGTAAATAAAAAACTAATTTAAATATAAGCTAGTATTTTATAAATAATACTTTTAGTGTAAAGTAAATAAAAGGCGCTAGTATTTAAAATTTATATATAGTAATATAAAATAGAATTTTAATAAAATATATAATTTTAAATAATTTTATTTTTTTAAAATACTAAAGTTAACTTGCTTTATAAATTAAGTAATTGTTAAATAAAAGCTAATATAAAAATACTTATATAAGTATTAATAAAATATATAAAAAAATATTAAAAGTTTTTATAAAAAATACTAAATTATTAAATATTACTAAATAAGTATTTTCTTATAAGTAAATACTTTATTAAGAAATATAAAAGTAGTAAATAAATAAAGTAAGCTATTATATTGTTAAGGTCTTAAAGATCTCTAGTTAAGTTTTGCAGATAACTAGCAGGTAACACTAAAGTAACAAAGGTAAAAGTATAAAGTAACAACTAGATTATATTTCTAAAAAATAAGTTATAACTTAGAGTAAATATAAAAAGCTATAAAAGCTTTTTATTTACTAATTATATATATAAAGTTATTTAGTGCTTGCTAGCAAGCGCGCTTACTAGTAAGTATACTTATTAGTAAGCGTAATATTGCTAAGAAGCTAGTATAAAGTTAAGCTTATTATTTACTAGTAAGCAGTTACGTGCTAAGTTATAAATATAGTTATTTATAAGTACTAGCAACTTTATTTTTCTTATTACTAGCGCTTGCAGCAGAGAAAGTAAAAAGCTAAATTAAAGGCTTTCTTCTAATTCTAACATTATCTCCCCTTTCTAAGACTTGTTCTTAAGTTATGTAATTTCTTTAGCTGTACCTTTATAAGCTAAGCTTGCCCTGCTTATAGCATATTTTAGAAGTTTCTGTTATGTTTTTAGATTTTAGAGCTTATAACCTTTGTCTTTACAAAGAAATTATTACTATAAACTTTATTACTAAATTTTTTTATATTTATTATACTAAAAAAGGCTATAATTATTATATTATACTTAAAACTATATTAAAGTGCGCTAAGTGTGTTTACGTAAAAAAACTTTATATAAATATATTTTAAAAGTCTTTAGATTATACTTATAAAGAGTATAAAAAGAAGGTTAAAGAAGATAAAAAGGTATTATTAGTAGTAATTGCTTATCTTTTTTATAATAAAAAGATTTTAAAGTAAGCTAAAAATTAGGCTTGTTGCAAGGCCCTATGTCTTGCTTTTAAGTTAAAAAATAAAAAGAAATTAGAAATAGTATAGAAGATTAATTATCTAGCAGTAGATACCTTTATTAGTTTTTTTTTTATAGTTTAGTTTACTATAAATTATATTAACAACATAGTAGGCATGTTACACGTTTCTAAAGCTAGCGCTTTTTAAAGTTAGTTATTTTAAATTAGTAATAGTTTCCTTTTTTTATTATATTATTTAATTTTTTGCTAATAGTTTGCTAGATATGTTTCTAGTTTTTAACTATTGTCCTTATATAAGTATTCTTTCTATTTTATTAAATATTTTTTTTCTTTTACAGTTTAACTTGCATTGTAGTATTTTTTTAACTTTAAATTTTTTTTTTTTTTTTTTAGTAGAATGTATCTTATAGTAGTATTTTAGAGTTTGCTAGTTCTAGCAGTAATATGTAAAATACTAGGTGTATTTTTACATTTTTTAAAAGTTAGAGTTAGTAGTTAACTAAGCTAATAACAGCATTAATTAAAAATAGTTTAACTTTAATATAATTTAACTTTTTACTTAGTTGTTTTATTCTAAAAAATTTTATTTACAGATATACTTTATTTTTCTTTTTTAGCTAAAGTGCTATTTTTCTTTTTTTGTTAACAAATAAGATAGATTGTTATTATACTTTTTATATGTTTTTTTTTAGTTTTTTATATATTTTTTTATATTATTCTGCGTTTTCTAACGCTTTTTATATTTTTATTATTAGTAAGGTTTTTTTAAAGAGATTTAAATATTTTCTATAGTTTACAAAGTATAGTATTTTGCCTATTATTTTTAATAACTTGTTATTATATACTAATTGTGCTATAAGTAGTAAGAAAATCTAGTTATTCTAGTTCTAGTTGCTGTATAGCTATAGGTACGTAATTATAGTTTAATTTATTTATTTTATTTGTCTGTTTATTTTTAAATAGTAAGCTGTTAATAGCTTTTATTTTATTCTAATTATTACTATTAGTGTTGTCTAGTAATTAGATGTAAAGAGCTTGTCTCTATTACTAATAATTATCTTTAGTATTCTATAGTTTTATACTAACTTATCTAGAATAATATGTTCTAACTGTTCTACTAAGTAGTTTTTATAAAATAGAATTATAAGTGCATACTTAGTAAATCTATTTATAATTATAAGTATTAAGTTGTAGCACACGTTTATAACAGAGTCTTATAATATAAAGAATTCTATTATAAAGTCTATAGTAATGTCTTTTTAAGGTGCTGTAGGCACTAAAATTAGTTACATTTCTCTATACTTTGCGTGTATATTATGTTTATTTTTCTTATACTTATTATAAGCTTAAATATACTATATAACTTTTTCTTTTATATTTATAAAGTTATAGTTTCTTTATATATATTTTATAGTTTGTTTAATTTTTAGATATTTATATAGCAAGTTATTATAGTGTTAGCGTATAATGCGTTCTTACTATTTTTTTAGTATATTATTAGTAATTTACATAGTAATATTAACTTCTTAGAAATAGCCTAGTTTTATAGTTCTATTTTAGTTTTCTTAAAGTATTACTTATTATACTTCTGTTTTTTTACCTATAATATCTGTCTGTTAGCTAAGCGCGTTAGCTCTTCTGTTGTCTTTTTTTAAAATATATACTATTTTAAACTAATACTGTTCTAGTTTCTTAGCCTATGAAACCTATTATTAATTAAGATTCTTTATAGTTATAAAAGTAATAAGGTTTTTATAGTTTATAAAAATTAATAGTTTAGAATAGCTTTTACAGTAGATCCTCTAGTGTTAAATTAAATTAATAATTACTATTAATTCTTTGTTGTAGATATTGTAGCGTTCTTTTATTAATATAAACTTTTTTAAGTAGTAAGTAATAGAGTGCTATTTTCTCTTTTTTTTTTAATATAATACATGCTTTTAATGCAAAGTCTAAGGTGTTAGTTTTTATTTATATTACTTTTTTTAATTAAAATATAATTAATACTAGAGTAGAAGCGCATGCTTCTTATAGTTTTTTAAATATATTGTTTTCTTCTTTGTTTTACTAGAAAGTTTCTTTCTTTCTTATAAGTTATGTAAGTAGAATTAAAATTTTAAAAAAGTCTTAAATAAATCTTTTATTAAAGTTATAGAATTTTATAAATAATTATACTTTTTTAATGTTTTTTAGTATAGGCTATTCTTTAATAACTTTAACTTTCTCTAGGTCTTGCTTAATTTCTCCTTTCTAAATAATAAATTCTAGGAATTTAACTTGTTTTGCATAGAACTTACATTTTTTTAGTTATACTTATAAGTTTGCTTTTTGTAATTTTTAGAGCACTTAATACATATATTTTTAGTATTTATTTTTATTTTTTAAAAATACTAGAATGTTGTCTAGGTATGCTATAACAGTAATGTTTAGTTAATTTTTAAAAATATTATTTGTAAGTGCCTAAAACGTCGCTAGTGCATTAGTAAGTCTAAAAAGTATAACTATATATTTATAATATTTATAATAAGTGCAGAATATAGTTTTTTATTTTTTACCTTTTTTTATTTGTACTAGATAATACCTATCTCTAAAGTTTAGAGCTATAAAGACTTTAGCCTTTACAAGTTAGTGCTGTAATTTCTTAATATTAAGTAATAAATACTTATTTTTTACTATATTATTATTAGTCTTGCAGAAATCTATGCATGTTTATAGTTTTTTATTCTTTTTTTTTATAAAGAGGGTTTTATGTGCTACTAGCAACTCTAATAGTTAAATATATTATTTAGCTAGTCTTTCTTTAATATATTTTTATATAGCTGCTAGCTCTAATTTAAATTTTAGGCGTAATAGGTTAACTAGTAGTTTTAATTTATTCTTAAGAATTATTTTGCAATTCTAAAGCTAATGCTTAAGTAATTTAAGCTTAAATTCTAAGTCTTTAAATAGTGCTTTATACTTCTAATATTATATAAAAACTTTAGAAGTTATGCTAGTTTTTTTAACTTTTTTTTTATAACTTAGTACTTAGCTAGTGTCTAAGAAGTTAACTGCTCTCTTTAGGCGTGTTTTAAGCAATAGTATTATTATATTAACACTTTTCTTATTTACTACTTATAGCGCGTAGTGCGTAGGCTTTAAACTATATATATATTTATAGTTTATAAATAAAAGTGTCTTTTTAAACTAATCTGTTACTAAATTATACTTTTATAACTAGAAAAGTCTTAATATAACATTAAAAGTAGCTATCTTTAAGATGTTTAGAATAATCTCTTTCTAGTGTCTACTAATTTTTATAAACATTAGGTTAGTTTTCTTATATACCTATGCTTTATTAGGTAAGCACTTCTTAGTAACTACTCTAATACTATACTAGTTATGCTTACTTTATATAAAAAGTCTAGCTTTTATAACTATATAGCTTAACACAAAATTAACTAAAAAGCTAGTATTAAGTAGTGCTCTAAAATAGTGTCTGTTAAGCTTAACTAATAGCTTAACTAGTTTTTTTATATTTATTAAATATATAGTTCTATATATATTTTTAGTGCTAGGCGTGTTTTTAAAAAAGAGTAAACTAGTTTAAATCTATTAGTACACTTAGCATTGTAGTAGCATTTATAGTTATTATATAAGTAGGTTTACTATATATTATTTTTAATATATTATTAGTTTATTGCAATTTGCATATTTACTATTTGCTTTAGTATTTTGCTTAAAAAGTTAAAACTAAGTCTTTTATTAAATAGGTAGATAAAATAAAAGTTGTTATAGTACTTTATTTAATTATATTTATAAATCTTATACAGATTGTCCTTTAGATAGTAAAAAGTATTTTTATTTAACTTATATATCTAGTAAAGGTTATACATGTAAGCGCTAAAGTATAGCTACCTATAGTTTTAGTTTTATAAGTTAACGTTATACATAAGTTAACGCATAGATAGTAGTTTAGGTTTTTTAGTTTTCTTGCTATCTTTTTTATACTTCTAATAATTCTGCTAGTACTTAAAAATATATTATATATAGTTGTCTCTTTATAAGTTTAAAACTTTTTTTTTAAGTTAGTTTTTTTTCTAATTACTATTTGCTATTTTATTTAGTAAATCTAGTTCTTTAATTTATTTAGCAAGTTTGTTATTATTGTATTTAATAGATCCTTTTAAGCTATTTAGTTCTTTTAGAGATAGAAATTCCTCTTTTAAGTTTAATTTAAATTCTTATAGATTTTTTATAATATACATCTATTTAGCTTTTAGAGGTGTGTAGGTTCTTAATATAGAATTTTTAGCCTAGAACTATTATATTAGACGTAGTTATTACTTTTTTTATTAATTATTTTTACTTCTTACAGCAGCTTTTTAGGCGTTCTATTTTACTTAATATTTTTTAAGTAGTAGTATATCTTTGTAATGCTTAAGACTACTTTCTAAATCTAGGTTATCTACTATAAGTTGTTCTTTACCTAGCGTAGGTTCTAGAATTTCCTATTCTAATTTGCCTTTATTTTTTCTAAAGTATAAAAACTTAGTTATTACATTAACAAATTGTGTAACCTTATTTTTTAATTAATAGTTTTTAGCTATATAGCTAGTTTTACTACATCTATAGCAAGTAATCTCTCTTAAGTTCTTACTCTTCTTATTATACTTCTTTCTTCTATTATTATTTTTAGCCTTAAATAGAAACGTTATATTAATGTTATATATTTAATTTATTTTTTTAGTATATTTAACTCTAGGTTGCACAGGGACGCTACAGCCTCTTTTCTAAAAAAAATAGTAAATAGCTTTCTATATCTTTCTATAAGCAAACTTATAACTATAAATCTCTTTTATTTCTTTAGTAAGCTTAAACAGGTTATTATTAATGCAAATAGTTTTCTTGTAAAGTTGTTCTTGTCAAATATGGCACTATAAATCACTATGAGCCACTACGAGGTCTCAAAGTGACGCCCAGTTGGACCAGCTACCAGGAAAAACTCGGTGCTTGGCATAAGGATCAGCCACACTAGATAATATCCCTTACCCCCCTAGGGGGGTGGGCGACAACACACAATCATCAGAACACATTATAAGAAATACAATCATCAACTTATCCATCACAGCAATTCACTGTGATATCTGACAGTTCTAGTATATTTATAACTATACTAGACTTTATAAGTTCTTCTTTAACCTTAAGTTTAAGTTTTTAGCAATATAATACTATAAGTGTATTATTATTTTAGTTAGTTTATACTGTATAGTATTAGAACTTTGCAGCATAGTTAGTAGCAGACTTAAACTATTTAATGTGTTAAATTTTACGCACTGCCTTATTTTTTTTATTAAATATTCTAAAGACCTAGCAGAGCTTAGTCTTAAATACTCTCTAGTTTTTAAATAGAGTAGTGTTTTTATTATTCTTAATATTATTATCTAGATATTTAGTAAGCTAAGGCACAATCTATTTATAAGCATTACCTTATATAAAAGTTGCAGCGTAGGTAGCTTTATTATTATTTTTAATCTTTTTATTAAACTTAAAAAGCAACTTAAGTTATAAAATCTATTTCTTAAGCTTAACACGTTCTCTATAGTAAGTGTTAAGTTGTTTAGTCTTAATACTAATAAGAGTATTGTTATTTATATTAAAAGTAAAGGTAGGCTAGTTAGTAGTACTAAAGCTAGACATTTTAAGAGTATTTATAATGTTAAAGTCTTAAAAATCTCTAGTTAAGTTTTGTAGATAACTAGCAGGTAACACTAAAGTAATAAAAGTAAAAGTATAAAGTAACAACTAGATTATATTTCTAAAAAGTAAGTTATAACTTAAAGTAAATATAAGAGGCTATAAAGGCTTCTTATTTACTAATTATATATATAAAGTTATTTAGTGCTTGCTAGCAAGCGCGCTTACTAGTAAGCATGCTTATTAGCAAGTATAATATTACTAAAGAGCTAGTATAAAGTTAGACTTATTACTTACTAGTAAGCAGTTATGTGCTAAGTTATAAATATAGTTATTTATAGGCGCTAGCAACTCTATTTCTCTTATTACTAGCGCTTGCAGCAGAGAGAGTAAGAGGCTAAATTAAAGGCTTTCTTCTAATCCTAACATATATATACTATTTACTAAGCTAAATAGTACTAGTATATAAAGTATTAATATAGTAAAAAAACTTTTTTTTTAAAATAAAGTTACAGTAATTCTACATATAGTAATAAGTTATAATAAAAAAAACTAAAAAAATAAGTAATAACTAAAAAAACTAAATAATTATTACTTTTACTTAAGCTTATTTAGCTAGTAAAATTAAAAAGCACTTTTTAGTACTAGCTAGTTTAAATTAAAATATCTTAAAGCTAGTTTTAATTAAGTACTAGTACTAAAAACTAGCTTTTTTTTTACTATAAAAGTTCTTTTTAATACTATAACTATTATTTACTAAAAAGTAATATAACTACTATTACTATTTACTAAAATAGTAATAAAAACTATAACTATTATTTATTTTAATGTAAAAAACTTTATTTTAAAACTTATAATAATACTACTACTTTTTATATGCTTAAGTATAAAACTTATAAAAACTTTTATAAGTAAGCTACTTAGAATTTTAGCACTTTACTTATAACTACTTAAAAATATTAAGCTATATAATAAGCTATATAACTTTATAAAAATAAAATACTACTTACTATACTATAAAAATACTACTTAAAATTACTAAAAGATTATTAAAATAGCTAATACTATTAAAGTTAAAGTTACTTATATTAACTTTTACTTAGTGCTTATAATAACTAAAAACTAAAAGGCTAAAGGCGTTATTACTTAACTTTACTTACTTAATATAACTAAAATTAAATATTTAAAAATAATAGCTATTATATAAAACTTAATTAGTAAACTAATATAAAATAACTTTACTTTATACTTAATAAAAAATAAGCTGCTTTATATATACTTATAAAGTTAAACTTAAGTAAGCTTATTATACTTAAATAGTATAAAAAAATAAATAAAATACTGTAATTTTTTTATTTACTAAAGCAAGTATTTTAGTAAAAAGTAATAATAAAAAAAAAGCTATAGTAAGTAAAAAGAGTTTTAGAAATTATATATATAAATAAAAAATATAAGCTACTAAAACTAGCTTTAGATATAGTAGTAGTAGTAGCTTAAACTAAGTAAACTTAAAAATATTAAAAGCAAGAGTATAAAAGAAAAAAGATTTTAAAAAACTAAGTAAAATAACTAAAATAAATAGCAAGATATTAATAAATTAAGTAAAATTAAAAAGTAAATAAAGTAAAACTAGCATAATATTAATAAACTAAGCTAAACTAAAAAGTAAGTAAAAACTAAAATATTAAAAAGTAAAAGTAATAAAAAAAATAGTAGATATTAATAGCAATAAAAGGCAATAAATTAAGAATAAAAATAAATTATAAACTATATAAATTAAACTATTATTTTACTTTTATAAATAGCTTTTATAAAGGCTTAGTGTTGTTAGTAATATAATTTAAAATTACTTACTAAGTAAAAAATAGCTAGTTATATAGCTTTTTGCAGACAGAAATAGAAAAAAAAATTATAATTTAAAAAAAAATATTAAAAAAAAAGTAAAAGGCATATAAGCAACTTAAGATAAAAAAAACTTTTATTAATATAGCTTTTAGTAATAAATATATAGTATAAAAAAAGTTTTTATATAATATTTATAATTACTTAAAGAAATAGTATATTTTTAATAAATTTTATTTATTACTAATATAATTAAAAAATAGTAAAAAGTAAAAAGCAAAAGGCGATCTTACCTGCAACAAGAACAGGGACCCGACGATGGCGCTCGCCGGGTCATGACTTTCACATACCTAGGTCTCCGAATAACTGGAAGTAGCTACAGCATATTATCTCTGTAAAGCTCAACTTGCGCACAAAGTTATAGTTGTTGAAAGCTACAGTACTTGTAGGCTTTTTCAGCACAGGTGATCTTCGCTACTGGTGGATTGACTTTGAAACATGATAAGCATGCTAAGTAAGAGGCAGGGTATGTTAGGTGAATCTTCTTGAATGCTCAAAAACCTCGTCGTTCAATCACGGTAACCTCTGGGAATTTGTCTTGCTCTTGGCCCTCCAATATCGGTCCTCCAATCTTGCCAGCGAATGCGCCCTTCACCCACTCTAAAGCATAAGCCACCTGCATTCTCAACATATGTTCGGCATCAATTGTACCTGCGAAATCGGCAAAAGATGCTAGATCCTCTCCAGCTGCTCTCAGGAGCATTGGTGGGTCGAAGAAAGTCTGATGCGTAGTATTTGCAACTTCCGCCCAAAACATAGGACCCTGAATTTGAGGCCAAGCGTCGAGCCAGTTTAGCTTTGTGCTGTTTGGTCTGTTGAAAAACATTACAGGAGTGGTAAAGTTAGGGGATAGAGCCGGTCCAAAAAGCTGTTGGTCCCAATCTACTACAGCGCGAATGCGTGAGTCCTGAGCTGCGGCGTGGACGGCAGTTACCCCACCAAGTGAATGGCCCACCATGGCTATGCGATCAGTTGGAAAAGACCGAGGTCCTCTTTGAGGGAAGAGCTCTCCCATTGCAGTTGCGTTTGATAGTTGGTCGAGGATTAAGCGTGTATCCAAGACGCGAGGTTGTATGTAAGGCGCAATGATGTCGAGGCTTACGGGGTCAGGACCAACGAAGGTGACGGAATGGCCATCCGGGTAGGTGATGACATTGGTTTCACCTGGATGATCTGCAGTGAAGACGGTGAAGCCCTCGCTGGCAAGGGCGGAGGCAAGAATGTGGAAGAGCCCACGTGGAGAGCTCAATCCCGAAGATAGTATGATGACAGGGAGGTCATCCTCGACAGGCGAGCAGTCATTAATCTGATCTTTGCTGGGAGTACTGACGGAACAAACTGGAAGGCGGGCTTGGAGTAGTAATGGTGAAAAGTCGAAGTCCAATTTGAATAGTTTTCCAATATACGCCCCCTGGTACGCGGCCGTTGCATTTGGCATATAGGGTACATCTACGACAGATCTGCATTCTGCCGGTTGGAAGACGGAGACCATCAACGCTCGATCACCGCGAGAGTGATCAATCAAAACGCCGCTTGACATGGTGATATTATATTTTCCTGGTGGGGTTGGTATAGAGAATCCAGCAGTGATGCTTGGAAGAATGGTAAGGACGGTAGAGAGCATGGACTTCATTGCTGCGAGGAAGAAAGTATTGCGACAAGATGCTCAAAGAAAGAACTGTTGTAGAAGAATTGTTGTTGGAGAATTGTTGCTAGAAGGTGACAGTCCGAGGCTATATATACTTTACTACGAGTTCCTGGTGACGCGGTGTAGATGCCAAGCTATAAAGAGATTTTCCCATTCCGTCTATCAGCCCCCAGTAAGTAACATATTGAGGAGCAAAAGGATGAATATCTTCTACGGGCATACCGTTGTTCAGGCGTACCTTCACCAAGGCGCAACTTCGATCGCTGAGGTTCCACACTACGGAGAGCGTGGATGTGTCAGCGCGGTTCAACGTCTCGCGCTACCCCTGTACATGCGCCAGGAAAGCATTTCAATCTCAAAGCTTTCTGTTTAGCAGGTCTTGCGACTCGCCTTGTTGCGTTAGCAGGGCTAACAGTCAGAAACTGCTCAGACAGCGCCACGTAACGCGCTCAGCCACTCACGATTGCGATATCCTCGTCGTCAGGAGCAACTTTGCAAGATACATAGTCCTTCTCTTCAACTCTGCAACTTAAGTACACTATGATCAATGCTCTAGCTGTACCAAGAGCAAATGCTCCAGAGAAAAGAAAGAGAAGTGCATATTCTCGAGTATTCTGTCTAGGGTGTAGTGAGAGGCGCATTCGATGTGAATTATCGAACGACGTGGAGATCCCAAATCCAGGAGAAGCCTCGACAGCTAAGACGCCGTACTATCGATGCAAGAGGCTGGCTATTCCATGCAGAATTACACAGACAATATTGAACCGACCAGGGGTTGGGCAAACCGATTTGAACATCTCGTTAGAGACCAAGCTCGAGCACGCTCGCAACGTCGTTTCGCATATCGTCGTTGAGTTTTCGTTACCAACAACCTTCTCATGTAGTGCCTGAAGTGCCTACTTGGCATGGAAAACTAAGGCTACAACCAGCCAAAGAGCTCGTCCTACGGCCTGAATCGAATCTTGCGACGGATCAGGAGCAGGCCCCAGGGCACAAACCACTGATTCACAACCCACAGTCACCCGATGCAACCCTCATCATTTACACCCGCTCCACGGTGCAGATCCACAAGGTAGAGAATCAATGGTTCCGTCATCTCCCTGCCCAAGTCGGCCATTTCCCCTGCCTTGATCTTTCAGTCAAAGCCAGAGTCGCAGCCTGCGCCTTTGCACGCAAAGTTCCATACGTAACGTCTCGCGACTGCTACCAAGCACTCGCACTCTCAAGGACCATAGGATTCCCACACGTCTTCACATCGAAGGTCTAGCTGCAATCATCAAGGGCGGCATATAGAATTATCTAGTCTCTCAGCTTGCAAAAGATATCGTTGACTTTCAGATGTGTGACACTGCCACCACAGCACATATTCGTGGTGTTCCGTCACCATTCGAAACTATCCCAAGCGCATATTACATTGGTACAAGCAGCGAGATTACCTACAGGCATCGGTGCCGACTAAATCGTTGGGCGTTGAGCTCTTTATAAGGATCCCATGAATCATCGGACTTGTTCGTGCGTTGCGTGTGCAGGCGCCCTTCTCAGTAAATCAAGAACTACTATCTGACGCTTGGAAGCTATGCAGAGAGCTGCTTATGCTCTAAGATAGTAATTCCGAGAGCGTTCTGTTCGAGAGTGCCCAACTTAGCTCTAATTGCAATGTCATATCCTCGATTCTAGGACAGTCTCTGTATTCCACAGTCGTGGAGGACTACGAAGCACTCATGTACGGACCAATCAACCGTGCCTGCTCGGACTGGAACGGTACCTCCAAGCCTTCTGTGTAAACAAAATAAGATTCTAGAAACAGAACAGTAATAAACAGCGGATTAGGAAGGAAATCTTGTTCTCAATTTCCTGTAGCTGCCCCTGAATCACTGCTTTTGCTTGTTGCAACAAACTTGTGTAACGGCGTAATTCACAAGTTACTTCCAGTAATCGCCTATTAATTTAGTGCCTGTATTGTTATGACCATATCGTTGTGTGTAAGATTACCCTCACTCTGTCTAACAATTCATCCCACTCCATCTTTGTTTACTTGCTTGACCCATGAGGTTGGCTCCTAGAAACATTAATCTTTTATAATGCAAGATCACCGTAGAAATAGGCACAAACGAAAAGAACCAGGCTAATCTGGTCCTCCATTCCCTCTGGTACACTGACTATCCATTGTTCTTCTTACTTGTACTTGATCCTTCCCCGTCCGGCCTTACACTTTAATTTTCACGGCCCTTTATGGCAATGCTGGATGAATAGATGAAGGGGAAAAGTACAGTCTGCGAAATTTTACTACAATCAGACTACAAAGCTGATAGGCGAAGAGACTCCACTACCGCTGGACCATGTGCCATGACTCAACACCAAAACAAAACAAAAAACATACAACAGCAGGTATTCGCCAGTGGTCACCCACCTGACTACTAATCCGCCGGTAACTTGCTTAAATAGGGCTGAGCGGACGGGAAGCCTTGTTTTCAAGTTCCTATGGTCGTATGTGAAAGAATTTGGTTGAGATGCAGCATATATACCAGTCAATATCAGCCGTGAAACAAAACTGTTCGAGAACAACCTAGCAGAAAACCATATAGACACCAATTCTCCACCTACGCTGTCTTCTTCCACTGAGAATACACTCCTAACAACGAACTGACCGTACCCGCCAGCCCTACAACGCCGTCATCCAGATTGGCCCAGCCCAAAGCACTCGCAGGGATGGTAAGATCGCACAAATCGCTAACAAGCTGAACCCTCAAAGCATTGGCCTCTTTCTCAATCTTCTTGCGCTCTACGACACCCTCGGCCTTGCCCTTCTCTCCTTCCTCTTGCGCAAGCGCAACTCCCCGCTCCCGAAGCTTGTACAATGCGTACAGCCCACTCGCGACCGAGCACGAGATACCCGCAAACCAGAAGCGGTACCCTTCTTTGAGCACGCGCTGGGAGGCAGCGAACTTGCGAATCCCCGTGGCGTCGAGGACAACGGCGTTGTCGCACAGCATGTAGCCGGCATACCCGAGCTGGCGGCCCACGGCAGTGTAGCGTAGAACGGGATCGAGGGATTTGGCGTCGGAGGCAACCGCCGCGGCTTTGAAGTGCTCGACGAATTTGCCAACGCGCATGAGTTTGCGGGTTAGGCCGAATTGCTTCTTTGTGGTCTCAAAGGGAGAGATGGACGAGGTGGGGTGATTGGTGCGGTAGAGGTACCATGCAAGGAAGCGCGAGAAGTATTGAAGGGTACGGAGGACCTTATCGCGGCCGACTGGAGGTTGAAAGGTCAGAGAAGTGATTTGTAGGGCTGGTGATGCGGGAGGGAGGGGATCGTTGGGAGTCGCGAGACGTACCTGTTGTCGCGACGAACTTGAGGTAATGCGCCACCGACGGGTGGTATACGAGAGCGTCAGCAACCATTATTTCTGTTGGACTGGTGTTGCCGGAAAGTAAAGCGAGTAAAAGTCTTGATGGGGATTGATCCAGATCCGAAGTTGATGACGGTCACAACTCGGAGATGGTTGATTCGCGAGTCCAGAACACAACGGCTGGTGTGGAGGTGGATGAGAGAAGCTGTGAGGGAAAGGAGTGTGGGAAAGGGAGATGTGGAGTCAATGTGAGACTTTGGTGTGATTGATGTCGCGGTGGATGAGCGGAGAATGCAAGCTTGTGATAATGATGCTATGGGTGGATGCTAAATGCTAGGAGGAGCCGACGAAGGACCTCGGCAAATCATCACCTGTCGTCCAAGCGTCCAGGTCGTGAATTGTCCAACAACGGCAAATGGAAAGATGCGCACGAGAACAGATTAGTACTTGAGTAGGTAATAATCAATATCATGTCGTTTTGCTACAAATCGATAACCCAGCATCTTATTCATAAATGTTTGAACTTGCACTTGGGTAATTCAAATGTTATTTTCGCCGTTGAAACGGCACGTTATGGGGAGCAGTTCCTTTTCTGGTCTCCCATGTTCCACCAGGATGCCCCACATGCAGGCCAGAATGATGTTAATTATCCCATGGCAATCAATGAAGAACAGCTCCGATCAATACCACCAGTTCACACCTTGTAGAAGCAGAACGTGTGGTATATGTCGGCTGCATCCAATTCTTCCGCGTTGGTCAACAGCCTGCCTGTATTGCGGTCGCGCACCCCCATCCTCTCGCTGAGCGGGCCCAAGTCTCGATCATCCTTTTGCTCATCCCATACCTCGCGGAAAGGCTTGCGATACTGAAGTTCAAGGTTGTAATCTTCTGCCAGTGCACGGAATGCCTCCCACGGCACAACGTACTCGGGGGCTTCGACGGCTTCCTCCAAGTGATAGAAGTACCGCCAGCCAAAGGGTGGTCGGAACGTGCCGTCAGGAGGAGTCTTACCCGGGAACTTGACAGTGTAGAGACTATTTCCAAACTGAAAGCCCTCGTCTTCCACCTGGCCCTCCTCCTTTTCCTTCTCTTTTCCTTTGTCTGGAGCTGCCATGGCCTCCTCCTCCGCATTGTTCTCCTTGGGCTTTGGACTGTCGAGACTCTTCTCAGGGTCCCAGTCGTCTTCGTCGTCACTGGCAAATGTCGGGCGGTCGTCTTCCTCGTCGGCAGCACCATTTCCGTTGCTAACGGCAGTGCCCTTGGATTTGTGATGCTCAATGACCTTGTCTGACAGCACATCTGAGTTGGGTATCGTGCCGATGAAGCGCCCTCCCCGCTTCAAAGCGCCCGATACGTTGCGGAGCATGCCTCGAGCTTTTTCCTCACTCTCGAAGGCGTAGTGCATACAGAATTGCATTGTAACCATGTCGAATCCGCCTCCGCCCCACCGCTGGCTCATTGCATTGCCGGGACCAACCCCGGGGTCGAAGCCCACGTCTTTGACGATATTGATGTCATCCATGCGCTCCCCAAAGCAGTCCTTGACAAAGAATTCAGCATGAAATACACGGCCCTTGGACCGTTTGCGCATCTGCTCGTAACGATCCCTCGCGTTCTTAATGGAGACATCGGCAGGGTCCGCACCAACGTACAGGGCGACTTTGCGGGAGGCTTGCCACTTCTGCAGATCACCACCCTTGCCGCAGCCCATGTCTAAGATTTTGAGATTGCGCTCGTCGCCGATGAACTTGGAGATGGTGGCCGACTTGACCCAGTTGTTGTAGGATCGTAGGCCTTTGATCTTGGACTCGGTTACACGCCAGTCACGACCACGCTCGGGCACTGAGTTGTAGTGCTGCTTGACCACATCATGCACACCGCGCTGAGAAGCTTCCTGATGCGCCCGTTCCTCAGCTTCCTTCTCGCGCTGGAGCTGGCGCTGTCGGGCAGCTTCCCGCTGAGCGGCCGAGATGCGTGAGCCAGCGCCGGGTCGTTTTCGCTGGCGAGGTGGCGACCGCGAGGGGGAGCGCGAGGGGGAGCGCTGCCGCTTCATGCCTCGATCGTCTGGCATATTGGTAGTAGTGAAGGTCTGCAAGGGTCGGTCAGGTGTCGTAGATGGTAATTTGGGGGTCGTGTTGTATTATGAAGTAGAGTGGTGAATTGTTGCAAGATGGATGAGAATCGAAAAAGTAAGGTAAAGTGAGTGAACCGGAGGGAACAAAGGTAAAGAACTTGTAGATGAATCAAAGCTAGTCGGAGCAAGAGTCGTTT
The DNA here is from genome assembly GCA_948474695.1 of Periconia digitata. Classification (NCBI taxonomy): domain Eukaryota; kingdom Fungi; phylum Ascomycota; class Dothideomycetes; order Pleosporales; family Periconiaceae; genus Periconia; species Periconia digitata. The sequence continues at coordinate 694,910 of CAOQHR010000003.1, forward strand.
CTACATGGGATTGACTTCATTGAGGCGCACGGATCACAGCTATCGGGCGATTGCCGAGAATGAGCCGGCGGTACCTGCTTAGTGGTAAGTCAACATAGTTCGTAGTGAGTGGCGACCGGAGCTTCCTTCTTCCCACACACGAGCTTGCAACATCCCTCACCACGTCACATCGATTTACCGCCTCCCATCTCCCTCTTATCCTGCACTCGAGAAAGTATTCTAGCAAACCTCGCTGCCCACTCTCAAGATGGGCGACCCCCAGTTCGCAAAGTATCCCGATCTCCAACTCGCCCAGCACATCTTCCAGCTCACCAACCCCGCCTCCTCCAAATCTGCCAAACAATCATCGCTCAAATCGGTTCAGAATGCCATCCAAGAGCATAAAATGGCTCCTCTCTACCGTTATCTGGCTCATCCGGTAGAAGGCGTCCTCAATGCACCCGGCGAGGGTTCGGCACAGCAGCCCACGAGCCACCGGAGACCGTCGTCCAGCGCCGCGACCATGCTGGCCACCAAAAACCCCAACGTTGAAGTACCGCTTCCATGGGATGAGAAGCTCTTCGCAAGCTTGACGGCCGAGAACGAGAAGGAGCTTGAGGCTATACAGAAGGAGGAAGACGAGGCGGCGGAGAAGGCGGGCGAGACTGAAGTGCAGGCTGCCCGTGGCAAGAGGGCTGAGTTGTACAACCGCATCGGTGACAAGGTCAGTTCAGGACCGGCATACCCTGTGGTGCATTGTTGAATCTAATCGTGCGGCAGGAGAAAGCGATTGCGAGCTACGAGGCTATCTTCGAGAAGACCGGCATTCTGGGCACTAAGATTGATCTAGTGTTGGCCATAATACGTATTGCTATGTTCTTCGGCGACAAGATTTTGGCCAAAAAGACGATCGAGCGAGCAACGGCGCTGGTAGAGAGCGGAGGCGATTGGGATCGCCGTAACCGTCTCAAGGCATACCACGGCCTGCACGCCATCACTGTGCGCTCCTACTCCCAAGCCGCCCCGCTGCTGCTTGACAGTCTGTCGACTTTCACTAGCTACGAATTATGCAATTATTCGTGGCTTGTCATCTATGCCATTTTGGCCGGTTCCGTAGCGCTCAAGCGAGTCGACTTCAAAACAAAGGTCGTCGATGCTCCCGAAATCAAGGCCATTGTAGGTAGCTCCGAAGAGAAGCTCTCCGCCATCACTGGACAAACTTCTGCGGGGCCTGCTGCAGGCGACGAGGAGATGTCCGACGCCCCTTCCACAGCAACGCCGGTGCCTACCGCTGTCAACCTCACGACGCTCGGTAGTCAGCAGGAGACGGCTGAGGTGTCAATAGATTTTTCACCGCTTTCCCGGCTGGTGAAGAGTCTATATGAAGGAGACTACAAGAACTTCTTCCGTGCTCTCGGAGAAGTCGAGGTTAATTTCCTGAGTCAAGACCGCTATCTGTTTGAGCACAAGAGCTGGTATGTGAGGGAGATGCGTCTGCGGGGCTACCAGCAATTGCTCCAATCGTACCGCGTAGTGGGTCTGCAGAGCATGGCCAACGACTTTGGCGTTAGCGTGGACTTCCTTGATAAGTATGTTGCCTTGCCCTTGCCGGGTGTTGCTCGTATTTCTACATATACTAATACTCGATAGGGATTTGGCCAAGTTCATCGCTGCGGATCGGATACCTTGCACAATTGACCGTGTCAAAGGCATCATCGAGACCAACCGACCCGACGACAAGAATAAGCAGTATGCAGACGTAGTGAAGCAGGGCGACCAGCTGATCACGAAGCTACAAAAGTACGGGCAGGCTGTGAGGTTACGGGGAAGCGAGCGTGGTTAGAAAAGGAAATGCAACTGTAGAATATATAATCTAGAGAGCGGTTGACCAGGCGCAAACGCAACAGCCTATAACGAGCCACGCTACGTATGCCACGATTATGCAGAGTGCAGACACGAGATTCGGATGATTGCTCGCATGGTTTTCGTGATGGGTCTGGATCCAGTGAAGTCAAGAAGCGTGCCCGGGAGTCCTGCAGGGCCCACCCCTGGAGCTTGAAATGTACGATGAACATGTTTGCGATGTGCATCTGCATAAGGTGGATGATGCACATGGTGTATGTATGTGGTGTGTGTACATGTATTAGCTCAGATGGCGGATGTCGGGGATTGGTTGGACGGGTGGAGACGGGAAGTGTGATGATGGTGGAAGTTTATAAAAACACTCCCACCTCCCCTCGCCTCGTTGCTTGCCCGTGCCATCAGCAATCGCCATTGTCATCTTATCTCGCCTCCACACAGAAGCGCCAGTTGCCAGGCGACTCACGTACATGCACTACATAATACAAGAGAAGGAATCCGCCTAGACCAGCAAGTCGTAGCGAACGACGGGCCGCAGGCGCGTGGGATAGCGGCGCGTTAGCTGTGATCAGCTACCGGGGTCATTCACCATCCATCCACTCATTCATTTATCGCCATTACCCATCGATCCGTCTCATCGCCTCCGCATGCTACAGAGGGCGTACAAGCTCGATCCAGTACACCCGCTATGCCGCCGCCATCCCTCCGGTCATCCATGGTCGCCGTCGCCGCGTCGGCCAGGTCCGGTTTCAAGACGAGCAACATCAATGACTGCATTTCCGCGACCAGGCCACTTGGCGTGGGGTTTGGAGGTACCTTTTGTTTCTGATTTATTTTTTTATTTTCTTCTCCATCTCCCCAAGTCTTCTTCTCTGCTCTCCATTGTCCTCTCTGTTCTGCCCCCACCGCCTTTCTGCTCGTTGCCCCTTTTGGAACACAGCCTTGGATCCATCGTATCCTAACCCCATACCTATCTACCTCGACACTACCTGGCGTAGCTTGCATGTAGTGGGGCTCCCACGCGTGCAATAGAAAAACTATTCTCAGACAGCCCACTTCTACATAACGACCGACTACCCCTCATTGTGTTGAATAAACAGTCTACTCGTTCGCCTTGACTCTTGTTCGTATGCTTTCTCGTTTTGCATAGAGCGGCTTTCCTTTGCTTTCCGTCCCAAGTGGCAATCTTGACTTGCTGTGTATACTCATCATCCATTCCAGGGTCTCGCCTAGCCCCGCCATATCGAACCATGTCCTCCACCACACCCCGCCGTGCCCTTTCCCACGCCAACATCAACCAGAACGTCAAGCAAGCAAAGTATGCCGTCCGCGGTGAGCTTGCCGTGCGCTCCGAGGAGTATCGCGCGAAGCTTCAGAAACGTGAAGCCAACGACCTCCCCTTCGACACTGTCATCGCCGCAAACATCGGGAATCCCCAGCAACTGGATCAGAAACCCATCACATTCTTCAGGCAGGTAGCCAGTCTGCTGGAAAACCCCTTGTTGCTGGAGCACGAGGACGTCTTGACTGGTAGCTTAGGCTACAAAAAGGATGTTCTGGAGCGCGCAAGAACTCTTCTAAAGGAAGTCAAGAGCGTGGGTGCTTACAGTCAGAGCCAGGGCGCGCCAGGTATTAGAGAGAGCGTGGCTAAATACATTGAGCGTATGTATTCTTTTTCTCCCCGTTCAACTTCTGCAACTCTGGATGAATCCTTCTAAGCTGGTGCCATATAGGACGAGACGGCTACCCTGCCAACTTTCACGACATCTATCTCAGCAATGGCGCTTCCTCGGGAGTCAACACTCTTCTGAATGTCATCTGCGCCTCGGAAAAGACTGGAATCATGGTTCCCATCCCGCAATACCCTCTCTACACAGCCACCCTCGCCGTCCTCAATGCTCGCTGCGTACCATACTACCTCGACGAGAGCTCTGCTTGGGGAACCAGCCTCGATGAGGTCCGTTCTGCTTATGAAAAAGCTGTGTCTGAAGGCACCGATGTCAAGGCCATTGCCATCATCAACCCGGGCAACCCCACGGGCGCATCACTCCCTGCCGCTGATATCAAGGCTGTCCTCGAATTCGCGGCCGAAAAAAACATTGTCGTAATCGCTGACGAGGTCTACCAAACCAACGTCTTCATCGGCGAGTTTATTTCCTTCAAGAAAGCTCTACGCGACCTCCAGAAAGAGAAACCGGGACAGTTCGACCACGTGGAGCTGGCCTCCCTACACAGTGTATCCAAGGGCATGGTGGGCGAGTGTGGACACCGTGGTGGCTACTTTGAGCTTGTGGGCTTTGACCCCGAGGTCGCGGCCGAGATTTACAAATTCATCAGCATTCAATTATGCCCACCGGTGCTAGGCCAATGTATCGTTGAGCTCATGGTGAACCCGCCCAAGGAGGGTGAACCTAGCTACGAGCTTTACAGGAAGGAGTACGATGGCATTTTTGAAGGTCTCAAGAAGCGCGCATACGCTTTGTACGAGGCCTTCAAGCAGATGGAGGGCGTCGAGTGCCAGGAGCCTCAGGTATGTCTTCCCTTACGTCCCTTGGGTATCTACGAAACTCTTGTTCTAACCTTTCTTTGAACAGGGCTCCATGTACCTCTTCCCAACCATCACGCTCCCCGCCAAAGCTATTGAGCAAGCCAAGAAGGAGGGCCGACAGCCCGATGAGTTCTACTGCTTCCGCATGCTCGACGCTACAGGCATCTGCGTTGTCGCTGGCTCCGGCTTCGGCCAGCGCGAGAACACGCTGCATTTCCGTACCACTTTCCTCGCACCTGGCACCGACTGGACTGGTCGCATCGTCAAGTTCCACCAGGAATTCATGAAGGAGTTCAAGTAGTCACAGTTGCGCGATTTGGATACACCATATGGCGACGGGCGTTGGTTGATATGATTGGATATTTGCGGGAGAGGATCTAGTTTTGTTCACAGCTGAACGTATATATCGTCGCAGATACGTTAGATATACAAAATATACACACTGATCTATCGCTCTTGGATTGAAAAAGAAAAGAAAAGAACAAGAACAAGAATCGGGGTTCGGAATCTCATGTATTGGGGTTTGCTTTGCCTTCATGTCATTTACTGAACTGTGCAAAAAGTCCAGAAGTCTAGGCCTGCCTCCATCCTAAACCCGTGAGACACCGAAAGCACAACCCCCTTGAAACGCGGCCCCCAAAATCAAAAGGCGGTTATCCATCCATCTCATTAGCGCCAACAGTTATCCCGGGTTACCTCGACGCGAAAGCGAGTCAATACTTTCCTTTCCGTTTCGTTCCAAACTCCACCTCTTGTTCGCTCTCTTGTCACTTCTCTCTTTGTTGATTTCTGTGCGATTCCGATTTCCGTCGTCACGCTGACCAAACAACACAACACAACACGCGCATCCGCAACCCTAGTACACAAAGATATTCGCGCAATAGTTCTCTGTGTACCATTTGTTGATTTCGGGTCGCGCGAGAAAGGGTACCATTGCGCCACTCTCTACTGAAGCAATTGCCTTGAGCCCCACGTCGCGGTACTTGTGTTCGAAGATCGACGGGTGGATTTAGGGTTTCTGTTTTATTGTTTACGAGTAACGATATACGATAATACGCGGACGACCGGGCAACACACTCTACGAACAGACGAGCGAGATACAAATACATAATTACAACTGAAGGAGACTGCGAGTTCCGCGAGCGACAAGGATTGCTGGGAAAAGCGCATTCAAAGGGAGGATATAAACGGTGCGATCTCGAACTGCGAACGTTGAGAAGGTGAAGAAACGAATTGAGGTATTACCTCCTAATCAACAGCAACCAACGCGACACAAGTGCAATAATGGCACCCTTCCAACTGTCTCCCCGGTTTCCAAAGAGTACGACTCCCCGTCCTTCCTACCGTCAAAATCTACACACCTAGACACATAACAAACTAACATACCCCACAGCACTCACATCCACCTCGACCATCAAATCGCGCCGTTCCACAGCCTCAGACGACGCCCTCACGACGCTCCAACTCACAGGCATCATAACAGGCATATCGCTTCTCGTGATACTCATCTTCTGCATCGGTATCGCCGTGTGCATGTGCCGCACGAACTCAAAGCGCAAAAAGAGACAACAGGAAGCCCAGAGGATTCAGGAAGAGATTAGGAGAGGATTTGACGGGAATAACAGCTACGAGCATGGAAATGGGGGTGGGATTGGAGGAGGTGTGTTTCCTGGTGGTGGCGGGGCGAGAGGGCAGTATGCGCCTGTTGGTATGAATGAGCTTGATGATGGGCATGGATATCGGATTGGGGAGATGGACGGTGGTGGTGGGGGTAAGGGGTATGCGTTAGGAGAGTTGGATGGGACGGGGAAAGCGGTGAGTTGTTTTGGTTGTTTGCCACTAATATGTTCACCTCTCGCGTTGAAGCGCTCAGGATGGTGTTGCGGTGAAGGTTGATGCGTGTACTGACTTTTCCGCAGGTTAAACCGATGGAGCTCCCATGATTGGATATTCTCCGGTGTATGAGGGTAGTATACCTCTATCAACCACAAACCAAAGAAACACCTCAGAATGCTCAGCGTAAGCTGCTTGAGAAAAGGAAAGATGAGATAAAGATACACCGATGATACTCTACAATAGCTCGGTGGAAGCGCCGATAGTCGACAGTGCACGCGGCACGCACGATCGGTCAACCGCAAAACAAACATACATGCGATCCTCGGCTGGACCCCAGATCAGGCGGCCATCACATGAATGGGTCGAGTAGAGTTGAAGCTGAGAAAGAGGATAGCGGCGTGGTGGAGTAGAGGCGAAGGATGTCACTTGGCCCCGGACATTCACCACCACGTGATCATCACTTCATTTTCCCCGCGTCCAATCAGCGCAGGTGGGGTCGCTAGCGTTCCATCCTGATGTATTCGAGCAATGACGAACCACCACCACAACAACAACCACGCGCGGTTGCTTCGCATTCTTCATGCTCTCTTCACTGCATCTCTCTCACCATGATACCTGCATCCCCTTTCTCCATCTCTATTCTCGTTTTTACACATCTGCTTGTTGAATGCATAGCCCTGCACCTCCCTTTCTGCTCGTGCACAGTCTTGAATTCGCTCGTCTCTGGCATGTGACGCTGCGATCGTTTGAGCAACCTTCCTAATCCGTGCCAGCAACCCCAGACTTTGACGTCCGTACCAAGGCCAGGTGCTGGTCCACACGACTCTTTGTTTAATGAACCACCGTGAGGATTGCCATTTAGGCTAGGGTACGGAGTGGAGATCGATCGTCGTCGAGAATAATATAAAGGTTGGGGGGGATATCGCTGGTGCCCAATGCACTTCACTGCTTTCAACTCATCGCCCGGCCCTCGGAAGGTCGATTCGTCCCAAGTCTGCCGTGATCCAAGTACTGCCCCCTTGATCGATTATAAGACCGCCGTCATCATGATATTGGGTAGCGCGGTACTCGTCGGTGGAGTGGCGGCTACGCTGTTTGCGCCCGTCAGCGGACTTCCTGCAACCGCGCCTATTGGGCATAAGCGCGACGCGCTTGATGACTGGATAGCGAAGCAGGAGCCCATCTCGTATGCCGGTATCCTCGCAAACATCGGAGAAGCAGGAGCCAGGTCGTACGGTGCAGGGCGAGGCTTGGTCTTGGCCAGTCCCTCCACGGTAGATCCTGATTGTGAGTTGTTATTAATGTTTTGGACCGTCGGAGCAATCCAAATTGACTTTTATATACAGACTACTACACTTGGACACGAGATGCGGCATTGACCTTCAAGGCGCTGATTGATCGCTTCATTGTCACCAAAGATGCGTACTTGCAGACGCACATCAATGATTTCATCACTGCGCAAGCGGCTCTTCAGACAGTGTCGAATCCATCTGGAACTTTCCAAGACGGCTCCGGCCTGGGAGAAGCAAAGTATAAGCCCGACGGGACTGCATTCACGGGAGATTGGGGTCGACCGCAGAGAGACGGACCTCCGCTCCGTGCCACAGCACTCATCGCCTATGGAAAGTGGCTCATTTCCAACGGGTACCAGGATGCTGCTACCAACATTGTATGGCCTGTAGTGAAGAACGATTTGGCGTATGTGGCGCAGTACTGGAACCAGACGGGCTTTGATCTGTGGGAAGAAGTCAAGGGATCATCTTTCTTCACCACGGCTGCGCAGCATCGTGCACTGGTCGAAGGTTCATCCTTTGCTGCAGCAGTTGGGTCGTCGTGTCCCGATTGCGATAGCCAGGCTCCACAAATTCTGTGTTTCTTCCAGACGTACTGGAACGGCGAGTACATTGTGTCCAACACCAACGTGGACAACGGGAGAAGTGGAAAAGACGTCAACTCCATCTTGACCAGCGTCAACACATTCGACCCACAGGCAGGATGTGACGACGTGACATTTCAACCATGCTCACCCAAGGCGCTTGCGAATCACAAAGTTGTCACCGACTCCTTTCGCAGCATCTATGGTGTCAACAACGGAATTCCAGAGGGCGCCGCAGTGGCTGTCGGTCGCTACCCAGAAGATGTCTACTACAACGGCAATCCGTGGTACCTGGCGACCCTTGCAGCTGCCGAACAGCTCTACTTTGCTCTTCACCAGTACAGCGCTCAGAACTCACTCACCATCACATCGACGTCCCTCGCCTTCTGGAGAGCTCTCGACTCTTCTGCGGCCGAAGGAACGTACGATTCATCTTCTCAAACCTACACGACTCTCACAGCAGCCTTGCGAAGCTACGCAGACGGGTACGTGGCTGTAGCCCAGAAGTACACACCTACCGACGGTGCCCTCGCCGAGCAATTTGAACGCACATCGGGAGCGCCGTTATCCGCCAAGCACCTCACGTGGTCATACGCGTCAGTGCTCACAGCGGTATCAGCGCGGAACGGCGATGTGCCTGCCTCCTGGGGTGCATCCAACAATTCTCTTCCCTCGACTTGCCAGTCCTCGTCGGTGGCAGGGTCGTATACGGCTGCCCCAACATCGCCTACATGGCCCGACTTCCCGTGCTCGCCGGCGGCTAGCATCGCGGTCACTTTCAACGTTCAGACGCGCACGGCGCCCGGGCAGGAGATAGTCGTGGTTGGTGACGTCGAGGCACTGGGAAGTTGGAATGTGGAGCGTGCACTCAAGCTCGAAGCGAGTCGGTACCGCGACGCGGACTTCCCACTATGGCTCGGGCAACTCCAAGGGGTGCAGGCTGGCTCGCGCATCGAGTACAAATACGTAAGACGAGAGGCGAACGGTGATGTTGTATGGCAGGGTGGAGATAATGGGGTTGTGGAGGCCAAGGTGGATGGATGTAGAGATGCGGTTGCTGTTGGGGATCGATGGGATTAGATGAATATGAATAGAGCAATGGGGGTAGGTTATACATTCTCCTCCTTAGATGTTGGTGTCTTCCTAAGCCTGATTCTCATTTACCTTGGTAACAACTTGTGGTGGAGTAATTGATGATGAGCTGCCTCATCACTCTAGCAACTTTGACGATATCTGTTTGTCGTTCGAAATTGTTTCATGATGAATAATATATCTCGTCGGCTTCAGCCATGTCCAATGTCACTGCGCACGATGGGTTACTCGATGAGGAAGGTGGAATACAGAGGATCCATCCAAGCCTCCCCCGAGCTCCGAGGATCTACATTCACCATTACCAAAAATGGTTAGGCTGAATATCCCAAGACAAGCTTAGCGGTAGCTTATCGAGGCTTGTCCTGTGCGTCGTGACTTAGTCCAATGCCATTTGATTGATTTGATTGAGCGATGCATCCATTCATCGCTACCAAACTGCAAACCAATGCAAGGAAGAGTGAAAGAGGGAGGGGCAAAGGAACACGGCACGTGCTGGCAAAGTCCGGTCCCTGCAGCTGCATTCATGGAATATATATCACCCATGCACTCACCTACTCACCTGTCTGTCTCTCTGTTTCTTCTTTCTTCGTTCGTTGGCTTCGTTCCATTTCAGCCGTTACCATCTAGAACTGCGAACAGCCGTAGCTCGGATGATTCGACGACGACAAGGTGATTGACTTGAACTTGACAACCAACATCCCCGGATATAAACCTCCACACGCGACCCCGCATACCCTCTTGTGCCCTGCCCTCACGCGTCCATCATGTCCAACGAGAAACTCGACTCGCGCGCTCCTGGAGACGCTGAAGTGGCTCGCAGCCCAAGCAATGTAAAGCCCCAAAAGACGGGCTGGGACAAATACGCCGGCGTCATCGCATGCGGTGCTGGATTGTAAGTACCTCGTTCACTCCCATCGTTTTCTGCTCAAAGACACGTTTATTGATGCTAACTCTCTACTTGCGCATAGATTTTCTGATGGCTACCTCAATAATGTCCGTACAAATGCCCCACATGCGCCTTCTCTTATTACCGTTCCCACAAAGCGACAACCGCCCCTGTAGTTTCCTTTTCTTGAAACCAAACCCTAATGCAACATGATGCTTTTTATTGTATTGACCATTTCATGGACAGATCATCGGGCCTGTCAACACCATGCTCAAGACCATCTACCCTGATGCCTACAAAAACTCGTCGGCCCAGGCAAACGTTGCGAGCATCACTTTCGCCGGCACCGTCTTGGGTATGCTGTTCTTCGGTTATACGAGCGACCACTATTCCCGGAAATGGAGCTTGTTCGTGTCCACCATCATAATCATCCTGTTTGCCGCCCTAGGTACGGGTTCGTATGGAGCTGGTGGGAGTCCGAATGGGCTCATCACTGCTTTGGTCGTCTATCGCTTCTTTCTGGGTATTGGTACGTATATTTTCCAAGCCATGGTAATCAGCTATAGGGTTCGGAATGACGACATGAACAAACACTGATCACGTTTTTACAGGAATCGGTGGTGAATATCCAGCTGGAAGTGTTGGATGCGCAGAGAACACGGGAGACTTGAAGGAAGGCTCGAGGAACAAATGGTTCATCCTCTTCACCAACGTGCAAATTGACCTCGCATTCTTCATATCCGCCATCGTCGCCACCGTCGTAGTGCGTCCTTCATCCCCCTCAGCCCTCCCCATCTCTGTCAAAATCTCACAGCTAACCATCCAACCCTCGAAATCCAGGTCCTAGCAACAGGTGAAAGCCACCTCCGAGCCGCCTGGCGCATCTGTCTAGGAATCGGTATCATCCCACCACTTTCCCTCCTCTACCTGCGTCTCAAGCTCCGCGAACCGGAAGCCTTCACGCGCGAATCCCTCTCCAAGACCCGCACCCCCTGGCTCCTCGTAGCGCGCTTCTACTGGAAACGCCTCACCGTCGTCAGCCTCATCTGGTTCATCTACGACTTCTCCGCTTACTCCTTCGGCATCTACGCCACGGACATCCTATCCAACCTCCTAGGCGAAGAAGCCCCGCTGTGGAAGTCCCTCGCCTGGAATATCCTCATCAACTTCTTCTACATGCCGGGATGTCTCGCGGGCGCCTTTGTCGCCGATCTGCCGAGTATGGGCCCGAAGAAGACGCTCTTCATTGGTGTCACGCTGCAGGGTGTGATTGGTTTCGTCATGGCCGGGTGTTACCCGCTACTCAGCAAACCCGAGAACGTCGCCGGCTTCACCGTCGTGTACGGCATCTTTCTGGCTCTAGGCGAGTTCGGTCCCGGTGATAATATCGGTTTGCTTGCGAGTAAAACGTGCGCCACGGGTATCAGGTATGTCTGTCTGAACACACTCAACCCACCACTTTTCCTTTGCCTAGGTTCTTTCTTTCTCCTCAACCATATATCCATTTGCTTTGTCTCTTTTCTAACGGTAAAATAGAGGACAATACTACGGCCTCGCCGCCGCCATCGGCAAGATCGGTGCCTTTGCTGGATCCTACGCCCTCTCCGCTATCCAGACCGCCGCTGGCGACGATGCGATCGCAGCAGGCCGTAACCCCTTTTTCGTCGCGTCCGCTCTAGCGTTTGTAGCTGCAGGTCTAGTTCTGCTGCTTCCACATATCGGGCAAGATACTATTGATGCCGAGGACGTCAGGTTCCGGGAGTTTTTGGAGGCCGAAGGTTGGGATACAGGAGCGATGGGATTGAAAGAAGCACGCGAGGACGTGCGCGTAGTCGAAGGGGAAAGCGGGAAAGTAGTTTAAAAAATAGGCAGGCATTTCTGCTGATGGTTGGCGAGTGGGGCTGATTGTTTCTCCGTGGCGCCTTGCAGCTGCTACTATTCCCATCCACTCGCCTTTTTTAATTCCGTATTCGACTCGAGGAAATTAAAGATATTTGCTTACGAGCCATCGAGGTTGACCGTATCCAGGGACAACCTCGTCAATTCGTCCAGAGTGACGTTGAGATTCAGCACATCTCGAGAAAACAGCCCAAAGGCTCTCTTGTCTCGCGGCACATCCCAATCCGCATCTGTCCCGCTCGTGACAATCGAAGCTCTCCCTATCAATTCGTATCGCGGAGGTGTTGGATCCTCTTCACGTAGTCCCCCGCTGCTATGCGGCATCTCACGCACCACCGCGCAGGCCCTAGAATTCCAAAACTGCACAACGACATCTCCGTTCTGCGAATCCGGCGGAACAAGACCGAGGATCGTATTCGAGCCGGCGAACAAACGGGGTGAGTCGTCGGATCCCGATTGGGCGCTAGCATCGAGTCCAGAAGACGATGAGCTGCGCAACGGCCCAATATTCCGAGTCTGCAAGTCGTTGGAATCATACACCAACTGCAGCATTTTCTCGTTGAGGCCTCTCGCTTTGGCGAATTCAGAGACGTCCGGGAAGTGGGATGCGAGGCTTGCAGTCCAGTGTTTGGTTTCTTGTCGAGAGCCCAGTACGGCGTGTACGGAGGGCCCCACGTGAGTGATGTGTCCAGCTATGCGGCCTCTGAGTTCTAGTTGTTCATTTTCCCAGCTCGAATCGTGATGGATGGAGGTCCAGGTTTTGAGGTCTTCGGGCTCCGAAGCTTGCCAGTGCCATTCTTTGGGGACGTCTGGAGCACGGCGGGTAAGGTAGTAATACGCGGTCCCCAGGGCCATGACGACGGCCGCCCCAATAGCTAGAAGAAGAAGCTCTTCTTGATTCTGCTTTTTCTTCGAATTTTCCTCTTCTTCCTTCTTTCGCTCCTCTTCCGATTGCGATAGTGTTTGTTCGGGCATCGGAGCTGACTTAACTTTCGGGGCCTGTCCAGGGAAGTAGTTGTTGAGAATAAACGTCGAGTTATTCTTGTTTTTCCCATCCTGGGAATGACTTTCCGATGACTTCTGGACGCTAGAGAATGGTTCAAAGCTTTGCTGCGTTTGGTTAGGAACTCGCGCCAGCTGTGCTGCCTCGCCACTCCCTTGGTCTCCATCTTCATCAACATCGTCCACAAGGGGCAATTCCCTCTTTGGCTTCTGAATCGCTTTCCGTGTGAGCAACCGTCTAACAAGAGCACTGTAGTAAACCAGATCGGCCTCGTTCTCCTGCGTCTCCGACGGCGACGAAACGCAAAACGAACGAACGACATCCCTGTAAACCTCGGCCACAGACTTGCCGTAATCTACTTGAATACTATGATCGAAATCATCGTACGCCATGCCCAAGAACGCGTAGATCTTGTCCGACTGCACCGAAGAAAACGAATCTTGAAAGACGTCGATGAGATGCTTCAACGAAAACTTCTTGGGGTCCTCGAACCTGCACTGCCGCATATACTCGAGCGTGGAGATATATCTGAGCGCGGGGTCTTCAGCGTTGAGGTCTTGGTAGAGCTGCACCCACGCTACAAAGTCGTCCCATGTCAGAGATTCCTTCCCATAGCACACCACGAGGTTCGACGCCATGGTGATCTCCTGTATGATCCACGTCCGCTTCCAATACTCTTGATGCGCGAGCTGCCGAAGGAGCCGCTCCACCTGTTTCCAAGCCTCTGATTTTCTCCGTCTCGTCGAATCGTCGGTCCAGTCCTGGACGTGCTCGAGCCTGTGCTGTACGCGTGGAGGGGGTTCATGGTTCCCCAACCAAATCACCACCCGCTGGGCCCGACCATATATAAAAGCCATGAAAGGAACCTGCCGATTTTTTTCGGCTAAATCATCCTGATTGATGCATAACGAGTCGATCCATAGCACCCTCGGTTTTGTAGCATGGCGCAGCTGTCCTAGAGCTTGCCAGAGGTTTTCTTTGACCTTCACTCTCGAGCCATTCACCATGATCGATTTCGTGCTGCCCGAGTTTCCCCATGCATAGGAAAGAGCTTCGTACTCGGGTTTCTCGGAGAAAGCGACTGTATTGAGGTTGCACTTGATGGTGTCCCGCGCACAGCCAGGATGTAGTTTAAGTACACGGATACTGTCTTTTGTGCTGTGCAGTGGAGGGTACTGAAGGCCTCGACGATCCGGTAAAGCGGTAGCAATTAACACAACACCAGCCATCAATGCTACTGCAAGCTCCATTCCACCCGTGCTACTTTGGAGCTGCTGACTGCGAAGGCAAGCTCGGGTGGCAGAAGGTCTCAGTTGTATATCGCGGGAGAGATTGATTAGTGGCGATACATTGAAACATTCAGCCTGTCGCAGAACTTGATAGCGTAAGGAAGACAACGGCACTCGGCTTGTGCTATGATGTGGCTTTTGCAAATAAGAGCGAAGACAATGTTGAGTGGGTGTTTTAATCGACTCTGAAGCGGCGAGAAACCGCGAGGCCACGCGACCAACGGAGAAATGAAGAATCTCCATCATTCCATGTAGAGCTTGTCTTCTTTTTTCTTTCTGCAATATTCAGATCAAGCCGATTGCGGCTATATAGGGACGAAACCTTGGACCAAACCTCGATAGATGTAAGACAGGTAAGATGCGAGCGACACGACATGCACAGCCACGGTTTCCTGTTTGGAAGCCGCGTAAGCGAAAACTTGGGTAGATCTTACCGCTACTTATTCGCCCCCCAAGCATTCGCAGCCGACGAATGCTGTAGGAACATGTGGCTGAGGAGAAAGAACTTTGCCGATCAATTATATTTGGATCAAAGATCTTCCTGTATATGTTTTACCGCAAAAGTTCTTATGCATTGTAGATCGATTTTCCATGTATGCGTGTTTCATCTTGTACAATTTCTCACAATTGTTGTCGAGGTAGATGAAAATCAATAAAGTCATTAAGACACAGGAACTAATTGCAATGTATACTAAATACTTTGAAGAAACGGATAGTCCGCGCATCTCAGGATCGAAACATTATACTGTATGAAAAAAAAGAAGAGTGACAGCTTAAAAAGGCTCAGAGGTAAGCCTGATCCTCACTCCCTTCCCCAGCACAACACGCAACTCCGTCGCCACGGCTTCTCCACCACCACCCCTCTTAACAGCACCATTATTGCTTATCCATTCTCTCTCCTCACTCAGAAACTGTTCCTGCGCCAGAGAATCCTGCAAAGCCTCGTCTTCTCGATCCTGTTTGCCCAACCACCCTGTATGATTCTCTACAACAGTCTCAGGCGGCGATAAAGGGAGATTGACCTCCAGCGACGGAGATGGGGAGCCGGGACGAGGTAATAATGGCAGATTGTTGAAAAAGCTATTTGGATCCGTGGAAGCGGTGCTAGCTGTGGGTATACTGTCTCCGTCGCTGTTTCGCTGGCTTTCGCTGCTGCTGTCTGTATCTAAAGGAGGTGCTGCAGTGTCGGCCGAGGGACGTAGTGCGTATCCTGAGTGTGAGCTGACTGGATGTAAGATGTTGGAAGGTGTTAAAGCATCGCCGTCTTCACTTTGCGACGCGTTATCTGCTGAAGGAACAGACAAGTTAAGACTAGCAGGGGATGCAAAACCAGCCGAGTCGGTTGTGTATTCTTCGTCTTCTGATATGTCGGGGCTAGTGTAGACTTTGTCTAGGAACGAAAGAGATGGGATCTTGGATAGATTCGAGCGAGAAGACGGCGACGATATGCTTGGAGGTGAGGGTGCGCGAGATCTATCCATCTTTGAACGCATAGGAAAAGTGGTAGTGTGCAGTTTGGATCCAGCAGGTTTATTAGAAGGAGATTGAGTCACAGCGCCCGAGCGACTCGTTCTGCGTCGCTTTGGTGTGGGAGAAGTGTCTCCTGGTGATTGGAAGGCTCGTGCATCTTCATTGTCGGCGAACGGAGTGAGTGGCGAAGGCTTACGATGTCGGTTGATCCTGGGTCGTTTCGGTTCAGGGACTTCGCGGATGATAGCTTCTTCAGGCGTCTTTAACCCATCATTAATCGCAACTGGTTTACCCATTTTGACGGCAGAAACCAGTTTAGAATTGTCGGCTTCCTTCACACGTCGCCTCCCCTTTTTGTCTCTTGCATTATCCACATCCCACTCATCATCCGTAGAAGCATCCTCGAGAGGATCAGGCACATAAGATCGATCAGGGTTCGCAGTTTTTGCCCTGGTTCTTCTTTTATCTTTGTTTAGAAGTTGCCTCACTTCATCAGGATAGATATTATCGTCGTCAGACACGACATCGTCCTCGTCCACCGGGGCCTCCCATGAATCCCCTGGGCCAAGCGTGACCGGGAATTGGGGGACAAAGGCAGAGTCTTTCTCACCAAGCTTCCTTCTCTTCTTCGCCCTCTTCCAGCGATCTGATGAGTTTACCACTTCACTGATCCCGCCAATGTAAGCATCTTCCTCGTCACTAGTACCGTCGACAGGCAGACCAGCGGGATCAAATGTAGGTTCCCCATCAGAGTGTCCACTATCTCGCTTCCTTTTTTTCTTTGACCAGTCGTTAGGGCCACCAGGCCGATAGTCGTCAAGCCAGCCAAGAGAGCTGCCAGATGAAGAGCCAGGCGTAAACTCCCCATCGTCGCCATCGTCCATGAACCCTTTTCTCCTTCTTGATCCTAGATATGGCGGATGAAACGACTTTGTTCCCCAACTCATACGGCGCCGATTCCTGCGCTTCTGAATCACGGCCTCGAGTCTAGGCGAGATGGGCGAGAGACCATGGATAGAACTGGCGTGTCTTCCGCGGAACGCATAGCGCGTATCGGGCTTTGGGTAGCGCATTGTACGTGTTTCGATGAAGGCTGGAGGCGACGCGAGACGGTTCAGACCACGTTTGGGATTCTCGTCTTCTGGGTCTTCGTCGTCTTCTGGATCTTCGTCATCTTCTATATCCTCCTCGTCTTCCTCATCCACTTCTGTGACATGCGGGGTATTGCGGAAGATGTCAGATTCAACAGTTCCTTGGGAGCTAGTTACATCTCCCACTGTATCTTCGTCCACAAGTTCCTCCCTTGTGTCCCGTTTACTACGTTTATCACCAGGGTCAATATCCGCATATGGATGGTAGAAGGCGGTGTTTGGATCTTGTGGTGGACCGTCTCCTTGGAAGCTGGGAATATCTTCTTCGGGCTCCTTGTCCACAGGTTTCTTGTCCACTGGTTTCTTCCTCTTGCTTTGCTTGCCTCGTTTTCCACGGGTAGGTTCGTCTACAATTGGATGGTAGAAAGGTGTATTTAAATCGCGCGGTGGGCCATCTCCCAGGAAATCAGATGAGACATTGTGAGCAGTCTCGTCATATAGATCATCTGGAATTGTCTTTTGAGAGCTGGGTATATCATCTTCAGGCTCTTCTCCGGCCACTTCGTTTGGTTCACCTTTGTCACTGTCATCTGGTACAGGTGGCTCTGGATTGCGTCGCCAACTCCAGCGTGGACTGTTTGGCGATCCTGCTGGAGCAGCCCGAGAAGGAATATAACTGTTCCGAGGAGAAGGACTACGACTACTGCGTAGAGGAGCCCCGCTAGAGCCATCGTCAGAGTCTGTGTTCAAAGTCAGCTATGTGTTTACCCTGCTATCAGGACAAGAAGTGAACTTACCGTCTTCCTCGCTCGTCGAGAACGGACTGGCTTCACGGTCATCTTCTTTATCATTCGATTCCAAGTCCTCGTAAGACCACTGATCGTCATGATCGGAATCAATCACGTTGACTCCAGGCATCTCGTCGCCAACGAGCCCGGCCGCAACCGTCAACCGTCGGCGGTCTGCGCTCGCCGCTCCTTCCTTGAGCCTCATCGCCACAATAACGTCTCTAAGGTCCATCCAGTACAATGCACCCCCGTCGTTGGTCAACGAGAATCCTTCGCCGGCTATAGGCTCTGATTTCTCGCTCCTTGGAGCATGAGCCCTCCGCTCGATGGCATCAGCAATAAGTCGCATTGCGAACTCGGGGCGACCACTAGTTCGCCTCGCCAACTGACCGAGTGCGCGCAGGAGATTGGGGTTCCATTGGTTTATTGCGCTTGCATCCGAGACGGGACCCATATACGCGTGATCTGCGATGACTGGGTCTGGGACGAGGAACTCGGGCGGGAAGGCGGATATTACAGTCATTAGGTGCCAGTGACGTCGCATCAAGACGAGGCCTGGGAGACGCGTAGGGTCGATGAAGACTGAATTTGTAAGAGGCGCGGCGGGGGAGTTCAGCCTGTCGATTCTTGCACGTACATCTCGGAATAAGTCACCTGGTAGGCGTCTCTCCGTGACTTCTCCTGGTCTGTCGTGGCCGAACCAGCGGACGCGTTCGTCGGTTTGGAACGTATCGAGGTACTCATTAATGAGGTTCGAATGGAAACGGATTGCATGGTCGTCCTCCCCATCGCTGTAGGCTATGAGCTGGCTTTGTGGGTAAGGTTCGGGGCTGTTATATTGGGTTTGTTTGCGTTTTTTGCCTTTTTTGCGTTGTCCAGGTTGCCCAGGCTGTCCGGGGTCTGCGGGCTGTTCGACTCGTAACAGCTTCTTAGGCTGATTCCATTGACTGGGAGGGTACGCCTGTTCGATTGCAATCGCACACAAGTATCGAATCCGTGGATTGCGGTAGCCAAGTAGATAATCCACGACGGCCCTTCGCTGAGGGGTGTTGGAGTACAAGTCTCTGCTCAAGGCCTGCGCTATAGGACCGGCTTGACGATTGATGACGAATAACATGGAGTTTGCCTCGACGGCGGATTCAAACACTTGCTCATTGAATGTGGTGAAACTCCAGAACTCGTCATCGACGATGTCAGTCAGCAACGAAGTTACTTTGGCGTCGTCCTCCACTATCGCCATAGTTTCCAACATGTTGTCGAGGTCTCGGAGGGTTTGAAGGCGTCGATCTGCACGTGAGTATTCAACCCGTCGCATCCCTTGAATACGGCGGCGCCACCCTGTTCGAAGTTCTTCAAGAGCATTAGACCCCGCTCGAATATCCACACGGCCGGTTTCCGGTTCATTCAACGAATTTGGCCCAATGTTTCGCAGACTCCAATTGAACATGGCCAAGACCCGATTGACGAAAGTGATATGTTCAGCAACTCGTCCTCCGCTACGAGTTGCATTATGGTCGCGGGAGACCAAGACCGCATACGCCTCGCTTCTGACGAGATTTTGCACCAACTCACTGTGCCGACCAACCTCGTCGACAGACTGTTGCCAGTTCTGGATGCGGTCCTCAAGAGGCAGCGTTTGAAACTTTTGGCCATGCAGAGGTGTGTTTCCAGAGTTGTCGCTCTGCCCGTCTGTTTGGTTGGACCACTGTAATCGATCGATCGTATTCCAGAAATACTCAACCGGCCCAGCCCATGCAGCAGAATTCTGTCTAAGAACATCATTTGATCTTGCTCCATACCACGACCTCAGAGTTCTCCGAAAACCAACCACGCTTATATCAGCGTGGCGCTCGTAATACATCCTCTGAAGGCCTTCCCGTACGCGGTCTAGCTGGCTGGTCAGAGCCCCCCAATCAATAGAAGCCCCTGCCTCTTCCACTCTCGTCCGAACGGGCACGTAAACTTCCCTTAAGAAAGGCTCTAGGACCCTGAAAAATGCAAAAAACCTAAAATCTCCCGGCTGCATATTCCAGTGCGTCCAATCTTCGCCTCGATAGTTGATGTGTCTCATGATAGCGGATATAAGATGAGGGTTCCGAGAGTACACCCTGTGCAGGTAGTCAGGAATATCGTCCTTCCGCATTTGAAGCATTTCCCAAATGTTCGCATCCAGCTGCTCTGCTGTGAGATGATGTGGAATGTTTTGGACGTGGGTGCCGATTGCCGCCATCTTGTCTGTCAAAATCTGTGAACTGAACCTAGGTGAAAACTGTGTAAAGTTACAATGAGGGGGAAGATTGTTTTGTTCTTTCGCAGTGTTGGAGTGGTGTAAGACTGTCTTGCCGGCTCCTGGTGTTTCTTTCTTTGACGAAGAAAGGCATTGATGATCGCCGGATTTGTCTTAACCATTTTCTTTCACAACGCAGTCGAATTCCCCTCATCACAGGGTATGATGAATACCCAGCCTGCAATCCAGTAATGAATCGCTAGAATGCATATCAAAGGCCCCATCATTCATCTCAGCCGAGGGAGACTGCCTGGTTACTCATTTAATAAACCAAGAAAATAAAATAAAAATCGAGGTGATGCGTACCAGCTTCAACTTACCTGTCAATATATCATACCTTGTGCCAGGCACTCCAAGGACAAAGAAACACACAAAGAGCTTGCATTGCATTGGATGTCAGTTCTCGAATGCACCTAAGTCCGGTAGTCAGTTCGTCACCCAGTATTACATTGAAAACAAAAGATGCTAATAAAGTAGTGCATGAACGTATAAGATTGGATATTGGCGTGAATCCATCACTTTCCGCTATGGAAATTGGGTTGTCTAAACGTATAATAAGGCAAGCAAGAAATTTATGGACGATGAAGTGCGAAACAGAGGGACATGCTTCGGTGGGAAATGAACGTCCATCCCCCTAGCGCCTCCCATACACGAAGATGTAGATGTAGATGGATACGTAGAGATCTTGGACGAACATTTATAGGAAATGTAAAGTAAATAGGCGGAAACATGGGGTACTATGCAGATGCTGATGTTTGCGCTATGACTTGAGTTGAGCTGAGTGCGTGCTATATGTCAAAATTTAGAGGGAGAAGAAAAAATTTATCGAGATGCAGATGATGATAGACACAGAGAAAGATGAAGAAACAAGACCAACGTGCGACGTGGAGGAATCAAGAGAGGAAAAACGCCTACGCTATGATGATTAGAAGAAGAAGAACGAGAAAAAAACAGGGACAATCAGGCGAAAGAAGCCCGTCCCCCAACTAGTAAGCAACGGTACGCGATCGGAACAGCTGCCTCACCAGGGAGGGTTCCTTTTCGCGCTTCTCTCTGACGGTATGGCTGCGCGAAGTAGTTCCACTGGCTGCGGTAGAAGCAGTTGTCTTGCGAGTTTTGGTTGATTTACTCGTTTTGGCCGTTTTGGCCGTCTTGGACGTCTTCTCAGAGCGCACCGACTCCGGGGCGCGGTGGGATTTATGACGCGAGCGCGTGCTGCGACGCGACTTGATATCGTCCTCGTCCAAGATGCCCTCTGCAACGAGGTGCCTGGTAGCAGCCGGGGTGATGAATTCGCCGTCAACGGAGGTGCCGTTGCTGGAAGCCTGGACGTCGGCGATACCGCGGCGCCACAGCTCGATGCGGCCCAGCTCTGGAGGCTCGAGCTCGTCAAGGCCGTGGAATGAGTCTTCGACGGACATGGGAGGTGCTGCTTGCAGAGGGGTTTCGAGCATGCGGTCCTCTTCTTTGTTCGCTTGCATCTTCTTGATGATTCTGTAGCCGCCGAGGGCGACAACGGTCACGCCGACGCCGACGCCGGCAGCAATCATGAATTGCGGGCTAGCGAGCAGGGCTACAATGGCCGGAAAAGCGCTCTTGAATGAGAGAAGGACGCCCGGCCCCATCTTGCCGAGCATGGTGCTGATCTCGGCCAGGGTCAAGGCAACGGCGGCCAAGGCGTCG
The DNA here is from genome assembly GCA_948474695.1 of Periconia digitata. Taxonomy (NCBI): domain Eukaryota; kingdom Fungi; phylum Ascomycota; class Dothideomycetes; order Pleosporales; family Periconiaceae; genus Periconia; species Periconia digitata. Next base: position 716,497 of record CAOQHR010000003.1, read on the forward strand.
GGATTCTTTTGGAGGTTCTCGATGGTGGTGACAGCCGAGTGCTGGAGGCAATTGGCCTCTTCAAGCAGACGCGTGAGCTTGGAGGCCTGCTCGCGCAGCTCACCGTCTTCGTACCTTTTGACAGGCAGAGGCGGGGGGATGTAGTCACCGTAGGCCAGGTCCATGTCAATATGTGACTCGGAGCGGGAGCGCGTGGTCCTCTCCTGCGGGGCGGCGACAGCGTAGGCCTCTGTGTTGCGGCGCACCATTTCGCGGGCGTGGGCCTGGTTGGCATGGCTGGCGAGATCCTGCTCGAAGCGCGAACGTGGGGAGCGCGGGGATTCGGGGTCGTTTGCGAAGAAGGAGTCGGTGTAACCGCGCTCCAGCGGGGGACGCGAGTGGTGACGTCGTGACTTGGACGAGCGGTGGGTGTTTGCTCTGGAATGCTTGGAGGCATGGGATCGCGCGTCATCGTCGAGCTGCAGCGACTTCATGTCGTCGCGTAGCTTCTTGTGCTCGGCGGCCGCGGCATCGCGTTCGGCCTTGAGCTCGGCTTTGCGCTCGCGATAAGCCGACTTTGCTTCCTTGAAGACGCCAACAATGTGCTTGCTCTATCGAAATGGAATTCAGCCATTAGTCACATGTATTATTGAAGTCGAGGTGGGGGTACTGCACTCACGCTGCTCACGACCTTGCCCGACTTGTTGATGACGGTGATGGTCTCGCCGATGCCCATGGCGCCGGATGAAGGTTGTTCCTTTGGGGTCTACCAGACAGACAGGGACAGAGATGGCGCAAGACAAGAGGCGAGGAAAGTGTTGCGAGCGACGGAGATGTGTATTTGATGGATGGATGGGTGAAGAGTGAAAAGAAGAGGGCGGGAAATGCGGTGAAGGCTCGATCAACAAGCGGCCGGGGGGAATAGTATGTAAAGAAGAAAGGAAGAAGAGGAAGAAGAAGAAGAAATGGAATAGTCGCAACAGGCAAGCAAGCAAGAAAGGAAGAGGTAGGTGAGTAAGTGGAAGGCGGTCAAGAAACGAGTCAATGCTTCGGAACCAGTTCCACGATGGCTGGCCTGGCGGCGCTGACTGCTCCACTCTCGCGTTATCCACTCCTGCCGGCGCGCACGGCAGATTGACAGGGCACTTGACTGCTTGGAGGATAGTAGAGATGGGATGAAGAAGTTGGGACGACGCGCGCGCGTGTGTAAGAGTGTGTGGCTATGGGGGATGGATGAGTACGTAAGTGAGTATGTACCCAGTAGTGGTCGGCTGTAAGGCTGGCTGGCTGCTGTGGCTAAGTAGGCAGGTAGCAGTAGTCTGGGGTGAATTGAAGGAGAGGGGGGAGAAAAGAGAGGGGCACCTGGGTACTACATGTACTCGAGCATGTATAGACCTTGTATTGTAAGTTGGCAAGCTGGTCAGTCTACGTGTAGCACCTAGTCCAATGTGAGATGCATGTTGGGTTGCCGTTGGGTTGGGCGCGTATCTATCAATCATATCAATCATCATCATGGGAATACCTACACGGTGGCTGAATGGATGGATGCGCCGGGGAATCGGAAAAGTCGTCACCACCAAGGATTCCATTCAAAGATTCCAAAGAAAGCGTGTCGCGCTGTTAGAGGCTGAATGGCAATCCCCTGTCCTTCGCCTATCCATCTCATCCCGCGATGTCGACTAAGCGCATGTGTACATAGTCCATACAGAGATGAATGGTATAAGGGCCGGCTAACTTGCAAAGACCCTAGCGGCCCCGACCGCCAGCGTATCGCCATGCCTCACCTCCTCTGCACCTGAGTCGGTTATTCGCTCACCCCATTTTTTCCCCTCCTATTTTCCTGCTCTAACAGTTACCGCCGTTTCTATCCATATCAATATCCCGTCCGCCTGTGTGACCTTCTTCCTCGCTCTCGGTAGCGATCCGACTCTTGCACCTGTGCATATGCACGTGCAGGCTCTCATGCCAGATCAGAAAAAAAAAAAACAAAAAATAACTCCCTGCAATGCTGGCTGATTGATCCATCTCCTTTTCCTGCTTGCTCATGCTCACGTCACTCTGCATTCCCCCGCGACCAAAACAATAATAAAAATCCCGCCCTGCTGTTCCTTCTTCGCCTCATATTCCATCATTCTCTGCATAAGTCTCCACCCATGCATATGCACACTGAACAAAATCATCCAGAGCAAAATAATGACAAACGTGTCCCACGTCATCCTCCCCGAGGGAAACACCAACAAGAAGAAAACAAAATCACCCTTTCTTGACTAACCATATTGTTTCGAAACACGTTTGTAGCCACACATACCACTGACGAACCCAAATTCATCGTCGTTGCGGCACACTGGCAAGCCCCGGAAATCATCAGACAAACACATCCGCGTGAACGCTTCACTGCCCTGGACCCAATATTCCATCGTCAGTTCAAACAAGGCAGAGCCCACAGCTTGGATCGTTTCATCACCCCCAAGATAATCCCTGGTATTCGACACCCACTCGTTCGACGCCTTACACATTTCCATCGCGTTTTTAGTAGTGGGCAGTTTGTCGTTCCGCAGGCAATTTGCAAAGGAATCAAACAGAGCTCCAATCCCTCGCCATATTGATCTGTCGGTGCGTAGCTTGGCCGTGACCGTCAGGGGTAGGTACATGCGAAGCTGCACAGGGCAAACCCAAAAATCCAATTTGTACCTTTCTCTCTCTGCTGTAGCCTGGAGAATGTATCGCATGCGCGAGCTCAGGATACCTTTGAGGCACTGTCCGCACGTGCAGCCATACTTGAGCCGAAGCAAATCTATCTTCTGTGGCTTTTCCATCCCTTTCAACAGGCAGAGCACCTTCACATAGTCCTCACTGTATCCTGCGAACTCATCCGAACGGGCAAGGGTCAGATTCCCGCCCCAGAAATGAGTACGACGCTTCTCATGAACCGCCTCGCAGCATTCCAATGGAGTCTCCCTTTCCCCATTCCGGCTCTTCCATAGCCTGGGACATTTTGAAAGAATCCACTCCACACATATGAGGCTCTCGTTACCCGCTGCTTGGTGCAGGATGTTGTTTCCTTGCGCATCAGCTGAAGTCCATATGTCATCTTCTTCCCCATAGGACCCAAGAATGCGCTGCATCTTCTCCAGGCGAGCACCATCGCCCTGGGCGAAACGACACTGTCGGAAAAGGTCCATCATGGTGGTATTGGTGTGGTATTCCATTTTGGGCGCATCGAAATCGTCGTTGGCGGATAACGAGTGGCAAGCGTGGTTTGGATCTTCCGCAAGAGCAAACCACTGCGAGGATCCGATGCGTCGAAACCCCAGAGATCTTAACAAGCATCGAGCAGGTAACTCTTGTCTGTCAGAATAGGTTGTGCCTTCCTCATTTCCCTTGTCTTGGAATCCAGCCCTGACTTCTGAATCCATGTTTGCCGTGCGAGCAATTGCCACAAATGTTCGAGGATCCGTCCTAGCACGAGCTTCATCGAGGACCGCTTTGACAAGTTTCTGGCCGAGACCCTTCCCGCAATGCTCTCTCTGAACGCGTAATGTATCCACGAGAAGAATGTCGCCGGTGCTCAGCTCGTTGCCCCAGATGCGGGAGCCCGATTTGAATGGATGGTTTTTGTAAACCGGCTTCAGCCGTCCATATCGATCAAACAGCGCGTAGCCCATAGTCCAAGATTCTGGGGTTGACATGTCGATACTACTGTGGAATCTCATGCGTATTTTGTCACGCTGTATCAAAGCGCTGACGCAGGAGCCTACTTCGCTCGGGCCGCCGTTCTCGGTGGGCTGTTTCGTCTGAACGACGCTCCGAATTTCTTTAAACCACGGCAGCTTTTTGGCCCTATCATAGTCGTCGACCTCGACCTCTCCCATCGCAGCAGGGTAAGCCAGAAACTCATCGTCACTGTCACCGGCCTCTGGAAAGCCTTGGGGTTCGACGCTTTGCTCAACCTCGGAAGGAATCTTGACCACAACCTTGAACTCTTCGTGCTCTTTCGGCATCTGTTCATGTTTGACCATCTTTGCTGGTGGCTCATCCTTTACGGAGCTGCTCCCGCAGCGTTTCTGAGGAGCCATCTGTAGATGGTTCCGCCGTTGCACTGTGACGCTGGGCTAACTTGGGGTGGAGGAAAGGATGGTGTATGGTGAGCGGATTGCCGCCACAGACAGGTAACATCAGAGCAAGCACTGACTGGAAGCAGTCGCGACTGCCATTACCAACAGGGGAAGGCACGTAGACGTCTAGCCCTTTCTAGCATCATGGCTGGAGTTCACGCGCTAAGCCGCCTTGAGACAGCAATCTACAGGCGGAGTGAAAGAGATGTGGACAATACGCTATTTTCTCAGGGAGAAGGAATCTCTACTCAGCTTCCATAATCTGACTGATACCAAGAGAATGAGAGAGAATTTTACACCAGCTGTTCTAGCATACCATGGAATCGAGGTTCCCCTCAACGCACCGTGTCTCCCAATGCTGCACTCCCCTCACTCGAAATTTCGATTCACAAAGATCTTCTGTAAGAACATTATACTCACGCTCGCAACAGTAGCCTGTTGCATCGATTTCTCTGTCTATATCATAAGCGGACAGTTTGGAGAGTTGTTCCCCATAGTCATCCTCTATAGACCCGTTACCACCTAGTCAACCATATCGCTCTTCAGCAGATTTGCATATAGCCCACCCAACAGCAATGATAGTGCCGCCAATTTCAAAGTTAGAAGTGTTGCGCTTCAGCCACGTAGCATTGGTCTTGTTTCCCAGGTCTTCAAAACTCTTGCACTTTTACACCGAGCAAGCCATATAACAACTCCGCCACGACCGAAAGGGTAGAAAGTAATTCCAGAGCTGATACTATCATCGATACAATTTCCACATGAGCACCTTCCTTGATGATTGTCATATGTTCCTACATCGAAACTGTCTCCCAAAAGCCCTTGGAGCCCGGTCTCCGTGTCATTCTCCGTGTCTTCATTGCCATCGAAGTTGTGTCCCTTATCTAAAATCGATGTTCAGATACGTGTTCGATTCCCTGTCACTGATCCACTAACCAATTCCTATAGATCATTTCTATCGGAGCCCAATTGTTTCCAACATAGAATTTGATAGATCTCCCTCGTTCGTACTTAAACCCCTGTTCCACGTGTAATAATTGACTATAGCTCATTCACCCCTATCCACTCCTCTCCCGCGGCCTGCTCGCACCGCTGTTCAATTGGCCATCATCTGTTTATTACTATGAAGACCACCAATATCAGTACTGTGCAGTCTGTTCCGTATCATCTAGATATCTTTTACAAAGCCGCGTGCACAACTAGTCAGAGGTGGAAATAAACAGGAGGAGAATTGCAATATGGTAGATGATATAAGACAAACAACTGGATAATAGTTGACGGTAATACTTTAACAAGCTAAAGTTCCACTTTGGAAGTACTCTACCGTTGGCCCAGCCTGCCACCAAAGGAGTACACCGACCAAGTCGATGCCACTCCCCCCCGTACATCACCACCTACAAACCAAGAAAACAACTCACATAGACATATTACACTATAAGAATCAACCCCAGCCCAACAACTGCGTCACCATACTAAACAAAAAGCCCAAATCCTCACATGACACCATCAACTCCGAAAACCCAGAACGGTGGGTAAGCCTCACTATAAAAGGCCATGTGTCACCCACCACGAGCGGCTGTCATGCCCATTACCCAACTACATTGCGTGAGCCGGTCCAATCCGACCGCAAAGAGCCCACGCCATTTTTTTGGCTCCGCATTCCCCGGAAAGTGTTCAGCCAGCGCATAGGTACACCATGTACGCATGTAATTGTTGTACGACGTTCGGCTAATTCAGAGCACCTGCATATACATGCATGAATGCATGCATGCCCTGCTTGTCCCGCATCGCTACCCGATAATTTTTTTCTTTGCAAAACATGTGTAATGTAGAGAAGAAGGGGGGGAAATTACGGTGGGGACAAGGCAGTACTTTCCGGACAATGCCGTTGTCGTCATGTCGTCGAGTTTCGGCTTGGATATTCCATGATATTTACGGCACAGGCATCGATATCGTCGGTACTGATTTGAGCCGATTGCATGGATTCTTGTGATTTTTTCCGCAAGTGCTATTCTGGATGTCATGCTACATGTACATTTGCATGCTGTCATGCCAGCCAGCCAGCCATGATGACACCCGCGATTGTCAGCGCGGATACGTCGACAACAATAAACTAGGTAGATGGGCGATACAGTCAGAGCTGAGATTTTGAAATGCTGGATACTTTGGCGAAGCACCCTGCGGGGATTCATTGGACGATGGTATTCGAGGGGGTGATAGTGTGCAAGAAGTGTCGAGCCTCTGCCCTGTTACCTTCATTGACACAGACATGGAGACCAGCTTCCGCTTCGAATTGATATGGTACTCTCCCAAAGCAAGCCCGTTGAAGTTGTAAATTCGTGTTATGTCCTTTTCCGCGATCGTACAGGATGAGATGACGGCTCTCGCTTACATTATTAAAAGATGCGGAAGTCACTATACAGGCGTGCAATTACATGCAGCTACGCATCAACCGTCGGATAGTTGCTGCTGTTGCAGTTTCCTCATGCTTGATTGCGACGTCAGTGCCCTCTGGTATTAATTGATATTGCGTTCCCATATGGAGAGAAAACATCTAGTTACACAGACTCGAGGGGTTCCATTGGACATGGCGGAATTGCGTTTGTTGAGCACGCATTGGCAAGACTGGGCGAATCAAGTGTCGAGGACTAGACGTGAAGGAGATGAGGGTAGCACATAGGGTTTCTGTGCAGCCAAGTATAAAAACACACGACGCAGTACTCGAGAAAGGGCAACCGACGGAGAGAGCAACGGCAAATTCGAGAAAGAGGGAGAAGAACAAGCAATATATTCAACACGCATTCCTGAATATCGGCATATGTAGTCCCTCCAACCTATCCGTCCAAAACCCACAGCCATAGGAAAATACGAATAACGATACCCAAGACTCTCGGTGACCGGTAACAGAATCGGGCAAGGAGATTCGCCATCGTATCGTCCAATCTCGCCATCCCAAAACGCACGGATCGCCAATGTCCAATCTTGGGCACCGCAGCCCAAAGAAAGAATATCCTCGCGTGGGTGCGTCGAAGAGAGATAGCGGTGTGAGGAGCCGCCTAATGATTCGCAGACGTATACATGTCCCTATCCACCACCACCAACTCATCACCACCACTCCAACACCAAAAACATCCGCAATCGCAGCCTCTACCTTTATCGCTACAGCACGAGCCATCGCCGCCTGGACCCTCCTCGAATAGATCACCACCTGCGACAACAACAACAATAGCATTGTCATCTGATTCCGCCGCATCATCAACATTGATAGACGACCACGTTGATGTTGTAATCGATGGTGACAATCATCTTGGTGGTGTAGATTCCGAATTGTCGCGGGTGGGCGACAGCGCATCTTTACTACGACGAAGGACTCCGATTCGGGCGCTGCAACTCCTTTCGGCTTGCGGATCGGCTGGTAGGGGCGTTGCTACCATGCGCTCAATTACCTCGGCGGATCTGAGGGTTACGAGGAGGCAGGATTTGAAAGGTGTGTTTGCCATTTCCTTGCGGAGGTTGTTATACCTACCCGTCTTCTCATCGGAGTGTTGGAGTCGCGTGCGTGCTGTTCACATGGTCCCTTGAATGCGGTCCAATGGGGAGTACAGAGGTCATGTTGCCCCATTCCGTATCCTGGTGATACGTACCCACATAACGACGGCAGAAAGTATAGCTGCATACCGGCTGGATTTGTCTGGTGTTGTTGATGGAGATGGAGTCGGGGAAATAGGAGGAGAACGAGGACCCCACCCGCTAGCCAGGGACCAGACGATGATGGATCGAGGGGCCCAATGGCGGGGGGATGACCCACGCGACGCGATGCCCATGTTCATCCGCATTACGCTCTTGCAAGTCAACGACCGACTTCAATCTCATCTGACCGTCCATGACAGTTCCCCCTCGCCACCAGCATTATGACGAAGGCGCCGCTATGGATTCCAATGGATTCCAACAACCCGACGAGACGGCGACAGCATCAACACCGGCCATCACCCATCGCATGAAGCACGACAAGTCCATCCTCGCCCTCGCTGTGTCGGGCCAATTCATCTTCGCGGGTACCCAAGGCGGCGAGATCCTCGTCTACAGCCTCGACACGTATGAGCGCCGCAAAGTCATTGAAGCCCACCGCGGCAGCGTGCTGGGCCTCTGTCTATCACAGGACCAGAAACTGCTTTTCTCCAGCGCTACTGATCCCATCGTGAACGTCTGGTGCACCACCACCTTTCGCCGTCTGTATGCTTTATGGTCGCCCTACGATGTCGGCGATATCTTCTGCGTCGCATACTCTTCCTATCACCAAGTTGTCTATCTTGGAGCTCAAAACACTAGTATCCAGGTACCACCCACCCTTCTTCTTCCCCCAGCGCATGTGCACTAACGCCTACTAGTGGTATGACCTCAAGCAGAAAGACGCCCGTCCACCCCCAGCCCTCGCATCCCACCCTTCCGAACGCAAAAACCGCTTTTTCGACTCTACTGGTCCAGGCGGCGTACAGACGCCTAAACCAAACGGCGCAGACGGCAAATCGAGGGATGCTGTGGGAGGGCAATACTTGGAAATAGACAAGCAAGACGTCCTTCAATTCGCCCATTATGGCTATGTGCATTGCATGCTCGTAGGCACTGGTATACTCCCCGAAAACCCCTTCGAAGAAGTGCTCGTGTCAGGTGGGGGAGACGGTCGTATTGTGCTCTGGCGCATTGACAAAGAGAATGGCGGAGCCATCTCCAACATTTACACCCTGGAAGACGACCGCGAGGAAGGAGAGTCCATTTTATCTGTTGCGCGGGACGGTTCCTTCCTTTACAGTGGTCGTTTCGATGGTGAGGTCAATGTGTGGGATCTCGAGACCCGCCAACTCGTCCGCAGTCTGAAATCAGACATCGGTGACGTTCTGACCCTGAGCGTGGGATCCGGCTGTCTATTCGCGGGTGGAAAACTTGGTCATGTCCAAAAATATAATCAGAACTATGAGCCATTGTCCAGCTTCCGAGCACACGCCGGTCTGATTCTGGCCTCCGCGCACACCACATTTAACGGCAAGGCGACTCTTGTGACGGGCGGCAACGATAGCACCATTGTCTTGGGGCACATTCAAGACTGCACAGGGTCAAATGCAAGCCTGCGAAAGAGCAACAATGATCTCATGGTCGAGTCACTCAGCGAGTTCATCAGTCACCGCACCGTATCCTCGTTACCAAAGTATCGCGCCGCGTGCCGGAAAGGTGCCTCATTCTTGCGTAGCATCTTCCGCAATTTTGGTGCTGCCACGCAAATGCTCAATACCGAAGAGCCGTACAATCCCATTGTCTATGCCAAATTCAAGGGCAATCGTGCAGCAGCGGGAAAGAGAAGGAAGATTCTGTTTTACGGCCATTACGATGTGATTGCGGCCGAGAACGAGCACGGCAAGTGGATGCATGATCCTTTTACACTGACAGGGGAGGATGGCTATCTGTACGGTCGTGGAGTATCAGACAACAAAGGACCGATCATGGCTGCCATATACGCAGCTCAAGAGCTTGCCAGCGAACAACGTCTCGGGTCAGACATCATATTCCTAATTGAAGGTGAGGAAGAGAGCGGCTCTCGCGGCTTTGCGCAGGCAATTCAAGCCAACAAAGACCTTATCGGTGATGTGGATTGGATATTGTTGGCAAACAGCTACTGGCTTGACGATCATGTGCCATGTTTGACCTACGGCCTTCGTGGAGTCATTCACGCGACTGTTCAGGTTGAAAGTAGGCATCCAGATCTCCACAGCGGTGTTGACGGTAGTGCATTGCTGGACGAGCCGCTCAAAGATTTGGTCATGCTGCTCTCCAGACTTACCGGACCACACGGAAAAGTCGAGATCCCCGGCTTCTACGACCCTATTCTGCCCCTCACCAAAGAAGAAGAAAACCTGTATGCGGAGATCGCCGAATCGCTTCTTCGTAGTAATCCAGACTTGGGCAGCCCCCAAGAACTTGCCCAATCACTCATGCGGAGATGGCGCGAAGCTTCTCTCACCATCCATCGCTTTCAGACCTCCGGTCCCGAGAATTCCACCATCATCCCCCGCTTGGCACGCGCCTCGCTCTCGCTCCGTCTCGTGCCCAATCAAGAGGCTTCCGCCGTCGCCGCCACGCTCAAATCTTTCCTCGAATCCCAATTTCTCAGCCTTGCTTCCAAAAATGCAATCACCGTCACCATCGACCACCAGGCAGAGCCCTGGCTCGGCGATCTCAACAACGAAATCTTCCAAACGCTCGAAAGCGCAATCATATCTGAGTGGGCCCAAGTTCCTGGAAGCCAGCAGTTTGAACGCCGTCGTTCATCCGCCAATCCCCTCAAAACTAATGGACTCGAGCCAATGTCACCTATCACTACAACCGATCACCGTCCTTCTCCCACCACGTCAAGCACCCTCGCCTACGGCCCTGCTGACTCTACTTCCACCACTTCTACCACGGACAACTCCAACCCCAAAACACTGTCCCCTTCAGCCTCCTACTTTCCCCACACCGCACCCGCATCGGAAGCGGGATCCAAAACCACCCCACAGAAACCGTTGTATATCCGCGAAGGAGGATCCATCCCTTCGATTCGCTTTCTGGAAAAGCAGTTCGACGCCCCCGCTGCACACCTTCCTTGCGGCCAAGCAAGCGACTCTGCGCATCTGGATAACGAGCGGCTGAGGCTGCTGAACCTGTGTAAGAGTAAAGGGATTTTCAAGAGAGTTTTCGAGGAAGTGTAGTCTGCCGTGTGATGATTAGGTAGGAGGGGGAAGAGGTAGTTGCGAGTTCATTATTTGTGCGCGTGTGCACTTAAGATATTATTCCTAAGTCTAACATCGACGAGGGAGACCGGACTTCCCTCACGAAAACTGCGAAAGTAGAGCAAAACTACTTGAAGCTAAAAGCAAAAGGATTGATAGAATGATACGAGGGCGGAATAGCCCTAGACAAGTTGAACGACGTCGGTCCCAATTGTGAAGCACGGTGTCAGGGAATCTTCCAACTTTGCTTCACAGCAAACACACAATGCATGTACACCACAACGCATCCATTGTTTTGGTCACAAACCTCCCCACCCCCATCCTTCCTTATACCCTCATCGATAAACATGATAAACGTTCCCCTAAAGAACCACAATCACTTCTTCATCTTCATCGCTGAACTACGCAAGAAAAAAAAAGAAGAAGAATTAAACAAAATGTCCATCTCAAAAACCCGCTCCCCATCCCTAGACTCCACCGCCTCCGACCTCACACTCCATGAGCTCTCAAACATCGACCCCTACCCTCTCCCCGCAGACCACTCAGACCCAAACCACCCCCACTACCCAGCATACATTCAATCTCAATCCGGCCCCCCCAAAAAATCCCGCACGCGAACCATCATACTCTATGCCGTGGCCGGAATAATCCTCACAGCCCTCGCCCTCGTCGCCGCGTTCTTCCTAGGCAAAAAACTAGCCTCGCACGCGCAACAAGTCCAAATGGAATCCCGGAACAACAGCACCAAAGTCACGCACTGGCATACGGCCACCACGTTTTCGACGAATTGGTCCACGACCGTTGTAGAGGTTACGAGGACTAGGACAGTAACGCCTAAGCCTACGCCTACACTTACATCTACACCTACACCTACACCTTCCACCACTTCTAGCGCTACTCCAAAGCCTTCGGAAGCGCCGTCTTCGACTCAACGTCCTGCGTCGTCTTCTACGAAGACATCGAGCGCGCCGCCGAAACCGACACAGGGTAATGGCGGTAAGTGTTTGCCTCTGGGTGTTTTTATGAACAAAATCGATTGTTTGAAGCAGTGCTCGGCTAGGGCTGATGGGAAGGGGGTGGGGTGGAAGTGTGATGTTCGACAGGGGCTCTGGACGTGTTTTGGGTGTTGATTGTTGTATAGAAGGTGGGGAGGGTGTTTCATTTTGGGTCAGATGGCGGCGTTCAAAAGGACACAGGAATCGATTATTTTTCCGGGGTCATTTCTATTGACTGAATTGGATATCTCTTGTATTGCAACATGATGTGTTGTGATTTGCTATCAATGAAAAGATCAATGCACAATGTTTAGGAATTACGTGTCTACAAGATCATAACTACATGCGAAAACATTTGAAGGAAGGTTGAATGCAGCTGTTTACGTGCGCATTCCAATTTTTACTGTGATTTCCCAATCCAAGCTCTGCTGATGGATATGACCCTTCCCCATTATAGCCAATGATACTTAGTTCTTCTTGTTTCTTTGCAGGATTATGCTTTTGTTTTTCTTCCCTTGAAGCACCCCCAGATGATGCGAGGGTGCCCACCGTTTCTTTGTACTCATTGCTGAGGAGGGCCCAACCGAGGACAGGACGTTAACTGCTCTTTCTACTTTAGTTCTTTATTTAATAGCATCTTAACATAGTTTTAAGGCTTTTAATCGGATCAAGGCATAATATACAGCCATGAATGATTGTTGATAGCCGATCCTAGGGTGGGCAAACATTGATATCGTGATTCAGCACGAAAAAAGGTTGTATTTCAGCATATGCAAGCGTGCAGCAGCAACAACCAGAAAGATCCATTGAATCTATGCAGTTATGTTTTGAGAACAAATATCAGCACGATTAATTGCGTCTCAGCTGACCCCCTGTTGTTGGATAACTTCTCAGCAGAGCAAGTCATCATCCTCAAGCAAACGATAGCTAGCATATCACGGCTTATAGAAAGCAGGTTTCGCGCCTGTAGTTCTCTAGAGTAATTCAACTCCTGTTCAGTTATTATCCAAGCTTGTCTAGTAGCAGCTAACCCCAACGATGGCACAGACCATGTCCACAGTGTCTGACACACCAGAAGGAACCTCTGAACCTGAGCACGACTCCCCAGAACCTAAAGAAGAAGAGCCGAAAGAATCCGATGAAGTTATGCCGACAGATTCCGAGAAAAACAATAAGCCCGAGCCAGAGGACAAAAACCAAACAGGACCAAGCGAGAACGAGCCTGCAGAGCCCACAGAACCCAGAGATACTGATAGCCTATGGGGAAACTCTTCAGCGCAAGTCCACATACCTTCCCCTCTTAGCGTTACTAATTTCTGAGTAGTGATGACATCTTGGATTTACTCGATGAAATGTCATTCTCGTTTGATTCCCAGTTCCAGACTCCATCGCCATCGTCTCCGCCACCTGAATCTTCGGACATACGGCTTTCTCCCACTATATCATTCCTCCTTATTATCCCCAGCATATTTTTGGGGTATTGGATGGGGCGGTGGATGAGAACGTGAAATGTTGATCCTCTCTAGCACATTCTATCTGCTACATGCAACTTCTTCGAAGATGGGTCTCGACGGGTGCGTGCTGTATTCAACATGATATACAGATGGAGTCTTGCTCGATGATTTTAAATATAAGTATAGATCATTTTTGGTTCTTTGTAATGGGCGTTTTTATCAAGTTCTGAAGAGTTTGTGTTGGCGAAGAGACTATAGGTGTTTGCACGCTATCAGGCGGTTTATTTGATATTCGACTGTATGTTATTAGATGCCAGACCAGTGAGACATCTATGGGAATAAGAGGCGACGGCTGCGTAACAGACATGTGGATGACATAATTGAATGAGGCGTACATCTAGCGCGAGATAAACAGTACATCACTTGTTCTTCAAAAAACATACAGCTGTGCTATAATGACATGTCAGCCGTGATCAGACATTCCATTTCCCAAAGTTGAGAGAAGAAGCAATTTCGTATTTAAAATTTATTTCACGCCGACTTGCAGTACATGTGCATTTTCTGTCCACAACAAACACCTCTTCACATCGAGCAAGCTAATAAAGATACAGCGCATCGTTTCTGATCATTCAACAAGCCTATAGCACATTCGAGAATTCTTATGCCTCGCACAATGTCCACCAGTCTTCAATGTTTACTCGACTGAGTCACCATACCCGCACATTGTGAAGACTAAGCTCCCCCATAACTATAGCTCTGCCCACTCTCCTCGACTTCTCCCCACAATCTTTTCAACACGGCTGTCTTTCGGGTACATCATAAACCCCGAGGTTCAAAACAAGCTTAGAAATACAACACAAGGCAACAAGTCTCTAAAAAACGCAAGATGGCAACCACCGTTCTCCCCCTCCACGACCTCAACCCCCACCAAGGTCCACTCAACATCCCTCCAACACTCCCACCACGCCCACCAGCAGCGTCCCGTCTCAAGAACTCCATCAAAAGCCTCTGGGCCAATGAAACTTTCAGGTCCTGGGGAATTCCCCTTGTCGGAGGGGCGCTTATTATTGCGATGTTCGTGGTTGCGGTATGGGGCGGAGCAGAATTCGGTAAACGTCACCCAGAACGTAGTTTTCTCTATGAACCCCTATGGGAAGCGGACCCACACGTCACGACAACTGTAGAGGTTGTCAAGCAGGCTGTCCGGACAGGGTTCACCACTGTTTGGACGCAGGTCGAGGCTGGGAAGATGGCGAGTAAGACTGGTGGGGAGGGACCGAGAGCTACATTGTAGATTCGTGACCGATTGGTAAGCGGGGCATAGTCAAGTCTGCTGCGCGTCCTGAATCAGGAGGACAAGTTTAGTTTGTCATTTTATCAGCCCTTTCCAGTGTAGGAAACACTGTAACTCCCAAAAAAAAAACTTTGTTTGTGATAGTTTCGCGTAAGAGGAGGATCTTTTACTCTTTGCATTCATTGTAAGGAAAATCTTCGGTGGTATTATGACCTATAAAGCTCATGGAATATCGAAATAAATGATCTCGTTGTACTCATTTGTAATTGAAAGCATTTCTCAACTTAGAGTGTGATACTCATATGTCGATTTGCAACACCTTTTTCTTGGAGACCACATGCCTGTATATGTTCACTAATGGAGGTCGATTCACAACTTACTATTCCGTTCAGTTATTCGTGTTGCGTAGAATCGATTGATTCCAGTTCTCTCAATCGCATGCGATGCGTATAGTGCGGTATCATGCTCGACGTGAACTCCACTATTCTCCTTCCTAAAAGCTGTCGAGGGAGATGTTCCCGTCGTCTTGGATGAAAATGCGGTCATGTTCGGATATCCGCCCCAACCCCGGAACCTCAAAAAAGGAAATGTACGAAAAGACATCAACGACAGGTGTTGTTGCCTGCCGGCTAAATAATATATGCAGGTCCAGTCCGCCTTTTTTCTCACCCAAGAACGCTTCGACCGAAATAGCAACGTCTTACATACGCGTCTGTGTAGATCCTATACGTAGTAGTCCCACGCGTGCAGGCCCAGCTAATCAACGTATAATAGCCGGGAACCGGCCACACCAACAAGCATAAGGCCCAGGAGAACTTCATCGATTTAATATGCGTAGATGAGCCTTGCGCATAGAGCAAAGTCTTAGAACGGATTCGCTGTGCTTCTTGTTTTGGGAATCTATCCGCTGTGTATCCTCGCAGCGGGGTTTGTATGAATATAAGATATGTTTGTATATCGGACATTGAAAAAATAAGCGTCTCAATTTTAGTTGAGATTATCTGCTTTGAAACTCGATTCAACGCAGTTTTCACAGGAAGCAAAATGTTGCTGCACACTCTTCTTACAGGGCTATGTGCCGTCGCATTCGTTGCAGCGGATATTCCGAGTACAGTTGAAGACCATCCGACGGAATGCAAGAGATGCCCCTACAATCTCTGCACGAACAAAGTAATCTACGATCCCGAGACCAAACCGAACATGACTTTGAAGTGCTACACCGAGGGCGACGAGATTGTTGGTGATACGTCAGTTGCCGACGTTCGCGAGACCGAACGATTAAATGCTTACGAATGATTCAGCACATGGCTCAGAACTGACGACGTATGCTACGTGACGCAATACGATCTTGTAGAGTTTGATGGCGACTGTTCGTCCTTCCGCAACCAAATCCTCACTTCTCCTCCTGCAAGTAATTATTTCTGGGAAAAATTGCTGACTCCGCGTCTTCGAAATCCCATTAGATTCCGTAAGCCTGCCATACTGCGAAAGAATCCCACAACACGTGACCCGCACTCCAGCACGCACGCGCTTCTACACCGAATGCTGGACGGGCCCATCGTACGGTCCGATTGGCACGGAAAAGAGACTAGCCACCAAGATGTATAAGAGCGAGGTTGATCTGGAAGTCACTTGTGTGGTACCGAATGCGCCGTTTCGAGGCTCGGATCCGCTGGAGAATGGGACAACGTAAGTGGATGATTATGCCGCTCGAAAATGATCCATGCCGCTATCTGGAGTGGTGGAAGTTGGATCAGATGTGATGGCGAGATGCTGATGATAGCTACAGAACTTGGTATAAGACAGCCGGTAACTGCTTCGTCTACGGAGCTTCTCTCTATCCCATTGCTGGTACGTCATTCATGCTACTTCTGTATTCCGGTCCGTTTGAACACGCAGTCAAATGCATCACTCAAATTTACAAGAATACCAATTAAAACCCTCCCGCAAAAACGGTAGAAATAGTCAATTGACATCCCGTACTCCTAGGCGCCGAAACAATCGAAGACTGCGGCCCAGTCCTCGAAACCATAGAGCCAGAGTGGCACCTCCCCGATCCAGAAAATTCCACCGTCGCATCCACAGGAACCTCCTGGGAAGGCGCTCGCCCCGAGAACGAGACAGTAGAAAGCAACCCAGGCAGCAACGACGTAGAAAAACGCTCGTCGTTGGAGCGCCGCTGGTTGTGGCCTACCATCATCAAGGAAGACTACCCTGTCAACTGCACGACTGGATCGTCGTTCTATAATCGATGGACCAATGTGTACGTATATTTGTCGCAGCTTTTTTTCATTTGCAGAAAATATGTTGTAGCTTCTTGGGGTTGGATAGCGTTTTGAAACCGCTGCTTGTTTCGAATACTGCTGACTTTAATCCCAAAACTCTTTAGCACACACGTCTACCACCAAAACGACACCGTGAATATCCAGTGCGCTGTAAAAGACTACGACGACCTCAGTTTCACGATTATGTTGTTCACTACAGATTTCTGCTGTAAGTATTCGTATCCCAGAAACGCGAAGGCAGTGAAGTAAATATTCGTGAGCTAAATAGGCGGGATGTAGATATCAGAGACTACGAAGTTAAACCAAACCTCGTAAGTGCGATCACGAGGTCGGATCGGTATCCAGCGTGTGGGGCTTATGTGGATGAGGTTGCGTGAAAACGGAAAGATTGACGAGGGGTCACAACTCTGATGAGTAGCAGCATGCGTTTATTATCAAAGTGGACGCAGGTACAGTGTTTTCTGGCATATAAACGACGAAATGTGATGCGTTTGGTGATGCCTTGACCTTCTTTTTCTTGATTTATTTGCAAAATTGGTTGGACAATAACATTACAGTTTGTTTGTCCCCCGAAAAAACATCGTGCTATCTTGCACAACCATTCCTGAACATTGAATGATACCTCATGATAACAGCCTGCTCTGCTTGGTCCTATTTTATAGCCATTATTACTGGGTAAACCATTGAACACGACATAGCACGAAGCACAATCCTGTGATAATATCGCAAAGACAGAGGTTCGAAGTCAGGATATTCATTTAATCCATTAATAATTTTAGATATCTATCTATAAACCTGCGAGTAAACGACAGACTTCGTAGGAAGATGAAAGAATGATTCATGTTCATGTTCAAATTTCCATTCGTCATATTCCAGTTCCAAAAACCAAGAACAAACCAAGGCACTTTTCTAAATACGATGTTGCAGGTAGATACATATATGTATAAGGGTTTGAGTGTGTGTACAGGTGTCTCACAGTGAGGGTGGATATCTCTGGGGTATCAGGGTTCCGATACAGCGAGCGTGATAGGCGGCGTGAATCGATTATAGAGATGTGAGAGAGCGGATAGATCGTGCGAGGCAAGGCGTTTAAGCGTTGGCCGCACCGTTTGTACCAGTTGCTCCTGTGGCGGCACCGGCCGCTCCGTTGTTCGCGTTGGCAGCTGCTCCATTGTTCGCACCAGCGGCTAAATGAATGCAAGAAACGAAGTCAGTTTCAAGATTTCTCGAACTCTATGACATAGCCTGGATGAAAGTATCACTCACCACCAGCAGCGGCATTTCCATTCGCACCCTTTCCGTTTCCGTTGGCGGCGTTTCCAGCTCCCGCAGCACCATTGGCAGCACCGGCACCGTTCGCACCAGCGGCACCAGCTATTCATTGAATATGTCAGAAAAGATCTTTGACCTGCGAGTTGCTTAGAGAAGGATAGACCTGTCACTCACCAGCACCGTTAGCCTTGCCATTGCCAGCAGCATTTGCTCCGGCTTTTCCGTTACCGGCCGCGTTTGCTCCAGCCTTTCCGTTACCAGCCGCGTTTGCGCCAGCCTTTCCATTGCCAGCAGCGTTTGCGCCAGCCTTTCCGTTACCAGCTGCGGCGTTTCCGTTCGCTTTCCCATTACCAGCGGCAGCATTCCCGGCGGCAGCGTTTCCGTTGGCGTTTCCGTTGGCTTTGCCCTTTGCGGCTCCTGCTGCAGGTGCTGTCATTTGAGTCAGTGCTGTTTCTTCAAATCGTGATACAAGAGAAGAAGCGAGAAGGAACAGGCGATTGTACATACCAGCAGCAGCCGTGCCGTTGTTAGCAGCAGCACCAGCTACGGCACCGGCCTGTCGATGTATTAGTATTGAGGATAATTTTAAAGAATACAGTCGAGAGTTGAGCAAATCAGGAGCGGTGTTGACTCACGGCAGCGGGGGCGGCAGCACCAGCCTGTAGGAATTAGCATGAGAAAAATTGAATATGTCTAATGTTCATGATGACTTACAGCAGCTGGGGCAGCGGCGGCGGCGGCGGCAGCATTTCCTTGACCCTTGGCTTTTCCGTTTGCAGCTGCGGCTCCTGCCGTACCAGTAGTACCGGAAGCTATCGAGCAGACATGTGTTAGTTGGCTGTCTCTTTTTCGAGTATAATTGGGGCCATCAAGAGCGGGAACTAACCTGGGGGAGTGACACCTATGATATGTTAGTTTGAGGTCTTAGAAATGTAGGTATTGGTAGTAAGGAAAAGACTTACCTGACGCGGCGGCACCGTTAGCTTTGCCGTTACCAGCAGCTGCGCCTCCAGCAGCTCCATTTGCTTTACCGTTACCAGCAGCAGCAGCTCCTCCAGCAGCTCCGTTGGCTTTACCGTTCCCAGCTGCCGCTCCTCCAGCCGCTCCAGCTCCTTTCCCATTCGCTCCTGTGGCACCAGTGGCAGCGTTCGCACCGCCGGCTACATCGAAAAGAAGTCAGCCTCAATGTTCTCGAGCCTCCAACATCATGTTTAACTCACCACCTCCAGTTAGACCACCCAAAAGAGCGTCCAGGCCGCCAGCACCTCCGGCGGCTCCATTGCCCTGACCTCCTGCCGCACCACCACCCAGGCCACCCAAGAGACCAGCGAGCGCGCCACCAGCTCCAGCATCTTTGCCCTGTCCGCCAGCAGCACCTCCTGTCAATGCATCAAGACCGGGAATCTGACGTCTGGCGTTGGCGGTGAAGTCGCCTTTGGGATCGACATATTTCTTGGACAGGCGGCTGTGGACGTATGGTGCGGGAGCAGCAAGGGCGCCTGCAGTCAATGCAGCGACGACGGATGCTGAGAACTTCATGATGAAGATGTGAAGATGTAGTAGAGAATGTGAGAACTGAAGGAATGACTGCGCTGCAGTGATATAGGTATTTACAAGGGAAACTGAAAAAAGGGTTTGAAGAAAAGAAGTATCCGGCCGACTAGCAGCAGTAGGATAAGGACCCGGTGAATTGAGAGTAGGGGGAGGGATGGAAAGGATGAATTGAATGATCGCTTGTGAGGATGGAAGATCCGTTGTTATATATATCAAGGAGATGGATCCATCGATGTAGAGGCATCTGCAAATCTAGAACAGAGACGGGACAGGGTCATGTCTCGCGGAACCCAACTCCACGGGGCAAGTCAAACGGAGCAGGAGTCCTACACGTAACTTGGCACAAATAAGCTTTTTCTCCACATCACAGGGCTTCGCCGTCTCATGATGCAGGCTTGTCTTCCTCAGAAAAGTATACCCGCCAGCGGCAACTATGCGTCGATCCGTGACGGGGCTGTAGAGCAGGGCTTACACATCTTGTCGAATGTCCACCACTCATATGAACATGTGCTGGATTCGTGGTACATGTCCGGTTCCGTTGCCGCCAGTCTGCTACTTCGGTTGTTCAAGATGTGTGAAATCCGTTAAAACAGATGCCAAACGGAAGGCGATACAAGGCCTTTTGCTGTTGGTGTAAATCGCAGCCTAAACAGGACATATTCTCCTATAGAGATCGGAGAAGACAGCTGCAGCAGCGGGGGGCTAGGCCGCGTTGTTTGAACATTAACCTGGGATGAAACCAGGTATCCCGCAACACCAGGATTTACCACCGTCACAGGCGGTGGAGTCCGTTTCAAACTACCAAGCACGTCATGTAAGTTACCCGACGTAACGGCGGCCTGTGACTGTTTGGGTTTGGGATCACTGGCGCCATTTGACAGGGCCTGGACGTGCGTCGTTTCATCTTGGCTGTGATGGCCCACGGCGGGCTACATAGACTGCGATTCGCGCGCTGTCATTGTGCACGACGCGTCACCAACGCATGAATGGCTCATTTCGACGATCAAACCTGTGAACCGAGAACGGGAGGAACGGGAGGACAGCGAAGCGGAGGGAAGCGGGATGATGGGTCCTTGCTGGGGTGGTGATCGGAGTGTGTATGTAGGTAGGTAGAAACAAGGTTGGCATTAGGCCCGAATGGGTGCTGCTAGTTGGCCAGCTTCGAAACCATCTGGTCTGGGGCTCAACAAACAACGCTTAACTCAGGCTTTGAGGCTGAAACTATTGAGTGGATAGCACTGAGAACAAGATTGCAACGAGGAATAGTAATTAGGCAAAAGAGGTGAGATTGAAGCAGATTAATTGAAATACTTTCAGCGGGTTCTGATTAGGAGTTTCATTCGGTTCACCAGCATCAGATACTTACATGTACCCAGCGCAACAAAGAGACGGTCAAGTGCTTGAATTGCCATAATGATGAGTATCACAGACACATCGATCAGATGAGGTACGGAAGGGTTGATTGGTAGGTACATGAATGACAAGTATACCAAGCAACAGGAAATCAGCAGAATATGCATTGCTGTCGATCGAGGTTTTTTCTGTGTTATGTATGCATGTTCTTGGTTGTGTATACAGAGATATATACATACATACGGAGATGTAGCCCCCGCAGTATTTTGATTTGGAGTTTTATCCATCTGTCCCAACAAAAGCCCAATACATGGCCATTCAGCATTGAATAGATACCATACATTGTTCCCTTCCAGTCTTGACATGGCAGGATATCTCGCTACCTCCTCACAACTCCCAAAACGCGCACCTCGCCCGATCCAATCTCAACCCTCCACCCATCCGCAATCAATGCTCGACTTACCGCAGGACCTAACTTGCCCCTGCCACCCTCACTATGTCTCCCCACACCAGTGATAACGCGGTACCCATCACCGACGCCGGCCCTCCCACCACCAGGGATACGTTGCTCACCGAGGGCGTCCCACCAGGCGCGGGTGGCCTGTTTGGCGATGCGTGTCGCGTCTGCCACGGTGACGCCGTGCAGGTCGAGGACTGTAGAAGAGGATTGCTGCGTCACAAAGGCGTCGGCATCGGCTTCCCGGTGCGCGCGCAAGTTCGCAGACGCGTCGCGGCCAACTTGCGAGTAGTAGCCCGCAGCAGCGCGCATGAGAGGGTTGGAGCGGCCTTTGCGGTATGCAACTGACGCTTGGTTGAAGGCCTGGCTGCGGGTTGTGGCGAGAGAGGTCGTGGAGTGGGGCGTGGCCGATAGAGGAAGGGACGGTAGAGGTGCTGCTTCAGGTTCTGGGTCTGAGAGATTCAGTGGGGTGTAACGGGGAATGATGTGCTGTTGTGAGGTGGAAGGGAGTCGAGTAGAAGGGTGAATGGTTAGAGCTTTGGCAAGCTGGTGGGCGTTGGACGTGGATGGGTCGGTGAGCCGGATAAGGGCTATCGCACGAGGCATTTCGACATTTGGAAAGTCTCGAGCAAGATCGATAGCTGATTGAATGTGGCTGGCGTGAGGTTCTTGCGTGGCATGATCGGTCACATCTTTCTGAATCAGAACGGAGATGGTGAGCGCAAGTGAAGCGCCGTTTTTGTGGTAAAGGGAAGTGACGACCTTGGCGGACAGGCTGGTCCTGGAAACGATGAATTCGACATCCCTATCAGCATCACTCCACCTATTGAGTGGCGGCGCAGAGTACGAGCCCGCTTCCGACGCAGCGAAATTCTCATCATATGCCACCCTTCTGGCGTTCTTATTCTTCTTCTTGCCTTTCTTGCCGCGCCTGGACACGTTAAACTCCTCAGAAAAAGCATCGATGCCTCTGGGAGCTGACTCTTCGCCTGGGCTTGCTTGCGCATCTTCTAAATATACCTGGTTGAGCAACTCATCTGTGGCCCGGCTCAAATCGTTGCCGCATTTTTTCAACGTATAGGCGACGAGCTGCAGTCGTAGACTCGGAAACGTTTCCGCTAGCAATACTTCCTTGGTTGGTGTGTCGAAATGGTCACTGTCCTTGTAGTACCCGCCACTCCACGAGTCTTCAGAGCCCGAGGCCGATCGCTGGCTAAGGTCTAGCGAAGCAAGCTCGGCGGAAAGTCCAGTACAATCCGTTTCTGTGGTCTGCGAGGCCCACGAATTCACGTTGGACTGCGCATCATCGGAGCCATGCTGGGAGGAGAGATCGCGAGGTGACAGCCCGCTGCTGCCTGAGGGGTCGAAGTCGGTGAGCTGTTCGGCAGCCGCAGCGTGCTTGAAATCGTGCAGTATCGCTCGCAGAGCGTTGACGCCATCGGGCTGTTCGCTGTAATCGAGGTATAGCGCGTGGATGAGTGCGGGATCCAAGGGAGGGCAATATTCCTTCTGCGGAGGGTTAACTAATGCAAGTTATTCCGACGTGTCGGGTCTGGATGCGCATACTTCGAGGCTGGCAAGAGTATCAACCATATTTCGTCTGATGTTGTATGCGATGCCGTGGATGCTGGATATATTGCATACTCGGGAGTTGGATATTTTAGAGACTGAAGGGCTTCGGGGAAAAGTTGTCTTTATTCCCAAGGGTGAAAGACGGGAGCAGCTGGTTGTGCGGGTGGTGTACAAGGCGACGGATGCAATTACCATGCGCTTCAGTGGGTGAGGTTTGCCGAAGCCAGTCTTGGCGGAAGCGCAAGCAGTTGGATGTCGACCGGCCTGCAGCAGTTGGGCTGTTGTGCCTGAGTACTTCAATGCCTACAGCAAGGAATATTTTTTTGCACCCCGTCCCGGAGAATCAAAGACGTCACGCGTCAACCAGGCTCATGTCAACTGCTGCTAAGCTACGCTGGTAGTGCAAACTTTAGTCTGGCACTAAATACATCCACGTCAGTTCAAAGAATATCAACACGTCCATCACATCAGCCCTTGATTCATGTAGGCACCATGCTTACGAACATCATTCGGGAAAGAAAGAGATCCATTCGTATCTATGTACGCCTTGGAATGTACACAGTACGTAAAGAGAACGCCGGGGACAACTTTGCGTCCAGATGCAAATCGCCCTTTACACAAACTCGCACCATGGCGAGCGAAGAAAGCGAAAGAAACAACCGTTGCCCATTTCCATCCATGCATCCACCCGCCTTCCTGATGTCAAGGGAAAAGATACACATTCGCCTAGTAGATGCCCCAGATCGCAAATCCATTTCTTTAGGTGGATTGCGGAATGATACCCACGCGCCAGTTTCCCAATGGGATAATATCGTAAATCTTAAGGGTTGGGTTCCGGCCTTGCCCTGCTGTGATAATTTGTGCTTAAGAAAGATGGAAGGCACCTTGGCCTTCGTTGACTGCAACACCGAGCCTCGCCCTGAGGACATCTATGCTGCTGTAGTCGGGCATTTTGAGGTAGTTGACACACGTCATGACACTGGGGAGATAATCGTCGGGTGTGTAGGGTAGGTCGGGTCGCTTGTTAACCACGGTGAACATCGGAGTCAAGCTCTTGAAGCCTAGAATAGAGTTAGCGGTAGATCCAATCAGATGATGTATTGTGAACCGACCTCCTATGGGGAGCTTGGGGCTGCCCGTGATAAACTGCAGGAAGTCCCTGCGCTGTGACGGCGTGTACTCGCTCATCACTTGCAACAGATTCCGAATACTCTTGCTGTCAAGGTTGAAGCCATGGTCGGTCTTGATCGAATCCATCAAAGCTGGCATACGTCAGTATAGTTCATATCATGAGCAACACGAGGAACTTACTCTCTAGAGACCAATCTTCCTCGACGCGACCAAATAACATCACCAGTTCGGCTGGCGTGAATGCATTGAGTGCCGAGTATGGGAAGACTTCAGAAAAGCCTGCACGGAAAGCATCCACTTGACGCTGGACACCCGATCCAAGTGTGGCATCAAGCACCGCTTCCATATACTGGTCCACGTTATCCATAGTCACGGGAACATCGTGGCCCCCTTCGATCAGGTCGATTGGATATCCGGGCAGTGTGAAGTCCAGGCCCAGGTCCTCCATGCGGCAGTCACTAATTACAACATTGCTGCGGGCCTGCGCCTTCTGGGCGGCGTCCAACTTGACGTCCTCGTCAATTCGCTTCTTTTCGTCCGCGAATTGCTTCAGCAGCTGGAGAGACTGGGCAAGATCGTGATCGACCGATTTGACTGTTCCAAGAGAGGGCGCGACAGCGGTGTTGCCGTCTCCCACGCGGAAGAATGTAGGATTGAACGACACATCGATAATGCGAGAGTCCAGCATCGAGCGAGCGGCGAATTTACCCAGTACTCGGAATAGCTCGAGCACCTTCTTACCGTTCTCTTCCTCGGCTTCCTTGGCGCTCATAGGAGCCGGGAATAAACCACGCTTGCCAAACGCGTATTCGTCGTCGGGATTGGACTCGTTCTCACGCCAAAGTTTCAGTTTCTTCTTGGAAAACTCCCGGGAGACGGTGGCGTAGAACTCCAGAGTCGGTCCAAGACCAGTACCAACCTCGTCAAAGTACTCCACCTCGAGAATGCTCGGAATATGTCCATAGAGATGCATGACCTTCATGGCCGATTCTAGTATGCGGCTGCGCGATATGCGTACTTTTTGACGTTGAAGTCGGCCAAGGAAAGGTCGCTCATCCCGGTGACGGTCATTGCGGGAGTCGCTTGTTGCTTGTGAATTCTGCCACCTAGTCATCGATCGGGAGTAGCCAAACGAAGTAGACTGCAAGAACAGATGGCGCGCTTCAAATGGAAACAAGAAGGGATACAGACGGGCCAGATCCTCACTCCAGCTAGGGAGACAATTGCTGGCTACGATGAGTGGCTCTTCCAATTGGCGATTCAGCTTGGCAGTGAGCTTGGTATTGACAAACTGTGAAGCGGGCTCCTTGCTGATTTGGAGTTGCTCGCGATGATCGGTGATTAGATCGTCCAGGTTGGCATTCAGATCGTGCAAGATACCCAACAGTCTCAGAATGCCCGACGTCGCCGGGTGTTTGTCAAGAGAGCCTGGCATCTTTGCTCCTTCTCCTTTCGACTCTGGGGATGGAGAGACGGACTTTTTGTCTGTTGAAGGAGGAGGACCGGACACACGCTTGAATTTGATCGTGTGGACGGCGTTCCACACGGTACGTTGCGAGGCATCGCTTGACTGACTGAAATGCACAGCACGGTATATGGTAGTATCGTTAACGATGGGCTCGTCGTTGATACTGAACTCGATGTGCCAATCCTGAGGGATGGCTTGCACAGCAGCTGCATATGACAGAGCGCCAACCGAATCTCGAAGGCCAGAGGACTGCGCCAACAACGAAGATAGGGCGGAGCGTGCGGATGTTCGATCTTGAGAGGGCGGAGCTTTGGTCACGGGCTGGGTTTGAAGCGGTGTACTGACCCTAGTTCCGTCTTCTTTATGGGCAGTCACTTTACCCGTGGATGCTACCTCGACGCTCACGGCAGAGGGGTCAGCCTCACTCTCCTCCATTTCATCCTCCAACTCGCCAACAATGGTATTCAAAGCACTGTTCTCATCGAGAGAATCTCCGTCCGATAGCCGCTCCTCATCAGCACACTCCACCGGATCTTGGTCGCTGGTTGTGCGTGGCATTGGGGGTGGTGGGGGCGGTGGAGGATCTTGAGTCTGCTGGTGTCGAGTAGAACGTCGCGGCTTTTCTTGTGAAGTGGAGCTGGGTCCAGCCTGTGAGGGTGTGGAAGAGCTAGATGGTTTCGATCTGGAGCTCTTTCTCTGCGAATGCGATCGATTGGTGGACTCTAACGGCGTATGAGGAGGCGGCGGGTGTGATGGGCGGCCTTCTGCAAGCGCCTGAGCATATGCAGCAACGTGGTCTCGAGTTCTAGACGGGCGAGGTTGCTCGGCGATGGCAATACGAGGCCGGAGATAATCGTCCAAAGCTTTGAAAGTTGCAATGGCGTGTATAGACACCATGATGTTTCGATAAGTCTTTGGGATCCCGGAGCTTTCGTCCGCAACGAGCTTCAATCGCAACTGCTTGGCCAACATGGATGTCGCACTGCCTCGGCTGTCGTAAGAGTGTTGATGGACAGTAACCACTTCGAAGTGTTCCGAGCGACTGAGCAAATCCTGGAGCTTGCCAACCAGTACACTAAAGGGAGTAGCATTACCGGCTTGGCTCTGCACATTGGAGCCCATGAAGGCGCCCAAAAATATAGGACGGGGATCAACCTCCATTGCAGAGATTGGCTTGGAAAAGATCTCCAGTAGCACGTCGACGACGTTGGTTGTCATCAACTCATAGCTAGTGATGCTCTCGAGGGCGTCGCCTTGGAAGTACGTGGCCAATCGGGCAAAGAGTTGGGCGCAGTCACCAGATCCTTTTTGCAGCACGCACTGCTTGATCTCCGTTGCAAGAGACCTGATGTCTTCAAGAATCTGCGCAGATTTGTCGCGCACCGTTTTACAATTATCCTTTTCATGCAGTTCGATGAATTTCTTGGCTCGGATCGTGATGGTGTCTTCTGTGGTCTCGCGCGTAGGCGGAGCGTAACGGCCAGATGAGGAGGAGGAATCGGAATCATCGTCGTCGTCATCATCCTCGTCGTCGTGGTCGTCGTCCTGTTCGATCTGCATGTTATCGAGATCATGGTCCTCAACATCCCCAGAATTCATGTCTGCATCCATTTCGTCCGCCAAATCTTGTTCTACATCGGCATCTCCACCTGAGCTAGCGCTGGTGCTGCCCCCTGAGCCCGGCGACTCCACGTCTATTGTATTGTTGGAATCGTCTGTGCTGGAAATCGATGTTTGGGCGGGCCGATTCGCGAGTTGAGAAATTTCCGAGATGACACCCTCTCGATAAAATTGATATCGATACACCTTTTCCAGGCGCTTCAAGAGAATCTCGGCAGCCTGCAAAGCGTAGGTGACAAGAGTTGGGTGATCTTGCTGGGAGAAGATGGAAGCTAGATGCGACGCGTATGGAACAGAGCGAAGTGCTTCTTCTAGTATGTCCGTGTCCAGATTCGAAAACATTTTGAGGTGGGCTGTCAGCACCTTTTCCCGGACGCTGAGGTTGACTGTGCTCGAGTAAACGTCGGTTAACGTGGGCAGCAAAACAACTGCGAAGCGCCTAACTTCCTGTTTGCAACCCTCCAAGAGCTTGATGCGGGTTTCGTTGGTGGATGTCTCTGCATTCGAGAGGGATGGCTGTCGAGAACCTGGGTATCCTGCATCGACGAGATCCTGCACATAAGTCAAACCCTCCTTTGGCAAATCAGGGAGCAGTTCGCAGATAACATTGAGCGTTTCATAAACTTGGTCCTTGGGGCGGTGGACGAGAGCTTGCATGATCACCACGGTATCGATCCGCTTTGCGACATTGTCGCCGTCAGCTGGCGGCGAGACGCCGGTGAGAATTTGGAATAGTGTATCTACCACATTCATTTTGAATAGTTCGGCAGACAGCTGTGGGCTTGCTTTCGCCGTGTAGGCTAGTACCTGAAGGAACTGCGTGTGTATGTTGGGACCAATCATGTTGGCCGTCCCAGGGAGAAGAAGTCTCAGAATCGCGCGCAGAAGTTGAGGGCTGACCAACTCTTCGAGCTTATCCTCTTGATGCTTGAAACTTTGAACAATTCTCGAGACACACATACAGCCCTGCTCCACAACCTTTTGGTCGTTGTTGTTTAGAATATCCTTGAGGATGGGCATGACATCGCGCACGGTGGAGAACGAATCGGATGGGATGTTGCGACAGCAGTTGGCGGCCGTCGTAACCGCTGTTCGCTGAGTGCTAGTAGCAAAGAAGTCGAGATAGGTTAGACACGCCGTAAGGCCTCCTTCCCGAACAATGGAGCTTGGAAAGTCAACGGATATCTTCTCGAGGGTGCTTAGGCACTGTTCCGCGAGGTCGATGAAGTTGATTTCCAACAATTTGGAACATAGAACCGGGACAGCACCTCCGTATACAATGTTAGCCGTAGAGGCAGGGAGAGCTTCCATCATGTTGGCGAGAGAGCGGCAGGCAAGGAGCATAACTTCGGGATGATCCTCTCCAAAGTCGTTGGGCTGCATTAGGTTTACGAGCTCTTTTACGTAGGCATCTGGAGAAAAGTGGCCAGCCAGCGAATCCTCGCTCGACATGAGCAGAGTGTGAGAAAGTTCGGTGAGCCCTACCAGCTGCTCCGAGACATCGGGCGACCGTAGCTGCTCGAGGACGCCGCGAAGCTTCTGATGGGTGCCACCGCCCATCATACCCGTGATTTGTCGAAGGGCTTGTATTGATGAGATATGCCGGCCGCCCAGAAATCTCGCGCCCAAACCTCCATCATCATCTTCGTCATCTTCTTCGTCCTCCTCTGGATCCTCGTCGTCGTCGTCATCGTAGACGGCCCGAAGTGCTTCAGCGAGGCTCTCGGCGCTCCTAAAAGGCCGACCAGGACCTGAGCCAGAAGGCTGTGATTCCTCCCCAGGGTGTGTCTCCGACGCATCTGCCATTGTTACATCATCATCGTCGTCATCCGATTTGGGAGCTGATTTATGGGGCTTTCGCGAGGTCGATGGTGAGCCATCCGCAGTCACGTCTGTGTTTGATGGTTTGGAGGGTCTGCGAGAGTTGCCGCTATCAGGATTCGCGGATTTGCGTCCGCTCTTGTTGCGTTTTGATGACGAAGGGCGCGCCGGTGGGGCAGCTTTAGCTTCGTCTCCCTCCGTCGATCGTCTGCATGGCATTAGCGTCCCATTGGTAGCAGCGACTTGGGGTGGATTGTTATACCCAGGCGCCGACATGGTGGACTTTGCTTTGCCCTTTCTCGAAGAGCTGGATGTGGCGGGGGGGAGATCTTGGGGGTCGGTCTTGGTGCGCTTAGCACGTCCAGTACGGACAGCCTGCGACTGGACCTGCTCGGAAGCTGGCTCGGGGGTGGGCTCGCGTGCGGGAGCTTTGCGCTTTCTAGACGAGGATGCTGGTGGCGGAGGAGCGGGAGGAGCGGGAGGATGGTTGGGCGGGGAGTCGGTGGAACCTGCTGAGCGCCTCGCAGCAGAGCGAGTCACCCTGGACGACATGAGAATTCAAGTTGTGACGTGATGAAGGGGAAACAGCTTGTGGATGCAACCAGATCAGCCCAGACGCGGCGGCAGCGGAGGTCCGCCGGAAGGACGATTGATACAAGAGGGGGTGAAAGAAAGGGCAGGTAGATGGAAGGTGTGCAGGTGGTATGTGGATGGCGTGGTGGAGAGGTGGGAAGGTGGGTGGTGTGGCAGGCGGCAAGAGCAAAGGCGGGCGGCGGTGTGAGCTGTTGCCGAGCACCTGTTGCCGGTGGCTCGCTTGTCGATAAGGTGAAGGAGGGGGGGTATCGGGTTGTGCGTTGGTGGTTGGATTGGAGTGGGTTGGGATGGATGGATGAAAGAATGAATAGGCAGATGGCCAGAGGCGGTGGTGGCAGTGGTAGTAGCGGCGAGGGTATTGGATTGTGGTGACGAAAGAAAGAAAGAAAGCAGAAAGCTGGAGAGGTGTTTACCTGGGTGCAGACGAAGTAGGAGATGGAGTTTGGACCAGTGGGCGGTCTTTTGTTTCCATGAGCAGGCAGTCGCGGCTTTAGTTTGGTGCCATACGTTGCGTTGCAGGCGGGAGCGATTGCGGTGAGGAGGGCAGCGGCGCGGGCAATCAGTTTACCCGTTTGTTACATGCGATTTGATAGCAATGTACGTGACGGGTGCGAATGGTGGCTGGGTGGGTGGAAGCGAGCGGCGCCGATTTTATATCGATCGGGGTACTTGGTTGGTCAGGTCGCGGGTGAAAGGGTGTGACTGTGGTGTTTGTTGAGCGGGGTTGCGAGGTGAGGTGAGGTTGAAGGTTGGAGATATGGTCGGCCGGTCGGTGGTGAGGACGCCAGCTAGGATGGCGGAGGTAACGTGACAGGGGTCGGTCTGTGGGGACTTTAGCATTTGAAACTCTGAAATGTTGATCAATCGATGGGTTCGGATGAGGACAAGATGGTGTATGAGAAGAAATCTTGGAGTTGAAGTAAAGGCGACTTTTATGCAAAAATGACTATATATGTAAATACTTCACTAGGCAAAGTACGAACACTTGGACTGTTCAGCTTTCAGCCCAGGTGATTGATAATGAGACATCTGCGAGCTATCACCGTGCCACCACCTACAAATGGTGTGCTGATTGTATATTTAATTATATGTTGTGACACTCGTATTGAACCAGTGCTTTTTGATTTCCAGGTAGCCTGTGTGGGGGGTTTTCCCGGCATGAACTTGTGCATGGTTGAAGTTGAGACCAGGGCGGTCGTTCCTGTCTCTCCTACATACCTAGGTATGGTTGGAAGAGTTGAATTTTTACACTTTTGGAAGAAAAACAAATTGCATCCCAGACCCTCCTTCACACGCCTTCCAATTTCCCTTGTACAAGACCACAACATATATTGACGAGGTCCGCGGACGAGCGTTTCCGCGACATTATACCAAGTCCCTATGTACATGGGCACTGCGTCAGGGCCGCGGCAGTTGTCGACTTGCCGAAGACGTGATGATGCATAGACGTACGGTATTGCTGCACATATCTACTTCAGTATATATGTATGTATATGTACTGGAGTAGATGGAGGGACGAGCTGGTTGTTCAGATGATTCTTCAAGAAATAACCGTGGTGGAGGTGCAGAGGCTGGATAACTGAAGTTCACTCCAACCTACAATCCGAAAACGGAACCTCGCCACCACGTGACTCCGCCAAAGAATCCAAAGGAAGCCCCGCTCCAATTGAGATTGGCCTCAACGGGCGGTATCGCCCACATTCGCTCATCTCCACCCGATCGGATCATTCATGGACTGATGGATTAATCAACTAATGGGCCTGATTGCAAATCCATCCCGCAGCAAGAGACTCAGAGGATGGATTGAGGACATAGGCACCGGCTATCGGCTTGCCTGGGAGAGGATAAGGCGACGGAAAAGGTTTCAAATGCAGGGTGGATCTTACCCGCATGACAGGGGACGGATGGCCACCAAACATCTCGACCGTGCCTTAACCCCGCCGCGAGACGAGCGAGAGACAAAAAAGACTTCTTGACGGCGGATCTTCGCAGCCTCGACGGGGACCCATTGGCCCAGCACTGGCTGGCGTCGAAGACATAGTTGTAACATGTTGAGCACCATGGCGAGCTAGTTCGCGATGTGCTTAGTTTTTGAGCAAAGAATAAGAACCATCGCTCCCCTCCGGCCCGCCGTTTGTCCCTCTCCACTCAGCCACCCACTCACCACTCAGCGTTATCCTCTGCTTGAGTACTTGGTTACTTAAACTCACCTCCTGCCGTCTTGATATCAAACTCCAACCATTCACCACCTCCGTGTTTGCTCCTGCTCAATCACCCTCTGCTTCTTGATCTCCTTCTTCCCCCAACCTCTGCCTCTTGTCCCCCCCACGCACCTTATCCCACTCATCACTCTATTCGAGCCGTTTTCTCCCGCCGCCGTCCTGTCTCGTCGCATCCGCGCTGTGCCGCGGTTGTTGCCTTGGGTCCATCGTCCATCAGGCTGTCTAAGCACACCATCCATTGTTGACTCAACCCCCACTCGCCCTAGCCTTAGTATAAATCATACCGCCCGGCTAGGCACCGGCTTCGCTCTCCCTCCTCGTCCTCTTCCTCCACACCCCACCATGACCTCCGCATCGCAACAGCCTGCCTTTAGCGCCAGCCTGGACGGCGCCCACACCATGTCGCTCGACAACTACATCTTCCCTACCGACCGCCTCAAGACCTCCCTCTCCGATCCCACCAAGACGCCTCTTGTCCTTGTGTCTTGCGGCTCCTTCTCTCCCCCGACCAATCTCCACCTCCGCATGTTCGAGGAGGCTGCCGACTTTTGCGAGTTCGAAACAAACTACGAGGTCCTTGGTGGCTTCTTCAGTCCTGTTGGCGATGCCTACAAGAAGGCTGGCCTGGCTCCGGCCCAGCACCGGATAAACATGACTCGGATTGCTGTCCAGGACAGTTCCAAATGGATTGGTGTAGACCCTTGGGAGCCGCTGCACAAGGAGTACCTGCCTACCGTCAAGGTGCTGGATCATTTCGATCACGAGCTGAACAACGTCTTGGGTGGTGCTCAGACGGCTGATGGCGAGAAGAAGCGTATTCACGTCGCCCTCCTTGCTGGTGCCGACCTGATTCAGACCATGAGTGCCCCAGGCCTGTGGGCACAGGAAGATTTGAACCGCATCCTGGGTCACTACGGCGCTTTCATTCTCGAGCGCAGCGGCACCGACATTGGTCAGTACCGCTACGAATTTCAATAGCTTGTGCAGATACTAATTTTCCATAGATGATGCTCTCCTCACTCTTCAACAGTTCCGAGACAACATCCGCGTCATCCCACAACTGATTCAGAACGATGTGTCTTCCACCAAGATCAGACTGTTCCGCAAGCGTGGCAAGAGCATCCGCTACTACATTCCCGACAAGGTCGTTGAATACATCTACGAACACAATCTCTATGTAGACGACGACAAGAAGCAGGCCGGCAAGGGCAAGGAAAAGGCCGCTAGCGACATGTCCAGCTCAGCAGTGGCCACAACTTGATGCACTGGTTTGCGAGCTGGAGCATGAAACCAACAGTGAAACAGTTGCCCCCCGCAGCCAATTGTTGCCATTCATCACGATTCTCTGATAGACACGCGGCTGTCTTAGAACACGACACTGCGTAGAAGACCGGGTCTGCCAGCGTCCCGGAGGAGGCCCATCGGAATCCACACTCCACTCTTGTCATTTCTTGATTCCCATTTGCAGCCTGGGATGGCATGGGTGACGATACTTGTATACTGCACACCCTCACGGGCAGCACCGACGACCGCAAATGTCAGCGCCGATTATAAATACCCCGAAATGATACCATAGAGATACCAATAACACAGCGACGAGATTCGCTTTTTCGCTTTCACTCTGTTCACCTGTCGTCTTCTCCGTTGAAATGTTAAAAAGAACTTGTGTACATGATGTGCTTGCTCGTATTTTGATCCATATATTATTCATCTACCTAGGTAATCACCCAAGTCGTCCCATGCACAGGCCTCCTGGGTGCAACCAATTGATGTCAACTGAGATTGGCGCACGTGACGTGACATCATTCGGCATTGAACTGAGTGTTGCATGCTGAACCGAAGCGGGATATGTGTGCATCGACAAACACACACATGGCGCATACGCGGGGAGTCGGAGCCGTGGGGCCGATCAGTTATTCAAGCTGCATACAATCATTACACGGCGAAGTCCTACTACATTCAACCAAGGAAAACCCGGCAAAAGACATTTTCCAGCATCTGAGCAAGATGTACACATGCTTTGCTGTTTTCTGGTGACAAGAGCAGGCCTCGGTACATTTCCGCTGGTAGCCCGGGTCAACAGGGCGCTACATTGATGATTCCGTGTTGGCGCAATCATGCCACAATTCCCCCAAGCCCAAACAAATCATGAAAACCAAGGAAAAGCAAGTCAATAAATTGTGGAGTATCGCGGAGCTGGGCGCTAAGTATCTTGGTCCTTGTCGTCGCGGTCGCCAGATTGGTTTTCGTCTTGGAGGTTGGCAGAGAGAGGTCGCCGTAGCAACCGTTTAACCCAACATTACCTGGATTCAAACCATTTCTACCCTATGCCGTCAGCCACACACATCTACATCATATGCACGTTCCAACGTTTCCTTTACTTTCTGTACATATCTCGCGCGCTTTGAGCTGTCAGCGTTGTTGCATTTTCGAATTTCGGACTTGTTTAGACTTCTTTTCTGTATAATTCCTTTTGACCGACGGTGAGCGATACAGTTGTTTGATTGCTGCTTCCCGTCTTTGCTGCTCCCTCGCAACTCTTGCATTGAAGCGAGTCGTCGGGTATCTACATACGCAAAAATCGCAGATCACGACCTTGGTCACCTTACTCTCTCTCAATTCCACTATCGCTACAAACAATCCAACCTGCCCCTCCCTCGGAAGATCCTCTCGCTGCCCAACCACATCAATCCGACCTCCGACCACCACACAACCCTCACACATCAATGTCCGACCGTGAACGAGACCGCGACCGCGAACGTCGCCGTCGCCGCCGCCAAACCCAATCCTCCCAACCCGCACCCGATGAAGACCTAGCCCGCGACCGCGAGCGACGGCGACGGAAAGGCCACCGCGCCACAGATTCTCAAGGAGACCTCCTACTACCGTCCCCACATGCTCGCAGCACACCCCGCGCATCGCGGTACCAAAGTGACTCGGAGCGCGAATCGCCACGGAAACCGCGTGCGAGGAGGGAGTCGCACTCACATTCCCAATCGCGCACGCGAACAACCGACTCGGGGAGTGCGGGGCGAAGGGATAGTCGAGTGAGAGCTGAGCAACAGGCTCCTTTGAGTTTGGATGCTCTGGGGAAATTGGATAAAGCGAATGCGAAGAAGTCTGGAGGATGGATGGGGAATAGGGGGTATGATTACGATGAAGATTATTTAAAGGACGTGAGAAGAAAGGAAGAGCGATTGGAGAAGGAAAGGATGAGAGAGGAGCGGGAGGAGAAGAGGAAGGAGAAGGAGAGAGATCGAGTGGATGGGTGGGAGAGTGGGAAGGATAAGGAAGCGAGGCGTAGGAGGGAGAAAAGAAAGAGTGCGGCCGTAGCTGCGGGCGCTGGTGCTGGCGGTGCTGCAGCTTTGATGGCGGCTGGGAAGACAAGACGAGGTAGTGTTGTAGAGTCTGGGGATGAGAGGGTCAGGAGGAGAAGGGGGAGCTGGACGGACACGGAGGAAAGACGGAGACCAAAAGAGAATCGTTATTCGGCTGAGGAAATGGCAGAAAAGATGGAGAGAAAGAGAAGGGAGCGAGAAGCAGAGCAGAGGAAAAGAAGGGTAGTCAGTGGGCCTCTGGCTGAAGAAGGGGGTGTGGACGATGATAGTGAATATCGGTATATGATGGAGAAACGAGGAGGTGCTGGGAGTGCTCCGTCGCAGTATTCGGAAGAAGAACTTGCACGAAAGAAGAAGAAGAAAAAGTGGATAAGTAAGTCCTAGCTTGACGTGATCCGACATGGCCTCCACTAACGATTGAGCAGTCATTGCTGTGGTTTCTATAGTGGCTTTGCTTGCCATCATAATACCGGCCGCTATAATAGCAGGCAAGAAGAAGGAGCCAGCTGAAAACGCATCGGGAGCAGCAGCCACTGGCACCGAACAGCCGGCGAACAGCAACTTGGAAGGTAAAGATCGAAACAGTGTGCCCGAAGCTGATCGTGGAGGTATATTAGACCCCTGGTCTTGGTACGACACCACCGACTTCAACGTTACCTACACATCGGAGAAAGTGGGCGGACTCCCCATCATGGGCCTAAACTCCACGTGGAACGACGACGTTCAAGCCAACGGCGATGTTCCTAATCTAAAGAAGACTTTTGAGTACGGCAAGATGAAGGTCCGCGGTGTAAACGTAGGCGGATGGCTAAACATCGAACCCTTCATCACACCCAGCTTCTTCGAGAAGTACGGTGTCAGGGAGAACATCATCGACGAGTGGACGCTTTGCACTAAACTCGGTGCCGCCAAATGCAAAGAAACACTCGAAAAACACTACGCAACCTTCATTAATAAGCAGACTTTCTCCGCGATCCGTGCCGCAGGCTTCGATCATGTCCGCATCCCCTTTGGCTACTGGATGGTCGAGACCTATGACGGCGATCCTTACGTTCCTCAAGTGAGCTGGCGCTACTTCCTCCGAGGAATCGAATACGCACGTCAAAACGGCCTCCGCGTAAACCTCGATATGCACGGCGCTCCTGGCTCACAAAATGGCTGGAACCATTCCGGCCGACAAGGGGTGATCGGATGGCTCAACGGTACTGACGGCGACACCAACGCACAACGCTGGCTCGACGTCCACCACAAACTCTCCGTCTTCTTCTCTCAGCCCCGCTACAAACACATTGTCACCATGTACGGCCTCGTAAACGAGCCGCGCATGGTCGATCTCGACACCTCCACCGTCGTCTCCTGGACGCAAAAAGCCATCGACCAAATCCGCAAAGACGGCATAACCGCAATCCTCGTCTTCGGCGACGGGTTCCTCGGCCTCGACAACTGGCAAGGCCAACTCCAATCCAACAAGAACCTCCTGCTTGACGTGCACCAATACGTCATCTTCAACATCGACCAGCTCTCCCTCACCCATACCGACAAACTAAACTTCGCGTGCAAAGCATGGACCCAACAATCTCTCCGCTCCTCGGACACAGAAACCGGGTTCGGCCCTACCATGTGCGGCGAATGGTCCCAAGCAGACACAGACTGCACCACCTACATCAACAACGTCAACATCGGAACCCGGTGGGAAGGCACATACAACACGGGCAACTCCTCGACGTCGATTCTCAAACCCCAGTGTCCCGCCCGCGACGCTTCCTGCTCGTGCGCAAAGGCAAACGAGGACCCCGGGAGCTACTCGGACGCGTACAAGCGTTTTCTATACCAGTTTGCGATTGCGCAAATGGAGAGTTTTGAGGCGGGGTGGGGGTGGTTTTATTGGACATGGGAGACGGAGCGCGCAACGCAGTGGAGTTGGCGCAGGGGGATCGAGGCCGGGATCCTGCCCAAGAAGGTCACGGATAGGGAGTGGACGTGTCCTGACAAGGTGGAAGATTTGGAGGAT
The DNA here is from genome assembly GCA_948474695.1 of Periconia digitata. Classification (NCBI taxonomy): domain Eukaryota; kingdom Fungi; phylum Ascomycota; class Dothideomycetes; order Pleosporales; family Periconiaceae; genus Periconia; species Periconia digitata. The sequence continues at coordinate 753,790 of CAOQHR010000003.1, forward strand.
TTCGGGAAGGCGGGCTTGAGTGAGAATTATAGGATGTGAGCAGGTGGGAGACGGGGAGGGTAGGGAGGTGTTGACTGTGCACGTGTTTTGCTATCAAGTACATACGTTTTTTTTTTGGAGTTGCTGGTCTCGCATGCTGCATTGCTGTACCTGCATTGATCGTTTGTTTTTGCATCTAGAATACATATATATAAGTACATACATGCATAATAGCTCTTTATTGCTTCTTCAATCATCTACACGAATACAAACATGCCCTATCTGTCATGCTATTCTGATCTCCCACGCAGGACAAGAAAGGTGCAACTGCCTTCCTGTTCATATAACGATCTAAATCGGTTTGGCGTCTACAACGATCGAGGTTACTTCGTCCATTTCAACTATTTGTCACGTCTTCCACTCCAGCCAGGTCTTTCTCGGATAGTTATGCATTCACGAAACCAACATATTTTCTAAATGAATTCCCCTCGGCCAACATGCCAACATCACGTAATGAGAAAGCTTTCACGAACGTGCTCTCGGAGAGTCCCGTAGCAAGTGTTGAACTAAATAACTTCCAAAATCAATAAAGAAGATTGCAGGGCTGATACTAGGACGGAGCATTCAGGGATTAGAGAGCTTAGCGGTTTCCAGAATTAGGGGCGCATTGATTGCTCCACGTTCAATATTCAACGAAGTTGCGCCAATGCGGTATAGCTGCAGCCCTCTTTAGCTCTAAGTCCTGTAGACAGCGATTCAGGTAGTATTCTTCTGTCTAATGTCGGCGAAATTCTAGTCAGTGGGTGGAGATGTCACCCAAGTCTAACTATAGCCATGTTTGACAACGTGGGAAGATATAAGGTGTCAATCCCTCTCATGTTCTCACTTTCTGCATCTCATCTCACATTACACTCGTTTTTCTTTTTCTTTTACATATTTTGAATCACCCTCGTTTTCAACATTTTTTTTATTATCACGTAATTATTTAATTAATCTGGCCAAAGTATACGGAAGAGGCCGCCCATACCTCCAGGCAACAATATTCGCCCATCGGCCATAAATTCTACCATCATGCGAGCAAACGCTTGCTCCATTGGCTATGTCGCGCTTTCCATTTTTTCCTCCCTCGCCATGACGGACGCGTACAAAGTCGATCCGACAGTCCAACAAAATCAATTAGACGCACAACCACAAGCAGCAGCAGCATGGTTGCCTCACTGGACATCCGATCGCAGCACCTTCTGGTTTCGCCGCCAGGATTCCACTTTCATGTATGTGGATTCCGACCACGGCGTGCACGAGCCTGCATTCGATCACGAGGGTGTGGCAAAGGCCCTTAGACTTAATGGTATTGAGGCGGATGCTGCGAAGCTTCCTTTCGATTCAATCCAAGTGGGAGATGATTGCGAAACTGTGAAGTTTCGCGCAGGAGAAAAGAGTTGGGAGTGGAGGAAGAACGGAACGTTGGTGGCGTTTGAGGGTGAAGTGGACGACGTGGGCCAGTTGAAGCCTGTGCCTTATGAGCAACCGCCAGCTGAAGGCTCTAAAGAGACAAAGATTAAGTTTCTCAATGAGATGGATCGCAAAGTCTCGGTGTATTGGGTCAACTCGCTTGGTAAGGAGAAACATTATCATGATGTTCAGGCTGGGAAAAAGGCGTCGCAACAGACGTATGAGGGTCACGTTTGGCGGGTGCGAGATACTTCATCTGGCGAGGTGATTGCGAGTTTCGCCGCTGGAGCTGAAGAGAAGACGGCTGTGATCAAGAAGGGCCTTCAACCCCCTAAAATCTTGGCAGAGCCTGTCGATGACCTTGAAAAACGCCAGGCGAACTGGACGGGGCCCGGCGGAACGTTCATCAAAGACAACAACGTCTGGTTCCGCGACGCGGATGGACAAGAGACGCAGATGTCAACTACGGGAACCCCCAACAGTTCTTTCGACAACTACACATACTACTCGTCGGACATGAAGTTCGGTGTTGTACTGCAATTCACGCCGGAGCAAGAGCACATCGTTTACGAAGTCGAATCCAGCCCATACGACCAGCTCCAACCCCGTTTGAAGCAATTCCATTATTTGAAGCCTGGCGACAGAATGCGTATTGACCGACCGCGAATGTTCGACTTGACTACCAAGAAGGAGATTCCTACGGATGACGCACTGTTCAAGAATCCTTACAGTATTTCAGCACTTAGTGGGGGTGGATGGAATGATGAGAGTACCGAATTTCGCTTCGTTTTCAATGAAAGAGGGCACCAGGCCTTACGTGTAATTGGTATGAACACCCAAGGAAATGTCCGGGCTATCATAGAGGAGACGAGTAAGACGTTCATCGACTATGCGCACAAATTGTACTATCGGGAGGTTTCGAACACGAGCGATATGATTTGGGCGAGTGAGCGAGATGGGTGGAACCATCTTTATCTCCACGACCTGAAGACTGGTGAAGTCAAGAACCAGATCACAAAGGGAGAATGGGTCGTGCGATCTGTCGACTACGTGGATGAAACAGCACAGCGTATCTGGCTCAAGGTTTTCGGTGCTGTGCCCAACCAGGATCCTTATTACGCCCACTTAGCTCGTGTCAACTTCGATGGCACCGATTTCAAGATCCTAACAGAAGGCGATGGATCACACAGTTGGTCCTTCAGCCCCGACCGCAAAACCTTCACAGACACATGGTCGCGCATGGACATGGCCGCCAAAACCGTAACCCGCGACGCCGAAAGCGGAAACGAAACCAGCGTCCTCGAAGAAGGCAACCTCGACTCCGTCTACTGGCCAATCCCAGAGCGCTTCTCGGCACTAGGACGCGACAGCGAGACCCTAATCTACGGCCTCATCTTCCGTCCCCTGGACATGGACCCCAATGCCACATACCCAGTAATAGAGCGCATATACGCCGGACCCCAGGACTTCTCGGTGCCCAAAGAATACTCCCTCGACAGCGATGCACACCGACTTGCTAACCGTGGCTTCATTGTCGTCGTCATCGACGGCATGGGCACCAACTGGCGCTCAAAGGCTTTCCACGACGTCTGCCACAAGAACCTCCGTGACGCAGGGTTCCCAGATCGCATCTCCTGGATGAAAGCAGCAGCCGCTACACGCCCATACATGGACACCACCCGCGTCGGAATCTACGGCACTTCAGCCGGTGGCCAGAACGCCATGGGAGCTCTCCTCTTCCACGGCGATTTCTACAAAGCCGCAGTCGCGGACAGCGGGTGTCACGATAACCGCATGGACAAGCTGTGGTGGAACGAAGCGTGGATGGGATACCCCGTGGACCAGTCGTACGAGGATAGCTCGAACATGGTCAACGCGGGAAATCTGCAGGGGAACTTGATGTTGGTTGTTGGGGAGCTGGATACGAATGTGGATCCGGCGAGCACCATGCAGGTCGTCAACCGGCTCAACCAGCTTGATAAGGATTATGATCTTTTGTTCATGCCGGGGCAAGGGCATGGTGTGGGCGGGTTTGATATGTCGGCGCTTAGGAAGAGGTCCGAGTTTTTGGAGAGGCATTTGAAGTGATTGGGTCAGATGGGGCACTGAGAAATGGATAGATTTCAAGCTTTTTCAAATTATTCGATTAGAAAAACTAGCCCATGATTCGCCGCGATCGTAATGTTGATTTTTGACCCGATGGTAGCGACAACACGAACCCACGTGCCCGCGAGGAGAAGGCTCTTAGAGTCACTGAAATCGTGCAGTGTTATCATAACTCCGGGATACATAGAAACATTGCAGAGCCGGACTGTGCTAGAAGAGCGACCAAATTCGTTTCAGAGGAAATGAGATAATGAGACAGGGTTCAAGGGAAGGCCGTCGCATAATCATCGCGTAAAAACATCCAGTTCAGCCTTTATTGGAGCTTGCCACATTGTCCCTGCCGTTGCTTTGGTCTTTTTGTTTATAACTGTTTGTCCAATGTAGGCCTAGATACGATAATTAGTCTCCACATCACCAGCGCACGCAAATCTATGTCACATACCTTCCAATCCGAGTTCTTTGCGGTGAATTCAAGCTCGATGGGGAATTCAATGGCATCGCTTGGGTTATCAATGTCGTAGCAAAACGTCACGTGAATGCTGCCACTCATACTGGTAATCTTCGCAGTGGTAGAGCCGTGGAGAGGCGTCGCTTTGATATCCAATTCCTTCCAAGGACAGAATCCGCCAGAGAGTTTGAAAGCGCCGTTCTCGATATCTCCTGTTCCGAATACACCGTTGTCGGCTACAAATGGAGCGGACAAATCCGCTTGAGACTTGAATGTGCGTACCCACCGATACAAAGATTTTGATGCCGGACGAGTAGAAGCGTAAGATTCTTCCTTGCCGAGTTTGAACACTTCGTCGGGAAGGAACCCATCGTTCTGAACTGTAAGGCTAGGTTGAAGAGCAAACTCTCCTCCAATGACTCCTAGATCGATCTTAATGGTGACGCGCACGCCTGTATTTTCCAGATTGAGAAAGTTGGAAATCGGTTTGGTGAAAGGCGAGAAGAGGTCGACGCGATTGAACATGAGTTGGTCCTTGAGGGGTGGATCTTCTGGCAAGACTTGCTCGCGAGTTATGACGTCTTTATCGTCGATGTAGAAACCAGACATCAAACCGTCAAATTTCTTGAGTTCCTCTTTGATTTCGGCGTCAGTCCAGACTTGTGTCGCTTCGAAGAGTTCAATGAGCCATGCATCCACGCGTCTATGAAGGGCTCCTTTTGCCCTTCTCGTGGAGTCGATATGGGGATTGAATAGGCGGACGACACCAATGACATCCAAAGGCGGATTGGTCGGACTACTATCCAGGATCAAAGGACCCCTCGAGTTTCCTATTCGCTTGATCAGGAATTTCCACTATGCATATGCATACCAGAATGACAGCAAATACCGGTGAATACATCTATGTTGGCAGAAACGCAGGGACTAGGGAGATCAGAGATGGTCCACTTGATTTCATACTGGTGACTCACTGCATAGTCCTGTCGGCGGCGCTCGTGCCAGGGGCTTGCAGGACTTTTGGCGCCGTTCCCCCAGCGATGTGACTGGTATATTTCAGGGGAGAGGTGTGCGGATGACCAAACATGCACAATGGTGTATCTCCTGTTTTCGGGCAAGCAGTGGCCAGATTCAATTTGACCCTGGAGCCAGGAGACTTTGCAGTTCTCTCATATTCTATAATTGCAATGTCGTGTGTGTTGATCGCATCGTAGAAGAAATCACTCGCTTTCGATTCGCCTGACTTGTACAATTTTGGCTTCGTTCGGAGTACAACCCTGGCGGCCGTTAGATTTCAAATCGAAAGTGTTATAATGGAATATGAGTGGGTAACCTTTTGAGCTCGTGAACCGAGCTTTTATCAAACTGTGGATTCAAGAAATCCGTTATATTGCCAGAACGATTGACAAGTTTAGCACGGAGATTGAAGTACGCTTTGAGCGTGGGCCAAGGTATGGATCCGAAGATAACATGATCTGCTGTCATGGTATATCCATCAGCAAATCGGAATCCACTTCCATATGCGAGTGAAGCTTGAGCACCAAACTTGATCTTGCAATCAAAACGTTTATTACGTCCGGCTGCCAGTGTCTCGCTCGTTGGCCAGGTCCAAGTATCCAAAGCTTCCCTCATCGCTGGTTCCTTCACCGTGTTGTATGCTGTGCCAATGTCTGCCCAATGGTTATGCTCATCCAACGCATCCTTGATCTGCTTTGCCGTTGCTGTTGTGGATTTTTCTAACTCGTCATGCGCGACACTCAAATTATGGACCTTTTTTTCGAGCTTATCTGATATGTCCCAGCGAGCGAATTGCTTGAGCGCTTTCTTCGCGTCTTCAGCAGCCTCGATGATTTTCTCGATTGTCGCGTCATGAACTGTCTGCACAGGCTTGCCAAACCACCCAAGTGCAGGGCTGGGCACCAAGGCACAGATAGCTTCTGCTGCAACCCTTTTTTTTTTTTTGGTCAATCGCTTTCAGCAATGAGCTGTAATGGACGGGTCAATACCGAATGCGCTCAGGCTGGCTATCACTATCGAATCTATTTTCGTCCCACTCCGCTGGAACTTTGTTCAGATCGGCTAGTTCGCCATTCCTAGCAATGATAGGCATCTTTGTATGGTCGATCTAAGTATCAAGTTTTGAGGGGCGATTTCTGAACGGCAAGTAGATAAAACTGGCTTATATGTAATTAAACCTCACTTAAAATCAATGAGAACTTGTCGAGGGCGCTTGCGGAAGGACATGATAAATAATCTCTACGACGGCAATTTTGGCACCGCTGAACAGGCCGCTAGAAAGACACCATCCCATTACTGAACATGGCATTGGAATCGAAGCTGTTGCCAAGAGTAGAAAGCATATAGCGAGATCTGCCATCTTTGTGGCTGGCGTAGGAATGCAACGCCAACTGCTTCGCTTCGCGAATCCAACATCAACATTACGAGTTCAGACCTTCAATGAGTCTTTTGCTTTATTGTGTTGTTGCGCTACCACGGAAAAATCTCCAACGGCAGGATTCTATCTGAGTTTCGATTTTGACCCCGCTCTTTGAGTACAATGTGGCTTGCTGAATACACTATCCCTGCCTCGTATTCGATGTGACGAGCTGAACCATAACCACGGATACGGTGGGTCTGGGCACGGGGCTGCCCCAAACTGGTCATGCAAACGGTCAAGACGCTGGGCTCCAGCTGCCACTGTTACAAGCTTTAATATTTAGAGACAGAGAATACAGACCGATGGAGAGTGAAAAACAACATTGATAACGAGAAAAGACGCGAAATGGCGGAAGACAATCCTACTTCGGTTTCGGTTCAGCGTGCAGCCGCACAGGGCTATCTTCTCCTTCCCCCAATTGCAACACCAATTCGCCCAGCAACATGCTTCAGCACTGCATTAGCAGCTACGCCGGCGATGAATCCTTTCGTCTCGCAGCATACACCGTTCGACCTCGACCGTCTCGAGTCAAGCAACTTCATTTACCGGACACAGGATAATTGCCGTGGTACTTACTTGTCGTCATCGACTAATAGCTCAAGCTCTTCCTACGATCATCTCAGTCTTTCCCTAGGGGTGAGTGTAGGAAATGCAGTCCTGGGCGCCAGTGTTACTGGCTCCTATGACAAGTCCGTCCTTGAAGATAGATCGGTAAGCGTCCAAAGTTGTATCATTCATATTCTAGTTCTGGCTGACAACAAAATACTATATCCAGAAAAGTAAGACGTCGCGGAAGACTTCATTCCAAGCGGGGGCAGTCCAATTCCAGAGGCCGCCACCATTATCAGAAGAAGCTCGACAGCTATTGCTTCCTGAAAATGGTGGATTTGACGCATTCACTAAGCGATTCGGCGACTTCTATGTATCAGGTTTCACTATAGGAGGCGACGCTTCAGTGGTCATCAGCCAAGCCACATCAAAATCGCAAAATGTGGAGAAATTGAAAGTTGAGCTCGAAGTACGCGTGCTTTGTTTTTCTGACACCGAGACGATTGCCGAAGTGGACACTAGCACCAGCTCTTTTGACGTCGAGCTGAATCTTTATGCATTCGATAGTCTCGATCGGTCTTTTGTGGAATTTTCTGCTGCAAACGGGACTGCTCTGAGATTTGTGGATGCACGGAAGCTAGCTGTGGAGTATGGATGGAGGGTCGATCGCATGCCAGCACGCATAGAAGAGAGCGTAAAGAGCCTTGGCACGATTCTAGACGCAAGAAAGCCGTTGTCATGGGGTCAAGTTGGTGGCGTTCTGCAGTCTAATGTGGTCAGTAACTTGATACTGCTGCCGTTTTCTACGCATCGGGAAGTCAGAGGGTATGTAAATGGATAGTGTATGTCCTTTCCGGTCGTATACGGTACAATTTCCACTATCAATGGGCTGAAGGAGGCTGGCTGGGAACTGAAACCAGTGTATGTAGGATATGCACAATCTCGGTCGTAACTCCATTTAGCTCAGTCGTGATAAATCCACTATAATGCGTATAACGGTCAATCTCCAAGAAAAGGCTGGCTGCGGAGTTCGCGAGGCTGGCTCATATGCAGGGTTTGGGCGGGCTGAATGAAAACGATGACTGATTCTGCTAGCTCAGTGCAGTCTTGGCATATATGTGAATGTGGCGTTTGCAAAATATTGATGGTTGCAAATCATCATAAAAGCCAGAAGGAAATGATTAGAATTACCCTTTTCAAGTTTCAAAGCATCAAATCTGACGACAGCAAGAATGGCTCTTCAACTGGTTCCTTACAACAACTCCATGCGATTGGGTATGTAACTCGCACTTCTCCAGTATCTGACTTGCTCTTCAACTGCTAACACATATCTTTCTAGGTCAGGGGTACGTAGTATATATCTGATTTTCCTGCTTTCAACTTAGTCCCGTCAGATTCAATTCCTTTACGCAGCAAATATGCGTCGACAACTCTGTTATTGGCATATCGGACCGAGAGGATTCCCAACCAATAACGCCCGAAGATTATATCCCGATCGCCGGGCCAGATGTCCCGGCTTCAGTTGTGTCGCCTCCCAACAAGAAACCAATCCAAGAGATTATCGACGCTGGTGACGGCACTACCATCGTGCGATACCCCAGTCAAATTGTGACATACTCTTCCAAGTATGTATCGAAGTTGAGTGATGTCAGTAACGATCTCAACATATCTGGATCTTTATCAATCAAGTATGGCGAGATATCTGGTGGAGGTTCCGGATCCTACGTCAATACAGAAACGTTCCAATCTTCCGACATTAATTTCCTCGTGACGGTCAAAGTCATCAATCAGACGATCAATGTCAAAGACCAACTACAGTTCTGGCCTTTGCAGGGAAAAAGTGCCGGCAGCTATGACTCCAAGTCATTCACAGATATATACGGCGACAGTTTCATATCTGGATTTCAAGAGGGCGGACAGTTTTCTGCAATCGTGAGCATCAAGGCCTTGGACCAGTCCAATTTGACCGATATCAAAGCAAATGCGCATCTGGCACTTCAAGTTGGTGTTGGCTCTGTCGAGGCCACCGCGGACGTCAATTTGAACAAGAAGAACTTGAACAAGAGTTCAGAAGTGAACATCACTGTGAATTGGTCTGGTGGAGGACAACTGAAAGAAAGCGATAAGCCGTGGACGATTGACACCCTACAGGAAGTAGCTGCTAAGTTTCCTGACCTGGTCGCCAATGTGCCTCAGCGTACACACGCCATCTTGACCAAATACACTGCGCTTCGAGGCTACTTACAGTGGCGTGCCAGTAACCCTCTGCAGCCTTTGGATTACGAAGTAGCTAGCTTGTACACGTCGGAACTTCTCGATGTCTACATGGGCTACAAAAGCATCTGGAAAGAAATTCATGAGATGCTCCAGGATCTCGATGGCGATGACGATTATCTTCACGCGTTGATGAAAGCACCAGAGCTGAAAAACCCAATCAGAATGCCACAAACTTGGGATGCGGCGAATAATAAGTGGGTCGATGGTCCGGTTCTAGATCGATATGAACCAACTTTTGAAGGACTGGATCTAGCTTTGCGAAATTGCCGCAAGTCGATGGTGCGCATAGTTGCTGAGAACGATGCCATCAGTAATAATCCCGCTTTTGCCGTTGATGTGAACCGACCTATCGCCTATCTTCGACCTCAAATCTTCCGACTCCTGCTGCCTGTACATGCTCCAGCCGCTCCTCTCAACGTCAATCTCGTGTCGGGAAACATTCCTTTCGGAGAAGGCGGTGGTGAAGGCGCATTGGGAGGATATGCCAACCAGACTGTGCCGCCAGATGTCGTACTTGGTTTTACCAAAGTGGACCTTGCCCGAGTCGATGTATTGAGCGGCTCTACACGCCAAATTGCTCGGCTTTTTATCACCCAGAAGCTTGCAAACACCCACAAATATATAGCCACATCGACTGCCGCAGATAAGAGCGCATCAACGAGAAACTTTGGTTTCGGTACGACATCTCTTATGGCTCCAATCAACGATGAAGGTGTTCAGGGGGGCGCGTGGAGCATGCCTACACGTCCTCCTGGTACAGGTGCGGAGCCGTCGTATTTTGTCATGCGTCAAAGGATCAACTTCCGGGATTCGTATGACAATCAGCCACCTAGTGTTGTCGTGTTTCTGACTGGATTTGACATTGGCTCGAATGGTTTTGTAAATGCAGTGGTCTCAGCCGAGGCTGTCGACAAGGCTGGGTTCACAGTCGTCGTTACCGCTCTCGACAGTGTTCGAACCATCGATGTATCTTGGTTTGCATGCCCAGCCGATGCACCCAACATCATTTGTGGCACGTCAGATGCGCCATGGGAGAAATCTCCGATCATCGGCTTAGCTGGATTGAAGGCGCAAGAATCATATTCCGGCCACGTTGGATTTAAGAACCGCGCATTCAAGAGTCCACCTAGGATTTTCCTAGCGCTACGCGGTTTCGTTGTTGGAAATACCACCGAAAATATTCGATTGCAGGTGGACTCTGCTGACGTTACTAAGAAGGGTTTCAACTGGAAAGTTGGCTGTTGGGCAGATACCAAACTCCTCGGTGGAGTAGCAAGCTGGATTGCCTGGGTGTAGATTCCGAGCGCTTATTCTCAACATTACGGTGCCCCTGTTGGGATGAAAGGTTTTCTTTCCTTCTTTTTCAGTCCGTAATCACAACCCTCTTTTTGCACTCCTTTTCACCAGGAACTAATGCTGATTGAGAATCGAATTATTTCATTCTAGCCTCGAGGATTTATGCTGTTATTTTATCCACTACCGACACTCACATTTCTCCTTTCGATGTATCGGAAGTAAATAGCCTTAATTATCCCTATACGAGAGACTTATCAATCCAAATGTGTCTTCGCGGAACGTGGATTGAGCCCCGATGTGGTCCGATGTATGCCCAGTATGCTCTGTGTATGGGTGCCCCACCGTTGTACTGCAGTGACCCAACCCAGGGGATAATGTGCTACATCAACTCTTTCCAATTGGTTTTGGTCCTTCACGATATCTTCATTTAGCGTGTGCGCTCAGTCTGCGCTCTGTACCGTCGAGTTTGATTCGGCTGCGTTTTGCCAAGGACCTAGCAACCGTCAGCTTGTGGAGCTTTACGCACAGTTTCAGAGCTTACTTTGACCAGAGGTAATTCATAATAGCATAAAGAATAATAAACAAGATGAATACGCCGAGTATGGCACTCATGAGTCCTGTGGCTGGTTCCTCGACTTCACTAGATCTTCTAGATCCACGACCCTTGATAGAGTAATCGATCTTCCTTTCATTTCCTTTCCCACACACCACCGCACTTCCAATTTCACGCGGTACAGAACTGATGTGCATGCTCATAAGAACGCTAGTCGGTAAAGGCTGCTTAACCTCAAAAACTTCAGTTGCAGTTCTCTGGCTGGCGAAGATGATGTAGAGGTTATGCGTAGAGGCAAATGACTGCGCAGCGCGCCATGAGAGTCCTTGCGAACTTTCAATATTGCAAGCGACAGTGGGGGCGTACTTATAAAGAATGAGACAATCGCACGAGAGACTCGCGAGTATATCCACGGCCATCGTGAGCGTGATGAATGGGGCAAACAAATTCGGTCTTGTTTGTAGACGCACAGGTACCGAACGGATCTTGCTTGCATTTGAATTAACTTAAGCTTCGAGGCCCAGCCTCATACGCCGGCCAATACGAGACATGGTTCACAACAGTCCAGAGCGTTGCTGACGACGCTTTAACATACGCAATGGGGCCTTAATCGTTTTTTGGACTGTCTCAGTATCAAAAACAGGTGAAACAATATGATTGGCGGGAGCGTATACTATAGCCGGGGCCGTCTGGAGAGGAGTATGCACCCTAGTGATATTGGCTGTACAAGCTTTAGCGCTATTCAATACGGACATCGGCCGGAGACATGACACGCTTCAAGTCATTTCGCGAACTATGATTTCGGCCCTATCGGATCGGACATCCCAATGCGCACGCGTTCCGCGCATCCCGACCGTTATCCCAAATTTTGATCTATGGAAGATCGCCCAGTGCAATCAGCAATCACAGCCTCACATATTGGTACACACAGAACCCTGTGGCTGTGAGTTTAGTTTGGTTTCGAAGGTAGATTGCATGCTTGTATGCCTCTTAGGATTAGTCTTTTCACACGAACCTTAGGGGCTGCTCATGCTGAAATGCTGGAGAAAGATTTAATCAAATTGTACACGCGGAGTGTTGTTTCACTTCTTTGATCACATCTTTCATTGTTCTCGACTGCATTTGCTGCTTGTATGGTGTCTCATAATTGGAAAAATTATCCGAATTTTTTGCATACGCGACCAATTGGTATTGCTGAACAACATTGCAGGTCGCACTTACAACTATCAAGCGCTCCTTCATGTGACACTCGCGTCAACTTTCTTCGGACTGTTGGCTATAATATACCATGAATCTGTTGTGAGAGTTACTACGACTATCACCTACTTAATCAACTGATTGGGTACATACGAATGACTCTGGGAAGCTAAGCTAAACAGCACAACGCGATGTTGATCAGGGCCACTGCGCCGCAGCCGCGTAACATCAAGACCGGTAGAAAAGGCAGGAATAGTGCGAGAATATAGTACCATATGTTTGCCTAGAAACAATATGTGCTTAGCATTCGGTCTTGGTAACTATGTTGAGATGTGTGGCGTAGTTGCCGCAAATCGCGGGGACGTGAAACTTCTGGGCTCGTGAATGACAGAAAAATTGAATATCTTGCTCTTACCATATTTGAGACGCTCACTTGACTATAAACTTCGTATGAGGCGGGAAGCTGTTGGGACAAATATTGTGTAAAGGGCAGTGTTGAAGTAGCTGGATATCCATGTATTGGGATGTTGATAAGATTTAGTTATATACACCTTTGTCGATTTGAATGATGTGGCAGTGCAAGTAGTTGCTACTAAGTTATCAAAGAATTGGATTGCACTGCCATGAGGGTTCGTACACTCGAGTAATGAGTGCGGAACCAAGCAACTAACTTGATTGGATGAAGCGTACAATGTCAACGGAGAACTACACCAGAACCGGGCAATCTTGTAATCCAATAACCACGTACCTACCCATTATGAGCTTCAAGTCGACGAACGCCACGAATAATTGGGAAATATGTCGGAGTCCGGGGAGCCCATCCCGTAGTCCATCTTCCACTCATGGTATTTTTATGCCTGGCAATATCGCGCTCGAGCGAAATCTCGTGTAGCGAGTACGCTTTTGCGGGACCAGGAATTGTAAATATGGCAAATTAAACACACAACTCCCCTCATAACAGGAAAATTTGGGGAAGAAAGTCCCTCAAGAAGTCATCAGTTGAGCTATCGATGATTCATGAATTTCGTAGATGTCACTCACATCATGGACTACCTCACTGAACCATGGTACCCTTCCATTCAACCGCCTCAACGACGCCAGCCGTGGGCATAGATATCTTTTTCTGGCCGGCGCTGAACGTGTTAACCACTTTGCCATAAACTGCCTACCCCCCGAAAAATCGTTAGGACAACCTGGACGTATTTCGGCGACAAAAACTGAAGAGCAATCCCAGGCTAGCAGAGCTGGTCATCCGTATAGGGCGTCAAGCTTGATATGCTGTCTAGGATTCTTCTCGTTTACCGAAATCTTCTTGCGCCACTATCCTCAGTATAGGGACCTTGAGACTCTGGTGGCTGCGTGCGTATCTCTGGTCAGGCTTTCCCCGCGTTCATACCAAACCCCCCTAGACCACTTGGGGCCCAGAGAGTGTCTAGATATAAGACGCAACTCAATTCTCTTTTGGCTGCATCTACCACTTTTCAAGCATTGATCCTGTCTTTCGGTTTGACGCCTACGTTACGCTACCCGCTTCCCTCCTTTCGTTGCCTTTGGAACCTTCGTTCTCTTTTCCTTCGAAAGACTGTATCTAAGCCCGTTCATCGCGATCAGCCCACGGACACCAGTATCGCTGGTTACGTATCACCCCGCACGATCCTCCTTCCAACAGCCACCAAGATCCGGACTCTCCCCTGATACTTCCGATACCGAAATACGAATGGCTTCAACCCCGAACAGCACTGTTTTAGCAGTGAAGGCGCAGTGCCAAGCACCCATGGGATTGAAATGGGCATGCCTCGAGAAAGGTGCACCCGTTTCGAACGGACTGCCATATACAGGAATCATGCTTGCCACTGTTAGTTTTTCGTTCTCAAAGTGAACAAACTTCCAGAATTTTGTATCGCGGAAGCTAATGCTGATACGGCCCGACAGTGCCTTATTATCTTTGGCCTGATCAAACAGTTTGCGCTCGAGGAATACCTGATGAGAAAGCAAGAACTATACAAGCATACATGGAAACGGTTAAGCCATCGGGACCAAAGAACATTGGTCAATCACCATCTTTCGCTGGGAGTAAAGTCACTCATACTTATCATTGGTAAGGATACCCTTTGGCTATATTTATCGGCTTTTAATGCGCCAACGACTCTCTAACAATCCGAAGCTATAGTTCCATTCATGATTATAGTCTCCGGTCGCCAGTTCGCATATTCCCCCATACCACGTTCACCTATATCTGTCGGCGACATGATGTTTGTAGTATCGAATATATATACCGCCATGTATGTATTCGAACTCTGCTACCGGACGGGCATATCACCGATTGCGTGGCTACACCATACTGGAACGGCTATTATGGCACAATACGCGCTTTTGTTGTCGCGCGATAAACGCCATAGCGACGGTAGCATTGAGCTGATTCTGTGCTTACTATGGGGTACGTACAAAAGCACATGACTGAATATATGACAAGGTAAGGAAAATTCTGACATACTGTAGGACTGTTCGACATTGTGTCTGAAGCCATACCGCATGCCACTTTCATCATGTATCGTCTCTATCCCACCTCGCACGCTACTCTATATCGCTGGTTCACTATCGCCACGATCGTGATGCTTCTCTCCACTCTACTCGAGACTGCAATTGTCTTCTGGATATATGTGGCGTTGTTTAAGCGCTGGCGTGCAGAGCTCAAGATTGTAACGCCCATTATGCATATGCTGTTCACAACAGCGCAACTGTGGGGGGCAAGAGCGCTCAGAGGATTAGCACAGAAACAGAAGAAGTTGCTTGAACAGGAGAAAACCAGGAATGTAAATTAGTGCGCAGATATTATTTATGAGTATCAGCAGGAAGTAGTAGAACATGGCATCATAGGGCTAGACCTTCCTAGCATCACCGGGCTCACACCCGCGCGGAGACAACCGATATCGAGTAAAATACCGAATTTCGTCAAACCACCACGTCTCTATTGTTTTCGATTTCTATTGCGTCCATCCAATTTCGGAATGGTTTGCAAAAGCAGTGAGAACTTGGGAATGCGTGTGCCTGAGCCTCTTCATACAGCATTATTTTACTTGCAGAAACAGCCGAGTACATCTCAATCTCACCCTCCTAAATAGCCATTTACCATCTCCGAGTCACTGTCAGAAGGACAATCATAAATTAGACCAGACATGCGAGAGTGATCTGGCGGACTGTGCCTTGCTACTGCGTAGGGCAATGGTTTGGGGTATTCGCCCGTAGCAAGGTCAGCACTATGGATCTCGAACATCTCGTTGCTATCCCATATTCCTTCTCGGCGGTTCAATGTGCGCAGAAGCGAAAGAGCTCGGTTTTTTATAGTGATATCCTCGGCAACAACGAATGCGAAAGAAAGCCCCGACACAAGAACTCCATCGAGTGAAAATGCAGGTGAATCTCCCACCATCAACATGCGCGCCACTTCCTCAGCCTCATCCAGATAGGAACTCCACAGTATTCCCCACACCAAATGGTAAGTGTGGCTGGAGTATTCTGTCATAATGAGCCACAGCTTTTGTTCCAGTCTCAAGATCTTTAGCTGGATCATGGCGGATCGATCGAAAGCTTCCACATCCAATCCAGCAACAGTGAGTTCGAATTGGCGGTTCCAGAGGTAAAATTTGTTCAGGATACGTTGATCAAGCGAGAACTCAGGACCGCAGCCTGGACCTTCTACACCACAAGTAACGATCAACTCCATATCTATGGTTTTTAGAACGGAAAAAGCTTGCTGTAGGTCGACGAACGGCCTATCCCCCTGGCCAAGCGTTGGCATGATCTTCTGGTACTGGCTTGCGTCGAACAAGTCTTCTTCCAAGTACATGGTTATATCGACGCCGGCGTGACCAAAAAGGTCGATGACTACACGTGCGAGGGATCCATCCTTTATGGTCTTCCAGTCCTCGGAACTTTCGAGCATCCTTAGGCCAGCCTTGAGATGTTTCAATAACTCGTCGCGGCGACCCATCATTCCCTCAAAGCAGACAAAAAGTAAACAGCTCAACACTGTCATAAGGAGATCTTCTGGCTCATCGGATGACGTACGTCGCAATATATGAGAGATGGCTTTGTTGTAATGTCGTATTGTCATTGTCTCCATCTCACCTAGATCCTTAGAAGAGTCTGAGGAGCGATTGACTAGAAAATAGTGATATGCTGCACCAACAGCTGCTACTACTTGCTTGATCATTTCATCTTGGTGCGCAAGAGGCAAAACAAACTCTTTCCAGAGGAGGGCTGAACCTGGTGGGCAGCTGGATGTCCATTGCCGAAAGTAGTGAACGAAATTTTTCTCCGTTGGTGAATTGTATCTTATGTCACTCATGAAAAAATCAGGTATCGTGAATCCGGTATTGGTAGGCACCATCAGTGCTTGTGAAGATTCTTGCGAGTCATGGTTCTTCGCATAGCCATCGCATTTGAAGACGTCGCTCCGACAACGTCTGCACGTGGGTTTCTCCTCGTCGCACTTCTTTCGTCGCACCCTAACATTAACCGTACTTAGAAAACCTTCATGAACTTGTGAGGATGCAGTGGAGAATGCTTACTTGCTAGAGAAAAAGAACGTTAGCGCGGTTCAGCTTTTGCGTTTCCCCAATTAAGGCAGCTCCCTTACCAAGTTAAACACCCAGTGCGTACTTTGCGGCTGAATGTCCTGGTGAACTTTTTCTTCGAATCCATGATAGAGTTCCTTTGCCTTCTTTGTAGTTGGCAATTCAAAGAATTGACAGAGCCTGTTGATGCATCGATACCTCCTGCACTCAAGCACTCTGCTGGATACAACTCAACAATCGATGATTGGGAAGCTTAGACTGCCACTCCTGTTGTTATCGCTATGGCGGATGTTCAGGGAATTCCTGCGAGACAACGAAGGATGTTGTTTTAGATCCGCAGACACATGACAGATCGGTCCGAATACAGCTGGTGACCTACCCCCTCCTCTTGCGATTATGTAGTTGGCCAATTTTAGAGGTGTGCTGTTAGTAGTACCCGAGGATGCTATAGGGAGCCGAATTAGAGTATAAGAGTTGTCGGGCTGTATAATAGTGATGTGGGAGGATAAGAACCCCGATGGTGAAGACGTTGGTCTTAGGAGCGCGAGTGTCTCATGGAAAAGCGGCTGGTCGAAGGGTATCGAGCTAAACCGCTTATGGATGGGCGCTATTTGTAAAAGGAGAATTCAAGAACGGTCGAGACCCCACATGCAGTACGCAAGTGTATCTAGTTGTTTTGTCTCTATTTATATCATTTATCCTATTGTATAACATCATTTATGTGTAGCTGATTATTGTCATAAGTGCGAGAGATCACAACCTAGATGGTTTCTTTGGACACTATAATGATAAGCTTAAACGATTCGCTTTTCATCCTGTCAAAGATGGAGGCTCTTATAAGGTACAATGTTCAAAACTTCTTCAGCTGCAGCCAGTCCTTGCATGAAGGCTCGCGACCTATAAAACGCCATTCTTGTTGATCTCGTCACGCCCCAAAATTTCCCACACACAGTTAAGGACAAAACGAGAAACTCTACCTAGGTATAATGGCATTCATTACCACATCTCTGCCTCCCACCCACGGTGACAAGACTTACGTGATTTTCCTCAAGGCC
The DNA here is from genome assembly GCA_948474695.1 of Periconia digitata. Taxonomy (NCBI): domain Eukaryota; kingdom Fungi; phylum Ascomycota; class Dothideomycetes; order Pleosporales; family Periconiaceae; genus Periconia; species Periconia digitata. The sequence goes on from CAOQHR010000003.1 coordinate 771,713, forward strand.
ACGGAGTGTTTAAATACATGTGCCTTGTTAGAGCAGCGATCCACACCATAATCGTGCAGGAGATCCAATGACTCGATATGATTGGAGGATTGCGACAACTATTTTCACTTGTAAATGTGTGAATCATGATCAATACGGCCCGATGCATATTTTCAGTACCAATGATTTGGCTACCTACATATGTAGGTACAGATATACATACATAGGTAGGAGGTATGGATTTATGCGAGGCTTTGATCACGTGACATGTCACGTGATCTTTCACTCGTAGATCTCAAGTGCCCTTCCCGCGGTCGGTCTTAATACTCTTCAGGAAAAAAAAATTCGAATCACACATCCTATTGGTTAATTTGAGGTCGCAGGCTTATGATTCTAGAATCGTCATCAAGCATGTACAAACACGAGCGATTAAGTGCTGCAACTCGAAACTGTAGTGATGGGCGTATTGAGTAGTGTCTCGAGGTACATATATAAGCACGAAACAAGGTATAGAATTTCTCGAATCACATACAAGTCTCCTTGACATCAAATCCTCTGCGGATTGCGTTAGTACTGTCAGAAGGAAGAGTAAATGAATAGTTGCCCATCAAATGTTGGTGGGGGATGATTGAATGGGCTTGTGAGGGCATCTTTAACTTCCAAATCCATGTCTATTAAGTATTGACTGATGCAGAGTAAAATAAACTTCGAAAATATATATTAAATCCAATGACTGACTCGAAAATTAACGCGACACACTGATGAAACTAAGCTCAACGCGAACGATAGCTATCATTACTCAGAAGAGAGCATTGTTGGCGCAGGTAAATACAGTTAGAGGATCGTCAGGATCGTTGATTCTTGCTGAGAGATCAGAGATTGACGTGTACAGGCCAAAGACCGTCAAGAAGGCAGAAGCTACCACATTGTTAGTCGATACTCTTAGGAAGTTGGTGATGGAAGGAACTTACCAAGAATCATGAACCAATTAAATAGCGCTAGAGAAGTCTTCTTCCAGTTGATGAACTGGTTGCCCCAGTTGATAAAGATCCACTGGGCATTCGCCATACCGAAAGTGAACCATGTGACGAAAAGTGCAGAGGAGATACCAAGGATGGAACCGAAAACCGGGATGGCGTTGGCGAGGATGAAAGATGTAACCCAGAACAGTGTACCGACACCGAGCCAGACACCCCATGTGATTGGGGTGTTGTCAGTCAATTTGTGTCGTGTCTTGATCATCTTGTCCATGACAACGTTGTACATGTACTTGATACCGGTGTGACCAAATACAAGTCCCGATCCAAGGAGAGTAGGAAAGAGAAGTCCGTATGCGACTTTGCTGGCAACACCGGGAGCTGAACCCAATGCAGGGGATACAACGTATTGACCAGCAAGGTGGTAGACTACGCACGCGACAATAACGTACATTGGAACTCCGATCGCGTTGAGCCAGATAATGGCTGGGGTGTAATCTTTGCTCCTGTTTCAAGTATCAGTATGTCGCATTTCTTGCGTGGTCAAACGTTTGCGATAATTGACATACGGGTTCCTCATCTCACACATGACAGTGATGAATGCTTGATTTCCAGCGTAGGCGAAGGCGACGTTGAGAACAGATTCGAACTGTTGATTCATAGTTGCTCCTGGATTAGGACCAAGACGCATCTTCAATGGTTCATTAGGCGGCTCGCCCCAGTAACCTGTACCACCGTTCACGGTACCATTATAATCGGGTCCACCGACTGCCAGAGCAATGATGACGATGAAGACCGCAGTGACTAACTTCGTGAGTCGCCAGTCGATATTGGGAAGCTTTTGTACATGACTTACAGATACTAATCGTAGCCGGAATGCCGAACCAACCGGCAAAGTTCAAGCTGCGAGGCATGCATAAGATCCAGCACATGACCATGGGAATTCCGATAAAACCGACGGTACAAAGAGCATGCTCAGTGATGGTGTTGAGAGCGATCGATAGAGTGACGTTTGCGGAGGCGCAGATCAGGCACAAGTTGAGCACGTGTGCGATTCCGACGATGATCTCCAGTGGTTTCCCACCCATGATTCGGCCAACATCGACAACGTCTCGGATCATCGGGTAACGGCGGTAGAATTGGATCAAGATATATGCCGTGTAAGTAGCGAGCACACCCATGGCAATAACTGCAATATTCTTAGCGAAGTCCTCCTATCGAATTCCAGAGAAAGTCAAACTCACTTGTGATGATACCCGGGATCAAGCCGATCGTGTGCAACATGGAAGGAAGACTGAGGATACCGATTCCGACCTGGTTCGTGAAGAAGATCAAAGCCGTCTACATCATGTCAACATCATGCCAGCCAGTAAATTGTATGCAAACGTACTCGAACCATGCCAAGTTTCTTTCCTCCATACGGATCGAATGTCTCTCCAGTTTGCTGGTCATAATCGTTGGGGTATACGGGTGGGGAGGATTGCTTTCCATTGGAGGACAAATCATCCTTCTCGTTTCGAGCATCGCGAAGATTTGAATTCTCGAGGGTATTGTTCTGCTCCATCGCCGAATGATTCATGCTGGAGTGACCAGATGCTGATGATGCTCCAAGGAGAAATCAGGTTGACATGTCACAAGGGGGACGGCGCAACACTTATAATGTCAGGGGAAACTATTACTACATGCCAACTCAATCTCTTAGTAGCTCGTTCCCCACGTCATCTGTCCTTGCTGAGCTCTTGTGTCCTCGAACCGACTCCTCTGAAAAGTGTGGGGACTAGCTTGGCGCCACTGCTTGTGAGCCTGGCGTCAGATGGCAATTATTAGCAAATACCTGATCCAAGAATCTGGGAAAGGAGGCTGTAGTAGATACGACATTCTCCAATCCTTTGGTAGTCATTATGACCAATTGCATGTAACGTGATGGTTGTTGTCTTGCCGATTACCCGCAAATGCGGTATACAAACCTAATCAGGAGTAGAAGATTTGCCAAGGTAGTAGGGACTCGCCACACGAGCCACCAAGCTGCGCCTCATACTGGTAGTCTTGAAGTGTCTTCTGAACTACTCGGACGGGCGTGAATTAGGCAGGCAGGCAACTCTAGGCAAATCTTGCCAAGTAGTCACCGGACTACGGACTTTGTTGTTGAAGATTGAGAGGTTGATGTGTTTCGTCGCGGTCTATCAGACGCGTCACGAACACTAAGAGTACCAAGAATCAGCAATTTGCCACATAAATATAAGGAGAAATCTCTATCATGCTTTTAGGAAACTCGGGTCCATCCGGCCATGTGTTTCCGAATTAAGACCAGGAGAATAATTTATTCCCTGACAGGCAAAGAAAACGAAACCGCATTGTGTCCTTGCGTAAAGCAACTAGCGTATATTGAACTCCAATATCAAGCACTCGAGCTCAACGCACCCGCACAAACGACGCGTATACTGGTGCTACATCTTATCAATGATAAAGCCAAGAGGATTACCGCATTGTCAGAACATCAGCAAGAAGGCAATCTTTAAATGTTCCAGAAGCCAGGTTATCCGAGATAAAAGTCGGATCGGCGAGTGCTGCCAAGTCAGTAGGCTAACGCTAGTCTGTTTTGCGATAACAGTCCACTTGTAGCCGCATCAATGGAGAAATCATCCCCCAGAAAACGTTGAGTCGCATTCAGCCGTCAAAACTTGCAAATTTCAGGCTTGGACCAATCACGTATTACTCTAAGAACTTTTTCCGCAGTAATTCTGCTTTCGAGCGTGTTAATTCGTCAGATTCTCTGTGGGAACAATCATTATCGTCTAATGGTAGATCTATCATGCATTCATCAATCTACTCACTATCAAAAGACTCATTTTTGAATTATGTCCCGACAAATTTTAGAAGGTTCTACTGTCAGTGGTAATACAATATGATGGCGAAGATAATAGCTTCTCTCCATGTTTCCTCTATTATTGTGTTTGAATAGAGACAAATCCTATTAAGCTTCTGATGGACGCCGGAGACGTGGTAACGACTTCATGGTGCAACAGAACGGAGGAAAATCGCGCTGACGCTCACCGGAATCAATGGCAGTACATTGAATAACATGAATCCTGCTGCGTTTCCTTTTAAGTTTGGTAGTATTAAAATGGTGCTAATTCGTCTTCGTCCGAAGCCTGGAAGGCAGTAGCCTTGCTCTATGCTGAGCTGATTCTCGTTGATATTGGCGTGTTTCGGGAACTGCTCAATTGTTATGAGTGTCATTGATACACATGCATATATTGTGCGCAACAGAATACGTATAGCGAACTGCGCTGAAAGTTCATCAAAATTTCGTATCCGTTTTTTATATCAAGACATTCCCAACACCTTTAATGTTGTCTAATGGCCCTCATACTGAAATCCAGATCCTGTGCCGCAATAGCTTCCGATTCCCTCATATAATGCTGAATCCACATCATCCAATCCTCAGCCCCAAGTTCATACCCTCAAACCTCTCCTTCAAACCTCCAAGAATTCGCCCAGCCGGCGAATCCCCGAAGGCCAGCTGCTCTTGATTCTCGAACGCATGATCCTCACCCCTCTCCGTACCCCCCTCGCAACTCCAACTAGAAGCGCGCTTTGCATCCCCAAGCCCCATATACTTCGCCTTGCCCGGCCACGCACATAGATCCCTCGTAACCAACTCTCCATCTGTATTCACCATACTAGCTTCCATAGTCTCGGGCTTCTCACCTTTCTCCACCCAATCCACCAGCACCGCAAGCGGATCAACTGGCTCTGGACCCCACCATCCATGGCAGTGTCCAACGCCTGGAGCTAGAAAGAGACGGTAATACTCGTCGACAGTGTTTGCGCCGCCCATGACGCGTTCGACGTGTTCGCGATAGCGCGCTATGTTTTCCCAGGGATTCATGGCATCTTCCATGCCGTGGAAAGTGAGAAGTTTGGTGTTGGCGGCTTTCAGAGCATGCAAATCAGGGTTGAAGGAGTCCCATAGCCAAGAGAAGGTCGTTTTGGCCTGTGTCCAGAGGGAAAAGAAGTCGGTGTTTGTCAGTTTAGTGAGGTTTGCTGTGGGGTCTTTCAGAAGAAAGTGTTTGATAAAACTTGAAGCTTGGTTGGAGGGCTTGGAGGTGAGAGTGCCCGAAGAATGGCGCTCCGTTGCGGCGACGTAGTCCTGGGAATGAAAAAAAAAAAGTTAGAGAAAATTGAGCACCGTGAGACAACCTGCACGTTAAGGCCTTGAAAATACGTACCATACTTATAGTTGGACGGAATCCGTACCAGATGGGCGTATTCATGGATGTTCGCGGGCCCTCTTCAATCCGTCGCACAATGTTGGCCATTGCCATCGTCACTTCTGACTCTTCTCCATCGCAGTAATACGTTTTTCCCACCACGTGTAGCGGATCGAAGTCGCATATACTTGGGTCGTATATAATTCCATCGCTAACCCCATCGAGCATATCACAAGCTTCGAGGGCTTTGTGCCGGAAAAAGTTGAACTGGCACTCCGACATCCATATCCCTTCTTCCTTCATGACCAGTTGCGGCCAGAACTCGCCCATTGTAAGATCTGTGAAATGAATCTCGGGCGCATTCGCAAGAATGCCATCCAGTAAGTGAGGATACTGTTGGGCAAGCATGTATCCCTGTCTCCCGGCTTGTCCGCAGCCCTGCCAATACGAGTATCGTGGCGATTCCCCGTAGTATTTTGCGACTACACTTCGACTGATGATGATCTGCTCCGCAACACTGCTAGTGAAAGCGATATGCAAAAGATCCCAATCTATTGTCTTGTCGGCTTTCAGAGCCCATGAAAGATCGAAGAAGTCCTTGCCACGGTTCCCGCCGTCCGTAGAAGAGACAACATATCCATCGTGGATAGCTTGCCCGAAATACAAACTCCCGAGTCCGGTCTTGAATGATGCTCCGCCAGTTGCTTGATAGCGTCCGCTCCAAGCGTGAGCTGTCAACGGAAGCCAAATCTCAACACGCACCTCATGGGCACTGTTAGGAGGATTATAAACGATTTCGACCCGACAGAAGTCGAGGCCTTCGAAAGCATTGATGAAGGACGCAGGACTGGTAGTGTTATAATTCGTTTGCGGAGTGGCTTCTGTGGAAAGAACATTGACCCCTAGACTCGTGTCGAGGTGTTTGAAGGTTTGTGGTTTGCATAATGCGATTTGTTCCTCCGGCGTTTTCAGGCTCACTTTGCCGTGAACACCTGAGATAAAAGCGAACAAGTGAAGAATGAACGTAAGGCTAGATCCCGCCATCTTTGCGATGTGCACAATGGTGCGGCAGAGCAATGCTCGGAATTATTTTAATTGATGGCAGAGCAGCAAAGCTCAATAACTTAAATGCCTGATGAGCGGGCTGAAGGTTGAAACGCGCAGTTGGACAGGTTGACCGGAAAAGTGGGGTCCATAAGCTAACCTAGAACAAACAAGTGTACGATCCACATACACAGGATTGAGACAAAAGTGCTTGATTGAGAGACCAACCATTGATGCTACATTGGGATTATATATGAGTGGGTGTTGCACTCTGGCGTGTCGCCGAAAGCAAAACTCTTCTTTTGTGAAATCTCTTCTTACTGCCTACTTTTATTAAACTCCTCCATTAGCCTTTTAAGTGTGGGAAAAACTTCACTTTCTGATTTAAAACCCCGAAGTTATATAGAATATTTGAGACTATTCGTGTTGACAGGAGAAACCATCAAAGTATATACCTAGGTACGCGTGCGTAGCTGTTTGCTGCGGATGTATATCACGTGATCATCCTCGATCATGAACCACCTGAATGCTGAGCACTGAGACCGCTTTCTCATTTCAACATACAAATATTGTAAGCGTGCATATACTTGGAAAATTCTACACGCCTATACTGAAGAATATCACTAAGCCCTGTCGCCCATTACAATAGCATTCTTGTTACATCCAAGTGCTGACATACAGTGCAATACGGGCTAGAGAAAGCAAAACAATCCAATTTGCGTCGGTTAGAGTGTATATACTCTAGTCCTAATAGAAGTTTGGAGTTCACACGCTTCTGTGGTACTTGCAGTGACGGTGGCGAGCCCATTCGCTATAAGTTACAGTCCGACTGGCGCGTGATACGAAGAATACATAAACCAAGCGAAGCATTCTTGGTAATCGCTCGTTTTTTCGGTCTATTTATCGCTATAAATCCTTCGCTGTGTGTAGGGTCGCCCAAACTCCAACTCAGAATCAACAAACCAAGTGGGGCGTTCAATGAGAACAAATGTGGCAATGAGACTGATCTCTAGTGATCTATTCATCTATAGGATAAGTCTAATGAACACGATATATCCATACTTGTAAAGCATTGTAAAGATAGAAGAAGGTGTGGCACCCCATAAGGAGCTGTCTAAACAAGTCAAACACAGAAAAAGCAACTCAGAACTAGAGAGATTGATATTCGAAAAAATTGATTCGTCTTGATATGAAGGGGTATATAGCAGCCGCACAGAGTGCACAGCTCGAGATAAACGAAACCATGAAAAGACCCAAGTAAAACCCTTTCATCAGGTAATTTACCCCCTAGACCGACCGAGAGATGCAGAGAACAATGGAAAAGCGATTCTATTGTACAGAAGGAGGAAAGCGCCGCGAGAAATGCAATTGAACGATGGGAAAAGAGGAACGAGGTAGATAAAGTGAATGCACCGTGTTCCTGTCCGTGTTGGTAATAATGACTGTTATGAGAAATGGTGACGCCTTCGCAAATGCAAAACAGTGAATGTGATGTTGTGTGAGCCAGATAAAAGCATAAGAAAAGGCTCCAGAACGATAAGGGAATTATGCGTAAATCGCGACGTTGGCGGTTAGTACAAATACAATGGTGATATACAGAACAACAAAGGGAAAAAAATATGCGTTCAGAAAAAAAAATAGGGGATATTGGAAGACGTGAATCGTAACGAGGGGCATGACGCCGAGTCGGCCGCATAACTGGAGCCAGGAAGAAGGAGAAAAAAAAAAGAAAGAAAAAACCAACTCATCGCTCAAACCGCTGCAACACAATGCGCGGGCTCTTCATCGGCGAAACCATCATCCTTGGATTCTCCCGTGTCTGCAAATCCTGCTCTTCCCACAGCACGCTCGGCACCGTCGTACGTCCCGCGCCATTCCCAAACGCGTCTTCGCGCCAGAACTGCATCGGGGTCGGAGGACTGACAGGGCTGATGGGGGACATGTTGAAGTCTCTCATTGAATTGCCCGGGGTCAGGATGCGGCGGTTGCGCTGGCGCGTTGGACTCGTGGGACTGACGACAGGCGGGGACGGTTGCGTGCTCGGGTACCGATACGGAGATGATCTTGCTCGTGGTCGAGATGGAGACGAGGTTGGTGGTTGGGGTAGAGGACCAGTTGGTGGGCGAGACGGAGGTGGCGTGTGCACTGTAGGGCTGGAATCTGATCTCATCCGCCGCCGCTGCGCTGACGACATCGGCCGTGGAGGTGTGCTGAGTGCTTGGTGGGAAGTGCGAGGCGGAGATTCGAGCACAGGTGCTAAAGGCGCGGTGATGATGGGGGCCGGGACTGGTGCGCTCGTTGTTAATGCGGTTGCGGGCGGAAATTTGCTGCGCAGAGGGTCCTCGTGAACGATTGTTGCGAAGCTCACGGTAGGGTTGTTGGCTCGCGGAGGTGATTTCCGCATCGTGGTCGGGATCAGAATTGGTGCGGGTACGAGAGGGTTCGTGTGTGGAGCAGGGGTTGCGGGTGACGTCGTGTGCGTTTCAGATGCACCGACATGAGGTGTTATGCGTGACATGGATGTGGCGCCTGCTGGTGATCGGCTATTTGACCGCGGATTCTGGGAAACATCATTTGGTGCTGAAGTCGGCGGTTGTGCTTGTGATTGGGGAACAAGAGAGTATCGTTGTGCTTGATGTGGGGGAAAGAGAGAGAATCGTTTGAGTGAATTTCGGACGGGCGGCTCTGGATTACTTTCATCACCAGAGAATGCCGCGCCATTGGGCGGGGTGTGGCATGGCAGCGGTGGAGTTGGTGTTCGCGGTGTGAGTGGTATGGAAGTAAAATGCGTGGTGTTGGGTAGGAATGGCTGCACAGGTGACATGCAGTCTGGCGACAATGCATGGGAACTTGCTGTCTGTGGCGAAATGAAAGTCGTTCTATGCAAGGTTGCGTTATTCGTGGTAGGAATTTGTAATCGTAATCCTCGTTCGCTGGGGCTTCTTGAGTTGCTGGCCACTGTGCTCGCTGGAGTCGTAACTCTCGGGGGTAGTAGTGGGCTCAGTGGAGCAGGACTGGGGATTCTGGGAGAGACGTCGGGTGTACGACCACATTCCCAACTGTTCGGGGTCGAATCATGCGAAAGTCCCTGACCTCTCTTGTGCCCCCTTGCATAATCGTTCGACGAAAAGTGTGTGTACGATGCGTCTGCTGCCATCATATGCCTCCGTGAGCCTACATCTCCAGGAACCTGTGCATCGCTGCTGTAGAAGAACGGTCGCATGTAGGGGATGCATGCCGTAACAATGCTAAGAGACACCTGTACTTGGGTACAAATCACCGGTAGCCAGAGATTGAAAGAAGGATTGGTGTGTGGTGTAATAGGGTAAAGATAGACCAGTCGTGTGAGTGATGCACCGATGACGAGGATGCGCGGAGCGAAGCAGGCGACGACGGCGACTTTCCTCGAACTCTTGACTTTAAGATAGTAGACCAGGTTGACGGATAGCATGACGAGGGAAACATCCGTCGTCATGTCGATTATGCAAAACACGACCCAGAAGGATCCCTATTGAAACATTAACAATCATGCGCATGGTGCAGGGTTGACGAATAAATGACTTACAAGGTCATAGCAATGCAGTGAGAACATCTCCCATGGTTGTGGCAAACCGCACTGGAAGGCAATAGCAACCAGCGATGCTACTGTCCATGCGAGAATGAAAATGCCGAAGCCGAGCACTACACGGCGCTGTGTGCGCTGAACCTGGTGGATCTTGTAAAAGAAAACGACGAGGGAAAGCTTCGCGAAGCCGAGTGACGCAATGTATAGAAAGTTGGATGCGTAGTATGCTTTCATGAGCACATACGCCCGTCGAACGGTTAACGATCCAGAGTCTACTCCCAGGCCATCCGATGCCAGCCTGAGTGCGGTAACAGTGAGCCCAGCTGCGAATATCTGCATTGGTCAGTCCTTTGACTCTGCAATTGGATGGGTGAGTGAACTTACTGTTGCGGCCAGGATGAAGAGGTCGTCAATTGCAAACTTCCGTACGACGGTAAACTTGATGACCTCCCTCGATAGGAAGAATACCACGAGAACAACGAGAGAGACCCATGTTGCGACCGTAATTGCATCGCTCCTGTTCCCGGTGGTGAAGTTGGTTGCTCGTTTCGTTATCGCCGAGGACGGTATCCTCATGGTGAGTGGAGAGGTTAAGGAAAAGACGAAAGGAAAAGACAGAAATCAGTTATGTTGACCACAATACAAAAGCCGACATGTCTGCAGGAAATCCGGCAAATGAGCAAAGCAAGTCAGATCTAGGGGCGGGTGCGGAAGTTAAGGTAGCGCGTTGGTGTTGGGAGAGCATGGGTCGGACGGAATGGTGGGTGGGGTGAGCAGCGTTGTAAGAGGGAGATCGAACGTCCCATGTCGGAACCTTGCCGCGCTCGCGTCACGCTGCCAATGGGTGGAGGCTCTGCGGAGCCAGAAAACTATTACCAGCACCTTGCTCGTATTGCCCACCTAAACATACAGAAGGTATCTTCGTCTTGGCTCTCCTGTTCTCCTGTTGCAGCCAAAAGCTGCGAAGAGGTGCGGCGCAGCAAATCACAGCGACGGGTAGATTCCCGTTGCAGTCCCGACTCCGCCCTGTTGCCATAATAAGGTGCTCAGCGGTACGACAGACAGAGGGGCTGTGGTTGGTCAGGACTTTTCGAGAACATGCAGAATTCCCAGAAGCAGCTAGCTGCGGGCGTTTACTGTTCGAATGTAGGGCTGAGGTTGGATGGATGGCGTAGCTGACATGCATCAAGCATGGGGTCGGGCAGGGATTCGACTGCGAAGGGGGCGCAGAGGCAACTCTCTGGAAGATTGCGCATGGAGCATCACCATGGATGAACGCGAGGTTGATGCGCATAGCGGAGCATCTCTACGGCCGAAAGTTTGCTGGAAGAGAGTTCAAATTCGATGCTGGATTAGGTTCTGGCTGTTCGAGTTCCCTCACGCGTAAACCTGCTGTGATAATGCGCGGTCGGGCTCTTGTGATGATTGCCTAAGTGTGATTCATGCATGCATGCAGTGCTCGATACTCCAGCTTGCAAAGTATGCCTGCAGGGCAGCCCTCCCTCCTCCTCATCCGACCGGCCGACCGCCGGCTTCATCATGTCGAGATGCCAGTATTTTTGACCATCGGTTCGCAACCGCCATAGCTGGCAAGGAAGCAATCTATATCGCATCATCAATACTCTTTCATACTATGTATACTACTTCCAAGTATACTACTCGTCGACGCTTACCTCACACCTAAGCAAAAGTATATGCGTCGGCCAATAGCAGGGCGGATACTAGTCGATATCTCGCCATGGTTGCGTCACTAGCCTACACCCGTGGCACGCGTGGCTTCCCTAGCGCCCGCGCCTCGTGCGAACCCTACTGTGAGTGCCGTGTACAGCCTACTAACTAACTACTAACAACGACGTTGCTGTCAGTCAGTATAATAATAACTGCACTACCCCAAAACAGAAATTCAGAAGATTAGATAACCACAGAGTGCGCTGAGTACCCTTCACCCACGATGCGTAATCAGTCGTCTGCCCCAGCCGGTGAACTCGTGGCCCCAACGCTGCCTGACAAAACAGCCTCGTACTCGACTCTTGCCTAGCCTTTGCATGGAACGCACAAGGCAACGGTGCAGATCCCCAGCCATTCTTCCTTGTTCGAGAAAGACATTCGCCATCGGGTCCAGCCACGCTTTGCGTGCGACTTCGACTCACCTCCACCACTACATGGCGCAAGGAACTTCCAGAACTCGATGCTTGGCCTGTGGGTTTCCCTAATGCTTTTCTCAATGCGATGATCGCTCTTCGCGTGGCGTTCCTTTCGCATTGAGGAATGGAGGGGTGAAAAGTCGGGTTCCGAAAAGCCACCCAAGTCTGGGTTTCTTGAACTTTCTTCCAGAACACACTCATGCGCACACCACTCCCGAAGCCATCCGCCAATTAGCATCACACCTAATGTTTAGCATCTTCTTCTCTGCGTCCAGAATGCGGGGAACGCAGTAATTTTCCTATGAGGGAAGTTCAATGCCGCGGGTGTCCAATGCGATGCAATCCGCTTCTGCCGTTCGGATGCACGCGGCTTGCCCTGCGTCCGTTTCATGTCCTGGTCCACAAACCCCAAGTCACCGGTAGAAATCAGATCTTCTGGAGCGACCTTTCGCGCACAGGAACCGCTTGGCCCGTACCGGCGACCCAGGGAGTCAGCAGCACACATGGACGCTGGCGCAACGACCGAGGGAAAGGATGATCGTGCGCCGTGTGGCGACGGTCCAGAAGCGGAAACTGCGCTCGGCATTCTACATGATACCCATCACCGAATCCGATGCTTCAGTGACACTTCTGCCTCCCAACAAGTAGATCAGAACATGTTATAGGAAGGTTCCCCTTCGTAAATCACCACGTGGATAGCAGCCTAACTTTCTCGTACTTGCGATTGCAGAGTTTTCATCGCTTTCGCTGTTGTCGGTGTCGCCAGATTTCTGTTATCTGCCATTCGGACTCTTCTGCAGTCACCTGCGCATCTAGGCCTCGCGTCCTTCTTTCCTCGCCCCAGAACCCAAGTCTCGGCCTCAGAAGTTCTCAGAACTCAAAAAATTTCGCCCCTATGAGTAAGACACTCCACTGGTTGACTCCAAAAGGGGTTCCTGGTCATGTTTCAGTAGGAGCAGATGTGTCCAGAATTCGAACCTGTCTAGTCTCGTCGCAAGAAAGAGAGCATTGCATTTCGATGCTACACCACAAGTGACAGGCAGAGTCTGCATGCAGAGCGTCGTAGGCAGAAACCTCGACTCTGTTTGTGTTTGATTAACTCAGTCACGGCGACCACGGCCAGCGCAAAGTGGTACAGGATGCCTCCGCATCAGTGCGACCATGACTGCTTATATGCGCTCATGTACGTGATCTAAGGCGACGACAATTTCTGTGCAACGGTGCGCTTAAGGCCGAAAATCTGCCCTGGGGCGAGACATTGGAGTATCACGACGTTTGGTTGCCTGTGAATCACGCAAGACATTTGATATGAGCATTGCGCAGTTGTTTCCAATTAATGAAAACGCTCGTTTTGGCCCGAGAGCGTCCATGAGAGCTTGATTATTGGTATATTTTTGGTAGATGGCAGTTCTCTTGACACCGAGTCGAATCGTCGCAGTTCCAATGTGGAATGGTATATTCCTCATAGTTGTCGTGACACTTGTTCGTATCCATGCTGCGGTAGCTCAAACCCCACTCAAGCGAAAGCGCCAAAATTGCTGTTCCGGCATTTTTCTAATAGTTAAGAGAGAAATAAACTGCGTGCATTTCGGCACTAAACAATGACCTCAGGTCCAAGTTATCTGTTAGATATACTACAGCACTTTCATTTCACATCAATTAGTACCAAGTCTCCCAAGCGGCCTCAGGACTATCTGTCCCTCCCGTCTAAACTTGATGTCGATCTCTGCTATCAATAATCAGATTCTACGATAAATATACCGTTTTTGTACAGCTATGCTTCCTTCTCGTAGGAACAAAAGGCCCTACATAGGAGAATGTGATTAGGTATTCCAGACACATCTCTTTCATCGGTCACAATACATCGCTTTGCAAGTCATTTACCTAGCTAATACGATTGCATAGAGAGTGTTTGATGTTTCTCTACGAGAAGAGCGTGTTGTATCATCCCCCTCAAATATCGAAATGACAGCTGCTGAGTAACTTTGATGTGTTCAATGTGTAGATTAGTCGAAGCAGTAGACAATGGTCGGCACGAATATTCATTGTAGAATTGTAATCATTGTCGCTAATACTGCGTAGCTGTAATCTGTTTCGCTTAATTGCTGAATCCTGGGAACAAATGTAGAGCTATTAATGGGGGCGAGAGCTCTACACGTGTGGAAGAAAATTTACGTTTTTACCGCAATGTGCCAATCTGCAACGTGCCAGGGCTATACATATATAGCGTTGACTATCATGACACTCAATCGCACCTGATAGCGTCACCTTTGACCTCTTTCCAGACTGGATGTTTGGACTTTATTGGGGGATCTGCCACCTAATCACATAGAGCGAAACAAAAGTAAGCGAAAAAATATTGGTATGAAGATTGATATGGTAGCACGAGTATGTACAGGGCTAAAGAATATACACAAGAAGAATCTATAAAACCAGTGAAGCCGCAACCTCTTTCTGTGGATGCAGCCCGCGACGGAACCACTCCCGATTATTTACTCGTAAGTAGGCTCAAGCGGTGGGTCAGCCTCCTTGACCAACATCTGCACGTACTCATCGAACCAAGCACCAGCCGCAGGAGCGCCCTCAAGACCGCAACGACCGTCGCTCTCACCACCGGGCTTGATCCAAACCAAGCTGTCAACATATGTGTTGTTGTAGCCGGTCTCCGAGGGCCTAGGGCCGAAGCCACTGGGGGAAACATTGCACCACTCGCCCCACTCTTCCCTCGCACCGGGTGCGGCTACGCGGCCCTGATCGATGATGAAGTGCGCGGGAAGTCCCTCCTCGAGAACGTACGGCGCAAGCGAGGATGCGTAGTTGGACTCGTCCCATGAAGGGCTCCACTCGGTGTAGTTTTCGCGCACCTTGGCGACGAAGGGGTTGTAGTTGGACACGTTGGTAGAGTAGCCACGGATCTTAGCCAGCGGGTTCAACTTCTTCGCCATCTCCACGACCTTTGCGAAGATCTGTGCCGTGGGCTTCAAGTTGTCGGCCCAGCCTAGCCATCCTCCGTGGGCAGCGTCAATATATAGATGGACATTGGGGTACTGGAGCTTGGAGATGGCATACGCGATGCCTTCCTCGTAGACGGGGACAGCCTCTGCGCAGAAGGGAACTCCCAGGTTGGTGATTGCGTTTCCGAGACTGTCGGGTTCGAGAACGATGGCGAAGTCGAGGTCGTCGGCGTCAGAGACGAGACGAGCGTATTCGTCTACGAATTCTTCTTTGTAGATGCGTAGACCGTCGTTCTTGCTAGAAAGCTCACCGGCGGATTCGCCTGCAGAGCAGTCACGGTCGGGCAGGTTGTACAGCACAAGGCCGACCATAACGCGCTTTCCAGATATCTCTGCCTGGGCGCGGGCTTCTTGGATGGCAGTGGTAATGCCGGAGAGACCAGAGCGAGTGGTTATCCAGGTGAAGGTGGAGATCTTCTTCTGGACAGTGCGAGTTCGTGCTGCGTTCAATGTGTCGTTTTGTGCATTGAAAGCTGAGATAGTCTGTTCAAGCTTCTTTCCAAAGCTTTGGACTACATATCGGTCCTTGCCCGCCCATGGGTTCACCGTGGTGTTGGTCTCATTCCTGGGGACGAGGTAGTGGGCCGGTGCCGGCACGGCAGAGGCACTGGCTGCAAGAGCAGTGAGCACAGCGAGGGGAGTCAATTGAACCATGATGAAACACCTGTAAGTAGTTTAGGTAGAGATAGTTGAAGCGGCTGGACTGTCCAAAGAAGTGGCTCACCACCAGTCTTTATATACATGAAAAATAGCCACAGGCCTCCCCACGCCAGGTATAACGCGCGCGTTATGGCCTAATATTTGAATGGCTTGGATGCATAACTCGCAAACGCCAATTCTTGGAGCCTTCAACGGTCCCGCCGGGCCGATTTGTTTGCCCCAGAGAATGCCATATATCGGAGGCTCGTTGCGAGAGGTGAGCCTATGATGACAACATTGCGCGAATTGGGAAAACGCGCGAGCTGTGACCACAAACGCGTGATATTTATGTATGTTTACTCAGTTTGTGCTGTTCTCGCCCTGAAATTCGAACATTCAAGTCAATGCATTAGATGTATTGCAAGGTGGTTAATTGTCACGCTCAACGAACCCAGTTATGGGCTGGGAAATTCCAGTCGTGAAATCACGTTCGTCGAGGACCATGTCGCGAACAGACAGCAAAGCAGCTCTCATTCGTTCTTTAGGTATATTGTGACGGGAACTTGTCCATTTAGCTGCCGCGGAATAAACAAGCCAAGAGCAGCAAGCCCGGGGAAAAGTGATCGACTTCATCTATCCGTCTTTTTACCCGGGCACCAAGCGCACCACAATATGTTCCACGCGTCTTCTAGAAGACCATAACGCCCCTAGAAGCCTGTACTGCATGATGCATCGCAGATATTGATTGCAATTTACTTGGTGCATCACGAAATACAGTACTCATGCGCCGAATGTAGATGATGGTTGTTTGTGATTTGAGGATCGCCGAGAAGATTACATTTAGTCTCCACAACGATGCGCATATTCCCCTGTAAGAACGACCAAGAAGTCTCCACAATTCTTGTAGCGTGGAGAACAAGCGTGGGACATAACGGAGCAATATCAACGTCCCTTCACAAATTGCTTCTGCCGCTATGTTCTTCAGCTAGCTCTGATTGTTGACAAGAAGCTACCTGGAGCCCCCATGTCTGGGCTTCAACCCAAATCGACAATCAAAGATCTAGTTACACATTTCGGTGGTCTACATCTAGGATTCAATTTGCAGTCTGCAACACGCGAATTTGAATGCATTGCCTACGAAGCACGAACTTCATTCCTGACTTCTACGCTACGCTACCCGAAATTGTGCTTCGAAACACCGCGATACCCGAATAAAATTTCTTCAAATGCAGTGTGTCTGTTTGACGTAAATTGTCAAGTCAAGCACGCAAAAAACGAGTGCTCTAGAACTTAATCAATCATGGCATACAATTCTGGAGTATAAGATGTGCACATTGTTGCGATGACAGATTCAGCACAACTGACAGATAATTTTCCATGCGCTCGCTTGCAAGCTTCTTGGTGAGTATACGCATGAACCGGGCATGCCTCGCTACCAAACTTGCTCCATGACATCTCACTTTCCATCCTATGCCATATGAAACTGTTTCGATATATTGGAAAGAAAGAGGTTGATTGATGCATGATATTTGTTCACGAGTGAATGCCGCGAGTTTAGCACATACTAAACAAAGGAGCTACGAAAGTGCATCGATTGACCAAAATATCGACTTTGAAGCCAGTCGAATGTATGTTGGATATCACCACTCGGTCAACCGCGATGCATCTTTGCGCTGTTTTGGAGGCGTGCTTATCTACGCATTCATGTATCCTGTCCCAAAGCGACACGTTGGAACCATGAAAATGTATTAATCGCTCACACACTACCGCGGAAAACTACAATTGCGTTTGTTTTTATGGTTCAGTAAAGACTAAAACTGACAGGGATTAAAGTCTCTCAAATTCCACAGGCAGTTTATCCCCATTAACCCAAGCAGAAACCCCTCGAGCAAAGAGCTCCGGAAACTGCATGTCCCACGGATGCGCTGCTTCCCTTATGACCACTGCTCCCGATCCATCCTCTGGCCACGCTTCGTCCTGATCAGTCCGTCTATCTCTCAAGACATGCGCCGTTTTCTGTATCATAGCCACATCATCTCCTTTCGCACCCGCGATGGAAAGAATCCGTACTTTTAACTGCCGTACATCATCCAAAGTGAATGATACAATCCATGGAAACATGTCTTGAAACAGTGGCCATGTGATGTTGTTTCTCATCTCGACTATCAACTCCTCACTGACTTTTAGGCCCTGTGAAGATATTTGATACTGTATTAACCATACAGGAAGCCATTGAAACATCAGCTTCATACAATAATAGGTGAATCCTGTCCATTGGGCCATGAAAGAGCGGATTCCCACAGCTGGTGCAGCACCAGAGACGAATAGCGAAAGCACAAGGTCAGGTTGGTCCAACGCAAGACACTGGGCTATGTACCCACCCATGGAGACACCAACGACGTGAGCTCTTCCACCGTGGGCGTGTGATCGGATGAGTGCCGAGACATGGAAGGCCGAGTTTTCGGTCGTGCCCGGCGTTATGTGGCGTGACTTGGAATGCAAAGGGAGGTCGGGCAGGATTATATGGAAGTCGGATAGATGCGGTAGGACAAGAGCAAATTCCAGGTTGCACGTGAAGCCTCCGTGAAGAAGAACGATCGTTGTCGGCTTATCGTCGTTCCATGAGGTGAACGATAGTGATGTTGTAGATGGGTCTTTCTGTAAAGGCGAGGCCATAACGAACCGGACGAAGACTCAGACTCTCTGAGATAGAGGAAATATAGCAAAAATGAAACGCTTTTATACAAACCAGTCGACTCGGGGCTCCAACCGTAAAGAGATGGAACGAGAGAGACCGAAAGCCCGAGCTGACGTGGGTGCGGGGACAGGGCTTGGCATGCCAGGACGACGAAAGAACTAAGACAGAGTCAACGAATCATTAGCTGTGGTGTTCTTATAAGATCGTCTAGGTTGCAGGGTCGCGATCCGTCCAAAAGGCGCAGACCCGTGAAGAACTTATGCTCAGACCTGCAGTGATATCTTGAGTCGTGGGGGAACGCCCGATGTTGCCCTCTCATTCCTGGTTTCTGCGGAGTTGCTGTCGCGGAACGGAATCATCGTGTCGCCAATTTGATCTATCCTCCAGCCATCGGATAACCTCCAGCTTGAATGCAGCTGTGTACTTGTTGCGTCTCTTGACCCCGGGTTTGACCTGCGACTTCCTCAAGTGTGGTGGTTTTGGTCTCGGGCCCCGTTTCCTCGGGGGTGGTTTCTCTACAGGCGGCCCAGACATTTTGGAGGGGGCATCTGGATGATTGATCGAAGTGAATACCTACATATGTAGGTAGTTTGACGCAGAGGACTGTTGGGATGCGGGGAACATAGCAATGATTTGTCCAATCCACGGAGAGCCGGAGTCTGGCCATGACTAAGCTGCTGGACATGGGGCGGATGACGATGTGTGGGGGCGCCTGAAACTTGGAAGTCCCACAGCCTCAACCCGAGATACACCATGAAGGCCCTCTCGCTCCCCGACCACCTGATTATTGCCATGGAACACGGATGAACGTATCCAAGTCTCAACCCTTTTACTCCTCGTAACAAACGTGGTGATTCCGCGCTCTCGGCGGCGCCATGATAGACCACGGCATCCCGCAATACATCTTCATCCGCCTGTGCATCTTCGCCCTCCGCCTCATAACACCCCTTAGTATCTTCTTTTGCAGTCTTAGTATTGCAGACCCCCCGCGACATGGGTTCACAAAGTTTCTTCTGGCGTGGAGCATCATAGAAACAGCGTTCTGGCTCCTAGTTTTCTTGCCCAGAAAGCGAGCACTGCAAGCGGCCGCAAATCATCCTCCACTGATTCCCAAGGACGAGAGGAAAGCTCTTTTTTGGAGATGTTGGGACCAGATTCCGAACCCAGAGTGGTATCTGAATAGATGGTTTCCAGGAGCCAAGGTTTGGGAGATCAAGAGGGACAATGTGGCAGAATTCTATCGATGGGCGCTGCTCAACAAGGGGGACGAACCTGCGAAGCCCAAGAATGGCAGTGGAGTTGAAGCTGATATCGATGAAGCTCAAATTCAGGATGCGCAAAGAAGACAAGAAGAAAGTGAGGAGCTCGACGAATACGTGGATGGCATGCAAACATTGCTCGGACGGAGACTGGAACCTGGAAAGGGCAAAGCGCAGAGCCTACGCCTGACTACTAACAAGGTCACCATGCTCCACCGCCCGTTTCTTTGGTATATGGTATGGCGTCTGTCCTTCATACAACTTCCAAAACTAAATATCATGTAGATTGTCTTCCTAGTTGACACACTCACATCCGCATACTTCCGTTACAACTCGTTCCTCCTTCATCGTACGTCCCTCCGGCAATCCATGTCCATTTTCCCGCCCCGCATAGCCTCCCTCGTCACGAGTAATCGCTCTGCCGCTGCCGATATCAGTTACTGGT
Organism: Periconia digitata; assembly: GCA_948474695.1. Lineage (NCBI taxonomy): Eukaryota > Fungi > Ascomycota > Dothideomycetes > Pleosporales > Periconiaceae > Periconia > Periconia digitata. Next base: position 791,691 of record CAOQHR010000003.1, read on the forward strand.
ATCGCCCGCATACATCCAAAACGCGCCTCCCTGTATTGTTCATTCACGGGATCGGAATCGGGCTTTATCCGTACGCACGGTTTCTAGCAGAGATAAACAAGCAGAGCAGATCAGGGTCTGATGACGGTGATATTGGTATCATCGCTATCGAGTTGATGCCGATCAGTTTTCGCATCACTTCACCAATCCTGGACAAGGATGAAATATGCCGACAGATCAATGCCATTCTTGACAAACATGGTTTCGAGAAAGTTGTGTTAGCCGCGCACTCATATGGTTCCGTTGTCACGACACACCTGCTTCGTAATCCCACCACTTCGGCCAAGATTGGGCCAATTCTCATGGTCGATCCTGTCACATTCCTGTTGCATCTACCCGATGTGTGTTACAATTTCACGGCCAGAAAGCCGAGACGTTCAAACGAGTATCAACTCCATTATTTCGCCTGCACCGATATGATGGTATCACATACATTAGCCCGACATTTCTTTTGGGTGCAGAACATTCTCTGGAGAGAGGACTTGAGCGGCCGAGATGTGACGGTTAGTCTGGGAGGCAGGGACCTGATCGTCGACACCGAGACAATTGGTAAATACATTGTTGGTGTTGACTTGAAAAGTGAGGATCGGGCGTGGAAAGAGCGTTCTTGGACGGGGAATGGGTTGGAAACGGTGTGGTGGCCGTCATGCGATCATGCACAAGTGTTTGAACGGGCAGACGGGCGGCAGAAGTTGTGCGATGTGATACGGTCATACGCGGAACAGATAGATGAAGTCGACGATGATCTTCCATGAGCTTCTGATACTGTTTAGCACAAACAATAGTGTCTGCAATCATTCCATCGAACAGTGATTAGCGGGGGTCCGCTCGGGTGCTCGTTGACGCAGGGACGGCCCCGCAGCCGAAGGGTCTCGACAGCATATTTAACATCTTTTAGTCGGTAAAACATAACATTTGAATGCGATACAGCATTGTAGATTTCCTAATCAAAATCAAGGCAGCTTGTTATCTTGCATCAAACGACTTGACGGACGAAATTTATTTACAATGCCAGACGGTAACTGGATTCTGGGTGACCTTTTCGAGAAAGACTACGGTCACGCGGGATCCATCGAGAAGCTATGGGAGATGAGATGGAAGTTTCCATGTAGACGGGGCGTGTACCCCTTCCACGATGGCAAATTCGAGGATTTCGAGCCCATTTTCAATAGTATCATCGCCAACAAAATCAATGACCCTTATACCGACGACTATACCAACGCTTTTCTCCCTACAGCGCAAAACCTGGTCAAACAAGCCGACCAACTCGCACGGCAAGGATCGATTGAAGAAGCGAAGTCACTTTATCTGCGAGCAAACGCTGTGTACCGCCTCGCGCGATTCCCCTACATTGACACTCCGCTCAAAACGCAGGTCTTCTCCGAGCAAAAAGAAACCTACCTCCGCGGCTCTTCCCTCTGGACTGTCCCCATCAAAGAAGTTACGATTCCCCACACTCAGGCCGTCGGGAACGAACATCCTAAAATTCCGCTCTACATTCGCAAGCCAAGCGGTGCAGGCCCATTTCCCACCATCTTGCTCATCACAGGTTTAGACGGACACCGCCCAGATAACACTGAACGGACTACCGAGCATCTCCAACGCGGCTGGGCAACAGTCATCTGTGACATCCCCGGCACAACTGAAGACTGCCCCGCTGACCGCCGCGATCCACTCTCCCCGGATCGGCTCTTCACCTCGATTCTCGCATGGATTCGCGACGAGCCATCTCTCAATGAACGTAAAGTCATTGCATGGGGTTTGAGCGCCGGTGGATATTACGCGATTCGCCTTGCACACACACATCGCAACCAGCTCCTCGGAAGCGTCGGACACGGTGCAGGCACACACCACTACATCGGCCGTGAGTGGCTTTCACGTATCTCAAAACACGAGTATCCGTTCGGACTAGAACGTGCGTACACTTCCAAGTACGGTTATCGCGATTTCGAAGAGATGAAGGAGAAGTGTCAGGATGAATTCAGTCTTGTGAGTGGGAAGGGGGAGGGAGTTGCCGTTGTAGCGCAGGGTTTATCGTCATGCAGGCTGCTGCTAATCAATGGTGTGCTTGATGGGTGCATGCCGGTTGAGGATAGTATGTTGTTAGCTGAGTATGGGAGTCCGAAGGAGATGCGATTCATCAGGGAGCGTGCGCACATGGGGTATCCTGAAGCGAATGGCGTTGTTTTTCCGTGGTTAGAAGAGGTAATGAGCTCCGTGCAGTAGATCCCAAGAGGTAGATATCTTAGCCTCCCAGAAAAATCATGGTATCGCTTCCTTTTTGTTTACTGTTCTTATCGTTTCCTGGGACGCATCGACGTGACGTGCCTATATACATGAATACATGAGAACTTCCTGTATTTCATCGGGTATATGCCGCATGATAGAATTCCTCGATCTCTATTGTCACTTCCACTCCAAGCGATGGACATATATTTAAATAACTCGGTAGTTACACACAGGCAGATACATAAGCAGGTACTCTTGGTACTGACTTCCTACCCGACGGCTCGATCCCGCGAAGTCACTTGTCTCTCGTTCACTTGAGCAGCTTTCTATCATTGCCCATCATCTTTTCCCTTCCGCAATACTCCATATCAATACTGCACGGCGAATATCCCCGCTCCGCTGTTGATACATTATTACGAACGCTCCCACGCGGACTCATTGTTCTCAAGCACTATTGTATTCTCAAACTACACAAATGGCGACATTTCCATCCTGGCCTGAGTACTACGAGAAGTATGCGAAGTCTGTCCCTCAGACTCTTGACAAGGATATATGTAAGTTGACACCTTCAGGATCATACATTCGGAACCATGCGTCTTCCTCGTTCGACCCGGCAACGTAAGTTTCGTCGTGCACCAAGCAGCAGTCGAAGCTCACAGTGAGCCACTGAAAAAGCTCATGAATATGTCGGTGAGGCGAGATTTGTATAAATATGTCGTAATGAGGAATTTTGCACCGGAAGAGTTTGCCCGTTTCTGCCAGTTTGTATATCGAGCCGATTATACCTCACCCGCTGCGGAAATTTGCCGACGATCGTCACCGAATACCACTCCAGGGTTCGACACGGATCCCAATCGTTGGGATAGGCTGCCTTACTGGCATACGCTCAAATCTGAATTCTCCTCTCGAAGTTATCTAGAAAACAGTTGGGCTCAACTTGTCAACGCAGCCGATGTCGCGGCGCCTTTTGAGGAATCTCGAGACTACACGCCCGTCTTGATGGCCCATGCCCTACTTCACGTGTTCGCCATAAGAAACGATGTTCCGAGGCTTCAACAACTCACTCTCCACAAGCTGATGCGGGCGCTCGTGAATTTCACCCCATGTCAAAGGCGCGTGGGAGACATAATGGACTTGGCGAGGTTTGCATTCTTGCCAGCGAATATGGCTCCGAACGGAAGCATGAGTCCGCTGGCAGACATGGTAGCGCACTACATCGTATGTCATCTCGATTCATTCGATAGGACCACGCCATTCAAGGACATGATGTCAAAAGAAGATCAGTTTCGCCAATTTATTTGGAAGATTGCACAGTTGGGTGTACAATCTCTGAAGTGAGGCGTTTTACATATGCCAGTCACCAAATTCATGTCTCATTGTTGAGTCATGCTGGAAATCATGGTCAAGATAATAATCGAGGTCTATATCGCTCGCAATGACCATGGGAATTAGAGATTGCAAGTGGACAACCAACTCCCTGGTCTTTAGACTAGGATGGAGCGGAACTATGCTAGGGATGTGGTCCAGTTCTTTTTCTGACAGAGTGCATCCGTCTTCACATCATCATGGGCATTCGATGATGATTTATTCTGTCGCTTGGTTCCCCTGCTAATTGCGTCGTCCAAAATACCTTGTTCTTCGACCGGGTACTTCTGTCAGGGATCGAATCATGCAACCGTAGAAGCAAAAACCAAACAATGACATTTTATATTCCACAGATTTTCTACTGGTGGTCTCTGGAATCATGCCGGGTTTAATGTGACAAGTCATAGATCAATGTCAGTGAATTCCTGGCTAGCTTTATCTTGTAGTTATCGTTGGGTCTTTATGAATCTGCCCCATTATGGACAACCATGTCCTAGTATATGATGAGAGCTCCCCTTTTCATTTTCTTGATGTCACTTAAGGGTGCTTCAATCCCCGAATATTGTGTGAACTCAATACATAATCATCTCCCCAATTGTAAGCAAGCCAGCAGTGTCATTAAGCACATCGCCCCCACCTATGATTCAGTGAACAGTCAGTACAATGTTTGGTGAATAGAGGACATGTCAATATGTGTTTTGAGGTACGGCTACACTCACCGTAAAGCTCTCCCCATTTTTTATGTATGAATATCGGCCGGCCAATGTGATTTGTGATTTTCGCCTCCGGAAACGCGGCCTGTAGCAGAGCGGGCACGTTTTCACTTTCTCCTAGTAATTCAAATTCTTGAGGGCCTTCCTTGCAGGGGTCATCTTCGTACGGTTCAAAACCAAATAGCCGGATCATTCGCAGAGCTGGGAATGTTTCACCCTGGATCAAAGTAGGGAGAACTATGTCGACAAAGCGCTTGTATGAATCACCGTGAGAAACCTCGCAGACGATTTCCGCCTGGTCATCACTTTCGCGAAGATCGCACACTGGGCGTTGATCGAATATGATGTACTCCAAAGTGTTGCGTGTAGCGAGTATCAGATCTCTCCATTCCAGGAGAATTCGAAATTCTGATGATACCGAGAAGTATACTTCCAGATCGTCATGATCACGTCCAGCCGCTGGCTTATAAAGGTATAACTTGTTGAGCTTTTTGAAACGCCTAATTGTATCGAATGACAAGCATGCTAGGGATCGAGGTGCAATCGCTTTATCTTGATAATCCGCAAATCTTGCAAGCCCTCGCAGTCGTCTACGGTCTTCAATGGCATCCATAACTACCTGATCCCGCATGTGAGGCGGTATGGCTTCAAAAAATTGCTCCGGTTCCCCATGGCCACCGCAATGAATGCCGGGGAAGTCTAGAACGCACAACTGCAATTCTTCCACGTGCGCGGGCTCGTTCAAAAGCCATTGTACGAACTCCATTGGCAGATATCCGCGCAGTTTCAGCGTTCGCAATTGAGTGAGGCCGTATTCTGGGGCAGAAAATGGAACCAGCTTTCTCGGTCGGCCCCAGTCTGCGAATAATTCCAGATGTTCCAGGTTCACGAAGTTTCTAAAAGGATTCCAGAAATCACAAATTTCTAGTCTCTCAGAGCAGAAAGACAGGCAGAGCCATGTGACTAATGAACCCAGCTGACGTATTCTCGGTTCACTCAACCTTTTCCCATGCTGATGGCTAGCCGAAAGCGTTTTCGCGAACATTTGCGATACATAGAAGGGCTAAGTAGTTGACGGCCCTACGTCCTTCTGAATCGCCTCCACCCTGAACAACGGCTGTCGGATCTTTGCAGCTTCTTCGTTTCGAAGTGATTCATGCTCCATATAATTGTGATAACCGATAGTGTGAACCTCGATCCTGCTCCAGAAAAGAGGTTCTAAAAGGGCATGGTACGATCTTGATACACGCATGAGGCGGCTCACATCGTCCATTTGAAGGTCGGCCACGACCATTTTAAAGATCTCAAATGGGAATTCATCGATAGGATTTGGCATGATTGTGGCAGGGACATGCGTCCTCGCATATGAGTAGACTAGATGGGCAGGGGAAATTTGGATGAAGGTTGGGTACGGGTTTTCGCGCGTGGTAGGACGATCGAAACTGGAAAAAAAGTCGCTGTGATGGCTAAACTTGTAGGGAAGTACTTCCAGGTATTAACTATGACTCTTATCAGAAGTTGATGATCTGATGCCGTGGGACGTAGCCTGTGACTTTCAATATCCAGTTTCTATAGTAACGAGTTTCTATAGTAACGTCGAACCGCCTTGGTCTACTCCTGACTAACCGCTTCTGGACACCGACCAATGACGTCACCGATCGACTCTTACCTGGGCCAGTCAGTGATCAACAACAGTATTTGATGATTGGACAGTTCATACCCCAAAAGGAAAAGATTCAATCACCACTTGCCGACTTCTTTGTGTTCACTTAGCCTACGTAAACATACATTGCGCATCCAAGCTCTCAGACACGAATAGCATGTACGCATGAATCGGCTGTAAGCCCATACTATAGTCTACTCGTGATTCAAGATAGGACGGTGCACCCCGTAAATGCTCGTGGAAAATTATGTAAGACCATGGGTCATGGCAGAGGGCATAGTTCATACACCCGAGCTGAAGTATCACTGTCATTATTTCGTTTTTGGTCAAACGGAAGGAATGTATGGCTGAGGTTGGTAGGTAATGCAGGTCGAAGAATCAGGTCTTTGATGTGCTGCTATAGGCTATCATCAACTCGAAACCCCTAATTTGAGCTCAACAACCACAAAAGCTCAAACCGTCGCTTTGAAAAGCATTCCATGTTATGGGGTGGTCTGAGTATTCGAATATAAAATAGATTCGACATGAATAGAGAAAGCACGCATTTTGAGTCCAGTAACGCATTGGCATTGTAATCAGGCGCAGCACAGAAAACTGTAGCAAGTGAATAGTGTAATGCGCTAATAATCAAACTCGTTTGTTGCAAACTGGCATTGTGAGCTAACCTGATAATTATTCACATACTCTCACAATGCGCTGCATGACATTCTGTATAATTTGTCCGAAGTTGGTAGACTCCCGCATGGATCAACCAACATACAGGAACACACAACCCAAAAGTATGACGAACAATAATTCGAAATTGAAGGGGGAACCCTCGAAAGAAGAGAGGCTTCCCGACAGCCGAGACGGGTTCATAATGATCCAGCGATTGTATAATGGCGGTGCCTGGAACCGGGGGATTTTCCTGGTTGGTGACGAAGCCTCCAAGAAACTTGCAATCTGCAAAATGCTCTATCCACTCATTGGCTCACGAAACGCCTTTCGTGAATCTGGCATTCTCAGTCGACTGCAGGGCCACGACAACATGGTTCATATGTACAGGCACTGTATCACATATTCCGAAAACCGAATTTACATGGAATATTGCAAAGGAGGAGATCTTGCGAACATCATAGATGCTTACAAAGAGGCGTGTTGTCGCATCCCGGACTCATTTATCTGGCATGTAGCCGAATCCCTGATGCGTGCGCTCTGCACCACCCATATGGGTATTTGGAAAGAAGATCGGATCGAGGCCCCACGGAAAGACTGGGATCCAATTTATCATGGTGATATTCACGAGAGGAACGTCTTCATAACTACCCCATTTACCGACAGCCCATACCCACGCATCGTCCTTGGAGATTTCGGTAGCTCTCACCACAATTTCGGAGAGCTAGATAGTAACGACCAAGAGTTTGTTGAGCAGTTGCGAAAGCGAGACATTGTTAATTTCGGCGCCACAATTCACGCTCTCAGGCGGGTTGGACCTGGAAAGCTGAAATATTCTGATCCCGAGCTTGATAGCTTGATCATACGGTGCGGAACTGGCATGACCGACACCTCGAGAATCAAAATTCCATTTGCAAATGAGATTTTGGGGTCTATACTGAGATCAAGGGAGACGGTCCGGTCTCGTATCAAACTCGAACCGTTGATCAAGGACTTCTGCGATAGAAAGTTGTGATCGCACACTATGGACAAACAAACAATGGTATTTGGGGTTTTCATCTGAACACGGGTGGTAGAGGGTCTTATCAGACCATTCAACTCCTTGATAGCGTGCTTATGTGTTCGATAATACTCGACTTCATTCCACTGAATAATCATTACAACCCCGGAAGATAGTCGTGAGATTCAAATGAGAAATTCATTAGTCTCTTCCTTGAAACTCACCTTGGACAAGATCAATGCATATGTAAGCTCATTCAAATTCGCGCTTAGTGACTACAAACATCCCTTTCGCACTAGGAGCATGTTCGACGCGACAGACAATTAGACAATGCCTAACTGATTGCTAATAAATTCGTAATAAGTTGTCAGCTGCGAAGGATCTCCGTACGTTTCTGTACCTGCTCTGGAAATTAAAGTGACTATTTGATCGTTTAATGCGGCGTGGTGGTGCGAGGGTTCACATCGAAGTGACCGGTCCGGATGCATCAAAGGGGCGTAGTAGAAGGTAATGACTACAATACGGCCGTTAAATCCGGCTTTCCGCCGTATTCTGATTACACATGGGAAAGTCAAAGGAGAAATGTGTGCGAAGTAGGCTCACGTATTTCCCAATACGTTAAGCGATCGGAAATAGTGGAATAACCACTTTCAGAAATAGGATAGACAGAATTGAGGCATAGCCCATTCCAAAAGATGTTGTTGCTTTTTAACCGGGTTTTGGTGAGCTTGGAGGATAGTTGCTTTGTTACAGCCTCCGTGAACCACTCACCTCGACCCGTGCCGAAGCTTCATCTCGCGGTCAACGGTATAAAGTGTTCAAGTGCAGCAACGAAAGGACTCACATCATATATCATCATTTGAAATTTCTCGATGGCTTCTTTGGCTACTGCGCTCTCATTCGTTCTCATGCTTCTTGCTGCGACAGTCGATTTCGCACATGCATGCTCATCGTGTCGTTACGCACGCAGAAATGATTCAACAGCCTCCCAACTTATCAATGCTGCTATCGACAGCTTGGGTGGGCACGAAGCGTTATCAAACTTGAAGGGCGTGACATACCAGATCAATGAGTAGGTCTTGAAGTTTCATACGCAAACTTAGTTGACATATTAGTGTATTTCGAGTCCGATCTGTCATGCAGAACTACCATCTATTCGAGACAGACCGGTATATCGTCAGCTCTGGCTTTCAAAATATTTCTTTCTCTTTCCGAGAGCAAGGGTTCTCGCAAAGGATCGACCGTAATTTGGTCTCCTCGGGTAAGCTTCCATCAAGGGAACGACATATGCGTTTTCACTGCTAATGGATTCCCAGACTACTTCACCTTCATCCGACCAGAGGTTTCTCCGCGCGATTTCTCGATGGTGGCGAAAAGCGGTAGCGATGGCTTCGTCTGCTTTACCAAAGGCAACAACAACGTTTTCTTCCCCAAAAACCAGACGTACGGATATGTCGATGGTATGCTATCCAAATGATCCTATTCATGCTTGAATATATTGCTGAAAATCCTAGCAATCATGACGGAGTATCTCCTTTTGCAAGCTCAGAAACTCTCACCAAAGCTTCTGCTTGAGGTTTGAACCCCATCCAGTTGCACTCGCTAGGATTCTCACACGAAACCCACAGGTAGAGAAACATGACCCAACCGCAACGACAGTAGAATACCGAGAATCCACGCTTCCAGCAGGTTGGTAAACGTCGGTGGTGTCCTAGCTTCTTACTGACTTGGTCTCAGTTCGCGATGAACAATTAAATCTCACGGTTGTTTTCGACCCAAAAACCAATCTACCTATGCTCATCCGCGCATTCGAAGATCATCCCATTCTAGGACGAACAAACAACGACCTGCAGCTCTACAACTACACGCAAGTGAAAGGACTCCAATTTCCCCGGACCCAGAAGATCATCTATGGAGATGAGGCCATTCTCGAAGATACTATAGTCTCACAAGTATACGTCAATCCTGCATTCGAACAAGGTTTCTTTGATGGACTTGCCCCAGATGAGACTGAAACTACTCCCTCGCCTCCCAAAGCGGATCCCCGATATGGACATGCGGAAATGACTGAGTACTGGTCGAATACGCTCTGGGCTGGAGAGTATACGAGTAGTCTCGAGTTCCTCAATGTTTCCCACCCTGCAGACGATTTACCGGGAGCGCACCACCTCGCATTCCTGAACAACACCAACTTCTACCAGCTTGTGCTTGAGTTCGAGGAGTCTGTCATCGTATTTGAAGCGCCTCCCCACCAGTCGGAGCTCGTCATTCAGTGGGTGGAAGAGAACATCAAAAAGCCAATCTCCCATCTTTGGGTGAGTCTGAAACACGCCCATGCTCATGCACGCATCTGACAGTTCAACCAGGTCTCCCATCACCATCATGATCACAATCTCGATGTGGCTAAATTCGCCGCCATTGGCGCATCAGTCATCGTTCCTGAGATGGCCGCGCCATACTGGAGCAAGATTCCCGATATACAACTATTGACTTTCACGTAAGTTTCAGGCTCCCAAAAACCACGCGATTACTGACCTCCCGGGCAGTGAGGACAAGCCCTTCATATACTCGGATAGCAAAATGCAAGCCCGCTTTCTCTGGCGACCCAACACACCGCATTCAGCTGATTGGACGTACGCCATTGTGACCACTGCGTGCCCAGATGCAGATACCAGTATGCTTGCATTTACTGCAGACGCCTACAGCACGAACTTTGAGTCCGACACCAACCTTGCAAACTCGTGGCTTTTACAGGCGATAGGAGATGGTATGAGCAAAGACACAATGTGAGTCGAGAATTGTAGCTTTGGTGAACGAATCGATTAACAAATCTAGTGTTGTACCTGCGCATGGATGGCCGACTAGTTTTTCTGAAGTCTACGAGCGTCTGGGTTCTCCATATCCTGACTTCAATTCGACCAGCTTCGTGAGTGGTGGGAACATCTGCTTGAATGCCGCGTGATCTGTATGATTATGATCAGAAATTGGGGGACTGTCCACGACATTGGGGTGAAGAATTGCCTATGGTGGTGAGGGGAAAATTGGTAGCAATTTACCAGTAGTCTGCAAATCATTACAGAGCTGGAAATGTACGACTTATCGACAGTCGGTCATCGATAGTAGTATTATCTCTGCAATGAATGGGGAAATCATTTCCAGCAATGAGTCGCGCGAATCCCGAAGACAAATCGGACGTCGGGTGTTCAATAACAGGATAGGTACCTCAGAAGCCAGATTGAACGCGATGAACGCAAGTCTAGTGAACGTCATCGATTTTTGACCAGTTAGTGGCGCTGCAGTGCCCTTGTCGAAACGTATGGAATTTTCAACATCTCATATCCCACTTTGTCGACTCCGGGCTGGTAAAAAGCCATGATTATAGTACAAGTATAGCACAGAAGCCTGAGTAGAGTGTAAACGCCGACCGCAGCCCAAACATGGCGCAGCATATGCAAATAACCCGCAACCACTCCACCCTAAACCCAGGACAGACCTCTTTTTAGCATTAAAAAGACTAGACTTTCGAACAGAATGGACCAAAAATTATGCTGCCACAGCCACGCCACCAGATGGTTCGCTTGGCTGAGATGGAGGCAGTGGCGGCGCCTCGTGCTTCATATTTTCGGCCATCATGCGGTTGAACGCGACACCGACGCCCTCAATGACAGCGAGCAATATCGCGCAAGAGATGGCACCGTTGCGCATAGATTTGTAGCCGCCTCGCACAGCGAGGGATCCACCAGTGAAAAACCCGGCGATGATGGCGTTCCATGGGTCCTCCTTCTTCCTTATGCCCTTGACTGCACAGTCATATGTGTTGAAAAGACCTCCCCAGACACCAAAGTTGCCGCCGAGAACGGGGGCACGAGATTTTATCGCGGTGATGGCACCGATACGTCGCTCGCCGTAGGGGGAGTTGCGGAACTGGAAACGTCAATGATGGAGCAATCGATCCGCTGCGAGTTGCTTACGCCTTTAATACCGTGCCATATGGCACCGCCGACAGCCTGTAGAATGATCAGCTCGTGCACGTGAAGAGATGGGATGATAAAGACCTACCCCCATAGCAAACGCTCCACCGAAATCATTGAGAATGATCCATCTGATGATAATCAGTAGTTATCTCCGGCGGTATTGTCTTTGGGTGGAGGCGGCGCGAGGCATTGCCAAACGCTTGCCTCCCCGGCTGGGTCCACTTACGGGCATGGGTCTCGTGTGTGATCCATTACGACTGAATATGTGAGGTTTGTATATAATAGACGCGAGTATGGAAATGAAGGGCGAGACGGGGTGGTGATGGGCGGATGCGGCGTCGGTCGGGTGTGATGCGAGGGATGATTCCAGATGCGATGCGCTCATAAACTTTTCCCAAAACCCCTGCGGGTCAACATGCCAAGAGTCGACGCTTATCTAATCACGCTAACCGCCATCCCGATCAACCTCGACTTCATTCGTCAAATTAGGTATGTACATGTATCTACTTCCCACATGTACCTGTGTTCGAGCTGTCCCGTCGTAGCAACCGCGGGATGGCTGAGCTACAAGGGGACTGGCCATCATCAGGCACTTGTCCTAGTATCTCAGGTGCTCACGGAAATGCTCTTGTTTTCAGCACTCGGATATGCCTAACAACCTGAACAAATATCAATTGATTGTTTACCTCATGGCCACGCTGCTGTCTCTCTGTCACAACTAGACGGCTGTTCAATCTCTGTGAGAATAAACCTCGTCCGATGCAATCCTGCAAGCGACGATTTCATCTGCATTCTACTCGACAAGCTCCCATAATTCAACATATCACGTGCGTCGTCAATCGACTACATCCTCAGCAGCATCAATAGTGCACCTAGCCAGCGTGAAGCCAGCTCGGAATTTCTACGTCATTCTTTCGGTTTCCAAATCTGTGGCGACGGCATTGCTGTCGTCGCAAATTGTCTTGGCACTGCTCATGGCGCGACCACCTTCACCTTCACCTTTACTTGAACTCCCACTCCACCTGCCATAGACAGCTGTCTAGACAGGAGACCTTTCTCTTATCTCACATTACCCACCTATCTTACCACACATCCAGTCGGTAGCACTCTCGCCGTCCCATCGCCTACTGCTCTTATCATGGCGAGGGCAACGCGCTCCAGCGCTCGTCATATGGAGAGCAATGGAGATGGTTCTGCTCCGATTTCGACTTCGACTGTCCCGCAAGAGAAAGCCAGCATACCTAGTACTGACCACGCGGACTGTACCAACCCCGCTCTCGGCACACTTAGTGAAGCTATAACTGAAGCCCACTCCGCTATTGCAAAGCTTGAGGCTCTTGGACTTTCACAGCGCGAGAAAATTCCGCTGCCTCGCTGCGTTGTTTTGGGCGAACAGTCGACTGGAAAATCTTCAGTGATCGAGGCCATCTCCGGCATCACTACTCCGCGTTCAACGGATACTTGCACTCGCTGTGCCTTGTATATTCAATTGCAGCCGACGAAAGATCAGTGGCATGCTCGAGTCTGTCTTCGCAAGTCATATGTTTGGGATGGCAAGAAGCGCACTCGATTTCCTTTCTGGCGCCAGACCGAAATCGTGGAAGAGGAGTTCAAATCTACCACCTCACTGGTAGAGTTGGAGCATATCATTGCTGATGCGCAACTGGCAACACTGACTCCGTACTCTGGCGCTGAGCCATGCGAATTCAGCCCCAATGTAGTCTGTATCTACGTGTCTTGTCCCACTTTGGAGCAACCTCTGTCGTTCTACGATCTCCCTGGCATTATTGGTCAGACGGAGGAGGATAGAAATCAATACCTAGTCAAGTTCGTGAAGGATCTGGTCTGCGAGTACATCCAGGATTCGTTGGTACGTACAACATGTCTATCGGGTCACCTTCCTCTATTAACTGGGGTTGCAGGTTCTCGTGGTCTGCTCACTGGAGAATGATATTGCGAATTCGGTAGCATCCGGTCTAGCACGCACACATAAAGTCACGAATCGTACGTATCAAATTTCACTTACATTAGTATCAATGTCTAAGCTTCGCTATAGATTGCATTAGAGTCTTGACCAAACCCGACCGCCTTCCAGTGGGCAGCCGGGAAGATAAGTTACGAGAGGTATTAGCTGGTATGTGTCTGCTGGTATCCTTCAAAGCACTTCCCCTCTGACATTCTCGCATAGGCAATAACTTCAAGCTGGGACACGGATATTTTGTGGTTAAAAACCCCGGCCAGAGTGATCTGGACAACAAGCTCACTCACGGCGAAGCTCGATCGATGGAAGACCACTTCTTCACGAATAATGAACCTTGGGCTACAACTTTCGGCGGCTTCCACGATCAATTTGGGACCAATAATCTCCGGGCGTATCTCTCGGACAAACTAGCAGCGCAGATTCTGGGCAATCTGCCTCAGATCCGCAAGGATACAATTCAGCGTCTTGCACAAGTGGAGACCGACTTGAGCCATCTACCTCAACCTCCGTGAGTATTACCTATCTTCAAACTTTTGTTGATTCTTGAATTACCGTCTATACAATACAATACAAGTCTTAGACTGGATGTGCTGACGTGAATTGGGGTTCACCAGGGCGAATCCGATGCGCACTGTCACCGACTTGATACTGAACTTCTCTAATCATATCGGAAAAGAGATGCAGGCCGACCTCCGGAATCGAAGTTGGCATAACGAGTGGGAAAAGATCCACCAACAACTGTTCAAGGATCTCGAATCAATGAAACCGAAGTTGCGCGTTAGGGGCGACCGAGACGTTGGGATATTTCCTGTCTCGGCAGACAATACGGCAGACAATGCTATTCTCATCACTGACGACGAAGGTGATACATCCCCTGCTGCCCAGACTCCTGTTGCCGGCATGCCTTCAACCCCCAAGAAACGGAAGTGGGATGTAGACTCTACGTCTGAAACTTCCTCTCCGTTCAAGCGACCAGCAGCTCCAGATGGCGATGCAGAGGATAAGAAGTATAGCCAGTTTAAGATGGTCTTCATGCTTGATGACATGGCAAAGTATCTCAATCAGTCGAAGTCTCGTTTACCAGATCTGCTGGATCCGAGGGCGGTCGAGGACCTGATTCATGAAGCTCTCCAGCATTGGGAAGAGCCCTTGAGGGCTTTCTTCTATATCCTTGGTCGTAAAATTGAGAGCAATGTCAAAGCCATATTCCAACATCACTTTGGTCGTTGGAGCAGCTCGCCTATCTACAATGAAAGCTGGAAGATTGTACTGGAAATCTTGAAGAGCAGTCTCGCCGAACTACACATGATGGCTTTACACAGCCTTAACGACGAGCGCGAAGGCCCGGTTGTCTTCTTCGAATCTACTGCCTCGGAAGAACACGAACGCATGCGTGACTTGTATCGGGACGCACGAACACGATACCGATCGTCTATCTACCAGAAAGAATACAGGGAGTACACTAACCGCCATCCTGTCGACCTTGACAAATTGCGGAGGGATGAGAAAGTTTGGTCACTAATTACCGCCGAGCCATATGAGAACGAGATCAACTTGATCGCTAAAGTGACTAGCTACTATGAAATAGCAAGTCGCCGCTTCTACGAAGCTATTGCTATTCGTGTGCAGAGCAAGTTCTTTAAGCGTCTCCGCACTGATCTTCGGGATGAGCTTGAGTCTAATCTGGGTATTAACGAAATCATGACGGGTGGGCAGCAAGCAGTGTACTTACTTGCCGAGGATTCTCACCGCCTTGATATGCGCAATCAGTTGCTCAGCACTCAGGGCACTCTTAAACAGGCATTGGCACATCTCGACGAGGTGGATCACAAATACGGATTGGCCAATATGCAGGAACAGGAGCAAGAGGACGCTGCGGATGAGAACGATGAATTGGCTGAGGATTTGGAGAACTAGCAAGCATGTGGTCTCCTGTGAGGAGCTATTTGGTCGCTGGCTACGATTTCTGACGTTTCGAGTGTTCTTACTTGACATCGCCCTGCGACTTCAAAGCTTTTATTGAGCTTCGTATTGTGCGTTTGGTGGCGCAACAAGGTATATGGTCGGAATACATGGATCATCAAACAGAACTGCGGAGAATTTTCTTTCTTCCACATGGGAAGAATGGGGTTAGTTCTGGTATTGGAGACAGTATATACTTGTCCTTTTCCATCTTCACGATGAGCCAGGATTGCATTTTTCCCATCTTATTGATGGGGGATAGTGCATCCACCTCTTTCTCATTCTACACTCTAATAAAAGATGCATCCACTTTTTCAAGACTCCTCTCAACAACTCATTGTGACCGTGAAGCTTTTATATGCACGTCTATAATTTTGGCTCATACGGCAGTTATTATGTACGCGTCATATATAGAGTATCCAAATTCGTGGATTCCATCATCTTCTTCAGCAACTCCATTAGTTTCTCTGTCATATCCACAGAGATTGGCGGTATTGGGACCTATCAGTTCAGACGACATCGACACAAGAAATGCCATAAATCTAGCGCGGTTACAGTGCGGCTATAGAAGATGAAGTTCTCTGGGCCGGACTGAAAGAGACTTCCCTCGACCTAGACAAGACTAAAATTCTTCTCTCTGGAAGTACTAACATCCAGCTCATTGCCCAAACGGCGATAACTGAGTAGTTCTGCTTGAACTGATGCCCGCAGAATGGTGAGCTCTTAATGGGTCTGGAAGATACGTAAGTAATACAGATCACAGCTTGACATCGTTGACTCAATCAAATGATGAGTGAAGTCATGAATGAACGCATAGCTTTCGTTTTTCTCCACCCTCTCATTGTCGTCACTGATATCTTCACATCAACGAAGAATATCACAAAGCACTGACCTTTCAATCGCTTCATGGAACTCCACTTACAGCGCATCAAACCCGTAGTTGTTCTTCTTGATTCATGCTACGTAGCAATCTTTTCTTCTTCTTCTTGAGATAAAATATAGCTATACAACGGCTGGCCTGAGACTTGCTCACCGATTCTGGAACCTATGCGAAGATGAGCTGTGCGAAGCCTAGTAGAGGTTCACGAAGACGATGGGACAAATGAAGGAAAATGGCGAACTAAAATACGAGAGATTGATGACATATAGCGAAATTAGACCTCCAAATTGTGTATGAGAAAGCCAGGAGGCAAAGGTCAAAGTCAGGGAGCGTGCATGCAATTGATGATGCTCCACAAGAAGGCCGGAATGAGGCGGTCGCAGGATCCAAGCCCACGATAATGGTAGCAGCCATGCAACGGCCTCAAATAATGATCTGTATCACGACTGACCGTGCGCACCGGGGAAGGCGGATGCCAACAAGCCTTGCTCTCTGCAGAAATCTGCGGTGACACGCATAAGCAAAAGAGTCTGGGTTACTTTGCCAAGTCGAACAAAAGAGCACCAGCCAAAGAACAGCTCATATATCCCAAGAAAGCTGAGGCGGTATGCATGTGTAGCGTTACTGACGATAAATCCCAACTAGAAATTGATAATCCAGATACCGCCCTGCGTAGGGTGGACCAAATCACCCGCACGCCAGACGAAACTTATTCGGGCATTGGGAACATAGGTGCATGAAATTTTAATGCCTGAGACACCATTCATGGCGTAGTCATACGAGAATTGCTAGAATCTTTACCGGCCTTGCATGTTTTCTGTGTTCTTACCTCCCCTGCTGTCCACTTTGACCCCCCTGTACATGGCAGATTGTCCACTCCGACCCCCCTGTACATGGCAGATTGTCCACTCCGACCCCCCTGCACATGGACATTGTCCACTTCGACCCCCCTGCACTATGGACAAGAGTCCATTTTGACCCCCCTGCACTATGGACAAGAGTCCATTTTGACCCCCATGCACTGTGGACAAACTCCATTCTACCTCCCCTCCACGTCTTCTACTACCCTGCCAGAATCCAATGCAAAGCCATGATATATGCGCGATCCTGCAAATCACAACATGCTTCTCATTCGCGAAAAGCGACATGCAAGGCAAACGGGCGCAACCCAAGAGCCCAATCTTGGATCCGGTTTTGTCATTCATCACGGTGGTAGGTCTTAGCTCTTCTATGAAGCGGCCTCCAACAATCAATGCTTTACTACTAAGCGAGCCAGTGAATGAATCGATGAGCAAACGCCCGGGGAAAGAGCACATCACGCAGCAGGACTCTCACTGACTGCCTATGTTACACAGTCAAAAAGTATAAATCTCTACTCCCATCGCCAGTCATCATAGGCATATCCCATCAACATCGCTCAGTTATTCAATTACAATCACGTATTCGACCTACCAGTTTTAACGTACCCTCGCTCTTATATCTTGCCCCCATCCGGAATCCATACCATCGACTATCATGTCTTCAAGCCAAAACACCCAGTGAGCACTCCCTACGATCCTTCAATCCATTATGATTCCACACTCACACCAGTCTCAGAGGCCAACCCCAGCATTCTTCCGAGAAGACCACCAGCACACCCGTGCAGAAACCCTGTCCCTACCACGCCGAAGTTCTCTCCATGAAGACCAAGACCGAACCCAAGGACCTCACACCAATGCAACGATTCCTCGGCGAAGGCCCGACCGAGCAGAGCGCCATGTTCACTCGACCAGACAATGGGAAGCTTTCTACCAGCAAGGATTGTACATGCGAGGTTGCTTCATCGGAAGGCTGAAAAAAACTGTTTGCTGTTTTTTTTTTCTAAAGGTTAGGTGGTATGGGTACCCCCTTCTTCACTTTCACGTCCTGAAATTCACCAAACAGCCATGGCTTCCAATAGGGCACTGTCAGCCTTTGTGCGGGCATCAATCTTTGTTGTTTACACGATATAGCTGTGGCGTGTGATCATTGTTATGACTCCGTTTGCTCAGTGAGCATCCATTGCCCAAACAGCAGTAGCAGTGATTGCAACCGCCCATTACAATTAACGGAATAATGATGCTATCCTCGTAAATCCATCAATCAATCCATCACTTTGCTTTGACTACTCTTCCGCTTGCCACTTTTCGCTTTCAACTTGCTCAACCTTCCCCTCCCACAAGATCTAGTGAATCCTCGAATATCCAAGCAATCTAGTGCTTATAATCCCTTTTTTTTAACTGCGACTAGAGCATGTGTTGCTTCCGCTTATATCCACTAACATTCTTTCCATCTACTCAAACGTTCTCTGCGAATTCCAACTTTGCGCCTCTAGCAGTTCTTTCTGCCTCCTTCCTACCTGAATCTCAACATTTCCAAGTCTACACTCTCCATCACGGTAAAAAAGAACACACCAATTTTTGAACTAGACAAACATGCTAGAATCTACAAGTTCACAAAGTTGCCTACCACCTCAACATCTGTAACACAACTGCATATCCAAACCATGACCCTCCAGCTATACCCGCAATACCCGAGCTATTGGTCTCGATACTTGGTCCATGACGTTTTGAAGTCATGCATTCGTCTTTTTTTTTTTTTTAAAAAAAAAAAAACCTACGATATCCGCTTATTTCCAACTCGGAGGCTCCGACTTTTATCACACTGAGCATTCCGCAACGTAAGCTTTTTTGTGGATCGATTTCATCGGCTTGATAGGCGTTGTAAATATATATCTTACTCTGCTGCCGGTAGACCCTGCCGATTTGTAACTGGTGGATCTCAAGCAGACGGTGAAAAACAGCCGAATCTACGTTTAGACGATGTAATGAGTGATGGGGGAATGGGTTGGGTAAAGGGTAAGTGGGACACGTGGAGTTGGAGTAAAGCGGTGTTGATGTTGTGAGTATGAGGGCTTGAGTAGGTACTAACAATAGAGTCTCGAAGATATGGTAGGTTCCTTCGCTGTGCGTAGGATCACCTAAACTCCAACTCAAAATAAATAAATGGTAGGTTTCATCTTAGCCTAGAAGAGAGGGAGTTGAGCATTGCTCGACACGTATGTGATTTCAGATGAACGTATATCCAGCTTAGCATCTGCTCAACCGTAATGCAAACTCAACAAACTTCACCAACCGCGCTTCATCCCTTGAAATCCTGGCAGGTTAAAAAAAAAAGAAAAAAGAAAATTGTCATACAACCCCTACCCTGAAGCCACCCACTACCCCACTTCTACTTCCCATCCCTAACAGCACCAACCCACTTCTCAGCTCTAGCACACTGCCTCGCAGCAACGTCCTCAAACCCCAACTGATCCCCCAAAAGCAGCACATCGTGCGGCGCCTTAGCCTCGACATCCAACGTAACCCGATTGCCAGTAACCCTGCTCATCGCATCCACCCACTCAGTCCCATCATCACACAGCACCTCCCTACCGCCGACATTGACAAACAACGGCGTATCAGTATTAAAACCCGATATCTTGGCATTGATATACGGGTTTTCCCGGGGTTTAGGAAGAGCAGAGGACGAGGAAGGAGGAGAGCAGTAAGCTTCGGATCCCCAGACCACAAACGGCGGGGGCAAGATATCGGAGGCGAAATTCGGGTTCGCGAGGAGGATGGAAGGCGAGACGAGCGAAGGGTCGATCCAGGGTGACCATAGTAATGCGGCGCCCGGTCCTCGGAGCCCCAGGTCGGCGCCGTAGTCGGAGAGATAGCGGAGCAGAGCGATGGCGAGGTTGCCACCTGCCGAGTCGCCACTAAGGATCACGTTGGCGGGCGGGATGCCGCAGTCGAGGATGAGATGGAGATAGCTGGCGAGCGCGTCTTGGAGAGCCGCAGGGAAAGGATTCGAGTCCGCGGAAGCCGGGAGCGTGGAAAGGCGGTACTGGGGCGCGAGGAGACGGGTCGAGGCGGGGAATGGCGCCAGGAGGGTTTGGGCTAGGAATGCGGTTGCTTTTGCGCGGCCGTCGCCTAGCACGAAGGCGCCGCCGTGGAAATGCAGGATCGTGAGGTTCGAGTCGTCGTTGCTGGATGGCGATGGTTTGGGGGTTATGGACGAGGTAGGTTGCGTGTACCATGTCCCTCCTACATCTCCGGCTTTGACGCCTTCTTTTTCGCCCGTGAGGAGGTCGCCTTTGAGGTACGTCCGCCATTCGTCTTGGAAGCGGATGCGGACCCAGGCGTCGCCTTCGGCGCCGGCGTCGAGGGGCGTGGGAGTGCGCAGCTGGAGGGCTGAGAAGAGGTGGATTACGGCGCGGAGGAAGCGGACTTTTGCTGCTTGGGCGAAGGTCCAGGTTTTGTCTGGGCGGAAGCGTGGGGAGAGGATGTAGCGGAGGAGTGAGAAGGGGACGTGGACCAGGGCCTGAGGGAAGGATACGAGGAATTGTAGGAGGCCCATTGTGGTGTTTTTTGGTGGTTTGTTGTTTGGAGTCTTCTTTTTGTCTTCTTTCTTTCTATCTCTTCCTGCTTATGAGGATCCAGGGGGGAATATCCGAGGCCTATCCCTTCCAATCTGGACTTTGTCGGAACTCAAGAACTGTGCGCAAAGCAATGCAGAAGCTAATCCCGTCGTCGAAAATGTAGAGGTCCTCACAAGTATGCCGATAACCCGTCGAGGTGTCGTTGTCGTCGCTCGCTCAAACCCCATACACGACAAATCCCAAGCCGATCCGGAGAAGAGGGGAATACCGGACAAGGGGCAGAAAATTTCCAGGGTAGGCGAAGATCAATTCAGCCAGACGAATGAATCCCAACTGAACGCGAGATTCTCCAAGTCAATAATCTGGGGGATCAAACAGTCTTTATACTTGTACTACTCCGCACGAATCCGGCTCATATATATGTTTATAGTAACCAGATTACCAGAAACACACGTCAGCCTGTCCAAACTAGTTGCTTATGCATGTAGCTAGATGGCGCCATGCAGCACCCTATATACCTAACACTGTCATTCTTACCCCCGCTACCTGCTTACATATGTACAACTGCATTTATGCATGCATGTTTCCCTATTTACTGTTTACCTGTTACGCACTGATAATTTAATATCCTACTGCTTTCTTGTTGCACACACTGCAATTGCCAGCATCACGCGTAGAAGATGATAGCCACAAAGCGCACGGCGGAAGAGAACAACAGAAAAGAAAAGGAGAAGCTGGCGATGGGTAGATTAGCCAAGGTGGGGCCGTCTCCCGCCTCACTGTGGGGAAACAATGCTAACGTTGAGAAGTAATATTTGCGTTTGCCCTGGCTGTACTTAGCAGGTACATACGAGGTTCAGACAAGACAACATACCTAGATATGTACAGTTTCTATATAGGTGCGCCTGTCTCTAGGGATTGGAAATGCGACCAAGGGATTAAAAAGACGAGCGCAAAAGGTTCAAGTACAATGGTCCCACTTGCACAGCTTTCTCAGTGCGTCTGCTACCTGTTCCTGTTCCTACAACTCCAACTGCCACTGCTCACAAATCACATGCCATGCACAACCATCCAAGCAAATTGATACGTCTGAACAATATCATATGTCGCATTTCAAAAGTGAGGCAATCATTGTGCGCTCTCTTTCTCTCTCTTTGCCTCGCACTCACTCTATACATATCTAGGTAGATACATGCATACAAACAATGCAACAAACAAGAATAACTGATGCTGTCATACAGTTCTGTCAATCACCGTTCCGCCAACGAACAAAGGCAGCTACCACCACCAATACCCCGACCATTATGTATAATAGTTGATTCCGGTTGACCCGTCTTATAAATACTGTCGACGAAGTCTAAAAAAATAAGTACGCCAAGCCCGTAGGCTATGCTGCTATGCAACTGAGCTGGAAACAATAATGTAAAAAAGATGAAACATCCCCCCGATTGATCAACTCTCATCTTTACAATGGCCCGTGGAGCGAGGGTATCCGATAACAACGCAAATTATTGATATGCAAGAAGCAGGAAGCGAAAAAAAAAAGGTCAAAGTCTAAAACAGAGAAGCGAAGGAATTAACGCGGAATCACAACCGGGGAGCCAACCGACGTTTCCCGCCGATGTGTCCGAAGTCGAGTACAAGAAGCGAATGTGTGTAATATAATCCCAATGAGGGGGAAAAGTCGCTCATAGCAATAAACAACCGCCGAAGCGAATCGATGACGCCGCTATCGATATCCCGTTTTTTTTAGTCGTGAACGCCGAAGCGCATTTGTCCGTGGTCATAAGATGCAGTTCGAGGGAACCGTGAAGCTCCACCAGGAAATGTTGCAAAGACTATTGATTGCAAGACCTCTACGAGATCCGGAAGCCAGCTGTTGTCTGTGGAGCTGAGCCGATGCATGAAACCTGTGACATCCGATGGAAGCTATGCGCCAGGTGGCGCGGCGCGGCAACCTTCACTCGGCCGGCGGGGCCAGAACAGCGCGAAGGGGGGCTAGTGAGCCGTGCAGTGGCGTTCATACGTATTCAGGCCAGTAGTTGTACGGCATCACACTTGGACCCGTCCAATTCTCGCCATGCGCGTTAGTGCGCGTTCCGGCGAAGAAGCCGTCTTGAGCCTGCTCGAGAATAGCAATCCACGACGAGGGTTCCGGGTGCTTCATCCACTGTGAAACGGTTAGCGAGTCTGCAATTGCGGGGCAAGGGAAAACCATCAAGTGCGGCTTACCTGATTGTGGATGTGATAGGTCCAGGCTCCACGGAAGAAGTTTTCAACTGTGCGGTTGTTGGGTGGGAATTTGTCCTCGGCAAGATTGTATTCGGCGATGATGCCGGCCTTGCGCAGCTCAACCTCTTCGTTTGGGGTCGTTTGGAACGAATCGGCATGTTCGCCATTCTTCGGAGTTGGGGCGGCGGCAGATGCTGGGATGTTTTCATTCTCTGCGCGGTCACGGCGGTCCAGCGAAGTGGCTGATTCGGCAGGAATAGATCGCAATTCTCTGGGCTGCGCATCTGTGAGGTTGAGAGCCTCGAGCTGGGGGGCATCGTAGCTTTCCCATTCGTCCTTGATAGCATCCTGCTTGCCTTTGAAAGCGGCGCTGTAGTCTCTAAGACAAGGTACGGTGCAGCGGCCTTCACGATCCCAGTTGAATTCCGTCCAGATGGGGTCAAAAGCGGCCGTCTCCAACATGAGGAACTCTTGGTCACGGTTCTCCTTCCAGGCCATGCGGCCAAGCACACGGGGGTGGAAGTTGAGGCCCATGCGGATCCCACCGTAGAGAAGGTAGGATGAGATGGACGAGTTGGCAGTGAGGGACATGATGGCGGTGTTGTAATCTCCCGGGTGAGGATGGGCTGCCCAACGCTCGGCAAAAGCGTGTTCCTTGGGAAGGAGAAGCGGGCGCATGTCCCTGAGCATCAGTACGTCCATGTCGAAGTAGGCTCCGCCGTGCATGTGCAAGACGATGAAGCGCATAGCGTCAGATACGGCAACGGGGAGGAAGGTCATTTGCTTGGGCGTCAGGACGAGCCATTGCTGGCCATCCTTGTCCTCGACAATGTTCTCGGCCACGGCCTTTTCACCCTTTGAATTGGCACGTCCGGGCGAGCTGTAGTAGCCGAAGCCGTTGCGCTGCTCCTCATCCTTGGGCAGCGGGATCCTCGAGGGGAACTTCCACTCCTTGATGGTGATGTCGCCACGCTCGACCAGAG
The DNA here is from genome assembly GCA_948474695.1 of Periconia digitata. Classification (NCBI taxonomy): domain Eukaryota; kingdom Fungi; phylum Ascomycota; class Dothideomycetes; order Pleosporales; family Periconiaceae; genus Periconia; species Periconia digitata. The sequence continues at coordinate 815,807 of CAOQHR010000003.1, forward strand.
GGAGGAAGCGAGCGAACAAGGCATCCTTGGTGAGCATGTTGCGAACGGCATTAGGGTTGCGGTCGGCATCCAGCCAAATCCAGAGGCGCGAGCAAGCCAGGTTTTGCGTATACAGGTAGCTCTTGACAAAGGCCTCGACGCGCCAAGTGGCAGGACCGGTCCAGTAGACGTGGTAGGGAATGATGGGACCGGGGCAGGTACCAATATCAGAACCATTAGCGGGCTTCGCCTCCTCGACCGAGGGGTAGCTCTTGAGCGTGTTCCCGTGGCCGTCGGCGTTGACGTACTCGGCCTTGGTGGGGTCCTGAGCACTGGCACGGTGAGCCTTGTCGGGAAGGGTGTAGTAGCGGTGCTCCTCCTCGGCGAAGAACTTGAGACAGTCGAAGACATTCCTCATCTTCTCAATGCCTTCATAGGTGCCTCTGCACTCTTCGACCAGCATGTGCAGATCGGCCTCGGTGTCGACATGGGGTCGTGGGCCGTAGAAGTCGTCCTTGATCTTGACAGCAGTCACGGGGCGGTTGAAGACGTTGGCGTGTGGGTTGATGGTGACGGTTCTGGGCGAGCTCGTGAACTTGACCTGGACGCCGGCCTTTGTGGTCTTGATCAGCTCGGTGGGACCTGTCTTGTCGAGGAAGGCGGGGATGCCCAGTTTGCCCTTGCTAGCCACGGTGGGATCGGTCACCATGCTCACAGAGCCATAGATGACAGCGTACAGGAGAGCGGCGAGGGTCAGATTGCGGACCAGCGTGAGGCAGGCCCTTCTCCTCGACATGTCGGCCATGGCTGTGGGTTGGGTAGTTGGAGGGGGTGGGACTCGTTCGCGAAGGGGGGTTTGTTGATGATTGTGGGTGGTGGAGCGAGTCAGATCCCCTCCTGTCGCAGAAGTGGTGGTGGTGGTGGTGGTGGTGTTTGTGTCAACGATTCTCGGCAGGCCAGGCGGGCAATTGGCGTTGGTTTAGTGGAGCAGGCCGGTGTGCGTTGGTTGCAGGAGCGGAGGCAGTGCTGCGACACGGCGCAGGGGGAGTCGGGGGCCGATCAGGAGCAGGCAGGACGCAGCAGTCGACGACGGGCAGGCGGGGGGATTGCTGGTGGTGTGATTGAGCAGTTGAAGCTGGTGAGTGAATGGTCAAGCAGCAGAGGGCAGGAGCGACGGTGGGCGGTGGGCGGTGACTGCGTGGAGAAAGGGTGTGATTGGAATTAGCGTCGAGGTGAGTGGTGTGGGAGCATGTGGTGGTGTTTGGTGTTGGGCGGTACTGAGTCGACGTATGTTGAGCAGGCAAGACGAGACAAAAAGAGACACGGTCCGAGACAGAAGGAGAGGAGAGGAAGAGAGAGAGAGAGAGAAGAGAGTGGATAGCAACGAGCGACAAGCAAGCAAGCAAGCAAGCACACCGAACCAAGCAAAGCGACGAGAGGGGACGACAAGACAAGACAAGAGAGAGAGAGGCAGAGACGATTCAGCGTGCCTAGCGTTGGGGGCAAGCGAGGACGAGATGAGGGCGCCGGGGCCACTTGGGGGTCCTGGGCCGCCCCCTGACGGGCTGCGGGCCACTCACACGCCCGAACACCGCCACTAATTTTCTCGCGATCCCTTTTTTCCCCCAGCTTTACGCCTTCCTTTGCCTTCCTTCACATGCATCAGGCTGCCTGTTGAGCCATTTGATTTCTTCTTCTGCTGCCGCTAACAGCGTGCTACTGCTACTACTTCACCCGTTGTTTGTGCATCTGCTACCTCTATCAACGTGTGTTGTTATTGCTGCTGCTGCTGCTGCTGCTGTGGTTTCTCAATTGGACACTCTGTGTGCCACAGCCCTGCTGCTACTACTGCTACCTCTGTTTTTCAGGCCCCCCACCCTCTTTTTTCCCCACCTATTTTCTACCCTCTCGTATTTTTACATCGTCCGATATTCCAGAAAGCAAAATCACTTTAAAAGATATTCATTCCTTCGCAAGAGGTGGTGGTGGTGATAGTAGTGATGAAGATGATGTCTAAACTTGGTCCCCCGTTGCGCCAACTGCGCCGCGCATTCTCCTCATCCACGGCTTTCACATCATCATCATCGTCGTCGTCCTCCTCCCCAGCCTTCTTTTCCCCGCGCGTGGAGCGCATCAGCGTGCCGGCTCGCTCCAACGGCTCCTTCACCATCGAGTAAGTTGCTGTCGCTGTTCCTTGTTTTTGTCTCTTGTTGTTGGCCCTGCAACGCTTCCAATGAGGTCATATTCAACAATCTGCATCCCCTTAATCTTCTTTGGGCTTCGCTTCCTACTCCTCCTCCTCCTACTGTACTATGTACGGTACAGTGCATGCACAGCATTTTTAGCCATTCGCTCGTGCTTGTTGGTCATCCAAGTCAGCACGTACTCTATAATTATCCCCTCTATACATGTTCATCAACCCCCACCTTGCCCCGTTTGTCTGTCTGTATACACATGCAGTACAATCATACATGCGCAGCACACGCATGCACAGCCGGTAAAGTAACTGTACATTGCTACATGCAGCGCTACGCCAATCACGCTTCGGAGAGATGATCAAACAACACAGCCGTCGTCCGCTAACCGGCACCCATGGTGCATACGAACCGTCAATCTCTCACCCAGTCTCGCTTGGCAAGGCCTCCCTCTACTGTACTCGGCCTTGTTACATCATCTCCAAGAAACATGAACACGCTGAGCATCGGGCCACGGGCTAACCATCCACTCTCTATCCAGCATCTTTCACCCCACCAAACCTGCTGCCCCCGTCATCCTCTACCTGCCATCTGGCCCTGTCATCCCAGACTACCATGATGAAGAGCTGCGCATCCTCACCACGCTAGCCCGCGCAAGCGAGGCTGCCATCGTTCGTGTCAATTACCGCGCTTCCTCAGCCCACCCGTACCCCACACCCATTCACGACACCACCCTGGCCTATGACTGGATCAAAGAGAACCTCGTCCAACATGCACCCACTGCCTCCACCATGGGCGTGTGCGGTGAGTTGGTCGGCGCATCGCTGGCCGTCACCCTGGGCTTGACCGAATGCCACCACCACCGTCACCATCGCATCGCTGCAGTGTCAGTCAACAACCCTATTGTAGATTGGGTCTTTCCTCACGACCTGCCCGTTGTGCCCGTATCAGAGCTACCTGAACCACTCGCGCCTGAGGAGACTGCGTTTCCCGTCGAGGAAGATCCCATGTCCATCGCCAGCGAGGCACACCTTGCCAAACCCTCGAAACGAGCGGCAAAGTCCCCTCCCAAGACGACATGGCAGCTTCACGCCGACAACCCCACCATTCCCACCGTGACCTTGTTGGCTGAGCGGGATGTGCTGTTCCGTAAACCAGAGCACTATTTTGATCGCTTTGCATCCCCCATTCACATGTTCCGCTCCCCCCACGGCACCTTGGTGTACCCTAATCAGAACGATGATTCCTTTGCGTCCCAGGAGCCCCAAGCCCCCATCGATCTGCAAACCCAGATGGATATCAGCCACTATGAAGCACTCGACGCTACCCCTCCTCCCCCGCTGGAGCCGCCAATGCTGATAAGGTGTCGCGCATATGCACGCTTCTATCCACCTGCCGGCGTCCATCTCGATCTGCCCGCTTGGCATGTGGCTGCAGGCATGGAGAGCCCGCTTCTGGATCAGGCCTCGGAATTGTCCAAGTTACTTAGGCGCAGCGTTGCTCGTGCCGCCCTGAAAAGCACAACAGGCCGGGCACGTTGGTTTGATGATACTGAAAAAGCACGGTACAAGGCCCTCGCCAATGATAGAGTGCAGCTAGACACTCTCTCCGGCATAGGCCTGTGGACCGAGCAGGGGCCTGGATCCACGTGGGAAAGCAATGTGACAGATGTCGGACTGTGGATGAAGGAGCAACTAATGCCAAAATTTTGATTCTTGTAAACGAAGTGACTCATTCCATCAAAAAGCTGGAAACAGACAAAAAAGGAAACATCGCTCGCTACAACACCATCTCATGGTCTGGGAGGTGGTCGCAGTTGACGCGGCACCTTCAAACTCAAATGTCTGCACCATCTCACCGTGCGTGAGCGCATCTCGTCAGCATCCCAGATTTCTTCCACTCCCGCATCATCTGCCAACTCACACACCCACTGGTCCAACCGGGCCTTTTCATAACCAGGTGCCTCCCCTCTCACTATGACACGGTAGTATGCGTTCCCAAGAAGCAGGCGAGGGACCTGTTCCTTGGTGAGGTCCTCGAAAACGTCTTGAGAACCTTTTGCTTCCTGGAGCACTGTGTCTTTTTGAAATGGCAGGGAAAGCTCAGTCCAAGAGCTAGCGCCCACCTCAAGGTGCTCGTCTCCATCCCGCGGGGGCTCAAGTGGTCTCGGGGAGGATCCATTTCTGAGTCTCTTGGACACGCACACCCTGTACCCTCTACCATTTCGGCGAATCGCTTTGACCAAGTCGTTGTATAGCAAAATCCTGTCAAGTTGATGCTCATTCCGGGCCTCAGTTTCATCAGGCACCATGAACGAAAAACAAGCCTGCTTTTTGCTTTGCACGTACCATCCCCCTTCCTCATTTCTCGTTTCCAATCCGCCCTCCTGAATATGCAGAGGAATGATCCCCATGCGCAGCAATCGTCTCAGGTGATTCTTGTTGGGCCACTCCTGCAACGACCTCCCCTCTGCAGCCCCCCAAAACCCAAACGGCACCGCCTTCAACAGAAACAGTTCGCATAGCCCAGCGACCACAATCCATCGCGGGCTATCCCACACCCAATTGAACCAAGCCCTATCTCCTTCCCTCTCCTCGAACTCACGCCGTCGTCGCTCCCCTACAAGGCTGAATGCAAGGAAGGTAGCGAATACAAGGAGTGCGGTATACCATGTTCCGCGGGTCAGGGAGGTGCGCACCGTACCGCCTAGATGTATACACTCGCTGCGGAACCATGGAGATGCGATGCAGATAACCGAGACGATGATCGCGGTAACGGTGACACACGTTAGGAAGCGCAGAACCCTAGCTTTGCTTGGAGTCATATGGCGTAGCTGGGCCTGTATAAAAGAGCCGCGAAGTGCACGCGCCGTGTGCTTAATTTTTTTCTCCATTTCTAGGAGTTGTCTCGGTTTCTTCGTGTGGAATGTTGGTCGCAAGTGAGACAAAAATGACGCCGTTTTTTGTTAGAAATAGATTAGCACAGCAGCCAGCAATCGAAAGCTAAAGACGCAGTGAAAAGAATGGTGCAAGTTTCAGTGAAGACGTCTCAAGGAGGCAGGATCTGGGTCTACGGCCAGTGTCCTTTGTATAGTGATTGCCTTGTGAACGAAGTTTGTTGTTTGCTTTTGTGTGTTGACCATCTCCGGCGATCACGCCGCCCTTCCTTTGTCCCGTCCTATGCCCCACCCTGTTTTTGGGTCTCTCAACGAACATATTTTCCATGTCATTGTGGACTTGTTGATTTTCTGCGGTTTTATCTGGATCCGGCGTTGCAACTTTGCTCCCTTTGTCCTTGCCACGTGCAGCATCTTTTACACAATGTTGTCGCAACTACTGCAGAAGAGTTTTGTATGGAGAGTTACAAGGGCAGGTGAAACTATTTCTATTTCAGTATACTTGTGTAGCATGTATTGTAGAATTTATTAAACCAAAGCTGTAGGACATGATTGAATGTAGTCGAGTTAAAGTGACGGGCTGACGCTCGAGAGACTGGGCGCCTGAGGAAACCGCGGGTGTCGGGACCCACATTGATCCGTGCCTGTCCATGCATCATTCCTCAATCTCCAAATCTTCGAGATGTTCTGCGAGCTTGTCCTCAAACCTATCCCACCATGCTTCATCAAAAGAGCTACTGTCATCTATCTCTGCGGTATCATCGAGGACTTTCTCTAGTTGAAGAGCTGGCGCCTCATCGTCCCATCTTCGCGTCGTTCCTGTACTCCAAACGTCATGCAGCTCCAAAGTTTGCACGACAGTTGCAGAATCCGACTTCGCCTTGGAGTTTGCGACATAACGCGCTTTCACCTGAAAGAATTGTTAGTCAATGATCTTACATGGATAGCAGAGGGCCATCGAACCTTGATCCATTGTGCAGCCCAAACCTTCCTGCCCTCAATCTGGGTGCTTGCTTGTGCTTCTACGCCATTTCCAAGGCGAACTGTCACGCCTACCTTCAAACCCGCCAGATCGGATAGGCCTGAGGGCTCTGGAACGGGTACCTTCGCGGCCGTGTGGCTCGACGAACTCTCTTTTCGCACTGAGAACACGGTTCCGTCCTCAATGACATACTTGCCCGTGAGCAGCCATACATGCGGTGCTTTCACGAGGTTGTTGACTGCTGCAGTGATCGATCGGGCAACTGAGAACCTGGTCTCGAACCATTGGCGCACTGCTTCTTGCTTGAGTAAATGGTCATCGAAGAACTTGTCCGAGCTTTGATGCAATCAGTCAGTGTTTTGTCATCATTCATGGCGTCGTAAGCCTACTCGATGATTTCGACTTTTGAACCTGCCTTGCCTACAATCAGTCGGGTATCCGACTTGGACGTGCTATGGCCTGCTTCAATGACTTTCTTCAGGTCGATATTGAGCAAGCCGTCCGACTTCTGCGTCCATAGCATGTTGCAGAACGATCGTTTATCCTCATCGATATATTTTGACTCCTTGAGCACCGATTCTCTGCTTGGTGTTAAAACAATAGACTGTACATGGGTTCAGCCAGTAAGAACTCACTCGTCCTCGCTAGGCCGATACGAATGTCGCGATAACCTGGCGTTCGCATAATCGAAAACGATAGTGCCCAGAGGTAGTCTACTCGGGTCAATGCCCTCGTTGTACGCAAAATAAGTTATCCTTTCAACTGGAGCCATTGCCAGAGCTGGGTCTTGCAACTTGTGTGTTGCATCCGTTCTTCCTTCGACTTAACCTCTATGTATCATCATAGAATGAGGCTGAGCCAGGCATCGAAGCTCGTATTTACCACAGGTCAGGTACCGACACGTCAGTGTGGCGTTGATTAACTGGTGGCAGCAGCACAGCCTCAGATTGAATACGAGGTTTTTGTTTTAAACTCAATTATCAGAATCATTGCTTACTTTTTCTATCAATTCACGTCGCCGGTTTCCGAGTGAGTACTTCGCTTTCAAGTCGCCTACAGTGTGCGACACACCCATATGGATTTCAGAGATGTCTGCAACATCTTCGGGGGCACCCCATTCTACGATGATTTACACACAAATATCAAGGCTGCGCATAAAAGTCTGGATGCGCGTGTCGCAGATGCTTTTGAACCTTCAATCGAGCAGGACGCGTCCATTACGTTGCTGCGCGCAATCATCTGCTTACTGGAAGGCGACTTAAAGTCCGCGACAAACTACCTTACCAGTCTCCACAACAATGACATGTACACGCAACAACATCCTCGATGGGCTTTCCGTGCAAAAGCATATTCAGCCCTTCTCAGCGTGTGGAGAGACTACCCACCCTTGCTACGGCCCTGCAACCTGCGTGGCCCAGCATTGGTTACCTGGATGAACAACAGAAAGTACAATAATGGCGCAGGCTTTCTAAGAGATTGTGCACAAGTCGCTCAAGAGATGCCTGAGTTAGACGTGCTCGAATACAAAGTCATTCGCGCTATTTGCATGTCATATCACCTTGTTCCTGTCATTTGCCAGTTGCGGGCCAAGAATACTATAGGAGAAACTGACTTAGCCCAACATAAAAAGCACTATATTCGCCTGTCTCGACTCCTAGCTGAGATTGACGACCTCGTCGAGAACTTCCTCCGGCTTGATCTTCCCTTGGTCGCCGCTTATCTACTTCAGATCGAGTACGATCTGGTCCGTGCCAGTGGAGACCCGACCGCAGTTCAGTATCTTGATCTGATGAACTCCATCTACTCTACACTGCAAGATCACATTGGTCTCGGCCAATACTACTTGATCCAGGGCGACCATTCATTGTCCGCATATCAAACTTCGCCCTTGGTATTGAACTTGATCATTGTGGACAACTTGGACGAATTTGGCGGCGACAGCACCATGTATTTTGCTGATTCTAAGTGTTGTAAGACACTCCCAAAGCATTGTATTCACTTCGTCATGATTGATACTTACCAGCCAACAATGTGTCCGCCTCGCAAACACTTCCTTGGGACGAACGTATCGAGAAGCAATGCTCTACCAGCAAAACCTGGTATGCTAAAGCAGTAGAGAATTTTGAATTCGCGGACTCAGCTCGCGGCGTGGCTCATGTCACGCTTCGTAAAGCCTGCGTTTTGCGCATGCGCAACATGCAGCCAGAAGCAGTTTGGGGAGAAGCGTCTCGCGACAATGAGGTCATCGAAATGCTCCACGAAGGAGCGATGATGGCGCAAGATAGTCGAGACAAACAATTCGAAACTCTGGTTAAGCTTCATCAACTGACGTATAGGAATCCAACACTAGAAATGCGGAGTGAGGTCCACCAGATGGCGCATTGGGCACGTGGCTGTGGCAATCTGCTCTTCGCCCTTGGTCTTGCGCTTTTTGCGCTCAGACTGGGTCATTACCACCGTTACGTATTGGCTGTACCAGCGCGCACTCAAGGATACGAGATCTGTCGGCAGATCACCAAGGAGATCCAAGGATTCTGGACAGTCTGGTATCATGCCATGCTTGCCCAGCTCAGATTGTCCCTGTCGCTGGGTAACCGCAGCCATGCCGTCATATGGGCCAATCACCTGAAGCAAAACACACACCTAATGGCGGAAGAATATGCAATAGCACCGAGGACACCAGGAGTTGGTATATATACCATGCTTCATATACTCACAGCTGTTGTCGACGCAGTCATACTACTTGGACCCGTGGATGATGAATCTTCGGAGTTTCCGGACAACCTGACCAAACAAATGCTCGAGTCTCTTGAACACGATGCTTTGCTGATCCCGTTTGCGCAAGAAGCTTGGATGAGACTGAAATATGCGGCAGCCATGTATAGCTACCAGAGAAATCTCCAGGACGGACAACTGAAAGCTGCACAGTCTCCGCTTCAGAAGTATTTGCAGGAAAAAGAAGCTGAGGTACGAGACAAGCTGGTCATCAATCTGCAAAACATCGATGTGCTCTATCAGGCTGGAGATTTCGACCAAGCCAAAGAGTATCTGTCCGTTCATGTGGGTGACGAAGACAGGTTTCCGGTCATTCTCCCTCCGATACAAGATCCTGCAGGTTTTATTCAAGTTATTGATCGCGCCATGCAACAACGCAAAATACAGTCTTTAGAGGCCATCTTCCTGTGCTGCATCAAGGTCAAAGACTGGCAACGAGCGACCCGACTCCTGGCCTCTATTGAAGAGGTCTCGCCCGGCTACTTTACGTCAGTTTCGTCCTATACAGATCTCTGGCCCTGGCAGCGATGCCTATACGCAGGCCTAGTTCTCGAAAGCCAAGGTGACTACCATGAATCGTACCTGTACTTCGTGCAAGCACGTTATTTTCTGCTTGAAATTGCCTACACCATGGCCGATGACGACTTCCGACTTGTGTTAGCAAAACCAGAAGTAACTCGCTTGCTGGGTGCCGCCGCACGAAGGGCGCTACTATGGAAACAGCAACTTCCTGGACTCACGACCTTGGGGCCAACTTCAAATTCCGCCATCAATTGCCGCGTTTTCCGGATATTCACAATAACAGTACCTTACAAGGATCCGAGCCAGCATTTCATTGAAGGACTAGTATTTTTGGAAGCAGCTCGACCCCAGTACATCTGGAGTGGAAATGGCGACGGCTTCACAACCGAGCAAGTAGAAGCGCAATACAAGTACGAGCTCTGGAAAGAGCTTATGAAGAAGACGCACAGGACCCCAGAAGAAGAAACCGAGTTCCAAGAACTGCATCCTGACAGAGAAAAGTACTTCGCCGTGTTCAACCAAACCACTCATCTCCGAGCAAAGACGAGAGAGCTCTCGGTCCAGTCTGTGGCTGCCTTCTTTCGAAGTGTCCCTGAGATTGCCATCGTTCTGTACATTTTCGCAACTCAGGATGGCTGTATCCTGCTGGCTATTGATAATACACAGATCCGAATAGCAGCCTTTAATCCTGAGGCAACTCTCGCTGTACTCGAGAAAACTGTAATCATGTATGTGGACGCGATCAGAGACAATGATACTGCCGCTATACGATATCTCGGCTTGATTTTGAGCGGCATCCTAATCGAGCCGTTGAAGAACTGCATCGCGAAAAGAGGGCATGTCATTTTTGTCATGACTGGGATTCTGACCCGTCTTCCAGTGTCTGCGTTACGTTATAATGGGGAATTCCTCATATTGAATCGTGAGGTATCCCAAGTTCCTAGTCTTCGAGCACTCCACTCTTTGCAGTCAAGACCACCACCAAAAAATCTTCAAGGAAGATCTAGGATGAGTGTCATTGCGCGTCCAGGAAACCCGAGGGATCAGTGGTTGCCAATGGCTGGTATCGAAGCATTGTTGATCGGAGCCATGTGTGCTACCCCAGCTATCAACGCTAAAGATGTCGATCGACAGGACTTCCAGCGGCTCATTCAGGATTCTCAATTCCTTCATATCTGCACGCACGGCATCCAAGACGCGGATCGCCCTTTCAACTCTCAAATCATTCTCAAAGAGAAGTTTCGTGTGCTGGACATGTTGGCTGTCCGTGGTAACGTCTCACTAGTAACGTTCAGCGCATGCCATAGCGGCGTGGGGCATGCTGCTGATTCGGGCGATATCCAAGGATTTTCACACTCTGTGCTCGCAGCCGGTGCGAACAACTACCTGGGCGCATTATGGAAAGTCAACGACATCGCCACGATGATCCACATGTGGCTCTTCTACGCCAACCTCTTCCTCTTCCAAGACAAGCCTTCCTTCTCCGAAGCATGGCAATTCTCGACCAGGATCTTATATAGTCTGACTACTGAAGAGGCTATCGGCTACTTGGAACAATATGTGACTGTTTGGGATACATTGGAAGACCGTGGCAAGAACCCCACGAGTCTCGCAGGCAAAACAGCGAAGAAGAAATTACTGAACGTCATCCGAGACTGGAAAGCCGGGATAAACATCATCGATTTCAGTGAACCACGCATATGGGCACCATTCGTCATGGTCGGCAACGCCTCGCTACGTATCTGGACCACCATGCAAAGCATCTCCGATCGACTATTGGAATTTACTCGGGCTAGACCAGAGGCTTCGCACGAAGATATTCTCGCGCATTACAGATCACTGGATCCTGCAAGTTTTAAACCGACTACTTCCTGGGAAGACGCAGTGCGGAGTGGGCGCTGGGAGGGACCTGACGAGGCTCCTCTTCCGAAAACCTTCTTGGATCCGCCGTGGAAAACGCTGGTCTCATATGGAGGCTTTGAAGGAAATGACGAGGCGCCACTTCCTGGCTCTTTTGATTTAGCTTGATATTTCAATTTGAAATTTACGGCCTACATATAGATCGTACATTGTTTGGTTATCGCCTGTTTTCTTTTTTCTTTTTTCGGTGCTTTGGATGTTATAGCTCTACCGCTGCGTGTAGCATCATCCAAACTCCAACTTACAATTCATAGATTTTACACAGTCAGACTGGGAGGATGTAGTAGGTATACTTTCCAAGTTCCTTTTTGAAATCGAGAATAGCATGCATACATTGAAGTCGCTGGAGGCAAAGATACACTATTTATAATCTCTCAAATGACTATCACAGAGGACGAAGTAGAATATAGGTACACCACAATAACAGCAGTAAAAACGCAGACACATGTACGAAATCTATCAAAATTCCCATGATCGTGATCATGGCTAGTCTATATTGAAATGCATCTCATTTGATTCCACCCATTCCATTTGATAGAGTGCCTGCCTGCCTGTCTATAGGTACAATTCAGTCAATGCTTCCTCTCCTCCTCTTCCCAAAACAAAGAAATTCCACACCACCCATTGCACAGCCAATAAAGAATTCCTATAAAGACTACAAATCAATCAACGGCTCATCAACAACTTTCGGCTGCTGCTGCTGCAATGGCGCACTCTGCAGGGTTCCCTGCGGAGCGGCTGGGAAACTCTCTGGGCCATAACCGCCCGCTGCGTACGGGACAGGCTGCCAGGGAGCAGGGCCGGATGGTTGTCTCTGCTGCTGTTGCTGTTGCGGAGGGGGCTGCCAATATTGTTGCTGTGGCGGGGGTTGGGCCTGAGGTTGGGTTTGGGGAATCTGAGGGACCTGGGAAGGTTGTTGCTGCGGCGTTTGGTTAGCATCCTGTTGTTGAGGTGGAGGTTGCTGCCAGTACGGCTGTTGCTGCGGAGCGGATGTAGGTGGAACAGGGGGCGACATTGGAGTTTGCTGGGGTGGCGCGGTGCGCTGCATATGGGGAGAAGAAGATTGCGGGGGGTGCGATGTTTGCGATGCGAAGCTTTGCGTCCGCTGCATGGGCGGTGGCGGGACGGAAGTAGAGGCAGGTGGTTGTTGTTGTTGGGCCGATGCGGCATCACCGTAGTAGAAGTTTGCGGTTTCAGCATCGGGCGGCGCTCGAGGGGGGTATTGCTGGCCGGACGCTTGTCGTTGCAGGTGTGGAGAGGAGGGTTGTTGGTACGCGGTGGTGCTCGAAGGTCGTTGGGCTAGGTTCGGGTAAGGTTGCGCTGGCTGAGTTTGCTGAAATTGCTGCGGTGGCACAGATGCGCGATGGTCATATTGAGCGTACGACGGTTGTTGTTGTTGTGGTTGCGGTGGCGCTTGGTAGCCTCCGTAGTAGGCTTGCTGTGGCGGGGCGTACGAATCTAGAGGAGCAGCATTTCCTGTGTAAAAGTTCTCGCCAGAAGCATCCGGTGGCGCACCGGAGTGAATACTTGGATATAGGGAAGACGCGGGGGGTTGCGGTAGTCCATATGCGGTTCCAGCTTGATTATAAGTGCTGGATAAGCGTTCCTCGAGCATCCTATCGTAATATCGCACTACAGTGGACAGCTTTGCGTGAAGATCGAGAAGAGTGTCTGTTTCTGGTCAGTTGCGAACGTTTCCTACAAGTCCACGGGCTCATACCATGTTTGCTCATTGTCTCGCCATAGGTTCGGGCCAGTTTCGGTCGCAGCTTGCCGATGCTTTCGTACAGCTCTTGTATCTGTGGCTCCCGTAATATTGTGCCTGGCGGTTGATGCTGTAAGCGATCGACGAGTGTGGAAAATAAGTTGATGTTCTCGGCTTCTACTGGTGTGAGTTCATAATTATTTTTGGGTGCGACGACGGGGGTTCCGTTAGATGTCGAAGCTTGATTCCTGAGTACGGCCGCATGCTGTTTCTTCTGCTCTTCCATGTCAGCCAGTGATGCAGCGATAGCGGCCGCAAGATCTGGGTCGTCTTCTTCGACTGGTTCGGGTTTCGAAGCACTTGTTGTGGCCGGGCCCTTCTGCGATGGTAGCTGCGCTTGCGGAACGAACCCTGCGTTACCCTGCCCCTTTGCGTCTTCCAAACTCATTTCCAGCGCTCGCTTTAGGTCGGCGTCGAAGCTATCCTCGACGCGCGCGCTCCGTGGTTCCATGGAGCCTTGGTAGAGTGTGCGGCTCGGTTTAGAGGCATCGAAGCCTTTCGGTACGGGTAAAGGACGGCTCTTGTCCGTCATTTTCTGGTGGCAGCCGTCATCGACACGAACAGCATCCAAGATTCCTAGGTGAGGTAGAGGGATGGTCTTGCTCGAGCACGCGCCGCAGAATACGTTGCCGCAATTCCGGCAATGGTGTTTCCGATTGGTAAAGGTGAAAGCAGTCCGGCATCGCATGCACACGTCTGAGTCAGTCCACTCCGGGGGCTGCAAACCGTCAGTGGCCATTCTGTAGAGTTAGAAGTCGATAGAACTTACCGCACTGCTGTCGAGCATACTGCTGGAAACGTGCTCCTTGGGCGGGAACCTGTAGCCTTCTCTCTGCAGAGTCCGATAGACTTCTTGGATATAGTTCAAGTTGTGGCGACCTTCTGCGGCAGTGGCCCACGACTGGATTAGCTCGAGCATTTTGTTATTCACGTCCTGGTTCGGGGAGGCAACGGGGGCCTTGAGGAGCGAGGTCATGTTGTCCATGAATTCGCGCGATGCGATTTCCTGGATGAAGTGGGCGCCGCCGTTCTTGACGCAGGTGTCGGTGAGATGCAAGGCAGCCAGCTGGACATTTGGGTTCTTGTGGCCTATCCTCCGCTTCAGAGAGCGCATGGCATCTTTAGGCTGCACCGTTTTGGAGCGGATGACGTCGGAGATTTCGAGGTTGAGGGGCATGTCCTCCCTGTGCAGTGTCAGTGTCAGTTAGGGTCGATATGGGTAAATGCAGGACCGCAACAGGACGTACAGGCTCGAGGAGGTGGCGCGCTCGATCTGATCATCGAGCGCGCTGTTGGTCGAGCCGCCAAACCAGCCCGCCATTGTATAATTATTGGTGCTGGAGCTGACGTTTGCTGTCGAAGGCGGGTGCCTATCGGCCGGGGATCGAGGAGGAGATGGACGGAGCGGTCGGCGCGTGCGTATATGTGCGAGTGCTAGCTAAGCAGGACGGTTACGAGGATATGTAGTATGGCCGTTCAGACGGTGGTGGCGGTTGGGGGTGGATGGGGGATATCGTTCAATGTAAGTGAGCAGTGTATGTCGACGTCGGAGCTGCTGGTAGTTGACGGCCTAGCTATGGGAGTAGGCAAGACGTATGTATGCATGGATCCTTGTTCTTAGACTACTTGCTTAGGCTGGCTTGCTTGCTTGGCGGGGGACTACGCAATCATCCTCACCCGACTTTCCCCACGTTAACGTGAATAGGCCATTAGCTTACCTACCTACATACATACTTCCTTACCGACTCTTCCTACATACTCCAAACACTCATACGTATATACAGGTCACCGCCGCTCCCTTCTTTCAAGAATCTCCATTCTCCCCTCCCAACGCACTGGGAATAATTGCAACACCCCCGCCACCTCCTCTGTCGCTACGTCAGCACCCGCTCCGACCGCCGTCTGGTGTCTTGTCTCGCCTTGCCTCATCCCCGCCGAACATCACCCATTCGAAGCCGCACCTCCGTCCACCGTCTTTCTCAATTAACACCTCCACAGTACCATGAACACAGTATCCTTCGCTTGGCCCGCGCTCTAGAGTTCAGCTGTCCCTTCGACCCTCACATCCCCGGCGTCCGCCATGAACGGCTACCCCAATGGCGCGGGGGGTGGCCATGTTCCCGCCGCCGCTCCTCGAACGCCCACGGGTCCTTACCCACCCATCGCCGACATCTCTGCCAATGCGAGCGAGAGGGTTTCCGAGTTCAGGCATGCACCGGTACGTACTATGTCTGTCCACCCCTCAGGCGCAAGCGCTGATCAGCAGCCAGATTGGGCGAGTCTTGGATACAGCCAGACACCATTTCACCGAAGCCAAAAACTTGCTTGACACCCGCGCCCCGCTTCCTGGCGCATACTGGGCTTATCTTGTTGCGTACGAGCTGGTCGTGGAGGAGATACCAAAACACCGAGACTACCATGACAAGATCAACATGACCCGTGGTCAGATGCACCGCGACTTTGCCAAGCTCCTCAAGGTACTCATTCACCACACTAGCTCTTCTCTGTTCACTATATGGCTGCTGACTTGTACAGGACGTGCATGCTTTCGAAGGGAGATTCGAAAAAATCAAGGACATCATCACGAACGACAATAGAAGGAACGGCGCCTACGCCCCATCCTCCAAGTCCTACCCCGTCGACCCCTCACCGAGTCCTCACGCGACCAGCTCGCTGAAACGAGATGATGAACTTATGTTTCCCAGCGTCCCTACGAATCCTCCCCTCGGCCGCGCCTCGCCTGTAGACCTCGATCCTTCTCGCCGGAAACCTCCAGTCCAGCCCAAGCCCCAATCATTACATGGGAAAGCTATGCACCAACACTCCCAGTCGGTCAACGGCGCCAACGGTGCGAATGGAACCGACCTGGCAGATCGCTTCGCGAAGCTCCGGGGCATATCGACCGTGGATACCACCTCCCCGCGTTCCAGCCAGGACCTCTCGGTCAAGATGCCTTCGCCTTCGGATTACCACACGTCCAGTCGGCCCTTAGGACCACGCGATATGCCTCATAGCCATGCAGCTTCGCGACCGACGCTACCTCTAAATACGCAATTTGCAGCTTCCTTGCCCAAAGAGCCTAGCCCTACCTATAGTCCCGCCCGAAATCTATCATTGCCTTCCAGCATTAACCCGCCCCGTAGTACGGCCAGGAGTATGGTGGGCACAGGCGGGCGCAGTAATTCCCTCGCAGCTTCCAGCAGCGCATCTAGCCATGCACCCAACGGCAACGGCGATGGTTATTTTCCGACCAAGTCTATTCCCGAAGAAACTTCTCTGATCCGGAGTACGTCGGTCAACAAACCGATCGAGACGCAGATCACCGCTGAAAGGCTCTACGACTATATTCGTTTGTACAACGTGCTCCTCATTGATGTGCGGGACCGGGCTGAATTTGACGCCGGACATATCTATGTGCGCTCTTCTATGTGCATCGAACCAGCAAGTCTACAGGATGGCATATCTGCTGAACAGCTGCAAGACCGCCTCGTTATTTCCCCCGACGAAGAGTTGGCTCTCTACGAACGACGACACGAGTTTGATGTGGTCATCTACTATGACGAATCGACAAAAACCAATAAATTCTTGGACAAGTACAATCCAAATGAATACGAACTAGCACTCAAACAACTGTACACCATCCTGCACGAATTCAATGCTGAGAAGCCATTGAAACGTCCGCCCATTTTCTTAATGGGAGGAATTGTAGCGTGGCAAGACCTCGTAGGACCGCAGTCGTTGAAGATGTCCCAGACATTGTCGATGGCTCCGAATGGGCAGCCAAGGTCTCGCGCTCCTCGCCGACCCTTGAGCTCAGGATATGGTCAGCGGACCCTTCCTAACCGGCGGAAACGCGAATACCTTGCTATGGACCCCGAGGAGCAGCGGCAGTGGCTGGAGGAAGTCCGGCGTGGCAGGTCGGTTATGGAGCGTCCACCTGAGGAAGACGACGAAGCACCAGTGTATCGTACTGCCGAAGATTTCCTCCGACGCTATCCCGACGTCGAAGACCAACAGTCCATGATGTTTCCCCCTTCGCGGCCGCAATACGAGCAACAAGCACCCTCCCCAATTCCTGCCGCACCGTCTCGGCCGGCACCGGCTGTGCCCCGAGTCAGCTATAGTGGTGTCCATGAACGAGAAATGGCCCGTCAAAGCAGTGGAAACCAGCCACCAGCTTATATCTCTCCTGGCCGTCCTGGCTCGCTGCGTCTTCACCGCACCGGGCTCATTAACTTTGGCGTCACGTGTTATATGAATTCGATCGTTCAGTGTTTAAGTGCGAATCCGACGCTAACCAACATATTTTTGACTCGCAGATACATACAAGACCTACAGAGAGAAAACTGGAAAGGCACGAAAGGCATTTTATCCGAAGCTTATGAGACGTTACTCTCCAACCTGTACAAGGGTGACACTAGCGCTATTCGCCCGAGTACTTTCAGGGTATGTTTCTCTGGCCTTTACGGGTATACGGTGCTAACTAGAACCAGAGAGTTTGCGGGCTCTTCAACCGCCAGTGGGCCATTGACCAGCAGCAAGACGCCAAAGAGTTCCTCGAATTCACGTTGGATTCCCTCCACGAAGATCTCAATGCTACGTGGAATAAGACGCCACTACGAGCATTGACAGACGCTGACGAACAGGCCCGTGAACAGCTTCCGCGTCAGTATGCGGCTAAGATTGAGTGGAATCGCTATCAACACCGCGACATGTCTCTTATTGGCAACCTCTTCGCCGGGCAACACGCATCTATGCTTACATGCACGACATGCGGGCTCACCAGTACAACCTACGAAGCATTTTGGAGTATCAGCGTCGAGATACCCCACGACCGATCTTGCGACGTAAGAGACTGCCTGCGATCCTATTGTTCGACCGAACGACTTGGGCTGGAGGATTCGTGGCGTTGCCCCCGTTGCAAGACGAACAGGGAAGCGATGAAGAAAATCACCATCACACGGGCGCCAGACACCCTGGTCATCCACTTCAAGCGTTTCAGTGCATCCCGCAGTCAGAATGCGCGCAAGATACACACTCCCATATACTTTCCGCTCCAAGGCCTAGATATGGGACCATACATGGAAAAGCCAATCACGCCCGATCAAGAAGCCCAAGTGCTACAGCAGACTCGTGAGCCGCACGCGAACCTCGCCTCTTTGAAAACGGATCCTGCGATGAACGGCCCATTTATGTACAATGCATACGGCGTGGTACGCCATCACGGTGCGAATATTGGCAGCGGCCACTATACGGCCCTGGTTAAGGACCGGTCCAAAGGCTGCTGGCGCGACTTCAACGATGACAGGATTCGAGACTTTGAACCGGCTAACCTGCACGAGAGCGAACGGCTACAGAATGAGAAGGCATACGTCGTTTTCTACGAACGTGAGCGAGTTGCTGGCGGCATCTAGGATGTGTCCTCGAACGTTCAACCACACAAACGGCGTTCAGACCGTTGAGCATGTCGACAATAGCACAAGTGCAAGACGAGACGAGATATTGCATGTCCCGGCGTTCCTGCGCAACCTTATTTAGTTGCGCACCCCATGGCGATTCTGCACCGATTTCTTTCTGTTGACTTTAGCATGATTCCCGTCAGAGCTTTATATTAAGAGTACGGTGTTGTCGGTAGAGATTCACCTTCTCGTTTTTTTTTTCACTTCTTGTTCATGCTGGGGTGCCCTCCAAGTCTATAAGCCGTTTTAGAGGATGCTTGTCTCTCAGGAGGCTTTTTTTTTATTAGGGAGCGATTTCAGCCTCTCTCAAGGATAGATGCTGCAAGGAAGTAGTGTTGCAGCGATGAAGAAAGGTACGGCGTTCGTGAGGAGGGGCATTGTGGACATACCTTTACCTATGATACCCTCAATTGAAACGTTCGATGATGCATTGTGGTCATTCCAATAACACACGTGGTGCTGTAAATCTTTGCACACTTTTCTCTTCGCCCCATGCTCGGTTGATCTCTTCCAAAGATGCGTCATAGGTCTTGGGTGATATTTTGTGCAAGGGGTGGTTCTACAAGGCGGCGCTAAGCCCGAACATCGGAGGGGCTGAGAGGGATTCCAATTCGTCTGGAGCTCGGGCCACTCAACTTTTTTTTATCGAGGCGGTCTGTTGCTAGTCTATCGGATAGATAAAGGGATCCTCCCCGCAAACAGCTTGGACTCATCACTTCAGCCTTCAATTCTTTCTCTACACCTTTCTTATACAAGCTTCCACTCTCGCACCAATTCAATCTCCCATACACAAACGCAATAATCATGGCCAAAGGACGCGTTTGTCTGGCTTACTCTGGTATGCATAACTCTGCAATGGCCGTCCACCCAGGTGTGCGATAGCGAATACCAGCAAGACTAACATTGAGTCATCAGGCGGTCTCGACACTTCGACCATTCTCAAATGGTTGATCGGTATGTTTGCGCCATCTCGTCTCCAATTGAATGATGGATTGATATCCATGCGATGCGATCCAATGTTATTTTGACCTGGTCACTAATGCCGAAGTCGAATCTCAGAGGAGGGATACGAGGTCGTGTGCTTCCTCGCCAACGTCGGTCAGGATGAGCCCTGGGATGAGGTCGAGAAGAAGGCTTTGAAGATTGGTGCTGAGAAGATGGTACGTATCAGCATGCTTCGTGACTTGCAATCCGCCTACAATTGCGCTCTGAGTCAACTTTTCTAACATCCGACTCTTGAACACAGGTCATCCTTGACCTCCAAAAGGAGTTCGTCGAGGAACTCTGCTTCCGCGCCATCCAGTGCAACGCCAGCTACGAAGGCCGATATCTCCTCGGCACTTCTCTCGCTCGTCCCGTCATCGCCCGTGCCCAGATCCGCGTCGCCCAGCAGTACAAGTGTGACTTCGTCTCTCACGGTTGCACTGGTAAGGGCAACGACCAGGTTCGCTTCGAGCTTGCCTTCTACACCCTCCAACCCTCCATCAAGGTCATTGCACCCTGGCGGTTGCCCGAGTTCTGTGACAAGTTCAAGGGCCGCCAGGATTTGCTCGACTATGCTGCTCAACACGACATTCCGGTGACGAGCACCAAGGCGAAGCCTTGGAGCATGGATGCCAACTTGGCCCACTGCAGCTACGAGGCGGGTATCTTGGAAGATCCCGATCAGAGCCCTCCCGGCGACATGTGGACCATGACTGACAGCCCCGAAAACGCGCCTAACCAGCCAACCAACATCACTCTCGAGTTCGAGAAGGGGTCAGTTTCACCATGATCAAAACCACATCAAAAAGCCGTTAGCTAACACACGCCCTCAGTATCCCTACCAAGCTCATCACCCCCGACAAGACCTACACCGACTCCGTCGAGCTCTTCACCGCGCTCAACAAACTCGGCTTCACCCACGGCATCGGCCGCATCGACATTGTCGAAAACCGCTTCATCGGCCTCAAATCCCGCGGCTGCTACGACTCCCCCGCCATGACGATCCTCAAGCTCGCCCATCTCGATCTCGAGGGACTCGTCATGGACGCCCAGGTCCGCGCCATCCGCGACCAATTCGTCACCCACAACTGGAGCTACCAGCTCTACAACGGCATGTACTTTTCGCCCGAGCGCGAGTTTGTCGAGAACTCGCTGCTCTTCTCGCAGCGTCGTGTCAACGGCGAGGTCCGTATGACTCTCTACAAGGGCAACGCGTATGTGTTGGGTAGGAGCAGTAAGACCGAGAAGTTGTACTCGGAGGAGGAGGCTAGCATGGATACCCTCGACAACTTCAGCCCCATGGATACGACTGGGTTTATTGCTATCCAGAGCATTAGGTGAGCTTTCCTTGGTTGCTGCCTTGCAGTTTTGACAGAAGGCGTGTGCTAACGTATCGATGCTAGACTCAAGAAGTACGGTCTGCAGAAGGAAGAAGAGGGCGCGAACCTCAGCCGTGCTTAAGCGTTGTGCACTTGCATAGTGTCGCGCCGGTACAACGGTGCCACGCGATGAACTGTAGACAAGCACAGCTCTAAACATCATGGACGAGAATTGAACGAGTAAAACGATCGAAATGTCAGCCCCCTACACACACACACCAGAAAATAAGCCCCTCTCATTTTCCATGTTCTGGAGCACGGCCAAGCAGCATTGCGGCCGGTAGTTGGATAACGTCGACGACGAACCAATCAGTAGGGAGGGGAGAGAGGCACGTTTGTTTTGTGTTGAATATGTAGGAATATAGCTCATAATCAAGCCCACAATAAAACCAAATGAATTATGAAGGCCTATATGTAATGTCCATCTTAAACCTCAATCATCGAGAAAGAAAGGGAGGGAGAGAGAGACAGAGAGAGAGTGTGTGTGTACAAAGAAAAACACGCTCAGTGAACTCTTACAATCTCTGCTGATTCGTATATGATTCGTATATGATTTGAATCATTTGGTTTTTAATACTAGGTACATAATTTTATTTTGATATAAGCATATTTATACAACTCATACGCTCACGCTAATCCTTGATTCAGTTGACTTTTTCTCTTCTCCGACTCCCCGTCAACAGTACCTTACGTCTATCCACCTGCTCAACGCAATCACCCACCCCGAGGAAGTGAGGGATTGGAGGGTTGATTGCCAAGGAGATATCTCACCCCAAGGGAGCATAAGACTCCCGGTCCTAAACTCTCTTCTTGGCTGCATTGCTGTGTAGGTGCGTGCGCGGTAGTTTCTATGTCTGGATTGGCTAATTGTGTTTGAGGCGATGATGTCTCACTCGGTGCCTCTTGCACGAAGCAAGGGATATTCCTTGAAGAAGCAAGCCGGGCGTGCGGTACCGATGGTGAGTATAATGTACTCAGCTAGATCCGGCTGTAGTGATTGCAACCTGCTTGCCCGGAAGTTGATCCCCCTTAGACCCCGAGACTCCGTCGAACCGTTCCTGGCTGAATCACACATGCGCCGTGATTCAGAAAATGACGGTGGGGATCAGAACCCCGTCTAGTCTGATCTGCACCGCGTTTGTCAATTTCCTTTTTCTAGATTCAGTTTCTCTTCGCTTCTTATTGGGTTTATCAGTGGATGGAAAAGTCATGGCTCAGATCGATTCTTGTAGCCACGCGGCACACAATCCGGCCATACCCCTCTTCTTTCCCCACCGTTCCAACATCCGCCTTCCTGTGCGCATTCGCTCTTCTC
This sequence comes from Periconia digitata, assembly GCA_948474695.1. Classification (NCBI taxonomy): domain Eukaryota; kingdom Fungi; phylum Ascomycota; class Dothideomycetes; order Pleosporales; family Periconiaceae; genus Periconia; species Periconia digitata. Next base: position 837,978 of record CAOQHR010000003.1, read on the forward strand.
CAGGTCCGATACACGCCACAACGACGAGCGGGAACACGCTGCGCATGAAGTCGAACCCCACCGGGTGCTTCGATTCCATGTACTCGGAAATCTCCAGGATGGACTTGGAAGATGCAAAAGCCATATCCATAAGCGAAGAAGTAGCGGGTGAGATGGGCGATGTGGATGTTGTAGATCGCACAGATTCAGTCGGGGACTGCGACCAGTCTGCCGACACCTTGTCGAGAAGCATGGTCAGAATGAGGCGGTTCGCCTCGTACGTGGCGGCTGTCAAGGCGACGAAGCTGTCTGGCAGCGTGAGGTGGGGTTCTTCGGGCGTTGGGGAGCGGGGGCTGGAAATGGCGAGGCGTTGCATGTCAATTGTGACGGTTTGATCTGCGCCAGTAGCGGCAAGGAGGTGCGGAAAACGAATGGCCCAGTCATCGAGGGAACGGAGAAGCTGCCTTGTGCGCTGCTCGGCGGGCCCAAGGTCAGTACCCGGTGGGATTGGCGAGGCGAAAAAGGAGCGCATGTTGCCGGCTCGAGGATTGCAAAGCCCGATACAAGATGGTGTGAGAAGGAGGATGTCAGCTAGAATCATGGGCGCGTTCTTGATCTGGTTCTCGAAGGGGATGGTCATCCACTCTGGACTAGAGAAGACGGAAGGTTTGTTGAAGACCATGGAAAGATGGGCCTGGCGAGACGTCAGCCGAGGAGGAATGGGTATAGGAAGGAGGCACTCACATCAGACACGCGCATGGCTTTGAACATGGGAAAGGTAACGCCTCTGCAATTCTGTGGCCCCCGCATTGCAATGATGCGGATGGCAGCGGAGAGATGGTGCCAGATACTTGTGGTGGTGGTCCCTGCAAAGACTTCGTACAGGCTCAATATTATGGGCACGAGAATCTCCTCTTCATTGGGAATGGCGTGCACACCCAATCTTTGAAGGGACTGGCGCTGGCATTCCAGACTCATGGTATACCAGCGATAGGAATCAACCAATATGGCAGCGTCCTGGTGTATTGTGGCGTAGAAGGCCATGGAGGCGGCTCGGATAGACAGGCGCAGAGCGGGCTTGATGGCATTCTGGCGCAACCTGGGCAGATGTGTGATCCATGGGATTTCGGGGCTGTAGGGACGGACGCCATGGTTCAGCTGGACGAAGTGGGTGATGAAAGCCACGTCCAAAGCCTCTGGAATGATCTTGGACGGGCGATAGTAGGCGGTCAGTCTGTACTGGAGGCGGATAGTGGCGATGGCGTTGTCGGCGTCGGCCTCGCTCCATTGGCTGGAAGCAGGCTTCCAATGTTGCGGGACGACGGATAGCGCCGAGGATGGGGGTGGGCCCGCAGCGTCGGGAACAAAGACCAGGCCGGAGGTGCTGTTATTCCCGTGCGGCGACGACGTTGACAACGGGCGCACAGCCAGATCGGCGCGCGTTTCGATAGGGCTTTCGGCAGGTTCGGGCTTGATGTGGTGCTGCTGCAGGTCCACGGTGGTGAGGCTGAGGGCGGTGGTGGTGCTCGCACTGGCCGTCGAGGGCTCTCGCTTCTTGCGCTGGCGGGGTTTGGCGACCCTGTCCGTCATGTCGATGATGACGGAGCCCTGGATGGGCCCTGAGCACCTGAGGCCCAGGCGGCGGCACTGCTGGCAGATCTCGGGCGTCTCATCGCACTAGATGGTAGCAGGGCGTCAATCATCTGTCTGGATGGGCCGGCACAGGCGGGCAAGCGAGAGTGGGTGGACGGACGAGCGGAGGGAGGGAGGGATGGGAGTCGGAGAATACAATAGGTGCACATGTGGAGCAGCAGCAGCAGCATTGAGTGCAAACACAGCACCACAACCAAAGCAGACATTTGTGCATACATGGTGGACACAGTGTATGGACGGGCGAATGAGCAGCCAGACGTACCTTGACCCGTCGTTCTCTGCATTGTTGACAGGCACGTGAACGCTGGGCTTTTGGCATCACTGGACCGACGGATGCGTGGATGCTACAAGTTCTGCACACCCCCGAGGTGGATATCAAGACGGACAGACGGACTCGAGTCTGGACGGGAGGGTAGGGTGAGAAGGGAAATTTGAACGACGAGGAAAATCGTATCGAGCAAGCGGCGGCCAGGGGCGGGAGGAGGGGAGGCCATCGTCTTGAGCCGATTCGATCTCCCCTACCCAAACCTTTGCGGTGCCATCGGGACCAGTTCCGCAACCACTCGACGTCCATCCTCCTCTAGTCCTCACTCGGACCTCCTCCTGCCGTTATTGGCTGTCCGCTCGCATCCTCCAGCTCCGTCGCCCTTCCACGTGCGGCCCAACCCGGTGCTTGGTCCTCTCTCCGCTCCTTGTCACCGTTGTCGTCCACTCCTCCAGGAACCGCGTCGACAGGGCAGCGGGCCAGAACTTGCAACAACACATCAGGTTTCCTTTTGCTGCGGCATGCACATGCGCTGAATCAATACATATGTGGCGTTGACGGCTGTTCATTCCGATAAACTAACTCCCCCGCCCACATGACGGGTAATGGCTAAGTAATAATCCGCTGTATAATGCAATGCACAGTCACCCCGGAAAAAATCAGTCAAGCTCAAGGATTGTATACATGTACATATTGCAAGCGTCGTTCGTGTTGCCATGGTCTCTCGATTGGGGGACTACTGTAAAACTCAAAGTAGTCCCCCAATCGAGAGACCATGGAAACACAAACGACGATTGCAATATGTACATATATACGCAACGTATCCAGTCCATCTATTCAACATTGAGAAAGGCAACTGCTCCCTACTAGGCAGGTCAGTCTAAACATGCCACCATCGAGGAACACTGATCGCGACGTACGTCCATTACAGCTCGCCTTTCTCGCCCTTGCTCTTCGTCTCTTGCTGGAGCTTGCTGATGTGGCTGTCGTGGTCCTTTACCTGCTCGCGATCTGCAGCAATTCCGCTCTCCGACGCGCTGCCCAATGCCTCGCTCCAGTGTCCCTCGCCTATATTGTGTGACGTCAGCAACCTCTCCAATTCATATCCTCGTCTGCCATTTCATATTTTCCGGAGAAAAACCTATTCCGTTGATAGGGAATCAATTGATTGAAGGATTATTGATCAAGGATGCATTGGAGCAAGGATTAATCACCTTTCTTCTGCTTGTTCAACGACTCCTGCTTCTTCTGCTCAATCTCCTCTCCCGATCGGCTCGCATCCTCCTTGATCTGCATGCGCGGGCTGCTCGTGAGCGTCCTGCGCTGTGCTGCCATGACGCCTCGCAGAGGCGCTGCGCGGAGAGTGGAGGAAGGGAGGCGGAAAACCATTTTGCTTCTTGTGTGTTTGTCTTGTTCGGTTCGGGTGAACTGGGATGAAACGGTCCGATGCAGGAGATACCGAGTGTGAGAACTGTGTTGTGATTGGGTATAGAAGGATGCGCTGCGGAGTGTGTGTAGGAGGGAGGGAGGTTGAGTTGACGCAGTGAGGTCGAAAGCGTTTTTGTTATGGGTATGATGTCATCGTGGGAGCATCCGAGCGCGTACCGGCCTCGGTCCGCGCTAAGGGCGGGTATGCGGATGAGAGACATTTCATACAACCTCGACTTCTCTGAACACTCTTCGGCTGGTTAAGGGCGACGTGATTTTCATTTATTTTGCTTAGCCTCTCCCTTCCGCCTCTGGTATCACGGCTCCAAAGATCACCTGAAGCACATGTACGAACCTGTATTCAGACGATGATTCTAGCTCCTGGCACTGACATTTCCATGTAATTCCAATGAAGTCTATGTTTGAGTAACTTGATACTGGAGATCCGAATCCGGCTGGGAGTTGATTTTCCAGAGAGTATGGTGCAACGTTCGCAGAAATATTTGCCTACTTGGGTCAGAAGCGTTTTCCAACAGAGTTACCCAGACGTTCCCACTCAATTGAGACATGAACCATTTGGTCATTTCCTCCCAAATCAACGTAGAGCCTTGTGATCGGGTATTACACCGTCCATGTTGTTCTAAGTTATTATTGGAGGGTATAGAAGTAGAACCAAAGTCATACTTCAGTCCTCGCCAATCACAAGTTTAGAGTAGCCTTGCCGGCGTCATACCTGATGGCAAGACTTTTATGATAATTCAACAGAAAAGGCCATGTCTCGTCCGGAATGCTACAATGTTATCGCTACATTTCCCTGAAACCTCATGCAAGGGATTGGCCGGCTTGGTGTAACCATTGCATCCGATTCTCTATTTATTCTTTCGCGCCCATGAGGATATTAGCTGACATGATCGCAATGATTCTGGGTTCGGTCTTTACACACGTGTTGGCCTTCGCTACGCATATCAATGCCCTCGAACAGAGGACGCCGTCACGTGTCGCCAGTGAGTACATGTATCTCCACAATCTCAAGTGCTATCACTTCTGCTCAACATACTAAGTCGGAACAGTAGCGAGCCATGTTCTCCCTCTTATTGCGGCACCATATACCCATCCGCAAGCCATACCCCCATCCTCCAGATACCTTCGAAAGCGATATTCCAGGTACCCAACCAGAATACCCGCAAATCCTATGCTCAGCCACGAAAACAGAGATCCTATCTCCGACATACAAAGCGACGTCGAGACGCTAGGAGGCCGTATTTACATGACCAATATCAGCGTTGGCAGCCACGAGTACAGCGTCATCATTGACACGGGCAGTTCTGACACCTGGGTCGCTGCGTCCAACTTTGCATGCGTTTCCAGATTTACCACCAGCCAGATCTCCCAGGATAAGTGCGGCTTCGGCATTCTGTACGACAAGAATCAGAGTGATACGTTCGTGGGGATTCCGAGCCATCGATTTGGAACCAGTGTATGTAGAGACGTTTTGGATTTTTTGCCAAGGGAAACAACGAGGTCGGCTCCGGCCATCCCCAAAATGTCTTTCGACTGACGTTATACAACTGTAGTACACAGATGGCGAGTTTTTGTCGGGCGAGCTGGGATCAGAGGTTTTAGGGATTGGCGGTGAAAACGAGGATATGTTGAAGGTCAGGCAGACTATAGGAGTCGTAGAACGAGGATATTGGAACGGCGACGGGATCAGCAGTGGACTGATGGGCTTAGCCTACAGTGCACTGGTCAGTCACGGGAAAGAGTTGGGGTATAAAAGTCTCATCTTCACTCTGTGAGTTCTTCCCTTGAGCGTCACTCCGCGTATACGAAGGGGAATACAGCCCCAACGGTAGTTTCGAGGAATTTGGAAAAGTAGTAATACCGGGCAGGTTTGAAAATACAACTACCCCAGCGGTGTTCAGCATCGCATTGAGCAGGCCGACTATCGAGAGCCCAGTTGCTGGCGGACTCCTTGCTATCGGAGGTCTTCCCAATGTCGATCATGACGGAGAATTCGTCTCTGTCGATATAAAACCATTGTATGCCAAGAACTACGCTCTCTACGCAATCGATGTAGATGGTTTCGATGTCCAGCCGCCAATCTCTAACATTTCCCTGTCCTCCACGACAAATTCGGATAGTCCGGATATCATATCAACAACGCTGCCCGTCTCCACAACACCGTTCCCCACGTTTTCTTCCCAAGCCAGACTCCAATCACATGCACCCAACTCTACGACTCGTTCATCCCGATCTAGACACTTAAAGTCGAAACCCTCAAAACACTCCCCATCGCCGTCACCACGCATAAACCCTCGCCAAGCAATCCGACCCTCCAACGCCGATCCAAACTCCACCATCATCTTCACCCCTAACCTGACTATGGTCATCGACAGCGGCACTACGCTCCTCTACGTCCCTGAAGACATCGCCGAGCGCATCGCCTCGCTCTTCGTGCCTCGCGCCATCTTCTCCGTCAACACTAACACATACCTCGTACCGTGCTCAGCTCTTGCTCCAAGAGTTGGCGTCGTGGTTGCAGGGAGAAGTTTCTACATCCACCCAGATGATTTGATGAATAGGGCCCCGGGGGCAGTGGGAGGCGGCGGAAAAGTATGGGTCACCGAGGACGGGACGAGTATTGATTTTGAGGATTCCGGTAGTAGTAGGGTGGAAGGTGAAGTGGGCCGTGGATTGTGCACACTTGCGGTGCAGAGACAGGGATTGGGGGATGCGGTTCTTGGGGACAGTTGGTTGAAGAATGTGCTTGCTGTGTTTGATGTTGGGGCGAACGAGATGAGATTCTCGGGGAGGGAGAACTACTGATCTAGAGCAGTGTGATTCGGGATTTTTTGGTTTGGGGGTTGCTCGTTCATGTCGCTTATGGTTACTGAGACTGGGGCGTGTTGGGTGTGAACGTCAAAGTCTTTGCTTTCGTGATCTTTGAGGGCGTGTTCTAGACCGTACTGTTGGCTTGCATCTGTTTCAGTGGACATTGACCCTCTTGAGCTATGTCGCACCTTATTGATCGTGATAGAACACACATGAATCCCGAGTCTCTTTACAACCCATATTTTTCTTCGGCGCCATCAAGATTTTTCTGGTCTACTATATGCCTGCGACGTCTATGAGCACTTCTTGTTTCTCGATATCCACCCTTTTTGCGACCTGAAGAAGAATTGATGATACTACCAACCTACCAGCGTTGGAAATTTGGCGCTTGTGCGCCATATGATAAATTCCGCACGATGAAATACATACATCCGAGACTTTTCCAAACGAGTCCTCGATCTTCTATTGAGCCTTGGGGTTTCACCAAATATACTTCTTAGAATAATCAAATTGCGCCTTGAGCTGACCGAATTGAAGACCACAGCGGTAATGTGATATCCACTACCAAGAAACGTGATTGGGACTAAGATGTGGCGCAGCCTTGCGTATAGGGCTTAGTGTGGTTGGTGATCTATTCATATCGTCAATCCATCTTGGGTTAGTGGGCAGCTTACTACTATACGGCCCCAAAGTCTCAAAGTCCAACCCCACGGAAGAAACCCAAGCCGTTCTTCGCTCCTACTAGAGAGATGGCTGGAAACACATTATCTAAAAGCGGTGTAGTTGCTACTGTGGCTTAGGGTCTCAACTTTGTACTGCGCTGTTGGGCTTACCTACAAGAACTGTGCCGTAGAGTTTTGATTGTCCGTGAGTGCTGCGCTAAGCCGATGCTGCTAATGTGCCCAGTGATTGTAGTAACTACGCCGCTGTGGCAGTATCGTGAGCTTGCTGGCAGATGTCTGTTCTGGACTGTATATATTTTGATCTCGTCCTCGTGTTTTGATCTACTATCAACTCCATCTTCAATACTAGCAACACAATCTCTCATCTCTCTATTCCTTAATCTTTTCCTTGCTGTTGACTTTTCCTACACTCATCACAAGAAAGAAAAAAGACATACATATATCAATTCCTTTTGCAAATTTCCCCTTGCATAATTCTAAATCCTAATATCGATTCATTGCCATCTCCTACGCCAATCCATACGATCCAACTATCTGAAATGTCAGCCAAGATCTTCGCATTCGCAAGCATTTTCGCCCTAGCTTCAGCGCTTCCAGCTGAGCCACGCGCAAACACAGAATGCAGCAAAGGAACCTCATTCTATAGTTGCTTTGGCCAAATTGGCTGCTTCGCAACAGACCCTTGCATCAACGGACCCCCTACAGCATCCTCGACCAAACCCCCATGCACCACAACCACAATATCCACCACTCCTACCATCTCCACCAGCAATCCCACCGTGACACCAGCAGCACCGAAAACAAACGAAGCGACTCCACGGGCATACAACATCTTCATACAACAAGAAGACGCGGAAGGCGACCTCACGGGTCACATCGACCTCCGCAAAAACGCAGAGGGTGTCATCACCACCATCAACACCCTCGTCTTCGACAACCTCCCCGCCGACGCAAAGAACTGCAAGCTCATGTGGCGCACCAACGCTACTTCCATCCCTTCAAGATTCAGGGGCATCGGCGACGGACGCGCATGGATCCGTCAACTCACTGGTCACCCCGCAATGGGCGAGAAGTGGGTCAACAAGGACTTGGATCAGTACCGCGATCCTGCAGCTGATTACCCGGAGAAAAGTCAGTGGGATTTCACGGAGCTGTTCAAGGCTCCTTTTGAGCAGGTGGAGAAGGCTATGGCGGATCAGCGCCCTGTTGATGTTAGATGTGGCGCCACGGTTGCGGTTGAGGTAAAGGGTAGTGATCAGGGTGAGGGTGAGAACATGGTGTTTATCCAACATGACCAGTATCATGGTATTTACCTGGCTTATGAGTCGTAGGGAGCGACTAGGGTCAGTAGTTTAGATGGGATTTGGATAGATTTTAGCGCTGTTGTTTGTTCTGTGTGTCTATAGATTTTCGGCACTCCTTACTTTACTTTTTCGATGTTAATATAATTCATATGAGCGCACAATTCATCGTTTGCAACCCGTCGTACCGTACAAAAATGTATGTATTGATTGGTTTCTTAGAGGTGATCTAGGAATTTGACAATTATAATGAATCGCGATTCAGTTGGTGCCTGCCACGTTCACTCATCGCAGGATGGGAAGTACCTTGGTGTCGCTGAGACGCACCTTCCGCACAACCATCGAAAGCGGAAAGTAGCGTCAGGTGCCCAGATTAGCTTGACACTCTTCTTTACATTGCGCGAACTCTCTGATCTCGACTCTCCGACCGGCCACCAGATCATTGCAAAGCTTCGAAGAGCAATATCTCGTTTTGCAGTGCATACATACAACGACGTCGCTCGTCATGCGTCACGCACCTTTGCCACCATCCTATGGGACTCAACGTTCTCGCTCGGCACAGACATCACAATCTCATTATAGCAAGCGAGAACTTTCCCGAACAGACTATGGTCTGGATGTGAGCGGGAAATGGCACATCACAAAGTCGCACCTCAATGAGACGATGGGTAAACTCTCACTCTCTAATTCCAATGACAAGAGGGCGATGACCGTCAAACGAAGCACGGATACTTTGCGTGCTACCAGATATACATCTGAATATACGTCCGCGACCGCAGGAACGAGGACGATATCCAATTCAGCCCATTCAAGATGGTCGGAAAGCCGTCAGAAATTCTCGAACCAAGCCATCTCCGGGAAGCACAATACAAACGCAAACGAGAACTCGAGGTTTGTTGCTCCGTCACTGCTTGTAGTCTTAAAACGCTGATCTTGAGTTGTAGAAAATCACGATATGCAGTACGACCAAAATGTTCGGTACTACCAGCGGAACAAGTACGAACGAAAACGCAGCAATTACTACGAACATTCCCAGAAAAATCAGGAAAACGATTACTATCGCCAACAAGAGGAATGTTACCAGCAGGACGCGTACTATCAGGACAACGCATACAGTCAAGCGGAGCCGTACTCGTACGGAAATGAAAGATACGACACGAGAAATATGGGGCATGGAGAAAAAGATTACGCCCGTAGTCGAGAAGACGTGTTTGTCAGCTACAATGAACCATACGAGTATGAAGACTACGGGCGTGAAGGCACGGAAGATGACAACGACCGGGGAGAATTGTACTATGACTTTGGCCAAGGCGATAGGGATGAGGATGACGATGATGGTCAAGAGTTTGACTATTACGCTGAATACGAGTATGACGACTACGACCAAGACGACAACAACGACTACGACAACGACGACTACGACGACTATGACGATTATTAGATGGGGTTATAAATAGACACCGCTCAGAGGGATCATGTTTCTGATCATCACAAATTATCGGATGAGATCCACACACTTCATCCTAATAGATTGCAATATCTACTATGGTGATCAAAGACCAGTCATCATTTTCCTTGGTCTGGTATACTCTTTGCTATTGGGGCTATCACAGTACGTTAGTGGAAGGTAGATTACATTGAATTCACTAATCATCTCTTTCACGTGTCCCGTTTCTCGACGAATCATGATCTATATAAATCAAAAACTCGTATAGATTGATATAAGTGAGCCATTACAAACGATGCTGCAGTATTCTGCACACTATAGAAGATAGGATTCCAACGTATTTCTCTCGGATTATTCTTCGCCACATTCTTGTATGACCAATCCCCGAGAAACGCATAAGTCTATTCTACATCGATATCAAGAAGTGCTTTTTATCTGCCTTATGAGTACTATCGATTTTTACGTGCTGAGTGAGCACTGAAGTGAAAAACTTGGTGTTTCAAAAATCCTTATGGGTACTTAGTTCGACACTAATCTTGGAAAACATATCCGTAATTCATTTGTGCCCACATTTAACATGTTATATGTAGACAAATGTGGACATAGAAATGTAGCTCCCCGACTGGGACTAAGCACTGTGTTCGATACCTCTGTGATGTGATCCAGGTATGAATTGACATCAGACTGTAAGTAAAGGTGTTGCATTTCCTATCGGAATGATGTGCTTCTTCAATAGGGAATGCGGAAAGTAGCAAGGGTAAACAACGCTGAGAAACGAAATAGAGTATTTACCACATGGCTGGAAAGTCGTGTAGAGAACTAGTATATACAATCACATTTTGACATAGTATTGGTCAAGTACATCAATTGTGGGGAACCCCGTAGTCGTAAAACCGCCCCCCAAGTTTTAGAATGCAGCTGATATGTGCTGAAAATGGTCAAAATCTCCCGGATTGGAACATGAGAATTGAATTCCAATTTTCGCATTTATTCATTGTGCAACGTATTGAATGTCATAAAAGTGATAAAGTCGAAAGAATGCATTTTGCCTTTTATCTATGTACCCCCAAAACGCCAATCCCTCAAAAGATAAGAGACTCCAACATGGGACTTAATCAGCGTAAAGTGACTCGCCGTTAGCCAAGCGCCTGAGCAGCGCACGGTGGTTTTCCGGCTTGCACCTCTCGCAGAAGTAATTCTTATCCTGCCAGTAGTCAGCGCCAGGAATTGCGAGACAGATGATGTGCTGCCAGACATGGCAGCCATCGCAGCAGACCATGTCCCACCCCGTATAATCGATGTTATCGTTGCAGACACATCGAATATAAAGCCCTTCATTATCGTCGCTGTCATCGTCTGATTCCTCGTTGGTGTCTTGTTCCTTGTGATCAGGGTTTGCGACTTCACCATCATCATCCTTCTCCTCCTCCTCAGATGACAGTGGCCCTTCTTCGGATGGCAAGGACGAAAGGTCGGAATCGGGATCTTCGGCCTCTGCAACTTCATGGGAAGTTGTTTCAGCTGCAGAGTCCTCGGAAGTGGCGACGACCGCGGTGCTGGAGCTGGTGGGCACACAGATTGGAGCTTGAGCTCGGGAAGTGCGAGGAGCTTTCTGAGATACCGTGGAGCGAGGTTTTTCCCCACGAGCAGCTTGTGCAGCTAGCACAGTCGCCGTTCCCGCGCTGTTGCGAGGAGCCTTCATAGCCACGGTAGAGTGGGAGCTGAGGTAGTCCTCTGGCTCATACTCCGAGTCTTTTTTGGTGGTATTGTCGAGTTTGTCCATGTTGCTTGTAGAAAGTTGTTGGAACGGTTTTGTTTTTGTTTGAGAAGTTGTAGAGGTTTTTAATGTTGGTAGTGAAAGTTATATATACCAAAACTTCGAAGTTTATATAGTCGACTTTCACTGTGAATGAACAAAGCATTGTTTATTAATAGAAGGCACCTGTAATACTGATCTTCAATATATATCGACAATGTAAGGATTTGGCGCATCTCATTACAGGGTAATGTGTTTCTTAAACAGGAACTCTGTTTCAGAAAGTGGTGAGGACACCCAGCGAAGAGAAATAATACTCGTGGGATCTTCTTAAACTTGCAAAGAAGATCAAAGATATAAGACATATCGACGATTTAGGATAGACCTCTTGAGATATCTGCGTGAACTAATGTGAAGGTAATCCTCCACGCAGTTTTGTCTTATCCTACGATTGCCGATCAGCACCTTTAAATACTAAAATACACTGATGTTTGTGGGATACCTTCAAACTTGACGCAATCGCACGACTAGGAATGATACGTGACGGATCAATAGTTTGCACGATTCTTTGTCTGTTGCACAACCCATAAGACATCGCATTTCCCACAATCAAAGTTCTGTAACAATGATAATATTATCAGAAGCCTGATCACCCGACATCTCCATCCAACGTTGTCCCACAGAAATACTGATTATCGAAAAATCAAACTCTCAAGCTGCTGGAAAAAACAAAAAACAATCATACTCAGTATTCAAACACACCATTCCTCGTTGACGTAGAATCCGCCAGCTAAATAAAGCTCGGTACACAGATTCCGAAGTTTAGCTTGAGTTTGCATTGTAACTTAGCAATCTCAGACGAAGAAAAATCGCCATTTTTTTCTCTTTTTGCGTCGGTTTTGATCGATAGTTGGATTCGATAGGTTATGACTGGGTTTTCAGAAAGGACGCACGGTATTGAGGACCAGGATGATATAATCAATCAAACAGAGCAAATTTTTCCTTTTTGGTTCATTCCCCAGCAGATTTGACTACTGCTTACTAAATACAACAATCATCTATCGCAGCGTATACAAAGTATATCCCCGCCTACTAATCTTCAAACCCAAAATCACCAGCATCGCCCAGGAAGTCGAGATTCCCCTCCCCGTTCATCAACGCGTCGACATCCAGACGTCCGTTCGTCAGATACTGCTCGCTCACGCCGACGTTGACTCTCTGGCTAAGCAGACTTTTCAGCTCCGCCCTCAAACTCTGCAGTTCACCCTTGGTCATATCCCTGGCTTCTTTTTCCTTTTGCTTGCGCCCGCTACCGCGTCCGCGCTTGCCTTTGGCTTCCTTCTCGAAGCTTTCGCTGTCGTAGTCGACGCCGAGCTCTTCGGCGGCGGCGCGCATCCAGTCGTCCTCGCTGTGTTTCTTCTCCTTCGCAATGGTCGCGTCGGAGAGCTTCTTTGAGAGCACGGCTCTAGGCTTCAATTTTGACACGATGCGACGGTCAATGTCCAGGGTGCGGATGAAGAATGCAGTCTTTTTGGATTTGGAAGGCTGGTTGGTAGCGCGTGCGTGGACTTTTGCGACCAATCGCCTGACGCCGGCGACTTCTTCGGGACCGCAGATGAGGATGCTGGAGCCTGAGGCTTCGCCACGCGCCGTACGTCCCGAGCGGTGCACGTAGGTGTCTGCTGCGCGAGGGAGGTGATAGTGTACGATGAGTTCTACGCCGGGGATGTCGAGACCCCGGGCGGCGACATCGGTAGCGACGAGGATCGAGCCGGGTCGTTGCGTAAAGCGTTCGATGGATCGTAGACGCGCTTTTTGCATCATGCCGGAATGCAGAGGGAAAGCCGGGAGGTTGAGGTTTTGCAGGTACGGCGTCAGGCGTCGCACGGCAGAAACGGAATTGGTGAAGACGAGAGCGCGCTTTTTGGGGTGGTAAAGGAGAAGGGAGTAGAGGTATAAGTCTTTTTCGGTTCCTGCGCACTCGACCAAGCCTTCTCGCAGACCCGAAGCCATTTGGGATGCGGGGTTCGCGTCGATGAACTTGGGCTTCTCTTCCCGGAATTGGATCTTTTTCAGTAGGTAGTCCATTGATTCTTGCTTATTCATGAGATCCCCGCCTTTCTGACGCTTGCCGCCAGTCAATTTTTGCTGCAGACCTTTCTGGAATGTTGCGGAGAAAATCAGAGTTTGTCGATTCATCTCAGTGGGGTCGGTATCATGAGCGTTTGCATTCTCTTCGTCGGCTTCGAAAATCTTGAGGATTTCGCTAAACTCTTTGTAGTGACCTTCACTCAAGAGACGATCAGCTTCGTCAATGACGAGGAAGCGGACGCGTTTGAACGATTCCAAAAGACCTTGACCGCTGCTGATGACCTCCCATAACCGGCCCGGAGTACCTATGACGATGTTTGCTTTTTCGAGTTGACGTCGTTGCTTCTGCACGGATAGACCTCCAGTGACGGTGGCGATGAATGGTGCATCAAAATCACCACCAGAACAGAGATTCGTTAGATGCGCCGAAATCTGATGTGCCAGCTCTCGGGTGGGCGAGATGATCAAAGCAAGAGGTGTACTCTTTTTCGAGTCAGGCAACGATGTAAGAAAGTGGTCCAATATCGGGATGCCAAAAGCTAGAGTCTTTCCGGATCCAGTCGATGCTTTGCCGATAACGTCGCGGCCGGCCAGAATTTCCGGGATGGAAGAGACTTGTATAGGGGTTGGTTGAGCAAATTTGAGGCTTGCTACGGCGTCCAAGGTGTTTTTAGATAATCCCAATTCTTCCCAAGCAGAGATATCCACCTCTTCTTCATCATCTTCCTCAGCCGTCCGGTTCGCTAGAATATCAAAAGCGCCGTTACCGAAGGAATCCTCTTCGTCTGGCTCCTCCTCTGATGGCTGGTCCTCTTCTTTTTCTGCTTTGGCCTTTGCAACAGCCTTCTCTTTTTCTCTCTTCTTCTTCTCCTTCTTGCTGAGCTTCACAGTTTCGTGTTGTACTTCTTCTGCATCGTTGATGTCCTCAATATCGTTCTCCTTCAAAATGTGACCGTTTCCTTTCGACTGCGAGATATCGTCTCGGGATTCATCATCATCCGAGAACCCCTCCCATGAATCCTCTTCCTCATTGTCTCCATTTTCCTCTGGCACGAGCTCTTCTCCATTAGATTGCGCACGCAGCCTTTCAAGCTCGGCCATTCTTTCCTCTTCGGCCTTCTTGCCTTCCTCTTTCTCCCGCTCTAAATCCTCATCTGTCCGCGTCGTCGCAAACGAAACCTGTCCAGTTCCGCTATCCTTCACCACCTCTACATCATCAATTTCTTCTAGTCCGTAAAACCCTTCAAAGTCCTCCAGCCGATCAGGCATAGACACTTCTTTCCATTGTAAATCGTCGAGGCGTATTTTGCGACTGGCAGCCTTTCTTTTCGCGGACGGCGCAGCCGAGGGGTCGAGTCTTTGTCGCTTGGACGCTTTGGAGGGCGCCTTCTGAGAGCCGCGATCGCGTTTCATCTTTTCTCGCTGCGAAGTTGATTTCGGTGGTTCTTGTTTACGAGTTTTGCAGCGCTGGGATTTTTTTTTCCTGGCGAAGGGAAATGGGTCGGAGGATCGGTAGTAGCAAACCCCGCTGCGGCGGCTAGCCTCTTCGAGTAAGCGAGCATTCGAAGATTGTGACTCCATTTTGACAACCAATGTAAAACTTCTATAAGGCGTGGGATCGAGAATTGACGTACAGCACCATTTTAAAAAGGATATAAAAGAGTGCATTGCTACTCATGGGAAAATCTTCCAAAGATAAGCGGGATGCCTACTACCGCCTAGCAAAAGAGGAAGGTTGGCGAGCCCGCTCCGCCTACAAACTTCTGCAACTGGACGAAGAATTCAATCTCTTCGAAAACGTGACTCGTGTCGTAGATCTCTGCGCCGCGCCAGGGAGTTGGAGCCAAGTGCTGTCGCGAGTGCTCATTCAGGGTGAGAGATTTGGGCGAGCTGACTGGGAAGAAAAACAAAAAGAGACGCGGCATTACACACAGGGCACCGCAGACAACTCAGCGCCCGCTGTACAAAGCCCGCAGGCCACAGCGGAGCCAGAGAAAAAAGAGAAGGATGGAAAGAATTCTAAATCGGGAGGTGGAGTCAGAATCGTGGCCATCGATTTACAACCTATGAGCCCTCTCGAGGGTGTCACGACACTGCGAGCAGACATTACCCATCCGTCTACCATCCCCCTTATGCTTAAAGCCCTGGATCCGGATACATACGACCCTAAATCATCATCAACATCAACCCCCGTAGACCTCGTCATCTCGGACGGCGCGCCCGACGTAACAGGACTCCACGATCTGGACATTTACGTGCAGAGTCAGCTGCTATGGGCAGCGCTCAATCTCGCGCTCTGCGTGCTCAAACCAGGCGGGAAATTCGTGGCGAAAATCTTCAGAGGCAAGGACGTCGATCTGTTGTTCGCCCAACTGAAAATCGTGTTTGAGCGAGTTAGGGTGGCCAAGCCACGAAGCAGCCGCGCGAGCAGTATCGAGGCTTTTGTCGTGTGCGAAGGGTTCTGCCCGCCCGCCGGCTTCAAAGCAAGTTTGGACACGCCGCTCGGTGCTGGAACGCTCATCCCGGATTCCGCAGAGTCTCGAGGGGAGGAAATCAAGGCATCGAGAAGAATCAGAGATGATGGGGTGATGGAGATAGACCTTGGGCCCGAGGACGACGAAGCGGATGATGTGGAGGCGGGTGGACAACGGTGGATCGCCCCATTCCTGGCTTGTGGAGACCTCTCTGCTTATGACGCGGATGCCACTTACCACCTCCCCAAGGATCGTGTCAGTCTCGATCCTGTGCAGCCGCCCACTGCGCCTCCGTATAAGCGTGCTCTGGAGATGCGGAAGCTTGCTGGCGGAGCGTATGGGAAGACAAAAGGTCGGGAAGCGCAGCCTTGAAGCGATATGAGGACGCTATTAGACGAAACATGATGATGAATACGTGGCCACGATATCCTGCCATCACTGGTCAAATGAATTCAGTCGAACTTGTGCAGCTCAAGATGCACCGGATTAAGCCAGTTTCTCCCCATTCTTACTTTCCCATATATATGTACGAATCTTAGCCGCACGAGGAGTGAACTGCTTCCAGTCTCGGCATACATCAATACACAGAAACGAACATACATGCAGCATGCATTGGAATCAACCTCCATGCATATGATACAAACCAGAACAGATTCTCCTTATAGATGCATGATATTGAGTGTCAATCATCAAAGAATTGGCCGTCAAAGGCAATCTACCTATGGACCTCCTTTCTGACATTCACGTTCCGGGCAGTTCTATAATCAAAATTACGCTGATAGGTGAAAAAAAAACATATTGCCCAACACCAAACACAGCATCCAATATGAAACACCTCATCCGTCCATTCATGCCATGCCGATTCCAATCGCAATTCCACAATCCTACCTACCTGCAAGCTCCCTCCCCCAGCCCCAGCCCCAGTACCAACCCCCACTACACCCTCAATCACTCTCAACCCCATTCCAACAAAGGAGATACAGGATCCAACAATACGTCATTCAACGTAGTCAACATTGGGACCCTCCCCCAAACAGTAACAGGATGGAAGGGTGGAATATGGTACGGTAGCCGGTGGGGGCTCAGAAGTTAATTGTCAAGCCGAATCGAGGGTAAGTTTTGAGAAGGTGGAATTCGAGAGGAAAGAGGAATATGCATGGCGGGGAAGATGGGAATGATGTAGGATGGACATGCGGATGCGGGAAGCGTAAAGGTTACACAGTTGGGTGCTTTGCTTTGCTTCTCAACAAAGTTATATGCATGTGGCGTAGCAGTTGATTGCGGTGGTAGTCAACTCTCTTTTCCGCTATAGTTTCTTCATGACGATTCATCGTGATTGCGACATAGTTCTGATGGCGAGTGTTTCCGTACACTGGTGTAAGTTTCAGACAGTGAAGTGATCAGAGATTAGCGAAGATGGAGTGCCCGAAACATTAAGCCCAGAATTGCATGGTCTGTTTTCTGCAGCAAGTTTGGTGCTTCTGCAAACTGTCTGTTGGAAATTTATAGTTTTGTACACACAGATGCAAGCGGCGATTTCCGATGAGCAATTACGTTAGTGTACCAATGGAACAAATGCTGTATGCCAAGCAGATGAGCAAGCGATCGATTGATCTTCAAGATTAGTGAGGGAGAGAGAAGTTGAATTGACAGATGGGAAACTTGATGCTCCGAGGGGATGGGATGGGTGATACTTTGACCGGTCGAGGACTGTCACGATTCATCGACTGCTGCTAGAGGTGTTTGAATTCTGTTTGGGGGGGGCCGGTGCCTGACTTCGCCGAAGGAGAGATAACACAACAGACGACTCTATTCTCAGGATAAAAAAGAAGCAAAAAGAGTCTGAAACATGTTTGGGAAATCGAGTCATGCAGCACCCCAATTGGGAGGGGGACGAAGTAAGAAATTTCCTGGCTGGTCAGACTAGTTCCTGGATGGAGGGGAGGAGGTAGGCCTTGACGCAATTGTCGCAGCACATTACACTGTGGGGGAGTGGAGTGTGAGACTCATGAGTTCGTTGGTGCGGTGGTAGCGCGGCGACATGGAATGTTAGAGAGGCATGTTTCTTGCTTGCTGTGGTTGTTTGTTCTCGCCAGGTCGGGAGATATGCGAGGTGGGAGGGATGATGCTTGTTTGGCCATGCGAGCTCGCTCCGATCCCAGAAATGTGGACAGCGGTCCGGCCAGTAAGCCGGAAGAGGATTTGTTCAGTGCAGTGCCTGGTACTGGTACTCGCCATCGGACATGGTTTGCAGAGTTTGCCGTCCCAATCTCTTTGGCTTTGCGGTTGTTTTTGTTTTGTTGGATTGATGTTATTATTTGGTTGGTGCGACGGCCTGGATGTCTGGATGGGGGGACGTCTGTTTGGGTGCAACCGTCAGCTGCAGTCACAGCTGTGAGCATCTGTGAGGCGCCCACGTCAATTCGCGAGCTGCCGGTTTGCTTCTTCTTGTCGTCTTTCTCACACTGTGGTGGGCGTCCAAGCTGCGGGGCGACGGATAGGGTGAGTCTAAGATTAGTGTGTGGGAGCAGATGCATGTGGCTGGCGTAGTGTGCCGAGCGGAGATTTGAGGATCATGATTTGGGGTTGGTTGGATGATTGAACGGATATGTCATTTATGCTGGGCTGTATGTATACAGGCACGGATAAAAGACAGTCGAAGACAGGTGGAGGTAGTAGGGATGCGGGGAAGGTGTGCGAGCATTGGTGCGAATGTGGATGGGGGGAAAGGGAGACGAGCAAACAGCCGTCGCTGCAGCAAGACAAACGGTTCTCCCGCAGTAGTCGGCTATCAAGAGTGGGAGCTACTGTAGTGAGCACGTGCAGCGGTACGTTCCAATGCAACATCCACTCAAACATTTGTTTGAATGTGCATGCACCCTTTCTTTGCCCGATCGATCGATCAACGGTGATGCGAGGCATCCGGGGTGTGTGTGTGAAGGAAGCAAAGAAGCAAATTGAATAAGAAGGGGAAGAGGAGAAGAAGGACTGTTGTTGCTCCTTCATCTCGCTGGGACCCATGCGTGCGTGCGTGCGTGCATGCATGTGCAGCAATTTTTCTTCTTCTCGCCGGGGCAGTGAATCATGGCGGTGGCACGACGGGGCTGGAACCGAGTGAGGGTCAAGTCAGTGCATACATAGGGAGAGAGTGGGAGAGTCGAGGTTTATTGCAGCTTGGTGGGTGGAATCGGACGCACGAACCAGGCCAGGCAAGCAGAAGGAGGCAGACCAAGGCAAGCCCGAATCGGGCAGACTGTCCCAGGTTTCGCCGTTTGGTCACCATGAATGATGAATGAGGATACCAACGGACATCAGGCTGGTCATCGGTGTGTTCAGGCCAAGTCAGGCCTGGTAGATGTGTATGTATGTACAATGTATGTAGGTAGGTAAGCAGCAGCTAGAAGCCAGCCCATAGCGCGTGTGCAACGGCGGCAGCCAGTGTGAAGATGCGGGCGGGGAGAGAGAGAGTGGAAGAAGCCAGTACAGTAGCACTAGGTATAGTATGGTATAGTACCTCTGTGTGCAACACTTGAATGGCGCCCATCACGAGTCGTGGGCGTGAAACGTCGTCGACAAAGATGAAGTCATCCAGCCTGGCTGGCAGCATGAGAGCGAAGGCCATTTGGGGGGTGGAGACGGTGCCAGAGTGTGTGTCTTACTGCAGTATAGTGCTGTTGGCTGGGTTATTATATCCTCCCTCCAGGTAGCGGTACATACATAGCTAAGTACTCTTAGCAGGTTCGTAGTATTATCCAGTATTATTAACCTATAGCTCCGTAACCCCAAGCCCCAATTCTCCCTCTTGTTTTTTCTGCATACCTCTTATGTACCTACCTCTCCCTTTCTTCCTACCTCTCCCTCTGCCACTCCTACGTAACCTGACCTAACGGTTGCTTGTACCTACTGCACTGGACGTCGTGCTGCCGGAAGCCCGCCCTGCGAGGCACACACCCCGCCTACCGCCCATCATCATCCTCTTTCCCGCTTGCTTGCTGCTTCTGTCCACTCACTCACCCACCCACTTCACCCACCCACCGTTTCGTCCCATCCATTCCATACCTCATACATGATTGCAAACCGATAGCCAGCGGACAGACAGGCAGACATACATACCAACAGACAGACGGACAGACAGACTTCACTCTGCAGGCCACGCACGCACGCACACACGCATCCCGCATCCCACATATCCCACATCCCGGCCACACGCCCGCTCGTCCAATACACACTCTCTTCTCTGTACCCCCAGAGCCTATAGAGCCGCCTGCCCTGCCCTGGCCTGTCCTGTCCTGCCTGCTTGCCTGCCTGACTGCCCGCCTACACCTTTTGCTTTTGTGCCCGTCACCACTCGCTGCTGCTGCTGCTGCTGCGCTGTGTAATCCACTCCCTACGCGCCGCCGCACCCTCTCCTGCTGCTGCTGCTGCTGTCTCCCCGTCCATCCCATCCGCCCGCTATGGAGCAACAACCCCAACCTCACCACCTCGCGCCCCAGTCAGCACGCAAGTTGCTCAAGAAGTCAAAGGGCCCGCCAATCAGCTTCGAAACCCGTCAACCTCAACACACCAGCCTGCGTCGCGCCCCGAGTGCTCCCTCTCACCCAAGCTTCCAACCCTCCGCCCCTGCTGCTCCCCACCGCGCTCCTTCGCTGCGACACTCTCCCTCGGCCGGCTTCAACCCTTCGCAATCCTCGTCCAACTCCCTGCGCACCACCCCCGAGCTGGTCGGCCAGCCCTTCGACGTCGCCGCCATACAAGAGAGCATCAACAAGGCCAAAGCATACCAGTCCAACGCCAACAACAACTTCGTGCCCACCACCGCCGCTGCCGCTGCCACTCGCCCCATCCTGCAGCACTCGTCCACCGACATCCCCACCCGTCAGAAGGGTCTGCGAGCCAGTGCTTCCTTCACCGCCCTCGCCCAGCGCAGCAAGATGGATACCCCACCACGCTCCGACGGCGGCACTCCTCGCCAGCGCTATTCCGACGAGCACGAAACCACCAGCAAAGCCTCCAAGCGCAAATCCGATGGCGGCAAGAAGAAGGGCACCTTTTCCAGCCTCTTCTCCGGCTTCTCCTCACCGCGTCGGCCCACCATCTCCACCCCCACTAACCCAATGCACGTCACCCACGTCGCCATAGACAACGTGACGGGTGAATTCACCGTACGTGCCACGTCAAGTTCCCCTCCTCCCTCCACATAACACGTTGCTGACCCCCGATCTAGGGCCTGCCAAGGGAATGGCAGCGTATGCTGCAGCAGAACGGCATCACCGAGCAAGAGCAGAAGCAGCACCCCCAGGCCGCCGTCGATGTCGTGACTTTCTACAAGGACACAGCCGAGAAGGACAGCGACGATGCCATTTGGGACAAGATGGGCCCCACCCACCCTCAAGCGTACGCATACCAAGCAAATGTGACTCCGGGCTATGGTACCATCCAGCCGCTCTTGAGCCCGCCCCAGAGCCCCCGCTTCCCCCGTTCGCAGGACCAGGACAGCTTCGAGAACCCCCGTGCTCCTCCTCCAATCCCTCGGGGTGGCCTCACTTCTCCCGGCTTGACCTCGCCCGCCGCCTCGCCCCAGATCAACGGTGCGCTGATACCGAATCGGCCCGCTCCAAAGCCTCCAGCAGCCTCCTCTGGCCCACCATCTGCCCGCCCAGTCCAGCCTGCTCCCAGCCCGGCTATCTCTCAACATCCTACCCTCAGTCCGCGCCAGGACGAACATGCTGCTCAAGTCGCCTATGCTCCTCCTCTGGCCACAGATGGATTGTCTTCGGCTCCGCGCAGTCGTGCCAACACCGGTGGCACCCCGCCTCGCTTCGACTCGCCAGCCAGCGCGACCCCCATGTCCCCTGCTCAGCAATACCAGCAGCAACAGGCCCAGGCGATTGCAGCAGCTCAGCAGTCCATGAAGCCCCAACTGGCCAGGACCACCAGCCAAACCACAGCGCAACCCCAGCAGGTCCAGCTTCCCCCCCCCACTTCTGTGCCGTCACAAGCAGCGCAGCCGTCGCCGCAGCAGCAATTCGCACAGCAATCTGACCCGCAAAACATCCCACTGCCCTCGCAACAACCTCGCGTGGGACCTGCGCCCCCTGGACCTCGCGCCCGCCAGAGGCCGAGGCAAAGCCAGGGCCCGGATATCGTTGCTAAACTCAACGCAATCTGCACCAACGCGGATCCCAACACGAGATATCGCAACTTGAACAAGATTGGGCAGGGTGCCTCGGGAGGCGTGTTTTCTGCATACGAAATCAGTACCAACAAGTGCGTGGCCATCAAACAGATGAATCTGGAGCAGCAGCCCAAGAAGGATTTGATCATCAACGAAATTTTGGTCATGAAGGACAGCAGACACAAGAATATCGTCAATTTCATGGACAGTTTTCTGGTTCGAGGTGACTTGTGGGTGGTCATGGAGTACATGGAAGGAGGTAGCTTGACTGATGTCGTCACTTTCAACATCATGTCTGAAGGGCAGATAGCTGCCGTCTGTCGCGAGGTAATGCGTGCTCGTTTGGACGTCTCGAAATGTCTTCATGCTAACATAATGGCAGACTCTCAATGGCTTGCAACATTTGCACTCCAAGGGCGTTATCCATCGTGACATCAAATCCGATAACATTCTCCTCTCCTCGGAAGGCAACATCAAGCTGAGTACGCTATCCCTGACAATAGATTCCCGCAGTTCCTGATCTATATCACAGCCGATTTCGGCTTCTGCGCTCAAATCAATGAGAGCCACAACAAGCGAACAACCATGGTAGGTACTCCGTACTGGATGGCGCCCGAAGTCGTCACCCGAAAGGAATATGGCCGAAAAGTCGACATCTGGTCTCTCGGCATCATGGCTATCGAGATGATTGAAGGAGAACCCCCCTACCTCAACGAAAGCCCACTCCGTGCACTCTGGCTCATCGCAACCAATGGCACACCTACCATCAAGGAGGAGCATTCGCTGTCGTCCGTCTTCCGCGACTTCTTGCACTTTTCTCTCAAAGTCGATCCCGATAAGCGGGCTAGCGCTCATGATCTACTTACCGTATGTGTCATCTATTCTCGGTTGTGAACTTGAACACTGACGCGCTGCAGCACCCCTTCATACAAACAGCTGAACCGCTCAACACGCTTGCTCCGCTAGTCTTGGCTGCCAGAAAAGCCAGGGCGGAAGAGAGACGCAAGAAAGGTGGTATGTGATCGCTTCTGAAGCAGTCGCAGGATGCATCTTATCTCCGAGTGACAGGCCCAGAGGCGCTGCAATGTCATGACATCGATCTCCCAACAGGGAGCGCAACTATTTCGTACACCGAATGGTATCATAATGTCGATGAGTTGTAGTCGCTTTGGGACGATAAGCACACGATTGGCTGCGCACCGTTACCTCTCCTTTTCCATCCACAGTTGGACAAACATGGCTGAAGGACAGTTGGCAAAACATCTACTGCCGGAATACCAAGGTCCGCACCGAAAATGCAATTTCTATGATGCTACACGTCTGCGTTCTATAGACTATCGAGGTTCTCTTGATACATGTCATCGTGGTGGCAGCCAAGTTGTCAGCATGCACCATGCCGGCAAAGATGGACTTGCCGTTGATTAGGATCCCATTTCCGGATTCACCCAGCGAATCATACGCATCGAGCAACATACTTATTCTGTCCACCCTGGACGGTTTGACAGCCTGTCCATGCTCGGCCAGCGTGAAGGGAGGCTGCGCGGCGCATTTACGGCGAGGGATCTATTCCTTTCTGCCTTTTTCTTTACCGGGGATTTTTTTTTTCAGGGCTCTGTTTTTGGATTTGCGAACATGACACCACGTGGGCGCCTTTCTCTTGTTGTACATTTCCCCTAGTGTTT
The DNA here is from genome assembly GCA_948474695.1 of Periconia digitata. Lineage (NCBI taxonomy): Eukaryota > Fungi > Ascomycota > Dothideomycetes > Pleosporales > Periconiaceae > Periconia > Periconia digitata. Next base: position 861,744 of record CAOQHR010000003.1, read on the forward strand.
ATATTTGGTACCGCGCAAGTGAAAACGCCCAAAGGTGGATTGTTTCATACACACACACACATATGTAGATGACTGTGAGCGATCAGGCCGCAATGATGAATAAGAATACGGGAAAGCGCTGCGAGGCCATCCGACGACATTGAGCATGAATCGATTGCAACAAATCACCTGTGCATCTGTGAGCTACACGAGTCCTATGACGAATCATATTCATACATATGCAGTGCATTCTGAAAATATCTACCTCAAACGTTCCGAGACTTTAATTGACTATCCGAGCGCCGGACACAGCATCTGAACATTGCACATGTTGGCTGTCTTCAAGCGGACATACATACGTGTATGAGTAAGCTTGATCACGTGTGTGGCTGCTGCTTCCCACGCCACACTCGCGTCGTCATCGGCGAACGCTGGGCATCACTCGCTAAGCCCGGTCGGAGCTCACATGTACTTGACCAGGCTGCCACACCTTCTTACCTCCACTATCCCCTCGTTCCGACCTTGACCTCGACCTCGACCTCGACCTCAACCCCATAATCTACGCTTTTAGAAACGCTTCTCTCTGGCTTTCTCAACCGAATCGAACCGAGGGACACCTGTCCACATTTCAACATGTTTCGAGCGCAGACAAACGCTTTTGATGATGCGGTGGTGAAGGCAACGGACGAGAACCTTACAAGTGAGAACTGGGAATTTATTCTGGTAGGCTCTATCGAAAATGTCGTGTTCTGCTGAAGAATCTAATGCATTGCTGTTACAGGACGTGTGCGACAGAGTCGGCGCATCGGACACGGGCGCGAAAGATGCTGTCGCGGCCATGATCAAACGTCTCGCCCACCGCAATGCCAATGTCCAACTCTACACCCTCGAGCTCGCCAATGCGCTAAGCCAGAATTGTGGTATTCAGATGCACAAAGAGCTGGCTTCTCGGAGCTTCACAGACGCTCTGCTTCGACTTACTGCAGATCGCAACACGCACCAGCAAGTCAAGGCCAAGATATTGGAGCGCATGGCCGAATGGAGCGAAATGTTTGCTAGTGATCCGGACCTAGGCATAATGCAAGGTGCTTTCGAGAAGCTCAAATCGCAGAGTAGGTTGGCCTTTGACTTGTGTATACACTCTGCTGACCGTCCGCAGACCCAAACTTGCGACCGCCTTCAAAGCCACAGAAGACGCAAATTACTGATGTCGATCGACAGAAAGAGGAGGATGAGTTGCAAATGGCCCTGGCCATGTCTATCAAAGAGTCCAAGGGTGCTACTCCCTCGGCCGCCAAATCTAATGCTCCACAAAACGCCGCGGCCGAACCCTCGCAGTCCACTCAGCCACCGCAACCCGTCCCGTCAGGCACCACAGCAGCGACTGTTTCCAGAGTACGCGCCTTATTCGATTTTCAACCTTCAGAACCGGGAGAGCTGCAATTTCGAAAAGGCGATATCATTGCTGTTTTGGAATCCGTGTACAAGGACTGGTGGAAAGGCTCGCTTCGAGGTCAAACGGGCATCTTCCCGCTCAACTATGTTGAGAAGCTTCAGGACCCGACCCCTGACGAGCTCGAGCGTGAGGCTCATATGGAAGGCGAAGTCTTTGCACAGATTCGAAACGTGGAAAAGCTGCTCGCTCTATTGAGCACCAGCTCACAGTCTGGAGGGAACGACGTGCGGGACAATGAAGAGATCACGGAGCTCTACCACTCGACGCTGTCCATTCGCCCCAAGTTGATTGAGCTTATTGGGAAATACTCACAGAAGAAGGGTAAGCTGATGGCGCGAATTTTATATGACCAAACCTAACGATGTACAGATGACTTTACCCAGCTCAACGAGAAGTTCATCAAAGCTCGACGAGACTACGAGTCTCTGCTCGAGTCTTCCATGTCGCAGCCGCAACAACCCTACGGAGCTCGACCGTATGGGGCTTACAATGCTCCCCCCGCAGGCGCTTATGCAGGGTACCCACCAAACTCTCCTCCACCTCAGCAAGAGCCAAATCGCTTCAACTACGCCGGTGGGCCTCCTCCAGCTGGCTCCCAGCAAGCGCCTTCGCAGTACCCCCCAGCCAATTCCAACCCTGCCTTCTTTATGGTGCCTCCTGGCCAGCAGTTGCAGCAACAAGCCCCGAAACCTGAGCCTCCTTCCGACCCTTATGCTCCTCAAGGCCGCATTCCTTCATCTGGGCGCCCACAAAGCTTCGGTCCGCAAGAATTAGCCACCCACCATTTCGACTCTCCTGTGGACAAGCGGCATTCATTCAACGCGCCCTCGGCGCCACAAGACTACAGCTACGCTCCCCCATCGCAGCCTGCCCCCAGTCAAGCTCCACCAGGGTATCCGCCACAACAGCAGTCTAGCGCTCCACCGGGCCAAAACCCTTACGAGCCAGCGTCATCGCCGTACCCTCCTCAGCAACAACATCAAGCGCCCCCGCCTTCGTCAGCTCCTTATCCGCAATCCCAGGCTTCAGGCTATGGGGGATACGCGCCCCAGCAGCCAGATCACGCACCACCAGCACCGCCGGGCGCAAGCAGCTCGCCGCCTCCGCAACAGCAGGCTCCCCCGCAAGGATATTTGCCCTACCGGCCAGCAGGACAAGCACCTAGCGCCCCACCTGGAGGAGACGAGGGATTTTATAGATAGAAGCCTCTTTCATTGTCCGTCTGTCTATATTTCTTCGTTCATGCTCTATACCATTATCAATGCCACATGGGATCGAATTTGACGATTAGCTTACCGAAATTATGACTTTTCTCACTGTCACTCTCACACAAATGACTCTTGAATCTTTCTGTACGAATTCCTACCCATTGTATCTAGAGCGAGTCGGGCTATGACTATGGCCATGGCTATGACGGGGATGAAAAAGATGAAAGGGAAAGCTGGAAATTGCTGGAAGTTGGAGCGGCGTGCGTAGCTTGTATATACAGAATATTGGGTTTATAGCATCTAGCGATTGATTGTTGATTTCTTTGAAGACTCTTTTTTTTCTCCCGTGTGCGTGGCTTGTTATAATCTCTGTTGGTTAACGTGTGGTATATATATCTGTCAAGTGGGTTTATGTATAACGTTTCCGCGTGTGAGGTAAATCTGTAACGCGGCTGTGGTGATTGGTGAAGGAACACGGATGAATGAGCAACCATATCTGCAGCAGAGACTTGGAGGGAGGGAGCGGAATTGATTTTCAGAAAGGGAGTTTCAAGTAAACACACGCACGTAGATAGGTATCTATGTGCGATGGGGGCAATCCATCGCACAGCCCAAGAAGTCAGGTGGAGAGAAAGTTGCTTTAGAAAAGGATTTGGTGCCAAATGAAAGTTTGACACCGGCAAACACATATCTATATGCCAATAGTCTGATAAAAGAGCTGACACTAACATCTCGAATTTCGACTCCCCTTGCAAGAGCTCAAAGTCTATGCAGCTAATCCTCTTGAATGTGGATCGAAAAAGCCGGTTGAAAAGAAGGCTTTTCGAACACCCCGGGGCAAATCTCCGAAACTCCCCGCAAAATCCCGTCCATTCCGCTTCCCACCTTCGTTTGGTGATTGGGAATGGCAATGCCAGCTAGGCAAGGCCGGAACGACAACGCCCGTCGCTTCCATCGCCTCATCTACTGCGACTGTAGGAACTTGTAGGCGAGGAAAGCAAGGATACCTCCGACGAGAATGATGGCGTAGAGACCGACGCCCGCGGAGGCGCTGTCCGTGGTGGCAGTAGTTGCGGTGGAGGCGCCTACGGACTTTGGCTTGGGGTCACCGTCCTGTTCACAAGGAAAAGCAGTTGTTAGCTAGTGTTCGATGATATCGTTTTGCGCGTTGTTGGTCCGCGGAAAGAAGGGCGGGTTCTTCTTGGAGGATTTGGATGAGGAAGCGAGGAAAGGGGGAAAGCCTACCTCACGCTTCAAGTTACCGACGAGCAGACCGTCCAAGATCTCGCGCGCTTCGTCGCTGTGGCCGACGTCTTCGAAGGCTTCGGTTGAGTCTTGGCCACCGACATCGAGGAGAACTTCCTCACCACCTCTGTGTTATGGATTAGTCTTGATTCGAACAGACTTTGAGGTTCGATCTCCAGGTGGGGATAAAACTGTGTGCACGACAGCCCGCGGGGGTTGTATATCCGCATGCGGGTCGTAGATGTATGTGTGGGGGTGAGACCCCGAGTTCAGGAGAACAGAAGGGAGAGAGAGAGGAGGGGGAAACATTTCTGCGGGGAAGGTAGGGCGCAAGAGCCGACGTACGGGTGCTCATCGACGAAGCTTGTGCAGTCGTAGACTTTGTCATGGACGATCATGTAAAGGTCTTTCTTGGTGTTGTGCTCGGCAACATCCGAGAAGGTGAATGTCTTGTCGGTCATTTTGCTTGTTTTTGCGATTGGGAGAATCGATGGATGGGTGGATGGCGTGGGTGTGGTGTGGTGGGGAAAGAAACGGGCGCGGGAAACAAACTGGATGATTCTCGGTTAGGCAGGCAGGCAGCTGCGGGACGGACGTTCAATGAAGAAGTGCTGTCTGAGCAAAGCAAGGTGAGTGAGAGAGGTGGGGAGACGGGAGACGACGGAGGTCGAGGGAAAGCGGTAAATGCCGACTGGAACTGAACAAGGTGGCAGAAAGACAGAGGCAGGAGAGAGAGAGAGAGAAAGTTGTAGAGATAAGTTGTTGGCGAATCGTCGTGGCTGCAATGGATGGCGATTACCGCCCCGGTTATTAATTTCCCACGCACCGATTGGCTGAGTTGCGGTACACTTGTGCGCAGGGCGGTCAAGGACTCTCCATCTCCGAAGATCCGAAAAATGCCCCTCTCAACACGCCAACACGCTACCGTATACCGCGTATTTATTCTACTTGCAGACTACAGTGGGTGCGCAAGTTGCACTCATTCGGCGATACTTCTTCGCCAACATCTCCCATGCTTTGAAAGGGGCGTGGTTGGGTTGGCATCTTGTATACCCGACCCCGTGCCGTCTTGACTTCATATTGATTTATATGTTATGGAGGCGTAGTGACTTGGAAAAAAGGGTATCATTGACTTGGGGTGGAACTTCCCTACCAGAACTTTTGCTATGTACTTGCCGATTTTTAGCTTCTATATCTATCTTACATGTTTCTGAAAACGTTATTGCTCGCGCTTCTCCTATCCTTCTTCTCGTGCCGTTGCCCTTCACCACTCGCAGCTGTCGGCTTCTTCGATTTCTTCTCTGGGATGAATGAGATTTCCCGCTCGCCGACCACTGTGGTTGTGCCTCCGCGTGAGGAAGTCGCGCTGTTATCTTTGAGTTTCGTGACACGGGATCCAAACGATTGATCACGAGCTGGTCCCGCCTTGCGTTTTGACATCGACGACGAGACAACCATCTGCGGCCCTTTCTGCTTGTTGTGGCCGGCCTTCTTGTATGTTGAGGTGGAGATGCGGTTATCATCGTCATTTGCAGCTTTCTTGGGACGAATCTGTTCAGTTTCAGACTCTGACGAGGACTCGTCCGAGGACCCTTTACGATCGTCGACGAGCTCTTCTTCCACTGCGGTAAGTCCTTTGGGTAGTTTTGTGCTTGTGACCGGATTGATGGCTTGGAACTCGTGACTGCCCTCGTCGACTTCGAAGTCTTCGTCTTGGAACAAGCGGGCAAAACGAGGGTCGTGCAGTACACCGCCGGATGGCTTGGATTGCTGCGCTTCCGCGTCGCCCACGGCCGGAGCTGCGTCTGCATCTGCGTCGAGCATCTCGTCGTCTCCGCCCTTCTCGAGCACGCGCTGGGCCCGTTTGCGCTCGGCCTTCTCCTCGCGCTCCTGGAACTTCTCCGCCAATTTGCGGTTGACTTTGACCGACACCTTCTTGTTGCCGCGAATGCGTGATTCCCGTTCCTTTTCGATCTTTTCCTTGATGCTCTTTTGCCTCTGTTCTTGCCACATATCGGGATTCGAGATGAGGCGTGCCTCTTCGTACAGTTTTTGAGCCACAAAGTAACCGTGCATGTACGGGCGCAAGAGATTGGTGGTACCGACCAGATGATCGAGGTTGAGCTGTCGTAATTGGGGATGGGTGAGAAACTTGAAGTTGTCGTACACTTCGCCAGCGGGATTTTTGTTGAATGCGTTGGGATCATTGGGATCCTCGGCCATTTCCTCGACGATGTTGTCAAGGAAAGCACACCACTTGGGCGCAGGGCCGAGCTGCGGGATGAAGAATGCATGCTGTTGCTTGCCTTCGTTGGCCGTGAGCAGCATTCCGCTGTCTTTGCACCATTCCACATGGTTGAGATCCACTGAAGGCTCGACTGATGTCCAATGCTCTCCGTTCCGTCCATCCCATATCTTGATGATGCGCTTGTCTGCAGTGAGGATCTTTGGCTCTGAGGTTTGCGCGCGCGTGGAGGTTGATGAGTTGAGATATATGATGTTTTTGATGGGATAACCGTAGCCCTGATCTTTCTTGAGGAGAGGCACCGGTGACCGTAAATCGTAGAGATGTACCAGTCCACTAGAGTTTCCAGCGGCCATCTCTAGACCCGAGCGATGGAACTGCAGGGCTGTGATCTCGGACCGGCCCTCGAATGCGTCGTTGGGAGCAGAAAGGATACCAACACGATTGCGGGAGCGCGGATCCCAAAATTCGACGGTCCCTAGAGAGGTTCCAAAAGCTGCGAGGCCATGGCTGTCTTCTGCGATAGCACCAGTATTGACGCTACCTGCGTGGATTCCACCTTGTAGTGAACCTGCACCCACGGTCAACGTATCGTCTCCACCCACATCGATCTCGTAGCTCTTCATAAACCGCCCTACTTCCAAATTCAGGCGGTACGCCTCTCCGAGCCCCTCCGCATTCACTCCGACCGAAGGAATCAGAGCCTCCGCCGAGTGTTTGTCATATAGAAGATCTCGTCCGAAACGTGGTATGCGGATGGAATGGTGCATCCCGCCTGCCGTGTGGAGTTCGACAAATCGATCAGTCTGAAGATGTATTGACTTTGTGTAATCGGAGGAGAGGAGCACAAATGTCTCATTCAAGCAGTTTGTGTGTCGGGCAAAGGAGAGGGATAGCTGTGGCAGGTTGTGGACGTGGATTTGTGGTTTGTATGTGCCGGTTGACATGACCTGAACGGTAAGCTTAATTCATTGGCACCTGTTAATGATGGTGTACATACCCATTGGCCATCGTCACTGACACGAACCACTTGACCTAGAATCTGTGAGCGAATTGCTGATAAGCGTACAGGACTATGGTTTGGACCGTACTGGCTTCCTCAAACTCGAAATCTTGAAGGAGCTCGACGCGATTCGCGAATTCGGGGTCGTGCTTCAAGCTCCTCTTGCGCTTCCGAATCAGCCAGTCTGGAAGCGGGCGCGCCTCAGCGCCGGAAATGGTGTAGACGGGTACGGTGGAATCGTTGGAGATTTTCATGGCGGCGGCGATTTGGTCTAGGATGCGACAGAGAGGGGAGGAACGCCAGATAGGCGGAGGATTCTGCGCCGAGATTCCAGTCCTGGAGAAGTCGCAAAGGAGGTCTTCTACTATCCAATAGGTGAAGGAGGAAAAACTTGTCGAAGGGTGGAGCGGAGGAGGTGTTTTTTCCAGCGATTTCGTAGTCGGTAAAATGGAAAGCTACGATAGATGGATGGGTCTAAGAAAAAAAGAAGACCGGGGTGGCACGGGCGGCAACGAACCGAACATTGTGCTCGGGCCCTTTCCCATCAGTGCTTACATACTCTAAAGTAGATAGTGCGTATCCATCCAATCCATCCCGACGATTCTTAGCACTCCATCCGTTCATCACATAAACAACAACCCATCACATCACCGTGATCCCCCGCCCCCTTCCGGCCACCTTTCGCCTCTCCCCCTCTTTGTTCCGGTGGGTGCCAGTTTGCACCAAACATTCTCGCCCGAGTGTGTTTTGACTTTTGGTGACCAGCTTCTCACCGCGATAGCTCATCCGCCGCCTCGAGTGGTGACCAACATGGTCCGTATGCGTCCGAACGAGTGCCATGCCATTTGCCTGATTCCACATCTTACACGACGTCTCCTACACCAGTCATCGCGTACCTAAGCTCCCCTTCGCTGCTGTTGCACCACCAAGAGTCGGGGTTGATGAAGGTTTACAGCGCCGTGGTTGGAGTGCACATAAGACAGCAACACCACTTGCGCATTCCCTAGCGACGGTGCTGCTCTGATGGAATTCCTCAAATCCTGCAGCACCAACGCGCAAGCCATCGTACGCTGTCTCTCGTACCCCTACCTACTCACCGACCCCCCGCTAATCTTGGCCAGGGACAATACGACGCCGTTGTTTTCCAGGCCATTTCGGTCGTGCGCGACCCCGCAACTGCGCATGCCGCCTTTGAATGGTCCTTGTCGGACGATATACGCGCTGCTGAAGCGGAAATACGACATGCTCGGCATCTAGTTGTGCAAGATGCTTCGAGACCGTGGCTATGGCTTTTCCGGTCCGCACCAGCCCAAAACTTTGGCCAAAACCCCTTGCAGCTTCCCGTGGTGCCGGGCTACCAATTTCACCGTATGTTTTTGTTGTTTGATATGCGCCTCGAGGGATGCTAACTCTTTCAAGGCGAACAATGTGGTTACATGAAAGCCTCAGAGCTGGCGCGCCCACCTATGCGAAGCCCAAATCAGAACACGCCATCGGCGGCCTCCATAGCCTCTCCTATGATTTCTGGGCACCCTAAGTCTGTTCACGCGGCCGGTAGCAGACTACAGCACGCGAGCTTCCCACCGGGAAGCACGTCCGACCAACAACAGCATGACACCTTTGTCATCTACGAGCTATTCACATCTGCTATTGTCGCACTACTAGTGTATTCCTTAGTGAAGGATCACCAAGTGGTTGCGCTCAACTACCGCACAGTTCTATCTACAGCGGCAACACCGCATCAAACGGAGTCTACTCCATCCGGACCCGATGCAAACCCTCTATCCCCGAATCGTCTCACTAGTGTAGATGTGTTTTGGGCTAGCTCCGGTACTGTGGTGGTTTCAACTTTTACCCTACCGCAGCCTGATCTTCGTTGCATGGCCGATATCATAGCGGAAGAACAGAGGAATTTGGTGGGCAAGTGCATTCGTATTGCGCCCAATGGCAGTTTAGGCCAAGTAGTAAGCCTGGAAGATCCCTTGGAAACGATCATCTATGAGCGCAGCCACAAAGGGCAGCGGAAACGACCAAGAACGTCACCTTTCGAGCAGGCGATTGAAAGATGGAAAGCCACAGTGAAACGCTGGCTGGCATGGAAGGGCTACGTCATCAAGAATCCGGACCATAGCAGCTCTTGGGTGAGGGTTCGCATTGCGCAGCCAAACCACCAAACGCCATCAAGCCCTGCGGTTGCCCGCCCGCCAATGGAAATTCTGTGGCCGCGGGCTTTGTGCTTCTTCTACAGCAACGACTTAAACGCCACCCATCCATCGTCCCTGCCAGGGCTGACGCCAGGTAACGGAGACGATGGCATCAAGTGGTTCGAAGCTCCTACGTCGACTGGATTCACGGATCCTATAGATTCCGCGCAGCGCTGGTTTCTAGGGAAACCGGAGCGAGACAAGATTCTGGAAGCTAGACGGAAGGTTAAGAGAGCGGAGCAAGATGCTGTTCGGTCCAAGGAGGAAATGCACAATCTCCTGCCTTCTTCCCCTTTGAACTCCCGCTCTGGGGCTTACGGAGACGTTCAAGCTGCCAGCGGCGTCTATCCGACACCGCCTGATGGTGTCCCCCCAGGGACGGTGATGTCCAGCGCCGATACCCCCAGCGTTGCCGGAGTCAACGTCATACTTCCACCCGGTGGTACCAACCCTGCAATTAATCTCTCCGCCCCTCAAGACGTGTTGCAGTTCGACGGGCACCAGCACGCGCCGACTTCGCCCGATTTCGCCCTCGCATATGATCAATATAATGCGTCCGGAACCCACGATGATTTGTTCGAAGATGCAGAAGAGGATACATTTGAAGCCAACGGTGTGACTGATGCGGACTTTAACTTCTTCGACGAGCCTGATGACGAGGACGTGGACATGGATGCATCAAATCGCGAAGACTCAAAGCAGAACATCAAAAAGAGTATAGAGAAATCAGAAGCAGACAATGTATCTTCGAATTCTGCCGTGAAAGCACAACCAAAAGAGCCGTTGTCTATGCTTGATGGTACCTCGGAAGTAACAGCCAAAACAAATGTTCCAACTGTAGAGAATGTCAAGCAGAGCTTAACTACAGACCAAGGAGTAGAGGCGGAATCAAAGCCCCCGCAGATCTCGTCCGAGCGCCTTCAGCCAATGCAAAGCATTGCGATAGATCCCGAGGCCAAGGAGCCTACTCCGCCGCTCAGTCCGCGCCTCATTGAAGAGGCCCTGCTGCCGTCTACAACAGTCAACACATCGAAGTCCCCAATGAAAGCACCGAATCTACCAAGAAACAGCGCATTCGACCCCCTCGGTTTCAACCGCAAGATGAGCATATCCGATGCGAAGTATCAAGCCGGAAGATTCAACTTCACACCCGAAAAAGTTCAAAATCGCAAGCAGTCAGAGGACGAAGCCGCCATTCGTCAGCCTAAGAGCATACGCGATATGCCGCTCCTCACCAAACTTCGCTATGCGATCGGAGTCGTTGCGACCAAGGGCATGCCGGACGAATTGTCCCCTACTGATGTGGTGAGCGATTCCTCCGACGCTGCTAGCGACACTTCGTCAATAACGGACGATATTGAAAGCCCTGCGGTCTTTGGGCCGCCTTCTGTTCCGCCAGGCACGGCCCTACCGGCGAAGCGCAAGTTGCCGACAGAAGGCAACGCTACGCCTCTCTCCGCCACGTCCTATGCAGACTCTTTCGGCGGAGATTCTTTGGAGATGACAGGGCTACAAACGGATGAAACCGCTCTGATATGCCTTGAACCTACATTCTCAGACTGGCCTTTGGTTGATATGCCTGCGCCCGTTGAAATACCATCCAGTCACACACGTTTCAGCGTACCTGTCTTCTCGCCCTTGATTCAGTCTTCGCCCAGTACTCCAATCTCCCCGCCCGACATCTCCATGGATATGCTAGACGAGAAACCGCTGAGTGGGAAAGACAGTATCGCTGTAGCGCAGATCGTTACCGATCAAATTGTCTCAGCAACGCTGGACATTCTCAACGAACACGAGAGTCAGAGCCTTGACGACTTCAGCAACCACATACCCTCGGAGGCGGTTTGGCACGAAGCCGTTAAAGACATTTTTCCTAGTGCGACAGACTGCACCGTTTCTGATTTCGCGGCTGTTCAGGACGTCTTTCCAGATCTTCCCCAAGGCAAAGGGCAACAACGACCACCGCCCCGAAAACCAAATGAAGGGCCGGCTGCGTTGAACCATCATATGCACGTGATCAGCCCACCCTATATACGTGTGCGGCGATCAGACGTCCTGTGGGATCTTCTTCCACCTGCCTTGGCATTCTGGGAACCGTTGGGCCTCTCGCCTTGCAGCCCAGCCAAGAATGTGGTCGCGTTCGCCATTTACCCATACAGCGAGTCCCTGAAGCTCTGCGTTGACAATTTCATGGTTAACACTCAGCTTGCCTATGATGGCTGCCGACTGGGTAGCCACGCTCGTGTGGACACCGTGCCGGAGTACGACAGTGGGTTGGTTCCTTGCAAAATGTCGAACCGGGCATCCACCAGCGCGGTCTTCAAGGCACTTCGAGACACCTGCATTCAGCTTGGTAAGATGCTGGCTGCGAAGCACACTCTAATACGCGAGAAAGTGGATACCAAGATCAACGCGTTCGTCATCTACATGGTCGATCCTTTCGACAACCCGAGCGCCCTCTGGGAGCTTTGTTCTGCATTTTGGGCACTCTTCCAATCCTATGGCCAAGGGCCACCTGGGCGTCCCGACCAGATCCAAAAACCGGATTTGGTTCTTCAAATCGTACCCATGAAATGTGTTGCCTCTTTCGAAACACCAATCATGCTCGATACAGGTACATATGCTGGCCTTGCTCGAGAGGTATACGACCGCTGCCCTCCCAGCGCGCCCTGTGGAGACAAGACTCCCCTCAGCATATACGCCTCTCGATCTTTCCAACTAGAAGAGCCATTGCCTCGTGCCATCCCGTTCAAGCTTAATGCCGAAGCTCCTCACGACCTATTCCACGAAAATTCCTATATGCACCTTGGCTACGCAATCAGTTTGGACGGGACCTGGGTGACGGCAGCGTGGACAGATATCTGCGGAAAATTCCAAACAGTTGTGTCTTATAGCTTAGCCACTCGCCCTTTTGGCGATATTGCTAAGGAAATATGGCAGACTACCATCGAGATTTTGCAGGCACGCAGGGTCACCTGGCGAGTTTGCATTGCAAAAGCAGGTGTCATGGACAGAGACGAGCTTGAAGCCTGGGTTTTTCACGTCTCGTGTCCAACTCAAGTCAATCTTTTCATAACCTTGCTCACGGTAGATACTGACCCACGTCTCAAATTCACGCCCACCCTCAACCATTCTATGAAAGGGGCAGCAAGCAACACCCCAGGCTCCACACCCCAAGGTCCCGTCTCACCAGATCAGGGGCTCACCCCCGCCGCTACGCCTTCCGCCGAAACCACTGCGGACCCCACAGCAGACCCCGAAGCGCGTCTCGTAGATGCCACAGACGAGAGCTGGGGCATCATCCTCGCGCATCGCCTTCACAACTCCAACGCAACCAACGAATTCCGTCCTGCCCTTATATCGGGCCTCCTCGTGAAGCGTGGGTTGTCGCCAAATAATACTAGTGCAACGACAATACCCACTCCTGCACCCAATGCCGCTGATGCCACTACTTCCTCAGGCCCCACCGTTGTAAGCGTGAATATTCTCTGGATGGGCGCAGTAAATCCAACCCGCGCGGCCACCTCCCCTTTCCCACCCTCCGCTGCCGCCGCTACAGAAGGCATGTCGCCCGGCGGCGTGAACATGTCCGCTTCACCCAGCCCAATGCCACAAGAGCGCAGCCACAGCAGTCTGACGTGGACACCCACCGTGCAGACGCGCGCAGCGGCAGAGAATCTACTCAAAGAGGTTCTGGGTCAATTTCGAGGCCTGGGCTTGCTGGGACGATTGAAGGGAATTAGAGGGACCAAAAATGGAGCCGTGCCGTGGCACGTTGCGGTTTGCGAGCACGGGGTGAAAGGGTTGGAGCAAGTTGTTCCTCGAGCATAAAGGAGTGTACAAGCTCCGACATTCATATTCTCCATTTATACCAATATTTCAACATATATTATTTAGCTACATCTGGGTATATCCCCTTTGCTCTTATATAGACTTGATATTCTCGTATCTTTATACCACTCAGAGCGCCACACGAACCACAAGATGTAGCGACATTAGGGTAGACCGTAATTGCAGTCGAGGTTTTTCTTCTCTGCGCTTGACTTGTGAATATTAATCTATCTACCTATGTAGTCAAAAGTGGACCTTGTCACATAACCCTGCATGTTGCTCTCCATCACCTCTATGCCTTCGCAGGTTCACGAGTTCAGATTAGAAAGCTCGGTAAAAAGAGTCAAGATAGAAAAGTTGCATCGCTAATCTACCTAGGTATACTCCAATGTGCAAAATACTCATTTACAATTGATTATTGCCTGGGCGACGGTGCACAAATCACAATGGGAAGGGTTATAGTGCAGTAAAGAGCGATCAGCTACTTATACACGCGCAATGTAGCAGTGTTTGACGACGAGTGAAAGACGGACTGGCCAAGCAGCGTAGCTTAGGAAAGGCACCGGAAGATAGGGGAAAGGCATGGTGGAAGGAGTGGATGTCATTGAGTTTTTGTCGTGTGTGAGGAGTAGAGAGTTGGGGGAGCATTCACTTTGGTGGTACTGGGTAGAGTGATATCTCCTGGCACGGTCTGTAAAGGGATCCTTCTGGGGAAGAGATAGATTATTCGTGTTCTTCGTGGCTACTGTTGAGTGATGTGAAATCTTTATTTGGTGGAGTTTTAGTACTTGGTTCAGTTATAGGTGAATCTGTTTACAATTTGCAGTACTTGCTGAATCCCGGAGTTTTCCATTTGCTGTTCACTGCGTGGTGGGATTTGATAGTGTTGAACGTTGGCTGGCGGACCCCTGAGCCTCATACACTTGAACTGTCGATTTACCATAACTTTTGGATCCACACAGCCTAGTAGTAGACACTACCCCAATTTGCGAGATCATAGATATCTCACCAAATTCTCCTCGCGACTGACTTGTTTCCTCCTCTGATAACTGCCATGCAAGATGATTGCCCAGGAACGGTTTTCAACATCCCAGCGGTTCGGTGGCCTGCAGATCTGAGGTCTCAAGGCCGCATAATACACATTCATTGCTGCGTACAAGTCCTGAGAGATATATTGAAGGGAATAGGGATAGCGGTGGCGAGATCTATTGGTCTAATGTATAAACTGACAACATCAAAAAGAACGAGTACAGTTTGTGAAGTTGACGTTGTCTGGTGGGAGTGGCCTATAGTTCATTCCTCGGTGGTAAGGGGGAGTTCAAACCACAGTCTAGTTGCGCTTGAATGCCTATGAGGTAGTGTGAATTGCCTCAGAGAGACCAATTGTGTGCCGTCCCAAGTACTTATACAACAATGAAGTGTTTGCTCCACCGTGGGATGTCGTACAAATGAGAGACTACCTCTCAGAAGTGGCGCAACCACGCATATGCTGCGCTGGAAACTGAGATTAGCCTAGATTTGAGAATCGGTTCTCTCACCAGTGGTCGTTTGTTTCCAGTCGGTTGACACGACTGCTGCCCCACCCCATGCCTTTCACTTCTTCGTGAGCACGTACCACCCTAGAGCAACATAAAAGGGTCTGCCCACACGTTCTCTTCTACCCCCAAATCACCGCGCCTCTGCCCGACTTCCCCCTGCAAGCATACAGACCGCCTCTCTTGCTGGCATCCCCTTGTTCCACATCTCGAAAGTTGTCAATCACGGCCACCACAATGGCGCGCTCTCCAGACCCACTCGGCCAGACGTGGGGTTTGATCCCTTACAACAATCCCAAGACTGACCACAGCTCAGGATCTTCTGACAAGAATGCTCTCTTTGTGCGCGATCTGAACAGTACACCTCCAGCTGTGCCCCTCGAGGAGCGGCTCGAGAACACGAAGCAGGGCCTTCTCGGTGTTGACGACTACCTTGGGTCAAACCACGACGGAAAGGTATGCTATTACCACTCTCCCTCTCTCACCCTCACTTGCTAACTCCGCAAAGCAGTCCGAGATGGACCTTGACCGCCCTTCTGCTATGCACACTCGGCTCCGCAGCTCTGAGAAGCATGAGAGCTCCACTCAAGCAGGACCGTCCAACTCCCGCCCGGTGTATCAGGAGATCAGTACTGACGAGGAAGACGAGGACGACGAGGACGACATGCCACTCCGTGCCGTGCGTGCGCGCACCCGTCCAGCGAAACCTGCAGCGGCTCCGCCTGCAAAGCCTGAGCCTAGCGAGTCGTCAAGAAAGCAGAAGTACAACTACAGGAACAAGCCTGCGCAGCCCATTTCCGCCAAACCGGTGTCGAAAAATGACATGCAAGCCAAAATCCAGTTGATCCGAGAGATTGAGAAATACTGGGGAAAGGACTTCATTCGCACTTACATCCCCAAATGTCACCGACCATTGACCAAGCGCAAGAACGGCAAACGCTCGATGTATCGTGTACATGAGACTGACCCGAAGAATTGGCTGCCGTCGGTCCTCAAGGCCGTTTTGATGGTCGCCAAGCAGACTGACGATAAGATTGCTCTCAAGAAGGCCATGGATGAGGTTGTACGTTATCGCATCAAACATACCGGTAATCGAAAGCCTCAGCTGGTTACGACAGATTTTGACGTTATCGAAGATATCGTCATAGGTGGCTGGAAGTGTCAGGATAGCTTCAAACTCCGCTACAAGCACCTATTGTCTGCGCAGTCGTCAAACATCCATGTGTCGAACGCTGAGGTAGACGCCATCATGTACCCCGACTCCGGCTACGAGGACACGGATGAGGATTCTCCTCCCCGTAAAAATCGTCGTGTCCATCAGAGTGAAGAGGAAGAAGACGAGGTGGACGATGAGCTCGGAGAGGACGAAGAGGTTGTGTATATTCAGACTCATCCATTCTATCCCCCTAAGAAGATCATTCAGCGAAAGTCGCAGCCGTCCAAAAAGCCGGCGAAACCGACGGCGATAGAGTCGAAGAAACCAATTCGACGTCCGAGTATGGTTGAGAATGAGGAGGATGAAGAGACGCAGAATCAGCCGGAACAACCACCATACAGCGGGTACGGTGCGCCTGGCGGTTATCCGCCTTATACTTCTTTTGGTGGTTATGGCTATCCGCCGTATGGATACCCCCCGCACTTCAAAGGCTACCCACAGGTACCCTACGGCTACTACCCGTTCAATCCCTACCATCAGTATAGTGGTTTCAATTCAGCAGGTCATCATCGTGATCCCCGTTCAGAACAAGATGGAACTCCGGAGATGCATCGTTTTCCTCCTGCTAGCCACCACCAAATGACGCCATCGCCTGCAATGCCACAGAATACTGTTAGACACAGCAAAAACCATCAAGGTGATTTTGGCGGCCCTGGAGACCATTTTTCACCGTTCGTACACCCGTGGGGACCCCCTCAGCAACCCTTCATCAAACAGGAGCCTGGCCTTGAGGATTATGCAGTCAGCATCGAGGATAATCAACATATGAACGGTGGCAATGACAAGCCAATTTACGTGGAAGATGATGGCAACGAGATCGACATGGACTATCTGGACGAGAAGACCAAGTTGGAACTCGAAGCCGCAGAGGCTGAAGTCCGCCTTGCAAAGATGCGGGCTAACGCCGCGAAAGCCTCCCGCGCTGCGAAGGCTACTCATACTGGCAAGCAGCATATGAACTCTCGGTATGTTGTCTGATACACTTCGAATTGTTCATGAACGTGACTGATAAGTAGTGACTCTGACAGCCACTGAAATTCTCCTTTTACCAGTACTCGGTTCCGGATGACAGCAATTGTCTGAGATACTTTGGATTCATGAACTGGGTATTGAATTGTATTTGCCTTTACGATGTGGTGCTTTCCCACACGCTTTTGGTTGACCTCGCAACGAGGATCATTCTGGAGTCAAGGACTGAATTTTGTTTTCATGAAAGTTGTGAGACTCTTGACAACGAAGCGACACTTTATAAAACAAATCATTGGGGCATGCGTATTGCAATCAAAGCCTAATCCCTAATCAGCACTACTACTTCTTCAATCAATGTGTTTTGTCTGCGGTCTCCAGCACCATGTGTGGTGACGTGCTCCATGTCGGTGTCGTGATTGTCTGATTGCACAATTGCTGAACAAATATGAATTAATGATTACAGCTTAGGAAGAGAAATGGTGAGTGCCGGTCGCAAGTTCTCGCAGAATCATCACTCGGAGGTGAAGTGTGTGGGAGGCGTGAGAGGCGTGAGGAAGCAGAGCTGCTCTGCTATGACGTTTGTACTAACGTAATTAGGCCTAGCGTCCTTCTGGATGTGCTTCTCCTCCATGCCCTCAAGTGCTTGACTTTTTGACCGGGAGCATCCTTCATGAGGTCCATCATTTCTTTTCTTCGGTATTAAATCGGCGCTAGAAACTCAATTATTCATTCGCCTAGCATTGCTTCATATCATCAAACGCCGGTCGACACCATCAGGATGCAACGTCCCGAGACCACCTGTCGTTTCTTACAGCTCAGAGAAGACCTACGCGACAAAATATGTTGTTATGCTCTTTATGAACCAGGCGGCCTCTTCTACTAGAAGTACGCAGACGGCACAATGTCTTTCACACGCTCAGCTCATGAGCTCGAGGAAGTGAATCAACTCAAATTCACCTGCCATCAACTCCGAAACGAAACGAAAAACCTCGAGTTCAAGATTAATCGACTTCATTTTATATCGCACACGCTACGGAACTCGGAATTCATTGAAACTTCGCCCGCTTATCAGTTACTCGAGTTCTTGAACATGTGCAGCGAGGCTGGGCGCAACAGGATCAGAGAGGTCGTGTTGGATGATTACGAATACTCGGGAAATTAGCTATTCCTCGATAAGATGCCGCCAAGCTGGCCATATATGGAGAACCTTCGTGCCGTCGAAAGGGAGTGTCGTCGACATCGCATGATGAAGGTCCACTATATGGTGCGTCCTAGCAATCTGAGTCAAATGCTCTGCGCGTGTCTTGAGATCGCTTCCGCAGTTCGACCGCGGTTCCCAAGGCTCAATTGGATGTGCAAACTGAATATTCAGCCCAATTGGAAAGAAATTCAGCGCTTCCATGATTCGTGGCATGGTAAGGCTGGTAAGACTTGTCGTCTGCTTAGAATGGAATGTGGCGCTTCAGTGTGGGCCGCAAACTTTCGCTTCCATCCGATTTTGAGGGAGCATGAACTACAGTTATTAGAGCGTCAAGATTGGACGACGCTATGGATCGAGGAAACAGCAACTCTGACGGAGGATGTTGTGAAGAAGCGCATACAAGTCTTGCTTCGCTTACTGAAGTATGGCATCTGAATCGTATGGAAACCATGCGGCGAATGGAGGATAGTTCTTGTACTTCAGCAGTTGCCTAACACGCAATGCAATGCCAAGGGATACTAGGAGACGTTTTGTGCTTGCCACCTTCTCTCCATCATAATGCTGCATCATTCATATCAATATTCGAAAGAATAGCGTGAATTGCTTTTTCCCACCTAATTGAACATCGCGATTCATAGTGTATAGGTGGTTGAGAGATACCGGGAAGCGTATCACTGGGCTCTAGAAGCAGTCACAAATACGTCCCATCATCGTTGAAGGGAATATCTCGCCACAGAAAGGACATGTTCTCAACTATGGAATCCTGTAAACGCCCAAGTCTGCAAACACCACGTGGAGCCTCCGCATAGGTCTGGATCCCAAAATCATCATACATCATACTGCGATGGCTGCTCGCAGCAATGAGTCAAGGACTTTCGACCGTACCCTCAAGATGATCCGCGCCACACTCTGACAAACTTTCCCGGTCGGCACTGCACTCCCAGCATCTGAAACTCTTCGCTATACTTGGAGGATATGCCAGAGTTTGTGAATCTTCGTCGTGCCTCCAAAGCCCGTACCCATTGGGGGCATTGACCTTATGCTTTCTCGAGCAAAACTTGTCCAGGAACATCTCGCACACTGTGTTATTGTCGGGGTTCCAGGAGTCGAAAAAGAATTTCCCTGCGCGACCATATAATATTAGCTTCGTCCGTGTCGGTTGGAAAGAGAAGGAGGCAGCTTACGCCCTTCGCCGAAAAAAAGGATACGCATTCGCGATCTGGAGGCGTCCAGTGGGCACAGTAGCCTCCCCAATTTTTCTCTTCACAGCCACAGATGCCACCTTCGTGCTGACTCGTTCTTGGAGAGCAATCGGATGTAGACCGGCCGGTCAGGGTGGGGACGACGGCAGAGTCGGCTCCGAGAAGCATGGCTGTTGCGAGGTAGATCAACAACCCGATCATCAAGGTGGTGATGAAGCCGGGGAGACGCATTGCGATAGTATTTGGATAGAGTTTGAAGACCAAGTGTTTTGGTAGAGTGGTAGGTGCCTTGGTGGATATGACAGTAGTGATTGTAGAAGTGATGGCGTAGTGGGACTCAAGACCAGATCTTTATACCAGATAGAAGCTAAGTTGACGGTGCTACTCTGATAGTCTTTGCGAAACGTTGGCGACTGAGGGTTCATTGCATTGCAGTATGGGGGCAATTATTGAGCACGAGTATACCATACAAGGGAGGGGGTGATCGCTATCATATTCAGGGTGGTTCTTCTATAATGTCGGGCAGTGACAATAGTACATTGGCGGTATTTTGTTTCCAGATATTGAGCTTAGAATGAAGTTCAGGCAGTGGTGATGAAGATTGAGTCACTGAGTGACACTCGTGATACCGATCAGCGGTGTGCAGGTTCGACTCACAATCTCGTCACCTAGATCGCCTATAGTCATGTGCCGAGCTGTCCCGTGACCGCGATTCTTCAGTATATTGACTAGGGACTTTGTGGTTCAGGATTCGAAATCGTGTTCACAAAAATGTGGCGATCGGAGTACCTGGGTGATGCAATTTATTGGTAATTTGTGCAGGGACGATATACGCTTCTACATTTCGTAGGATGCTGAGTAACTTGATAACAGCGTATGACCTTCAGATTTCATCCAACTACTGCCCAAGTACACAGTAGAAAGCTGAAGCCTCGTTATACACCACTATCGAAAGACGAGATGGGGCTAAGTATACTAAGCTGGTCAAGGTAATTTGCGAACAGGATTCAGATCTAGTAATATCACGGACTGTCAAAACAGCTGTTCAGGCAATTGTCGCCGGTTCCCCGCACAGCAATGTACGTTCGAACAATAACTTGTTCTGGATCACACGAATGTTAACCAACGCTCGACTCTCTTACTAAGTTGGGAATGGTACGCAGTCCGAACAACTCCGGTCTCTGTGATGCATACTTTTACGTTTCAAGGAGCAAAATAAAGGTGCGGAAAATGGTGCCCCGACAGTTGGTATTCTCTTGTCACTCTCGCTCGCCTTGAGTCCGGTGCCCGCGAAATAGAGTTGATTATGATATATGACAAATGGGAAAATGCTGCGCAGCGTAAGCGAACGCGAGTTCAACCTGTCAACATGAGGCGCAGTATAGATGATATAACATTGCACACATCAAGCAATCTTACAGATTATGGAAACAGGGCGATCTCGCTTACAGAAATTTGAAAGTCGACTTATTTGGTCATTTGCTAGAAACTGACGCTACCAAGCATGATTTGGTCAGAATGCATTGGGCCAGACGATGGCTTCGGTTTCCGAGTTCGAATGCTGTGGCGCAGATAGGATTATTAGTTTGCCCGTGGGGCATCTGTCACACTACCGAAATTAAATCGACTCGGGGTATGGGCTGTCGATATAAATCGTGTTGCCCTACGCCAACACTGTCTGCTGAGCCGACACCGAGTGGTGGTAGTGCTTACAATACGCCCGCCCTATTCGCCCGCGCCGCACAATTGACGCCGCACCTAACGGCCAGTTGGCCTGGAACATTCAAGCACGGTTTGATGAGTAGAGATTCCAATGCCTCGGTCGCCTCTAAAAGTATGTCAACTTCAGGTCTCATATACTCAGTACCTGCTCTATGTCGGTCAAATCCCTTCAACGTGACTATAGCCCAAATGCTTACTATTTAACTCGATTGGAAGATACCAAGCTATTGAGTCTTTTTATCTTAGAACCACCCTCGGTCTTATACAGTTATGTTATATATATTTATATTTTCCTGGGGCGTCTGGCTTATATGCGGCGCCGGGCGGGCTACGTGCACCCTAGCTGCCCAGGTAATCCTACATGCGTACTAGCGTGCATTTACGCCTCACAGGATTATCGCGGAGACAGATTCCTCGTTATTCGATCCTTTCGGAGACTTAGCGCTTAGATGAATAGAGAAAACTTAAAGCAAGAGAAATCCCACATAAGTGCCGGAGGTTATTCTGATTCAAATGGCAATGGCCCTGCCTGATTGATGGCCAGTTTATACATCTTCCATTCATACCTCCCCTGATACTTTCGTGGCTTAAATCTTATTAATTGTTTGGAGGCTTAAAGAGACAAGAAAAAGACATCATGAGAATCATCAACTCGTTCTTCACATTCGTTACAGCATCTGTAATAGCTTTCCCAGCCTTCCAGGTATGCGTCACCTTCTCTATCTCACAACACCAGACTAATTGTTCATAGACGGCACCCCACCAAGTAGTTCTGCCGACGCGACAGGTCACTGCCAGTCAAGCATCTAGCTTCGAGTCCTACGTGAATGGAATAAAGACTGAAATCAAACGGAACACCTCTCCCGACGAAGCGAGCTCGGTGGACGCAGCGTTCGATAGCGTAGTCGCCTACATCGATCGACTGAAGTCTAGGGACGACAGTGAAGACGATGAGCCAACTCCCGACAAAATCAGTTTTATTTCTTCGATCAAGGGGTTGAACGTAAAGCGTGTCGCTGCAGATGATGAAGCCTTGCCCGTAGATCAAGCGGCCCAATTTGTCTCATATATTGGTGGGCTAAAAGCCAAGGTCAGGCGTATCGCTTCACCGCAGGAAGCGGTCTTTATGGTTACGGCTTTTGACAACGTTGTGGACTATACGAAGCGTGCATACAAGACAGATTAGCCGGAAATAATCGACCAGTTGCGACAGTTGTTCCAACTATATTGCTTGGTGTGGAGAGTTGGTCGGTTGAACCTTCGGCACAAGGGCGTCCCCGTTCCTCATTCATATTGAAAAATGTTGGACAATGGCACGATGGTATGCTTCCGCTGGCAGTGGAATAGGAATGGCACTTGTGTATACGCGGTTTTTGTCTTGCACATAAGCTTTTAATTTAACCCAGTAATTTTCAATAACGCTGGAATTGTAACACGACCTTGCATTTGAGCGTGCATATCCCCCATTATCTTTACTTGCCAGTACTAAACTTGAACGACTTACGATGTAGAACATCTGTACCGATTTTGAGTCAAGCATACTCGAATTAAGAGATGATCATTCCTAAAATTCGCTATCTTACTATACTGTTAATGTATGCCACACCTTCCTTTCTGTCAGTGTCCGCCTCGATGTAACTTTTGTCTGCACGAAATACGAAGTTCGACACACTATCGTTGTAATCCGGCCAGGAAATCGTGTCCGAAACTCAAAGTCTGTTAGTTTCGCCACTTGAAGTTGCCACTGTGCGTTTAGCATACCGTTATGTCCATTAGGATTCAAATCATGTACAAAACTGATCCACATCCTCATGACCAATCTCGAAAGTCGTAGGTTCTCGGTGCTGTTACCCAGCGGAGTAATCTGTTGTTCGGTATTTCCGAAGACGAACGGGATCTATCTCACTTTAGTGATCAGTCATAGAATGTGGTGAACGGTCGCTGACCTCCGAAAAGTGATTGATTCCAATATTGCTTGGCGTATTGTTGAACTTGGGTGCGTCCCATCGATATGAAAACACTGGGCTGCCCCAACGACTGAACTCCTCGGCCATTAGTCGTCGTGGAGCATACATTGTCAAGTCTGTCGCTATGCTTGTGTAACGTTTGTACTGAAGTCCGTTTTGCGGCCACGTGCGATTTCCCCATCCGTAGGGCGCACCAAGTGTAGGGTCATTTGGGTAGAGATCCAAGATTCTTTTCGCTTGGTCTTCGGTAATACTCCAGCGCTTCGAGTGTGTGAGTTGAGCAAACGCCTGCTCATCTGTATTGACGCCATTCACACCGAATCCCTCATCCGTATTTGTGCCTATGATGACTGGAACTTTTGCAAATTTCCCATTGCGGAGTGCCATGTGTCCCGGTCTTTTGATGAATTCGCCATCAAGAACATGGAACCATTCTAGACCTTGGTAGCCATATGGTGCAATATTGTCATACGGTACATCGCGCAAGCACCGCAACGTATCTTCAACCCCTGAGCATCCGACTGAAGCGGTAAGATTGTCATACATGGGTTGATACCACTGCGTTGAGTTTAGAGGTGCTCCTACAGAGTTACCACTTTCCAGAATGGCTGCACGGAAGAGACCGTGATTGTCCCCATCTTCAACATTGAGGTGGTCGCCCACTGAATAAGCACCAGCACTCTCTCCCCAAAGCGTGACTTTTGAAGGATCGCCTCCGAAGGACGATATATGTTTGTTCACCCACTGCAAGGCTAGCCTTTGGTCGCGGAGGCCCAGATTTTGGGTTCGCTCGGCTTCAATCTCAGCACTGTTGATGAAACCAAAAGCCGCCATGCGATAATTGATCGAAACTCCTATGATGGGTTTATCGATTGCTACGGATTGCTGAACGATGTAACTCAAATTGTAACTACAGTCTCATTAGCTCGGTGACTTCAGCTTTGTCGCTACCAATGGTTTACCGCGGGTCGCTTGTCGCTCCCTGCTGCCACCCCCCTCCATATATCCACAACAAGATCGGCAAGTCGGTTTCGTTCGATTTTGGTTTTACGATGTTCAAATGCAAACAATCTTCCCCCATCTTAGTCCATCCTCCAGCAACCAGCGTATTCGTGTCCGAACCATAGCCTGTGCAGTCCAAGCCATAGCTGGTAGCATTGAAATTTTGGGTTGGTGAATCTTCAATCAGACTTGCAGGCGAGAAGCGTATTGGATTTTGTGCATATTTGATACCCAGGTAAACTTCTTGGTCGAATTGTGGCAAATAGCGACCATGGAATATACCTGCGTCCGAATGAATCACTGGTGGTGTCGCGAGGACGGGCAGGGAGGCTGCGAGGAAAAGTACGGCGTTGAAGAGCATAGTTTGGAGTACATGTATGTCGAATCTCTCAGCGAGTTCATACTTTTAGCAGTCACATCTCATATATCTGTGAGCAACGTATAGATGGATGAATTCGATAGTAAATCATGTGAGATAATAAATCCACCAATAGGTTGGCTTACTCGCTACGCATCGAACACCACACACCGCTGTTCAGTACTCAAACAGCGAACTACAACGGAACAGCAAGAACCTGGCTAGGAGGTACTGCTATAAGCGAGACCTAGTGTTAATTTTGGAATTAGGCGTAATGTGTCCTGCTCGATCTCATGCACAGTTGTCGAGGGGAATCGTGGGGTATTTAACCGGGGAAACACGTTGACGGGTACTGAACCTTCTACTCAATCTAGAAACCAATCATAAAATGTATTCTATATTCAAAAGAAAAAGAGAGAATTATCACAGTCTCTTGGATCGTTCTTTGCTTTCGAGGGGAAAAAACAAACACTATCTGGGGCGACTGAGCTCCAATCGGACGATCGAAAGTCGTTTCATGGTAGAGTATTTGGGAAGGTTGATTGATAAACAAGGCAGACAGGGCGAATAACCATGGGACAAGGATGACTCTCCTTCTCAATCATAGGGACTATGTGAAACGACCATACCACACCTACCACATGCTTGGCTGGAGTTCAAAAAATAATACAGTCGAATTGTTGATGCCATGGATAGTGGAGACAATACCAGGAATGGAGTTCGTACAGGATCTACTGTTTACGTTTCATATGTTCGGTGATATAAATAATGAACACCCCCTTGAGGTGCACACCACAGATTACGTCATATGCTAACCAAGGGAAAGTTCTGTTCAACGCCTAGTAGCGTTGCAATCACAGCCAACATCATTGTGATGGAGAGTGGCGCACAACATAGACCTATCTTCGCACCAATGCAGTCTGATCAGGAAAATGATATTGTACTGTCAGCAAAAAAAAACCAATTACAAACTTGCGTCACAGGGATTATCTTGCAACTTCATAATATCAACAAGGAGATTCTATGTGGACAAATAGAGGATGAGTAATAGCCCATTGAAACTAGCGGTACAGGCTAAGCTAAACGGATAAATTGTTCTTTAGGATGAGGACAAGTCTCCGTGATTAGATATTACGTTAGATATTTTCTGCTGCCAAAGATGCGACGACTCTTACTGAACTCTTTGCACCACGCTGGAATCGTTTCCCTGTATACCGCTTCCAAGCTGGGAACATGTGACTATTCAAGTATAAGTCAAAGGCTCTCTGATGATGGTAAGGAGGCTAAAAAGCGAAATGATAATAATATGAAAAACTTGATAGCTTGCACTGAGATCGAATAGTTGGCGAAGAGAGCAATTCAACAACCACGCAGGAAGATTTGGACACAAATCCGTTACAGTGTCATTGAAGATGGCATGTGATCAACATTCAGTCGATGATACTCGCTGTAAATTTGATTCTTCGAGTAGAAACTGGGAATTGATTGATCTTAGCCTGGTTGAGGAGCTCGCCTCCAAGAAGTTTCTATAAAGGATAACGAGCGAAATGCTTGCTCCTGACGATAGCAGGCTACGAGGCTTGCAATAGTGCGACTGTTGATTTTAAGTTACGTTATCATTTCCAAGCTTCGTTATAGTCTGGAGTCATTCCAAAGCCTTCTTAGAAACAACCTTGAAATCTCTTTGGATCTTCTGCGCCCAGAGGGTTTGCCGCTTGTCATGAAAATAGCGGAATGAGCGGAAGACGGATCAAGTGCCCAGCTCTTGATTCCGCCCCATCGCCGGTGCCAAGTCATGTTATCGTCAGCTACTGTCTACGACTCCCCCCGATAACCAAGTGCAGCCCAGATGGTTGCCCAGGGTCGCTAGTTCCACCCCACCCCCGCCGCCAAGGGCATTACCATCTTCACAAAGCTCTAGCCTCGGCGAAACACCTAGATTACCATTAAGATGGCTTGGACTTCCATCTCAGCGCATTCTACCCCTCTTTACCAGGTTGCCAGAATTCTTGGCTGATAGTCGAGAAAAGGCCAATCCGCCCGTAGCCGTGGAAACGATGGATGGGGCTAGAGGCTGAACAGCATGCCCAGCTGCGCCAACCCTCACCTACCTTCACCGTTGGATTCTGTCGTTATCAGCTAAGACTCTGCCGTCATCTCACAAAGGTCTAACTTTCGACGAGATGCGTCAAACCCTGTTTAATGGTTCTGTTAGTTACTCACCTCCCTTTTCTGGAATTCCACGTCCCTTGGCCTGGTCTCGGTATGACCTGGCGGCAGGCGACGTAAACCCACGATGAAAATACTTATAATTCGACTGTGTCCCCTGAAGAAGATTGCTGTTCACCCACGTTGTGTTTGGTTTCTCGCATCACAATGGTCAATGGTTTCTCCTTCGTCGCACTCTGCTCCGCCTTGCTGGGCGTGAGCAGAGGTGCTGCAATGGGCTCTAACGAGGAGTATGCCTCAGGCGCTGTTCATGCGCGCATCATGGGAATGAAGATGGTAACTGGCTTGTTCCTCTATGTTCGTTGTAGCAGCTAACATAATTCGAAGGCACAATGGAGCGCGGAGCTTGCAGCTGGTCAGATGGAAAGCTCACAATACCCTGAGCTCAGCTATACTCCTTGTGAAGACGGATGGGCTGCTGCTATCCCTGGAGATGTGAACAACACCTTTAGGTGCAACAATGTATGCATACAATCCGACCCGTCTAGAAGCACCGCTGACTCATTTAGGTTGATCTCTACCACTTCCTTTCTCATGCAAATCTTGGCAGTGTCGGCCGCGGGTCATCGTCGTGGGGTTGGACTTCCGAGGACGGAAGAGAATTCGTCGCTATTGGTCAATACGACGGAACCGCTTTCGCTGAGATCAGCAGCGAAGGTAAAATGGTTTACCTCGGCCGTTTGCCCCAGTACGATTCTATCGGCTCCAATTGGAGAGAAATCCGAATCGTCCGAGACTTGCTTGTCGTCGGTTCGGAGGCTATCAAGCACGGCGTGCAATTCTTCGACATGAAGAAGTTGCTCGAACTCGACCCCGAAAACCCCACCAACTTTACTCAGGCCGACTTGACTGGACACTGGGATAAGCTTCCCGTTGGACGTACACACAACATTGTCGTAAACGAGGAGCTCAACTACGCCATTGCCGCTGGTTCAGTCGGCGGCAACGAAACCGTACGAGTCCGTGGTAACTTGCCGTGCCGCGGTGGGTTGATCTTCCTCAACATCACCGACCCTGCCAATCCATGGAGTCCCGGGTGCGCTGCCGGTGATGGATACGTTCATGACGCTCAATGTTTGGTCTATCGTGGCCCCGACGAACGATACCAGGGTCGTGACATATGCTATGGGTACAACGAGAACACTTTGACCATCTTCGATGTAACTAACAAGGTCGGCAATACCACCAGCATCATTTCTATCACCGACTTTCCTGGCGCCGAGTACATCCACCAGGGTGTTGTGAACGACGAGCAGAACCAAGAATTCCTTTTCCTCGATGACGAATTTGACGAGCGCGATGCTAAAGTTGGCCCTATGACTCAGGGCCTACCTACAACGCACATCTTCGACATCCGTGACTTGGAGAAGCCTCTATACACTGGCAACTTTAACGGAAAGCGTCGCTCAATAGATCACAATCAGTACATTGTCGACGGCTATCTTTACCAATCCAATTATGGTAAGACTCCCATATACACTTTCAAGTATGAACGTAGTAAGCTAGTCTCAAACGGGACTAGACAGTACTACCTGAGACGCTGATACTCGCACATACATTTGGATTCTTGTAAACATACTGACATCTTTTCAGGCGTCGGTCTAACAGTTTGGGACATCCGTTCCGTCCCTGAAGACCCATCTGGTGACAGCGTATGCGAAGCCGGCTTCTTCGACATCCACCCCGAGGACGACGAGGAGGTTGGTGGCGGTGTTGTCGCTTTCCTTGGTTCCTGGTCCTCATACGCCAAATTCAAATCGGGTTTTATCTTCGTTCACACGATTGAGCGTGGATCTTTTGTCGTCAAGATGACCTCAAAAGAGTGTCCCAAACCCGCTGTTTGCAAATCCGACAGCTGCTTCACCTCTCTTACCAACGAAGCGACTCTCGAGGAGAGCCAGGATTTCTGTGGCAGCTACACTGCCAGGCAGAGGGATAATGTGAACGCTCTTCCCGATTATGCGAGGGTGGCTTGCCGTGGTAACAACGGAACTGCCACCTCTGATATCGTTTCGCAGGTCAGCAGTGCGTGCGCGTGCGTGCCCACCACTCCTGTCCCGGAGCTCCCTAGGACTACCAGCCGTCCTCCTGTTCCCACAGTCCTTCCCCGGACAATGCGATGAGCGGTTCTCTCTGGCCGAAATAGAGTAAGTAGCAGGTGGAAAGCCAAAAACCAAGTAATGTTGTTCAGTAGTGGGAAACAAAAGTACAATATATTTGTCATAACATGATATTCATATGTCCTAATCGCAAGTGCTTTTATTTTGTCCACTCGAGTCCGATTCGAATCCCTCACCAATGAAATTCCAGACCGTCTAATGAGAAGTTGGATTGTTTTACTCGGCAACATTATCCACCATGCTATGACAGGTATTTCAGGCGAATATTCTCTTGCTCCCCGCACTAGTGTGCTACGTCGGGTGGCGTCAAGGCTGGATTTGATTTTAACCTTATCAGGAAGCTCGTTATGATGCAGAACAACCTTCATAGGTATAGCAATGCGCTTTCTTCTATATCCGGATACGAGAACATTCGTATTTCGGTTTTCGCAACAACCTTACAATTTGACAACCAGTAATAAAATCTTGTCTGCTATCTCCCAGGAGTTCCTCCTTGACACATGTTCCTCACCTAAGATGGCGAGGTTCTTCATCCTGACCACTGTTTTTGTTGCGCGATGCACGGCGCTTGGTTTACCATTTGCTATTCCTCGCGGGACGGGCCCGTACTACACTTCTATCGTCAACGAGGAATGGGTGGATACTTCACGCCTTGATCCTTTCAATCAAACACACGCAAGGCGTCTCATGATATCTAGATTCGATCCTATTCTCCCTTCAGAATGCGAGCGAATGGTACAAATACCTTATATGTCCAACACAACGGCCATACTTGAAGATGAAATCCTGGGCTCTTACGAATATCCAAAAGGTCTCCGATACTACCATGAAGCTTGCGACGCAATCCCCGATGGGAACCATTGGCCCATTGTGATATCCAGCGGAGGTTACAATACGACTCGCTTTTTGTCAAACTACTTCGCGCAAGAAATCGCGAGTCACGGTTTCACGGTCATAAATCTGGATCACCCATACGAGACCGACATTGTTGAATTTCCAAACGGCGACATCATCATCGGAGGCCGCGTTGAAAGGCCAAGTAATGAATCCACCGCGTCCGCCGAATTCGGTTTAGAAGTCCGCGCAAAAGATGCCTCCTTCGTACTGGACAGGCTCGGTGTAAAACCAGACGAAGACGTGGTGATGTTCGGGTGCAGTTTTGGCGGTGCAGCGACTGCAACGGCGATGCTAGGCGACAAGCGAATCCGTGCGGGTGTCAATATCGACGGTACCATGTTCGGACCTGTCTTGAACCGATCACTAGGAACGCCAGAGCGTCCACAGGCGTTCATGCTGTGGGGCAGTGATCAGCATGTTTCTCTCGGCGATGTGTCTTGGGATAGATTCTGGGCTGCTTTGAGAAATTCGCCCCACGTCGACTACAAGAAAGAGTTCACTATTTCGAATACGACTCATTTGTCGTACTGGGATCTGAGCGTGTTGGTGGATGTGGCGGGTGTGCGAGGCAATTTGAGTGAGACGGCAAGTTTGCTTGTTGGGCCTCCGCCTAGTACACGGAATTGGATAGACATCCCTGGGAGATACATTACTGCCTTCTTCTCATATATGTTGGGGCTAGAATTGGAAGACGATGTGCTGAAGGGCCCGAACGATGAGTTTCCAGAGGTTAACTTGATAAAATAAGAAAGTGTGCGGGGTCGCGAATGCCATCACGGTTACCTGAGAAGGGTACTCTTTGTTAGTGTTTCTAAGCGGTAGATAGAATAATGTTGATCGCGAAAAATACCGATGGCAGCATGCCTTTCAAGTCCAATTCTTGAACGCGCGGTAAAACCAATCTGGCGATTCTTATGAACATCCGTAAGAAAATCATGGTCAATATGGGTACAAGACCGTCATAGCAGGAGGTAAAATCACAAGCCAAAACTCCTAGACAGCAGGGCCCATGGAACGCTGAATCCCCACGCGGTCCCCACAATCAAGATTGTGAAGTGTGAGATCTGACCAAGAGTGGAAGACGTCATTGCTGTCAGGGCAAGATCGTACCGAACTCACAATGTAAGCTCGATGCGGTTAGTTTGACTTTGAGGCGACCAATCACATGCCGAGAACAGCTCCCCTTCCTTACATTCACGTGTATACTAGCATGCACTAAATTCTCCACAGATCGATCTATGAGCGTAGTGTACAGGCGATGGGATCTGCACCTTTGTCCAGAACTGCTTCAGATGCAGAGCCAAAAAGTATATAGTTCCAGCTACATCAATCTTGAACGGAAAATTGTACCACATACTACCCTTCAATTTCACTACCATACACCAGCACAACATTCAAAATTGTATTTTTGAGTATAGACAACTTGAGCTTATCTTGAAATGGCCGAGAAAGTCCGCAAGCCAACAGCATGGGATAAAGTCACAGTAGACAGCAGATTGGGCCCCAACGTCCATGGCAGTGAGCACAACGAAGACAAGAATGGTAAATCCCGCTTCCGATAGAATATTCTGCGAACGCGACCTCACAATGGAAGCTACATTCTAACCCCTTCTTCGCAGTCCTTGACACGCCACTCCACCAACATTCGACCCGAAGCTCCCTACCCATGGCCTCCAAAGCCCTCCCCTCCGAGTTCAAAGCCGGCTTCTGCGACGAACGATCTCCAATGGCTGCGCAACTAACCCAGTCTTTCCTCGACTTCACCAGCAAGAACGGCGTGAATTTGAAGCAACTGGGTCTTCGTCCGGGGCAAAAGTGGTGTTTGGCTGCAGATCATTGGAAGGAAGCTGCTGATCGCGATTCTGGAGGACAGGGAGTCCCGCTGATTGATCTCGAGAGCACGCATAAAGCGGCTTTGAAGACAGTGGATATGGATACGATGAAGAAGTATGCGGGGGATCTTGGGAGCGCGAGGTATCAGTATGATTGGAATGTGAGGCATTGACGGAGTGGGGAGAGTGTCCGTTTGCGGAAGATGCGCGTGCTTTCATTGGCTGAGCACATCATTGACTATTATCTTTGAGTTAGTCTGGCAGCTGCCTTTCGTTGTAATTCCGTACTGTAATAACATCATCACTTCTGTTCTGGCTATACACCTCTTATTGAAGTAATTGGCGTAGAGAGAAATTGAGCTTTGGAAACTTTCAGCGCGTAACGGCGCCATCGCGGGCCTGTTATCTTAAAAGTATTGTCTCGGTCCTAGTTTAATCAGTCTCGACCAACAATCAAAGCTTCTCCACTAAGCGCGCAATCTCCAAATAGCGTAGAGTGTTCCCTGATACTACTTATGATATGGTCTGTTCGCATAATGCTATGTTGTGCTCTCGGTACCGAAAAACCGGTTGGACGCTATTAATATACTCGCGACATTCCCCGTACCACCGGCAAATCAGCACTTTTTTTCTTCTCGCATGAATACTATAAGTTATCTTCATTCCAATACACGCTATTGATTAAGACCGGATTCTCTTCAAAAATGATGATCGGCCGATTAGACATTCTGCCGGATTGTGTGATGAATAGCACGAACGTGCACGGATGTCGAGGAACGCGTGTCGCATGCCAGAACCGAGCAAGAAGTAAAAAAAAAAAAATTAAAATGAAGTCACATCTCTGATAAGACGCTGAAGCATCACTGCATCATGAGCAACGGAAGCTTGACATAATCTAAAATATGATCATTCATGACACTTGATACTGGGAAATACTCATGAACGCCGACGAGCCCATGTGTTGTTTATACGCTCGACTGATGATTTCTCAAATTTGACGACCCCAAGTGACAGTATCTCCCTATCTAGAATCTCCATTAACACACTACGATGCATTCGTTTCTTTAGCAGGGCCTGAACGAGGAACTGAAGGAGGTCGTGAGGATGAAGTAGTAGTCGGCCGTCTCGTAGAAGACGTCGTAGTTGTCCGCCTCGTTGTCGTAGTCCTTCTGATCGACCGATAAGTAGAGGTAGTTGTCTCAGGCATGCGAGTCGCTGGAGGCGTTCCAACGGTAATAGTTGCCGATCCACGGCCCTGTTGTCCCTCAATACCCATCACCATGTAGTTCTGGGTACCCAGCTTCAAGCCCGCGGCTTCCCAGGCACGGAAGTGGTTGCCGGTGTTGATGGTTCCGCCGTGGTGCATGCTCGTGCGGATCGACCAGTATTGCTGGAAGTTTGTCTTGTCGCCGATGATTGAAGGTGCGTTGATGCGCTCCTTTTGCCAGATCTCGTATGTTGCGCCGTCGGATTGGAGGGTACCGTATTGCGTGGCGCTTGCGTTGTCGGAGGGGTTGTGGTCGCCCACTGTGGAGAAATTGGTTAGCTCACGGTTTCGGTTGATTCAGACTGCTATTGGAATTTTGGTTTCAACATACTGGCTTCGATCACGTAGTACTCAACCAAAGGGTTGGTAGTCCACCCATAGAGTGCGAGATAGGCCCAGCCGTCGACGAAAAAGTCTCCAGTGTAGTTAAAAAGCCTATTATCGACGGTCAGTTGACTCTAATCTTTCCTGGGGATTTTCATGCGTGGTAACCGGGGTTACAAAACTTACATATCCCGAGCAGGTCGATATCCCTTTCCTACGACAAAGTTCCCTCCAGGCCTGTTGTTCCACTCCACCTCAAAGACACCATTCTGCCCATTGCGAAAATCCACAGTCGCGAAGTCGTTGGCCCAGTTTTGGATCGAGTTGGTGCTTTGACGCTTTTGCAGGAAGCCTTCGAAGGGAAATGCGTTCGCTACACTCGCAATCGTTGCGAGCACTGCACCAGCAGACAGTACACGAGACCACATCTTGAAAAGCGAGAGGGAGGTCGAAGTTTATGCAGCGTCGGTTTGAAAATTGTGTTATTCAACAATCAAGTAATCCTGAGCTTATATACGTTTTTGTCTCTATTTTCTTTCTAATCAGGTTGATATCACGACTTCTGCCTGCCTATGCTGTCATATATTTGCTCGCCGTGGCGTCGTCAGCACCTAAGATAATCTAGACCACGATAAGAAACGCAAGAGAAGCCATAATTCCCCAATCCAGCGCAGTAGGTTACAATCCTGCGTACCTATTTCCCACCACTCTATGCAGATACGATGGCGGTGTAGATTGAAGATACGATAGCAGAAGCTTGCCCGGGTCTATGGATGTCGTGGAGTGGCAATTGCGATGAGATATATTGATTCCAATATAACCTATCCCTTTTCCAGGATTGAAGAGTGCCCGCCTGTTTGGAAATACGATGAGGATGATTGCGAGGTGGGAGATGTGAGGATTTAACCATCGGTTAATGTCGTACCTGCTGAGTGAGGGTGCATACAGCGTCACTCCAGAACGGCGGGATCAACCGCTACAGCCGTATTGTTGCGAACTCGGTGCAAGTACACGATGATGGGCATAGTCAGTGCGCTTCCTTTAGCTGATGCCGGCATCGGTGCAGCTCGTATGGTATGGGGAAGAATGTTCTTCGTAAAATGCGCCTTTTTCTATGTTATCACCGCAACTATGAGTTGGCCGACGATAATTGTTATATCCTGAGTTTTAGTGCGCGAGTAGTTTCCTGACCCCCGATAAAGATTTTTTGACAATACATGTTTCTTTTCTTAGATGGAGCGGCTTTGAAGCCCTGGGACCGTATCATGATTTTCCGTTCCAAGAACTTTTCTGGGATATCATGGCCCTCTCATGCCCGAAAGATCCAACTCAATGCTGACCATGCACTCCTCGCAGGCAGCTCTAGGCAAGCCGCAGAATGATTACACAGCGCTTAGGGTCTATCAAGAAATGATTTGCTATCGTCCTACCAAAACGGGAAGATGCAGGTTCGACTTCTCGTACATGTATGCAATGTTGAGATGCACGTCGTTAGGCCACAAAGCTCCGGCAAGTACGCCAACGCAGCACCAAGCAGGCTCTTGACGGCAACAAAGAATAGAACGGCTAATGTACCGAATCCCTTGCCATAAACAGCCGCGTATACAAGCAGGCTCCCTGTGGTTCAGATTGGGAAATCTCTTTTGTCGTTTACGGAACTGTGCCTAGAACGGTCGTCATGAGCTCGAACGACTGTGCTGATCACCCAATGTAGATCTTCCGCGGATCCCGTAAGAGGATTACCTCGTATTTGTTAGTAAAGTGCTGTTATCCAGAAGGACTAATGCGTGAGAGCGCGCGAGATGTTGCGGTGGCGAGGTCATGTTGTATATGCTGCACCTGGGCAGGTTGGCAATCTGCATTGATTACTCCACCAAGACCGGACAGAGATTACAGTCAAATCTCAACCTGTTGTTCCATATCTATTAGAGATAGAAAGTTGTTCTTCTGTATTGTTGATCACATTAGAAAATGTTGCCGGAACCCGTAGCATAATGCGGGGAACGAAGACGGGGGAGCGTTGTATGCAATGGAACTATTTCGAAGCCAATTTCTAGCGTGATATGTGCCACTGTAAATCCTTTGCTTATGTAGACGTCTTTGGGTTCGGGCTATGGTCTTGGCGGAGATATTCCGTCCACTGGTGGGTGAGCTCTGACGCTCAACTGGCCTAGTTATCATGCACGCATATGTATACTGGGTTTCTCTACATATGTACCTTCCTTATAGAACTTGTCGACCTTCCCAGCTCACCTTTATATCTACAACATTCTATTTTCAGCTGATAGAAGTGAGTCGGCATTCTTCGGTAATGGCTTTAAGATATTAAACATATGTAAGTTTATGTACTGCATGGTTCAGATGCAACAGTTATCGCATAGTCGTTACAATCGTGTAATAAGTAGAAAAACAATGTCCGCCTCGCTAAAATTTCAGTTTCTTCAACATCGAGGACGGTGAGTAGCTCGTCTTTTTCTTCTTCTTCTCGCTTGCGTCTTCTTCCTCGATATGCCTCTGCACCTGGTTCTCAGTGTTGAGCTGTGTGGTGTTGGCCTGCATGACTTGTTGAGCCAGCGACACCGAGCCCTGCCCCTCATTGACGGTTTGTTGGTTTTGTTCTCCGTGAAACAGGGTTTCTGGTTGGTGGTATGGAACATGACCCCCACCGCCTGAGCCCCCAACCACGCCCGTTTCCTGTCCGGTGTAGGAGGCCGTTCCGTGCGATACGTTGGGCTGACCTTGCATTCCCACTTCTTCTTGGAACAGATCTGCCACTTTTCCTTTGCCTACGAGTTTCTCGTACACGGCCAGTGTGGTTCCGAATTCTTTTGCTTGGCCTACTTTGATAGCATCGAGAAGCTGCAGGACGTACGTCTGGCAGTTGTTGCTGATCAGGTTGTAACCCGGGCGGGTAATACGTATGCTCTCAATGACATATTCACCTATCATGATTGTTAGAAGCGTAGATGGCTCTGGCTATACTCCATGTAATTACCTGTCCGCCGAATAGCATCATCATTGAAGCACGTGTTGCCCACGTCGAAGGTTCTCCACTCATCTGGGTCCACTCTAGCATTGGTATATATGATATCGAAATTCTCATCCATCCACAGTTGATGCGCATATTCGCCAACGAGGACCGCCCAATGCTGCGTGGGATCCGGATACTCGTTGATTTTCTCGGTGATCAGTTTGCCTATTCCAGTCTGTTCGGCAAACCACTTCCCGGCGAGGCCACCAACGGGATGCCAGCCGACGCGGACAGGACGCGATGGGCCATTCGTGATGGGCTGTGTTTCTGGAACCACATTGTCCACCTTGCCTAATCCCGCGGCATGTTTGAGGGCCAGTTCTCCTTTGTTGTAGCTCTTTTGTCTACGGGGTAGGATGTTAGGGGGTGTTTTCCATTGGGTGGGGGGGTTGTTAGGCGAGAAGGAGGGGTAAGTAGCGATGGCTCACAGGAACTTTCCAACTTGGTTAAGTTTATCAGGTTTCTTGTCTGGCTCGGGACTCCCACTGCCCATCTTTCGTGCGTTAAAGTCCTGAAAGGATGATCGCTCAGGGGCTAATTCGAACAGAGTTTGTAGAGGACGAATCTGATTTCCTGCTTATTGAATATGTGTCAACCCCCCCTTGATCACGGGGCGTAAGGGGAAAATCTGCACAGCCACGCCGCCACGTGGCTCCGGCCCGGGGGTGGGGCGAGCCGATTGGCTGTGGGTTCTCCATCAAGTACGCCTGTGAAAATGGTAAGCATGTGGCACTGTCAACATAGGTACGTATGTAGGAGCATCAATATGATGGCGATGCAACGAAACATAAATTAGCAGAAATAAGACTGATTCATGATTCATGGAAAGTTTTGGTCTCCTCTATGTCCTTCTAAGATCCCCTTGTTTGACATAACATTGAGCCTCTACCTCTTCTTGCTCCCATTTAGCGTATTGGGTCTGCAGTTCATCACCTTCGTATTTACGAGAAAACTTGCCATTGCCAGTGAAGATCTCACCAGGCACCGTGGGTGTCTTGACCTCAGATTCCTCATCAGTTTCACCATGCGAGGAAGTGAATTCCGCGTGCCATTTAGCAATGAAGTATGGTGCAGTAGGTCTCTTCTCCACGTCTTCGCGGCGTTGACGCGACACAAGGAGTGACTTAAAAACCGTCACCGAAGCCATCATCACCGCAACACAAGCTTCCACCTCTTGCCAGAAAGTGCGCCAAGTCGTGTCCGCGTTCGCAGTCACGAACCCCGATACCATAGCAATGCTACATGCTATCATGACTACAGAGAGGCAGAGAAATAAGATCAATCCTGCTCGAGTGCGAAGCGGCATTGTGGACTTGTGCAAGAGGAAAATTGGGATAGAGATAACTGCGCAGTTCAGTATTTAAGTTTGGAGCCATGGGAAGAGGTGGGCGTACTCATGATGTCGCTGAGTATATCAACGGAGGCTATGGCGATAGCGTAACCGAATAGAATGTTGTAGAACTCGGTCGGATTAAGGTCTGTGGTGTTGGGATCGATTTGCTCGTACTTCTTGTACACGAAGCCTTCTGTAGCGCTGACAACCCAAGCTAATGCCGTGAATACGACAACCACCCAGTAGTAGGTAAAGATGCGACCTTGATTCTTCACGAAAGGATTGAAAAAGCTCAAATAGCACCCCTTGACGGCAAATATGGCCGTGAAATTAAGAAATGCAAATGCCTTCCGCGCGACTTGGTTGTGATGCATCTGATTGACATATGATTGGAACGCAGTTGTATACGCGAGATCAGGATAGCGGGACATAGCCGGGACGATGTAAGACAGGAACAGCATTTTGAAAAGAATCCCTGTGGATGCGCATAGACATGTCGCGGCCACGATGAGGAATCCATCGTCAAGAAACAGACGCTTGCGTGTGACGAGGCGGATACAAAGCCGACAGACGAAACATGTCAGAGCAAAAGCCAGTAGTACCGCTACAGCGATCTGAGCGTTGTTAGCTTACATCCATGTGAATTACTCAATTGTACTGCTTACTCGGAATGCTGTGTAACTGATCCGACCACTGCCACGGACTCGTTCCTGGAACGCCGCATCGTCCATATAAGCAGGCTCAGTATTCAATATATGCAAAGTAGACATGATATTGACCACAAATACAGCAAAGACGCTAAAGTCCAGAAGGAAAAGGCCCAGCTCTCGAACAGAATCGTGGAAGCGCACGGCGCAATGAACACAATGCCACAAAATAGAACAAATTCCATCTCTGATTTTACAACGTGGGCGCGCGGTAGTATAACAACTCTAGACAAGATTGCGCAGTATGTTCTTGGCCCAATTGGCTGTTGCCTTGGAGGAGGTGGCGGGGTACATATTGCCTTCTCCTCGCGGGCCTGCTTGGGGAAGAACAGAGCAAGGCAGACAAACGGCCCCCAGATCAATACATCACGCATGCGAACTTTCCACATTTTGTACCAGGATTGCTATCTTGGCATCTAAAAAAAGGTCGAGTTTGAGAAGACGGTACTTATTAGTATCTACGATAATTGCAAACAACTATAAGAGACACAGCACAATGTGGATTTCAACTCGCTGGCAAACCGGTATGTCCTAACCACGTCACATTTGTAGTTGTATTACGATGCGATGGGCACACCGGAAATGTGTTGGTACCCCGGACCAAGCCCGACAAACCCGGATTGAATACCTGGGTCTCGCTTCGAAAATCTAGTAATTGAACGTTGCTTCTTCTCGCCCCATCTTTTGCACCGAAAACAACTTTGTCTGATAAATACACCTTTCTCCACTGCGCGGACGCGCATAATCCATTTTAACCGATTCCAAGGTTCCCAACGAAATGCTTTCTAAATCCCGTTATCTGCAGCATCGCAACCGTCGTAGTACATCCCATATATCTCGCGCGCCCAAACCCACTCATTTCTTCCTGCACAAGAAGAAATCTGTTTCTCGCGGTGTCTCGCAGTATGGAACCCAGGACATATCCAGAAACCTCCCAACCGCGACTGCAGTCACGAGAGCGCATGCGCCCATTATTGCGAGAATCAACGCGGTATAGGTAACGATGTCTACTATGGGTGAAGGCATGCCAGAAATCGACGCCGCGAGGAGGCAGAGGGATAGGAGACCGGAAGCGATATGGACCGCGGGGGTGAACACCATTTTTCCGAGGTTAACGTAGGTTTTCAGATGATGTCTTTTGGGATTTGGTTCGTGCCTGGAAAGAAGTCGATGAGTATCTGCTTGTTGTATGGGTAAGATCTGGCCCACAATCTAGACTGGAGAGTGACTCACTGAACGAATTATCCTGGAACGAATTTTTGTTTTCTCTTTGCTTCGAGATTCAAGGCTCAGATTTCAACGAGAAATCAAGGCGTGAACTCGGTTGCAATGTATACCCAGAATAGCCCGCTGTGGGAGTGATTCGAAGGACTGCACGTCCGTGGAATTTCTCACCGACACACTTACCTGTCCATTGCTATCTACCGCAGCCTTGTAAGATTCTCAGGTGTGCTTATATTCTGCCTTGGCGTCCTACAGAACCGATTATATACCGCCTCAAACATGCATATCTTGCGATACCTAGATCCATGTTCTGGAAGGTTGTTGTCGGGGGCAAGGAACCTCAGGGCTGATCTAAGATCGACCGAGACCCCATTGAGTAATTGTACATATGCAGTTGGATCTTATCACCGATAACACTCGGCTCATCCAACTCCATTCATCAATTTTCCATGTGATTCTTCCATAAGATTCACTGATAAGGAAAGATGTAAGCCCTAAGGGCACAGATGCGGAAGGCTGTCTATATGTCATCCTTCAGCTCGCGCGCACGTGCAAAAAACGATGTAACAACTATGTCTTAGCTATACATTAGTATACAATTTCTTACAGCGTCGCCAAGTCATGTTCCACAGTCTTCCACCGAAGCTGGATTTTATCGCCGTTCCTAATCTCGTGTGTCATCCTGAACGCCATATCCTGTGCCATGGTAATCATTCGTAACCGCGCCTCTGATTCGGTCTCGTCAGGGTCGGGTACAAAGGAAACGCGGGATTCGCGGAATATAAGCGCAATGGCTGCAACTAGTTCTACTTGCGAGTATCTTTTGCCGGGGCAAATTCGTTGTCCTAAACCCCAGCCGAGAAAACCCCTTGTGGTGTCAGGAAGTAAGATCTCGCTTTCTATACCAGGTTCGGTGTTACTTTCGACGTGGATCCAGCGAGTTGGGTCCCAGATATGGGCGTCTTCCCCCCATATCTCGGGGTTGGTGTGTAGCCCGGCGAGATTTAGGACAATGGCTGTGTTGGGTGGGACTTCGATGGTCTGAGACTTTATGGTCAGCGTTTGTGCGCTGTTGGTTGTTTTGAAGATCTTGCCAATGGGGTGGCAGATACGGAGCGTCTCGTTCTACGGTCCACTGGTCAGTTGATTTCTAGGTAAGGCCGCGGAAGAGAAGCTTACCAACACTGCCCGGCACCTTTTGAGTTTCGCAAAGTTATCCAAGCTCCAATCCTCAGGGTTTCCACTTTTCAGATAATACTGGATCTCCTCAGCAAGCCAGTCCTGTAGGCTAGGATGTGCTGACAAGTGCACTATAGCGTTCGACAAGGAAGCAGCTGAGGTGTCGGTCCCACCAAGGGTGTACATGAATGTATTGCTCACAATATCATTTTCCGTCATGGTGAACTTGGCTTGTGTGGCGGCGTTCTCCTCAGCTCCGTGGGTCTGGTCTTCGCAGACTCTCGTAAGATTCGCAATGAGGCCTTGTCGCGAGGAATGATTTTGCTGGATTTTCAGTCTCTCCTTCGCGACAAGCTCTTTGACGTAGGACCGAAATTCTTCCACTGCAACCCCTATACGTTGGAATTTCTTGGGTGAGAAACTTGATCTCAGCGCCGAGCCACCGAAGACCAGAATGGGGAATAGATTGCGTGTAACGGTGAGCAGTGAGTCTCTGTAGCGATTAGCAGAAGACTTTTCCCCATCCAGATCCTGTGATGAAACTTTCGCTCCTTCTTCAAACGGATATGAGATTGAAAATAGACTCCCCGCTAGCACGTTTAGCGCAAAAGTTTTGCAGTCGACTACGGTTGTCTTTACAAGACCGCCTTTGTTCCAAGAAGCAAGCATATCGTCTGTCTGTGAAAGTGTCTGTCGCCAAACCAACTCATTGATATCCGCAAAAGCGCTGCTGGCTGCCTTCTTGAATCTTCTCCATTCGGCTCCTTCTGCAGTGACAATGTGCCGTCCGTATAGATTCAGCATAGACATCTTTTTCACGTCGCGCCCGAAGTCGTTTGGTCGTTTCAAGACGTCAATGCAAGCGTCATGGTCGGCGAGATAGAGACGGCATTCCCCAGGGGCGATGCAGTAGAACGCGTCGCCTAATTCAGAGTGTATCTTGTAACGCTCATTCAATTCCCACGCTGGGTAGAAACGTTGAAAGTGCCAATCGCGAAGGCCAAGGCGGTAAGATGTACTGACAATGAAGTCACCGAAGACGAGCCAGAAGACGGTGTTTGGAGATATCCATCGCACCAGCACCGGGACGGATGCGGCTTTCGCGGTTGCGACGTCCTTTCTCAGGGTCGTGACGACCACGACGAGCTTGAAAATAAGAAACGAAACCAAACAGCTGATAACGAGATTCAGTAGCATCTTGAGGTTCTGCAGAGACTGTGAAGTCTGTCTAGCTTCAAGAATGATAGCTTGAGTCAAGAGACAGCAACAATAAAACGCATGAACACAATAAGAAGCTTTATAAGGGCTCTTACTATGCGGTTCGCCTGATATGAGAAGCAAATGATACATCTGTGCCCCCCAAACCCCAGCCTAGAGCTAGAGCTCTGGAAAGACAGGACGATCGGTGGCTTCTCACATCATACTCCACTATCCCGATTATGGGTGCCTAGAGATACGCCATATTGAAATGGTCCCATATTCGGAGATCCTAGGGATAGGAGATCACATGCGTGGGAGCACAAGGCTGGATATCATGTCCAACTAAAATGCAACCAGGAACGTCGGCCCAAAATGCCACCCGAAAAAGTTCGGGGTTTGGCTAGCAGACTCACGTAGAGCTCATCCTTGGTTTTCACTATGCAATTATAACATACAGCAGGCGTGAAGAATTGCCGTATCCAGGTAGCCACAAATCAAGTCTTTGACCGGAAGATCAACGTGTAACACTGAACGCGATTGAAACAGTCCGGACAAAGTGCATCCTGCATTTCTTTCTGGCGTGTCAGGATATCAATATGGGTTACATAGACGGCGCAGCCTGCATGTTGTAAGCTGATGTACCTCGCATCACTACACTTATCAGTGCCGAGCTGATGCGGTGAACCGACCTACCCACGTGAATAA
The DNA here is from genome assembly GCA_948474695.1 of Periconia digitata. Taxonomy (NCBI): domain Eukaryota; kingdom Fungi; phylum Ascomycota; class Dothideomycetes; order Pleosporales; family Periconiaceae; genus Periconia; species Periconia digitata. Next base: position 904,135 of record CAOQHR010000003.1, read on the forward strand.
GCTTACATGCTAACCGCAAGATGAAGTCCACGAGTGGTAGATTTCTCCTACAGGGTATCCTAGCCTCGGTAGAAGAGCATTTCAGCATGGAAAATAGGGCTAGGGCGTACATATGACTACGCCAAAACAGCGCCGTAGCATCGAGTCGCTCACCGGTACCTCTGTCACAAGGTTCACTTCGTCTTTCGGAACCTACGAGGTCTTTCATAGATCCTACAGCGTCCAATTTTATCCAAATTGTTCAAATTGGTGGTGTCAATTTCCACTCTGTGAGAATTGCCACAAACGAGTCAGGAGCAGCAAGACTCTCCAACTCAGTCATGGAATCTACGGTCATCGATGAAACCAAGAGAGAGGGAAAGATTTCATCCCCGGATTCGACATTAAACAAAGACTGGCGATTCTGGCTCGTGATCTTCTCCATGTGCCTCATCGGTTTCCTGGTTGCTCTTGACGGAAGTATCATCGGCATTGCCCTTCCACGGATATCGAACGAGCTGCAACTGGAGGAGCAGTACGTTTGGGTGGTCAATTCTTTCTGGATAGCTCAGACGGTTTTCCAACCTCTTGTAGCGCAATGTTCCAACATATTCGGACGTCGAACACCCATGATTCTCTCCGTCGCTATTGTCGCTATAGGAAGTGTGGTAGCCGGTGCGTGTTCATCGAAGGATATGCTGATAGTCGGCCGCACGATACAAGGCCTCGGCTCAGCTGGGACTATGCTGCTCATGGAGGTCATTGTATGCGATATTGTCCCGCTGCGCGAGAGAGGAAAGTATTTGTCGATTACACTCTCTTGTTGTGCCGTGGGAGCTATCTCTGGTCCGCCTATTGGAGGGGCAATCGCTGAGAAGAGTTGGCGCTGGATATTCTACATGAACGTTCCCATATCTGGGGTAGTCCTCGCAGTCATGATTCCTTTCATGCGACTGAAACATACCCCTCAACCTTGGACAAGAGCGTTGTCGCAGATTGACTGGATCGGTAACATCATCTTCGTCATGGCGCTGACATCTCTGCTCATCGGCCTCGTTTTTGGAGGAGCAGTATTCAGTTGGGGCTCCTGGCGTGTCGTGGTCCCCATTGTTCTTGGGGTAGCTGGCTGGGTCGCATTCCATATTTGGGAAACCTCAAAGATTTGCAAAGTTCCGGTCATTCCCCGGCGCATTGTAGGAAATCGGACATCGCTCGCCTGTCTCGTCCTCGTCTTCATGTCATCGGTGCTTACGACCTGGATCAACTTCCAGTGGCAGTTATATTGGCAAGCTGTCCGTGGAGCGAGTCCGCTTCGATCAGGCGTCAACTCGATAGTATATCAGGCCTTTTCGATTCCTAGTGCAGCTGTGGCAGGACAAATTCTCTCTCGACTAGGCGTTTATCGCCCGATACACTTTGTCTCTTTCTCTATCCTCACGTTGGGCTCCGGGCTGAACACGATATTGACCACCACCACGCCCACTGCGGTATGGGCGGTTTTGGTCGCGCTGAACGGGATCGGAATTGGCATCATTCTGCCGACGGTCCTTCCCGCCATCCTCAGTTCACTGGCCGAGTCTGATGTCGCTGCTGCGTCAGGCGTTTACTCGTTCGCCCGAAGTTTCGGCTTTCTCTGGGGTAGTACAATTCCCACGGTGATTTTCAACACCTCTTTTGACCGTTTCATCGGACTGATACACGATCCGCCGATACGAGATACGCTGAGGAACGGAAGAGCTTATCAGTATGCCAGTGGGTCTTTTCTAAGTACCCTCCCGCAACCAGTGAAAGCGGAAGTGATCGATGTATTTCTGAAGTCTATACGAGTCGGATGGCAGGTTGCTATTGCGTTCGCTGCTCTTGGACTCGTATTTGTCTGTTTGGAAAGACATTATCCGATGCGCAAATCATTGGAGAGTGATTATGGGATCGAGAATGAGGGAGAGAACAAGATCGGAGGAAAAGAAGGTCAATCGGGCGCTTGAAACGCCGACTAGCCGAGATGCGAGGCTGATTAAGGTTTAGGCCCGTTCAATGTCATCACGCTTCGAGCCATGTGCACGCCACGCGCTAGGGCAACGTTGGTCGGAGACAGGCTACATAGAATTCAGCTTGAAAACAAGTATCCTCAGGCGTCAAATGGTTGAGCACTACTGATGAACGCATGCTCGTGTGTATCAACTACCCGTCATATCTCTGTATAGAGTTCGGACAATCCGTCAACAAAAGAAGATATTGATTAAAATTTCACGGCTAATAGATTGAAATACCAATAGGCTTTGCATCTCCGCAAGTATTGTTCACATGAGAGTTATTGGATGGGTGTCATCATGTTTGATCAAAGACACAGAAGACGGAAAATTAACACAAAAAGATATGTATTTTGAATGACCACGATGTTACAAACATGGGTACGTGAGCTGCCTCAGGCGAGCTGTTGGTAGATAGTAAAAGTATATATATACATGAAAGACGGTAATGCTTGCTCTATTTCGATCAGAACACTTCAAAAAGTGAAGAATTGCCATCAAGGGTGCAGAGGCTGTTGGCTTTCTCCCACTCGGAGCAGCGTGGTCAAGCTCAGAAGGTGAACTGCAGACCAGGCTATGAGAGAATGCATTTAGATGCACTGGGAGTAGTAGGGGTTCATCTCCTTGCAGGCACCAGCGGAGCAGCACTTGCCACCGGTGAAGGACTTGCCGCCGCACTGTCCGTAGAGAGAAGCGCAGCCAGCGGTAGGAGGCTGGGAGGCAGGGGGAGCAGCGGGAGGAGCAGATGAGGGAGCAGCCGAAGGGGCAGCAGCGGGAGCAGAGGAAGCTGGGGCAGAAGGAGTAGAAGGAGCAGGGGTGGTCTCCTCCTCCTTGTCAACGGGAGTGCTGTTGCCAGCGGAGCCACCAGTAGAACCTCCGGACCAGACAGCAGGACCGGGGATCTTGAAGGCCTTGCGGCCGTTGTAGATGCTGAAGTTGGCGTAGTCGTCGGTCGACTTGTAAGCTCCGGGGAACTTAACGGTGGGGCCAGGGGTGCCGGATCCTCCGTTGGTGACCTTGATCTGAGCACAGCCAACGTAGTGCTCGGGCTGGTTGACGTGGGATCGGTGAACACCGATGTGCTCAACACGGAAGAGGTATTCACCATCGGGGGTGTCCTTGGGGATCTTAGCGCCAATGGAAGACTTTCCATAAGAGCACCAGGCATCCTTGGTGAAGTCGGCGGTCTCAGAGCAGACAGAGTCTTCGTAGATCTTGAACCATTCACCAGAACCGTCGTAGGTCTTGACAGAGCTGGGGGCCTTGGACATGTAGACCAGAGAAGGACCGGGGTGCTCCATCTTCGCGCCGACGGCGGTCCTCAGGGTGACCTCGTCACCGGCGCTGACAGTCAAGACATCAGTCTTACCGGCGGAGGAGAAGGCACCCTGGTTGCAGATGATATCTGTGCCCTTGTCGACGTTGGAGTTGTCCCGGATGTCGGCAGCAGGGTTGGAAGAGAACTTGATAGGGTTGTACTTGGTAGGCCTGGTCAAGTCCCTGACATACTTGTAAGGTTGAGCACCAGCTCCGCCGCTGGTGACGGCGTCGAAGGAGTAATGGGCGGATGCAACCTGTGCAACAGCAGCGATGGCGGCGAAAGAGGCTTTCATTTTGTCCAGAAAACGAGTGTGGAAGTGAATTGAAGAAAAGAAGGTGTGTAAAAAACGAAGGTAATGCTGAAGAGCTGGTCCCGGTGATGGTGGTGAGGACAATAAAGCAGGGCAATGGCTATGATTTATACATTTCTCGTCACTTGAAGCGCCCCAGTTTGTTCCAAGACTTCAGCTTATGACCAAGGCTTGGACGAAACAACAAACGGGTTTGTTTAATCTCAACCCACATTATCGAATGAGAGGCGAATCGTCATGCAGCCGCTGCTACAATTCGATATTCCCCACCCCACCGCAAAGAGTGTTCTAGTAGCAAGCCCCTATGTCGCAGACCCTAGTGGCAGGAACAGATTGGGATGGTTCCCGTCTCGCTTAATACCGCATGGTAGCCGCATAAAAACGCATTGACAGTACGGCGGTTGGGGATGAGTCTGTGTGGCTTATTGTGGGCCGCGTTGTTGGCAACAGCAATTCTTATGAAACATTCGTGGCGTGGATTGTATCCCCGTTTCCACGAATTGAATGTCGACATTCAGCATGCTGTGCGTGTGCAAAGTTCGATGCGATTGCATGAGATAGCATGCAATTTGCAATCCAGGCATCAGCACACCTACCTACAGGTGAGATATTTGCTCCAGTGAGAATTGTAGTAGAATTTTCAATATTGTTTTCAATATATCCCTTACCCACACCACAGAATAATTGTACAATTGCAGCAAAACCGCGGGCGATTGAATCATATTCATGTTCCAAGCGATGTCTGTAGCAATAGATAGGAGGCATCAAGATCATGGAAGGTTCAACCGAGGCGACGGTCCATATCTTGCCGATGTTCCCGTCCTCCCTGGAATAAGGAGTGGATGGGGCCAAACAGTCGATTCCAGAAGCGCGGTAACAAGAGCAGACAGGCTCGGCTAGCAGGCGATATGCCGAACCCAGTATTAGTATGAAAATGACATAAGTAGCATTGGCAGCGCGTTTGGAAATTAATGGAGACGGCAGACCTGACGGTGAACAGCAAATTGTATGGGACTATTCCGGCGTCTGGACTCAACTGTGGAGAGTGCGGCGCTGATTGACTGCCGTCCCTGGCTCTTTGTTCATCGTTTTGCAGATGCTCGTTTCACTAAGGACTCGATCGGTGGATGCTCACTGTTGGTTTTCTCTGGGCCTACCCGTTGTTCTAGAGATGCGACCACTAGTCGCGCGCGCATAAGAAACTTGCATATCTTGTAATTTCCTAGCGCCTTGGGTTCGCGTAAGTGGTTAGCATGAAACGAGGCCACAATCCCGTGCGCTGCTGTTAGTTGCCTGAATTTCGGTGGAACATCAAAGATTTCCCGCTTTATCGCAAAGCGGTTTTCGGGCTCGGAGTAATTGTGCTTGGAAACGTTTCTTATATCATCCGGTGGTTCATGTTTATGAAACGTTCAAGGAACATTCATGAACATACTGTACGGCGATCGACTTTTTCAGCTTCACAAATTCTGATGGGGGTCGCTGCTCATTTTACGAATACAGGGCTGCATGATCCGGTGCGTGAGCTTCACGTGATCGCAGTTAGTCATGAGCGTATATATGTGAAACACTGGGTTCGTCGACGAGATGTCCGACTGTTCTCAACGAGCAAGCCTCTTGGCACAATACAGGCTGGGCCAACAACCAATACCGAGACTGACTGCCATAGAGGCAGCAGTGAGCCAGAAAATAAGACTCCTTAAAAGTCTAGGACTACCAGACATCAGGACAGGTAGGGACAGACGGCAGTCTGTCCTAGATTCGACAGATCCATCTTGTTGATCGCCCACGTGAATCGCAATGCGATGCCATGTTGATGGCAATCAAGAGCGTGTCAAGACGTTGACCTTCACGGTGACAGCCCTTCTGGACAGTGGCAGTTGTACAGAGGGCTTTGTTTCACCGTAGTGGGTCAATACAGATCGTACACACTACGCGGCTCCAGGGACGTCTTCGAACGATGACAATATTGGAAAGTCCCGAGAACTCCGAAAGACCGAGACAGGCCAACTGGGCGGCGCATCTTGTCACTCCTGCATCACAAATCTATCGTCAGTTCTGATTTACAGATCATCTTGCACTGTAGTAATAGCAGCCATGCCCCAGTCCTCTGCGGCATAACCTTAGGTTTCCATTATTTGTATACTTGATGATCTCGACAAGCATCACGTTTCGTGAGCACAGATAAGCCAAGTCGTGTATTTTTCTACTTGTTAGTCTCCCATATACACCCCCCTTGACATGCGAACCTGTCAGGCGTTCAATACCACCAGATAAATGACTGGAGGGTGAGAAGAAATCATCGTATCGTAAAGGACCTAGATAACGCTGTTACTCCGCCCAGGGTGGACCGGCATGATATCCATTGGTATGATGACTTTGCATGCACATATTATCGTCTCACTGGATTCGTTAGAAAACTTTAGATTCGTGTTCAATACTACCCCATCTCGATCAACGGGTAGTGTACAGCTATCAACTGAGAATCGAATCATCTTCTTATCATGTTATTGTCTGGTGTTCAGCGACTGCTTTGGTTTATTCGTTGCGTTGATGTTGCCCGCACTTTGCAGTATTACCTGCCTACACACAACGTTATCTCTTATTCGAATAAATGTTCAGATACTATATCATGGTCGTGGCGATCGTATCTTGATGCGGCACGAGCAACTGATGCACGAATACGTTGGTAAAAATTCTACCACGAATTTCTTGGGTACCAATGAGTGTGCCAACGTGTAATCTAAAATTAGATATATACAAGACTTTTTTAATCGCCTGGTTCTCGATAGACGCTGATAGCCACAATAGACGTTCTAGAAGAGAATCTCGAGGTGTGCTGCCCTAAATGTGGGTTGATAGCAAACGTGGGAAACATCAAGAGATGTTCTTCACCCCCAACACGATGAGTATGGAGAAAGCATGAAGGTGATATCAGATCATTAAAATCCGGCTGTAGGAAGTTGCGGACTTCTCAGTCCTAAATATTGGATTTTCCATTTTAAATTCAGTTGTCTCATGATGGGTCGTTACCACTCCTTATAGGATAATCCCCATATAAATTTGGATCATGCTAGTAACATTTACAAGATCTAAATCTCATTGATATCTCTGCGTTCATCGTAATAGCCACTGGAACTTGCACTGCGCTACTGAAAATAGGGATGCGACACGCACAAAGGACTAGAGAGCGTGGGGACATTGTGATTAATAGATCTGGCACAATGCAAGTATTGCGAGAAACATGTGTCGCAATGAATTTTAGTCGATGAAGAGAGCGACCGTGGACTGAATAAGACTCGCTAGTGTTCAGCACTCGATATTTGTGCCACACCTGATGCACAGAGTCAGTCAATCATCAAGCTCGGTAATGATCATACAGATCTGCCACAAAGCAGCTGATTTTTGAATTTGTTCGCTCTGGTTGGCTACAATGGGATTGAAAAAGTTTCGAGCCAATATGTTAGGGTGCCATACTAGTTCGCACTGCCCCTTTCTTTTTTGCCTCGGATGATAATGTAAGCTCTGCGCAGTAGTTATCCTGCGGTAATAGGAATCGCATTTTCACAATCAGGTTCCTTGATTGTACCTTATAATAAGACCGCACGCTGGTGGATGTTTTCTCAGCTATTTGAACGTTATGTGATCACTAGAATACGATATGGGGTGCTGAGTCTAGTTCGTCGGTGAGGCTATTGGCCTAAAATAGAATGAGGCACAACCTCGGCGATCGTTGACTATTGGAAAAACTACGTAAATGTGGAGAACAAAAAAAGGGAAAACGAATACACATCCGCTCATAACAGATCTTTACTTTGCAAGATTTTTTCTCCGTCCGATAATTGTGTTACTGCTCGCAATTTCCCGTTCACTGGCATATAATGGGCGCCTACAAGCCGAGGACGAATAACGAGTGGGGGTTTCTGGGGGCGATAGCAGGGCAGACAGTGTGCGCTACGGTACTTGACGTGTAAGTCTATTTTGCTATAGAAGCAATGGAAATTGTCGTTCCGTTCTATCTTTATCCATTGCAACGACTAATTTTGACTCGGTAGTGTGGTGCTGTGGAAATATTTTGGCTGGGTTACGCCCTTGGTTTACCAGGTACCACGGTCGTATTCAATACCAGTCAATTGTGGATTGCTGCTCCTCGCAGTCATCTACCAAGCAATTCTAACATTGGATTCACTACGCACACGAAACAATGTACAGATGTATAACATATGCATTTGTAAGTACGGCCGGGGTACACAGTCGGATGCAGACACCACGTGATCATGCTACCTATCCACAAACGCGTTTCTGTCCCATCGATGCTGATCTTATGCTGGGGACTGTAGGCAACATCCTGCTACTCGTGCTCACGATTATGAGCTACGAGCAAACCAGTCAAGTGATCACTGGACTATCTACTGCCCGCGCGATGGGGACTACGCCACTGGTAAACTTATCGATCGACCTATGGGCCAACGTGAGCCCAGTTCTGCTTTCATCATGTGTAGTCACCGGCATTGTTTCTATTGCTTTATTTTTCTATGGCTATAAGCTACACAAGGAGTTCGCATGGGCCATCTACAGGCATGTTAGTGGAAGCCGACAGATGAGGCAGAAATTTCTTGCATACAAGGCACGTTTCCCCTCTCTTAGCTACCGACTGCTGTTTTGGTTCTATATGCAGAATCTAATGCATAGCGCAGGTCTTAATAGTGATGGTAAAGATGGAGCTTTATCTATTCATCGCTTTTCTTGTGCTCTACGGCCTTGTCGACGTGCATTTTGAAGTGCCTGAATTTCCCTTGACTGTATGCCTGCTGCTAGCTGAGCTATTGCAGTTCGGTCTTGGACCTTACTTCATGAAAACTGAAAATGTTTCAGGGGCTCTGGTGGTTATAGTAAGTAGAGGAACGGACCTGGATTTGAGTGCCGACTGACAATAACACGGCAGGTTCTTCGGGTAGCGCAAATCGCGTACCTTATCAGTCGAATTGTTTTGCTCTGCGGTCACGGCCCCCGGGCAAATACCCCCATGAAGAACGAAATGATGCTCTATGCATGCTCTTCATTGGCATTTAATGCTATCATATGCGTTAATTCTGTGCTATGCACTTTGAATTTTGGTCATGGGCTTAAACCGCTTCTTGCCGGGGAAACCAAGGATGCGAGAGAGTCATATCAGTTCCATAACTTGGGATATGAACCCGTGCATCAGTTCCCAAAGTCACCTCGCTTCGATTTGGAATAGCTCGTCCCGGCCAATATATCATCGATAGGAATGTACTGTGATCGCCACTCCAGCAAAAGGCCCGAAGAATTCACGATCAACAGTTCAATGTTCTGGCTCAGCTTCATTCATTATACGCTACGCTTTTGTATACATGAAATTGGCACCACCTTTTGTATCGACAACTGCGCCGACCAAGCCTTGAGCCTTCGAACCCTATTCGGTCTCAATGGAGTCGCAATTTCCATTCACCCAATGATCTTCGAAGCGATGAACACCGGCTCCACGTTCGTATAATTCTTTCCATCCTCACCCAGCCGCTTGCTCGACTCATGTTGCAGCACCGCCTTCCAGCTCTCAAGATCTTTGAACTGGATGGTAATGTTGTACGCATATCCCGACTCTCCGTCCACTTCAGCTACGGAGACACCCGTCATCCCGAGCGGACCCCACAGTTCTTTTGCGAGTGGTATGTGGGTAGAAAGATAGTAGTCGACGTTGAAGAAGAAATTAGGAGTTTTTGGATAGAGACAAGTTATTGTTGCAGCTGGGTTGGTGGGAGAAGCTGACATCTTGGGATGATGGAGAGATTGGGCGTGAAATGTTGAGGTATCAATGAAGCTGAACACCAAGATTACTGAGGACGAAGAGTGCTTTTGATTAGTGAGCGACGTTTGGAGGAGATAAGATAAATGGATCGCCTACTGTAAGCGCTAGTCTCGAAGGAGACTCCGAATGAAGCCATCCCTAAAATCGCCCATCTCTTCAAAACTCCGACCACGCAAGACAAAGATGGAAAATATTTCCCATAGCTACACGATCTCAGATGATGAAAGGCTAGTGCCCGAACCTCCGAGCCCATTCTGGATCAATTCGCTTGGTCGTACTCGTGCTTGGAAAGAAAACACGGGATCACTGTCAACTGATTTAAGATGTGACTAGTTCTTCACACACACACACACACACACACACGGCGACCTACGAAGCATCTCTCTTTCTTTTTCGAATAATCAGCTTCATACATCTCAAAAAACATGGCTTCAGAGATCCCCGAGTCGATGAAGGCTATCCAGTTGATCCATGTACGTAGAATGAATCCCGTATCACCCGCCATATGATTGACAGAAGTATAGTATAAACAACCTTATCAGCTCAACAAAGTCTCCGTTCCCAAGATTGGAGATAATGACCTCCTGGTGAAGATCAAAGCGGCGGGGTTCTGCCATACGGACTACCAGGTATGGGAAGGAGTTTACGGATCGCCAACACCCATCATTGGGTCTCATGAGCCCGTAGGAGTGGTAGTGGCTGTCGGTGATACAGCCCAAGGAAAATGGGAAGTTGGCCAAAGAGTTGGCGTGAACTTGTTTCAGCATGCATGCCATACATGCTGGGGCTGCAAGAGTTTCAACGATATTCGCCACTGCCAAGAGAAAGGCGTAGCAGGCCTGTTCAACGATGGGGGTTTTGCTGAATACATGGTTGCTGATGCAGATACGACTGTTCTGTTGCCCGACGCCATTCCTTTCGAGCAGGCTGCTCCTCTGATGTGTGCTGGTGTAGGTTGTTTGCTCGATTTGCTTGCGAAGCGTAATATTGACCGTTCGTTTAGATCACAGTGTGGGAAGCTCTCCAGCGATGCGCGTTATCGACCGCCGACCCTATAGGAATCGTTGGAATCGGGGGGCTTGGATCACTGGGAGTTCAGTTCGCGAAAGCCCTGGGTCACCCCGTCGTAGCGATTGACAATCGACCAGAAGGCCGTGCGCTATCAACTCAAATGCCCCACAAAGCTGATCTTGTTGTCGACTCGACAGACTCTGGAGCCTTAGACAAGATCAAAGAATGGGCCGGTAAAGGTGGTCTAGCGGCTACCATCATATGCAACGACGACGTTGCTGTCGCTGAGTGGAGCTTGAAGCTTCTTCGTCCATTTGGAAAGACCGTTCCTCTAGGGCTGCCACCAAGTGGTTTTAAGTGTGATGCGTTCGACCTCGTATTTCAAAACCTGACTGTCATTGGATCTTTAGTCGGAACAAAACAGGGTATTGAAAGCGCTATGGAGGCGGTTGTCAACTATGATATCCGCTCGCATGTTACTTGTTATACGATTGAAGATGTCCCGAAATTTCCGGAAATCTACGCAGACGGGCATGTAAAGGGTCGATTGGTCATGAAGATTGACTGAGGTTTTTGTATGAGCTGGTTGGTCTTTTGTACCCTCTCTTGAGAAATAGTCCAGGTAGCCCGATTGCAGTCTAGATATTCAATAATGAGATCAAACGCCTTACTTTTGCGGAGAGTCCTTCTTCCATCGTGATCCAAATCATGGATCAACAATGCGAGCGTTAACGAGCAATCAAAGCTGGAAAATATATTTATCCACGGAGGCTGATCTGAACAGCCTCATAAACGCTTTAGTTATTGTGGCCGAAAAAAAGGAGGAGCCTGTATCTGGTGATAAACCAAATATTTTAGATAAGACTACCTCTGTTTGGTCACCCTCCCAAGTTTCGACCTCCGTATGCACCTATTGTCAAAAGAATGGATCCAAATCCTAGAGTCCATTAACTGGATTTAGAGTTTATCCGTAGAATTTATTAAGCGATTGTCCTGTTGAGGTAAGGTGAGCCGATTCACACAGTCAGCAACTACACAGTGGGCCACACGAAATGTCCCCGCACCACCCACAAGTGTTGTAATCGCCCGGCAAAAGAAGTCTATAGTCATTACATACTGTTCATACAAGCGGATATCGAAGATTTTTGAGACCTTGAAAGTCGTCGCGTGCTTCAAATACTCGGTGTGTTCGCAACCTTTTGATACAGATACGCAGACAGTCTTACGTCATCGTTGTTGCTGTCCAGGCCTTCAAGTTTGTGAGACTCGGTCTTCGACAACATGTTTACAACTTTCGCAACAAATGACACCACTAAACCAATGACCAATGAAGCCTCTGGATCGATCACTAGTCTACAAGCTGTCGCTCGGCCCAAACGGCAGCAGGTTTTACGAGCTTGCGTTTGGTGTCGAACTCACCGAATCAAGTGCGATTCGAGTTTTCCATGCACAAACTGCCGGGCTAGAAATAGAAAATGCAGCAATTTTCAAGGAGATCATATGCATTTGGGTGCGACCGAGTGAGTGATGGGCTTAGTATTGCGCGGCAGCGGCTAAGATATGTCTTAGGGAGATTGCAATGCTCAAAGCGAGGATCAAAGAGCTTGAAAAGCGACTGGAAGAACCCAGTGGCATAGATTTGGTCGCTTCCAGAATGAAATACAACCTAGAGCGCGCTGATGGTCCTGCATCCTTGCCTATCAGCCTAGATCCTTATAAGGAGCATGGTGGCAACAGAAAATACTATAACTGGGATTGCATCTCAACGAAAACATCACAGTACAGCAACCAGTACTATGGGTACTCTTCTTCATTTTACTTTATTCATCAAATGACTTCTTACCTGAATGACGTACTTCAACAAGGGCATGACGGCATCCAGCCTTTCTCGCCTACGCTTTCCCGAGCAAACCATGTGTCCACGTCGCGGATCAACGGGAATAGCAATGACGCGCATCCAAATGAACACAGCCTTTGTGAAAACCAATCGCAGATGCAGGAGAATTACTGGATAAAACTTTACTTCAATACCTTCCACACCGTCATGCCCGTCCTTGACGAGGTCGAGTTCAGGACGTACCACGGATGTTTATGGGAGACGATCGATTTGTATCGTAGGCCTTCTGCTCTAGTTGACATTGTTCTCGCGCTTGCGATGCAGAGCAACACTAATGTCGACCATTCTGAGTACCAAAAACAATGGGGCACCAACCTGAGTGCTACTGATACTGGGATTAGTGCGCACTGGCATTACCAAAGGTGCCAGTCTCTTTTGTCCGATGAGCTCGAGGATCCTTCTATACGAACGTTCCAGGGTCACCTACTTACAGCATCCTGGCTTTTGAATGCCTCTCGCCGTAATCTGGCCCATAGTGTGATGGCTACAGGTATACGGATTGGCATTATTCTCGGGCTTCACTTGGAGCCGCAAGACACGATTCCTCTTGCTCGCAGAGAGTTTCAGAAAAGGCTATGGTGGGCTATGTACTCTTTAGAAATACGCCTGGGAATGGAACTAGGTCGCCCACTCGCTGTTTCCATCTCAATGGTCACATGCAGTCTTCCCAAGGAATTCACTACCGAGGGAGAAAAGACATCGCACCACTTTTCACAGCAACAATCCATGAACGGGGATGCTTACTTAATCCACTACATCAAGCTGATGCTTGCCACACGAGCCATATACATCACGTTCTACCACAAGTGTGCCGAGGTTCTCAGCGCTGGTGGACACAAAATCATCTATGATGATTGCATTGCTCTGGAGGCTTGTGCTCAATTTCTTCATTCGAGGCTTGATGCACTAAACTTTTGGCTTGAAAGTACTCCAGGATTTCTCAAACTCACTCGAACGGGTGGCAGCCCCCAATCCTCGAGCGATGAGTTGTTGCTGCAATTTGACAGAGCTACGCCTACCCGGATCCTACGACAAAGCATCACCCTCGAGCTAGAATATCACCACCTCGCGATAATTCTATATCGGCCTTTTATCTTCTTTGCAGATACACCGATTCTAGACATTCCAGTCGCCATGGGACATGCCACATCGTGTGTAAGACACGCTATCGCGTCGACGAACATCATGCACCAAACCTTAAGGGAGACAGACAATCTGATCAGCTGGCATCGGGTTTTCGCATGGCAATGGGATTCTTTCCTTTCTTTGGTCGGATACATCGTTGCTTTCCCAACCGGACCGTCCACACAAGCAGCACGTGGGGCGGCGAGTACCGCCATGATGGTTCTGGACCTAATTCCCCGCCATCTTCAAGGCAATCCCACCGCTGCTGATATTGCTCGTGATTTTTTAGCGAAATCGGACCAGTTGATTGAGCGCTCCCGTGGTTCAATTTCGGTTGATGGACTAGTATATGGCTTGCCGGTAGTATCTCCATTCAATCGATTCGACACCACATCCCCTGATTGCTATTCGTTCGATTCCAGATTTCCAGACCCATTCTTAATGACGACATCAATTAATGAATTAACCTGCATATCCGAGGATAATTGGTTAGAGTTCTCTGATAATGGTCTCCCTCATGACCTGTTAGCTCAGTTGGGAGAAGCTGATGGCAACGAAAATCCTGTACTCGAGAGTGGTGTCCCGGAAGTACCCGAACTATGAATAGAGTGCTTGAAAGAGAATAGCATATTTCCAAGAATGAAAAAAATTCAACATTAGTTTAAGCTCCAAATACACTCGATTCCAAACACGATTACGGTATTATCTTACAACCTTCGATGTGCAATCGCGATGCTCAGTCCTCCATCAAATTGAACAGCCTTCGCTGGATTTTGTCAGCCTTGTCCACCACCCAAATATCACAAAGTTAAGACGGCTACGCTCCCGTGTCATCTGTTGGTTTTTGACTTAACACGGGCTGAGTGGCGTTTACACTTCAGCCTCGTTCACTATCGCGATATATGAGTGGTTGGTTTGTCATGATCTCGTATCCCGAACACTCGACTAACCAGATGCGGCCCGCTCTCACTTAGCCTCGCTGTAGTTCTGTGCTGTGGCAGGTATATATCCCAGGCTACCAGTCCTGATGAATCACTCTTAATTTGAGTTTGCGACTTTCCCCAGATCTGAGTCCCGTCTTCCTAATCTATGACCTTAGTTTTGTCTAAATTCCAGCAATATTGCCGTAGTGTCTCTCAGGCGCGACCATGACAATCTCAGTCACTACCCAACTACTGGCAGTGGCCAGTTGGGCAGCTAATCGTCTGGATATCGTAGCGATAGGTCAAGACTCGCAGATGTGGCATACTTCTTGGGACAATGCTTGGCAATCTGGCTGGGATTCGCTTGGGGGGTCTTTCAAAGAATTTGCGCCGACCGTGGTATCATGGTCTGAGAACCGCCTCGACGTTTTCGGCATAGATAGAGACTCTAGCAGAGCATTGCACAAAGCCTGGAATGGCCAGGCTTGGGACCGAGATTGGTACACCATCAATCAGCAAGCATTTCAAGGCCCGCTCGCTGTTGATGCTTGGGACGCGAATCGGCTGGATATATTCGGTGTCGGCACAAGCAATGGAGCTATGTACCATCAGTCCGTAAGTAAATCTAAACTAAACTATGCGTCAGTCAATTCCAATCTGATATGATATTAAGTGGTCCGGCCAGTGGCAAGATGACTGGGAAAATCATGGGGGCATTTTTACCAGCAATCTTGTGGCTACCTCGTGGGCATCGCAGCGTCTTGACATTTTCGGTATCGGTGCCAGTTCTCAAAGCTATCCGGCAATGTATCACTTGGCTTGGGACAAGGTGTGGCAGCAGGATTATGACTCCTTGAGTGGAGGCTTCACCAGCCAGCCAGCAGTTGCGTCTTGGTCGAAAGACAGACTTGATGTGTTCGGCACCGGGAGCGATTTTGCGATGTATCACAAGGCATGGGATGGAAGGAGCTGGTCGCAAAACTGGGAAAATCTCGGTGGTGTTTTTACCAGTCCACCCGCAGTCGTTTCATGGGCACCAGGAAGACTAGATGTCTTTGGACTCGGGACCGACGGTAATGTGTATCATCGAGCATATGACAGCGCATGGGGAAAATGGCAAGATGGATGGAATGCTCTGGGTGGGCCGTTCAAAACCCCACCAGTGGTTACATCTTGGGGCAAAAATCGTCTCGATATTTTCGCAATAGCGAATGATAATGCCGTGTGGCACAAAGCTTGGGGAGGGTCCAGTTGGGGCAGTTGGGATTCACGAGGAAAGCCTGGTGGAACTTCATCATCGAATGCTCCAGGAACGACCCGTAGTAGTGAAGCCGGGAACGGTACTCCGACCAGTACAGGAACCGAAACCACACCGTCCGCTGGAGTGCCAGGACCGCCTGCTGATAGACCCGGAATGTCTGTGGATGGGATGCCTACCGAAGCCATGGGAACAGTAATGCCTACTTCAGGAACAGCGATACCGACTACATCTACAGACAGTAACAGCAGTCCGTCGTCTGGATCAAACGTTTCTAGTGGCGCATCATTGCTTCGGTGTGGAATTTCTCCGCTGTCCATTGTTGCGTTTTTCCTCTTCATCAAGACCGCAGCCTTATGAGCTTGAATAGGACAGAGAAAAGAGAAATATAGAACTTATGCAATGTCGTTAGGGTTTCGCACACGAATGCGTACCTCAGACAAAATTGGGTTACCGTGATGTGAGGTCCGAAATAGAGATCACGTGAAAGATTCCACACATCCGAGTCTTTCAGCAAACCATTAGTATGGTGTACTTCGAGTCTTCCGATCGCATTCTATTAACTACAGTAAGAGCAGTCAATTATAAATGAGCCCCAGTAGAGCACAATCACCTATCGCCACTCACTTGCTCACCGGTGCGGGGTTTTGATCTGCGGCTCTAAGGGCTGTGCAGGGCTTGGCTGTCAGCTCTGAAGAAATGGGAATTCGCCCTCGCTTGTTGTCTTACACTTTCAATCTCAGCCTGCTCTATCAACTTCAAATCTACAAGGCGAAGAAATTACACCGAACGTACATATGGACCAAGAATCAGATTCAGCTCCCACGCAGACTTCAGGTGTCCCCTCACAGGTGCCACCTGCCGATGCGGAAGTTCGTTACACTCGAACTGGCCGTATTAGTAAGGCCAAAAAACAGTTGAAAGTGCACAACTGCGAATGCGGAAGGGTGAGAATGTCTCTATGCTGCTCGAATGTGATTTTTGCATCAAAGTGTCGCTGACGCTTGGACAGTCATACACCCGAGCAGAGCACTTGAGGTACTCCTGAAATTGAAATGTAATGGTCTGTAGCATCACTAATACAGAATAAGACGTCACCAAAAAAATCACGAATCGACAGTGTTATGCGACTACCCCGGGTGTGGTAAGCTCTTCTACAGAATAGATCTTTTACAAAGACATCAAGAGCGGCAGTAAGTTTCTCCTTAACGTAAATCAAAAGGGTTACGAACAAAGCGTAGCAATGAATCGAGTGCCGAAGCTTATGAGCCTGGACATCTGAGTGCAAGGCAAGTGCTGTGAAGGCTTGTCAAAGCTTGTAAGATTGCTCACAAATTCGTAGTCGGATAAGCCAAACTCTTTCAAAAGAGTCACAAAGCTCTGTGCCCGCTCCTGCCCCCGTTGAAGGCCTCGAAACCTATCTATCGTCGTATCTGCCCTCCGGATTTTATCCGCCTTCCGAACAGAGTCTTTATCCGGATGTTTTTCTTCCTCCAACAGGTTACGGTCATATTGATCTGCTCCCTGCAAATTACAATTCTATTCTTGATGAGCAGCAAAACTCCTCTTCATCCGGGCTTCAATCGAGGCAAGCCTTTCCTCATCATATTGATCATTCTGTATCGTTGTTCAAGGACCCTTATCTACCTCAACCTGGTGATTCCCAAGCTCCACTGCCCCTATCAGCCCCCACTATCTTCCCCCCATATCCGCAACACTTCAGATCTGTCCAAAAAGATGTATTTGCTGGAGAAGTGGGCTCATTCACAAAAGAAAATATACGATCTCACCGCTCAGAATTCGATAGCCCGGGACAAGGTCATTCTAAGCGACGAAGAGATGAGAGTAAGCTTCCAGAAGCTGCTGCTGAACAGATTGCAACAAGGGTCATGAATGGCCGTCAAGACTTGAGTGTCTCAACGACAGATGACAAATTGCAAATGGATAAGAACGTTGATCCAATCAATAAAGACGTGCGACTGTCTGCGAGGAACAATGAATTATTCCCCGCCGAAGCTATTCAGCGAAGTCGAGGAAAAAGCGAGCCGAGTGCTTCAGGTGGACTTGCAAAGTTAATGATGCAACATGGCGGCCCTCCCATGCCGTCGCTAATTCCTGAAACATTGTCTCCGGGTGCTTCAGGTGGACTTGCAAAGTTAATGATGCAACATGGGGGTCCTCCAGTGCCGTCGCCAATACCTGAAAGATTGCTTCCACCACTAAAAAGAAGCCGGTTTCCAGAACCCGAGGAAACTCTATGGCCACCCGAATCTGAGCCTGACCTGCCCGTGCCATCAGATTCTGGATACCGCAGTGGAATGGGAACAGACACTGCATCTGTGTGCTCAGCAAACTCAACAGGTAGTTCTTTGGGTCTTCCACATAACTTCTTACAGGAATTCGTTGCTTTTTTTGGAGACTCACTGATCGAGAAAGCTGGCGCTCGTCAATGGATAGGATCTGTAGTCGCACGAAGATCTCAAGAGTATATTGAGAGCTGGTTAAATGTCCTGCTGAAAGAGTACACACATGATTTGACTGCTTCGCAATCCCAGGAACCCTCAGATCCGAGTGGAGTCCGAAAGCCAGGAAAATGGAATGCGCAGATGCAGAGCCAGATTTTGGTCAGTGCCACAAATCTGATTCGACGGTATAGGCCCAAAATCACACGTTATTTTTGCGAGAACGCAGATGCATCACCTGTCAGCACAGGCTCTCTTACTGCGCGTCTTAAGGAGCTAGGACAGCAGCTTTCTCTCTCTGAACGTTTCGCCCTTTTCGGCAAGAGCACAGTTCACAACCATGAAACAAAAGGCACGGGAATACCCGAAGACGATCTCGAATTCGAGTTTCATGGGGATCTCAACACCGTGAGAGATGCTATGATTGCTAGCCGAGCTTTTGATTCGCTCGCTACCAAGTTGAGGAAGTCACTATATTATGACGAAGTTCTGCAGATGCAAGCTATTGAAGAACGGATGGAGAGTTTATTGCCACGCCATACAATCCATTTTCATGTCAACTGGACACTCAAGAAATTTATGCACGCTCAGTACGGCGATGATATACCCAAGATAGGGTCAGTAATCGTGCTCACTGGATCCGCTCTCTACGCACAAGCCACTACATGTGCGGAATACACCAAACAAACCTGGTCTCATTTTGGGCTTTTTATACTAGCTTGTTTGGATGAAGTATTATCGGATTGCCCTCTGGCGGCTCTAGAAGGCACAGACGAGATCAATGGTAATTGAAGATGCTTGTGACCCCGAGTATTATGAGCCTCGGCTGACAACGAAATAGAATTCACATACAGGGACTTGAAGATCGGCATCACCAACCAGACAAATGGAAGACTCAAGATCACTGCAGAAGGAAGCACATCCCATCTGCTTGTGCAGCTAGCTCAGTGTCTCGCATGGCTTGGGTCAGCCTTGAGCGTATCGCCTTTTGGCGATGATTTTGCGTACTGCAAACCAAGGCTTAGTGACATCTCATCTACATCGCAGGTATTCATTGACTATCGACACGAGCGACTGCACAAAACTGAAATGCCATGTTGGTTGCCGCTATTCTCCGGGGCCGCGATTGCCGCGGGTTTCCCAATCCCCGCACGCGCAGATGAAATTGGGTTAGAAATACCTGTCAATCTTCTTGCCGACATTGCAGGAGTCTGGCACGCCGTTGAATATCAAGGTGGAGTGGTGATGAAAGGTTTCTCACATATGCTTGTGCCTATACGGAAAAAGGACGACAAGATTCAATGGCATGCCATTTCGAGTCGGAATGCGAATGAACGCTTAAAATATCACGAGGCTCTGTCTCTTTGTGATGAGCGCGCATCGCCCGAAGAAGTGAACCTCGACAATTTTTCACAGTATCGCGCAATTGTTGGCTGGTGTTCGGTCGCAGAATCACGTTTGGGCTCTACTTTGGCAAACTACGAAAATATTGACTATTCAGGTGCGGAGGACGTAAGCACCTTGTTGAGATGCGCCGGAGGTTCTTTGGGATTCCAACAATTCGGGACAGCGGCGTTAGACTTCAGATTCGGTGTCAAGGATGGCAAATGTCATTTTCAGCGAAGCGGTCCGTATCGGAATATTGTCTCGGCGGCGGAGAAAACCCCAGTGCTTCTTTACGACACCAGCGAAAAACGTGGATGGCTGGTTCCAGCCTCGAGTGTAATACTTCACATGATTCAGCACCGACATAACTTGGAGCCTTTCGAGACAAACGGGAAGCGCATCGACCTCGACACAAGTATTGGCATCAATCTTACAGCAAAGGAAGTCCTATTACAGAAAGAGTCGCTACCGCTATCTAGCGATGATGATTACACATTCAAAGATGCCGTTCTGAACATTTGGTCTTTGCTGGAGTTTCTTGTGGATCAGAACATAACTAGAGAAAGAACTTCGCAAGGCGCACCCGTCAAAGCTACATTCAGGGAATTTCTACATGGTTTTGAGTTCAAAGCTGTGGTTGAAGAAAGATCTCCCTTCCGACAAAAACAGTCTCCAATAGAAAAGACAAACGGGGGTTGGCCGCTACTCGTGCGTGACATCGACGCTCTGGTGCTATTCGCAGATGGATTTGAAGACATCATTATACCCGCCGAAGAAGCAAATCCTGGTCTGTGTCAAACCTGGGGACGAGTTCCTAAAGGAAGAGATTATCTCACCACATCGACGCAATCGCTCAAGGATCTTTACGATGTGGCAGGATGCCGCCTGACTCGCAAATATCTGACATCCACCCGCCTGAGATGGCACCAAGGTGATACTTCACTTTTCGGAGCCTGCGATGCGCCCACCTCACACAGCTGCAAATGCAATCGTCTTCAGAGAATACTGCCTGATTCTGCTGTTGGTAAAGTGCTTTCACCCGATTTCATAGTCGACAAAGGCGCTGTGATTTTCGGACAGTCAGAACCCTCGGGCCTAGGTATTCGGTTAAAGCCTGCCCCTAAGATCAACGGACTCTACAGCCAGAACAATGTGCCGATTCTGCCTTCCAAAGAAAAGACAGAGTATAACGATTCGTTATTTTCGGATAGCGACACGTGCATCCAAAGCGGATCAGATGGCACCACCGGCACCAATCCCAGCAGCCTTACAAGCTGCACCACGGATTCTTCTCAGTCCCTACATTTAGGGTTGAATAATTCTTCTTCTTCGGCATCCACTTTAGTTGAGACTCAAAAGAAGCGTCCGTTCTTTCTAGACATCCCTTCTATGTTTAGTAGTAAGAAGGACGACCTGTACAATTTTACAGAGTCTAAGGCTAAGCGTACGAAGAAAACATAGGTGAGTCTTTTGCTACCAGACCTATGGTGGTCGATAGTTGCAGGCCTTTGAGCCGGACGCTGTGGCTGCCGCATCGTCAAATTGCGTTGGAGAGATACGGGCGGTGAGATCAACGTTGTGGATGCCTGGGCAACGGAATCTTCAACACCACTCAATCAACCGCGCCGCTTGAGCGCATTATTTTAGAGATCCTTCAGAGACATGATTTTGTGTTTTCAGTCGCCCCAGTGCAGTTGCATTAGATAATTCCCGTGGGCCATATGCAATCTGGACCAAGAACTAGATGGAATGCGGCGAGTTTTTGTCCCGAGCTCTTCGTCATCAGTCTTGGTTCGCTCTTCCATGGTCCGCATTTCAAGTTGACTGTTGGGCCTGATATGTGATCAATTGATGTTGCTGAATTGTTTTCCATCCTCGGGTTAACGTTCCCCCGCATTCACTACAGGCGCCTAGTGCTTAGATAGCGGGGCGTAACAGAATCCAGCAATACTTAATCGGCCCCGCCATCGACGTGAAGTCCTAAGCTTTCCATTGAGATCGAGTATTGCTATCTCCAAAACGATGGCCAGCATTCCTGATGATAAAGCACCCCAATTGGGTCTCACGATCTATGGAGCAGGTGTTGTAAATCCGTACAAGGTTGTTATAATGGCCGAAGAGTTAGGGTACGTCGTTTTGCTGTTCCCCGCGCCCGATATCTATGAATACACTTTTCTGATAGTCTCGCTGACATTTTTTTTACCTCGATTTACAGAATCCAGTATAAATATGTGAACCTCGACATGAGCAAGGGCGAGGCAACGTCAGATTGGTTTGTTGGATCTATTAATCCAAACGGAAAGGTACCCGCTATTGTCCACACCAAGGAGGACGGGACATCGGTGACGGTATTCGAGAGTGCTGCGTGTTTGTTGTACCTCTCCCACGAATTCGATAAAGAAAACAAGTTTTCGTACGCTGTCGGGACGTCGGAATATTGGACACAGCTATCTTGGGTAAGCTTGTGAAATTCGCACTGCTACCGAAAATCTGGAGATAAAAGACTATACGTATTTCAGACTGCTCTAATCTTTGAGGATGTAGCTTTCGTGGCAAATATCAGGCTACGGGCCAATGCTAGGCCAAGCTGCCCACTTCAATCGCTATACGCCCGAGCCCGTTCCGTATGGAGTTTGGAGATATACAGCGGAAGCGAGGCGGCTTCACTCCGTACTAGAAAAACGATTGGTAAGAAGTCCAGCCAGCTACCATCACTCCTCTGAAGAAAGCAAGGCTTTACACCACCTGCACCGTCCAGACGAGATCTAGCGAATCAAAGGTTAATATTTTGTCACGCAGTCAACATCTCCCTATGTCGGCGGAGACCACCTGGGTGTCGCAGATTTCGCCGTTTTCATCTATGCGCACTCCGCCAAGTGGTGCGGAGTCAACATTGAAGAATGGCCGCACGTACAAGCGTGGCATGACGCGCTGCTGCAGCGTCCAGCCTTCCAGCGCGCATTGAAAGTTCCGGCTCTCTACCCTTTTAGCGACACAGCTGTATCGGATCCGGAAAATCAGGATTTTTATCTTGGTGTTCGCAAGTGGGGGACCCAGGGTATTAAGGCTATGACGGAGTCGTGGAAAGGTGAAGCGGTATCTTTGCCTTCAGACCATGCAAACTACGAATAGTGAGAATTTTGCTTGGTATAGAGATATGAGCCTTGTTCTAGAGGATATCGCATGCTAGACTCCCTCGAATCCAGTTTCTTGAGTAATCTTCGATGAATTCGTTGCGTATAGCATAACTGCTTTCAAAATTCTCCCGCGGGTCGTCTCGGTAATTCGACGTAGTGAATTCAGGCGCCAGGCCAGGAAAGGTTCTTCGTATCCCATGCCAGTTTTTGGACTGATTCCTGCCCGATAGCGAGTATTGTTGGGTGGTTGATTATGCGAGTTGCTGGTTCAAGATACCCCACCCAACACCTCAGCATGCCGGTAAGATCCTCCCCTCATCTGACACCCGTAACGGCTGGACCCTTAGAAGTATGAACCAGATAGACGCCACCAACCAGATCGTAAGGCGGTTAAAAGTGGATATGCGATCCTGAACGTG
Organism: Periconia digitata; assembly: GCA_948474695.1. Classification (NCBI taxonomy): domain Eukaryota; kingdom Fungi; phylum Ascomycota; class Dothideomycetes; order Pleosporales; family Periconiaceae; genus Periconia; species Periconia digitata. The sequence goes on from CAOQHR010000003.1 coordinate 927,223, forward strand.
GCACTATCTAGAACGAATAAGATCGAGCCATCGATGAAAATCGGTTGCGGAAGTTATGCTTGCGCCGAAAGAATACAAGCTCGGGGTGCGAGTAAAGCCGAAGACACCCTTTTTCTGCAGGACACGATCCTTCGCGCTGACATGTCATCAATTTTCTGTCGAAAAAGTGTCAGATTGGGAGTTGGTGGAGCGATATCGCAGTACCGCCCCTTGTAATACATAATGCAGAGCCGATCTCACGAGTTAGTCTATCCGAGCGAAAAGTGCGTTACGAAGGTCTGAAACGGGAAGGTCGCGGTGTAGTACTCAGAAGTCCGCCAGGTGGATATGATCAAAAAGATCTCAAATTGAGCAGCAGGTTGTCAAAGTTCAGGTGGCAGCTGGTAGTATATATATGCCATCGGTATTAATAATATCCTGTACCACTCCAGCCCTACCGTACTCTTTCGGCCGGGACGATCCAAATGAAAGCTATTGGGCATGGCAGGCTTTACCGGCTGTCTTCTTATATCCGGATTGCCGGCTTATTGGTGCAGGTTGCTGCTAACCGGGCCGTCCCTTGATTGCTTACCGATTCGTATCCGAATACGACACCTCGAACAACCCTTGAACATCATTGTCGCATGAATGATAGCGCAAGAAACAACACATTGATAAAACGACTATAATATAAGATGGTCGTCTTCAAGATGACAGTAAATTCAACTTACAATCCACTATCATCAGATCTTTTCCCAAAACCAAGATGTCTGCCCCAACTGCCATAAACCCGCAGCAGCGAGAGGGAGTTCTTGAATCGGCAACAAAGATCAAGCAACTCTCACAAGAGCCTGGAAACTTCCTGATCGATCTATTGGTTCAACAGCAACAGTTCACTTCCATCAAATGGCTACTCCATTTCAAGATCCCGGAGATGATCCCTGTCGCACCGAAGGGCATCTCCTACGATGATCTTTCCAGCCGGACTGGTATCTCCTCCAACACGATCCGAGCAGTGGCCCGAATGGCCATGACAGCGGACTTTCTAGCTGAAACAAAAGACGGATTATCAACTCACAGCCAGCTATCTCGCTCCTTGGTAGAGGACCAAGACCTAGCGAACTGGCTTTCTTACGTCGTCAACCGCAATGTGCCCATGACATATGGATTCATTGAGGCAACCGAACGCTGGCCAAACACGACATCCGTGACTGAGACTGCGTTCAATGTCTCTTCCAAAACCGAGCTCTCGTTTTTCGATTGGCTGGAAGCCAACCCAAAGATGGGTACGGAATTCGGCGAGTACATGAAGAGTCAAGCCGCCGCCACCACGGACGGAGGCGTGGAACATTTGGTGAACGGATTTGACTGGAAATCCCTGGGCAAGGCGACCATTGTTGACGTAAGTTCCAGAATATTCTATCGTTTTCGGGCTTCCACTAATAGATGATCTAGGTTGGCGGTGGAGAGGGTGACGCATCGTTCGCATTGGTGCACGCCTATCCTGAGTTGCGTCTTATCGTCCAGGATTTGAGCCATGCCAAAGCAGGCGCGCAGGCCAAGATAGCTGCGCTGGATGCGCCCATCAAGAGTCGTGTGGAATGGCAAGAGTATGATTTCCGTGAGGTGCAACAAGTCAAGGGAGCGGACGTGTATTTCTTGCGCACAGTCCTTCACAACTGGCCCGATGATGGTGCTGTGAAGATTCTCCAGAGGGTCGTCGAGGCTATGGGGCCATCTAGCAGGATCATCATTATGGACATGGTTCTTCCCACTCCCGGCGATAAGCGAGTTTTCGAGGGCGCGCTACGCCAGAAGGATCTTATGATGAGGCAGGCTTTCAACGCCCCTGAGCGCGAGGTCGAGGATTGGTATTCGCTTGTTGGAAAGGTGGATAAGCGACTTGAGCTTGTGGCGATTACACGCCCAGAGGGTAGTGTACATTCTCTTTTGGAGATCAAATTGCGCAACTAGGGTTTGCGACTCATTAGCTAGTATTGAATGAATAATAACTAGTCGAGCCAAGGAGATCCATTCGATAGTCAGGCCATTCGCGGAGGTTGTGCAATTGTCTAGAAAACTGCGTAGTGGGCCTCCCTATGTTAATACCTTCGAGAAGTGGAGGGATTCCGGCTGAGTGGGATTGTTCTTGGCTTCGAGTCAGATAATTCAATAGTTATTCGGTACCGAAATTGAACAACGCTCATGTTACCGAGAATGACAGGAGGACTAGCACTGATTTCCGGATAAAGTAGCCAATATGTGGGTCACTGATGCGTCGTAGATACGTTCTGGTGGCTCGTATACGGAGATGCATGGCGGTATATACAGTAAACATCGGGAAGGATCCAGCAACACGGGCCAGAGTCATCTAGTCTCGACTAGCACCTCGGCTCGGCACGATAGATCAATCTGTTTTGAGAAAATCGTATTGATTCATGAATAATTCATAAGCATAACTGCAGGTTGCCCTATCGCACCTGATCCTGGTTGTAATAAAACCATCCTGTACTCAAGTAGCAGAATCACAAGAGTTATTTAATAGAAGTGTGCGTAAGCAGGTCACTACTGACTAGACTTTCCCTTATGGCTCACCAGACTAGTCTCATCCGCTTCCTTGCGACCATACTCTATAGCAAAGCTGTGCTCCACTGTGACACCATCTCCTGCCTCAAACACACCCGAATGGGGGCTGGACACATTGCTGTTTGCCTTATACGTGTTCTTCCTTTGACTAAGATTTCCGAGCTCATTGCCGCTTCCATAGTGATAGTACTTGTTGCTCTTGCGAGCTGAAGAACCCCCAAGGATGGGGAACATCTTGACGAGGAACAATCGCACGGTTGGCAAGCACGCGCTAGAAGTTGAAGTCAGCTTAGAGTTCATACGTAGTTTGAAGCCCGGACCTACCACATGATTCCAACGCAGATTTCGATGCTACTCCAAACCGACACATCATAGAATTCCCAGCTTGCGTTGTCGGATTTGGCAAAATGAACGAGTGCCTTCAAGCGTAGGATACTGACAATGGTGACGAAGGTGCCAACACAGAACATCAGTGCTACGCTGACCTTCCTCTTCCAACTCATCTGCAGACCATAAAGCTGCCAGAGGGGGATGGCAAGGATCCAGAAGTCCAATGCGATGCTGATAGATGCATGACTGGCGGTGATTGCGTTGATGTCAAGACACTTGCCTTCGTGAAGGCCATCCCATCTTTTCCAAAAGTAGCTGATAGGCTGACATTGGAAGATGGCTGTGATGACGAAAGCAATGCCCCACCCTACCGTAAAGATAGTGGTACCCCAGAGTACCCATTGTGCTGATTTGATAGGGAATACCCGAATGTAAAACATGATGAGGGTCAGCTTCAACAATGCGACCTCCAAGAAGTAGAGGATCGCCATGGTGTAGAAGGACCTCAGCATCTCCGTGATCTCGTGTGGACTCAAAGCCCAGATATCCTGCCCAAGCCCATGTGCGACAGTACCATAAACAGTAACAAGGGCACTCGGGATCCCGCATATGGCAGTAGCGAGGACACACCAATCGTCGTAGCCAAAGTCGGACCGAGAAACGATGCCTTTGAATGCAAAGCGCATAATGACGAAGGCGCCGGCTACGGATATCATGACGTTGGAGAGGACAGCATAGTCCTGACCGTGATTGCGGAGGGGAACACCGCAGTTAGCTAGCGAGATATTGCGAGTAGCTACAGATATCAGCTCAGGCTCATAACAACGGCGATGTATCATGTTTACCCAATGCCTCTGGAATGGTGCAGCTAGCACTTACGCAGAGCGTAACGTTCTGCTGGAAGACTGGGTTGGTGCAGATACAGGTCTGATTCGTCGGTGCGCAAGTCTGTGTGCCAAAAGCACTCTTCAAACATTGTTGCTGTGAGGCAATCAGCAGAAAGTTTTGGGATTTTTACGAGTTATTCACTTACAGCGCATGATGGCAAACTGGAAGACTGCGCGAGCGATGTTGCGCACAGAGCGAAAAGCAGCAGCAGGAGCAGACGTAGGGAGGCCATGTTTGCTGTTGTGGACTCAACGGCGACCGCGACCTAAATTTGAACAGTCAAATGTCACTTTCCGAAGACCCAACGTAAACCAGCGGCTGTCAAAACATGCAGGGACACCGGTGCATCGGGTGCCTGATGTGAGAAGGGATCAGCGTGGGCTGTTAGGTTTAATACTCCACCCTGTGGTTCCGACATGTTGGGTGGGATAATGGCGCGAACAGACTCGCGTGGCTGTTTGCGATTCGTGCAGGAACCGTCTGAATCATAAGGTTTCACCAAGATTGCAGATTCGTCGGATTCTGATGCCGAGGGGCGTCACTGGCTGTGGTCCGACTCCTTAGTGTGCTTTTAGACTTTGAGTCGCGCATTGCGCCACCACCATACATGCAGAAACTTCCCGTGTGTACTAACAAATTCCCACCCTGCCAAGTAGATCCAATACCAATTGAGCGAGCATCTATGCAATCGCAGCCAAGCATTCAAGTGCCGAGGTGATGTGCGGCAGCATCGATTCTCCAGATTGATATTCTGGATTCACCTCGGTGGATCCCTATTCCCTGTACACACGTTTTCCAGGGGAACGAGATAGATACTATTGACACTGTAACTGATTCTCAGGGAAATGAGAGGCAATGAAAAGCCCACATGTGGAGAGCGTCAGTTTCTATAGGTACCAGTGACTGCGTATGAAGTGTGATGGCATTTCCTCATTCCTATCCCTTTCTGCGGCTCAGCCAACACCGTACCGGCCTCCGAAACCATGAAGTCTCTCCTCATCACGAATCTTTTCTGGATTCTAACTTTCTCCAAGCTTGGAGAAGCCCACAAGTGCTTAACGCTACCCAGTGATAGGGATTGGCCGAGAGATCATGATTGGGAGCAACTCAATCGAACGGTAAATGGAAACCTGGTAGCGACAACTCCCATCGGCTCTCCTTGCCATGATCCAAGTTACGATGCCGTTGCCTGCGACAAGCTGAAGGCAGAATGGCTCAATCCCTTGACGCAGTATGTACTCTCTATTTCGCATTGATTGTGGAGATCTGACATCAATAGTATTCCTTCTTCGCACTCCATCATGCAGTCCTACTTTGCCAACCAGAGCTGTGATCCATTCACAGACAGAGCCAAGCCTTGTTCGCTCGGCAACTATGCGGCCTACTCTGTCAAGTGTACCACGTCTGCAGACGTAGTGGCTGCCGTCAGATTTGCGGGGGCTAAATTCATTCGCATCGTCACGCGCAATACCGGTCACGATTTCCTCGGGCGCTCAACCGGCGCTGGAGCTCTTGCTGTTTGGACACAAGGACTGAAGGATATTTCTTTCGGAACTTGGTCTGATAAATACTACTCTGGCCCTTCAGTCACGGTTGGTGCAGGCGTCATTGGCTACGAGATCCTCGAGGCTGCCGCGAAGCAAGGCTTGACAGTGGTATCAGGAGAATGTGCAACTGTTGGTCTTGCTGGAGGCTTCACGCAGGCAGGAGGCCACAGCGCTCTCAGCACTCAGTTTGGTCTAGCTGCCGATCAAACCCTCTCATTCGAAGTAGTCACATCTTCGGGCAAAGTTGTCACTGCCTCAGCTACAGAGAACTCTGATCTGTACTGGGCTCTCAGTGGCGGCGGTGGTGGAACTTTTGGTATCGTCACTTCCATGACTGTTCGAGCGTACGAGTCAAAGACCGTAGGCGGTGCAGCAATGCAACTTCTTGCATCTTCAACAACACCTGAAAAGTTCGCAGCTGCGCAGGCTAAATTCCATGAGCTCATGCCTGCTATGATCGACGCAGGAGCTATGGTTGTTTTTCTTATCAACACTCAATTCCTCGTCCTCAAGCCTGTCACTGTCTGGGATTCCACTGCTTCATATGTCAAAGACGTCGTCCTCAAGCCTTTTTCAGACGCACTCGTCGAGCTAGGCATTACTCCACCAATTGCTTACAGCGAGCTATCCTATCGCGATCACTACGATAGATACATGGGTCCTCTTCCTCGTGGAAGTTTTGAGGTCAATCGTTACCAATTTGGTGGCCGCTTGATTCCACGCAGCGTCCTAGAGAACAACACTGCTGAATTAACAAAAGTGTATTCCGAGCTCATATCTGAGGGCGTTCTTCTAGCCGGAAGTTCGGCCAACTACGAAAAGCGATCTGGAACACCCGACAACGCTGTGCTGCCTGCATGGCGCGACACAATCACCCAGCTTCAACTCATCACCAATTGGGATTCCTCCGCTCCTTGGGAAACCATGGAAGCCGATCAAGCAAAGATAACCGATGTTTTCATGCCCAAAATCGAGGCTGTCACTCCTGGAAGTGGCGCTTACATGAACGAGGCGGATTTCCACCAGAAGAATTGGCAGTCCACATTTTTTGGTCAAAACTACGACGAATTGGTACGGATTAAGAAGAGGTACGATCCCCTAAACGTCTTTTACGTCCTAAAAGGGGTGGGGAGTGAGGAATGGGATGTGGATACTGATGGAAGGATGTGCCGGGCCTAGCGTCGCCGGAACATGAGGGTCGATCTATGGGGATCAGGTCTATCTCGGCGGAAGTACGCGGATAGACACTACACGACTCTTGATGACTGAAGATCTATGCTGGAGGGACGCGTAATAGAAATATAATGTTTAATAGTGTGTACCAGATTCTTCTAAGTATGCGTCCCCTAAAAATCCCTCGTCCATGTGCATCTTTCGTAATGTGGTGATCAGCATCTGCAGATGAAATTTGCAGAGTGAGAATCGTGGGTCCCCTAATCGATACGTACCCTGGTAGTGTTGTTAGATGAGCTCTTAAGGGTGTGATGATCACGAACGTAGACGGGCCGATTGTCGTAGCCGAGTGAGGAAGGTGCGTGAATCGGTCCTTTTCTGCGCTATTGTCTAGACACTCACACACTGCAAATGTCAATGGGAAATCCAGGTGAGCGGCGTATCGGAAGGGGAATTGCGGGCGAACGGAGTCTTAATTAGCATGTGCGGGTGAAAGCTGGTCATCTAATTGATGTAAGCCTCTAGCCTCCCGAGCTGTCACGCCTGTACAGAGTCGACAATGGTGTCATCGTGGACAATGAAACCCGTTATGAATATTCATGATCACGTGAAACAAGAATAGATCGGCGCCATATCACGAATTGATCATGGGATATACCCTGATAGCAATAGCAATGGTTAAATTTACCGGGGACAGACAAATTTCATGAGAAATTGGTCTAAACCTAAGAACTGAAATAAAAAAAAGAAGAAGGTGTAAACCCTACACGAGCGACTGATGCATGCCGTGCGAGGTTTTCGTAACAGACTCGGTCATTTCACCGGCGGAGATTTTCAGGATACCCATTACATCTTGTAACTGTAATTGCGCATCATGGGCCTGTTTTGTGGTCTCCTGATGTGCCTGTATCTCCAGTCTGAGTAATTGCTCCAGGTACTCGCACCGCGCCTCTGCTGCTTCGAGACGATCGTCAATTTCGACTCTTATAAAACGCAGACCAAACTCCCGGAGCATAAGATGCTCAGCAGCAAGCTTCAAAAATCTGACTCATACAGTCTCAAACATCAACTTATTGATAAAAGTAATGCTAAGTTCGAGACGGTCCGACGGCTGGAGACAGGACGAGAGGGCTAAGCTACTACATGAGAGGAGTAGTAGTAGCAGGTAGGGATAGTGGGAGAAATTTAAGTTTAGAGTGTTTGGGTTGCGGATAGGGATGCTTGCATATGTTTCATATCTGATCGAGTTCACGGAGAATATCTTGTACTGAGGCTAGAGGCCTTCGTCTAGCATTATCTTCTCTGGTGATTAGCTTCTGGGTAGCTTCGATCTTCGTTAATGCTTATGTTATGATCATCATATCATAAACTCGTTGTAAAATGGGGAAATCTCATGCTGCCGGTAAACAATGGATGATACCGTACGTATACAAAGTGGGTTGAACAGGTGCTAACCCCCTTGTGATCGACGATACTGATTCAGACTATAACATCCGTCATTGATCAGTCGCTGACGAGACTTATGTGCCTACGCGAGCTCACTAAAATATGGACTACTCATGCACTAATAATATCAGTTGACCATAATTCAAGTTAACTAGATTTCAATATGCTACAGAGTTGATGCAAGTAAAGTTATGATCTTCAAAAGGGAAATGTCTCATTTAACGTGGATACAACTGAAACCAGTCTTAACCGACTAATCCGCGATGGGTGGCCAGATATTGGGTAAGCCATTTCACGACGGTGATATACAGCTGCTGCAAGAGTGTAGATAGCAACCCTTTAGTATCTCATGAGACTCCGCTTGCATATCCAGCTTACTCCTAGCAGGATGGCCTCACGGTGATGCTGGGTTCAAATTGTCCTTAATCTTCCTTGCGCGTGCTTCCATATGAAGTTCTATAGCACGCAGGTGGTTTGAGCGTCGCAATTTCTCCCAATGTTCGCGAACTGTCTCTTGCATCACCAACAGGTATTTGAGTCGTAGCTCTGGACGACGCTCTTCGATCGCGGCTTGTGTCAAAACATGAGCTACAGTGAAATGAGCGTCGCTACCAGTACGTTGTGCTTCTGCCATGATCACCCGTCTTTTTTCCTCGATCACCCTTCGTTTCATTTCAAAAATCTTCTGATTTTTCTCTGCAAGCTCTTTCTCCATTAAATTGAGTAGTTGAGCCTGGGAATGTGTGCAAGATATCAAGATCCCGTACGGTAAGATCTGCAGCAATATTTCAAAGAACCAAAACATCTTCTTAGAATAAGTAGCTCTTGCTTTTCGTGGTGTTCGAGTATCTGATCTTGAGTAGGGAGTGGTTGTATGGGAGGATGATATGGATTGAGCTATAAGTACATCCAAACTTAATATTCTCGACGATCACTGATTACGAACTACGCAATCATTAATGCTTTTGTTTAGATGTTATGTGTGAACATTGCAGAAGAATCACCGTGTGATCTTTTTGCCCTCCAAATGTTTGCGTAGAGGCGTAATAACTGTTCTTGGGCGGTTATTACAAATAGATATGTATTTTTATGACAATCCAGTAAGCTATTATACCTTTCAGTTCAGTTGAAAGCAATGGCAATAGGTGAATTTTTTTAGTTGTGATCTATAATTAACGCATTGATTACTTATCCCAAACATACGTACGAGATATCCAACACTTTAATACATTGTATTCAACTATCGTCATACACAGAGTGCCAGTTCAGCTCCGTAGTACCTACCAATCTCACCCACTCAACGCAATGAACTGCATGATCCAGAAGAGAGAAGCCACATGACAATATTCTGTTTGTAATGACTACAAAACTTAGGGATGTTGCATATGAAGACTACCATGTTTTATACGCACTTGAGATTGGTTTGCTTCATCGCATTTCCTCGTAGCACTAATAAACGGTGTGAAATCTCTCGTCAAAGCTGCCACCGAGCTCCAGACAAGATACATGTTTCATGGTAATCGCCAAAATAGTTTCATAGGTAGAAGAGTTGAAGTTTTCTGCCACCCAGAAAATCTTGCGACAAAGAAACAGGCATCGCAACGTAGATAAAGATAATTAAAGTGAAAGAATGGTCGTCGCCGTTTGCGTACAGTTCCTTGATACTCATAGACAAATAAACACTCTGGTACTAATGCGCGATCCCAGCGCGAAAAAATTCATAGTAATTGTCTCAAATTTGTTTTCAGATTGCCTCGAAATTTGTGTTCGCTTCAATTCTCTACTGCGCAGCTTGCAAATGGAGACACCACCTCCAGTCGCTCACCTACGAACACGTTAGTCATTCATATACCCTCCAAATAGTTTCTATGACTGAAACTCTTCCAGCAAGACCATGCCTGGTCATAGACGTATACCGAAGGGTCGAAAAACGGTTCCCGGGACCAAAGAAAATCACCCACCGTCTCACCATCGATTGTACTGTAGACGCTATGCCACTTGCTCAAGATCTGCTTTTGCATAAAAACTTAGAGGTCAAACGTGCCAACTATCAAACGAACGTGAAAGGTGCCACTCGTCAAAATGAGAGCGGCTATCCCGTAACACGAGTGGGAATCGGCACATATTCAACTGTCATCGGCCATATTTGCGGGGCGTCGAAAGGTTATTCTCGGCGAACTATCCACCCTCCGCTTTCGCTCCTAATTGCACTCTCGCACGTTCTGTGGCCTGCTTGCGAAGCAGTATATTTCCTCCTGTCCCGTTTATGTGTCACCATACGATATAGTGCGCTCCCTTCAACAGTCACTTTGAAAATTTTCCATCGTTGTCTAATTTCTTGCATCTTATTCATGATTTGCAATTCTTTATCTTACAATCTCCAACCGGCTCCTTTTTACGAGATGCAGTACGGCGCGTTCCCCACCTGGATGTATGCAGACAGCCCGGATCAGATCCTCGGACTCCCCGAACCTCTCTTCCCACAAGCTCTACAGCCACGTCCTGTCGTTCAAAAGAAATACAGGCAGATGGTCTCGAAATGGCATCCCGATAAAGCAAATATCCACAAAGATAGTAACGGCAATGTACCCAGCCAAGAGCGTTTAGAAAAAGCACTGGCTCGTTGCACGAAGGCTAAAGAACAATACTACAATCGACCGCCGTGGAATAATAAAACTGGAGCCTTTAATATGAAGATAGAAGATGATATTCCTCAGTTTAAGGCTGGTTGCGTTTGCACTCTGAAACTTGCATTATGGAGACAAATATCGCACGCATTCATACCACTGTGGAAACATGCAACACCACAAGTGGAAGCCGATCTCGCCAACTACTGTCCTTGTTCCATTCGTTCTGCAGTTTCGCGCCTCAGCCAGGGGTCGGTGACCGAGGTACGCAAGACAAATGAAGAGCGTAGGTTAGAAATTTTGGAGATGGTGAAAGAGGTTCTGTTGAGACGAGGCAAAATCACGGAAGATGAAGATGAAAGGTTGGAAAAATGGTTTGTAGAAGAAGAAAGCAAACTCAAAAAAGGGTATGGTGAAGAGTATGGTGAGCACTATGAGATCATTGTTGGGCATGCTGGGTGGAAGAAAATACCCAAATAATACACATCTAGTTCACTAGAAGGCGACGAGCGTACCATAGTTCTTCAACCGCAACACCACACGTTTCACATCCGTACATCTCCACTTGATCGTTCGGACGTTGTATACGTGACTACGTCAAATGCGCAGTCAATCTAGTTCACTTGATATATGAAACATATTCTCGTATCCTTCGAGTGAGTTTCTTAATAGAAGATGATACGAAATCAATTGAAACATTTGCTCTTCCCAATCACCCACGACCAAAAAGATCTTTTGCTAGCTGATCATGGGGTTGCGAATTCGGACCCCACATGCGTGCTTCGAGCTACAACACGCGCCGTGGGTAGTTTAAACTTCACCATCGGCTCGAACGTCATGTTTTTATGTATCACGATTGCCAGCCCAAGTCTTAGAGGCATACCCGCAATTTCTATGCAACAGACAAATGTTCGAAATAGGATGACTGCGTGCAACGCGTGTACCACGGTTCTGCAAGCGGCTACAGAAGGATCACGTGATTGATACGCGTTGGGTAACATTGAGCCGAGGAATGCAAGGAAGTCACACAGAGATGAGGCGAAACAACAAAACCAGAGGACTTGCTGATTTTGCCAAAGAACAATAAACACTTCAAACCTGCCCATCCGCACCCCAATCCCTCGACCTTACCCAGTGGATCGCGCACAATGCCACCGAAATCTGCTCCCTCAGGACGGGGCATCGCAAAAACTACCCGCGGTGGCTCAAATACACGTCATCAAACTGGACGAAAGACCGCCGGGGCAAGAGTCAGTATAGAGCATCCTCCCCCTCGTCAACGAGGTCGTCGACACAAATCTGGTACAAAGGCTCTCCAGGAGATTCGAAGATACCAGAAGTCAACGGATCTACTTCTGCTCAAAACACCATTCCAGCGACTTGTTCGAGAAGTGACACAGAATGTTACGGCCGTGACTGGTCCTGATCGATGGCAAAGCCAGGCCGTTGCCGCCTTACAAGAAGCCACCGAGGCATTCCTAGTTAGCTTATTTCATGATGCAAATCTTTGTGCAATTCATGCTAAGCGCGTCACAATACAACAAAAAGATATACAACTTGCACGAAGATTGCGAGCTGCTTGGGGGGCACCTGTCTGAGGTAAGTGGCTATTCCATTACTATCAATGGATCCTGTCGTCTGCCAATAGCAATCCTCACCGCTGCTTGATTCCCAAAGTGGCTTACTAGAGCATGATTTGACCAGACTCCCGCAGGTTTTACGCGTTTAATGCTACCACGAAGTCTCAGTCAATTTTAAAGGCAGAGCTTGGACCAATAATGAATATTTCGTGCTTGCAACAGTTGGATTCTGGAATGACATTGAACGAGTGTCTGGGTCGGCGGCGCGCTAGGTTCTGTCGTAGCTCATCACAGCCTTATAACGTGTGGGTCGCGGACTTATGATCTTTGGCATTTTTCCATATCAGATTATCGAATCTTTTTAACGTCTCGTACTGCTCACACAAGTGCCTCGATTAATAAAAACTGCGTCCAACATTTCACTGTTTCCACTAAGGATGGCTTGTCGTGAGTGAGTGAGAGAGACTTCCGCACTCATGTTTCTGCCATGCAACTATATATCGTCCCTTTCAGTTGGTGCAGCTTTCATATGAATCGAATGAAATGCGGCACAGCATGGCGAGTTCGTGTGTGGCGCGACTGAATGATCAAGCATTTTCCCTCTCTGACGGTATGTCATCTAGCGGTACCCACTCCTTGACTTGCGACAACTGCGTTATATCACACCCCTCCCAGTTCTTTGCCGCCTCAGTTACCCGTGGCGGAACAACAATGGTCGGACTGTACTCGCCCCATACGGTCTTGCAATCATCCTGTACTCGTTGCCTCATCGTTCCCCAACCACAGACCTCATCCACATACGCTTCGTAAGATATTGTATTGACGTCTCTGAAATCGAATGACTCAGTATGTAGCTCAGTTCCATGGCGCCAGACTTTCTTCGAGACAGATTCCGGGGGGATGGAGAGTGTGATAGGCGGCTGGGAAGGGCCACACCAGCCTCTCTCCGTATGCCCTGAGATAGAAACAGTCTGAAGATTGCGCATTGAGCCGAGGATCATGTATGCCGTTGGTGAAGTGAGTGTCTTTCCATCGTAGACAGCAGTTTTCTCTGGTCCATTCGTAGCAGTCGCGTCAGTCGCCAGTGTTTGATTCTGGGTATTGCAAAGGGATGTCGACGCAGCGGTTGGCCAGTACAGCATGGTCATTTCACCAGGATATATGCTGCATGCAACTCGAGATGGCGAAGGAGGCTCGCACGTTGTTTGTGGGTAAAAGCTGCTGTAGTCCACCGTGCAAGGTGGTGCTTGCCACAGTCCCAGTGGTATCTGCGAACTATACCACCCTCCATGGAAGCTCGTAGTCATGGATTGATAAGCATGTGATAAGTATGCGCACTCTTTCTCGGGGATGGTGCAGGTCAGAGGAGTAGGCCAGGGCAGATTACTAGTGTCGGGGTTGACTTCTACAGAGACACAGCGCACAGTATTGGTGGTACAGGGGCTGACTTTAGTGATAGTCGTGATCGTAGGAGTAGCACCTGGTGGGGCGCGCGCATGGCCGTCGCAGAGCGTTGAAAACGAAACATCTGGATTCCAAGCGGTTGAGTATGAATAGTCCGTTGTAGAAGCCAATGTGTGCCTCGTAGTCCAGTTGAGGTTCACGCTAGACTGCACTTCGTAGGAGGAGCTGGTGTATAGGATTCCGGAGCGCCAGCATGTATAGTATTCATCCTTCAAAACATCAGGCTCCCAATAGCAGTACTTTTGTGTTGGACGCGGGCACTTGAGCGGCGGGAGAGGCTGATTTGGCGGAGGAGTAACTCCAGGTGCGAAATCGGATACTGTGGAAGTGGTGAGAGTTGTGGCCGACGGAGTCGCTGCTCGGGGTCAGTAAAATGTGCAGACCTAAGAGCCAGCATAGCACAAACATGTAGCATCAGTTCCATATGTAAGTCCAGATAAAAATAAGGCGCAGTAAACAATTGTTGCTACGTGTGTGGAAGCCATGTTGAACATGTTGGAGACAGGAAGCTCCGTATCAGGTGCGTAGAGCCAGAACTTTAGGTCGTTAAGTGCACTTATATTTAGATTTTGAAATGCGACGCAACAGTAAAATGCATCCCAGTGATGTCACATTTCATCTAATAACATGATGTTACTGCAGTGCATTTAGGCGGCGGACTAGCGACTGGGCAACCTCTCGCACGTAACATAGCCGAGGACTCAGGGAATTATTACCAGTTGAAGAATCATAAAGACTTCAAAGACGACAAGTCACGATGGTCAAGTTCTGAAACAGAGATTGCACTGTCGTTAATCGTCTTGTATTCTTATATACCTTTAACCTATGCATGAACACAACGAACACCAGTCCTCCATCGATAGTCAAACTCCACAGTAGAGATAGATTGTTACCTGTGCATCACTTTGCACCAAGATTCGGATAAACGGCCACGAGAGAAATGTGAAGGGCACAACGTGGCCGATTACAGTTCTACGCTATACACAATTTTGGGGTATGGAATTATGGTATTTTACTGCAGCGATCAATATCTAGATTGCGCTTTGAGCTTGAACTATGCTGAATTCGAACAGACCAGTCCGAACTGGGTCAGAGAATGGTGACTAATTACCAAGAATAATCTGATCCGCAAACATAACAAGAGGCTTGACGCAGTATTCCACCAATCTAGGAAATGCAAATACTACTGCCTGAATGAACATAAACAAGGCAAGATCTAAAAACACGAGAAAGACTAAAGTCGCACAGAGAAACTTGGATGCAGTTGCAGAATGCACTACAAAGTGAAAGCAAAGGTGCTTCATTGCAGCAGTAATATGCTTTATGAGGTGCTCGAAATTGAACAACAAAAGAACGAAAAAACAGCATATGCAGTGCAATATGGTATATGATGCGGCAGAAAGCTCAATGACAATGAAAACCACAAGCTTAATAGCCAATGTTAAGAAGTACTCTGCGTTCTGTCGTGCCCAGCCTTTCTCGGCTTGTTTGATGCTTCTTACAAAATCAGTGAGATCCATATATTCACTAAATTGCAAAGTACATCGCGGGCACTGGAATCTCCGGAGCTGAATCGTATTGCGCTATCGTTCAATGCATTGTTGACCGACGGCATGTGCACATGGCATCCATACTGCCTCGTGGTCGGTATCGCTATAGTCCTCTAGACAGAAACATCCATTGATCTCTTCCCCGCGCAGACTAGTTGCTCGAGGAAGCCTAGAGGCAAAGCTACCAGCCGAAGATGGAATGGGACCTGCCCATAAGTTATTCAGTCGACTGTAGCCGTGTTGTCTGATGGAAGAGCGAAGTTCAGATGCAGTGGATGCTACTAGTCGTATAGAGTCAAATGTCCGCTCTGACACTCGACCCAATTCGGAATACAACGGATCACTCAAGGGTGCAAATATCGATGGGAAAGGTTGTTGCTCGGCCATTATAGTCGATGGACTTTGTTAAGGTGATGAGTGCGATTTTCTGGTCTTGCATGATGAAAGGCTGTGGTTGATAAACATTCTTATATACGCATGATCATCACTACAGGTTGTTGAAGCATTGTTCACATACATGGAGCGAGTTATCAACCACCAGCACATCAATCAACAAGTCAGCATTGTTGGGTTGATGACGGTTGCGTGAATGATTGTTTGATGGCCTAAGATGAACTGGGCTAGTGTCAACAGCGATGCCTAACGGAATTTGGCCCTACTATAACTTTTGTACACACTCATCCGTGGACGACTATACTTAACTTCCACGACTGATCGGAAATCTTTCTCCTACACCTTGTCACTCGCAAAAGAGAAGATTCAACATGAGCTTCATGTAAGATATTTCCAACACATCCCTTGCATTTATTGACCTCGCAACCCACCGATCAATAGCGACTTGGCATTGTGCTTGAGAGCTTTCGAATATCTTGACTGACGCACAACATAGCATGAAGCAACCCGGAACGGAAGACACACCTTATGAACCATATAAAGAAGCAGACGGGGAAATTCAGTCAATATCTGCACAGGAGCGATACAGGAACTTCAGTGTCGAAGAGCCGAGACATGTATACTACAAGCAGAGAAGCCCCGTCGCCGTCTTTGGATTATATGACCTGGAACTCAACCTGTAAGACCACAAATATCATAATAGTTATATCAGAAACTAAGTCTTTTTTAGACTACGCGGGCCCGGGATCGAAGTCGTCGTTGGTGCACCCGGCGAGACAACTGCTGCGAACACCTGGTGCCTCCCAGAAGCCCTACTATCTCGTACCTCTCCGTGCCTCTTATCCACTATAAAGCTCGAGTTGAAAGGAAAAGATGACTCCAAGATCAAACTACCAGAGGAAGACGCGACGATCTTTGGCCTTTTCGTGCAATGGATGTACTACCAGCGTTATGACTTGACGCAGGAGATGCTTCGCATGCCAAAAACTGTCAATGTTCATGCACGGTGCTGGGTTCTAGGAAATAATCTATCGTGTCGAACCTTCAAAAACTATGCCATGGGTCGCTTGTACGAGGAGGAATTCAGACATTTTGAAATCAAGCCAATACTACCCCGCGATGTGAAATATGCGTTCGCAAAAAGTTTGGCAGGTTCAAAGCTCAGGGAGTTCTACACCGATTTCGTGGTTTCCCAGTTTAGTCGCGCCGCCCTAATCGGTGGAACGGCTGAGGAATGGAGCGGGTTTCTACAAGGGTATCCAGAGGTGCGGATGGCTTTTCTTCAAGACTTTAGGACAATACCAAGTCAGCGCCACTCAGTGAAGATTTTAGAGTCATACTTTGAGTAGTATGGCTTGGAGATAGACGCATTCCATACAGTTTATGGCAGCGCTCGTGTATGATATTGGGTGGGAATTAACCCGTTAATCTGGCGGTGATGGGAATCAATCTCCGTGAATGATATTTCTGCAGCAAAGGCAAGGGCTTCAAAAGAATCAGGCCCAGTCAAAACAACATCAAACAACTGTCCTTCTATGATTCCAAGTCATCCCTCATATCCCTTCCAGAACCCCGTCGTGAAACTCTCTGCTCGTAATGTGTGAATAGACATATTAGTCGATGATAAGGATCTGTCACGACAATGGCTATTGTCGCTGATATAATGATTGTTGGTCGGGAATAATTCAAACTCTACAGAGACTGGTTCTCTCCCGGGCATCCTGATATAGGAAAAGAGAACTCTACCACGCATCCCTTTCTCCGGAAGATAACTCTAGTCATGGGTGGACCAAGATCACAATCTTTCTTTGATTTTCTCCACTTTGACCAATCTCATGTCCATCATCATAGTCTACCTAGGTAGTCATCTTCGTCTGCGTAGGCGCCGATAGTTCTTCCGCAGTCCGTCCGATATACGCTAATACACCCAAAGACCCGATTGCCCATGACTCGCGATGTATGACCTCCTGCACACATCAGTATTCTGCCTCAATCTCGTTTGAAATTTTTGTTAGACTCTCTGAAGCTTCTAGAATAGCGTGGTACCCACTGTATCTCCGTAATCGCATTGTTTGTGCAGCATTCTTGCTTGATCGCGATAAGACACGTCCACTCCTCAAGAGTGTTGCGAGACATTCTGGTAGCACTGGATGTCGGACTCACGATTGGACGTTGGATGCTTGCGCGGGACGTAATAAAAGAAACAAACTGTGATACTTGAATGGATATATGAGCATCGCAATCAATAAATCCTACACAACACAAGCTCACTGCTCGCCAGCACTTAAACAGGGCTGACGAGGACAACGTGCATATCAACATGCCGATTGGAGGGATTTATGTGTTCATTCACCAATTCCACGTGAGAATCATGTTTTCCTGCGTCCATGCTACATCCGCGAGTTTGTTCGAAACCGCCCTCCAGGATATCCACTAATCACGTGATCATTCACGTGACAGCAGTCTGGTCCAACCCACGGGGCCGGGTCCCCAGTATTTGGGTCAACTACCGTAGTAGTTCTAATTGGTGATTCGGAATTGGATTACCGGGAATACTGACGACTATTCACCTCTACTGTGGCTTCGAACCAAATGCGAGAGTGCTACCGTTGACTGCCAGACTCTATATATGTAGTTTGATGATTGTCTCCCGGTACACATGCGCATGCAGTTCACTGTGTCTCTGTACCCAACAGTTTGTGTTGCATTATTGCATCTACCCTTTGCAATCAAACAAATCACCTTTAAGCTTGCTTGCCCTCATACTGAAAGCTGGAACTGTGTCCAGATATATCCTGACTTTCGTGGCTTTCGCGACGAAAAGCTGATGGCACGGGTGCACATACCATATAGTATGTAGTATAAAAAGTTGATGAGCACCTCTTGCGCGAGATGACAAGGTGAAGTGGCAGGATGAGTCAGCTTTGTGGGAGGTTAAGTGCAGTTATTACTGGAGAGTCCTGGCAGTGAGAGTCACAGTGTGACATGACATGGCGAGGTAGCAGTCTGGTACCTCATCTGTAGTCAGAGATACAAAAGACCAACTCCGTCATGCATGTATACCAACTTGCGGCAACCCACTATGGAACGTCCTCCCCCACCACGGGCAACATGACAAGCCCAGCAGAGGGTGCTGCAAGTTCAAGCTTTCTTGGCAGACTGTTGAGGGAAGAGTGGTGTGGTGATATGCAACTGTACATGAGTACCTACATGATGTGCGAAGATCCATCCTTAGATTGGGGCTCCACACCGTGTACTACAGATACCAGCAACCAGGAACAACGCCAGAGGATGTCTGCACCCAGGCAGTGACTCTTCCAAGACGATGGACTCTCCAGACGAGATGGATGCCAGAGGTAGCAGAACCCCTGGCATCCGCGTGCCCCGTTTGGCTTACCTTGCTTACCGCGTGGTGAGCTGGGCTGACTTCTCTCGGTGGCTAATACCGTTCAGAGAGATTCAATAGCCTATGGGGCCGGGGGATCTAGCCCCGAACGGTGACAGCTTACCCCGCTCGTCCAGTGTAAAATTACTCCGTCACGCGTAGCTCGGAAGAACACGCGCCGAGGTCCGTGGCACCAATCAGGAGCACGAATCGCAGCAAACCCCGGATAAATCGAACACGCACCGTTGCTACCCCGGATAAATGCACGTCACTAACGGCTAGCGACAAGTGGAGAGATGTTGGGGTGAGCCGTGTGGAGGACGGGGTACCAAGGGAGCTTCACTCAGATGAGCCTAGATCCATGTTACCCAACACGGGAGGCGCGTTGCTGTCGCAGGGATAAAGATCACACACCCCCCGACCGTGTGCTTGCTTCTCTCCTCTTCTCGTTGCTCCTCCCTCACCTGGATTGATTCATCTCAACTAACGTCAACATGAGCAACGTCGTCAACGAGAAGTCGACGACCGCTGAGGTCGAGGCTCAGCACACCACCACTGGCGAGCCTGGCTACCCTGCCGGAGAGAAGGGCGAGCACTACAACAGAACCGGTGCCATCGATGCCGAGAGGGTCGAACATGACATGACGGTGCTCCAGGCCGTCAAGGCCTATCCCGCTGCCAGTTGGTGGGCCTTCGTCATGTCTTGCACAATTGTAAGCTGCTTCTTCTTCAAACCAACCAAGTCATTTGTTCAGTGCTAACTTCCCCGTGCTCCCCAGATCATGGAGTCGTACTGTGTGTTCTTGATGGGTCAATTCATCGCCACCAAGCAATTCGCCAGGGATTTCGGTGTTTACAGCGAAGTCGCCGGCGACTACATCATTGAGGCTTCATGGCAATCCGCCTTCCAGTGCAGTGGACCTCTTGGAGCTTTCATCGGTACCTTCTTGGCAGGTCCCATTACCAGTGCCATTGGATACCGATGGGCCACCATTGGCGGTCTCATGTTCCTCAACGCATTCATCTTTGTCTTCTATTTTGGCAACAGCCAGGGTGTCTTCTTCGCCTCCCAGATTCTCGAAGGCCTCCCATGGGGTGTTTTCATCGCCAACGCACCTGCTTACTGCTCCGAAATCGTGCCAATGAGATTGAGAGCTCCCGCAACCCAGATGTTGCAGATGTTTTGGGCTATTGGCGCAATCATTGTTGGTGGTATCACCTACCACTACCAATCCAAGCTCGATTCGTCCTCGTACAGGTTCGTCCTCTTTCATGTACATGCATAGACCCGTCGAGAACCTCTGCTAATAGTCACGATCAGAGTTCCTATCGCACTTCAGTGGATGTTCCCCACCCCTCTCGCCATCCTACTCTTCATTGCACCTGAATCTCCGTGGTGGCTTGTACGAAAGGGCCGCTACGCTGAGGCTGAGAAGGCTGTAAGCCGCCTTGGGCGCGCGAGCGCAACTGATAACCCCGCCGATGCAGTGGCTATGATCCGTCGTACTATCGAGCTTGAGAAGACTATCAAGAAGCCAAGTCTTCTTGAATTGTGGAAGGGCACCGATTGTTACCGCACTTTGATTGTGTGCGGTGTGTACGCATCTCAGAATCTTACAGGCAATCTCATTGCCAACCAAGCTGTGTACTTCTTCAAGCAGGCCGGTATGGTCGATGACACCGCGTTCGCCCTGGGTCTCATCACCTCTGCACTCCAGTGTGTCATGGTCATGGCCTCTTGGGTTCTTACCACTTACCTCGGCCGCCGCACCATCTATGTGTACGGTCAACTCATCAACTGTGTTTTCTTGGTTGCCCTCGGTATCGCAGCTTCAGTCGGAGAAAGCAAGGCCGCTAGTAATGCGCAAGCGTCGCTTGGTCTAATTGTCTCCGTGCTTTTCTGTTTGGGACCCGCCCCTGCCTCTTGGGTCATCATCGGCGAGACATCCTCCATCCGTCTTAGGCCTCTCACCACCGGTATTGGACGTGCTGCCTATTATCTTGTCAACATCCCTTGCATCTTCCTTGCCAGTTACATGCTTAATGACGACAAATGGCACCTTGGAGGCAAGAGCGGCTACGTCTGGGCCGCCACCGCCTTTATCTGTACCGCTATGGCTTGGCAGTGGATTCCCGAGATGAAGAGCAGGTCTTACCGTGAAATTGACATTCTCTTCAGCCGTCGTGTTCAGGCTCGCAAGTGGACGAAGACCGAAGTCGACATCAACGACGACGAGTAGACGGACAAGAATGCTGTTCGGAGAAGCTTGGGTGTCCTGCCTTCTCGTGACGTCTTGATAGATGCGTGAGTGGCATGAGCACCGATATGGAGAGTAACAGACTTTACCCCAGGGACACGGAGGCGCAAATGTAGCTCGACAGTTGGGGTGTTCACCGTCGTTCCATGTACCACTTGATAGTCATCTCATACTGTTCGTTATTACGTCCTAGGTCTTAGTATATTAATCTCGAACATGATTTTCCCCTCTAAAGTTGCCGTGCAGATATTGGTTAATTGACGAAATCGCTTGTCGACCACACGCATTGATGCCTCCAGATGTCGCACTTGGATCAACCTAGCTCTGTGACGTACTGCTTTGAAGTCGCGCAATCTGCGCGCTCGAAATTCACATGTATACAAGGACTGGGCATTACAAAATACTTACAATACCCCACCTAAAAACATCCCATATGCTCACTTCATCCGAAATCCTTCCGTCTAAATCATCAATGGACCCTGCCTGCCGTGAGACTGATCTTCGGTGAGATCGTCCCGGTGGCCCCGTTATCATGCAAGTGATTATGCGTGGAACAACCTTGGAACCATGGGTTGAGCGGTAACGTGTTGCCTCCACATTTTGCCTTTTTATTTCCTTGGTTCTTGGGACCAACGCGCACCAACCCGTGTCGGCGCCATCGGGGCGTCGGTGGCTTTATGCTTGATGGGACTTCAGAGGCTCAGAGCTGTGTACAATAGCGCAACTGTGAGACATCATCAGGATGTAAGTATGTGAATGAAATCATTGAAACTCGGATCATGTATTTTGATGAAGTAGCTCGTGGGAATGATGGGATAAGAGTAGTGAGCGAATTGACTTGTGTTTGTGCTGGAGCTTATCGGTCGGATCTGCCCTCACACCTACAGAAAGAGCAAGTTCGCATTTTATGAACAGACTGCGGTGTGGCCGCGGTGCTCTTTTGCTTTCAAGTGAATTCACTGAGTGAAAGCCACATGCAGCGTGTATTTTCTGTGGACTTGATTCAAGTATGGCTGATTGATGACATAAGCGATCGTGATCTAGGTCACGTGAAACACTATCTTGGCGCGCCAAGCCACTAGCTGCACGCCTCCCAGCCACCACTCTATATCTCCACCTCTCTCCCTTCCCACGTCCCCACTACCACCCAACGACCACAACAACGACCACGGCGACGAACACCTACATCTCCCTTGCTCAGTATTCAGCATCCTTTCTCTTCCTCTTCGCATATCCCGCGCGTCTGTGTTGCCCGCTGGCGACTGTGCCTCGACGCCTCCACGACTCTGTTGCCTTGCTTCAGTCCATCATCCTTGCGAATCTCACAAGGCCCTTCAGCGTAGGGAGACCGGTGCCACCACTTTACGTCGTGCACTGGAGAACTGCGTTGCGGGGGGTGGCTCTCGACCTAGCCTCAGATAGTGGACGCGATTCGGGGGCAGGAACTGGCTGGGTGTAGCACCGCAAAGGACACCGAGAGTCGTTCGCATACCAGGTACATTTCTATTCTTCGACCCTTTGCGCGTCCACCTTTCTACTGACTGTGCCTCGACGTCCTCGGGACCCTGTTTGCTGTTTCCGGCCATCATCCTTGCGAAATTCACAAGGCCTTTCAGTGCGGAGAGACTGGCGCCACCACTTCACGTCGTGCGCTGGAGATCCGTGTTGCGGGGGGTGGCTTTCAGATCAGCTTCAGGCAACGAGCGCGATCGGGGGCAGAACGTGGTTGGGTATAGCACCGCAAAGCAAAGTCAGAGCTGCTTTTCGCACGCCTCGCGACCAAAGCTCGGGTGGGAGGGTTGCCTTGCCTAGCTGTCTGCTTGCAAGGGGCGCTGTCCTGGTGAGTTGTTTTATGTATCGAATAACTAGTATCAATTTACCTCGCATACATACGCAGCAATGCGATATGCATTTCTACTACGGCATGTGCCAGCATTTGCAATTCTAGTGCCTGAAACCGCGCTGCCCATACCATGCCGTCTCACTGTTAGGTACGCCGAGGCCGAGAAACGAGCCGTCGTCGAGGTCCGGCTTCTAGTGGACATAGATGGGTTCGACGAACCGCAGCCCTTCGATCTCACATACAACCCTACCAACTGGGTTCATGAAGAAATTTCTTGGAGCTCTGCTAGAGGTATCCTTTCTCAGAACCAGCTCATGGGACTTGCGCGTAATCAGTCCGCAAGCAAGAGTTGTTCTGCGAAAATCCTCTCCCTCTCTTTACTTACACCATGCGCAATCCGATGCTCCCCGTCCATCAAGTCCGTAGCCCCGAAACCAGGCGGCTCGTCCAGTTATGGCCACCTTCTTTCCCTCTCTCGAACAACATCGTGTAAAATCATATTTGATGTGGGAAGACTTGAGAAGCAGTCACACAGCGCTTTCTTCTACATAATCACCTATCCACAACACCTGGCCAATCTACCGGCTGAGCGATGCCATGAGACATGGAGGCAGCTCGACTGGACAGATCTGCACCCCGAGGAATCCGCGCTGCCTTCCTATGCTGCTGTGTCCGCCAAACGCTCTAGAGCAGGCAGCTCGTCGCCCAGCGCACCACCCTCTAAATATGCCCGCGTCCAAGGCAACGCAATACCTTTCTCTGCACTGTCCGCAGGCTCACCAACGGAAAAGGCTACCACGACCACAGCCTCACCCAGTCCACAACCCCCATCACCCCGTATTGGACACGCGTCCGAAATCGAACGTGTATTCGACACATTGATCGAGAGTAGGCTTCCTGCGGCTCTGCAGAAGGTACGAATTTATCACAGAAAGGGAGCCTGATTTGCAATGCTAATCTGATACAGATGATGCCAGATGCGCTCGCTCTTCTATTCGCCGGGTCTGACTCGCCGGAAAGCTCCAACGCAGCCCCTCGTCCTGGTACGAATTCTATACGTGCACCTGCGATTATCGACCGCCTGTCTAGTCGAGATCAGGCATTCTCGAAGGCTCTGCAAAATTTGCGTGCAGATATGGAAGACGATGCTTTGGAAGTGCGCAAACAAGGCGACGTTGAGTTTTTTGAAACACTCAACGACTACAAACTTGACCTTTTGGAGGCGAAAGATGCCCATGTTGCCGAGATGAACGAAGAGTTCCAGTGTAGGATGGAAGATCTTCGCGATGAGACAATAGAGCTGGTTGGGGAAACCAAGGCGGCGATTGAGGATTGCGCCGATACCGTATATCTTAACGCCTGGGACAGGCTAGAGGGGATTGGCAACTTGGCGTCCCTGCGCCGATCGCGTGTCACAACATCATCTACCGAAGGTCGTAGGGCGACTTCGTTGCCGTTGTGATCGCGAATGAGCTTTTGATCTATCAGAAGAGGTCGACATATTCGTCTGTCTATTTGCATGTAGCATTTTGTCATTAGTCGTCAACATTTGGCGCAGACATGAATCAATTGAATTAACCATTTTCAAATCCGAACTGTACATCCTAATCACCTCACAATACCTTGTTAGCATAGTCTATTGCAAACCTACAGAACCATCCTAAAACCAGGCTCTCGATCATCACCACAACCTGCATACTTGTCATACCTCCCCCTCGCTTTATCCCTGTTGATCTTCGCACAGTACAGCACATTCGCTAAAACCCTAACTTCAAGTCAGCTTGCTGTTCTTCCCTCTTCATCCTACTCCCAGAAAAAAAAGGAAAGCACACTCACAAAACCCAACTCGCACTCAACAGCCCCAGCACAATTGTATGCCCCCTCCAATACCCCGGCCCCTCACGATCAGGATAAATAAAACTCGCAAGTATCCCACCACAATTTGCAACAGCCAACTGTATACCCGCAGCAGTAGCTCTCTTATAATGCCTAGCACTATTATTAGCAAGCCACGTCAAAACAGGGGGTACACTGCTATAAATCCCCGTCGCCATGAGAAACGTCATGCCGTACTTGACTCTCGCATGATGATCGCCGATGTTGGCGATGACCGCGTACCCTGTTATCGCGAGGGGCAGGGTGCAGAGCATCAGGGTCCCGCGGAGGTCGATGTGGTCGGATAGCACGGCGATTGCCACTGGAGAATGCTTTAGCTTTTTCCTTTGATTTAGGGGAGCTGGGTAGGGGAGGCGAGGCGAGGGGGAGACGTACTAGTTGTACAAGCTGCGACGCTATATGGGATCGCGGACCATAGCTGTGCTGCGTTCGCTGTATATCCTATTCCTGCGAGGATCGTGGGGAGCTTGCGTGTCCCCCGTCAGTATGAAGAGTGTCGAGTTGGAAAGGCGCAGATGGGGGCGAACTCACGAAGAGACCGAATGAGTAGATGGCGGTTAGCAGGCCGAAGTAAGCGCTTGCTGAGAGCCAGGTTTGCGGACTGAATATTGCTCTGAGGACTTCAGAGTATGTGAAAGTTTCTTCGCTATACATGCGAAGGTGATATAGTTAGTGATTGGATTTAGGTAAATGAGTGATGGTTTTGGTTGAGGGCGTACGCTTCTTGATCGCCAGCATTATTTTTCGATCTTTGCAGTTGTTGTCGAGCGGCTTCGCGCTCAGGCTTGGTTAAGAATTTTGCGTCTTCGATGGAGTTGGGGAGGAAAGCGAATACTGCTACACCCACTGACATGGTCTATTCTCCTTTCAGCATATAAAATGCTGGGGAATGAGGAGGTGGTAGGTTGCATACTTACGAAAAGCCCCTCGATAACGAAGATCCATCGCCACGCTGATAAACCTCCTCTGTTTCCGATTTCCGCCATCGCGCGAGCTAGAAGTCCTGTAACAGTTACCAAGGGAGGTCTGAGACGGAGGTTGCAAGATATGCGTACCCCCGAAAGCGCTGGAAAGCGACGTAGCTGTATACAGCGCACCAATCCTCAGCGCGAGCTGTTCTCTCGTATACATAGTGGAGAGGTATAAAACCTATCCACATGCGCAAAGTAAGTATACCCTCCAATCGTACCCAGAGCAGTATCACAATCTGATTAATGAATGCGGAAAGAGTGCGAACCCACCATTCCAGGAAACAAACCCCCCTCAGCAAGCCCCAACACCGCCCTCAGCCCCACAAACTGAGGGAAAGGATGTATAAATCCTATGCACATGCATAGCAAACCCCATACAAACGCCATGAATCCAATCCATATCCTCGGCGTGATCTTTTTCAGGACCAGATTACTAGGGACTGCGCTGTTGCACAGTTACTCGGATCGTCCTCTTCTGAGTATGGTGCGAAAGAAGTGAGGAATGTGGAACTTACCCCACAATATATAGAGGATAAAACGCGGTTAGCCCCTTGTTATACTGGGAATTCGTCATATGAAGATCGAATTCTAGATGGAAGAGTTTTGCGTTGCCGACGTTTGTGCGGTCGAGAAAGGAGCAGAGGGTTAGGAGGGTGAAGAGGGGGAGGATTCTGGGGCCGTTGAGCTGGATTGGGAATACGGTGGGTGGGAACCCACCTGGTGTCGAGTTTCCAGAGTAGTCTTTTTGTGGAGATTTGAAGGTCGTGTTCGTTGTTTGGGATGGAAAGAAGGGCGGGGTGATTAATAGAAGAGGGGGAGGAGAGTTCCTTTGGTCGGAGCGATGTTTTAGGCTTTTGGAGAAGAGTCATCATGTATGATGAAGATTGTGGATTCGTTCGAGATACGAAAACCTTGATATTCGCAACGTGGTCAGATATATCCCGTCTAGGTTATAAGAATTCGCACAAGTGAGAATTAAAAATCCAAGTTGGTTCTTTTTTCACGGCCAAAAACACCTACCTATATAGACTGTCAAGAGGCATGTCAGAGATACAACTGCCGCGCAATTTACTCGGGTCTTCTCATTCCTGGGGGTATTATGCAGATTTCATGTATGTGTGTATGACAGCCATACTCCGGTCTAGGTGAGTTCATAAGTGTATGCAGTTGTTGGGCTAACAAATATAGAAGCGCCAGCAGGTTAATTATGGTATATGGATACTACTCATAGGAGTTGTATTAGTTGAAGCGGCCCTACTCATGAATATGGGATACAACTTTCCAATACTCCTTGACTCTACAAAAAACTCGGTTGCGTGAGATTAAATGCTGCTGGACACTTCTGATTTGCTGTATCTTTGCTTACACTACCTACTACCCGCATACATCGGTGTGGTCGTACTCATTGCGGGGCTACTAGAGCTCTGCCATTGGTTGACTGGCTGCCGAGTCACTATTGTCCAAAGACCCATCTGTAGAATCTCCTATCATCGATAATCGCATACATGGGGAACTGGCAAGTTAGGCTGCGATTATTTCAGGTGTGTATGTGTTCCTATTGTAAAGGGCTAGACTTGTATAGTGTTGGTAGGCGAAATGCTCAGGCCAACTTCAAACCGTGCGAATATTTGCATATCGCGTATTTGGATTAGAATGAACTACAGATCACTAGGTGGATGGCAAATAATAACCACCGTCGATTCTCTGCCAAAGCCTTCTTCACTATTAGTAGGTTGTGGATGGGAAAGTTTGAGGACCCACAAATCTGGACTAAGTGGTACGCTGTGCGCAGCCTCATCTATTCGCACAATGTTGATTAAAAGAAGATGTCTCTTGATAATTGCACAAGTAGTGTGTGTAACTGTCATTTATTCACTTATACTGCCTCAAAGGTTGCGTGGTATACTTCGACCCAGGCTTCCTGTAGTGATTCATTCCACTCAGTCAGTCATGATCAGTCATGTCCCGGCTTCTTTGAAGTGTCTGACAATGGAAGATTGATGGTGATATTCTGTCTTGCCACGCGTACAGTACCAGGTAAAGCTATGCTAAACTGCCTGCGTGGACAGTTAGATAGCAGCGACTGGTCATCTCAGCGAGAAGCCGCACAGCCTGATACAACCCTTCCTTCGAGCGTCTAGATTAAGTTAATGCTTTCGTATGAAGTCAAGAAAATTATGCTCGTTAAGCACTGGTGCTTACCATCCCTAGCTTTCAAGCATTACCATACGTAATGTTAGAGACAACATGCATCAGCAGCTGCGCATTCCCATGTAAGAATCCCATGGGGTGCATTCCCGCTTACCCTTAAACTTTGAGGCTAACGCCTAGCTGTGTAAAAAGCCAAGTCACATCAAGCTCTCAGCCGGGCAGACCTTCCACTACGATCTTCAACAAATTACCGTATTTGGTATCAGGGTGGTCAGATAATTAAACGTTTTCGTCTATCCCCAGGCGGTCCGCTGAAAAGTGTAAAAGCTTATTAGAACTGGCGTCAGCAGCTTATAATTCATGCCGAGTTACCGTAGCAATCTGGGGAGTGAAGAGATGTGAAAGCATCTGTCAGTCTCATCGCGGTACCAATGATTGTGAACCACAATGCTTAGATGTGATGCACTTACAAAGAGACTGAATTAATCGATCAACAACCTTCGACGATATTTCGATCCAGATTTGAAGCAAAAGTTCTTCTGTCTCCTTTCTGTACACCTTTTTCCATCAAGACAATTACAAGTGCCACGATCTTCCAAAGATGGTTACTGTTATTATCGAAATCCACTTACTTTTGTAGTAAAGATCAATGACCAATTTAGAGAATGACCAGTTGATTCGGCCTTCACGTTTGTACGTGACTTCATGGGATCATCTCATCCCGGCTTTCTTGCGCCTCCGAGTGGATTAATCTTGTACTATCGGTGTGTCAAATCATATCTTCAGCTTTCTGTGGTCAGAAAACGGCTTTCCGGCGACGACGCTGACGGTAGAAAGCTGATGACGACCAGTCAGAAACTCTTCAAAGGGAGTTACGGGAGTTAATTAGTTTGGGACAAGAATTATAAAGCTCTAGGAAATTCTGGTTGAAGAAAGTATCCATCAAGCTTCAGCATCATTACAACTTCCAGCAATTTACCAACTCACACTATTCCCAAATTCATAAACAAGATGCGTTTCTCTGCCTTTTTTCTCTCTACCCTCGCGGCTCTTGCCAGCGCTGCTCCCAACGAGCTCATTGCCCGCAACAATGATCAAGTCATCGCTGCCATCCAGTTCGCCGCCGCCGCCGATGATTGCAGCATCATCAAGTGTGCGGAGGTCATCGCCAATGTTGCCTGTATCGCCGCTGCGATTGTCGCTGAACCTGAGACTGGGGGCACTAGTACCGCTGCTGTGATTGCTTGTGTCAGCAAAGGGTTGGGTGAAGTACGTATCCGGATTCAGAACGATGGATTGATATGCTAATCAGGATAGGTTTGCCAATGCGGCGCTTGTGTTCCCGGTCTATCAGACTTCCTGACCAACAATAAAGTCTGCTAGATGTGTCTACTAGCCCTGATGAGTGGGATGTAATCGAGAGAAGAAGTGAGGCGCGGTGGAATTGTTGGACACCAACTAGCTACAGTCGTTAGATATTGCAATTGATATTATGTGGAAGATCCCAGCTTCGTCTCTAGATTCGTTTTGAATGGAATATCTCTCGCACATCGACCAAAGCCAGGATCCATTCCTTTGAACTTGACTAGAAAATGTTTCTCGTGATTCTGAAATCATCGAAAGTACTTTTCTTCTTCACAGCAGACTCTCATGCGAGCCCCTCACTCTCTTCCTACTAGTCGAGCTACTCGATATCACATTGCAATTTCATACTCTAGTCACTTGCTACCTCTAAACGGTGTTAAGAGCCGGTTACCAGTTAGAAACTTGCTTCTGTAACCAAGTGGTACAACAAACCCGCAAAGACTCGACCTTCCTGGGTCGATGTTGAAGAAAGCGGATCGGAAGCTTCATATGTACTCTTGTGTGATTGTTCCCTTCGAGACATAGATGTGTGATTTGCATAGACAATCGATCCCCGAGCTTATCCATTTAGCTTTAATTCTGAGGCTTGGCACCTCATTCATTTTCATCTACTAATATAAGATTTAAGTTTTTTTAATTGGAAGTTACAGTGATCCCTACACCTAAAAAGTGTTATAAAAAGGTTAAACAAAAAGTAGACGGGCACAAAAAGCTTTAAAAAAGGAGTTTTGCTTTTAGCACCAGAGGCCAGGGATGCAATACCCGACTAATATAAGACTTTCAGATGGTCGCCGAAGTAACAGACCCATAGCCAATTATTGTTGATCGGATAGAAAATTTATGTATGTGTGTTTGTCCGCGTAGCCCTGATGAAGCAATATAGATCGTAAAACTACAAGAGAGTCAAAATAGCATAGCATTTGGCGAAGATGTGAAAAACAAGATGTTCCAAGTTGGGATGGCACGGGTGCAACGTTTTTTTATTCTTATGATAGACTCAAGACTTCTATTTTATCCAAAGATTGTACCGGGGACAAAACATCCGGCGAACGAGCGTGACTTCGACAGCCAAGGAAAATTACCCAAGGAATGTGTAGTGCAACTCATCAAATTGCAAAAGTGAGAAATCTAAATATCACCCACGTCCATTATCTCCCACAGTTATTTTCCAATGAATTTCACCTCTTAGTCAACCCAGCCAGTGAGACGCTGAGAAATGTCGCTGACATAGGAAGCAGTAGCGCCGCGACCGTCGCTAAGATCGTTGGGGTTAACGGATCCCGAGTTGTACTCTCGAAGAGCAGGGTAGATAGAGCACTCGCTAAGAGCATTTCCCCAGTTCTGGAGGTTGGCCTTGAAGTGCTGGGTTCCACCACGAACCATAGCAGTGATTTGATCCTAGTGATTGTGTCAGTAACGTCTTCTACACAGATCAGACGTGGTGACGGAATATATACCTGGCTCAGACCGTGCTGTCCTGGGAAACCTTGGCAGCCAGAGCACTGCATCAAACCCGCTGTTGGAACGCCATCAGGGCTGATGGTGGTCTCGACACCGACATTTCCGTGGCTCTCCTGCATGATGATACCGAAGATCACGCGCTCGTCCACGCCGATCTTAGCAGCTTCAATCACGGCATTCCAGCTGAAGGTTATCAAGTTGGGTTAGTATAGTTTCACAGAGAGATTTACTCAGAAATAGAAAAGTATGACTTCGAACGAAGCCATAAAGAAAAATAGGATCAAAACTGACATCCTGCCAACATCTTCACCGGTGTCTCCAGTGGAGAACATGGAGTTCTTGTTCCTGTTGAACATGTCCTCGAAGGAAAGCCAAGTGCTGATTTTGGGGAAATTTCCGCAAGGTCCAGAGATGAACCTGGGAGCAGCCGCAGCACTGAAGGTGTTGTTGTTGGCGGGATGAACGACTGCGGGTGCGGCAATCGGGGAAGCGAAAGTGGAGGGAACAAGGCTCGCAACAGCGAGGAAGATGGTCGAGTATTGCATGGTTATTGATATGTTTTGATAGAAACTGGAGTTCGTGATTTAAACTCTTGAATGATGAAAGAAGCTGATGGAACTGATGTGATATTGATATTGGGGGGGATTTTGAGACCCTCTTTATACTTTTTCTCATGCTATCGTTTCTATAGTACATGCTACTTGAATATACACCTCTCACTGCTCCATTGCGGCGAGAGTTTTCATCACACCTCTTTGTGAGCTGCCCATTCTGGATCACTAAACTTGCCGGTAAGCCCAGTATCAAATGTCACACTGTAGCTTAGGGCTTCTAACTAGGATTCACGCTGATTCATCGTCAGCAAAAATCGGTCGGAGAGCCCAAAAGCCCAGAGTAACGATATCATGCTCCGACCATCCGTGGTTTACAGACTGCGCCGCGCCCAAAGATGGTAGGTGAAGGATTTCTGCGGTCGATCATCCTTCGGTGTGATAAATCAGAAATCGCCGTCTGCGGGTGAGCTGACTTTCCACTTTGGGAATGAACACGAGATGCTGATAGTGTTTATTATCAAAAAACATCTGTGTATGAGCCGCCTGGGTGTCGGGGAGACGAGTACTCGTGAAGAGCTTACATAGAAGGCGAAAATCACATAGTGTGGATGTCGTTGCTCACATGCATTCGGTCCTGCATGAGCGCATACAGTCATTTTATTGCGGCGCAATGCGTAGATAGTGCCCTTGGAGGTCTCCAGGACCTTCCTGAAGTGTCACCAATATCGGCAAGACAATCCTCTACTCTTCACTTCGTTTCTACGGAATCAGTTTCTTTGATCAGCACGTTCAGTTACACTGGGTAATGGAGTTGTGTTAGTAGCTAAACTTACCTAAAGGTGGCAGGCGTTCGTCGGTCATCGCTAAGCACACCCATGCCATGAAGATGCCTGATTAGGAGCATCAGCTGAATCTTCTGTCTTGAATAGAAGCGGTCTCGGCTCGGGTGCCTGCATTAACGACAGCTCATCTACCGTTACTCACTGATGCCCATTGTATAAGCTACGAAAGTATGTATGAGCCTGTAAGATAAGCAATATAAATATCTTGGCTAGCATAGGCTTCCTGTACAGTTCAGGAAAGATCAGCCAATCAAAGTCTGTTTCTGAGACTCATAACTTCCTATATTTGATGAGCTGAGTTCCCTGTGACCGAAATGTGTCTTACGCGCGAAAGCCAACGCCTGCCAGATCGGTATTAATCCCAGAATCTTCAGACCTGGCAAGACTTGCCTTGGCATGAACTGATGGTATTTACGTAAAACGAATTCGTAACTCCTATCCAGATCTATTGAGGATGATGATCTTGACATTCAAATGCTTATAAATCCATGTCGCTGACGTTGAAGCTGCAGCTAGCCCTCATGTACATCATGACTGGATCAATTATTTGGCCTAAAAACAGGCATACAAGTGTAACGTTTGGGTACATTTTTCCAATGCAGTCCCTGATTCTTAAACAAGATTACGTGCTTCGACTAAGACCCGTAAACCTCATTATGATTATCACCAGTGGCCCGGCCGGCCCCAATCTGGTAGCTCTCTTTTAGTTCCTCCCAACCCATGTTTGCGACCCATAGATTTTGTAAGAGCAGCCCAACCTCAGCAGCTGGACACATGAACGAGTCAATCCTTGGAGGATCATCTTGTGTATAAAGTGTGACCAGCAAAACCCCATTCTCTTTCCAGTTCTGATCAACAACAACGACGAAATTAAAAGAGTTGTATCCGCTTTCGCCGTGAGAGATCTTATCCATATGGCTTTCATACACCGCTCGCAGAGGGAGAGAAACATGATGAGGTTGGGGTGCCGGGGTGACAACGTTTCCTGCCTGATCTTCTCCCAGACCACATTCATTCTCGCAAGTAATTGCGACTTCCTTCAGTTCATCTTCCGAGAGTGGGACCAAAGTATAGAGTGCCGATAGAAGTTCGTTAGATTCTCTTTGGTACTTAGAGATGTAGGCTGCAGGGGCCGCTGGAGGCAGGGAGAGGTCAATTTTTTGCGTCATTGAGGCGATGAGGTTGGGAATCCGAATTTTTTCGTGATTTCAGAAACAGTGGAGTAGTTACTTAGTACGTTCATCTTTATATGCAGAGGATGTGGGGCGCGGGACTTAGGTGCCTATTTAGCGAGTGTTGGGCTTGAGGCTACAGATGTACGCTAACGTCAAATCGTGACCCAGGCGTAGCATGAAACATAAAGACATGCGCGTCATAACAGCTTAAAGTGCTCTACAATGAGTCTGTGGGTACTTTCACGCGATTAATCATAAAGAGGAAGCTCATTATGCCGCATCTAAATACAATGACCATCTGAGGTTGACAATGACTTGTTGTACTTGCGGACTCAGCGATCCTGCTAGTGGAGCTTCAATTTATATCTAGTCCCATTCCTAGTAGCGCTTATACATGTTCATTGTTCTACGCTTTAACAAGCAGCATCAAATTCGTTAGGATCCCCAAAAATTGCCTTCGCACTACCGTTTCCTAATTTTACCAATGTTTGGTCTGCTGGATCAAAGGTAGGCCACCCATAATCCAACAAGCCCTTCCCAGGATTTCTGGCAAAGGAGGCCCACGCATCTTGATAGTACTTGCTTGTTTCTTTTTCCAACTCTGTGTCCGGTCCGCGCAGATCACTAGTACCGAAAATCATGGGAATGTCACTGCTATGGAATGCACCGAGCCAATCGAAGGGATTGAGATTGGGCCATTCCCCAAAGTATCGGACACGCCAGACCGGAACGTTGAACTTGCGACGAGCCAAAGCACCAGCAGTAGCCCCACAGTGAGTTCGCTGTGTGGCGGCGTCGATCGCAGCTTGACCTCCGCTGGGGCCATCTGGTGTGAAATCAAGCAGGGAAGACCCTTCGGCATTCGTCGTACTATATATCGTGGGGAGCTGGGCAAATAGTCCTCTTTCCTGACGATCGGTGTAGTTGGAGAAGACCACTTGGTTGTCGGGGGTAGGATTGAAAGAAAGTGGGGCGCCATTGTTGTTGGAAGCGTTGTACTTGTTGTAGACGCCAATAATGTCGGTGGCGGGTTTGCTTTGCATACATTCAAAGATCGCATCTTTGGTACCTGATACATCACAGCCCACCTGGGATGCGATATAGGTAAAGTTGCTTCCTGAAGCGTCGAAGCTATAACTTCGAGACGCAGAACCAGACTGCGCAATGAATCCTCGCACGAGTGGGTCGAATGGATAAGAATAAGTGTACAAATCCACACCCGAGCCACTGGAGATAGTGTTAATCAATCATCATATAAGCTCAAGACTTGCTATCTTACCCAGCAGACTGTCCAAAGAGAATCATCTGTTCAGCGTCACCTCCAAAGGCATGAATGTTGCCATGGATCCATTCGATGGCTTTGCGTTGATCCAGCAGTCCTGGGTTCATACTTTGCCCATCCAAAGCCTCCGCTTTAGGGAATCCAAAAATGTTAAGACGGTAACTAATTTATGTATCAGCGATGAGAAGAGTATATGGCAGACAGAAAAGAGCGCTTACTTTATGGCTACGACAATCACATTTTGATCGCGCACAATCCTATCGCCATATTTATACTGCGATGCTGATCCGCCGGATGTGAACCCTCCGCCGTGAAACCAAATCATGACAGGCAGTTTATCGCCCTCTTTCATTCCACTAGGGGTCCAAACATTTAGAGTCAGGCAATCTTCGCTTGTTTGCTGGCCCGGTGAGAGGAGAAATCCAGTCAAATACTCCGAATATACGGTTTTGGAGCCAGAGCTGTACTGTATACAAGACGGACCAAACCAAGTTCCATTGATTGTTTCATTTCGAGGCTTTACGGAGACCGGTGGTCTGAAGCGGAGTGATCCAATGGGGGGTTCGGCATATGGGATGTTGCCGAAGAAGCGGACATCTGTTTGGTTGGGGAATATGGTACCCTGAACTGTGAACTTAGATGTCTGAACCTTGAGATCCTCACTAGGTAAATTTCGCTTCACCAGTGGAGTTGCGCTGGTTCCTTGGGCAAACAAGGCGTAGGCCGTCAACAAGAGACTAGTCTTCGTCATGGCTGAGGTAGATCGAATATCGCGGCCGTGACGAACAGAAGAGAAGTGACCAGAACTTCTTCAAGATATATAGACATTCCATTGGTGCTGATGAGTGTCTTTGGATAAGAACTTTCCCCAGTGGTGCCTTGAATTTCCTGTATGCCAGATTGAACAAGGTAACCACTATGCAAGTCTGGCGACTGGGGTCATCTGAATGGGGAAATGTTCGTGCGCGGATGAACACTTTTCCATCATCACGCAGACTACATCATTTCGTCAACTAGATCTCATTGCTGCAAGCGGGAAAGATGGTCGCGGGGCCCCGCGATGATGGAGTGGCCGGGCGAACAACGGTTATTGGTGTGGGGACAAGGTGTGGGGATTCGGGCATGGGGCTGGGATAAATATTGCCGAGGTAGATGTAGCGCATACACCGCTGCTCATGGAGTACTAGATCGATTCTTTTACAGTGCTTAATACCGGTTTTATCGCTAGTAAGGGACGAATACATCCTGGTGCTGTCTCTCATCGATGCACCTCGGCGGTTCTGTTCTGACGGCGGGTATGACTTTTGCCATTGATTAATGTCAATAGTGATGCATATAGACAATGACTGATGTAGTGTAACTTGCGGAATCCTTCGTTCTTTCAAGGAAGCTTTTCGCTGCCATGTTTCCTGTCCGCGTCTTGCTTCTCGCTGTGGTAGTATCAGCGATTTCGATCCCACGGACGGACTCATCTGATAACCATAGCCCGCCAACGGTAAAGGTGCGCAATGGCACGTACAAGG
Source organism: Periconia digitata (assembly GCA_948474695.1). Classification (NCBI taxonomy): domain Eukaryota; kingdom Fungi; phylum Ascomycota; class Dothideomycetes; order Pleosporales; family Periconiaceae; genus Periconia; species Periconia digitata. Next base: position 963,492 of record CAOQHR010000003.1, read on the forward strand.
GCCTGCACTCTCAGCAATACGAACAAGATTACTTCCTAGGAATACCGTTCGCGCAGCCTCCTGTTGGGGATCTACGGTTTCGCAATCCGAAGTCCCTCAATTCTACATGGGAGGGAACACACGATGCAACGGCATTTTCTGCTGCATGCGTTGGATATGGGGTAGGAATGTGTCAAATCGATGAGAACACCCACTGACAATAAATAGTCGTCTCAGCAAGGCTACAACGTTTCGGAAGATTGTCTATATCTCAATGTTGTTCGTCCATCCAATGCAAACAAGACCAATGGGGCCAAACTCCCTGTCGCAGTCTGGATATATGGGGGCGGTTGGAGCCAAGGAAGCGGTGTTGATCTGCGGTACAATCTCTCTTTCATTGTCCAGGAATCTGTCGCAATGGGCCAGCCTTTGCTAGGAATCACGCTCAACTACCGACTCAGTGCATGGGGCTTTCTTCAGAGTCAAGAAGTCATTGATTCAGGAAATACCAATGTAGGACTTCGCGATCAAAGACTCGCATTGCATTGGATTCGGGAAAACATCGCTGCGTTTGGCGGGGACCCTGACCAGGTTACAATCTGGGGCCAATCTGCCGGAGCAGCTTCCGTGGGTATGCATATCATGGCATACAATGGACGAGACGATAAATTGTTCCGTTCTGCTATCATGCAAAGCGGTGCTCCCATCGCAATCAGCGATCAAAATCGGGATGCGTTCTTTGAGTCTGCCTACCAGAATCTGACGGCAAACACCAATTGCAACGACCATTCGTCCCCACTGGATTGCTTAAGAAGCTTGCCTTACGAAGAGCTTAATGCTGCGATTAACACGACGGGACTGAGCAGCATCTGGTCTCCACAGGTTGACGGAGATATCGTAGCACGCACTTCATCAATCCAAATTAACGAAGGCAACTTTGTGCGCGTGCCAATCATTGTTGGCGCGACTTCTGACGAGGGGACTTCTTTTTCTCCTAAAGGCGTCGAAGATACAGAGATCTTCAAATCGAACATCCTAGGTGTGTTTTAGCTGCCTTCATCTAATTCTATCGACCAATTCTGATGTCTCTAGCATCCGCTCCACGAATGAACGAGTCGTTTGCCCAACAGGTTCTTGCGACCTATCCTGATGATCCCTCACAAGAGATTTTGGCTAATTTGGGTCCTACTTTCCGACCTGGTGCACCCTATGGCGCACAATATCGCCGAGCAGCGACATACTATGGCGACGCGTTATTTGTTGCAAATCGACGACGCACTTGTGAGATTTGGGCTGCATCCAACCTCACTGCATATTGCTATCGATTCAACGCAATACCCGCCTGGGCCACCCCGATGGATGGGGCCACTCACTTTGTTGACGTTGCCTTCCCAATGCTCAACCTTCTTGGCGTAGGATACCCACCCGTGAGAATCCCGCCATTTAAGGGTAAACCGCAGAGCTATACAGATTTGGCCAAGCTCATGAGCAGAGATTGGATTCAGTTCATCAACTCTGGGGACATTGCGAATCAGCATAGAGAAAGTGACTTCGGGGTCTCAGATTGGCCAATGTACCGTGTGGATAGCCCTGAAGAGTTTGTGTTTGACGCAAACGTGACTAGCTTTGTTGAGAAAGATACGTACCGATCGGAAGGGATGAAGCTGATCAATAGTGCAGCGGACTCTGTTTATGGGAGATAATAGATTAGATCTTTCCGGTATGATCGAAAAATCAACAATTGTTTGTATGGAAAATTTAATCTTTAGTCCACTTCTCTTGAGTCCTGATTCAATCTCTAACCCTTTCTCTTCTTCAGTCTTCGAAATTTTTATCTCCCTTTTCATTTCGCAGCATATCATTATGACGACTTTCACTGAGAACTTTAAAACAGTGATGATGCCAGATGTCCTTCTATCTCCGATTTGTGATGATCATGCGGGATGAGCAATCGCTGTCTTAGGTGATAGGCTCTTTCATCCTATTTGCCAACTGATTGTTCGTGGGCTTGCTTAATTACATAGTGATCGTGTCAATGCCCTATTTCAAGAAACCAATTCTTTTACACTTACCTGCAACACTAATCCCCTCGTCTTTTTATTATTGTGCCTCCTTCCTAAAGAGCCACTCCGCTGTCCATTTGCATAAGCGAGGTTTTCTCTGAAGTTGAGACAGCCAAACCTGCCTCTACATCGGTTTCTCTGTGTAGCGGCAATACCTCATCTTCTCTTATCACGATAACCCCTACCAGCAGTCAATTAACCTATTGCTACGTACGTATCAAGTGGGGATCAGTAGAGGAATGAAACTAATTTCATAATCCGCAGGAAACTTGCACGATGCTCCTAAGCACCTTGCTCTCACTACTACCCTTCACCTACGACCCCATGATCAGTATCTTCGATAAGATTGGTTTCGATCTAGATGTCATTGGCAGACAACGCGAGATAGCTTTCATAGAAGATCAAGCAACGACAGAATACACGAAAGCCGGCATGAATGTCAACGTCGCGGTCTGGAATATGCATGTTCCAGTACGCTACAGTTTTGATGACAAAATAGAATCGGGATTCAAGCCGATGGGGCGTGGAGGTGGGTTCAGAGTTGTCGTGTTTCGCGGCGGTGGGTACATCACGAATCTCGGCTCTGGAGGGCCTGACAATTGGCTTTGTACTGGGAATACAATCGAGCGGGGCAACGTTGTCGAATTCAGGCCTGTGGAACGCTCTTATACTGGCTCATTCTCTGGTCATTACTTTGGTGGGTTGCAATTACCAGAGTTCATATAATGGTGATCGATGAGCCGAGAACTGTTTGTGCCGCATAGAACTGCGATGATGATATAGTAGATCGAGTGGGAAAGAGGTTTCTGCAGTAATCGCAGATTATTGGGCACATTTCCAAGCCGAGAGCTATAGATCGATACGAAATCAGAACAGTTGTATCTAGTTTTTAGCACATGTGACATGAAGTTTGAGAGAGAAGAGTACATATGTACATTTTCGTCATTTTTTTACTCCCCGCAAGCATGTAGCCGGTGAGGCTCAGTCGCAGTCTCATCAGTGCCGGCAGCTCAAAATATTGCCCCTGCGTACAATAATGTCCATGTACAATCGTAGATAGATGATCAGCGAAGAGAAACAAAAATATTTTACGGTGGATATCATGCTGGTGTTCTTGGATTTCAAGTCTCCCGCTTTCTTTGATTTGATATTCGGCCCCCCTTTCTGTGGTCTAGATCAGGTGTAAGCCTAGCGCTACGCGGAATCAGTTCTAATAATAGCGGTCGCAACTTCAACTCGGGTCCAGGCAGCAATAATCAGTAGCTACATAACAAGTTGAGCTTTCTGTTTCTCTATTGCATTTTTGCGACAGATCTGTACGCGCATGTGAATCCATCCACCAACACGGACTTCAACCACCCCACAATCATGCCGGTGACACTCACAATCGCTGACCACGCCGCTCGCGAATGGAAGGCTTCGGGAGGTTTAGAATCAGCTGAAGCTCTGTTCCAAGCTTCCTGTCGCAAGGATTTCGCCAACAGTAAATGGATCATCCAAAGTTCCGTCTCAAACTCCCTCTTCTCCCAGAAGCGCATCGCGTCATCTTCCAATGGCTGGGTTTGGGCTGCCTACCATGCCTACAGCAGCCACCATCACCTGATCATCCGACCTGAAGACATATGGTTTGCCATTCTTTCACAGCTCAGCTTTTACATCAATGCGCATGCTGAAGAGCTCCGTGACTACTTTGTTGCGCATGAGGGTCAGAAGAAACTCGAGGTGACAGAAGTTGGAAATATACGCTCGGTGGATTTCGGACTGCTAGCACAGAGAATGACGCATTTGATTCAAGAGAATGTCAAAGATCCTGAATTGCGGACGTGGATCATGCCTAATTGGACCACAACGACCCAGGACGATGTCACGGTTGCTTCCGTTTTGATGATGGGTACCTTGCAAAAATACTTTTCATACGGTATGACGATGACTTGTGGTATACCTTCAGTCACACTACTTGGCGAGCGAGCAGACTGGCAAGATATCCTCAAAAGACTTGATAAATTGTGCGAACTTGGGGAGGAGCCGGCTATCTTTGCTACTCTGCTTAAGCCCATCCTACGGAATTTCATCGCATCCTTCGATGCTGAGCCTTCGTCAGCGGTCAAAGATTTCTGGAGTAGAATCGCACACAAAACGGGAGGCAGCGGCCCATACTATCTCTCGGGCTGGATAACTGCATTCTGTTTCTGGGACGAAACCGGGAAGTCTCTGTATCATCGACATGCCACAGGTGGACCACAACGCCCCGTGTCCTTGCGGGCATTCCAAGGCGGCCAGGCAGGCTGCGAGCTGGAAGATGTTTTATACCATCGTGTTGATACCAAAGATATCCCATCGGGGTTTACTTCAGTTCCCGTAGTCGTAAATGACAACGGAGTCCTCTATGACACGAAAATGGTGGCGGGATCGTTCGGAATACAAGTGACAAGCAGTGGCAGTATGCTGGACGATGACAACGCCCATGCCAACAAGGATGCTTTTCTATACAAGGATGGCAAGATGGTACCCTTCGAATACGTTCCGAAGATGCCAACCAAGCAGCCTGGTCTAGACTCGTTGCAGCCACTTTCAGGGTGGCTGATGTATGAAGTGAGGAGTAATGGAGAAAGTGCGCCGGCTCCATCGTTATTTTCATTCTGAAATGTGATATGTCTCACGAAGATCTCATCAGACTGGAAATATATGGACGGGAAGCGTTTCGTCGGTCGTTTAGGATGCACGATAAGAATTTGTATGCGTCTGTCCGGTTGGTTCGAAAGATGGTGGAAGCTTACTACCAGCTTCATAATGAGGAAGCTTTAAGCAACGGGCAAAAGAGTAGTCGCTCCCATATTGAAAAATGAAGATAGTTTGACGGAGAATTTACTCGGTGAATGAACAGCTTTTTCTATTTAATGAAGTTCAAAGTCTATCCTGCGGTGTACCATATTCTACTATCCAAACTAGAGATTTATTGCACAATCCATGAGTTAATCAGTACTTTTTATAATTCTATACCATTAAACAATATGCATGCTTGAATGTCGAGCAGGACAGACTAGGATGAAGATGTAGTGGCTAAAGAAAAGGTGATCTACCCTTCATATTTTCGACCACCCGCCCAAACACCAACAATTTTTCTCGTATTCCTGATGTCTAGAAGAGGATCACTCTCTAGAAGCAATAGATCCGCTCTCATACCGTCTTCAATCACCCCTCTGTCACGCAATCCATGGTGTTCTGCCGCAAGTCTGGTTGCCGAGTTGATCGCCTCGGCTGGAGTCATGCCAATATCATCAACGTAATATTCTAGCTCCCTGTGCAGTGTTTCTCCGTACGGAATCGAGACATTGGGCGCAATAGTACCAACGGCGTCTGTTCCAGCAAGCAGGGGTATACGCGCATGGTAAAGAGCACGCACATTGTGCACAACATTTTCCCAGGAGCTATTGCTGGAGCTATTGCTAGAGCTATTGGCACTCAGAAACTGTAGGAAAATTGGGTTTGGCGGATGTAATGCAGCAGCAAAAATCGCGAGTGTAGGAGTAACGAATTGATTCGCGTTCTTGCTCAGCTGTATCAATTCGTTCGTCAAGTTGCCGTCGCGGGGTACGTGCTGTATTCCAGCAACATTTGTTTCCACGGCTTGCTCGAAAGCCGCCATGTCTGAGGCGTGGGCCATGACTGGCAGACCGTTTGTCTCGGCAGCAGCTACCAAGCGACGGGTAAGATCGTAACTGGGGCCATTGGGTTCCAGGGTAATTTTGAAGTAGTTGGATCCATTGGTTTTCGCCCAGTCGACAAGTTCTGTAGCATTCGAGGTTTCTGTCACGAGTTTTGAAGGAGGCAGCTGCAGCATGGCGGCATGGGAGGTATTCGGGCCCACGGCCGGGATACCGGCTGTTCTGAAATCAGAAAGACCCGGGAGGCCTTTGAGCGACTCGCACATCATGTAATCTTCACATGCCATATTCATCGCAGTGGTAATCCCGAACGACGTCGCTTCCTCGAGCCCGATAGTGCTGGAGATGTGAATGTGGCTATCAATGAGTCCTGGTATAAGGAATAGTCCAGTGGCATTGATGCTGGTTTCAATATTATCGGTGTTACTCGAGATGACGCCCTTGTCGATAATGATAGTTTGTGGTGGGGTGAAGCAAGATCCATCAAAGACGCGAACGTCTCTAAGCGCAGTCTTGCTGAATTCTGACGACATTGATCGACGCATGGAGTCGATGGAATGCGACTGCTGTGCGACGTGGGAAAAGCATCCTGAAGCGAGTTTGAACGAAGCAAAAAGAATGCCGGAGTTGAGAGTACGCATTGCTAGATCTCTGGTGAATCCTTCTACCTTTGGTCTCTACATGCGTAGCTCAACTCGGCAAGATGAACTCTTTTATATTCCATGCTTACTACTTCTCTAGATTAATTTCTATTGAGCGCGCCTAATTAAACCCCATCGTCTATAATATTTTTCACGTTCGCACTTTTTCTCTTGAATGGAAAAGATCGAAGGCATCTAAGAACTTGCTACGCGGCGAAGGGACTGCTGCAGGGATGCTCGCAAATTTGCTCATAAAGGGTTTAGCTTGCGAGGCGCTTCACCTAGTCAATTTACCAAGCCATCTTCGCCTGAAACACGTGGAGTCACTGTAAAGATGTACGATGAGCTCAGGGAGGGGCTGTGACCTAAAGTTCATTGCAATGTTCTGGAGGACTCCATAGCTTCTTCTCAGACGTTTAGCATTCTCAACCCCTTTCTTTGTGCTTCGAGTGGGCGTGCTGATAGGTACTCGACCATGGGGCCAAAAAGCAACACGAAATCCCGTGGCGGATGTGCGATGTGTAGACTCCGTAGAGTCAAGGTAGCAGTCCAGTTTCTATCGAACACGACATCATACTAATCATGAGAAGTGTACAAAACAGCTACCGAAATGCGCAAATTGCGTTAGACGGAGTGAAAAGTGCGAATATTCCACGTGGAGAGTGACAACCACGACTTCTGCAGCAGTAAACCATGAACACGACAGCATGGTCACCATTTCAGAAATGTCAAAATCCCAGACGGCGACGTCTGTGATGTTCGAGAGCATCGATAATTATCTCAGGCCACCTTCCATCAGTGAAGTGATGCTGAGGCTAGATCTGCACAATACTTTCGGGATGGATCCAACACGCAGAGAAAGGGAACTGTGGGGAGATGCCATTGTGCCGGCAGCGACCAGATACGATTTCTTCCGCTACTGCCTATGTTCTGTATTCAATCTACTTGGTGAAACAGAGACTCTCCGCCACGAGCAGTTGAGCGACTCCGGGGCCTATCAACAACATGTTATGGCCTTGACAAGCTTCCGCAACGCACCAGTCAACGTCGATAGTTCTAATTGGGCGGCGCTCCTACTTTTTGGCTGTTCGGTAATCATCTTCGAGTTCGGAACCCAACAGATATGCCCTGATGCCGTGTTCGATTACATGAATACCCTGCGTGTGTTGAGGGTTTCGGCGAATGTTGCATCATCGACCATATTTTTCTTAAAGCACAGCGAAATGTGGCAATACATTGAACGTCGTAAAATTGTCAGTCGGAAGCCACTCGCAGAGAGCCTGGTAGCTATTATGGATCTTGAACGGGCCATCGAAGAAGCATCGGACCGGAGTACAGCCCACGAAAAAGGCGTGCTTCTGGAAGCAACCCACACTCTTACCGAATGGATTATAACATGCCGTAACTCACCCAGCAACTGGAGGGACTACATAACGTTTCCAAGCACAGTCACTGCTGAGTATCTCAGTCTTCTGGAGCTGGGGGAAGATGCAGCTCTGCTCATACTGATTTATTGGTGTGCATTGTTGCAACTTGGCCGCCAACGATGGTTTCTGGAAAGATGGCCGAACCGCACTGCGAGCTCTGCGTTGGCAAAATTGAAAGGAGGATGGTCCGATGTCTTGAAATGGCCGTCTTCCATACTCGACCTCCGTACGGCGAAACCTATGAACACTCATCGCGAAGTGGAGGATTATAGGTTTGCACCATGTATGCTGAATCTGAAGCAGAGCGCTGCTGAGGACGGCGGTGACGAGCCTGGACTCGGTGACACTTCCGATGATGATCTTTACCGTAATGGGCTGGACGTGGCGTTTCTGCACGAATATTGCTGAACGGATGTGCTCGGGAGAGGTTGTGAGGTAACAAAGAGAACATTGATGTTTCCTCTCGTATTACTTGTCTACCTTCTAGTACAGAAGATATCACTTGCTGATAACCGCCTCAAGTATTTGAATCGCTGTCATCTATTCCAAACAATGCCGATCGGAGACCCCACGACCCACGCCCATGGAGATGTTTCGCCTAAATGCATCCTATGAAGCACGGGCCATTGGTCGCCGAATGTCCCGAGGATAATCACCATGCGTCTCCAGCCTTCGTAACCACAATCTCTCTCTTTCGACCTCCTCTTTGTTCTTACGTGTCTTGATACCTCCACAGCAGAGACCTGATCGGCTTATGCTACGATGTCAGCTTTGTCGGGTAACAACAAGAAGAAACGAATCCGAAAGTGGACATCAGAGGAGCGCGCCGCCCATCGCATCTTCGAGAAGTCAAGGCGCGAGGCTTTCAACGACAGCATGATTGTCAGTAGACGAATCTCTCGTGCACTATTATATGCAGCTAAATAGAAGCAGCATCTCGCTCGACAGATACCTTCACTGGTAGGCACACGTCGACTAAACAAGCACATGATCGTAGAGCACAGTGTTGCTCGACATCAAGCGCAGAAACAACTTGCAATGTCAGCCCTGGAAGATATCCAGGCCTTGGTCTCCGAGCGCGAAGAGCTGCTGGCTGAAGTTAACCAATGGCGCACTGCCAGCAGCGGCTTGCCCTTGCGAGAGGCGGGACCTGGAGGGAAGAATCTGCAACAATTGGTCGCTACAAAGAACGAGAGTTTTGGCAGTTTTCCCAATGGTTTCGGTGACAATGCGCTTGAAGAGGGTTCTGGTGATGAGCAAGCGAAAGAAGACGAAACGACTACCGGGATGCCCACCGGCCCCGCCCTGGTCAAGCCACCCCAGAATCCGCCATTGCTCCGTGAATACACCACAACGACGACGATTGAAGATCTGCAAAACCACCCTGGAAGTCAAGATCCGTCTACAGTAGGAATTCCACCTGGCATTCTCGACCTCTCCACGTCCATGGGAAATGACGCACTGATGACTTCACTTGCACATGATACACTGGATCCGATGGATCACCTTAATTATCCATATATGTATCTTGGATCTTCCTCTGAATCATTCCATCCTAATCCTGACTATTTTGGATCTATAGCTCCTTCAATGCCTTCTCAATCTTGGCCTGACTCTCATCAATACCACCCTGGAATAGCCTCAATGCATCATCTAGACGCGCAACCGATACTGGATCATTCTTGATGGCCTCCTCCAATGCCGCACCGTTGTTGGCGAGGTAGTCTACTTTGGTGCTAGCAAGCTTGCCGTCCCATTTGGCGGAAGCGAGTGGGTCAATTGTCATCAATTTCTTCAGACGCTCAGGTGTCGGTCCTGGGGTCTTGTACACGTGTTGCGGTTTCGGGACTCCCTCTCCAGGTTGCGCCGTGCCATCGTATGGGAGTTTGGCAAGCTGCTCAATGACCGTATGAGAGATTGTTGCGGAGTGGCAGCCCATTTCACCGGCAGCCATGGCTTCCTTGGGGGTGATGAAACTTTGACGGTCAGCATCGTCTGGACATCACACGTACATCGTACTTGGATCTTACCTGGCATTCTTGAGCAGAGGCTGCTCTTTTCCAGTCTCTTTGTACAGCTGTCTGTACGTCTCTAAAATTTGCCACACTCTGGCCGAATTGGTATGTTGAGTGGCCGGGTCCTCGACATCTGGCCACAAACTGAGATCATCGTGGGCTCGGGTCTCGTTGAAGTACGGGCTAATGTACAACATGCCTGCCTGACTGCACGCAATAGCCTGTGCCAAACTGAACAGGGCGGTGCCTAGTGTGCGGATCCCCTCGGCTTCGAGTTTTGGTGCCGCATTCAGTGCTGGACCAGTTGAAGGTATCTTGATAAAATACTTCGTCTTAGGAATTCCGGCTCTTTCGAACTCACGGGCGTATGCTCGAGCATGGTCCAGAACAGCCTGTGTGTCGTAGGCTTTGTGCGGATTAACCTGGAGAGCAACACGGCCTTTTATGTTGTCGATGTTGCGCTTGCACAGGCCAACGGCGATGCGGGTGTAAATGGCAAGCCAGCCCTCGTCTTTCAACTCCCGCACTGTGTTGTCGAACAGATCTTTGTTGTCCGGGTGCGACATCTGAATGTTGACCCATAAGTTGTTGCTCGTCATGTCATTGGGAGTGACACCGAATTCGTTTTTCATGCGAATGGAGAAGGCCGGGTCCATCCAGTCGACATCTACGTTCACTGCACCGAGTTAGGTAAAGGTCTTTTGGGAATTGACTGCATTTTTCTTACGTTGCTCCTCGAGCTTTTGAAGCCATGATTGCGTAGCGATGCTTCCCATGGTGTATGAATTCTCGAATACTGTATGCGAAGATAGAGAGGGAACGGAAAAGGAGAGAGAATAGAGCTGGTTCCTTTTCGTGTCTGCATTGCTTCTGCTTATGTCTTATATCCCATACTTCGAGAGCAATTGTCTCTCAAATTCGTTGAGGTACTGTGTGCACACACACAGGGCATAGTGGAGCTTATGTGGGCTTCACTGCAGCGTTCGGGGTGGACACTGGCTCAGCTAGGAGGCATGATTACACCATTGCTCCCGTTCGCACACAGGGCACGCACTAATGGGCTCCAATTTGCACACAGGCCAGTCGCACACAGGGAAAAACACACAGGGCGAGACAAGGCATCTTGTCGATCCGCTGCGTACGCACACAGGGCATGCGGGGTTCGGTGAATCCTCCGAGGAAGAGCACCCAGCACTTCGGGCATTTGCGCTCACAAATGAGGAATTGAGCCTCGAGTCAGATACCTGGTCACGAGCCCATGAAACCAGGAAATATGGCATATCGACTTGGCAAATTAGACTGCCATGGCGTATCCCCGCGGGGTACCTAGTTGATGTACCCCGGATTTTCAATTCTCGCTAAGCTAATCTGGGGTATGCTACCACGTTCGATCACGTTATATCCTGTAGGCTATCGTGACTACGGCCCGGCGAAAAGTCTAGCCTCTAAAATCCATGGCGTTCTGACGCGGCTGATATTTCCGGACATCGTTGGATTCTCTGATGACGGATTCATCGTGGGATATAAATTAAGTCTGAGGACCCGAAACACGGTATGATTTCTGCACAGTGTACATCATTTCCTGGATCTGACACAAGCGGCTATGACTTCAATCAACTCACTCGACAAGAATGAACTCAAAGGCAATGATGTTGTCACTACCGAGAACATCGACAGCACCATTGATTACAGCCGCAATGCCAACGCAAAGATCGTCAATCCATTGGCTGGTCTTTCCAGAGACGCACTGAGACACAAATTCGACGGGTTCTGTGACTCGTGGGACTTTCAAGAAAAATGCGAGATTTTCTGGAAGGGTGCATTGGCTGCTCAAAACCCAGATACAATCGAAGAACTACATGAGTTGAACGAGGAGGACAAGTATCACATCCGACGAGAAGTCACGCATCGGTGGCATCTTCCCAAAGATTTGTATTTCGCAATTGCAATCTGCTCTCTTGGCTCTGCTATTCAAGGCTGGGACAATACAGGTGCAAATGGAGCGAATTTGTCTTTCCCTCAGGTGAGCCTCGAATCGATCAACCACTTCACGAACCACTGCTAAAAAGACTAGGAATTCGGGATAGAGAATAACCATTGGCTGGTGGGTACCATTAATAGCGCCCCCGCTTCTCTTCGGCCTCGCAACTGCATGGGCGGCTGACCCAGTGAATAACTGTTTCGGACGTCGCGGTGCCATTTTCCTCACCGGTCTCTTCTGCATCTTTCCAGTCCTTGCTCAAGGCTTTGCACAAAGCTGGTGGGACTTGCTCATCTGCCGTATGTTCATGGGATTTGGCATGGGTATCAAGATATCCACCATCCCCGTCTACTCCGCCGAGATCTCTCCGGCATCCATCCGTGGCGGCATGGTCACCAGCTTCCAGCTCTGGGTGGCATTTGGAATCTTCATCGGCCAATGCTCAAATCTCATTTTCTTCCGCATCGGACGTCTGGCGTGGCGTTTTCAACTAGCCGCTGCTTTCGCCCCTGCTATCCCAATTGTCATCTTGATCTGGTGGTGCGTCGAATCGCCTAGATGGCTTTTGAAGAAGAACAGATATCATGAAGCATACGCAGCATTATGCCGGATTCGAAACAGCGAAGTCATTGCCGCTCGAGAGCTGTACTATGCTCACTGCCAGATCTCCGAAGAGCACAATGCTTTTGCGGGAATCTCGCTCAGTCGCAGGATGCTGGATCTCTTTACAGTACCACGTCTTCGCCGCGCGACAATTGCCAGCTCAGTTATTGTTGTCTCGCAGCAGTTTAGCGGAATTAATATAGTGGCGTTTTACAGCAGTACCATCTTTGCTGAAGCTGGATACGGTCCCAAACAATGCCTTCTGGTATCTATGGGGTTTGGCCTGATCATGTTCATCTTCGCACTTCCAGCAGTGTACACTATGGATACATTCGGCCGGCGCAATCTGCTACTCGTCACGTTCCCCAACATGGCATGGTGCTTGCTTGGTGCGGGCTTTTGCTTTTTGATCAATGAACAGTCCGAGGCAAGAGTACCGCTGATCGCGTTCTTCGTATTTCTCTTCACCGCGCTGTACGGTCCAGGTATGTCTCCCCCTATCCCCCCTCATTTGAAATGATCATTAATACAGGCGATGCACAGGTATGGGCCCACTGCCTTCCATATATTTCAGCGAAGCTTTCCCACTGTCTCATCGTGAGATCGGCGCCGCTTTTACCATCTGCGTCAACAACGCCGTTGGATCTATTCTTGTCCTCACATTCCCCGAGCTCCTCAACAAAATCACTCCCACAGGCGCGTTTGCGTTTTACGCTGGCTTGAATGTCCTTGCTTTTGGGATGATCTTTTTCCTAGTACCGGAGACCATGTAAGTATACAAACCACCTCGAGTACTCGACGACGGCTCACAATTTCGCTTGCAGGAAACGCACCCTCGAGGAATTGGACTTTGTATTCGGCGTCCCCACACGCAGACATGCTGCATATCAAGTCCGCGCGTGGCTCCCTTGGTTTTTCAAGAGGTATGTCTTGTTCCGGAGGAACGCGAAGTTGGAACCGATGTACCACCTGGAGGGTGTTGATTCCATGCGCTCGGGGGCAGTGTAGCACGGCATAGTACATCCATGAACTTCTTCGGGAGCTTGGCCTGCAATTCCTGTTTCCTTGATGCGATTTGGGAAGTTGGTATAACACTAGAGGCGTCAAAAACATTGGGAAGCACAGAAGCACAAATAATGAGGACTGCTTGACAGCCTTCCGCTATCCATGAGATATAATAATCGGATCTACATATAGGACATCTAATAAGTGTAGCGTTGCAAATAGCATTAGTTTGATAGTGTGGCCGTTATCCAAATCAATTGTACCATTGCGCACCTGACGATGCTTCTGTCATCTTCCCGAGAGCTTTTATGAGCGAACACTGGTCACCTGATGATTTGGTGGTAGCTCATGATACTGTTCGCTGCCTAGCTCATGTACTACTTCTGCTCCCGCAATCTCGTATGATGCATACTGCTGAGCAGGCGGCTTCTCCTGTACTTGTGGTGCATACTGAGTGTCGGCCAGTTCAGCGGACCTAGTTCTCCTCCGGCGATAGATCAACAGAATCGCAATAAGGATCGCCACAAGCGCCGCGACCGGTAGGCCAACAGCAAGGCCCAGCTTAGTACTTCGCGCAATACCCGAGTCCGGTATGGAAGACTGCGAGCTTGGTGGTGAAGGTGAGGAAGGAGTCGTTGTGGCCGGTGTCGATGCTGGTGTTGACGATGGCGTGGTACGTATTATGGTGGAGGACTGAGCAGCAGCAGCATCTAACACTGCGTTGTCCGTACTCTGCCGCCATGCTTGTATGCCGTTGGCACGAAACCAGGTATCCGATGGCAGTGTAGAGAAGGATACGGACCCGGGGTATACGGTGCCGTCTTGGGTGGCGGGCAATATGTATTGGATTACTTGGTCTCGAGTGCCGGAGGACATACAAGCGTGGCCATACTGACTGTACGTGTAGTCACTGGGAGGTTTTTTGTCTTAGCCTTTTTCTCATACGTGCTTTGGTGGACAGATTTGCACAGGATGTGTGATCAAGACTAGAGAATTGTGCCGAGGTACCTTGGGCAGCATGCGACTGCTGTGGTCTCAGGGCCAAGGTCCGCTTTCGCGCTGTACCCAAATACGGTTGATCCAAGTGTCGTTGCTGTTTCCCAGCCGTAAGGACATATTGCTGGACTATCTATCACGATGTTTAGTTCCTGCAAAGTGCGTTTGACGATTAGAGGAATGCGCGTGTGCGACTTACAGTAGTAATCAAACCAGTTGAGATCATGCAAATCCGCAACCGGGCGACCGGTAGGAACACATTTGGGGTCAAAGTAACCAGAGAGAGGCCCATGGCCAGCGTACAAGGAGTTATCTGCGGCGTACAACGTCAGGGTTGATGTGCAAGACGCCGCTGGAACGAACAAAGAAGTTATCGGTCCTCTGTTGAAGGTTGAGAAGGACGCAACGTCCACGCTCTGTTTATTGGCCATGTCGCGTAATTGTAGCGCACAGAAGGAAATTGGAATAAATACTCGTACATATATTAGAGAAAATTGAGGCCTCCAGCATGACCGGTTTCAGTGGGTACACATTTGCCTTCTTTCTCACTTTCAATACTTTGCCAACCAAATGTTAATGCCGTGGCCCCCACCTCTATGGCACGCTGCGCATCCCAGCACGGCCCCCTTGGCAAGGCAGTGCGGATGTACAGCCGTTTACGGCTTTTAATCATCTCGTATAGACGGGGCATTGGCAAGATGCGGTAAACGTCATGTATACTTTGCTCATCGTTGCCGTCTTACGCAGCGCCACCATATCACTTGTCTTTACATATGTATGCTCCGTGCGTTCACATATGCTCCCCACTTATAGAAAACACCAAACACGCCTCTTTCAATTCTCTGGGCTGTAATGCCAGTCGCAATAGTATAGGAAATTGATGACATGATTTGGCAATCCTTAAAAACTATATCAGTATACTATACATTCCTTTCTTGTCTGTAATTAGCAAGAGAAAAATAAAAGCCGGGAATTAGATATATTGTGCCCGATACATTGCCATCCAAAATCAGGCAGCAACTTTCCTGCGTTCCGCCCTCTTGAAACACATACCCAGATGGGGCGACTCTGGAAGGATTTCCTGAGACCGGTAAAGACCCCATCGTACCGATGAGCTCATAAGCGGCATATAATTTGTAGCAGAAACCCATTGCATTGCGCCCATCCAGATGTGGACCCATTCCGGATCTACGTAGACAAGCTGGCATGTTCATGGCTCAGTGTTATTCCCCTTAGTGAAAACGAGCCTCAATTAGACGTAATTTAGCCCTATGGAAACTTCTCTTTGGATGGCTCCTCGTTAGCTTATGTAACCGCTGATTGCTCGGTTCCGTATCCGCGAATTGAACGTACATCCTGCATGTCAGACACGACGTATTCAACACCTTGGTTTTTCGTGACAGTGGATTTGCAAGCGTGGCCGCTTCGATGGTAATCCTAGTTGCTATATGTTGTCCCCAGAATTCTGTATTATTCTCTAAAATCATTCATAAATGGGCTGCCATGACAGGTGGGCATTTTCAAGGCAAGTGATGACCGTTTTCAAGGCGCAGGGCCGCGATGAACAGACGTGGGCAGCAAACAACTCTGATGGTTCCGGACCATAGGGATGCATAAACACCACCACCGAAAGCTTTCGGGCTTAGATCAAGGGCAGCATTCCATTCCCAGAGGCACATATCTGCGCTCCAAGCTTGCGCCATGGCGGAAAATTCTAGAAATGGTGCTCCGCGCAAGGGTTGAGCAGTATCTGAAGAGGAAAATGGTGTCTTGGTTCGTACATGCAATCATCTGGTTGCCTTTTTTAGGGCAGGAACAGCTTCACCGATTTAAGACTCGCTGACAATATTGCAGAAACTTCGTCACTGGGTATGATATTAAATAGCCCCCGCACGTTAGAGACATCCAAGAGAATTGGCTTCGGTCGTATAAGCGGATAGTCGTCATCTTAGTCATTAACCCCAATTTCGCAAGACCGGGCCAAGTGCCGAGCAATGCAAGGCTGCTGAGAAACAAGCAGATATTAGGAGGTATCAGACATGAACCCCGTATCCTCCCGCGCTTAGCTTTGTATGAGTTTATCATCCCTCGCTTTACTGTTCTTGTATTGTCGTGTTTCAAGTTCTCTACTACAGCCATTACTACCCATGGATTGCTCTGGGGAAGAGACCACATCCTTCTCAGTATATCCATGGGCAACTGGCTTTTCTTATAAGCCGCTGATACACCAACTTTTGGACTTGTGTAAGGTACTTGGATACATCATACTGAGGTGTAGGAGATTCGATAATAGTAATAAGTGCGAGCAAGAAACCAGGTTTTCTTACGTTGTAGATATGTTCGCGGGTGTATGTAATATTCCCTCAATACTGTAAGAGCTGTCTGGATCGGAGTCCATAGACTAGTCTTATCCAGGCTTAGTGTCGCGTAGCTTAGTCATCCCATAGTGAAGGGCATCGCCCCGCTCGAGATAACATTGAACGTGAGTTTCGACTTGTTTACCACTGACTCACTCGGATATAGTCTATCTGACTGACGTGAATAATCTTTTAACATTATCCCATGGAATTATTCTAAGCTGATTGAAATGACTTCACAACGAACTCACGTCACCCCTCGCATCATTATCCATGGAGGCGCAGGCAACATCACGCGAAACACAATCTCCAAAGAAAGGTACGACGCATACCAGGCTTCACTCCGGCGCATCCTCGCGGAATCAGCCACGCTTCTCAATCAGAAAGGGGCTACAGCTCTCGATGTCGCCACCTATGCTGTCTCATTGCTCGAAGACGATGAGCTGTACAATTCGGGCAAAGGCGCCGTCTTCACGCGCAAAGGCAAGAATGAATTGGAATGCAGCATCATGGTTTCTAACGGGTATCGCAAGCGAGGGGTGGGGTGTATGATGCTGCAACGCGCGCGGAATCCGATCAAGCTAGCAAGAGAATTGCTAATTCGTGGGGAAATGGAGGGAGGGGACGGCTCGGGGGATCATTGTCAGTATAGCGGGGCGTTTGCGGAAAGGCTGGCGGAGCAATGGGGGCTGGAGCTGGTCGATCCGAGTTACTTCTTCACGCAGCAGAGATGGGATGAGCATAGAAGAGGGTTGAAAGAGAAGGAGGGAATTAGTGGGGAGATGAGCGATTGGGAGAAGTCAAATTACATCCCTCTGGGGACATGCGGTGCAGTTGTGCTGGATTCCTTTGGGACGGTATGCGCGGCGACTTCTACGGGAGGTTTGACGAACAAGATACCCGGTCGCATCGGGGATACACCGACCCTAGGGACTGGGTTCTGGGCAGGAGAGTGGCACGAAGAGATAAAAAGGCCTTCGTTTCCTAGGGTTCAGATGCGATACCAGCCAAATGTCTCGCCGCTTGACAAGCTGTCACGGGGGTATATCGGTAGCTTAATGGGCGACTGTTTCTCCACCGTGGAAGCGCCGGGCATAGAGCAAGAGGCACCACACAGGGAAAAACATGAGGTAGTCTGCGGCAGACGCGCGATAGGTGTGTCTGGTACGGGCAATGGGGACAGTTTCCTTCGACTTTCAGCTTCCAACACAACAGCCAACAAGAGTCGTTTCTCGCAGATGTGCTTGGCGAAAGCGATAAGCTGGATGGCAGGCCCCGATGGGGAGTTGCAAAAGTCAGCTGGGGACAGATGGGGGCGCACGCATGAAGGGACGGGGGGAATGATCGGAATTGAGCTGGTAGGGGAGGGCAAAGGGGAAGTGGTATTTGATTTCAACTGTGACGGCATGTTCCGAGCGTGGATCGATGAAGGCGGGGAACAGAAATGCATGATTTTTCGAGAGGAGGAATATTGATGCGTTTGTTTCTTATTCTGTTCTGGTTTCGCATGGGTCAGGACGAAACAAACATGGTCAAACGAAACAAACAATCGGAAAGTGGTGATGGTGATTGATAGATGATGATACCTAATGATGATGGCGTGGCTGGAGAAGGAGCTCAGCCACGTTTGGGTGCGTCATTCACTCAACGGTTGGTTCGTTCCCCACGTCTTGTCTCTGTCAGTCAGTCGGGAGCGGAGGGAAGAAAGCACGGCCGCCGCATGTCAATGCCGAGCAAACGGCGATCCAGTAGCTGCTCAACCATCGTCCCTTCTATCTACTCCTCCTCTTCTTCTTCCCTCCCCTCCCGTTGCTCCTCTTCTCCCGCATCCGACTGATTCCGCATCTATTCCTACACACCCAGGTCTCTTCTTACCGCGTGTGGCCTACCTGCCCACCCGCCTCCTGCGATGCCGTTCACAATCAATAACCCGCTCCCGTCTTCCCTCAAAAGTAAAGTCGCCCCATACTCACCCCACCGACAATGCATACAAACAGCACTTCGCCCTTAATAAATCTCTCTGTTTTATTCTGCTAACATTCCTCCTCACCAGGCGAGTGCAGCAAGGCGGGCAAAATCCTCACGTCGTTCGTCGACCCGCGGCAAGCCTTTGGCCCCGATAAAATCATCCCCCCGCAGATCCTAGCCAATGCAAAGGGCCTTGCAATTCTTACCGTCTTCAAGGCCGGATTTCTCGGTACCGCACGTTTTGGCTCCGGCGTCGTCGTCGCTCGCCTCGCAGATGGCTCTTGGTCGGCTCCCTCGGCCATCGGATCGCTCGGCGCGGGTTTCGGTGGACAGCTTGGCTTCGAGCTCACAGATTTCGTCTTCATTCTCAACGATGCGAATGCCGTAAAGACTTTTGCACAGGCTGGATCGCTGACTTTCGGAGGCAATGTGTCAATCGCCGCTGGTCCCGTAGGACGAAATGCCGAAGCCGCTGGCGCAGCGAGTTTGAGGAGTGTGGCGGGTATCTTCAGTTACAGCAAGACAAAGGGTCTGTTTGCTGGTGTCAGTCTGGAAGGTAGTGGCATGATCGAGCGCAGAGATGCCAATGAGAAGTTATACGGTCGCAGGTGGACGGCGCGGGAGCTACTGAGCGGGCAGGTGCAGTCACCCCCCGCTGCCGATCCGCTGATGCGCGTTCTCAACTCGCGAGTCTTTGCCGGCGTTGCAGGCGCCGCAGCCAATACCGACGCTATGTACAACGACATTCCAGTCTACGACGACGCGCACGACAATGTCGTCTGGCAGGGACGCCGCGGCTCAGCCTATGGGGAGGGTGTAAGATCCAATAGAACGGGATCCGTAGGCACCTCCGAAGGCGAGTACGTCTATCGCGACAGACCCTCTCGTGCCAGCACCTGGCAAGACGACGTCTACGATCGCCAACCCAATTCCGCGCCTCTTGGCCGTTCCTTCTCTACCCGCGCAAACCCCAACGAGACCTTCGATCGTTTCGATCAAAGCAGCAACAATCGAGCCAGCACCGGCTCTGGCTTCGGAGACGACTTCTTTGGAGGGAAACCGACCAGGCCGACGGCTCCTAAGCCTAAATTCGCAACGCGGGCCAGTGCTGGCCCCGGTCAGGCCATTGCCAAATTCACCTTTGATGCAGACCAGCCTGGAGATTTGGGCTTCAAGAAAGGGGAGGTCATTACCATTCTCAAGAGGACCAATAACGAGACAGATTGGTGGACAGGTCGCGTCGGCGATCGCGAAGGCATATTCCCAAGGTAAGACTTCACACGGATTATGCTTCCCTGCCAACATAATGGCATGATACTTGGATTGGATTTGTACTGACAGGCCCTCCAGCAATTATGTCGAAACAATGGATTAGCGCAGTTCGTTCAGACGGAACTCAGAATGCTAGCACTTTTCCCCGGCATCGCAACATTTTCTCCTACTTTCCCCGACACATCGCAACCCCGACATTTCTTCTCGTCTCATTTTATGTTTATAGTGATGCCCTTATGAGCATAGCACGGAGTTTGAACCTTTTCCTTCTTTTTTGGGTCAGTCTTCGCTTTTGGAGAATTAGAAGAGTTGATTGTTAGTTCGCAAAAGCTTCGTAGTGAACTTGATATCCCATGTCATACTCATCATCAATCCATATTGTTATCGACGCTCTGACCAATGAACCTGTCTCGCTTGCTGTCGCGGATCTTACATCTGCTCCATCTTGGTGGATCATGCTATATGCAAACGCGCTGGACTCAGCCATTGCAACAAGGTAAATAGAAAACACCCAGGTCGTGACGAAGGTGAGTCTAGTTGAGCAGCAGGTCCTCTAACTTAACACCAGGGACTATGTTATGGAGACATTCGAGATTCACTGTTGATCAACATGGGATCAACTCTTTGACGCCAGACACTTGAAACTATGGACATTCTGTCCGTGGAGCTACCTAGGAGGGCTGTTCACTACGGCACGATCAACGAAACCAATATGCAGCATACTCGTGGCGCTGGCAATCACAGTGTCAGCATCCACGCAAACTACTCCAACAACCGCAACACTTTTCATTCGAATGATAAGAATCGACTCCAGGCAGAACCAGACATTAAATTTGCCTTCCGAC
Source organism: Periconia digitata (assembly GCA_948474695.1). Lineage (NCBI taxonomy): Eukaryota > Fungi > Ascomycota > Dothideomycetes > Pleosporales > Periconiaceae > Periconia > Periconia digitata. Next base: position 984,309 of record CAOQHR010000003.1, read on the forward strand.
CTTTGATTGGACTTTAGCCATTGTGTGTATTCCTCGTAAGAACTCGGAACCTGAAAAACAATAACATCTATTTAAAAGCGGAAATGTAAGAATCGAAAAAGGAAAAACAAGGAAAGGGTCTCTATCAGAAGATGATAAAAATTCAGAAAGCATCATCACATGCCCGGCGCACCTTTGCACCCACCCTCATAAGTACACCACCAGCTACTAATACTCGTGCGATCTTTCCCCTGCAAATCCCCATGCTGCCTGCGATCCATGGAAAACAGAATTCCATCGGCCTCGCACTGCAGCCCATCGTAGAACGCACAACACCCGTTCTGCACATCCATGCTCTTGATCTTATCGTTGAAGTCCTTGGGCGTCTCCTGACACCCTTCATACACCAGTCTAGGATCGTACTCGCGGACATACTGGTCGGGAAACACCATCATCTCCTTGTTGCGGCGATCCCCGTAGCCGTTGGTGTTCCAGTCTTCGTCAGTGCCGAAGTGGATTTTCATGGCGGGATCGCGTTCAGGGGCGAGACGGCCGACGGGTTTGCGCGACCAGTCGATTTCGAGGCCGTACATTTGCGTCCAGTCGTCTTCGATTTTGAGATTCTGCTGGTCCCGAGGACCCTCCGCTCCGACCTTCTCGGCCATGCTCGCCGTCACTTCGGCCGTCGTAGCCAGACAATCCAGGAACCGTTTATCCTTTAGGACTTTGCCGACCGTCTTTGAGGCTTTTGCCGCAGATAAAGCTTTTGCAGATGCCGCGCCCAGGGACCCCTTTTTGAGTTTGGTCGAGTACTTTGCGCCGACTTTTGCGGCGGTGCTACCGGTTTTCCCCACGCTGCCGAAAATTTTGACAAAGTTGGGGAAGCCGGCTGTGTCTTGGTTTCCTACGAGGCCGAGTTCGATGGCAGACATGCGTGTGCGGGTCAGGCTGATGACGTGGTCCGGGATGGTGCCGTCCTCGAGGGGTTCGCGCATTTTATCGTCGGGCCACAGGTCGAGCATGCCCGCGATCTCGTCGTCGGAGAGCTTGGCCATTTCGTCGACTTCCCACATGGCGCCCGCCGCCATGGCGACCCAGCACGATCCCATCCTTGCGCGGCGCTTGTTGACGCGGTCGACGGAGTCTTTCTTCTTTTTGCCCTCGGCGGACGATTTGACGCGCTCGTCGTACTTTTTGCGCTTCTTCTCTTCGGCTGTGCGGGTCGCGCGGCAGCTGTGCTTAATTTTCTTGTTGCGGCCCGAGACGGGTTTTTCTTTGTGGTGGAAAGTCTCGGGATCGTCGCAGGTGAAGTCTTCGTCGGCGGGGTCGAGCTCGCCGCAGGTGGGTTTGTAGTCTGTCTCGTTCTTGACCTTGGAGCCGCGGCGGGTTTCTGCGACTTGGCCGGACGGGCATTTCTTATCGTCGTCGGAGATGCAGACCGGGTTCTTGGTATCCTTGTTCTGACCTCCCTCGACGGGATCGAGAATCTGATCAGTCGGGCACTGGCCCTTCTCCTTGGGGTCTTGCTTGTCCTTGGATGTGCACGCTTTGCCGGTTGCGTTGGGAATCTGGTCCTTGGGACATTTTTCACATTTGTCGTTCTTGGAGATTTCGTCGAGCGAGCAGCCGGATTCTTCCCATACACAGGCTTTGTTGCCGCCGGTCGCTTTCTTGCCTTTGCCGCAGTCCTCGCATTTCCCGTTGGCGTTGGGAGCTTGATTTCCCTTGCAATCTGAAGGAAGTTTGCAGGCAGCACCCGAGTTGCCTTTGTTACCCGCTCGTTTCTTGAGCGACTTCGAGGCTGTCTCGTGGTACTTCCTGACCTTCTCTTCAATGGCACCGAGGCGTTTTCCCACGGCATCAATACTTTGCCCTTCGAGGTCGCGCATCTCAAAGATGGGTAGCTTTTGCGCAGAGTTGTACAGGTTGTCTTCAGTTCGTTCGCCGAGCTTGCCAATCTGCTTGTCCCAGATGAGGTTGTCCATGATGGAGAGAATGTCATTGCTGTTGTCGTCGAGCTCCTCTAGCCATGTCTTGAACTTAATCTTACCGCTTGCAATGTCCTTTGCCCTGGTTGTCCATCTGGGCTTGGTGTTGAAGGCTCTCTTGCTCAGGCTACGGGCAGCCTTTGGCGGTGGTGGAGGAGGCGGAGGAGGGGGAGGTGGTGGTGGCTGCACAAGATTAGTATTATTCAAAACCATGAATAGGAGAGCTTGAGACTTACTGGTGCACCTCCACTGCTGGGTGGGTCAGCGGGCGTTTCTTCCTTATCTTCAGGCGCAATATCGGCAGGACGAGGAGCCTCCCACATAAACTCAAGACCAATGAGGTCCTTCTCGCTAAGCCCAACCTTCTTCCCTAAATCTCTTGCAACAGAGAACAGACTGAGCTCTTCCTTCTTCTTGCCATTGCGGCAACGAGAGTCGTCCATAGCGTCTTTGACGTACATCTTGTAAAGCGTTCCAAAATCGGTCCTGGTCATGTAGTTGAGGAGTTGCTTGGGACCGTTGGTTTTCATCGCACTGCCAGTAGTATGAGCAGCCTTTGCATACGACATGACTAAAGAGAAGAAGCCTAGAAAGTCGTCGTTGATGTCTTCCTTCTTGAACACGCCCAACTTCTCAATGTCGTTATTGTCGATCACAACGGCTGTCTTTGTCTTTCCAGGCCAGAAGGGGTTCGACTTGTCACTTGACTTCACCATTTTCAAGAGGTCTAGAATGGCAGAGAGGGGCATAGGCGCCGTGACTTGGATGCCAAAGTTGACGAGTCCGTTGCTGTAGGTCTTCGGTTTATCGACACTCCACTTCCCCCAGTCCTTTTCAGCCATGCCATCAATCTCGACGGGGTCTTTGTCTTTGGGATTCCAGTCTTCCAGTCCCTTTGTGATTTCCTCTGCAATCTTCGGCAACACGAGGCTGTCCTTCTTCAGCTTGACGACCTCACCAAGCACAATCCACTCGTATATCAGATTCTTCAGTCCGAAGTTATCGATATCGGGGGAGTGCTCCGCAGTCAGCTTCCACTGTTCGGTGAAGGTTTTCTTTCCGTCGACTTTGATGGTAGATCCCTTGACCTTTTCTAACGCCTTTTTGTCGTCTTTGGCTGCCATGGCCCGCGGGTCGTCATTTTTGATTGAGCCGCCGCGCCATTCGAGCTCAACGCCGATGCCGGGGTCGTTGTTTGCTCGGCGGGAGAGATGTGGTGATGTGGGGTGAGCGATTGTGGTAGGTGTGAGGAGCGAGTATGTTGAGAGTAAGAAGCTGACCCAAGTCGGCGAATGCAACCGCATCTTGAATCAACCGCCCTCTACACAACAATAAACTTGAAAATTAAACACCGTTCAATGAGAGAGGTAAAAGGAAAAAAGGAGTGTGAATAGAGTGAGTGAAGCGTAACAGGCAACGCGAAATAGATGGCGACTTGGAAGTTTACTTTGTAAACCTCACGAGCCAAACGAATGAGGCAAGCAGGTACCATTTTTCCTTGTAGGACCAAACATCTTGATAAATAGCTTCGGAAAAGTTCCGAATTGTGGGTTGACATGCCATTTCGCCAGGATCAAACATTGAGGCTTTGCTGCGATCCTGCCAAATCTAACCGCAGCATCAGTAGCCGCCAGAACATACGCCCGCATAAGGTATGGTCGTTACTATTGTGTTCGCATGATGAATGTTGAGAATCCTATGCACTATGATTCAGCGCTTAAAGGGGGGCCGACTAGTGTGTTTGCGGTATGTTCCTCGCTATAATAGAGCGTTAGGGCCGACCTTCGAGAATGCCCAGCATCCTTCGCTAGAATTCCATAGCTGTTCAAATGGAATAAAATGAGCCAATCACTTAAGTCCCAGTCGATCTGCTTTCCTTATATGGTAAGGTACCGGTACCTTAAATTAACTATGGGGATCGTTAGTTCCAACTGCTGTTGCGTAGCGCTTAAGAGTTGGGAAATCGCTCGATGTTCTCACGATGAGGTTGACTTTTGGATTCCCGAAATTAAGAGCTTCGTAGTCAGGATGGCGCGTTATGGGCGGTGGAATCTTGGCATCATCCAACAGAGCAGACTTACTGCCTCCCCAGAAATAGCAAATCGATGGAGGCGCTCGCCCTGTTCAAAACAGTCGTACACGGACGACCCCCGATTTCCTCTCCCCAGATATTTCGCACATCTTCTTCTCGCTCTTGTAGGCTTTCAATAACATTCGAATAAGAACTGGTCTTCACCTGCTGCCCAAGTCTTCAACCATTCTTTCTCAGCATAATACCACCCTCATCCCAATTCTTTTCAATAATGTACGCGAACCTCTCAACAGCAGCACTCCTAGTCCTCGGACTCCTAGGCACCCAGGCCTCCGCCTTCACATTGATGACCTACACCTCGACCAGCTGCACAGGCTTATCGCCAGAGGAAGAGACTTCAGTCGACAAAGGCTGCACAACCTACACCAACGGAAAATTCAGAAGCATCATCAACAACTGGTCCAGCAACGACGACAACAAGCTGCTCCTCGCATTCTACAGCGACGAGAAATGCTGCCACGCCAACATGGTCGAAACCTTTTCGTGGACGGATGGGTGCCAGGAGGTCAAAGACGGGATTAAGAGCTGGAGGGTGGTAGATCCTGATGAGCCGGAGAAAGGAAAGAAGGGTGAGGATTACATGTGCGATGAATAGATTTTGACTTTGTTCTGCTGGACCAACTTCGATGTTGTGACTATTTCGGGCGTGTTTGGTGAATAGTTGGGCCCTGTGTATTTCTTCCTTCTTCTAGCATGTAATTAAATCCAGTGTGTCGCGTGGAAACTCCTCTTTCGTCTAGTATGTAATTGAATCCAGTGTGTTGCGCGACGACTCCTCTGTGGAAAGCGTTGTTGTCTCGAGATAGCCACACTACTCGTCTAACACTGTTTTGAAGCAATCTGCTCGACGTCCCCCTGCCACTGATCGAAAAACGTGAAGAAATCCAGCGGTGCTCCCTCGGGGATAGGCATCGAACCTCCGCGCTCCGCCAAGTTGCGTTTCCCAAAAACCTCCAGAATCCGTTCAGTTCCTTTCGTAACAAGGCCATCGTCGTACAAGTCGTCCCCCTTCAAACCAGCAATCTCCTCGCGATCAGACTGCGAAATATATCCAAACAAAAACGCCGCAGTCTCTCGCACACGAAGCAGCTCTCTCAGATCCATCTCCGCAAGCTGTTTCTCTGATTCAGCGGAAAATTTTGGGTCGGAGATGTGGTGTGCTAGCTGCCATGTCCTGTCGAATGATGAGTGGAGACGTTTGCGTTCGGAAGGAGTGAGTTTCCCATCGGAACGGCGTTGATGGCGCGGAAGGCAAGGGAGCAGGTTTTGCTCGATGAGGTTGCAGAAGTGAGATGCTGACATTGTTCTCACGCGGGACTTGTTATGTATGTAGGTCAGAGATTACGAGTGAAGGGTGACACACTGATGCCGAGCGTAGTAGATTAGCTGCCGCACTTGGACCATTCCATCTATCCGGTCGTTATGTCCGGGCTTATCTCCGGTTTATATGCTTTCTTTACCCCGCCTCAGCACGTAGTGAAATCTTGAGTCGAAGTTGAGATTCATACGAAGTTACGAAGTCGGTATTCGATCTTGAAGGTGGAATTTTTAAGAGTGAAACTGTGCTGCCCCCGCATCGCTTTGACCAGGAGCATTGAGGATCCAGGTTCTAGAACCTATACACCTCTCCGCGTTACAAACAACAAATGCCATCAAGAGATGAGCTTAGCACATGTAAGAAAGACTACGCCATGGAGGACCCGCTGATTGCGCTACAAGGGGAAGGTGGATTAGCAAATGGACGGGTCATAAGGTTATCAGATCGCAGCAACTACTAGATAACTCCCAAACTGTATATTTAAACCCTTCAGACGCTCATACTTTCGTTAACCCGCACACCACACCTCCCCACCACCAGTCTTCCTTTCTCCAAGTCTCCCACCAACACCATGTCTTCACCCCAACAACCCTGGCAGGTCCTCGCCCAAAAGAAACGCGACTCCACCCTCGCCCTAATTCCCCCCTCATGGCGTATCCCCAACCTGCCATCCATCCAAGACCAACTCGACGTAACAGGATCCTACACACACCAATTCCTATCCCAGACGGAAATCGAAATCACAGAAACCACGCCAGAAGCCATCCTGTCAAAAACCACAACGGGACTCTGGAAAGCCGAAGACGTGACCCGAGCATTCTGCCACAGAGCCGCACTAGCGCACCAGCTGGTGCACTGCCTGCACGAGATCTTCTTCGATGCGGCTATCGAGGATGCAAAAGGTTTGGATGCTTATTATGCCGAGCACGGGAAGCCGGTGGGGCCGTTGCATGGGCTTCCTGTGTCGTTGAAGGATCAGTTCCATGTCAAGGGCGTGGAGACGACCATGGGGTATGTGGGGTGGATAGGGACGTTTGAAGGGAAGAAGGGGACGGGGAATGAGAAGGCGTATGAGAGTGAGTTGGTGGGGATTCTGAGGAGGGCTGGGGCGGTGCTGTATGTCAAGACTAGCGTGCCGCATACGCTGATGATGGCCGAGACGGCGAATAATATCGTCGGGTATACTTTGAATCCGCGGAATCGGAGACTGACTTCGGGGGGGAGCAGCGGTGGGGAGGGAGCGCTGATTGGGATGAAAGGATGTATGGATTGCTATTCCCCTCCATTCTCTTTTTTTTGTTATCCCCTTTGCTTTGCTCGAACTCGATGTCTTGATGCTAGATATGTCCCAGTATTTTGATCAAAACAGCAACAACGGCTGATATCCACAGCGCCCTTGGGATTCGGTACAGACATCGGCGGCTCGATCCGCATCCCCGCGGCCCTGAATGGCCTCTATGGCCTCCGCCCCTCCTCCTCCCGCCTCCCCTACCACGGCCTAGCAAACTCCATGGACGGCCAATCCTCCATCCTCTCCGTTGTAGGTCCCTTATCCCCCACCCCGACCGGTCTACGCATCGCCGTCGAAACAATCCTGCAAGCGCAACCCTGGCTGGTCGACCCCCTCGTCATCGAAAAACCCTTCTCGACATCCACCTACCTCAACGCCCTTGCCCCTAAAACGCCACTATGCTTCGCGGTGATGGAGACAGACGGGGTAGTGAACCCCGTATCTCCTATCCTGCGGGGTATTCGGAAAGTAGCGAGCACGCTGGAGAAGCACGATCATAAAGTGATTAAGTGGACGCCTCCATCTCACAGCACGCTCATCGATCTAGCCATGCGCGTCTTCACGCTGGACGGCGGGTCGGATATGCGGTCTGCCTTTGCGCTTTCTGATGAACCCCCCGCCCCGCAACTCTCCTTCCTTGCTGACATCTCCGGTGCTCCTGAGAAACTCGCGTCGGAGGTTGCCGAGGTCAATGTCGCGCTCCGTGAGGCGAGGAAGAATTACCTTGATTACTGGGTAAGTACGACTGAACTTACAGGAACGGGACGACCGGTTGATGCGGTGATTTGTCCGCTTGCACCGACGCCGGGGGCGAGGAGGGAGGGGTATAAATATGTTGGGTACAGTGCGTGGGTGAACAGTTTGGATTTGACCGGGACAGTGCTGCCAGTTGGAAGTGTTGGGGATGACGAGAAAGAGAAGGAGGAGGAAGGGAGGTATGAGGGGCTTGGGGAGATGGATCGGGAGATTCATGATAGCTGTAAGTTTTTTTTTCTTGGTTTTTTCGAAATATTCTTATCCTTCCATGCTATCTTTTTGCTTATGAGCGGAGATGAGGATTTGAGAAGGGGATGTGACGATGGTGAGAACTTTGCGTGTACTAATGCGTGTTTCTGTGAACGCCATAGATGATCCGGAGTTCTTCGCAGGCGCTCATTGTAGCGTGCAACTGGTAGGTCGACGACTGCAGGAGGAAACTATGCTTGGGCTCGTGGAATACGTCAGTGGGCTTCTGAAGTCCAACCCCTAGTATCCTTTACCACATGCTTCTGGTTTCTTAAATCATAATTACGTAGACGGGTAGTAATAGAAGAGGTTAGAAGAATGTTGACAGGATATCAATCCTTCCATCTTCGTTTCCGGGACAGAGAGAAAGAAGAATCTGCCTTGTAAAAGAGGCTGCTCATTCACTCAGCTTGTCGTTTCATCCGTCTACCTACTTCTATCCTGAGATCTGATCTAGTTACCCCTCGCGATGGTGATATGATTTCTCCATCATCTTACCTAGACACAGCCACAGCCAGATGGGGGATTTAGGTATTGATCTACAGCAGCAAGGCAAACGAGCAGGCAAGAGCTCGTTAAATGCCATTTACGGAAAACATGCACGACGGATGCGTATATGAACATGTGGGTGATGTAGTGGAAGAAGTCACTGGAGCTTACGTATGTGTTTGAGGGACAACGTAGCTGCGTGGTAGCCGGCGTTGTGCGAAGGCGGAATCCATTCAGTAGTAGCTGGCAAGGACTCAGTAGCGACGTGCCAAGGCGTCCCGCCAGCAGCGGAAGTGTGATGGTGTAACAGAAGGAATGGGGGAGGGCTATTTTCTGTGGGGAGAACGCAGGGTAAGTGCGCCCTAAGCAACGAGGCGACTCAAGCAATTGCCATGACCATTACTCTGTATGAGGGTAGCAATTCGTCGGGACGAGTGGTGGGATACGACAGTAACAAGTGTTGAGCCCAAGAGGCCCGTCAGGGAGAAGGCGGGGTGGCGGTGCCCACGGTGGCCGTGTAGGCTAGCCGCAGGAAGGAAGAGGTGGGAGACGGCGGAAATAGCGGAAATCAGGCGCGAATGAAGGCCGGTCGCTCCCGGAAAAGTGGTCTACAAGATCCTCTGTCCCCTTGTACACACAAGCAAATGTGGATTGCTGCCTAGAAAGATGAGACCCTGACCAAGACTTTTCAACTGTGTCAGATTGAGACTTGAGGCTCGAGAATTCTGGGGCGCAGCCTTCTTCCGACATGTATATGTAGGTGAGATTGGGTTGAACAGGTAACGGGATAAGCATAACACGAAGGTTAGGGTTGGGGGGCCTGAGCTGGAGTGCTGGACAGATGAATAGGGTTGGGGGCCGGAGGGTGAGCCTGAGAGCAGGCAGAGCCGCAGCGTTATGCACGGAGAAGCAAATATAGACCTCTTAGACGAGTGGGTGCCGAGAGAGGCCGAGAAGACGGAGGGGATATGGAGGATACCTTGTCTGTCGTAGTGGTAAGAAAAAGCATGGAAATGAAGGAGGATTGGTTGGGCAGTGTAAAGCAATGTTCCGTTCCGTTTCAGGGGGCGGGTTCGAGCCTAAGGGTAGCGGAACGTACTCTTGCGCTAGAGCCATGTGGATTAGGCGGGTGGATGATTGAATGAATGGGTCGTCTCTTGCGAGGTCACTCCCACGATTAAGCTGGCGTGTATGTATGTGTGTGTGTGTGGACGCGGATCGCTGCTGGGAAGGGAAGAAAGGCGAGAGACGGACGGATGATGGAATTGAACAGTCGTGGTTGCGTCGTGGAAGTGAGTGCGGGGTCTCTCTGGCTAGGAGCCTAGCGGGTGGCGATGGAATGGATGGATTGAATGGAATGGATGCACTAGAAGAGCATGGCGAAACTAAAAGGAAAAGAAGAATGGCGCGTCATTCCAGAAGGTCACCATCGTGATTGTGTAGTTGGAGTTTCCCCCATGACAGTTGAACGGCGGGACGGAAGATTCGGATGCAGGTGTAAGCAAGGGTGCGGTATGGATCAGGGAGGGATCAGGAAGCAGAGAGAGTGCGGCGCCCCGGTATAGGGGAATTCTGATAGATTGAACAAATGAATGCGAATGCAATGCAATGCGAGTGGGACTCGTGCGGTTAGCTCCATGGCTGGGGGGGTGTTGTGTTTGCAAGGTGGATGGAAGAGGAAGAGAAAGGGAAGCGAAGCAAGCAGGGGGGGGCGCAGCGTTGCTACCTACGTCTCTCACCCATTGGCGAGATTGCTCACGTCTCTTGGCTCCCGCCTTCAAGAAATAATAAAGCCCTGGCGAGCCCCCCGTCCCAGACGCCCTCCTTCTTGGGAACCCCCTTCTGGCCCTCCAACTACAACCACCACCGCCAGGCACCTCATCGTCGCCGTCGCCCCTCTTCTTTTTTTGGCTTCACCTTGTTGTATTCTATTAATTTCTCCGCTTCCTCTTGGATACCACACGCCCCCTTCAGCCGCGACAATGATGCTGCCACCGACACGCAGCCCGCTGTTCGCCCTCGCCGTGTCAGCCGGATGTGTCTTACTCTTCACCTTTGGCTTCCTGGCCTGGCAGAGCCCGCCGCGCATGAGTTTCCAGGCCGGCCATGAACACGACAGTCTCGCGAGGTACGTACTGGATGCTTTGTTTCCCATTTCCTGCCCTCCCATCTCATCCCATCCCATGTCGCTTAAGCCGCACCCAAGCGCCCTCCCTCCCCCCATGGCGGCAAGCACGCGCAAAGCACTTGGAATCCAAACAAGATGCACCCGATACTAACGTGTCTTCTCCTCTGCCAGTGCTGCTGCCGACAGCTCCAAAACACCCGCCGTCACCGACATCATCCCGCTCCTCTTCAAGTCCTTGATCATCAATCCCGCTGAGCCCTCCTTCACCTACATCGATGATGGCGAAGCCCACAATCTCACCAAGTTGACTCTCCCCCCGAAACCGCGCTACAAGAAACCAATGGGCAAAAACATCCTGATTCTCGACCTCGAGACCCGCCCCCTGCCCTCCTCCAAAGACTTTGAAAAGGGCGAGTTCCACTGGAAGAAGCTCAATCACGTCTCGGGCGGAGTCTTCAACCACTACGCCTACGCCCTCACCCACGGCTACGACTACAAGTTTGTCAAGGCCGCCGAGTTCGAGGACCGCCACGCCACCTGGATCAAACCCTCGGCCTTTGCCAATCACATCAACGACTACAAATTCATCGTCTTCCTTGATGCCGACGCCACCTTCCGCTTCATGCACCTACCCGTCGAGTGGCTCCTCAACTACTGGGAGATCAAGCCCCAGCACAGCATCACCATGGCCCTCGACCCCTGGGACCCCAAGACCCCTCAATTCAACTCGGATCGCTTCAACCGCACATACACCAACACGGGCTTCGTTGTCGTCCAAAACAACGCAAACACCCAGGGCATTCTCAAGGCTTGGCATGAATGCCCCGATGATGTGCGATATCAGGGTTGTTCCGAGTGGAAGGGCCCCAAATTCCACGAGCAGTCCGCTTTTGGCGAGTACATCCGCTACGACTACGAGGACGCCATCAAGGAATTGCAATGCGCCGAAGCCAACGGCTACCCTGGAGTGAAGCAGTCGCAATGCGAAGGCCGCTTCATCCGCCACTACTGGTTCGACAAGTTCCGCGTCAAGAATGACTTCAGCGACAACATCATGAACGCCATCACCCTACCACTCCAACGCATCTTCACCGATATGACGCCAGGCGTTGTCGAGGAGCAGAAGGAGAACGTGATCCACTGAGCGATCTCTGCCATTTCAATTCCACGACGCGCGATTCCGCTATACGACACACGAGTTGTTCATTCGATATGCTGTTCATGAGAGCATTATACACCTTTTAATTGCGGCGAATGCATGGAGTCACGGATTATTTCTCTTTTTTGACGCGGGCTGGGTTCTTGCCCGCATAGCATTGCATCGTACGGCGTTTGTTTTTGTGTTGGTTGTTGTCCCCAAGAAGTTCGAGTTCGGGCTTGAGGGTCCGAGAGAAGGTCATGCCCGCGTCTCCTACGTATTGATTGCATTGCTCGTCCTCGTGGCCCTTTCTATCGTTCTATTCTTCTGCCAAGTTTTACCTTACTATCCGGCATCATCTATCCTCGCCACTGTATTCTTGGATATTGCTGTTGAATGTTTATCATTGGGAAAGAGGTACTATAGATTATTCGTTTCTTTGTCGTTGTTTGTGTGCCTAAAAGGCATGTAGGGGGGTTCTGTTTTCGTTCTTGTTGGTATGCATTCGAAGATTCGCTGCTTGCGTAAAGATACCCCCTCAAAGGTAAAAAGAAGAACCGAAGTCTTTCGCTATTACATGGTCAACCTTTTTGGCTCATGTCTAATTTGGAGAGAAAATTAAAGTAAAAACAATTGAAAATCCAAAACATAAACATTCGATATCTATGCGTTGATTAATTGATGTCCTTGTTCACGTATCTCCTATCTATACATGCTGTCGAGATCACTACCTTGCACTCTGCTTTTACAAATATTGATTAAAGGAAAGTGTCAACAGGAAGGGGACTACCTGCCCGCGACATGCAATCTTACTGCCCAAATAGAGCATCACAGCTATGACTCTGCGCGCAACCGTCGCACACAATGTAATCAGGTAGTACAAGAGCATCGACATCTGGGAGTCATCAGCTATCACGCGCTATTGGAAAAGCCTATGCATTTACCACCTCGTACGCACATTGTGGATCAACTTCTAGGACTTCTCCTCCCTCCGGCGATACATACCACTAGACAAGTACCATTCATTACATTCTTCTGCCAAGCCAACCTCTACCACTGCTACACCATGCGAGCACACCACCCCTCAAACCCGCCCCTCAAACTCCCATCCACTCATAACCCATCCCAACACACCGCACAGTCCCTTTCCAACACCCCTTTTTCTAAAAAAGAAAAAATGGGAGTAAAACGAAAGGCAAAACCTCACAATCCTCGCCCTCCATTCTCTTCTTCCCTCAACATCAATACCAATGCCAATAATGAAGAGGAAGAAGAAGACACATTCCAGTCCATGCCACTAACCTCCTTTAACATCCATTCGCCTCCCCGTAAATGGGGTTTTTCAAAGCATCAACGAGTCACTGCTGCTATCCTCAAAGTCCAGAAAGAAGGACTCGTGAGGGGTGGAAAGATGTGGGATGTGGGTGAGTTGAGGGTTTTTGAGGTGCTTGGAGTGAGCGAGATGCTTAGGCGGCAGGAGGGAGAGGCGAAAAGGGGAATTGGAGGGACGAAATATAGGACCAAGTGGAGGAAGGGGAAACGAGAGGAGAAGACTGCCGACAAACGTCCCACCGATTACTCAATAACCGACTCCAAGAGAAGCACGTCCAATGCCAACAACCCAACGTTCATCGCACAGGCTGCGAAGAACAAACACTCCGGGAAGAGTGGCAACGACGAGAAGGATATCAACAGACGTCGGGTCCATGAACCCGATCCTCTGCGGAATAGTCATCTTCCCTCGTTTAACGATGAGAGGAAAAGAACAGATGCTATTATTCACGAAAACCAGCGATTTATGAGGACGGCGATGAATAGTGATGCGGTGAAGAGGGGGAGGGGAATGCGTGAGAATGGAGTTCATAGTAAGCATTCCAAGACAGAAGGAGGTTATAAAGATGGTGCTGTCATACAGAAATCTGGCTCTAGTAGTGTGGCGGGGCGAAAGGGACACTCCTGCCCTCATCCTTCATCTGGAGAAGGAAGACTTAAGAGTGGACATGGAGATGTTCTGCATCCACTGGGAATGCGAGAACTCGTGGGTAGGACACAGAGATCTACTCCACATCGTAACAGCACCGCATTTAACCTCGATCCCAACAGTAGATCCATACAGTACAAGCCATCTCACCACCAGCCTCGAGCTCTCCCTCAATCCCCTCAACCCCCTTATACAGCTCACCACATCCCCTCGACCCCCCGGCCAATACACATCAACCCAGCTAAGCCTCAAAACACCACCGCATCCTACCTCCCAACTCGCCCATCCACAAGCACAGGACACCACCAAACGACACCTCCATACAATTCCATTCATCGCCGACAGTCCCAGCCACCACATTACCGCACACAAAAGAATACCCAGCCTATCATCTCGATGCCAAAACCACAATTCCACCCTTCCTCCCGAAACGCAGCAGCGCCGTATAAACGATGGCAAAAACCTCCTTCTCCGGTACAACAACATCACCATACGAAAGTGCATACGACCAACACGGGCTTTAAAGTGCCTCCTTTCCCACCTCCTCTTTCTTCGTCTCCCGCATTATTATCGCAGTTGAAGAAACAGCGACATCGCTTCAGTATAATTCCTTCCCACCGCGAGATTGCGGCCAAGAAGGGGGGAATAGATTCACCGGATCCACATCAAACACCTCAAAGCTTTCCTCCCGCACAAAAATCTTTATACCCAAAAGCCGCCGTACATACGATTGGCACTTCCCTTCCAGTCCCCCCTCCACCTCCACCTCCACCTGCTTTCCATACGCTACCACGGCAAGAAAACCAGCGACAGAACAGATCCAAAATAACCCCTTCTACTCTGAAAAACAAGCAAAGCAAACACACAAACCCGCGCAGCGAAACCGCAACAAAAAAGAAGCAGCAGCAGAGATCAACCCCTACAAACACCTACACACCCCATCGAACCTACTCGAAACGGCAAAAACGCCACTGGCTACATCAAGGGAAAAAGAGTACCACTGGAAGTAGCAAGGACATACATGCAACCAGCAACGACGAGATCCTCCCGCCTCCGCCTCCGCCTCCGCCCCCACCACCAATCGCACTGATTCTATCAATGGGCGCAGCGCAAGGGAAGAAGGAGCGCAGAGATGGAAAGAGATCGATCATGCGCCGCCCATCGAATATTCCTCACGAGACAAAGCAGAAGAAGAACAAGAACAAGAACAAGAACACGAAAAAGGACAAAAAGAAGAAAGAGGATTACGCACCTCCTCCACCTCCACCACCAATCCCCCCACCAACCCCATCAAACCCCCATCTCAAAAATCAAAGGAATAGAATGAGTTTGCTTGCCCGCCGCGCGGTCCCATCTACACTCATCCCCAACGCGATATCGATATCGCAGGAGGAGGATGGAGTGCTGCTTACTCCTCCTCTTCCTCCCATTACTGAAAATACTCTTCTTCCTGCCGCTGGTAATACTGATACTTCAGATGCTGATGCGTTGGAACGACCGGGCGGATTTGGAACGGCTGCTGCGGTGAAGCCGGGGAGGGTTAAGAGGGTTGTTAGTATGGTTGCGGAGTTGAGGGCGTTTTGGGGGGAGAGGGAGGGTAAAGGTGGGTAGGGTAGTGTTATATATATACGTGTCTGTGTGTTGGACCTGGGCAAATGAGCGTGGATTTCTCATTTTTCAGTTTCTTAGATTGATGAAGAAATTTCTTATCACAAGGTGGGCAATTTACTCTTCCTTTTGTGTTTCGCGCCAAGTTTCTTATTCCTAGTCCCTTTTTTTATTCTTTTAAAGGGAGGGGGTTGGGGTAGATATGTTAGATAACATTTAATTAAAGTGCCTATTAAGCGCATTTATTGTAGTAACGTATACAACGTCCTAACAATCTAGTAGAGATATATGGATTTATAGTGTTAAAGTTAAAAACTATAGTAAGCTTGTTGCCCTCTGCTATAAGAGAGCAGAGTTGTTCTTACAAGGCTTTCTACTTCTACTAACCCTAACCCTACCTACCTCGCTATAGCACCCACTTATAAAGTGCCCAGTTGTTACTATTACTTTTATCTGGGCTTCTATAAATATTTATCATCAGATCTCTTTATACTGCTGACACTGGAGTATTTTAAACGAGAGTTTGTAGTGAGCACTAGCGTCCTTCCAGAGCATAAGATGTCTTGGACATCAATGTGTCTTAGGACCGAGTCAGCTAAGAAGGTCCTCACATCATCTTCACCAACGAGGTAGGTTGCCCCAAGCATTTTTTCAGCTGCCATTCAAGCTTTTTGTATCCCGTTTGATTGGCAGTTCAATGAAGAAAAGAGTACACTACTTGCTTACATCCAAGTCACCGGATAATTAGTTCTAGACTTCAACCCTACCCCGCCATTATTATTAGCAGCAAGTCGTGATAGAAAAAGGGCCGTGCACCACTTTTTTTTGGCCCCCGCATGCTTGATCTTCCAGCTGAAATACATGTAATCCATACATTAACATCTGCAAGGCTGCTCTCCGCACTCTTTTTCTCTTTTCTTCGTTTTCGCTGACAATTCTGATTGTTCGGCTTTGCTAATTTTGTGAGAGCAACATGTCCGGTAACAGCGGGTTCTTCAAAGCTCAACTGAGTGGCATCTCTGCAAAGACTGTGTCGCTGGGAGCGAAGCAGTTCTTTCGAAGTCGGAATGAGCAAAAGGTAGGCCTGTCGCGTTGCGTGACGAGTATTCTGTTCACTAAATAGTCGCACACTCTGATCGCTGTGGTCTAAGCTGATTGCCTGAGTCGCGCGTAGATCAAGTTCCAAGAGGAATTCCGCTACACTCCTCTAAGTGGTCCCAGATCTATCAGATTGGTGCGGATCCACCATGGCGCCGATACAGACGTCGTTGCCTGCGACGTGTTTGAAGAAAACCTAGACAATCGGCCAGCATTTGAAGCCCTCTCCTACACGTGGGATCTGGACCCAGATTGGAGCTGGACTAAACTGGAAGTTGTGGACGACAAGAAAAAGGAGGAAAGACCGATCCTGTGCAATGGGAAAACGTGCCACATCACCATGAACTTGTATCACGCGTTGACCGAGCTCCGGCGGAGAAAGTGGACGGTTCCGATCTGGGCCGATCAGATATGTATTAACCAGAATGATCGGGAAGAGAAAATCGCGCAGATTGCCATCATGGTGGATATCTACCGCTCGGCGGCTTGCGTTGATATATGGCTAGGGAAGTTGACGGCGACGACGAGTGGAGCCATTGATTTCATGGAAAGTCTGCCCGAGGAGAATCCGCAACCCCTCCAGCGTACGGAGACCGCGAAGACGGCGGGTAGTATGGCCGCTCTCACACGCGCTTTTGATGGGGCTTCGTTGGTGGCAGGGTCGTTTGGTGATCACTATCACTGGCTGCATGTCGTACGGGTGCTCGGACGGCAGTGGTTCGCTAGGGCGTGGACGTTGCAGGAATTCCTTGTTGCTTCGAATTTTCGATTCATGATTGGAAACCGGGATATTGCTCCTGAAGTCTACGTTAGATCGGCTGCGAGAGTGACTCAGTTCTACATGATGGATCCACTCGCGACGCAAGCCGGATTAAGTACTACGTTCATGATGGTGCGGAAACGTATGGATGCACGCATAACACTTTTCAAGGAACGAGAGAAATTTCACAACGGCAAGCGCTATTCGGCTGAAGAGTATCTTGGTGTTATTAGGGCCAGGAAGGTTACGGAGCTCAAGGACAAAGTGATTGCAGGATCAGCGCTCCTGGACGATACGGTCGCATGTAAAGTGGATTACAAGGCCACAACCCAAGAGTTGTATACCTCCTATGCTATGGAGGCGTTATGGCCTGAAGTGGGGCTGTTCGCCTTATCTCTAGTCGGCGGCACTGTCCGCAGCGTCGAAGGGCTTCCAACATGGGCACCAGATCTCGGCATGGATCTGCGACCAGAGCCATTGAAATACTGCGGCAGTCCGACATTTCCCACCAAACCAGCGAGCAAAGATCCAGCATACACTATCCAAGGCAGGTCTCTACACATATCTATCCGGACCTTTGATGTTGTAAAAGAAGTCGGAGAGTCCATCTGGAGCTGGACCAAATCTGCGGACGAGCCGTACAACGATAGTAAACTGTTCAAAATGCGAACATCGGGTACCGCTCAGTCAGAACGCTTCGGCACCATGTTCGCGCTACTCAACCAACTAGGCGTCACATACGCGCCAACCGGCGAACGCACTGTAGACGCCTTCTGGCAGACACTGATTGGAGGAATCAACCTCAAAGACGAGACAGATATCTCGATCTGGAGGGATCGATTCCGCCAATTCTTCGCTTTCACGCTGATCTCAATCCGCTCCAGCTTCAACGAGCAGAAGAAGGCTATGGCTAACAAGCTGATCCCAACATCCTACAAAAACAAATGGTTGGTCCCGCTCATAGCAGATTGGCCGAATCTCGAACAACGCGTAGCTTCCTTTCTGGATTTCCACGACGAAAAGCTTGATGACGGAGACGATTCGAATGTCACGCTCCGAAGGGAGATTTCTCGCATGGCGAAACATCTGCTGGGCACAGAGTCGATTGACGACGTGGCTAGTTGGCAAACCGACCTCAAAGAAGTCCTTTCCGCCGTGCGAGGCCAAGAATTTTATGGGCCCATTAGTATCTTCGGGCAGCATTTCGAGGTTGCGTATGAAGGCAAACGAATCTTCACTACTGAGAAAGGATGTAGGTAACCCCCAATCTTGCATGAAGCGTAAAGACACCGCGATGTTACTTGAGCTGAGCTGACTGCTTACTCGCTATTCCAGACCTGGGAACAGGTACTGAGGAAACGAGACCAGGCGACTGCATTGTGCTCATTGATGGCACAGATGTGCCGTTTATTCTTCGACCTACGGGTACTCAGGGGACCTATACGCTGGTGGGAGAAGCCTACATCCACGGGATCATGGAGAAAGGAGGTGACTCACTAGTGGAAGGGGCATTCGAACCAGCCATTTTAGTATGATTGATCTTGCTTTGTACACAGCGATTTGATATAACGACTTCTTTCTGTTCTCTGCATAGAGTTTTATCACTTTATTTCTGCCTTCCGTTTTGACAACCCTTGACTCAGTGGACTCAATCAGCGAGACAGCTAATCAGCAGCCTGTGGATACAAACATTCATTCATTCCCGATGTATACAATGAGGGCCGAGATTATCTGGACGATTAGTTATCAGCTTTTTCGCTCTCCATCAATTCCTCCTTTGAACAGAGAATGCATGATGTGCTGGAGTCACTTATCCTGGTACGGATGCACCGGAAGTCAGCCAGCAATCAACTGGCTATTCGCGCGAGAAGTCCTGTCCTGAAATTACCTACTCGAGTAGTGTGCATGGAGATCAATCTATATCCCCAGACATTTACGAAGTAGTTGGTTTTGTGAGCACAATATATGCTGCCTTCTATGAATCTACATGCATTTATCAGCGGCAATGAGAAGATATTTCATAGCACGAAAGCACTAGGTTGTGATGTTATACGATGTTTAGCCACTCTTTGCTTGCGAGCTATTGCAGCGCAGAATGCAGCCCCTACGCCCGATGACATCGCCAAGTAAGCCGAACTGGCTCAAAATGCCTCGCCTAATTACTCGCCTTATGCACTTGAGATAAATTATACTCTCAAGATCTGCAACCATAGCATTAGAGCACGCGAAACGTATAAGACGTATCTTCCCAGAAGGTATCACGAAGTTCCTCGGCATGAGAAAGCTACAAACATGTTTCTTAGGCTTCGCTACTTTTCGCTTGCTTCACTCGCTACTAGCGTGTGGGGCGCAGACTTCCAATCTCGATGCGATGCACTCGGGCAGAATGTTCAAGTGCAAGGTTATGACGATATCCGTGTAAACATTGCGCAGTATCTACCAAAAGGATCCGTCATTGATCAATTCGCCGAAGGCACGAACGTCACTTGCGCGCTACCGAACCCGACTGTTCCCGTCAACCTGTGCCGACTTGGTCTGCAATTCTCGACTTCGAATGCGAGCGGGGTTCACATGGAAGCATGGCTTCCAGAGGATTGGAACTCGCGTTTCATTGCTGTGGGGACGGGCGGTTTGGCGGGATGTAAGCTAGCAGCCTTCATCGAACGACGCGGTAATGACTTTGCTAACGCTCATCAGGTATATTCTATCAGGACCTCGCGTATGTGAGTTCGTATGGTTTCGCCAGCGTATCTGGAAACAGCGGTCACAACGGCACATCCGCAGGCGCGTTCTACCGGCAGCCGCAGGTCTTTGAGGATTTTGTCTGGCGGGCTCTGTATGCCACGACTGTCATCGGTAAAGAAGTCACGAAGCAGTTCTATGAAGCGCCGCACAAGAAGTCGTATTTCCTCGGGTGCTCGCAGGGTGGACGTCAAGGGTTCAAGGCCGCGCAGTCGTATCCAGAGATGTTTGATGGGATTGTGGCGGGTGCGCCTGGACTGAACCTTCCGGGGCTTTTCCAGCATATGACGCGGTGGCTGCTGGAGATTGGGACAGACATTAGCAACGCTACGATAGGTCTTGAAGGTTGGAGCGCGATTCAGAATGAGACGTTGCGGCAGTGTGATGCGCTTGATGGATCCCCGGACGGCCTCATCGAAGATAACCGTCGATGCAAGCCTGATCTCTCCAAGCTACAGTGCGGAACCCCAGAAGCACCGGCGGTATGTCTCACTTCGAAGCAGCTTGATCTGGTGGAAAGCTTCTTCTCTCCTTGGACTGTGAACGGTACACTCATCTATCCGGGGGTGGTGCACACAGGAGACGAAGTTGCTCACGCGACGATTCTGAGCAGCCCTGAGCCCGTAGGCTACGCGCTTGAATGGCCTCGTTTTGTGTCGCGACAAGATCCGACCTGGACGCTGGATCAGTGGACTCCGGCAGATGCTCTCCTTGCCGTACAGCAGAATTTCTTCAACTTCAACACTTACGAGGGCGATCTTTCGGCATTCAGGGATAGGGGTGCGAAGCTAATCCATTACCATGGGCAGCTGGACTTTCTGGTCGACACATCGAACTCAGACCGTTACTATAATCATGTTGCGCAGACTATGGAGGCGTCCCCTGGTCAGTTGGATGACTTTTACAGATACTTCCGCATCTCAGGATTGCAGCATTGTACGGGTGGGCCTGGTGCAAGTCTCATCGGGCAAGGCCAGGGAAGCCCACCACCAGGAGACGGGGCGGAAGACAATGTTTTAACGAGAATCGTGGAATGGGTAGAGGGAAGCGAGGCGCCAGATACCATACGTGGCACCAAGTTTGTGAATGGCGACGCTGCTCAGGGTGTAGATTACAAGCGCAAGCACTGCAGGTACCCCCTGAGGAACGTGTATCATGGAGAAGGTGATGGGAAAGATGAGGAGGGTTGGACATGTGTGGATTAAAGATATGTTGAAATTTTTCGATCAAATCTATGATGCTAGGGAAACCAGTTGTTAATCCGGAACGAAGTTGTGCTGATCATTAGGGGCGGACCCGGCCTCAAGTTGCTGTGTTATATGAGCATTCCTGCTCTTCAGCAATGGCAACGCTGTTGATACAGCTAGTGTCAATCATTGAGGATAACGTGTTTGAAGAGCAAGTCGTCGTGGTGTATGATGTCGTGAAACTGGGAATGGACGCTACGTGTCTATCGATGTTGAGAGATGAATTTCCGGCCAATCGTAACCGCAAACTAGTTCATCAGAACCAATTGCAATCAATGGGATAAGAATGCTTTCATCATACATAAAAGATGTTACGGCGACTATGCTCTCACTCAGGTTTTTGCAGACGTCGGTTGAGGCTCAATGATTGCGTCATGAGGCGTCTTCTTCAGCCAGCCTCTCCACGCCTTCAATGTGGGGGGATACCCTGGCCAATCAAATGTGGGTCTGCACAAAAAGGGTCCACGAAGTGTCAACGTTTCCATACTTTAGACTCAACCTTAAATCAAGATCAATATCTCCTCGCTAGACTTCGATATATGCTTGAGAATTGGGGGCGCGAACAATATTCTCGACGACATGGGTTGGAAGAGGCGACCAAAAAGCGTTAGATGGGAAAGGCAGCAGCTATGACCATCCATCTATGTGCGCCATAGATTCCCCCCCGCCCATCAATCAATTCCCAACATACGAAATCCACCGGAACCATGAAAAAGTGAAAAAAAGATAAATAGATCAGGGGCAAACTGTCACGCACCGGAAAAGCCAACGCCACAGAATCGCAGCAAGAAGCAGAATACGACCCGCAGTCCGTAAGCCATACCGCATCACCATGAAACCAGCACACCACGTTGGCCCGTCTCGCGCCATCACGCCCACGGAACACACCATAGTATCGCAAGTGCTATGACCACGTAAGTTGTCACAAAGCGCCAGCCCAATATACACAAACATTGGTTCTTGCGTCACGAAGAGTGTTGTGCAATTAGTTCACCCACTCTATGTACGACGGCCGGCCGCCTCGACTATTGGGAAGCCATGGTAACGCATACTCGTGTTCATATATTCACTCTACCCGAAAAACAAACTCAACTCAAGCTGTGAGACGGGAGAGTGCGGGCTTCAGGCCAACATACACACACAAACTGCACGGCAGCCAGCTTCGCAGCTCGAGCGGGGAGTGTGAGTTACACATGCGACTGCGACTGCGACTACACCGCAGTGCGCAGTGCTTACGGGGCGCGGGTGAGTAAGATCGGACAGTCTAGTGTGCTGCAGTCGCAAGGCGGAACTCTTTGAAACAGCTTTGCTTGCCTCAGCACACACAACAGTCCGTATAACCGCACCGCAGCACCACACCATCATCGTCTTTCTCCCAAATAAGTATGAAGTAAAAACAGATTTCTCCAAAACCCCGTCCGGGCTTACTCGACGCCATCTTCGTAAGGCTGTCTGTACCACAACGCCCCAACCGCCCCATACTTTGTATAGCAATCAAGCATTTGACTAAGGAAACCAACAGAAGTCAACAGGTAAATGGGTAAGCAACCAAGTAAGCGTCGTCGATCCATGAGGAAGAGTAGGATCGCAACCGCCCAGCCACATCGAAGGCAGCGAGGAGCGGACCGCCGAACATCTACCTGCTTACTTGCATGCCATAAACGGTGTGGGTGGACGGATCAGCGGCGCCGCGATAACGACATGTCTATCAGTAAAGGTACAAGGCGATTGTAGAACGAAGCAGTCAGCACGGCGAAGAGTGTACCGGCGTGCGTCCCCGTACCGTAGCAAGGGAAACCCTTCCGCGGCGCTCACGCCTTCGCACGGGACGTACGGTACAACGCCCGCACGCTCGCTCTGCTCCGTCAGCTGGAAATAGATGCCGCGGATCTGCAGTCTCTCTCTCTATTCCTTCTTGCTCGATCCTTCGTACGGTACTTCGCGACGATTGGATAGATGGACTGATTTAATGTCGTCATTTTCTTGTACATCTTCATTTTAACAGGTTGGTTGGCTAGCTGCGCACCCCTTATTGGCTCATCGAACAAAACACTCTCTTTTTTGCAATGTCCGTTACCTTTTAGCATCCACCCTGTCCAATCAGAAAACCCACACATTGAAAATCGTAGGAAGAGGAGCCAACTACTCGGTCGTTACCCAAGTAGGGCGTTGAACTCGTTTGACGGCGACGTGGCATGCGCCTGCCTGCCTGCAGTTAAGCTGAGTGAATAGTAAAAAAATCTTTTAGGAGGGAGAGGAGGCAACAAAACGCAGAGTTTTTCAACCCAGAAGAAAAAAATTTGTTCAAAACTTGAAGATAGTGTAACACTAAGGATTTGAATGGGAAGCCCCCTCGCTCGCTCGCCCAGTGCTGCAATGCAATGCAATGCAAACGCAGCTTCTTGCAGTAGTATCAAAGAATAAGATTTGCGAAGCTAGTCAACGAGCCGAGCCTCAAACCTCCAACTGGCGCTCATTCTTCCAGCTCGTCAGAGGCAGTTGAAATTTCCTCTTCAGTTTTTTTTCAACGCCCTGGTTCCTCTTCCTCTTTAAATTTATTTGCCACAGATCCAACATAATCCCGCTTATCCTCAAACTAACCTTGGAAGTAATAACCAACCAACCAACCAACCAAGAACTAACTGAACCCAACAATCTACCTACCCTACCAGGTAAGGGGGAGGGCACAGAAAAGAAAAAACCGTCGGCAAGCGCATCCGCGAATCCTTCCCGTACGTACGGACTGGGGGCCAACTCAACTTGATCCTTATTCTCTGGGGCGAGGCTGAAGCGGCAGAATCCAACGGATGAAGTTCGGGTGTACTCCCCCTTGCTTCTTCCCAACTTTGTCGCGCTCATTGGTTAGTAGTGGTAATGTTGGGATCCTGATTTTACTTGCTGGTTAGTTCTGGTACTGGGGGTTTGGTTTTTTTCCAAGGGGCGGAGGGAGGGCGTTGTTGTGACCAGGGGGGGGGGGAAGGGGAGGAGGGAAAAGGGAAGGTAATGAGGAACCACACGCGACAGTTCGCGTGTCGCACACGTGTAATGCGTGTGTGCGGTGCATGTACATGTATGCGCGCAGTGTGAGCGATAAGGGGGTTATCGCGATTGTGGGGAAATTAGAGAAGGGAACAATTGAAGGAAAGTTTGAACGTTGAAGAAATCTCAAAATTAGAAATTAGAAAAGGCAAAGTGATTGACGAGACGCGTTCAAGGTTCAAGGTCTAGGGGCGATGTAGAGGGCATGGTAAGATGAGATCACATAGAGTTTCCAGGTTAGAGTTTAGAAAAGATGTAGGTTTGCACGGATTCGACAGATTGAATTTGATCAAGTATCCGTAGACTGAAAAGCTAGCTAAAGTGGAAGTTTGTTTTCCTTCCATAGGGCGATCGATTCACATCATCGCGGCGTTCCCTTGAAATTGAATAAAGGGGGATTGCCAAAGTAGCAAAAAGAAGACTCCAAAATACGACCGCCTCCCATCCATCATCATGGCGCAGGACAGAAGAAAGGGAAAAAAGAAAAGTAAAGACATTGGATAGAAAAAGGGGGTATCTCCAAACTCCAGCTCCACCAGAGAAGTTTTTGGTTTTCCGAGGGGGTTGCTATCGTATTGCGCATGATACCAGCACCGCCCCCAAGGGGGTAAAGAGAAACAGATGACAAAAGAACAGCATAATTTTCCGAAAAGTGGTAACCACAGGTGAACAGATGGAAGTGTTGGTTTGACTTGGATTTGCTTTGGTTGATGCATGTTCTCAAAAAGAATAGGTAAGGTAGCAGCGCCGTATCTGTGGGCGGAAGGCGAGTATATGTGGTGGTGACCTTCCAGACCGACGACCACCGTCGTAGCGCGCGATACCATATCCAACAAGAAGCAGCGAGAACAAGGTAAAAGGATAAAGTAGAAAAGCAGACAGAGTCGAAGGTATCGAGCAAAATGGGGTATGTTGAAAAGTTCAGAGTGAAGGAGTGACTAGAA
This sequence comes from Periconia digitata, assembly GCA_948474695.1. Classification (NCBI taxonomy): domain Eukaryota; kingdom Fungi; phylum Ascomycota; class Dothideomycetes; order Pleosporales; family Periconiaceae; genus Periconia; species Periconia digitata. The sequence goes on from CAOQHR010000003.1 coordinate 1,009,156, forward strand.
ATTACTGGGGGTGGTTGCCTGGCGCAGGCGAACACACGACACAGATAGGAAAAAAAGAGTATGTACGGGAAGGTAAGGTTGGAAGCAGGGCCAACCCGCCAAAGCCGAAACATAGTGGTAAACGTGGGATATAGAGCTGAGAATGGGAGTTTTGCTTTGTATGTTCCTCATAACGACGTGAAGATTGAAGACGAAAAGAGAGCCAATGCTGTCCGTGATTGCGGTCGTGGGCGCGTCAAGTCAGAAGCGACTGTCAACGACGAATGACTGGCAATGCGCTCACAAAGGCGGTGTCGCGTCATCGATTACAAGGCGAGGAAACCCAATCCGACGGCGACAAGGGCAACGACAGGGCCGTTGACGGAGAAGCCAGAAGCAGCGCCGGGGAACTCGGTGGTAGGAGGAGCAGCTCCGCCAGTGGGCTTGGGGTTGGTGCCATTGCTGGGAGCGGAGTAAGAGATGGAGGCGCTGGGCTGAACGGCGCTAGGCTGGACAGTGGCGTAAGGAGTAGGCGCAATGGTGAGGGTGGAGTTGACGGGGCCGCCAACGGGGGGAGTGCCAGTGGCAGTGACGGTGTTGACGCGGTAGACGGTCGAGGTCACATAGACGGTGGAGTCGAAGGACGACTGGGCGAAGACACCGATGGTGAAGACGGCGAAGAGGCAGAAGAAGAGTTGCTGGAGGGAGTACATTTTGAAAGATGTGTGTGTGGGTAGTAAAGACTGTGTGGTTGTTTGGTGTGTGGGTGGTGGTGCAAAGAGCGTGGGCGCAAAGACTGGCTTGCTTGGTGTTGATGAACTTGTGATGTTGTTTGTTTTGGGGGAAACGGTCGCGAGCAGGGAGCAGGCGGGTTTATGTATTGATAGTGGAGGGTTGGTAAGGAGTGACTAGGCTTCAGAGGGCCAGGAAGAAATTGTTTGAAGGAGAGTGGAGTGGGAAGGACTGTGGGTGCTTTGACGACTAGCGAGGCGGTGGTGGAGGGAGAAGAGGGAGAAACGGGTCGGGTGCGAGGGTTTAAAACAGGCGGAGGCGCAATTTCCCTGCCAGAGGTGCAATTTCACGGAGACGACCCATGACAGCACTTAGCGCCTTGCGCTGTCTAGCGTGCACGGGCCCGCCAACCGGGGTCTTGGTCGTCCACCATCCACCTCTCTCTCTCTCTCTGTCTCTCTCTTCGGCCTCATCCACCACCCTAACCACCAACTTTCTCTCTTACTGGGCCCTGCATCATCCATCGTCATCATCGCCTTGTCACTGTGCCCTTACTACCTTGACCAAAGAAAATTTTATGCCCAGCCGGCGCCTATTTCCTTTCCCTCCTTCTCCTTCCTCCACTCATCTATCATCACCCACTCACTCGCTCACTCTCCTTTCTGTCTTTCTATCCTAACCCTCTACTGCAACTGATCCGCACTCATGTTTGATGAGACAGCGAGAGAGGCACATCCATTCATTTGCTCCAGCTGTGCCGTCTCCATCTACCTGTCTTAACACTCCCCCGTTATGAACTATCGACTCATTTCACCTCCCTCTCCCACTAACCGCTTAATCAACCAGTCCGCTCTCCGGAGCTACAGTAATCACCAGTAGTCACTGGCGCAGTGGATGGGTGAGTGGCCTGAAAAGCCGCTTGAAATCCCCGTTGCCCATCGCGACCCCCAAACCCAACCCAACCCCGTCGTCTCTCTATCTCTCACTCTCCTCTGTTTGACCTCCAACACTACAGTGACACACGATTCAGTCCGCATCCACTTGCCTTACTCTCTGCCTGCATGACTACACTTGATCAGCCAAATGTCCCTGCGTCCGTTCGTTCCATCTCATGTTTGTGTTTCCTCTTCTCTTCCGTCTCCTCTTTTTTTCCTTCTCCTTCTACTCCCCCAGGAACATTTCCACTTTTCCTCTCGGACACCCACCTCTTTAGAGTAAAGCCTCGACAATCGCTTGGGCGGATCCCAAGAAACAAATCAAACCCATGGTCTCTACTCTTCCTCTCCTATTATGCGAAGACACAGCTAGCAAGATCCGCTTGTACACTTTTTTGTCGCTTTTCGCTTTCCCGCAAACATCAACTCTACACTACGCGTGTCAGTGCAACTATGCCCACACCAAAAGGTAGAGGTACGGTATGCACACTCGCAGATCAACGCATGATGGTTGGGGGCCACCCGGCGAAAGAGAAAAAAGAAAAGAGCTGTTGTTACGTACATGATATTACCCGAAAGCCTCCCCCATCACCCCCAGAAATAACACGGCCATCACCGTGTGCTGAGTTACATAGCCGCCCGCCCCCAAAAAATATATCCCGCTACTCTTCGACGAAACATCTTCCGTCTCGCGATTGCCACAGTCCCCGCTGCGTGCCTGCCAAGCTAATTGGGCGGCCATTCTTTTTTTTTTGCAACTCGCGCCTTGGTGCTACTACAAGCCGTCTGTGTCGTTTGACTTTGTCTTGTCCTTATTTCTTCATTTCAACTCGCGTGGTTGAATTGCACTTGTCTTGGTAGGTAGTTAACTTCCTCTCCGACGTGAAAGTGCGTGATTGCGATCGACATGCTGGCCATGACCGCGAATCAGACGCACTGCCGGCTGCCGTGGAGGCGAAGACTCGACTCTGTGCCTAATGAATGGTTCGTATCCACTTCACAGTAGACCCGGGCCCCTTTCGTCTGTTTGTTAGGTAGGTTTGTCTGTTCTAGGGCGAGAACAGTCAAGTGGGGGTGGTGTTGTAGTACAAACCTACTTCACTCAACATCACCTCTACATTTCCTCTCCAGCTACTGGCCCTGACGAAGATAGGAAGACATTTTCATTCTCTGGCCCACTCTTCTTCACGTACGGCACTGCCTTGCTCTGATGCAGATATTATTAATTCAAGAAATACCAATCAAACGCTGAGCAGTCAACGCACGTCCTTCACAACCTATGAGCTACACCAATCATCACTCTATTCGCTCTCTGCTCTCCCCGCATATCCTCCACTCCCCTTCCTCAAGCCCTCTGCTTCTTGAGAAAAACGTACATGTGCGATGCCACAAAGTATTAAGACTCTAACAACTCTGTAGATGATAAGGAAAAGTACCTAACCACTTTATAGAATCTTCACTCTCCATCCTAACTTACACACGTACCATCTCCCTCACTCATCTCCTTATCATCCCCTCTCTTTTTTTATTCCTCTATTCTTCTTCTCCCCTGCATTTGCGAGTGATTGCAATTGCTACAGAAGATGGAAACAAAACTAGAGTGATAGCAACAGCGTACACGGGGTTAGATTGGACATGGTATTCTACTCATTAACATATTCACAAAACTTTGAAACAACGAGAGAACAAGTGTGGAAGAAGAAGTCTATGGAAGACAGTCTAGGTATAAGAGGAATGGAGTCATGAGGTATAAGATGAACGGCGAAATACATGAATGTAAGTGTAGTAGCACTTTTCATTAACTTAAACCTTGGTTTTTCTATCGCGAGTCTGGGTTTTTGCACATATAGATAGATAGATAGATAGATAGATATATGCATGTCTATCATATACATCCCTTCCCTTGTCATTTCTGTCATGCTACTTCCTCCTTAACTACCTAAAATTCCAATCCCTTGGCGATTTTTTTATGGGAGATTGCTAAAGCAGTTAATAAGGAAAAGCAAGTAATAAGAAGAATCAGGGGAAGAAGTAAAGAGCAAGCAAGCAGTTAGCACCAAGGATTTCTACATCATCAATCATCACCATCATCATAAAATAGCAGGGATCAATGCTAACAAGAAGAGAGAGAGAGAGAGAGAAAGTAGAGTGTTGTCCTTTCATTCCTTACGAAGGGGTATAGATAGATGGATAGATACAGGAAAGGGGGAAAGGGGCAACTTAGGATAGACAATTTAGTTAGCTTATTAAGCTAAAAGTAGGCAATGGCAAACAAATCGTGTAAAAAAAGAAGGGGGGAGGTTTGGAATACTCGCCAGCCGTCCAACAGCCCATCGTGGAAAGAAGACAAGACAAGAGAAGAGAAGAAACAATCATACTTCGTTGATCTACAGAAAGCTAAACCACCCGGAATCAATCACAGCGTGCGTGTATATGTAGCTGACCAGCAAGACAGGCCATGCACAATCGACGAAACAAACAAATAAAAAGAACGAAGAGGATAAGGAGAGAAATTAACGTATGATGTAGACGAATGCCCCATTAGTAAAATGTATACCCATATCCCATGCCCAGTAAGAAGGAGTAAAAAAAAGAATAACGCCAGGAACACAGAAACCAATACCCACTACCGTGACCGCCATGAAAGAGAGCAAGGTCTATCAATCTCCCTCAACAGCTTCGGTACTCTCCCACAATCTCCGACAAATCTCTTCAGCCTCGTTGCGGATTCTCCCGGAACCCCCACCATCGCTACTCTCAAAGCTCTGCCTCCCCTCTATATCAGCGCTCCCGCCGCCATTATCCAGACTGACTCTTCTCGAGCGGCGCGAGTCCGCATCGTCGTTGAAGCTAGTGCTAAGGCTGTTGCTACCAGTAGTCTGTTGAGACGAGTGGCCGTTCATGATGGCAGTTCGACGCGGTAAGCGCGTCTTTTGTTGGATACCCGGAATTTGTTGCATGCGTTTTATGGCGTCTGATAGGGGGTTGCGATATCGACGAACCACACTGTACTCGACTGCGACGTGGTTGAATTGTTGTTGGAGACGCGGATCCAGCCGTCCTTCGCTGTTTGTGCTATAGACTAAACCCGTGTGTATGAATGAGGGTCCGCCTGTCCGGGGGAGGATGATGGGGATTAGCTTCTGCGGCTCTATGTTGGACGAGGCACGTTGAAGCATTAGCTTTTGTTGCGTTCTCGACGGAGGAAGATCGGTGGGTGTTCCAGTGCCCGAGCGGCGATGTTGCGCCTTGTTCGGGGCAGGCGTGGGCGCATCTCCGCCGGCCACGTTGGGCATGGATCTGTTGCGCTTGATCTTGTCTGCATCGCTTCCACCTGCTGACACAGCTGATGATGCGGATTCTGGTACTGCTGCTGCCTGTGGTGAGTTTCGGCCTGGAAGGAAGCTGCTATTCAGAGGTGTTCCAGCGGATCCGTCTCCATCGATGAATCGTGATACCAAGTCTCTCCCAGGGGTGTCTATCAATGTGGAGCCTCCGCTCTGGCTGAGCTCACGCACTTCGCTGTAGTTCGAAACAACGGTCGCGGCGACGGACGACATTTGTGGCGGGGCGTTTTGATGGGAGCTGCGTTGGAGCAGTCGCGACGTGATCATATCTGCGTCGGCCGGTCTCGAGTGAGACGGGGCTTCCGATCCGCTGGACTGGTGCGAGGGACGGGTTCGGTCGGGGAGTTTATGCGAGAAGGAATTCGTTATCGGGTGCGTATGTGTTTGTTGTGTGCCTCTTTCCAGGTGTGGTGCGCTTACCGCCTCTCCCGGACCATCGTCTGCGGCAGGAGCGACGGCCGGCTTTTGCAGCGGCGCATCCTCTGTCATTTGATGCGAGTGCATAACCATCGAGTTGGACCGCGTATTAGAGCGGGTCGTGTTGGGCGACTGAGAGGCGCTTTCTTCGGTCCATCCATCATTCTCCTCCACGTCTCCGACGTCAAAGTGAACCGTGGGATGTTCGGGCGACGGCGAGCGAACTCTCCCTGGGTAGGCCAGTGAGCGCTTGGGCGGGGCGATCTCGCTTTTCGAGGACTTAAGGGCTGGCTTTGCCTGGCGCGCGAGATGGCCACTGGAGTGGTTCTTGCGAATGTTCGGATGGCCGTGGCCGTGGCCATGACCCTGGTTCGCGACCCTCATGATGCCGCCAGAAGATGCATTGCGCTTGAAGCCAGGGCGCAGGCCTGGACTGCTGGGGGCTGAGGTGGAGTTGCCTGAATGCGAACGACGGTGGGGTTTTGCACTGCTGTCACCGGCTGCGGCGTGTGGTGTGGTCAGCTTCGAGAGTTTATTGAGATTCTTGCCCGCGGAAGTATTGCGCTGCATGCGACCGCCGCCCACGACATGCTGACGCGGGGCCTTTGGGGTCTTGTGCGGAGTGGTCTCTGACGGCGATTGCGAGATATGAGAAGTGGAAGAGTTATGTCGTGGCATTGGAGGCCGTTTCGGCTGGTTTTGGGAGTCGACAGAAGAGGAAGGCATGGTTGATGGACGGATAGACGGGTAGGCGGATCGCAGTTCGTTAATCTAGTGACTGGAGGTGATTGATTGCTTGCTCCAAAGCGAAGACGATCTTTTCGTTCCGGCGCTGACTGCTGCGGTAGTCATGTTGGTGATGATGTTGAAGAGCTAACGAGGGAGGGGTGGGCAAGTAGCTTAAGTACAATATGCCAAGCCGCTAGTCCGAGAGCCGCTGGCGATTCCCGTTCATCAGTCAATCAATCGAGACATTTGAAAAGTCACAATGATTCATTCGTTCATGGGCTCTACAAGGGGGCGTGCCATCTCACATGGAAGTAAGCCGTTCTCTGTTGAGAGGTTCCAAAGGCATTGGCGCCACGTTGGCGGGCCAATGACACAGCCGTCCGACGTGCAGACTCGACTGCTTTCGGCTGACCGCCCGCCCGTCGCACAGGTGGTCATGACTACCATGAATCACTGAGTGATATTTCAGTGGCATTTTACCTGGGGGTTTTGATAATAAGGTTGGACGAACTTTTCTCCAGTAATGTTTTACTTGCTCAGATATATCAATTCAGTGTGCGCCAGTTACCTGCATGGACAGTCTCGATGGCACTTGAATATATGTACATATGTAGGTACAGAGGGCGATTAGCAAACCGTATGTGTGGTATGGCCATGTCTATGTAATTCCGCCCCAAATGCCCGCTTCAACGTACTTCCAGGCTCCATGTTCCATTCGCCATGCCATGATGCAAAAGAGTAAAAAAGCAAGAAGACCTTCCATTATAATCCCCGGTAGAGTAACGCAAACTTTTTCCGTCGTCAAATCGTCGTAAGAGTCATGGTCATTATTTCGTCGTCACGTTGCTTCTCATGCGTGGCTCCAAATCCATCTCGTATGCTCCGTCTCATATTCTTCATCGCCATTTTTTTTTGCTATTCTCCTGCCTCTTCTGTTAGCTAATTCTATTCCTTAGTTGCAAGTAGAAGCCACTTACCGTGACGTACTCATCTAGAGCGGACTGCCTTCTAGGCATTGAATTTCTTGAATGTTTCCTTGATAGTGCGGAATGGGTCTCGAGGCTTACGAGGGCGAGAGTCGCGCTGCTCGGTAGGCAGGCCGTCTACACATCCGAACGAAGACGTTGGGCTACCGCGGGATTCCGTTCGCGAACTGTAAGGTGGAGGAACTTGACCGGTGATGGAGGTAGGGGCTTCAGACTTCTGGACACTGCCGATGGATGGTTCGCCATGCTCGATGCCGGGAGAGGGCCTTGGGGGTCTAGGGGGTCTAGCAGCCAGGTTGGGACGCAGGTCATTTCCACGAATCTCGTTTGAGCGTTTCAGGCCGACTTTGGGTGGTACTTGCGACGGCATTGCTGGCGACATCTCTGGCGACTTGCCCGACGACTTGGCTGATGACTTCTCTGGCGACTTTGCGGGGCCCAAATGGATGCTCGTGTTTCGCGTGATAACACCTCGGTGGGGCAGAACTGGGCGAGTCAACATGGTTGGTTCAGGGCCCTCATTCATGTCGTTGTAGGCTGTGGTCGGCAATCCCGATCCTGAGAGCTGTGGAGCCGGGGTATCGAGCACAGTGGCGCCTTCTGGGACGCTCTTGGACGAAGACATCTTTTTCTTGGCTCGGCCCCAGAGTGCTTTCATCTTGGAAGGCCGCTCGGCCTCTTCCTCGGATTTCTCCTCGGGAATGCTGGCGAGCTCTTGCCGCCTTTGCAAGTGGGCAATTGGTGTGGCCCACTGTCCCGTGAGGGAAGAACTGCCCGTAGGCACGGGGGTCTCGCTCCGTCTCCAGTAGTCGAGACCTGCCGCCAACGGCTGCGGCCGGATCGCGTCTGCCGTTGCTGGTCGTATGTCGTCGGGGTTGGTTGGCTGCTCCTGCTTTAGTGGCCATTTGATATTGATACTATATACAGTGCCTTGACCCCAGTTGTCGCATTCCGGGGTCATAAGGGAGTAGATACTTACCTGTTGCGACATTGTGGCGGATTGGTTGTTGTGGAGGTGTTGGGGTTGTGGAGAAGTATTTATATGAGTGTGGACGCGGGGGGCAAGGACGGCGCGTAGCGTGGAGAGGAAGTTCAAAGCAAGAGCTGCTGTTGCATTTGTTGATTGTCCACAAAATCGGCAGTCACGTCTGTTTGGGCAAGCATAGTACTGTGCCATTCCCTTGCTACTTCACCCCGAATTCTATCAAAACTAGAGCTAGCAATGATGCTACTATCTATAAGGCATTAGGCGAATACAGAGTATCTGGATTATGTAACTCTATAGTGAATTTGGCATTCTACACGAGGACACACAAGTACGAAACCTTTTGCAGAACTTCTGTTCTTTACACTGCTCTAACTGATTTTCATAATGCTTTTATAAATATTATGTGTGTTGTTCAACAGCAAGTTATACACGCTACTAAAAAGCCTACATATGCGAATTCTTGTTTCCTGATCTTGACATAGTATGAGTTCCTAGTGTAAGAGTACGAGACAAATCCTTCAATCCTTCCTCAAAATCCGTGACATGTACACGGGGGTAGTAAGAACAAGCTAAAGCTAACCAACTTGATAATATAAAGGTCATTTGCCGTGCTTGTGTGAACACTCTTCTTTAAGCAAAGATACTATTAAAAAGTTGCGGTATCAAGGCCAGAACAGTGCTACAATAGAGATCCAAATACTTAAAATACCCTGCTTCTATGTTGAATCCCTTTCTCACTGCATGTTCACGTAGTGGAAGAACACTAGGTCTATCATGTAACCATTACATATCCAATGCGGCACAAACTCTCAGTATTAACAAATCACACGGGAAAAACCGCCTTAAAGCTCCAGGCAGAGCAGAAGAAACACATCAAACATCTTCCCAAGTCAAACTCATATCCTCACATTTTATCCAAGCCCGAACCAGTTTATGGTAACACTTCCAATTCTTCCATCCACCAACAACCCACTCCCAAAATCTCTCACACAACCCACCTCCAAGATACAGCACAGCTAACATACTCAGCAGATGTAGGGACTCTCGCATATCGCAACCACAACACATGTAGATTGTGTGGCTGGCTTCACATCTTCGAATCGAGTTTACTCAAATCGACTCATCCGCGCTAGTAGTCGGCATCCCAGCCGCCGATCAAAAGACTAGTCCTAAATTGGTAAAGAGCAGCGTTTTACTCTAGAAACTCATCAACGACAATCGCTGGTAGGCGACTGCCAGATTGGAAAGGGTATATGAAGGTGGAGTTGATTCCTTCCTCTTCCTTCGGATCTTTCTTTCTCAGATATTTCGCTTTGCTTCGTCTTTTGAGGGTTCAGTGGATCTTTTGTGGCGAGACGTTGTTCTTCGTGTTTGGACGTCGTATACTACATATTACACACCCCGAATAGGATATCCCGATACCAATACCTTTGAGAAGATGGTGAGAAGGGGCAAAGCCGCAAGCGGCGCAGAAGCAGGAGCTTCGAAAGAGAACTACATTACAGTGACGACGCAGCAGTCGCGGTATGCGCTTGATGCTGTTGATGCCCCGGCATCGAAAGAGGTATGTGTTACTCGACAGTCACCTCCTTTCCAAGACTATTCTGCAATGTGCTAATATGTGTCTTATGATTCAAGATCATGGTCAAAGACTTATCAATTAGCGTCGCAAATCGCGAGCTCCTCAGCCACGCAACGCTTCATTTAGTCGAGGGAAGACACTACGTACTAGTTGGACGCAACGGCACGGGAAAATCGACATTGTTGAAGGCCATGGGCGAAGGGCTCATCCCGGGGATCCCATGGAGTTCGCGGATTCTACTACTGGGGCAGACACGGGAGGTAGGGCCGGAAGAGAAGGAGGAGCATGGGACAGAGGAAGAAACAGTGCTGCAGTATGTGGTTAGGAGTGACCGCGTAAGGGAGCGGTATATGAATGAGGCCAGGAGGTTGAGTGCCGCGGTCGAGCATTCTACGGACCCGATGGCACCGGTTAAGACGTACCGAGTGATTGAACAAGAGCGGTTGGGGAGGCGGCTAGAGGAGGCGCAGAGGATTGCTGAGAGGCGGAGTGGTGCGAGGGGCAAGTTGGCGAGGAAGGAGTTGGTTAAGTTTGAAGAGCGATTCGAAGAGTCGAAGGCAAGAGTTCTGCAAGAGGAGAGCGAGATTGATCCTACCGTACTGAGCGAAGAGACGCGTGCTGCGGCGGAGATGCTGGCGGGCATTCAAGCTACACTTGAATTGATGGATGCGTCCGCGGCAGAGAAGAAGGCTACAGGCGTGCTACTCGGCCTGGGATTCAAGCAAGAGAGGATTGACCGACCCATGAGTGAACTCTCGGGCGGCTGGAGGACAAGATGCGACCTAGCTTGCGCTCTCTCACAGTACGCCGACGTACTGCTACTGGACGAACCTACCAACTTCCTGGATCTGCCTTCGATTATCTGGCTACAGAACTACATTCACAACCTCACTGGCACTACGGTCTTGATCACCACTCACGACCGCGACTTTGGCGACGCGGTGGCGGAGGAGCTCATTGTGCTTCGCAACCAGACGTTCGAGACCTTCCGGGGCAACCTCAGCCTCTACGAGCTCGAACGACACAAGAAAGCTCGACACCTCACCAAGATGAGAGACGCACAAGAAAAACAGAAGAAACACATGGAGAAGACAGTAGCTAACAACATCAAGGCGGCCCGCGACAAGGGTGATGACAAGAAGCTCAAACAAGCGGCTTCGCGTAAGAAGAAACTAGACGAGCGTATGGGCATGGAGGTCGGTCTCAAGGGTGGACGCTTCAAACTCAACCGCGATCTGGGAGGGTACCACCTGAGTAGGAGAGCAGAGATTGATGTCCCAGACTTTGACGCGCCGGTGAAGATGACGTTCCCTCGGCAGCCTCCCGATCTTCGGTTTCCAGGGGCGTTAGTCAGCTTGGAGAAAGTATCTTTTGCCTATCCCAGCAAAAAGAAAGTTTCGGTGCTTAACGACGTCAACCTTAGCATCCACCCAGGCCAGCGTGTCGGATTGGCAGGGCTCAACGGGTCAGGGAAGACAACATTGGTGTCCCTGATTATGGGCAGCGGGGATGACGCGGTGGAAGGGGGATTGATACCGACTGCGGGCACCATCACCCGACACCCGCGGGCTAGATTTGGACGATTCTCGCAGCAGTCTGTAGAGGAGGTCTCAGCGATGGCTGCGGCCAACCCTGATGTTAGCGCTCTATCCCATCTAAGACAACATTGCGGTGAGGGAATGGAGGAAAAGGACGCGAGACAGTTGCTGGGAAGCCTGGGTTTGCAGGGTCATACGGTGTCGGATGTACCACTGGGGTTGCTGTCAGGAGGGCAGAAGGTTCGCGTGTGCCTGGCAAAGCTGCTGTGGCCGCCGCCGCAGCTGTTGATTCTGGACGAGGTGACGACACACCTGGACGCAGACACGATCCTGGGACTCATCAAGGCACTGAAGGAGTATGACGGAGCGCTGCTGGCGGTGACACATGACCGGTTCTTCATGAGGACGGTGATCGAAGGGGTTAGCGCGCACCGGTTAGCGCCAGGAGCCCAGATGAACGAGACGGAGCTGTCAGAGGAGGATTCATCAGACGAGGATGCAGAGGCGACAGGGGCGGCTGCAGGAACCGTTTACCGGGTGGCCAGGGGTCAGTTGAAGAAACTGGACAGCATGCTGGAGTACGAAGAGATTGCAAGCCGGGCAGCAAAGCGGGCAGTGGTGCCAAGTGCAGCGTAGAGAGAGACAGGAGGTGGTGTGTGGATAGGTTTATTTTGTTTTTGCTCTGGCGGGGCCGGCGTTGGGGATGAATCAGGAATGATGGATCAAGATGGAGCAGGATGCATCATGATGATTGATGCACGGGGGATCGGTGGGGGGTCCACTGGAGGAGGAGCAGCAGGCCGGATGCAGGTTTGGCACGCGGATTGCTGGCGGGCGGCGACACGATTGGCGGGGTTTTTGTGGTGTTTGGAGGGATGGAGGAGATGAGGCCCAAGTGGACAGCATGTTTGGTGCAGAGGGAAAAAACGCGAGCGTGGGGCGCGCGGCGGTCGGTGTGGCGGGCGGGCAGCTCTACCCGTCTGCGCTGGGGCTCGCGGCTGCCACGGGCTGGCGGAAGCACATCGCCAGAATACCCACATCCCCTTTCAGCGCTGCTGCTGTAGGGGTATTTTCCTCCATTCATTATCCATCCACCCTCCCTGCCTGCACTAGGTGCACATCCACAGCCATCGCGTCCGTGCTGCTGCTGGCGGGAGCGGCGAGCGAGACTTTTCTTTCCTGACAGGTCATTCCTGGATGCATCCGTACATCATCTTCTTCATAACTGCCCATCCGCCTCTGCATCTATCCCGACTTATCTTTATTCTTCTGCTGCATCACCCTTTTTTTTTTTACTTTGCCCCTGCTCCTTGCCCCGTTCCCTCTCTTTTGCTCCCTCTCCTGATCCCAATAATGCCTTAGCCGCCCCTCGTTGGCTGCCTGGTTGTTGTTGATTCCAATCCTTCTCACCCATCCGTCCCTCACAACCAACCTTCACCACCACCCATTTCCGCTCTGCATTGCATCCATCCATTGTGCTGCAATCATTATCCTGCCCGTCTGCCATTGGACAAGCTACATGGGCCGACCTACCATCCCGCAAATATAGTAATAATAATAATTCCTCCCACCCATCCTTCCTGGACCAGAGGGTCCTGCTCTCTGCTGCCGGCCATGCCTGAAGCTCAAGCTACCCCTCGCGTCTCCCCGAGCCCCGAACCCTCGTCGTCCTCGCAACCCCAGGCACAACAACAACAACATCAACATCAACAACATCAACAAAACAATCCGCAACCAGACGATCCGCAGCAGCAGCAGCAATCGTCCTCCCTCAAGACTCCCAAGGACAAGAACTGCCCCTTCTGCGGCCAGGCCTTCACCTCGAGCAGTCTCGGCCGCCATCTCGACCTCTACATCCGCCCCAAGAACCCAAAACCCTCCGATGGCCTCCACATTGTTGAAGAAATCCGCAAGATTCGCGGCGGCATCACCCGCCGCCAGGTCAAGGGCCCTTTGAAGAAGGAGCGCGGGGACAGGACCGTCTCGCACAGCTCGCATAGGCATTCCCACACCCGCACGCCTGCCAACAAAAGGCAATCCGTCGTGTCCCTAGCCATCTCAGGCCGTTCCGAAAGCCCACATGATGACGACCAGGACGAGTTCGATGAGGATATTGATGTGGATGATGATATGGATGACGAATCGCTGCAGGATCTGAGCGTGTCCAAGAGGCGCGGGGATATGGGCGCGGGTGCCAACACAAAGACACCCCTGAATAACAGGCGTCTGCTTCAAAAGGTCGACCTGGACCAGCGACACAGAATGTCGGACGAGATGGAAACATCCAAGGCTATCGAGCTGGCCCTCCGTGAGCTGCTGCGAAGCGTCAAGGAGGCCAACACCAAAGCCACCAGTTCGGCCCTCTTCGATTTCGACCCCTACACCCTCAACTTTCCCAGCCTGTGCCTGCGCGTCTTGCCCCCACCCTCAACCCTCTTCTCGCCAACTCCCTTCCCCACCAGCGAGTCATGGTCCATCAATCCGCCTGGCCAAAAGCAGTTTGATACCCTGAATAAGCAAGTTCGCGAGCGTCTGCTGGCCCACCAGCGTCAGCGCCAGATTAATCAAGCATACCCATCTGGCGCCCATTCTACCCCTCCGTCCGCTAACGCATCGCCTCTGCCCACGCCTCCGCTCTTCGATCCTGATCCCGAGAAGTTGTTCTGCCACATCGCTGATGCATTCAGCCACTGGATGCATCAGCCTGAGCATGCTCGTCAGGAGTTCTGGCAGGTCGAGATACTGCGCTCTTACGCTCGTGCCAACGATCTACGCCGCGAGGCGGAGATGAGCTTGCAGCATGCGCGCCGTGAACTGGAATTCTACAAGGCACATCGCCCCGGTCCGGAGCTGTCCCCTGTGAGCTTCACCCTAGGCACCGAAACCGTCAGGGAGCTTGGTAAGCTGGGCATGGACTTTCGGAATTGGGATTACGACCGCCTGGTAGAGAAATGGAAAACGGTGGTGCGGGAGAACAAGAACATTGCAGCTGGCATGTCGGCTCAAAAACCGCTACCGGCCCCGCCTAGCACTCGCAGTTGCTCCATGACGAGCTTGCCGAACCAGCCATTTGCCTCAGGGCAGGGTGCTCTGCCCCAGTCCATGTCTCAGTCCAGTGTGAAGCTTGAACAGACGGCGTGCTCTGCACCCCCGACCATCAGTGGCCAGGAACCAAGTAGCGATCAGGCTGATGCCGAGGGCGAAGACGATGATACCCCTGTTGATATCGAAGTGGTGCCCGCATCTAACAACATGACCATGAACGACCACCACCATGTTGGCCCCCACCAACCCACTCCGGTTCACCCCTCCCAGATACATGCTCATCTCCCATCTCAAGTACATGTTCAGCATCAGCAGCAACAGCATCAACAACAGCACATGCAAGTTCAGCATGCACCTCAGCTCACTCAGGCTCAAGCGCATGCATGGGCCGTGGCAAGACAGCACATGAACCATAGTCGCAACTCTCACCATCCTCCTCATCCGCACCCCCATCAGCATCAGCAGCTATCGCCACACCCGCAACACATGGGCTCTGCCGGCAACAGCCGCAGACAGTCAGGGGTACTCATGGATCCACATGCCATGAACACCGGTAACATGCTCCCCATGGACGGCATTGAGAATCACCCTGATCAGTATCTCCGTCTCGACATGGGGCTTGCGGGTGGGTATGTCGGGTCAAACGGCGACGGTGTGTGACGGGTTTCGCCAAACTGCCTTGACCAAGTTCTCTTCGATTCTTCTACCATTTTTTCCGCTTCGATATCTCTCTTTTCATCGGTATATTTTTTATTATGGCTTTGTACACATTTGATACCCCTTCGCCTGCTGGGTCTGGCGACCGAAAGGACCTCTTCAACTTTTCCCTTCTTCGCTTTCAAGCCGGCGTCTCATACTTACATTTCTCGTCTCTACTCTATTTGGCTCCGTGTGGAACGGGTTGCTAGGAAACATATCACTTTTTCTCATCTCAGCTTGTTTTTCATATACTGCCATCACTCGAACAGATTTTGGGCTGGCCCCCGTCTGTATTTCGTTTCTATATTCCCTTTGTTGTTGGCCTTTTCTTCTCGCACATATACCCCTAAACAAGCTTGCAATGCCTACTGTAGCGTGCAATACATTTTACTCTCTCGGTCTTTCTTCGCGCGAGCGATTGGGGACTTTGGTACTAGAAAGCGTGGGAGCATTCCTTCATTGGAACAAAAATCATCAATGGGCTGGTCTTTTGCTTTTTATTTATTTATTCGCGCTTCTTTTCTCTCACTCTATCCCCTATCGTCAGCTGTCACTCTCTCAACTTCGGCGGAAATTTGTCTTTCTCTTCCATATATCGGTGTACCTTTCCTTACTCTGGGCTCATCATCGAGGAGCCTTTTCTCGTATCTCCTTTGTTTAGGTGTCTCGAGATGGAGGTACGTTGCAAACAGCGACACTCTGCCACTTCGCAGTTTCCCTTCTCCTCTGGTTCTCATCTTTGGGTATCCCATAGAGGTGTCAGAGTGGAGATGGAGTACGCAAATCAGTGGAGTTCAAATAGAGTGGTCTGGGTGCTGAAGGCAAGAACGGGATGGGGGCGCTTGCGGTCGTTGTGTTATTTTTCTCTAGATTGAGGGATACTTGAGTGGGGCGTTGAATCGACGGGGAAGGGTGGACGTTAGCAAAGACGTAACGTCAAACATCACTTATATAGAAGAACGGAGAAGAGAAATCTGCAAGCAAGCCTTGTTTTTCTCCCATAATCGCATCTCTCATATGTATTGGTGATGAGGCAAAGTTGTACCACCATCCCACCCCTCGCTGGCTGACTAAGAACCCACCAAGCATTTCTGCCTTCTACATATATCCTTCTCCACCTTCCTTTCTCCACAAGCACCAAATCGCTATCAACGACATACATCCATGTATTCCGTGTGATGTACTACTCATCTCATTTTCTGTTCCATCGTGGAAACCTACTTAAGTACTCAAGTCATTACGAATGGATCGCTGCAAACAAAGAAAGACGGGCATTAAACATCGCCCCAAACAAAGCACTCGACCAGATGCAATCCCATTTCCGGCGTTTCTCCTCATCAAGTACGAAAACAACGCAAACAAAACCCGGCCTCAACAAAGACAGGATGCCGACGAATATGTTTGCTGTTTTCCATCCGGCATCCTTTGTTTTACTTGAAAATGAGAGAACAATGAGACGACAACATGTCTCTCCCTCTTGCAGCTCCAGCATCCTTTCTTTCTCCTCCACCCCCTCTGGTTTATTCGCCATTTCGAATCCTGTCAGAATCCGAGTGCTAGAGAGTACCTGCTTTTTCGCGCCTTCGCTGTTGTTCGAGTTTCAGAGGATCGTAGACAAATATATTATCTGGAGAAAATCGAGACGCAACTATGCCACCAAAAAAGGGAAAGCCTAGTAGGGCTTCTAAATCGGGAAAAGACGACTCTCCTGTGGCTCCCCCTTCATCTGTTAGAACACCGGCACCCGCTAAGAAAGGGGGAGGGGCGAAGAAGAATCCAGCGACGCCTGCACCACCTGCGAAAACGCCTGCAAAAACGCCTGCAAAAACGCCTGCGAAAAAGCCCGCAAAAACGCCTGCAAAAACTCCCGCAAAAGCATCGACTAAAAAGAGCACAAGGAAGACACCTGCGGCTCAGCCCACCGCTACGCCTGCGAATGCGGGTGGATCAACCATAGGCGCTCCTCCGCAGACGGACCGTAATGCTCGTGCTCAGAGACGTGAAGAGGCGAGACAGAAGAGGGAAAATGAGGATGCTAAGAAGGAAAAGGAAAAGAATGATGAGAGGGAGAGGCAAGAAGCTGAAGATGCTCAGAAGAAGCGTGACGCCGAGGAAGCGAGAAAGAAACGTGAAAATGAAGCTGCTCGCAAGAAGCAGGCAGCTGAGACTGCTCGAAAGGAGCGAGAAGCTGAAAATGCTGGTAAGAAACGCGACGCTGAAGAAGCTAGACAGAGACGCGAAGCTGAAGTGGCAAGAAAGAAGCGGGAAGTTGAAGAAGCCAGAAAGAAACAGGAGTTTGAAGATGCTCGAAAGAAACGCGAAGCCGAATATGCTAAGCGCAAAGCTACACCACCACCAGTGACTCCAAGCAAGACTTCAAGGTCACCCTCGAGCCCCCTTAAGTCACGCAAAGCAAGATCAAAAACTGCGCCAGCTGCTTCAGGTCCGTCTGCTGGAACAGCCCCCCATTTTCTGGCTTCGCAACCGACGCAGGAAGGCAGAGTCGCTGTCGAATGGAGTGAAACCGTCATAAGGCGACCCGGTGATGCACCCACCAGTTCTGAAGGCCTATCTGCTTCTCAATCAACAACAATCCACTGGTCTCCTGCTACAACTTCCTCAGAACCATCACAGATACCTATCCCTCCCAATGTTGGCCGCCCGCTCACCTCCCCATCCACGCCAAAACGCTCACCATCTACTGCAAGTACCACAAGTCTGACTGGAAGTGACCGCTCATATGACAATGAGCCCGATCCTTGGTGGGCTTGGTTTCGTTCTCGCCGCCCTGCAATACGTCGTGTTTCTCCACGCGTTGAACTCCGCCGTGCGCAGTTAAACCATCATACTTTGACGCCACGTACCCCTTTCTTCTCGGGCAGAATCGTCAGATCTGGATTTTCCAATTCACGACGCACTCCGCGCCATGATACGCAGTACTCAGATCAACCTGTCAATCAAGGGGAAACCCCTGTTCGTGTGCCTGCCGCCAGTCGTGTACCTGTTACAGCGGGCGAAAGTACTATCCAAAGACCGTCATTGAAAGACTATACGCCCAGTCCGTATACACCTACTGCAAGGCGTTCACGGCCACCTGTACGTCGGCCTGGAATTGCACTCCCTGGTGTCCCAAAAGTTACCAGAGAACCAACGCCACCGGTGACTGACGTTCGAGAACCCACTCCACGGGAAATCAGCCCTGATGTTATCCCATCGATCGAAATCCCCGAAGCTCCTCAAGCCACCAGTTGGCTTAGAAGCACTTTCAACTATATATCGAATAGCGTTCTCAACCTACGAGATTTGCTACCGAGAGCTCGAGAGGGGTCGGAAAGCGATAGCTCGAGTGATGATGGTTCGGATCGCTCGAGCTCTGACGAGGAGCTATTGGATCCCGAAATCGTGACTGATGAAGTACCTGAACAGATTATCGAAGAAGAGGATAGTGATGAGCGTAGCAAGAGGAAAAGAGATGTTGATGAAGATGACGACTCCGACGACGACAACACTCATATCCATAAAAGCCCTCGTCAGAGTCCAAAAGATGATGAGGATGACAGCGGTAGCGAACCTGATACCGACGATGACAGCCGGCCTGGTCTTGCAGTTCCTGTGGACGATGATAATTGGGATCTCTATGCTCCGCCATCACCTGAGCGAGCAAACGATCGAGTCAGATCTCCCAGATCTCGTGAACATGAGGACTACAACCAGAATATTCTTATTGACGATGACAATGAGTCAAGGGATTCATCGGTTGTATACGAGACCGATAGCGAAGAGGAACCAGATGAAGTCATTGTAGAGGATGGGACTGGAGTTGAAGAGGAACCGGTTGTCGTCAGTACAGAAGACGAAAGCGAACCCAGCACGGATTCTGAGAATCCGATGAACGGCGAAAAACCTCAGAAAAGCGTAAAATTCGAAAACACCCCCCAAGTTCGTGAATACATTAGGCAACGTAGCTACAGCGGGAGCCCGTCCGAGAAAAGTCCCACTGGTTGGTGGAGCAGTATACGAAACACCCTGACGGCCCCAATGCGATTCTCCGTATCAAGACGTTCCACACAGAATGCAGCCATTGATTCTCCACCTAGTCAGCCTGAAAGACGGCGAACCCCACCACTGGGATCGCGAGACAACCCAATATTAGTACCGCGCCGCTCTCGCCCAGGCCAAACTCTAACACCTCGCGGGCTTACTCAGTCAGCAACACCTCCCCGCATACCCCGTGGTGCTGAATACATCCGTATCTCACAGCTCCGTCGTCCCAATTACACACCAGATCTACCCAATAGACGCCCACGCCCCGGCCAATCCCCACTAGGCTCCAACGTCTCGTCCGCTTCCGACACCGAACCCGAATCGGACTCCCAATCGCAACCTCACAACGCTTACCCAGCCCCTCCGAGTCTTCTGGCTCCCACCTCCCCCCTCGAATCGGCACGTCCATCCCCCTACCAAGCATACGCAGAGCAATGGGAGTCATCGACCCCTCTCTCTCCCTCAGACTCAGACTCAGACGACCTCCCCGACATCTCCAAGCTAAACCCTTTCTCCTCCTCCCAGACTCCCTCTCCACCGCGCCAAGCCACATACCCGGTCCACGAACCCCCTTCTTTGCCAAACTCCCTCATCACCGACGAAGATCTACCACCACCTAGTAGAATATCACCTCGAGCAATGCTGAACCCAGGTCCCATTCGAACTTCTATCCTCACTCCAAACCGCTACATGGACGAGTCGGGCCGGATTATCACGGTCTCACCGAACGGCGAGATTGTGGAGCCGGAAGGTTCTTCGAGACGGAGGAGGAGGGCTCCTGTGCCGTTTGGGACGCCGACGACGCCGACGAGTGGGCTGTCGCCCGGGAGCTGGTGGAGTACGGGTGGCAGTGAGAATCATGATGATGAGGAGGAGGAGGAGGAGGAGGAGGAGGAGCAGCAGCAGCTTGGGAGAGCGGGATGGAGTGTCGATAGCGAAGACGAAGAAGAAGAAGAGGAGGAGTACGATGTAGATGATCGCACGGGGTGGAGGGCGAGGTTAAGGAGGGAAGGATGGGAAGATGTGCTTAACAGTGGACGACGAAAGTAGCGAAGGTTTTCTTTTGGTTGGACCATGTCACATGTGTGAAAACATCATGTCTTATTTTCCCTGTTCTTTTCTTTCTCATGTTCCTTGGGATTGAGTCAGTTCTTTTCTCTTGGTCCACGGGGGAGTTTTTCTTGTACTGTTGTCCTAGTATGCAGTAACATTCTTTACTTTCTGTTTAGTTATTGCTCTACGAATTCTAATCCTTTTTTTATCTTCCTTTCCTTTTCTTAGTTTTTGTCTAGCAATATACTAAATCAACGTTTCTCTCTCTAGCCACTCAACACTTAGTTTTCTGCTTAACTATAACAATTTAACTTTTCTATACAGATAGAGCTCCTTTTTGGAAAAGCTTCTATGATGATTAGGCGATAGATGCTATAGGCGTGTTTTGTGTAGACTCTTAAAGTTTTTGTTGTCAACTAGTAGAACAATAGTATTATGTAATAGAACGTCAAGGCTGTTTAAGTGTTATACGCGTTCCCTGCCTGGAGCTTGAAGGCAGATTTTTCGGGTGATTTTTTAATACCAAGTGATTGTGCCGCATAGAAATGCGATAGTCAAATTATAGACTTAGTTGCGCGCGCTTAGGGTATTAGAGATAGATTATAAAAAATGATTCTAGAGCAGGTGAGTTT
This sequence comes from Periconia digitata, assembly GCA_948474695.1. Taxonomy (NCBI): domain Eukaryota; kingdom Fungi; phylum Ascomycota; class Dothideomycetes; order Pleosporales; family Periconiaceae; genus Periconia; species Periconia digitata. The sequence goes on from CAOQHR010000003.1 coordinate 1,029,862, forward strand.
TCTTCTTGTAGTGTGATATTTATGTGCGTAGATCTTGTTATTTTTGGTAGTGAGACGCGGTTAGTGATTGAGCAGGAACAGATTTGTTTAATTCTAATGTTTGTGATTTTTTTATTATAAAGTTGAAGTGTTTCCCACACTTGCTAAGCTAATAAAAACTAACTTTACATGAAGCAAACGGTTAAATAATAGATTCGATTTGAATAGTTTATTGTAATAGAGTAACGGGGCGTTGTGATGGGGTCCTGAAGTTGCGGCTCAAGAAGGGTATGTAAAAACAGGATGCATTGAGCGCAGAATTGAAAGTTCCAATTTTAATTATGTAGAGATTTTCTAGTCATATACGTCATGTGCATGTAGAATTCTAGGTTTTGATTTGTTTGCCCGAGATGATGATAAGACCCGAGATCTCTTCAAATGTTTCTTATTAAGGCCACCCCTCGCTGAGTTTCATCGGAACTGTGCCGCAGTCAGTCCTTCACCACTCTTGCATCCAGGCAACAACAACGTCGCAGGTCCCCCATTGTTCTTCAACGTCTGCTGCATTTTGTGTGTATGAGCTTCAAGATCACTCTAGCCATGTATAGCTATCAAACTTTGGCTGTTTGGCTGTTGACGATGGTATGGGCTCAGCTTGCTCAGACCCAATCAGCGCAATATCCGCTTCTACCAAACCAGCGTGAAGCTGCGCCACTCCCACACGACGAAGACCGCTTTATGATCACCAAAACTGTATTCTTTGAGGTCAATCCTGAGGATCGCCCCAACGACGTGGCTATACACGAAAACATCAGCTCAACTATCTTCCCCCGCGGAGTCACAGGCGGCATTGAATTCGTTCCCGGAGAATGGGGTCAACAGCACAAACTCACAGCCCTTGTGCGACTCTCTTCAAACAACGAAATAGCATTAAACCTAGTCTCGATAAGAAACGATACTCGAAACCTCTTCGTAGACTCCGCCAGTGTGCCCTCGCCATCTCTTGACTCCACCCTTGCACTAGATCCCGCGCTCAAAGTCGACATCGTAGTCTTCATCAAGCCGCAAACCTTCCGTCTCCGAAAAACACACGTCTCAACCGTAAATCTCAACATCCAATTCTTCCAGGACATATGGTTCGAAACATACTACCTGACGCTTTCTGCAGTTAACGGCTTCATAACCGGTTTACAAAGCCCGCGTTTCATGGTCCAGGATATCAACATAACATCGCACCACGGCCCCATCCTAGGAAACTGGTCCCTAAGCGCCTCAGCCTCCTTCACAACACTCACCAACAACATCTATGTGAATTTGTTCCCGACGCTGTGGTCTGCCGGTCCCTATACCACAGCCAATATATTCGCGCAGTCGGAGAAAGGAAACATCGATATCCGCATGCCCTTCGAGCCGGACAAGCTATCCCTACGGAACGGGAGTAGCATCATCGAAACGCGTCAAGGTTCCATCACAGGAACGCTAGTCCACTGCGGCGAAACTGTCTTGAAAGCCGGGAACGAAATCGATGTCAAGTTGCTCCCGTATTGGGCTTTTTATAACCGCGAAGTTGTGATGCCGCATAACTACATCACCACTGAATCTGGAGATGGGAATACGACTGTTGAGGTCCTCCCACCGGTTTATCATAGGTACTATAAGATGAATCCGTTGTTTTTTGCGGTGAGTAGACATGTTCAGGGAGATGTTGTATCGGGGAATGAGTATCGGAGGATGAAATTGGTGTATCCGGGACAGTGGGGTGGAGTCGCTACTGGATATGCGGGGGGTGGAGGGAATGTGGATATCAGGGGAAAGGATTTCGAGGAGGTGGAGAGGAACGGGAGTGTGGTGCAGGTCGAGAGGAGGCCGCTGGGAAGCCAGTTGTGGTTTGAGGCTGACGCGGGGTCTGCGGAATTGGTGTTGGAGCCGTGTTATGAGGTGGGTTGTGGGTTTCCGGAAGTTTAGATGGCGGGGCGAAATGAGAGAGATTTGGTCGGTTGGTGTATCCTGGATGGGCTAAGTACTGAGTTAGAGCGATGAAGAGATGCTCTGGCGCGATTCGTGGCATTATGCTAGTTCAGTACTCTGAAAGGCAGCCACCCCCGATATCCTCAGTGCCTATGCACTCTTGATTTATGAAACAAAAACTAATAATGAGTGAAACACTTGAACGCGCACGTTCATCTCATCCATGCTAGCAAGATTGCAGCTGCACTCGTCGTTAGCTCGCTATAAGGCAATTTCCCAGCTAGAACGAGATTAGACTTACCAAGAAGCGCAAAACCCATCATAAGCCAGTTCATCCGAGTCCACTGAGTTTTTTGTGGCATCGAAGGGGAAATACTCTTGTCCGGGATTTCGGTAGGATCCTGCTCCAAGCCGGAGTCTTCTGTTGCATGCTCTTTTACTGTGGCGTCATCCAAGTTTGTGACCTTGAGTCGGCTCGATGGTGCAAGAAGACCCGGTGAGGTGAGTAGAAGTGGCAATTGAGAGCTGCCGTCGTCGAAGCCATCTGATTCTTCTTTGAGTTTTCTGGTTAAGCAAGGACAGAACTCACGATTTTGTCCTTTCAAAGCCTGAAGTTGTTGCGCATGAGATGCGGCGCAAGCTATAAGTTCTTTTTCGTTGGGTAGTTCCCAGTCTTCGATCCAAGTCTGAATAATATCCCAAAAGTGGATGCTGTTGCGCCCCTGAAAGTATCGCTCCACGCCTTGCGGCCCTTGCCATTCTAAATGAGGTTTCTCAGGCCAAAAGTCCCCGGCCCAATCAAAGAATATATTGTTCAAATACAGCTGGCAATCGAACAAAAAGTATTCCACGCTCAGATTCTTGGTCAAATGCTCGATTGCTCGTCCGATGGTGGCTGCGTGTTTTTCGTTGATTATCTTCATATATCCACTTAGAATGGCGCCGATTCCAAATTCCCAATTTCTCGGAGGTATGTCAAGGGGAGCCAGATTGAGAGAGTGGCTTAAGCACTCGAGGAAGACGTTACAGTCTTCGAGAGAAGCCCTCACAATACCCTGTAAGAGGCATAATGGTAAATGGCCGCGGATGGATCGATGAACTTGAGAATACTCATGATTATCCATGTAGTGCCTAAGGTAATGACCTTCTCCTCCGCCGGCCATGACAAGGAGCGGTGAAGGTGTGAGAACACGGACAGTAGGCGTCACATTTTCGCCCCAACCCAAGATTTCACAGATAGTCCACCATACCGAGCTATCCAGGGACAAGCGTCGATCACGAAAAAGGAAGATATAATCATAGTGTGGCATCAGCTTTGCTTCTAATTTCGCAACGATATCATGATCGGTAGTACTTCGCGACTCATGTATCACTGCAGATAAAGTAACTGGATGTGAAAACCAGTCCATGGATTCAGAGAAGCCACATATACTCAAAGTCGCATAAAGAAGCCGTGGATAAGCATGGGCTAATTTGAAATCATGATTGTGAGCGTTCATCTCCTTGGAATTTTCGATCTGGAGGAACTCCAGAATGCTTCGATGTGTGAAGACAACATGATCGTGATGCTGAGAGGTATCAAGGGATTTTCCTCGAATTTCGACCAACCCCATGCAGTAACTTCTTATGAGCTTTTGAGAAGCTATGAAATGATTGTCATAGGATTGATATTTCCCCTCATCTTTTGAGCGGCAACGGTCGGAAAATTTCGGGTGGTTCCTGATGAATTCCGGGTCTTCGTTGTAGTCCTCTAGAAAGAGACATAGTAGTGGTGGTAATGTAGTCCTGTACTCAGCCAACTGTAATATTAAAGAAAAGACTAGATAGGTCAACTGCTGCGTAGACGGGCTTATCGAATTCAGAAGACTTTTGTATAAGTCTTTAAGCCGGGTTGGTAACGACTTGAGCTCTTCCATTAGCTTATTTGACCCTGAGTCGGCAGCCAAACATTCGCATAGCCGCACCACGACTAATGAGGTCCACAGGAAGACACCTTCAGCACGTGCAGTGACTTCGGAAGCCAAGAAATTTACTTCTGTGTTGCTTTTGAACTCATTCAGTCGAGCCCGGACAAACCGCTCCATATCTTTTCTCGTTAAATCTTGTAGTCGTATTTGATGACGGGTGTTGAATTCAAAGGCATTTTCTTCTCGACTCGATAAACACATTTTGAGTCTTCCATTGCCAAGTGAAATGAATTGCTTGAGCTCATTGACTAGGTAGAAGTGATCCTGATTTATAGACTCCTCTTCATGCTCGTCCAAACCATCGAGGAAGAAACAAAGACGATGGGATTGGCCAACTTGTGGATCTTCAAGAAGTTTCTTAAAAGCATCATTGATTTCGTCTTCTCTGAACCTGTGTTTGGTTCGGATATGTGAATGACCAACGGTAAGAATATGATCCACTTCCGATTTCCACTGAGTTGGGAAAAGAGTTTCAGTAAGCCCCGGGTAATTTTGTACAGCTGCAAGCAGTATAGATGTCATCAATCCGCGAAGTAATTTTTGGTGAGGATCTCCAGGCTTCCAAAAGAAGAAGTAGGCCATGATCAGGTGGTGTTCTCCTGATCAACATTAGCGTCGTAACTTATATGTTCAAAAGCTGTACTTACCAGCCCATTCTAGGAGCTTCACCCTAGTCACCGTGCTCCTAATCAGAAATTTCATCAATGTTGACTTCCCAGACCCAGGCTTGCCCAAAATATGGAAATATCCGGATCCATTGGACAGCCAGCCGACTAGGTGCTCACGCACAGCGAGAAGAGCAGGGTCATTGCATTGCTGATCTTCTTCCAATATCCATCGAAAAGTTTCGGCATGCGCTGTCTCAACATTATCGAATCTTGCTTCTGTATCCTTTATGGAAAGCCTGCATTCAATATGACTTCTTGCAATAGCTTCAATCGCTTTTTCGGGAATTTCCGATAATCTCCCAATCTGCTCCAAAGCATCGCTGCTAAGAGAAGCGACAATGGAATTTTGGGAGATGATATTGAGATCGTTCTGCAAGTCTTGCAACAAATGAAGCTGTGAGGAGGCATTTTTACCAAGACTATTGAGCTTTTCTTGGGTCTTCTGACTGCGTAATCATTAATACGTCATCAAATGCTATTGAGCAACATACTTGAAGAGATAGGTCATATGTATCCCAAGCTGGTCGCGGTACGCAACGAGTTTGCTTTCCAGCATCAGCTTCTCTTTCTCATACTTGTCGTACTGCACCATCCAGAATAATAGATCCCAAGATCTCGATTTATTGGTCAACCTCTCGGACAGGCGTATGATATCTTCAGAAAGCTGACGGCACTTCACCGCCAAAGCGCACAGAGTTTGCTCGCTATCATTCATTGAATTGCTGTTACATCTCTCGAGCTTCAAGGACACATCCTCCATAGCTCTAGCTAATTCTTTCGAATGATATGTTGCATCAGTCATGCCGGTTTGACTTCTGTTTATCTCCTTGATCGTATTGTACGCTTGGGTACCAGCTTTGATGATCTGAATGAGGCTCGCTGCAAGACCGATTGCACTAACGGGATCCATGATGAGTGAGTGGGTTGTGGTGAAGAGGAGGAACGAAGATCTGGATACGAGAGAAGGTGAAATCACGGCGGAGACAACGACGTGCGTGCACGCAAGAAGTAAATCCCACTGGAAAAACGTCTGAAAGATTTTCGTCTAGTAAACGATGCGAATCGGGAGGATATGGGAAAGGAGGGAAAATTTGCTGTGTGAGCGAAGACAATCTAATAGGTAGGCTGCGTCATGGCTTGAACCCATTCTCCAATCGTATGAGACTATGATCACCGTTCCTGCCGTTCCATTCAAACCATGTATTATCGCCTAATCAAGAAATTATGTAGCAGCAATGCGATGCAGTACAACACCCCGTTTCATTTGAAAGATGCGTTCATTCGCGCGATTCCTACCCGAAATAACGAAATAACAAGGCATGCCGAGATACATCGATGGGCCTAGACTTACGTAGGACACGTGTATCCATGTAGGTTTGGTCATATGATGATATATTATGAGAAGCTAGACATTGTAGAGTGTCATGCGATGCTCTGTACTACATTTTTACCTGTTTCCACAGACTTCACTGAGATTCGGTTATTCCTACTCACTTCAATGCGCGAGAGCTACGACGGAGCATACATGCATATTGAAGTTAAGGTGTTGTAAAGATTGGAACGTACCACCAACCCATGAAATAATGAATGCATGAGAGCACTCCGTTTTACTCTTTGGTGCAATGAGCTCATGCTGTGTATATCCCGACGTATTTAAATTTACCCGCCGGTGCTCAATCTTGTACATCGTCGCCTTGGGACTCGAACACAAAGGCTGTGCAGCCACCCAGGATAGAACATCCCCTCGTGGCGAAAGCGCCTCCACACTCTACTGAGAGATTCATTCGTCGATGGCAGTTACATTTTTACTCGGAATTTTACACAACATCGAATACGTCGGACCTAGCAGCACATGTCCTCTCAGCCATGACTCTTTCATCCACGTGCTGTTCGTGTACAAGTCTAATGTTACATTTTGTACTTCGCAAAGCGCTGATCTCCACGACCATTCTCAGTCCAAAAACGGCAGCTGCCAACTGATATGACACAAACTAACCGAAGGCAGATTTATCGTGTTTTATAATACCAAGTGTTTGTGCTGCATAGAAATGCGATGATTCACTACCGTCCTTGGTGCCGCATAAAATATGCGATGATCACATAATAGTTTATTAACACAAACTAAGAAGAGAAGAACGGGTCTCACAAACACACAGCATTAACAGACCTGCAAGCTTCGATATTTCAACTTCCACAAGCCCCGCAGACCACCAATATACCGTGTAGTAGAGTTCCGCTCCTGCGACCCCGGCGCGAGTCCGGATCGGTGAAGTCGATGAGGAGCATGCTTGAGCACAAGCACAAGCACAAACTACCGCCCAACAAAATCTAAACAGCAACTTCGATGACTATGTTGATACTTGTGTTGATACATACAGGTATGCTGTGCTATCGTGAGTGATTTGTGGCAGATGGTTTATCATGTAAGCTGGATGTGCTAGAATTTGCTATGTGATAAGCGGATTGTGGGTTGTTGGGAGGTGCGGGGGACCGGGTATTCAAAGCGTAGTGATGACTGTTCTTAAATGTTGTACTGCATTGCAAGATTCAGGTTCTTGAAGTGCTATGCCGTGTCGAGGTGCGATGATTGCGTTAGATAGTGGATGATCACGAAAGCGAAAGTCATTGTGTGGTCATCACAAAATCTTTTCAAGAGAATGGTGATATTCTTGTGTTATATCCGCAACGTAAATGCTTCAACGGTGGCTGATTTGTCCTCTAAGTATTTTTTCCGCCTTCATAATGCGACGAAATTTCCTTTTCTAGTCCTTATTAGCATGATTCTGGATATACACCCGAAAAGAGATAATCAGCCATCAGTAGTTGGGAAAGGCAAGTTGCCAAGACAATTTGATGCAGCACAAGATGATTCAAAGTGGTAAATTTGCACTATTTCGAACTTGGTAGGACAGTGGTATTTTTATGGGTCGTTTAGTCCATGTAAGCGTTGTTTCAGTGGACTAGAGCTTGACAGCATCGTCCCATTCGCACGAGTGCTCCATGAATCTTGATAAAGTCCACCGAGTCTTCATATTTCACCCTTTCCTGTGGCACATGGGAGTTTCCCCCGAAACTGCGTCCTGCTATTCGGTCTTGCGCGTCGAATAGTGCAACACCGTGCTGATCAATATCCTCGAGTACATCGGCATACTTTGATTTACTTGTGTTTAAGATCTTGTTCTCTGCTCCGAGGACTTGTTTCAGAAGAATTTCCAGCTCTTCACTTCGGTTAGGCCATACGCTTTTTAGTTGTGCTAGGCTGAGTCGGGCGAGGGAAAGATGCGTGTCGAAGTCATCAGTGGCGATTCTGCGTATACTGTCCGCCATGTCGTCACGCTCGAGAAAATCCCTTGCTGTGCGATGAAGGAAGGTGATGGTTCCTATGTTTACTTCGAGGAGATCTCCGCATCGAGCGTCAAGATATCTTCGGGCCTTTTGGATCTCGTACTCTTCGCCGCCCGACAGAGCTTCTTTGATCATGGATATTGACCTGCCCTGCAAGGTGGGGACCCTTCTTGTGGATGAACGGTTTTTGTCGCACTTATGAGAAATCTCTTGACTGCCGCCGACGGAAAACAAGCGCATGTTTTGGGCATAGTCTGAATTCTTCAATTCTTCGCCAATAAATGAAGGTGCTCGAATCGGAAGTGGTCCATCGACAGCGAGAGCGACCAGAAGGATACGTGCCGATTGCTTCTTATAGACTTTTTCAATGCGCTGGAACATCCGATCGAAGTATCCATCGAGTGTGTCTGGGCATTCTCTCACGCGCTCACGCAAGATATCAATGTCGTCGTCGTTATCGTTCATCCCCCTGAGAAGCGATCGGAGAACCAAATGCACCCACAGAAACACGCCTTGCGCCTTATCGCAAATCTCTGCGACTATATCAGCACCAGCTTGCGGACTAGCAACCTGCAAAGCTCGAAAAGCTTCGCTTGTGCTCATCCGATCTTCAACCATCTTCCTGATATCAGCTCGCGTGAGCTCATGCACTGCAAGCTGCCCTTGAGCGCGATTGTTGTAAGCTTGAGTGAAAACATTCCAGGGTCTACTAGAGACGCAGAGTTTGATGCTAGGACAGCGTGAAAGTCTTGACAAACATTCCACAAGCTCACCGTGGTCGCTGCGATACTCATCAAGGCCGTCGATGAAGAAGCAAAACTTGGTATCTAGATCCTCGTTCTGTCCAAAAGCTTCCAATACTTTTCGCAAGTCGTCGACTGTCCAAGGTACGTTCCCAAGTACTTTTGCATCTGTGAACTCGGCGGGGATGGCTTTGAGTGCTTCAGCTGGAAATTGGCAAACGATGTCGTATAGCAGCTTCTGCAGTAAACCTTCTTCGGATTTTTGCATGGTGGTACCCGAGTTCCAAAAGTAGTGGCTTGCAACACCGAGACGGCGGGTTCCAGCCCACTGCCGTAGAAGCTTGCGTGTCTCAGGTTCGCGAATCAAATATTTCATTAACGTTGACTTTCCTGATCCTGGCTTGCCAGTCATCCAGAATATCCCTGCACATCACTAAGCTTCCGGGAATTCAGTTATATTATTCATACATACCATTTTGATGACTGGCCCAGTCCACGAACCCATGGCGTTTTTCTTTCAAGATCCATGTGAAGGTCGATTGGTGAGCAACAGGGATCATCTGTTCCCGTGCATAGAGACCCTCAAACTCAAGCGACTTCAGTATATGTTGGCATCTGGTGATTGTTCGCCCCTGATCGATCAACCCCGCCAAGCATGACAGGACATCTTGATCTCCCCCTGCATCAGATGGCTTGAGCTCAATGCCATGAGTTTGAGTGCTCTTCAAGTACTTCTCGAGTTGCCCCAGAAGAGCTGTTTGCTCTTCGTACACTTTCTGGCCGGGAACACTCAGACGATTGAGTACATCCGATAACGACTGACTGGTTCCTTGTTAGTTCAGGTATGCAACTCATGCTATGAGTGACATACCTCTGCGTAAGACTAAGCCTCAGCACCATCTGCTGTCTTAAATCACTCAAGTGTTTTTCCATTTTGTTGATGTCGTCCTTCCTCCATGCGGTGTACATGAGGTTCTTCACTATGCGTTTCCTTTTGCCTAAGCGAGGTTGATTCTGATCCTGGTCATCGATTTGCACTTTCGCCAGCATCTGAGAGAGTTCTTGCGCAACATCCTGGGTTTGCTGGGCCAGACCGTGAACTGCACTGCTGCCTATCTGATTTGTGATATCACTGGATACAGAGATTAGGTCGGAAGTGATGATTCGCAAGTGTCGTTGCTCTTCAGTGCATCCATATTCTGCAATCTCGCGGGCATTCTTGATACATTTCGCGCCAAAGTCCACCAGCGTTATGATACCACTCGCGAGACTCAATGAAGTGATGGGATCCAGCATCGGGACAGTATCTTCGACAACGCACCGTGAACTATGGAAACGCGATGATTAGTATAATTGACCTAGTGGGACGTAGCAAAGTGGGAGATGTGGAGGAGTGAGGATTAAGAATGGCAATGGTTATATGGATAGCGAGAGAAGAGGCTGTGTTCGTGCATGCAATCATCTGATTGGTTTTCTCTACGCCATCTTGATCGACAACGCATCTGGCTCCGCCTCCCATGCGTCCAGTGTTCATCTTGAAGACGAAAACTGCGATTATGCCAACACGGCAAGATGATAAAAGGAGATAAAGACATGGCTGCAAGGGAAATCCCGGGTTCTAATCTCGAAAGAAATCGGGGGTTATATAAGCCATCCTACTAGTCTCTTCTCATGCATGCACATCGAGCTGTACCTACCTAGGTCGGCAGTTGATGATCTGCAGTGCTAGCAATAAAAAAAAGCGCATGTGAAATTTGCGCAGGGTGATCAGAAAGAATCAAAGGCGAACTTAATCGTCGCCATTGTCATGTGTATCATTAATCATCTCAATTACAACGAACCGAGAGAGTTCCGCTGGATAACGGAGGTATTATCGCACTGGAAGAAAAGAAAAAAGTGAGCGGAGTCGAGCAACCAGGCTTTCCAACATGCTCAATCGCACACGGATGAGACGAGACCCTTACGTCTCTTAGCACGATCTCCATCATCATGATCGCTATCCTCTTTGCCCACATCCCGTTCTACTATCGCATCCTCTATCCGCCTGGTCTTCTCTCCGATCGCGCCACCGGGGTGGTTTTTCCGGAACACGTCCTTCGTCCCGCCATCGTGTAGAGCCTCGGCGAGAGTAAGCGCGAGCATGTCTCCCACAGCAATGGTCACTGTTGTGGATGTGGTAGGGGCGCAGACTCCAAACGAGGTTTCCTCTTTTTCGTGGATGGGAGCGGGAAGGAGAATGCCGTTTGAACGGTCGCGCAAGAGTGGACATTCGGAGGGTTGGGTTTGCGATGTTATGGCGAGGATGGGGTTTGAGGGCGGGATGTGGGAGAGAACTGTGAGGAGTTCGAATGTTTTGCCGGAATAGGATATGAAGAGGATTGCATCGTGCTGTTTTAGAGAGAATTAGCTTGGTATTAAAGAAGGGGGAACATAGTATGCGGGTGCGCGGTTATACTGGAGGGGTGAATGTAGTGGAGAAAGGAAGTAGGCCTGACATACTGGTCTTATATCCCCCAGATCCCCATGCAGCGCTTCTGAGGGGTGTAGAAACGAGCATGGTATCCCTAAACTTTTCATACTAGCCACTGTCTTCTTGCCTACCAGCCCACTTTTGCCCACTCCGCAGACAATCAGTTTGCCGCCGGCTTCTACGACGGATTGAATGCATTCGACTGCTTGAAGCAGTCCTTCTCGCGCCGTAGGATCTGTCTGATACAGAAAAGTGACCTGGGAAAGGGCAGTCGCGGCAGTGGAGAGAACGTGGACCGCGCGCGAAAGAAGACAGGAGCCTTCTGGGTCATCGATACTGAGGGGCGGGGTGAGTACCGCGTCGGAATTTGCGCGCTTTCGCTTCATTGTTGCGGGAGATGACGGCATATGAACGATGTGTGGGCGGGATCCGTCTTGCAGTGATTGAAGCATGGTTGCTGTTATCAGTCCTGTGGATCTTCTGCTCTGCTTTGTTTACGCGTTTGTTGATCGGTTTGAGGACAAACGGGCCACAACCCCGAAGACTGGATTGTTCTATGGTTATGGAAACCCGCAACCGGGAATAAATAGAAGTCTAGACACCGACCGGGACGTATCGGGACCAGAGGAAGAGGATGCGAACAGTGAGTGGGGTGGATCCAGTCACCAATGTAAGCTTGGATGGCGGGGTGACGAGGGAAAGTGTGTGTCAGGGAGGAGGGCAGCGGACAGACACAGCCAAAAGCGAAGAAGAAGACGGCAAGACGGAGAGTCTATTCATCATGGCGGTTGGTGGTGGATATGTTTATTGTGTTTCTAGTTCGCTTTGGGGTTATCGACTGGGGGAGAAATCGAGGCATCAATCCGGGCCCAAAACGAGATGCGATAAAGAATGGCGTGCGAGCGCTATACCCGAAACAGCCGATGGAGAACGTCGACACACGTTTTCTGCCCACGCTTTCCCCTTGGTCGCCCTCCACTTTCACGATCGCGGCGCGGAATCCACCAGGGTCAGCATCTGCACCCTCGTCTTATTAGTAACAACCTTGGAAGTTAAGCATGGAGACGGACGATTTCTCAGCTTGGTGGTGATGCCGCCGCTTCCTCCAGGCTCGCTCTTCGCGCGCCCATGGCCGTTAGTTTCTCCTCGCTCCCCATCACCTTCATGCCCAGTTCCCTCCTGTACAGATTCTGCGCCTGCTCAGAGCCCGTCAGAAGGATCATGAACCGAAGTTCCGGCATATCCACCGCAATGGCCCGGCAGCATCGAACCATCCACTTGCCCAGTCCCAGGCCCTGATACTCGTCTTGTACGTACACGTCCGTTAGGTACGCGAGCGTTACGTAGTCGGTCACCATGCGTGCCATTCCAATGGGCGTGCGTTGATGTTTGCCGTCGTTGGTGTTCTCAAGGCAGTAGAGGCCTAGTGTGCACGAGTTGTCGACGAGCTTCTGCACATGTTCAGACGACACAGGCTTGGCCCAGTACATGGCTGACGTGCTGAATGCTTGCTGGATGAATGCATGGGGAAGCGTCGGTGCCGTCGAGATTATGAAGGTTTGGTCTTTGACCGTCTGCTGCCATTCTTTGCTCTCCATGCCGATTGTGTGGATGCCGTATGATTCGGTCTAACAGAATGTAAATAAGTGTCGACTGCAGAGTCGTTCATGCAGGAGCACGCGGGTGGGTCGTTCTTTTATCTCCATCTGGGGAACTTTGCCGTTGACGTCCTTATCCGCTGTCCTGCTGCTTTTCTCGGTGGTATCTGGCCACGACACTGGCCCCCGCCGAATGACGCTGTAAACGCGCTCGTGATGACTCAGCCAGATCATGATGGTGATCGTTATTCGACTATCTCTACATATGTATTCAGATAGGTTGGAGAATCCGGTATATTGTGGAATTGTTCAATGTAATTTGCAGTATTCTTCCAATCGTCACAATTGGATATTGACTTCGAATGTTCAGAATAATAAAAAGTCACGTGCTTCTATCAATGCATGCACGTGGACGGGTGTTTTCCAATCGATTGACACTTTTCCAATGCCATTTGACTGTAATACTCAAAATGCGACTTCGGTGAGCTCAATTGAGCTGCTGCCAGACTGATTGACATATGACGTCATTCTGATTCACGTTGTTAACTTTTAGTTCGGAAAGCGAAGACTACTCCATAGTAACCATCCAAAATCCAAGTCCAACCCAAGACACTCCCACACTCACCAAAACACAAATAACTTGCTCCCACCCACCCAACCCACACAATCCCGAAACCCACCGTCCCAAGACCCCACCAACAACACCCATCCACACCACAAAAAAACCAACCTCCCCCACTCTCTTCCTAGTATCTCTCCACCACGATGTCTCCCCTTCAACCTCCTTACTTCCTCGCATCGCCGTACCCCACCCATCCGCAAACACCGTTACTAAGCTCCACGCCTGTATCGCGGGCAATGGCACATTGTAGAATAAACTAGAGGGTATCGACCAACTCCACTCTTCCCATGAAGGTCTGATCGGATTCCTCAACTTGAGATATACGAGCGTGAAGAGGGAACGGTAAGCGTAATCCTTGATGCTAAATTTCAGGAAAGGCGTGCCTCCTGTGAAGAGGTAGGAGAAAACGGCAGCGAGGATGAAGAAGGAGATGAGTTGGCGGCGGAGGGCGGCGAAGAAGAAGAGCGGGGGCTGGGAGAGGTATATTGAGGGGTGGGCATAGGATTCACTGCGTGATGTTAGTATGATGGATGGAGCGAAGCGGAGGGTGGGAACGTACATGTGGACGGAGCGTGCCCAGCGCACCTGTTGGAGTAACCATCGACGAAGCGATACAGGTGTTTCGGTAGCAGTGATGGCGTGAGAGATGAAGCGGATTCGATGGCCAAGGAGGAGAAGACGGGTTGTGAGGTGTCTGTCTTCATTGATAATCTAAAACCAAGACATCCAAGTCAGTATTTCAGATTCCAGGAGATTTTACTCGTCACTGCGGGGATAAGAATAAACAGTCTATGATAAAGGACAAGACATACCATCCAATGCCCCCAAACCCTCTGTTTATACCACTCCAACAACTCCGACCTCAACGCATCAATACGAAACGCCGCACAAGGCCCACTCTGGCAGTCATTCGCTCCAAACGCACTCGAAAAACATCTCGAAAGATGTAACTCGTTCAAGAACACCGTATTCCCCAACTTCGTAACAAGCGTCTCATCCTTGTTATGAATCGCCAACGCCGTACTGGCCCCAGCACACCTCTTATCGCCCGCAATTGTTTCAATTGTCCTCCGTAGGGTGCCTTCATACACAATGCTATCGGAATCAGACGTCCACAGATAGTCTATCCCAAGGAGCTCGGATATGGCGAGGGAGACTATGAAGGAAGTAAACATGACTCCTTTCTTGTGCATGTGTGGTTGTGTTACACATAGCCGTTTTATGGCGTCCGGACCGGTGAGGTGGATATCATTTTCGGAGAGCTTGAGTTTGGCGAGGGATACGCATTTCGAGATGAGCTCGGTGTCGGGTTGCCATTTCGGTTTGTCGCGGTCCATTTGGAGGGCGATCTCTACGAAGGGGATGGAGATGTCAAGAATGGCGGAATCGGTAGGGAATACCTTGAGGAGTTCGTTAGCAGTGGTGTGGATACGAGGAGCGTGAGTAGCCGAGGATCAGTTGTACCTTTTGGAAGATGTCGACCATTTCCTGGTCCTCTAGGCTGTTCCCGTCGATGCATACAAGCATGAAGCGACATCCGTCGGCTTGCAGGTAGCTTTCGAGAGCTTTGTTGAAGATGATAGGATCTTCGCGGTATCCGACGACGGCAGCTATACATCCTAGCTTTGCCTCATCGTAATCGCTCTTTGCATCCAGAAAGTATCCGCCCTTCTCCGCCAGACTCAAGTCGTCGCTCTTCTCATTGTGCAATTGGTCATCGCCAGTGCTCTTCTTGCGAAGCTTCTCGTTGGACCACCCGCAGTACTCTGCTAGGAAGATGGAGGCACCAGTGTCAATGGTCCAGAGGTGATTGGAGTAAAGCAGCAAGTAGGCATAGACGACTGCAGCCGCCATGCATCCCAAGAAGTTCAAGAACTTTTCAAAGGCAGATATGATAATCTCCTCCTCAGGCTCTTCGCTGTCTTTTTTACGGTCATCGTAAAATCTTGGCGATCGTGGAGTTCTTGGAGAGAGCGGCGAGAAGGGTGGCGACCATGTACCACGATAGGATTGGGGATTTCCATGCGGTGAGAGGAAAGCAGGTCGACCCATTATAACTTTTACAAGAAACGAAATCAGGAAAGAGAAGATCTTCAACAGAACAATGGAGAAGGAATTGCCACTGGAAATCCACAAGAGAAACGACTGAATGAGCAATTGACTGCTTCTACAAAGCGCAGGATTTCACATCATATAACTATTTCAGAGTACCATTTGGGCACCTCGAAGCTGCCGTGTTCGACCGATCCACCGAGCTCAACCCATGTAACTCTTCAACACTATGGGCCGCTCAGAACCTACAAGCGGCATAGCTGCAACTTCTGCCTAGAATGTAACGGTAAATCCTGTAGGAAAATTAAGACTCCAACAAAATGGAACTATTGGTGACCTCGCCGGCCAAGCTCATACCAAGCTGTTCGGGAACCATGTTGATCGGCAAGGGTCCTAGCGCATGATTCCTTAATCTCGATGGAGCATCTCGTATTCCACGCCCTCTGAGCCTCAATGTGCTTTGCCGTATTGGATAATTCAGTCGAAGGAATGTCGTTCAATTATCCATTTTCTATTTCTTTATTGAAGGATTACGCCCATGTACGGGAACGTCCGTTGGAGCCGTATTTTTATTTGGTCAGCCGTCAGCCAGAAAATCATACTTTACGACAAACAATCTAATCAATTCCCCTCAGGTATAATTAGAGAAGTCAAAACCTCGCTGCGCCATCGCGTCTAGTGACAAGATGAGTGCGATTTACGATAGACCAGAGTAAATGATACATTGGCGTATTGACGTGATGACGCGAGCCAAAAATACCATCCATTTCCCATAATTTTTCTCCTCTATAGGATAGGTGATTGTTTATTGCTGACGACAGGGGCGGAGTCACTGCGAGCACTACCCAATGAAGCAGGTCAATAGCAAATTAGCTGACCAGTTGATCGGTTTTCCCTCGCCCGAACAACACGGATACGAGCACTTCGTGCATACAGGCGATGAAGCTAGAAATTTAGTATCCCAAGTCACAGGCAGTAATCCGTACAAGTCATTGCCAACTTTGCGCTTGTGTTGAGTGTGACTTGGAAAAAAGTTGGAATATGTATGTTATACTTAGCGAAGGTGCGCTAAATGGGGTTTTTGCAGGGATATGGTGACTGGAACGGGAGATCATGCAGAACAAGCGTAGGCTGCAGTGTGACTTAAACGTCGGAGCGAGGCCAGATGGTGGGCCTTGCTCTACACATGGCTAGTAGGTCGGTCACTCATGCTTACCGAACTCATTTTCCTAATTTTGCGCCGTCTTAGACCGTATTCTACCTTGTTAAGTCGTAGAAGGATTCGATGTCATTTATTGAATTTCGTGCTGCTGCCTCTCTGCCGTCCGACGCGTGATTTTCTAGCCTTGCCTATTACGATGATTCAATCTCAATGATTTGTGTTGGGACACTCTAGTTCCACAATCTCATTTCTACATTCTCATCAATCTTGAAACATAACACTCTGCGGCGACCTAAACATTGTGTCATTTGTCCACTTGCCATACTCTTTTCTCCGATATTCTTGAGTGGCCTGGTATCACATCGATTTCCTGAATTGAACCGCGCTACGGAGAGAGAGGGTGGACCGCATATCCAAAGTCCACCGCGCGACTGAATCCCGAACCTCGAAATCAGATCAAGGCACGAGAAGATCATACTTTTCGGATTGCTCAACTTTTGGAGGTTTCGCAGCCTCTTTGAGAGCTTCCAAAATGGCCGAAAAGTCTGGTTCACCAAGCCGCAAAATATGGCTTGACGGTCTACGTGGTACTGCAGCTCTCATAGTGGCTTTCTTCCACCTCACCACTGGCAGTCTCGCAATGCCGTATCGTTCGTTCTGGGTACGTTGCTCATTCTCACTTTACTCGATTCAGAAAGTGCGAACCCCTTTCTTCGAATATGGCTGACCACATACCCGCGCCGCACAGGATTCGCCAGCGTCCGAAAATCGTCATTTCATCCAAATCGCACCGTTGCGCGTTATCATCGCCGGTCAAGCCATGGTGGACATTTTTTTTGTAGTCTCCGGCTACTCCATCTCGACTGGACTCATCAAACTTCGCAACGAAGGCTCCATGACGGATTTCTACCGAAAATTGACAAGCAGCGTGGTTCGAAGGATATTTCGACTGAGCTTCCCAGTTGTAGTCATGATGCTGATCAGCCATGTGCTATTCTACGGCGGGACTTATGCTCTCGAGTTTGGAGAAGGACAGGGCTGTCCAGAGGCAAAACCTTGGGGCTCGCCTATACCCCACATAGAGTGTTTAGTGCGGTCTTTTGTTTCTATTGTGAACTTGCAGAGTAGCCAGGACATGACGCTCAACAACCACTTCTGGACCATCCCAGTAGAGATTCGTGGGTCTATGAAGGTCTACTTGGCTCTTCTTGGACTCTCGACCGTCGGCGAGAAAGCGCGGCTCATGGTCTTGGGACTACTAGTTGTCAGATTCGGATGGAACGGCAACCCGGAGTTCTTAGCTTTCTTCGCGGGCTTGCTATATGCTGAGCTTGATGCTAGGCGCAAGCATCATGAACTTCAGTTGACATCTCCACTGTCAAGCTGGAGCAACAAAGATTACCTCGTTCCCAAAGCTAGCCGGACTCGACTGGTCACTGCTCTTCGTTATTTCGTCTTTGCTTTGGGATTCTATCTCATTTGTCTCCCGGTCCCGATGTGGCATGAAGGCGATATCACCCCTACTTTCTCCCCAGATTGGAACTTTCTCACAATAATTCCACCGCTTCCTTGGTGGGATTGGGAGATCAAGATGCGGACCTGGCATACCATTGGCGCGATCGTAATTGTTGGCGGCATGCGTCACTTACCTCGTATACGGGCACCTTTTGAGTGGAAAGCGGCGCAGTTTCTGGGTCATATCTCGTTCAGTTTGTATCTATGCCATCAAACTGTGTACAGAATCATGTTGAACAGGTTGCTGAGTTGGACTAGTCTAGGCTTGAGTGGTTTGGACTACTGGGGCGCGAAGTATCAGGGGCGAGATGGAATTGTGTTCGCAGCTTGGGTGATATCAACTGCTGCGATTGGTGTGGTGACAATTATGTTTAGCCGGTATCTAGCAAACTCAGTTGATCAGCGAAGTGTTAGCATTGGATTTCGTGTTGAGAAGTTCTTAGTTAGGATGTAGTTAGGTGTATATCACCTTGATTGACACCAATCAGTATTCTGTCGACTAATAAAAACTATCGTGATCATTAGAATTTTATGAGACAACTCAAACATAAGGAAACAAGGGGAGTAGTTTGATATCGTTGGGCCAGCATCCGAAAACGCAGTTCAACACTTGTGACTCACGTGACGCATAACAAGACAACATTTGAAGTGGGAAGCTGGGGATTGTGTAACGGAATATCATGTCTACTTTTTATGCAGAGAATTAAGTACTAACAAGTACTACTTGTGTAGCACGTGGGTATCGCGTTTCAACGCCGCAAACATGCTTGACACTTCGAGTATCAATACACAATAGAGACTCAGACTGCGAAAGCCCTAGACCGACTCAGCTTGCAACGTGCTTTTGCATATTGAGATGGGTTCTTGTGCAATTCTCCGATTTTTACTTCTTCAGTCTGGTACGATGGAAGGCTATCGACATCTGCCTATCGTATTTCCTCCTCCCGTCATTCAGATTACGACACGGCCCAGTTATCTTCTTCTAAAGTAATGCGATTTCTCGAAGTACGCAGTGAACTCATCGATACTTTCAAAGACCCAGTGAGCTTTTGCGTTTCTAAAGTAGTAAACCGTCTCAGGGCGATGGAAGCGGCGACAGCCTAGAATATAAGATCTTTGGAAGACGACAAAATCATCATCCAAGAGAGATTTAGATGTTACCCATGCGATCCTGGGTACGTCATGCCATTTAACAAGTGTTCCATATGGCTTTTCTCGGACATTGAATATCATTTTTAGCCGTTCCCGCCTTGTGTTGTCCAATCCATCATTCGAGGTCGACCAGAATTGTACTAGAGATCTTATCGTTGTGATCGATCTTGGGTCGGTGATGCGATCGATCGTCAAGCTCTGAAGGCTTGGAGGGAAAACCCGGTTAGGGTCCAACCATTCCGGACTTATATTAGATAAGCCTTGCATCCCGATAATAAGCGATCTTAGTTTCTGGAAGGCTGAGAAACCGTGGTGTAGGTATGGGTTCGCGATGTTTTGTGGGTCATTGTTCCTAGGTGCTGGCTGTTCGTATAAGTCGATTACAAGATACTCGAGAGTTCTTGCTTGGCTCTGGAGAGCAGTCACTATATCGCAACTGTTTTTCTGTGTGAGCTGGTCCGAACAACCCTGCCAGTATCGAAAGACTTTGAGATTTCTACAGCATGTGATTATCGAGAGCACTTTGCTTGCGCTCAGTAAGGGCCCCGTAATTTGCAAGTCATATACGTTGGATGTGCTCTTCTCAGGAAGAAGATTGCTGTTCCATTCTTTCAATCCATCGGATAGGGAACTGCTCAGTTTCAGAGTCTCAAGTGTTTCGATTCTCAGAAGCATCGAGATCGCGCTTGACCGCATAATAGACGTTTGGAAATTTATTTTTCTCAGTCTTGGACGTGGCCAATGATCCAAGGAGACAGTAGTGAGTTCGGGGCGTGCCAATGCAATGCCCCACCATTCAGTGGAAATTCCACCCAGCACGCTTTGTGGTGTAAGGGAAGGCCGGCCTGTTTTAAACATGTACCCTACTGTCAAGCTGAGATTCTCCAATTTCGGAAGATGGATCAATAGGAGAGCCCACATGCACTCATCACCTTCTCCAAAGCAGATACGCCGTGACCATAGTGCATCGCTTGGGCAACTTGCGGTGGCTTTTGCGACATGATCCGCTAAAGGAAGGGCATCCATAGCTCTTGAGAAGATATTGTCCAATTGCGGTTGAACTGATTGGTTGCATCCATCGACACGGATTTCTATGGACTTGATCAGATCTGCAATTTTGGGTTTAGTAATAACAGTTCGAAGCAAAGATTTACTACAGCGTGAAACTTTGATATCACGATACAATAACTCTGTCGCAATATGATTGAGGGGTTTCACCAAACACACATCGAGAAGTCTTCGTCGATCGCGTTTTACTGTCCCTAATGAACCGGTACTTTCATAACTGAAATATCCTACAATCATGAGTAACATTTCTTCCTTCAAATCAGTTGGTTTAGCCATGATTAGTACGTCTTATGATCGAATAGATGTACGGCTATTGGAGGAAGAAAGACGTAGTAGAAAATAAAAATATTGAAGGATGCTTTTATAAAAGCTCCTGGAAGATCAGCAAGCATGAAGGTGGCACTTTCTTTGAGCGTGCTCTAGAAAGTCAAGCTGATCGTATCAGTTGATTTGTACAAAGCTTTGTGAACATCAGTAATTACCGGGTACGAAAATCCCATGAGCAACCTATGTTTGCGATCGCACGACCTCAGTGATCCCGTGGCGGCGTGGCCCTTTCTCAAACAGACATACTGCGCTTGCTTCGATCAGGAAAAGCCACCCGATCTTGACACATGACATCTTAGCCGGTCTTGAGCACATGGTACGCAAATTGGCGTGTAGGTGATCCACATTGCTTTAGTCGTGTATCCGTGTGTGGTAATAGTCGAACAGAAGAAAGTTACTAGTTTAAACTGACTTGTTAGGTGTTCTATGTTCCACCCATAACTTTTAGAAAGATTTCACGACTATGTGTCATCTCATTTTCTTGTGCTTGTGTTGCATTGAATTTCCATTGAGAGGCGTCGGAGGAGTAGACGGATTAGTTCTAAGGACCCCGATCATCACTGAATCTTGCCAAGTAGTATATTTCAGACTATCCAGAGGATCCTTTTTCAAACCCACACTCTCCAATTGAAAATCCCATTGAAAATCGACAGAACATCAGATAGATCCTATCTCGATGCCGATCGCTCATATGGAGCATTGTACGACCAAAATTCACAGTCTTCACTCTATACCCTTGCTTAAAATGAAGCAATGAACTTCTGCATTATCGTTGTCATCGATAGAACCCTCAAATCATAAATTAAGGGGGGTCCACACCAGATACTCATCATGTCTGCTATTCTGCATCGAATCAGCCGTTAGATGATGCCAAGCTGTACTTTTTTCAAACGACCTTGACCTGTTTTATTCTGTCGTCCTGCTAATTTTGTTGCATTATTCACAACAGGAAGTTTTAGTGTGGCAAAGTGACACAGTAAATACATCGGAAAATTAGCCGTTAAAAGCTTCCAGGTCACGTAATGGACGCAGGACGTAAAGACGTCCGTTCATGCCATACCAGAAACTACAGAGTTGCCGTTGACACAATCCACAACTCCGGATATTAGTATTCAGCCAATTGACAACTTCATCTATTAGAGTCAAGTCATGTATAGTGAGGTGTCAGAATGGCAATGAAAAGAAGGTAGGGAAAGTTGATACAAAAGATAATAATGAACTCATTAGAGTAATGAACCCTGCTATATCGATACGCTAGAATCTATTCTTGTACAATCGGATCTCTCATTTCCACAGGATGGTTATTGGTATTACTAGGGTTGCAGTATTTATGTGTTAGACTAGGTTTTTTAATCATTTGTAGCAGTGCGATATCTTCGTCACTACTCTGTCTAGCCATTGTAAGATGGGATAGCGATTCTATCATCAGAAAATAAATAAAATGCGGTTTAAAATCCCGACTCTGGATTGCATATGTACTGTAGTCTTAGATTTGCTTCGCTTACCTGAGCTGCAACTACATATGTAGCTCTGATCAAATATTCATTGATTCTATGAAAGTACATCTCCCAATCCATTATAACAAAAACTCCCCAGAAGCATAGAATCTATTCTCACATTATCAAAGAGCAGACACATACCGGAGTCGCTGTAGGGTCAATAACCCCCGATTTCTTCGCATATGTAGATAGCCCGAAGTTTTTGTGTTCTCACATCCTGCGCATTGGTCCCATGTGACCCCTTTGAACAGGACTTATTGCACCACGGTTTGGTCTCCCACGGTACGGGCTGAATTCTTCTTCGCAGCTATCGGAGTCCTCAACGATGAGATAGTCATCATGCCTCTCAGGAATTAAATAGTGAATAGCTTTTAGATGCTCGATCAAATGTTTGTCGCTTTCGAACTTTCTGTAGTCCACTATTCTCCTAGCTTTTTCTCGTTGTGATTTGCTCTGGTTGAAGCGCTTTTCGAATATTTCAAATTCAATTGGATCGAAGATGTTGTCTTCTCTCCACAGCAGGTGTGGCCCTGTCGCCCACTTTACAAACGTGCAGTCTATACTATGTGTCAGCCTTGCCCCGTACGATTGATACCCCGACCGAGTTTGAAATTTTCGAAACACCATTGCGACTCTTTTCAAGCTTGACAAAGATTTCTTCTCGTATGCGTGTCCTGGCAGGAGACGTAGTAAACTGGGGGTGTATCCAAGTCGCAGTTCGAGGCCCGTATCCCATTCGTTATTCGGATTTGGACCCAATGAATCTAACAACATCAAGTCCTTCACATTGGGCGGAAATATCTGAGATGGATCAGGCCAGGTCGTATCTCGAAACGCACATCCAGATATACGTAACTCGACCAAGGCCTCAAGACAATGCAGTTCGTCCACTAGTAGATAATCTTCTACTCTGTTCTGCCTATAGTGTTCCAGATGGAGGAAATTGAGAGCCCGTTTGTGCTTTGACAATGACGAAACGACGGCCGCATAGTTCAGTTCATCCACCAGGCCCCTCGGCCAACACCTTGACGAACACTGGTGGGTGCGCAGGTATAGCTTGTTCAGAACTTTGCAGGATGTTATGAATGATATCAGCTCTTCGTTGCTGTAGAATGTGTCGTGCAACTCTAGATTGGTAACATTGGACATGTTTTCCTCGAAGAGGGGTGGACTTAAGGCACGAGAACGGCTACCCCATCTTCGTGCATTTAGCGCCATGTACCTCCTCTCATACCAACCATCAATCACGAGGTTCTGGAGTGATTGAATTCTTAGGACAGTGGCTAATGCACTAGTTGCGTGGTGTGCGCGTATGCTCATGTGTCTCAGCGGCGATAGTGAGAGCTGATCAAGCGCTAAAGAAGTAAGCTCAGGGCTAGGAGTTACTGCTGCCCACCAATCTTTAGGGATATCGAGCAAGATTTCTTTAGAGTCACTGAATTTGGAATCATTCCGGACTACTATACGGCTCAGGTTGGGAAGACGGAGTAGAAGTAAAGTCAGTAAGTAATGGGCCCTCGGATTCCGAAGGGGAAATGCCTCGGTCTGATTGTTCCGTTTTTGTGCATGCGCAGAATTCGATACTGGAAGTGCTTTAACGCCTGTCTGGAACAGACGCATGAGTTCGTCGTCCAGGCTGAGATGTGAAAATTGGCTTAGAACACCTGTGGTTATCATTTCCATATGAGCTGCAATATCAGGATTCTCCAAGATTGTCCTCAGGAACAGAACAACTGGAATCTTTCGTAGGTCAATACTTCGATACAAGTTCTTCTGAGCCAACTCTCTATGTGACTTCGAGAAACAGAGGCATAGCCGCAATTTACGTATTCCGTCTTGTACCTGTCTTCGATCCTCAAAGTATTCAACAATCATCAATGAAATCTCGGGGGGAATTTCAACTAGATCACGAATGGTCGACGCCATCTCTCCGCGCAATGGCTCCATGATCGATCAGTCAGAGTAAAGAATTGCGTTATTTCTATCAAATGTGCTGCTCCACTCAATCGGGTAATGAGCCATTAAAGCTACACCTGCCCATATATTACCATTCCAAATAACTATCATCCAACTTACTCACGTTACACAACACACGAATTCTGGAATTAACAAATATTTGGATACCGGAACATGACCTATACATGTTTGCCTGAGTCTGAATTCATTGCGTCTGATCACTACTACTATCGGTTTCCCATGTAATTGCGATAAAAACGTCACTCTCACTAGCCAATAGCCTAAGGAGTTGTAGCAAAGAAAGGCGCAGAAGACTTCTAGAGAACAGAGTCGAAAGTATATTGTCAGATTGTCCGTCAGATATGACATCAATTTGTGAAGCTTTCGCAAAGTTTGCCAATGAACTGTGTGATCCTGTCGTAGATCCAAATGAAGTGGTCATGCACCAACTGAAAACAACTAACCTAAGTAACGCATTGGTTGGAACACGAACTATACACAGTTCTATCCACAGTGCATCTATGAGGATTATCTTCGGAGTCTGGCAAGCATCCATCCGTGCTAGTCAATTGCGTGCTAAACTCTAGCGGTTTCTGGGGTTTTGTATGCCGCCGACTTTGAGTTCGATCTCGCCGGTGGACGATGCTGCTGAGCTGAGTGTGAGTAGCGTTGCTACGACGAAGAAGACCAGATCTGGGTGTCTCATGGAATCCCCTTCCCACCCGATCTCGGTACTTGTAGCTGAAATCCTTTTCACTGTACTATGTTCTAAACATCACACCAACACTGACCAGATTGCCGAGTATGAAGAGTGGCCTTTTGATGTTGAGGATCCTGGTATGCATTCCTATTTCCATGGGCTTGTGACGAAAACGAGTGAGATAAGGGGACAGGAAGTTGGAAACGGCTGTTCAAATTGAATGTGTATCAACTGGAAGGCCTGGGGTTTGATACTGAATTCACTGCTACTGAAATATTTTGGTTCAACATAGCCTGGTTCGATATATGTGTTGCGACTGGAGTCAATTGTTTGCTGTTCTCAATACAGTCACGCCTTGTTCCCGTGAACACACCAATCTCTTATAGACTTTTCGACTTACCAATTATCTATCTATCTGATGCTTGGCCAAGTCAAGGATCGAGATTCAAAGTTGCTGACGCCCATGCAGGGGTATATGTATATAATCTTCCAAGCAAAGCTATATGCCGCGTTTAGTGACCCAGTGCATCCATACCCCACGCTTCTAAGGAGAGGTAAGAACCAGATACGTGTAGGAGTATCAATGGGACAAGAGCGACCAAATATAGACATAATGGGGGAGCTGCTGGTGATGGGGCTCGTCGCTGAATGCACACCGCGCGGGGAAGAGTGACGTGACACCAGTAGGTGGACTTGTATACACTGGCATACGCATGCCTACACACAAAAGATGATGCGCTGTAACTGACATACATGATCTATGTGGAGGCAGAGAGTCAAGGATCAATCAGATGGGCTCACGTGGCAGGCCCCCCTCTCCAGGTCTTGCCTGCCATGCATGATCCATGTCGCGACAGATGGGAGGAGAGCAGTCATCATTCGGTCTCCTCTCATGTCCTCCCATCCCATCCCCACCATCCTCATCCGCATCATCACCAGCAGCATCATCACCACCACCAGACGGAATGGCTCCGGTGCAATTCACCAGCACGGCGGGCGGCAAGGACCACTCGTCGACGACGCTGGCGACGTACGAATCGAACCCCGAGCTGGTCTCCCGCGAACCGTCTAGCGGCGGAACCGACACGGCCGATCACAGGCCAGCAAGCGAGGAGACGACGGCCCTTCCGCCTCCCTCTTCCGCTCCGACAGAGCCCAGCAGCAATAATAGTCGCCGTAATAGTAATAATCCACCTCCTCCCCTCCCCAACACACGACGCAAGATGGCATCATCTTCCTCCACCGCCAAAGACGCCGTGCCTCCCCGCCGGCCCACTGCTACAACGGGCACTACGGGCGCTGCCCGCCGGCCAGTGGCAGGAGCTTCCTCGAGCTCCACCACCGCGCGACCCTCGACCACCGCGTCGAGAACGCCCGCCAGCTCGACAATTCGTTCTTCCACCGCGGGCTCCAGCTTGAACAAGCCTCCGACGCGTCCTGCTGCCGGCACAGTCGCTCGTAAGACGGGCCTCGCTGCCAGACCCCCTCGTTCTGCTGCTGCTTCCGACGCGGAGCCAGACCTGTCGTCCGTTACTTCGGGAGACGAAAACAAACGGCCCACCGTCCGCAGAACACCCCTTACCTCCACCGCTGCGACCAGATCATCGCCAGGCAAGCCGCCTGTGGTGCGCCCAACTGCGAGTGCTACCACCGCTGCAAAACGGCCATTGGCCTCTGCCACCACCTCCTCCACTACCCCCAAACCCGCCACTCGCACCTCACTTTCATCTTCTGCCCGTCCCGCTACAACCCGCCCTTCAACCACACCTCGAGTCACCCCTACCGCTTCATCGCGGGCATCCATTTCACATGCGAAGAAGCCCTCGATTTCTGCCGTCGCGTCTGCCCCAGAACCCAAGGACACTATTCCGGAAGAGGAGTAAGTCTTTCTTGTTTTTTCTTCGACTTTTTCCCCATTCCCGTTTTCATCACTTCGTTCCAAACTGACTATTCACAGTACACGCAGCATCCATGTCCCTCCCAGAAGTGCCGTTCTCAAAGACAAGGCTTCGTCCGATGCCGAAATCGAGACACGAAAGACGGCCCTCGGCCCCGTGAAGGCTGCCCTCGCCAAATTGGGGGAGACGGATTCTCCTCGTCCCGATACTGCTCCCACCGGATCGCAAGAGATCGATTTTGAGACAAAGAGGCGAAGCGCCCAGGTGATGCAAGATTTCTTCAAGGAAACAAATCTACGGGAACAGTTGCAGGAGCAGTGTAACGACCTGAGTCGCGAAGTAGACAACCTGCAGGAGGAGAAGGCGAAACTCAAAAAGCAATTGGTCGAGGCAGAAGCGGCGGTCCAGGAAAAGGACAAGGTCATACAATCAGCCGCAAAGTCTACCGACACCGATCACAGCGCTCGTAATACGCTTGTCGAAGAGATGGAGAAGAAGTTTGCTAAGGAGACCAAGGCGCTGGAAGCCCGTGGAGAGCAGCTGCAAGAGGAGACGGCCGCAGCGCAGGCCAAGCAGGCCGAGGAAGAGAAGCGCGCGGCCGAACTCCAGCAAGTTTTGAGCCAGCTCAGCGAGGACCTGGAGAAGCAGGGCGCTGAGTGGGATGCCGAGAAGAAGAAGCTCATCGAACAGCAAACCCAGATCGAGGAGCTGACGAGTGAAGTCGCCAAATTGACCCAAGAGCGCGATGCGCTACGACAAGAGGTTGACGATGCCACAAAACAGCTGGAAGAGACCAAGGAGACTCTGGAGTCGGTTCAATCCAAGCAGGCTGAGCTCGAGCAAAGCCATACGGATGATCTCCGTTCGCGCGACGAAAAGATTACCGAACTGTCCGAAACGGTCCAAGAGCTGCAGACCATGGTAATGACTGCCGAACAAAAACACACCGATGCGTTGGAGGAGGCCAGCAAGTCCATCGAGTCCAAGTCGTCGGAATCGTCAAAGGTGGTCGAAGACCTGCAGGCCAAGATGGAAGCCCTGCTCCAGCAACACTCGGAGGAACTACAGTCCAAAGATGAAACCATCGAGTCGCACGTCAAAGCTGCCCAGGAGTTGAAAGACCTCACCCAGGAGTTGCAGGAGCGCGCAGACCTCAGCACGGCGGATTTGGAGAAGGAACGCAGCGCGCACGCTGAGGCCATCCAGGAGAAGATCGCGGAGCTTCAGAAAACCCACGACGAGGCAGCGAAAGGCAAGGACTCGGAGATATCTCGCCACGTAGAAGCTATTGATGGACTCCAGGAGCAAATCAAGTCGCTGCAGCAGGGTGAAAGCGACGGCGCAAAAGTTGCGACCGAGCTGAATAAGCAGATGGACGAGTTGAAGCAGGCGCACGCCGATGCCCTTCAGGCCAAGGTCGCCGAGAGCGAAGAGCTCATGAAACAGCTGGATGCTCTCAACGACCAGCTAGCGGATGACGCTACTGAGGTTGAGAAGTTGAAGGAAGAGAGCGACGGCTTGAGGAAAACTATCCAAACCCTCGAGAAAAGCTCGCAGCAAACTGGCGAGCAGCACTCTACCGTTATCGCCAAAATACAAGCCGAGCTGGATGAGGCTAGGAAGTCAGCACAGGCTGAGCTTGACGCCGCGCAGGAGCGTGCTCGTCAAGACTTGCGTACGCTCGGGCAAGATCACGACACTGAGATCGAATCGCTCAGGGCGGACCTTGAAGGTGATGCCAAAAAGAGACTAGACGAGCTTCAATCAAGCTATGATGCACTTGTCGCCGAAAAGAATGCATCGCTGGAAGAGCATGCCAAGGTCCTCGCTGAGAAGACAGCCAACCTGGATGCTGCTAATGAGGAGTTGAATTCTTTGAAAGCAAGTGTTGCAGAGAAGACGGCTACCCTTGACTCTATCAATGAAGAGCTTGCTTCATTGAAACAGAGCGCTGGTGAGCTAGAGTCACTACGTGCTGATCTTGCCGAAAAGACGGCTGTCATCGATTCGACCAACGAAGAGCTTACTTCTTTGAAAGCGACTGCCTCTGAGCTGGACTCATTACGCACTGATCTTGCTGAGAAATCCGCGGCGTTCGATTCTATCAACGAAGAACTCGTTTCATTGAAGGCGACCGCTGTTGAATTGGAGTCTGTGCGCGCTGATCTTGCTGACAAGACGGCCGCCAATGATACTGTCAATGATGAACTCAGTGCACTCAAGACGAGTGTTGCCGAGCTGGAATCAGTACGCGCCAAACTTGCCGAGAAAACAGATATGTTGGATGCAGTCAACGAAGAACTCAACACCTTGAAAGCAAGTGCAGCTGAATTGGAATCTCTGCGCGCTGACCTTGCAGAGAAAACCGCTACCCTTGACACTGCTAATGGAGAGCTGGCCTCACTGAAAGCGAGTACCGCGGAGTTTGAATCACTGCGAGCTGAACTGCAAAGTGATGCGAAGAAACAGTTGGATGAGTTGCAGTCAAAACACGACGCCCTTCTTTCCGAGAAATCGACTCTACAAAAACAGCATGAGGATGACCTCGCCCAACGGGTCGCTGAGCTGGAAGGAGCCAACAGGGAGTTGGAATCCTTGAAGGCGAGCACTGGTGACGCATCGCAAAGCTTGAAAGATGCTCTCGCCAAGAGCAAGACTCTCGAAGATGAGAAATCGGCCATTCAGGAAGCCCATACGATATCCCAGGAGATTCTGGCGGATCTGCAAAATCAGATTGACACTCTCGTAGAAGAGAAGACAAAAGCTGGCGATGCGCACACGACGTCACAAAAACTTATCACGGATCTGCAGGCTAGGCACGACAGTCTGCTTGAGGAGAAGTCGGCTGCCGAAGAAGCTCACGCAATGTCGCAGAAACTCATCACCGACCTTCAGGCTCGGCACGACAGCCTTCTGGACGAGAAGACATCTGCTGAAGACGCACACAGTCGTGCCATCGAGGCTCTGAAGCAAGATTCTGACAGCACTGCGAACCAACTGTTTGGCGAACTGCAGACCAAATACGATGCCCTTCTCGATGAGAAGACTAGCTTGGAAGGGGCCCATCAGAACGAGGTAGAGACCCTGAAGGCACAGGTCACTGAATTGGAAAGTAAATACAGCGAATTTTCGGCCGATCAGGAATTATCCAAAGGAGCACACGCCAAAGCCTTGGACGATCAGAGGGCTCAGATTGAGCAGCAATATGGTACACTACTCGATGCGTTGCAGACAGACCTTAACGCAGCGGATTTGGCGAAAAAGAGGGTCGTGGAGGAACGCGACTCGGCTGTCAATGAGCTCGCCGAGTTGAAGAAGAACAACGGAGACGCCGTACAGCAAGGCCAAGATAGTATCGCCGCCATGACAACCAAATACGAAGCTCTGATGGCCGAGAAGACCACTGCTGAACAGGACCACGAGGCTGCAATTGCTCTGCTCAAAGAGTCGCTGCAAGACGAGCAGGAGAAAATTGCCTCGGAGCTCCAGGCTCGTTGCGACAGCCTTCAAGCTAAGCTTGCCTCGAGTGACCAGGAACACAGCGATGCCATTGCTCTGTTGAGGGAGGAACTCAAGGAAGGACATTCGACCGATTTGCTCGCCACCGAAAAACGCTTGGAGGAACTACAGCAGACTCACAAAGACCTCATGGACCAGAAGCTGTCCATTGAAAGCGCGCACGAGGAGGCAATCGCCGAGCTCATGATGGGTATGGAAGCCAGCCAGAATGATGCTGTCCAGCAACTTCAGAAGAAGTATGACGCTTTGTCCGCGCAGCTAGAAGAGTCCAAGACTGCGCACGCCACCGAGCTGGAAGCCGCGAAACAGGGCGGCGCCGAGCACGCGACCCTGCTCCAGGACTTGCAGGCGCAGCTCGAGCAACTCTCTTCCCAGGCTACTTCGGATGCCGAGACTCATGCGTCTGACGTTCAGCGCTTCCAGCAAACCATCAGTAAGCTGGAGGCAGAGCACCAGCAAGCTCTCGAGGCTACCCAGGCTGCCGAGGATCAGATTGAGCAGATGAAAGTTGATGTCGTGAAAAAGCATCTTGCACGGGTGGAGCCGCTTGAACGAGAAAATGAATCGCTGAGGGAGAAAATTGAGCGTCTGAACAGCATCCTCGCGGCAGGTGATAGAGTTGCACGCGCCGCAGCTTCTATGGGTGAGAAGCGTGAGATCAACACGCTTCAAGAAGAGGATGAAGAGGACGAGGAACAAAGCACTTCTGGTGGACAGTCATCTCAGCTGTCACCGAACCAACCGCGAGAGGTGCTCGGCACTGTGGGTTGATCTTGATGCTCTGTGACGATATATCTGCTAACCTACCGCTAGCAGTTGGCGGCCATGCAGGAAACCCTGAACCAGCTCTCAGAGCTGAACAATGAAGCCCTAGCAGAGTCTTCTCGCACAGCGCAGAGACTTACCGAAGACGATTGGGTTGCCGTCGATGGTAAATCGAGTGGCGACAGCAGCATGCACCTGGTTGGCGAGCCGGGGGCAGCCAAGTTGAACGGCAGCAGCGAACACGTGCTGAGCGCGCCCGGTGCGGCCAACGATGTGTCGTAATCGAGGACTGAGAGCTGTCGTGCGGCTAGTACATCACTGATTCATTTCACTTCACCGGTCATTTTATTTTCGTGGTGTCTTTCACCATTTCTCAACCTTCTCTGGGACCGTCATCGGCACGCGTTCAATGTTTCCTTCTTGGCTTCCATGGATATGTCGTTGGCCCTTTGTGCCTTATACCCCCCATGTCCGTGTCCTTTTGTTTTGCTAGTTGCCCTCTGTCTTTATATACCCCTTTTTGGTCTTTTTGGGCTTGGAGGTTTGGTGGGTTTGAGCTTCGTACTGTTTGTTTACGCGAATCGATATTTCTTCCAACAACGATATGTTTTGCCTATGATCTAGTGAGGTGAATCGCGACGGTGCGCCTCGTCTCAGTCGAACTTAAGAACCCCCGCTGCCTGACGATCGCAGCTTACCTGGGATTACGCAGGGGCTAGGCTGGGTAGCTCTACTTGTATGTACATCATACGTATTACGTGCATGCATGGCTCGCCAATTGAGCTGCATGTACGAAATACGAACTCATCGCGAACATTGACCGAGCTAGCCTTACCCCACACACCCCACTTCCCTTTCATCATCATCATCACCATCATCCCCAACATCCTCATACAAGGAAATCACCCCACAAACCCCCTCTTCTCAAACCTCTAATTCCTAACCCACCCTCTCTCCCTTCAAGAGCAAACACACACACCCCCAGAAAAAAAACGGAATATGCAGACCCCCCTCCCACCTCCATCAGAAAAAAGGACTTTCCAAGCTTCCTGCCACTGTAAATCCGCGCACCTCTCCTTCACAGTCCGAACACACGATCTACCGCTCCCAGCGTATTTCTGCCATTGCAGCGTGTGTCGGTATACCCATGGTGCGTTGGCGGATAATCATGTTAGAGTTAGAGGTGAGGATGTCTGTGTTGAGGGGTTCGTTGAGGGCGTAGGTGTAGAGGATGGTGAGGAAGAAGGGGTGAGGGGGTATGATGTAGGGAAGGGTTTGGTGGGGTATGTGAGTGAGAAGGGGAGTAGGAATGGGAATGGGGGAGGGTGCGTAAGGTATGTTAGTTTTATTTTTTATTTTTTTATAATTTAGGCTGGGAATTGGTTTTGATGAGTTGCGTTGAGAGGGGTCTTTGGGGAAAGGGAGGATGTGTGAGAGAGAGAGCAGGGTAGATGTCTTTGGTGGATAAAGGAATGGGGTTAGGGCAGTGTTTTTTATGATTTTTTTCTTCTTCTTCTTCTTCTTCTAGAATCTTTACTTAATAATGAGAGGTGAACAACAGGTACTTTTGCAATACATGCGGCGCGCATTTAGTTGATTGGACCAACAACAGCGAAGAAGGGGTTATGTGGTATATTTCCATAAGCAGCGTCGACGCCGGCGAAGAGATATGGGATATCCACTCGCATTACCACGTCGGCAGCACGAAGGACGGCGGTATGGCGAATTTTCTTCGGGGTATAAATGGGAAAGAGGTGAGGATCTGGGAAGAAGGACATGTCGACAGTGCAGAAGAAAGTAGTAAAGGAGAAGGAAAGCAGTGGAATATCGAGTCGATGCAGGAACAGAACCTCCCTAAGAACCCCGCAGAAGCAGATGAAGAAGAAGAAATGCTGAAAGCGCAATGCCACTGCGGCGGCGTATCTTTTTCCATCCTCCGGCCTCTACCCCCATCTTCTTCGCCCTCATCACCAACAAGAACGCGCGGAGAAAACGAGCCAAAATCAGACATCCTTCCACCATCCCTAACCCCCCAAAACCCATCAAAATGGTTCGCCCTCCTCGACGTCTGCAATACATGCCGCCTCACCTCAGGCTGCGCAGTAGCAGCATGGTGTTTCCCACTAGCGTCACGTATTCTCATCCCTTCCTCTTCCTCCTTTTCATCTTCCCCTTCTACATGGCAGCCCTTCACAACCCTCTTCGGCACCCTGAAACAATACTCTTCTACCCCTGGAGTACGGCGTACTTTTTGCGGGAAATGCGGCGCGACGGTGTCGTATGAATGCGATGATCGGAAGGCGGTTGTTGATATTGCTGTGGGGATTTTGAGGGCGGGGGAGGGGGCTCTTGCGGGGAGTTGGTTGGAGTGGAGGACGGAGAGGGTTGGATTCAGGAGTGATGCGGTTAGAAGGGGGTGGGCCGGGTTTCAGGGGGCGTTAGGGGAGGGGATGAGGGGTTGGGCAGATGGGAGGTGAATGGAGTGAATGTGAGGTGGAGAGAGTGGTGAGGGTTGTTGCAAGGTTGTTGAGAGTTGTTTTGGGGAGACTGTAGAGTTTGAGGGGCTGAAAGCTATGCTGAGTGATAGCGCGTAGGCTTTCACGATCATAACTGTGCGACTGCAGTATCGCAGGAGAAGAAGATAGTTCTGCGGCTCAACTTGATACCGGCGGTGCGTGGTGACGAAGACCATCCGACAACCACGGATGACCTTGACGAAAAACTCGGGTTACTTTGATATTTTTTTCCTGGATGAGGTGACTTGGTTCACGAGGTAGTGCTGCAAGTCGACCATGATTGATTCATAAACATAATATCATAACATCATGAACATACACAGCTAGGCTCTCTCATACCTAGGTCCCACTGCCACTCCCGTAAAACCGCTCGATCATCGCATCGTCACACATCATCGGGTCATAGTCGAAAACCTCAGGCATCTCACACGCAGCATTGCCTCCATCATTAGGGGAATACCCCTCCATGAGATTATACCCTCCGGCTGGCCCCTGTGCGTAGCTACCAAACTCAGGGTTCACTGTCTCATGAAGATTGGCAGGGATGTCTGCATCGTTGCTTTCAGCAGCCCTGAACCGCGTTTCTTCCTCTGTTTTGTTCCAGTCTGGTGAGGGTGGAGCTTGGTTCATGAAGGAGGAAGGTGCAGTGATGAGGGGATTGTTCATCTGCAAGGGTTGTTCGTTGAGGCCCATACTGAGCATATCTGTGTCGTAGGGGTCGAACAACGTGCTCTGGGTCTCTGGATATTGCAGCCCAGATGTCGTCCATGGATAGGGATCCGCAGCGAGCGGACCACTCAACTGGTTATGATCTGCGGGGTTGGGTGCCATGAGGGGTTGCCCTGAGAAATCAGACGATGCAAACGATGTCAGCTCATCTGCAAAAATGACCGAGTTCTGCTGTTGTTCTCCAACGCGTTCCATATCCATTATATCCGCACCACGAGGATTCATTTCGTCGTTGACGTTATTGGATCCGGATCCTCGACCTCGGCGTCGGCTATCAACGACGTCCCTAGGCTGAACGATGAAATCATGGAGGACACGGTGCTCAAAGCGCGCTATCACCTCGTCTGCCAGATATTTGGCCGAGGCTTCCTGCACGCTTCGCAAGTGGTATAGAACAATGTTCTTAGCAAACTCGATGGGGAGATCGCGCTCGAGACTTTGGATCACCCGGTGTGCATAATCTTGCTGCTTGTTCCAGTCGTTGCTCCGGTCAATGTCTCCGGGATCGTAAGCTAGAAATGTGAGTCAATTTGGGCTTAGAAAAAGGGGAAAGACAAGCAGGAGTTGGGGGACTAGACGTACAGCAGGTCAGAGATGGACGATAACGTTCTTCCTCTCCAAAGAGCAGAGCATTTACGTCGAACCACCATAGCTCGTCGGCGGCAGAGACTTCTGTTCCGCTCCCTCTAGACAGAACCAGGATATCATTCCTCAAGCGCTCTCCAATCCCTTCGACTGGTTGCTGCAAAGCCTGGTGATCATTGTCCAAGAGTCTCAGATTGTGTGGACTATCTTCCCTGGTCAAGTGGTTTCTTCCAAGGGTCAGTATCACGTAGCTGATGGTGACTGTAGGGAGTGGGGTCAATTAAACGTACCTCAAACCTTCGATTGTCCAAGGTTTGTTGCAGGAACGAACATGTCGATACCTATGCGGATTGTTCTTGAAGAAAGGACATGCATATAGTACTGTATCCTGTTTCGATTTGAGTCGACGAGCGACTTTTGTTCCTTGTGGGTGAGCTTCAGACCCGCCTTCGTCGATCTTTCTGTGATGATCCTTCTTCTGGTGACCGAGTCTTGACTTTTTGCTCTGCGACACCTTCTCTCTGCGATCCTTGGGGAATTGCGCGCTTCCGGCACGAGGTCGACTAGAGCCACCGGCTTGATGCGTAGGCGGAGCGGCGCATGTGAGTGGAGCAGCCTTCAAAGCATCCAGCACCACTTGTGTATTCCTCTCGTAATCTGCAGCGGTTGCTTGAGCTTCTGCGTCAAAGCGCAAATTATCCCCATCGTTGGCGTCGAAGTCAGAGTCGGAGGAGCTAGCATCCGAACTGCTCGAAGGCGGCTCATCGCCATCCCACAAGCCTTCAGAGCAAATTCCAGGCGATCCTTTTGCATTTAAATCAGCAAGGCTAGAGGCCGCATGATCTTTCGCTGCGTAACCAACTCCAGCCGCGGGCTGCGAGTTTTGGCGCAAGGCTGAGGCAGTCGAGCTTCCACAACGGCCGTGGTCACATCTGGTGCAATGCGTGTTGATTTTCACGCCCATTGGTCCATTGCTGCAGTTGCAGCAATACCAAGTGTAGCCGAAATCCCTGTCGTAGAGTTCAACCGTGCAAAACATCACGCCGACGATACAAGCCACTGAATCGGTGTACACAGGATATGGAAGATGAGAAGGCTGAGAAAATCTGACAGAGGGTGTGAGCGAACATTATGACTGCCATCTCACGGATATCCTTTTGTCATTGACTACAGAATTCAGCACTGAGGATTTGTAGTCGACGAAACTGTGCGATTTCGACAAGTTCAGAAGAACATGTTGCTGCCCAATTGAGGTGTTGATCGACTTGTCGCCGGTCAAACAGTGCAGGATGCAGGCATGTTTCATTGGCGCACACTCAGCCCCTTCTCGTACTCGCTCCACTCTTTGCACATCTGTGGTCTGTTATTCGCCTAAAGTGTCTACAAGCCTAGATTGTCAGGTATACTGTCGGGCAGACAGGATTCACCGCCCCTTCTCTAGTCTGACGGTTGCACAACACCAGGTCACGATGAAAGGCGGAGTAAAGCCAGAAAACAGAGTCTGTAGTTCTGGAATAGCGAAATTATCATGCATAGGCAGA
Organism: Periconia digitata; assembly: GCA_948474695.1. NCBI lineage: Eukaryota > Fungi > Ascomycota > Dothideomycetes > Pleosporales > Periconiaceae > Periconia > Periconia digitata. Next base: position 1,066,206 of record CAOQHR010000003.1, read on the forward strand.
TTCAATGACGTTGGTAGCGGTGGGTGATTGCCAAATCATCACAATAGTCCATGATGGCAGGAGCTGAGCCACCAACAGCGTCAATTCTGCCTTAGCTACGTACTATCACCACGGCAAGTTGAAGCAGTGAGGCGGTGGCAGCTCATGGCTAAATCCACCTGCCAAGTCAATCACAGCTGAGGCAGGGAGTCAAACTCTGTACAAGGGGTAAGTGATACACAGCCGAAAAACATCACAGCGTGACAGGAGAGACATACAGAACTCCACGGGGCAGGGAACAGCACTACAAGTGCTTCGTTGTCAGACTAACATTGGACCTCGATGGCAATATCCGGAAGACATCGAGAACGGCGAGCACCCGTTTGAGTCTACTGTCAGAGATCCCCGTTATACCAAGTCAATGTGTGCTCCAAGCATTTCCGCAGCACCTCGTGAGCGACGAATCACGGCGATATAAGCACCAGGTCAAGGTAGAAGTAGTCTTCGAAAAAAAGACGCACCGAGCGCCCCGATTCTGCACCGTGTCGTTGAACGAAAAGAAAAACGGTACATCGATCAACTGGGCTTCTACAATTGGTTCATATCCATTCTCTACGCCTAATAAAATCTGTCCGTGCCCTTTTGCAACGCCAATACAACTTCCATGCCGCAAAAGCCCCATGAAGGAGTCCAGACCCCCTCCTCCTCCAACCTGTAGAGCGATACATTCTCGAACATTCCACCCATCTCTCGCTTCCGATCCAACAAGTATCAGTTTAAGCTAGCCTACTCTGCCTCGAATGAGTTCCTGTTTCCCAGGGGTCTGTCTTAGCCACCAATACACAATGTCCAATCGCCTTAAGCCAACTCCCAGTTAAGCGCCCGAATGATCGCTTGCCTGTCCATACACAATGTCTAAGTTACCTCGTATTCCACCCCTCGTACGTGAACGAGCCGGGGATGAGAAATCCCCCGCATGAGCGAGGACGACTCACACTATGATGGGACGATCATCGTGGGGAGAGGGAAGAAGTTCTAAGCTTCCTGTTCTCCGCTCTCTTGGTACCTGGAAGAATTCATCGGGAATTCAGTCACAAAGACATGTCAAAGAGAAGACCACGAGAACTCGCTTATAACACTCCAAGTAAACAGGATAAGCCATGTGATATGTCGTGCTTACTCGGCGCGAATAATGCTTAATAAACACTTCTCTCCTCCCCCACTCATCCGCATCCCCACGTTATCCCATCCGCAACAAAACAAAGTGTCTCCAACTCTTCCATCAACCTTCCTACTTCAAAGAATTAATTCCAAACCCCCCGCCACCCCATTTTCATCACGATCATGACATCTCAAGCCTTCTCCCCCTTCCTTTCTATCGTGCGTGGTACTTACTAGGTTACAACCCTACCCTAATTTGGTCTAGCTGATAATCTCTATACATACCTCCAGCAGCAAGTCTCTCTTAGCAGACAAATAATATTGGGCGCTGAGGCACGTAAAAAAATGTCCATAACCAAGTCTCTCTAACCATACAGTTCAACATGCTTTGTGCGTAATCTATAAGTCTTAATTGAGGATTTAATTGCGAGGATAGCAACTAAACACTACTTCCGTTACGCTCATTGCCTTTAATCTTTGCAAAAAAAAACTCTAGACCTGTGCACCTCAATATCATCACTATTACTGCCGCTACTACGCTGCTGCTGCTGCTAGCACTGCTAGTACTACTGCCTTTCTCCTTCTTCCTCTTCCTACTGCTACTACTACTGTCACCACCACGCCGGTGCCGCGGCTGCTACTACTTCTTAAACATCAAAACTCGCACTGCTAAAAAAAACCCCCCACCACCACTCCTCCCCCATAGATTCGCTAATCCTTCTTCTACCCAAAGCTTTAGGGCAAATAATCTTATCTCTAAAAAATATGAAAAGTTGGAGGAGAAGTCGTTTATGTATCCAAGTTGGAAAAAAACATTAGAAACAGCAATAGTAGAAGAAAAAGAAAAAAACAACAACACACATTTGCTCCTCATTCCTTTAATAATTTTTATTTTAGGATCAAAGGTAGGGCAAGGTTTATTGATTGGTTAAACGAGCGTAGTAGTAGATAAGGGAGTGTGTGTGTACGTGAATGGGGGTATTTCACTTACTCTCGCCCCTTCCCGATAGGATAAGACAAGGAGACTACACGTGATATTTGCATCGGATGAATGATATGATATCCACAGCAATAAAGCAAATAGCGATAGCAAAACTAAAGTCGGATTAGGTGTAAGGAGGGTTGTGTTAGTTTACCTAGTTGAAGAGTATTGTTTTCTCTAGGATTGAAATTGGACCAACCAACCAACTAACTCAAACGCATCCAACAAACACACTGAAAGAAATATCACTAGTAGAAAGAGACTACTACTACTACAAATCAGTGTGCGTGTATGTGTGACGATGTGCCAATGAAACATAAAAAAGATCATGGATTTTATTACTCGTTTTTGGCTGGATTACAGACAAAGACACTACTGCTAACGTGTTTTATCAGTAAGCTGCGCATATCAGTAAGCTGCGCACCCCACCAGACTTCACGCGTTGCCACCTCATCCATCAACTATGGCGTCTCAACCACATGCTCAGAAGCTTGCAAAAGAAGGTCGATTAGGCCTTGCAATCGCCTCTTTTCAATCAAACCCTCTATTATCTGTGCGCAAGCTTGCTGCAGCCTATAATGTGCCAGAATCTACCCTTCGAACACGCCTTCGAGGTATTCAACCAAAACACGCGACTAGGTCACCAAATCAAAAGCTATCTCCTACTGAGGAGCAGGCCCTAGTAGACTGGATCCTAGAGCTTGACCGACGTGGATTTCCACCCCAGATTATTGATGTACGACGAATGGGAGATAATCTACTCGCTGCGCGCGGCCAGCAGCCTCCTCCTCTACCCCTAGGCAAGCTCTGGGCATCACGCTTTATTCAGTCTCAGCCAGAGCTCTAGACAAAGTGGAATAGGAAGTTCAACTCACAGAGAGCGTTGTCTCAGGATCCTATTGCGATTCAGGGCTGGTATCAGCGCGTACAGGACACACGCGAGAGATATGGGATACAGGACATAGATATATACAACTTTAATGAGACTGGCTTCCAGATGGGCGTTGCCAGCACGTCTAAGGTAGTGACTAGCTCTGATACAGTTGGTAGAGCACCTACTGTTCAGCCAGGGAATCAGGAGTGGGTTACAGTGATCGAGAGCGTGAGCGCTGCTGGCTGGTCAATTCCACCCTTCCTTATCCTAGCTGGAAAGCTCCACCAGGCCGCCTGGTATCGTGATATACCTAATACCTGGATGATCGCCGTCAGCGACAATGGCTGGACAACAGATCAGCTTGGCTTTACCTGGCTAGAGCACTTCAATCGCTGTACTCAGACTCGTACAGTAGGCACCTATCGACTACTGATTGTAGACGGCCACAACAGCCATGCAACACCTGAGTTTGATCAGTACTGTGCGCAGAATCGCATTATCACGCTCTGTATGCCAGCTCATACGTCACATTTACTCTAGCCTCTTGATGTAGGCTGTTTCTCGCCTCTGAAACGCGCGTACAGGCAGGCGATTCAGCAGCTCGCCCGCCAACACGTCTATCATATTAATAAGGTAGACTTCCTATCTACGTACAAGCAGGTCAGGGATCAAGCTATCACAGAGAAGAACATTCAGGCTGGGTTTCAGGCCACTAGGCTCGTGCCATACAGCCCTAAGCGCGTCCTATCCTTCCTACCTATCGTCCGAACGCCCTCACCCTGTCAGCTAGCAGGCAACGCAGAGGGACAGTAGACAGCTGAGACGCCACATACAGTAGACCAGCTTCAAAAGCAGGCTCAACATATCCAGGACCTGCTTCGCCAACAATCACAAAGTCCTACTAACCAAGCTATCCGCCAGCTTGTAAAGGGGTGCCAGCTTGCTATGCACTCAGCTACTATCCTAGTAGAGGAGAATACAAGGCTTCAAGCAGCTGTACAACGTCGCGATCGTAAGAAGAGGCAGCGTAGACAGTATATATCACGTAGAGGAGCTCTCCAGGCTCAGGAAGGCCAGAGGCTGGCTACAGAGGCTGATAGGGTAGTCCAAGAGGCCGAGCAGGTCAATTAACCAAGTAGACCTCGCGCGCCACCAACATGCACCAAGTGCTTCGTACAGGGCCACAAAAGAACCCAGTGTACTGCTAGATAGTACGAATCAATTAGATCTATATACACTATATTACGATATGACGTTGTTAAGTAATCGCCTAAGAAGCGTGGATTTTCTGGTGGGGTGCGCAGCTTACTGATATGCGCAGCTTACTGATAAAACACGTTATTAGAAGAATGTATTACTTAATCGACGGAAGAAAAAAAATAAGTTGAAGACAATACGCAAAACAAAAGGAGAAACACCAGTAAACGACGAGCGCTCGCAATCTGTAAGAACTAGGCGAGACTTAGTACTTTCCAGGCTCGCCCGCAACACCGCTAGTCGGTGCAGGAGTCGTGGCACTCGCGGGAGTGGCGGCGGATGCCGTGTTGGCAGTGCCAGGGCTGGTGACGCTGTTGGTCTTTGACAGACCCTCTGTTTGCAGGGCAGCAGGCTGTCTGGCATCGGCAGCCGGCGTGCCCGTTGTGCGCGAGTTGATGCTGCTGACGGGGCTCATCTTGTCTGCCACGGGACTGGTAGGCGTGCTGCCCGCGGGCAACTCGCCCGTCAATTTCCCGCAGGCTTGCATGATTGCTTGGTGCCATTGGGTTGCAGAATCGGCCGTGTGCGCTTTGAAAGCAAGCTCGTGATTCATAGAGAAAGAGTTGCCCAGCTTCCCCTTGGACACGTCCTTGCCCTTAACATTGAACTTTTGCCCGCTAACGGCGCCGACGACGCAGTCGGGGAGGTACAGGGACATCTCGGGAACAGGGTCCTTTGCGAAATTGTCGTCGGTTTTGTATTCATGTAGAAACTTGGAAGGCGTTACGACGTAGTAATTCGTGTCGTACCCGCGCATGATCTTGCCCTTTCTTTCCAGCGAGCCTGCGATGATGGGCTTGGTGGATCGGTGGTCTTGGTTTGGAAAGTTGATGTTGGAGACGGAGCGCGGGGGCGCGTTGGGGTCGATGAGAATTGTGTTGTTGCGATCCACAAATCCGTTCCATTCGAAGTCGAGTGGGATTTTCTGCGAGGCACCTACCATATCGCCGTACATGGCCTTGGTTTGGTCACATTGAGTGTTGACCACTTGCATGAATTGGGCTAGGCCGTGTTCTGGTGCCGTGAATTAGCAGTGGTTTCTTTTAGCAAAGGACAATCTTTGCGCCGCGGAGTATAACTTACGGATGGTCTGGATGACATGAGCTTCAAACTGAGCAAAACTGTTCTGCACACTGATCAAATCCTGTCTGTTGTTGTTCTCCTCCTGAATCTGCCTATTAAGCCGAAACAGAACACCGCGCTGGAGTACATAGGGATCATCGGTGGCAGTCATACGGCCACCGGTGCTGTCAAAGGTAGCCGTGTGGGTACCCAAGTGCTCAATGTGCTTCTGGGTGAGAGCGCGGGCCTTATCAACGGCCTTGCTCTGTTTTCCAGCGCCCTTGGCAAGCTCCTTCGACTTGTTCTTGATCTCGGTGTGCAGGCGGTCGAAGGTGGGGAGGACCTGGCCCTTGAGCTGTTTGGCGGTTTCGTAGTGTTGGTTCGAGATACCCTGGGACAAGACGCGTTAATATAAGGAAACCCATACCACCAGATACCCAGAAGGCTCCCAGTAGCAATAGAATAGAATCATACCTGTGTGTTGCTCCTGATGTTCTCAAACATGCCCGCAATGCCTCCCAACGACTGGTCAAAGTGATGCCCCTCTTTAAGCGGGTCCTTCACCGTTTTCAACACGCGCTCGTACTCCTTGCCGTGCGCGTGGTTGGTCTTCTCCGTCGCCGTGATGTAGTCTTCGAGGTATGCGACGGCGTGTTTCCATGCTTGCAGGCGTTCGGCGAACAGCTTGGTTACCTCGCTGGAGTCCTCGCCTGGGACCGCATCTTCGTCGACGCTGCCGTTGGTGGCAGCGCGGCCGACTGTTGGGCTAGTGGGGGAAGCCATGTTTGATTTTGAGAGTTTGTGTGTGTAGTGGTCCGTAGTATAATCGGAAGAAAGGAGAGTTAAGGAAGATAAAGGAGGTGGATGTGGAGCTGGCGCGGGATGGGGAGATCATCTATCTAGATTCTGGACCGTCTGTTGGCGATCGACGTCATCTTGAAGATCGTCGCAAGGTTAAAAGCCAAGGCAGGGTCTCTTTATGCCCCATTGCCACCAATCACCATGCTTCATCTTCAAGCCACCAAAAAAAGCAATTCGTTCTCTGAATCTAAATCCAAGTTGCTGTGAGATAAAGCCTTGAATCATTGCATATGAAAGCCCCCTACTCAACACTTTTCCACCACCTCACCTCCCACCCAATCCCCCGTCAAGCCGAGGTAAGTAGGTAAGCTCCCTTTGCACCGACCCCTCTTACTCTTACTAATATCGAGCTACCATCCATCAAGAGACAATCAGCAGAAAATAAGACGTAAGCGACCACCCAAGTTAGCTTATATTAGCTATTGCAAAGACCTAACTCAACATCTTGGGCTTGTTCGCAGACGCATCTCTATTTGCATCTGCATGCTTACATATATACATTGAACATCCACCAAAACAACAACCAAACCAGCAGTAATAATAAAAGGTACAAAAAAAAAGGTAGGCTTTGGTACGATCATGGATAGAAGGATAGACAGATTAAGCTAGGCAAGGAAAGAATCAAGGAAGAAGGGAAGAAGAATCTCCCAATCCATGATATATATAAGTATGCCTAAGTTTACCTTTGCCTAGATCTGATACCACCACCTCCTCCTCCTCCTCCTCCAACGCCCGGGCAAAGAACCAAAAAATACAAGTATAACAAAATGGGAACAGAAAAGATGCATGTATTCCCTCCCTTCGCACGCACGTACGCTCTGATGGATGGATGAATGGAGTGACAACAAAGGGGAAACTGGATGGGAAAAGAGGAAAAACGATAACACGGGACGTGAGAACATGGAAATAGGTACACAAGCGCTCCATTACTCGAGAAGGATTAGAAGAAGAAAGAAAAACAAGAGCATCTCCATTTCACTCTGCACATTTCTGTCCAACATTTGGTGGTAGGTAGTAACAACGATATAATCTAATACCACTTGTCTTCTGTCCTCCATACTCCGACATGTCTTTTCATAATCACCACATATCGTCATCCCGATCACTTCGATCGGAATCGTCATAGTATCCTCTTGAATCTTTCTGTTGGCCCATGTAGCTCTGACTGTTGGCTACGCTGTACCCGTTGTTCGGGTTGTTGCCGTAGTTGGAGTGATGCGAGTCCCTGGGATCTCGCTGGTTGTTGCTGTATTGCTGCTGCTGCTGTTGTTGGTAATGATTGTCATCGTTGAGGGATTCCGAGCTTCCATTCCCTTGCTGGTATTGGTTATTAGCGTACCCACCCTGACCGTCTGATTGCTGCTCGTGCTGCTGCTATACCCGTTAGCACATGTTTGATCCACTACATGTAGCATCGAGATTCTTACCTGTTGATAACGCTGATATTGTGTGAACTCATCCGGTTGTTGCGCCTGTTGTTGCTGCTGCTGCTGCGCCTGCTGCTGTTCCTTCTTCTGTTGGGCAGCTTGCCGTTGGTGTTGTTTAGCCTGGGCAGAGTTGCCAATGGATATTTGCGGATGCATCTGTTGCACTTTGGCGAGATAGGAATACATGAAGTTACTCAGCAGGACTTGAGAGTACAGTTCGCGGCGGGGATTGGCGAGCTTGATATGGGCCATGCGATAAATGGCACGCTCTTCCAGGATGGAAAACCGAGTCCAATTGTAGTCGATGTCGGGTTTCAAGATCCGTGGCGGCGGCTCAGGGGATAATCCTCGCATGGAATTGCCCTTCTTATGGGAGGACTCCTTCTCGCTCTTCTTCTTGCTCCCACCAAAAATGGACGAGAACAGACCAGACTCTTTCTCCTTCTTCCCCTCGGGAGTTCCAGACTTTCTCGAGCTCTCCTTTCTCCGCTCTTCCTCGAGCTTGACACTCTCCCGATCTAGCACCACACTCTCACGACCCCGGCCAGCGTGCTGTAGCACGTCCAGTCTTGTATCATCGTGAGGCTTTTCCTGCGTCTTGCTGAGCTTATTCTTAACCTTCTTGGCCATCTCCTTTTCTCGTTCTTCCTTGTCTTTCTTATCGCGCTCCTTGTCATCGCTACCACGCAGCCAGCCCCAACTTGTTTTTCTCGAGCCGCCCTCCGAATCCTTCTTGTCCTTTGACTTCTTCTCAGACTTCTTCTCGTCCATGCTGGGTATAATCGTAAGCGAATCAACCCTGTTGCTGTTGACGGGAAGTGCATTAGGTTGTCCAATGAGATCATCAAAGCTTTGAGCAGGTTGGATGGGAGATGCCTGAGAAGCTTGCGCATGCCGATTAAGACGGCCAGAAGAGCCGGGGCGCTGTTGTTGGGGTGGAGGCTGACGAGGTCCATTGGGTTGCGATGATGCTTGGGGTTGAATCTGCGGAGGTTGGGCATTTGGAGCTGCTTGTCTCGACGAGTTGCGTTCAGGGAGTTGCAAGGGCGCCTTCCGTAGCTTTTCCGGGGGTGGAGGTGTTTCTACAATCTGCGGTACAGAGGGTGGTGGTACGTAACCTGGCAAAGGAGCTGTTGTCCGGCCGTTGGATGCAATCCGCGAATGGAATGGCTTCTGTTGGGGTCGTCGTTGCTCTTCTACCGGCGGTTCGGGAGATTCCATCCTAGATACATCATCGGATGAACCATACTTGGCAGACATGAGCGGCGGTGATCTTTTCCGCGTAGGACGAGAGAAGTTCTCCGGCGGCTCAGATTGCACTCTCTCGAGCGTGAACTCTGACTCCTTGCGCGGAGGTCCAGGGGCAGATTGGTCGTCCTCACCAAGATTCTGTGCATTGGCCATAGCGGCCCGCCGTGAAAAGGGCACCCGCTCTTTGCCGCGGATACTACCCCTTCTGTAATTCGTGCGTGTTGACCGCTTCAGAGTTCCCAGCCCTGCCACCTTCCCTGGAAGAATGGGCACGTCCTCGTCCCCTTCACCATCGGTAACGGAGCTTCTCTTAGTGGTGTCTACGCTCATTCGCCGGACCAAAGAGGCGGGATCTTCGACTATGTTCTCCAATTCCTGCAACTGGGGTAGTGGTCCATTCTCTCCATGGGCATCGGAACGCTGTCTTTCCAAACGATCTGCACCGTCACGATATCCACTACCATTGTCGATCTGCCGCGATAGCATGGACTTTTTGCGTCGCAGCCCGCCACCCGAGGCTTGGCGTCCGAGAGCGCCATCAGGAGACAGAGTATCCGAATCTCCGGATCGGCGCCTGATGGTATCTACTTTCTCCTCGATGAACGTCTTGAATTCCTTGGGTGCAAGTTCGGGGTGAAGCCGTGCAGGAACCCAGAAAAGCTTGGATGGGTCTTCATCCTCGGAGAAATGCTGGGGAGGAACAGTCGCAGAACCGTATGATTTGAATGAGGGGAGATCGGGGTCGGCGGTATTCACATCCATGGACATGCGTCTAATGGCCTGCAAATTGCTCAATTCCTGGGCTAAGCCCGCTGCACTTGATTCATAGTCCAAGTCATTGAGAGGGAATTGTTGCGACGCGGTATCCGAGTTTGTCCTCGACAAGGGTGGCGAGGCCAGGCCGCCGTTCATGTTACTCTGGTTAGATGACGTTCGCCTGTTGAGCATCGTAGGTCGCTCTTTGGGACTCGTAGGGCTTGTGGGACTCCGGGGTGCATCTTTGGGGGAGTGGCTCATCTGGGCGCGCAGAGGAGATTTCGGGGGAGCGTTGGGGAAGGGATCGAAGGGCTGAAATGCGCTCTCGAGGCTATCGCCCAAGGGGCTAGTAATAAAACTGAGGGGACGTGAATTGCGCTTCATGTTGTAATCGTCGTCACGACCGTAGAGATCTTGAATGGCTTCGGTTACGTGGTGATTGTCATCGCTGATGGAAATGTGAGAACCGTGACCACGACGCTGTTGATAGACCCGCTCCAGCTCGCGAGCTCGTTCGGAGGCCTTTTCCCCCAGCGAAAGACAGGCAGTTAGCAATAGGTCGTGCACATCGTCCCCCGCCGCGGCCAAGTCGAGGGCTGCCGCAAGGGGTGGGTGTCTGGCGGAGATTGCTCACCTGCATGTTGGCTGCGCTCCGGATGTGTGGCGAGACGGCAGCAGGCGCTCTGGTCCGATGTCATCGAAGAACGAGGGGCACGCGGGCGATGCGGAGGAGCAGCACGTCGGGCAGAGTGCGGACGGGACGGGGGAGGGAGGGATCAAGCGAGCATGTCCTGCGAGTGGTGACGGGGGGAGAAGTGTGAAGGCAGGCAGGCGCACGAGGTGGGTGTTGGGAGGTGGATGTAAAGGGGGGAGATGTCGTGGGGGATCGTGTCGTCGTTGGCGGCGTGGGAAGGAGTAGGAGGAGGAGGAGGATTACCGACCGTGGAGGTGCGTTTCGCAAGCAAGAGAGCAAGCAGAGCAGAGCAGCAGCAGCAAATGCGAGGTAGGCTTGACACGAACGAGCGTGGTAGACGAGTAAGCCAGGCCCAAACGGGCAGTGGCAGTCAGTGGAACGTGTCTGCGGCAGGCCGAAAGGGTCGGTGGTCGGCGGTGGATTTGACCTGGCGGTTTCGTCGGATGGCTTCGGAAGGCCAAAGGGCGGTCAAAGTGCAAACCAAGCGAGTGGGTATGCCGTAGGTAGGTAGGTATGTATGTATATAGCTGGATGGATAGGTGGATGAGGGGGATTGATTATTACGGCTGCGAGGAGGGATGATCTGTGTGGATGATGATGGAGGCGCTAGATGGGGTAGAGCAGATAGGAGAGCAGCAGGGGAGTGGGGGAGGGGAAGCTTGAGAGCACGAGACAGACAAAAGTCAACAACAATCTTGTGTCGGTCGGCAGGCGAGGCAGAAACGTGAGGGCCAGAGCCGAGCTGAAGAGCAGAGCAGAGCAGAGCAGGATACACACGATACTATGAGATCATCTTCCAAAGAATTCGCAATGGCCGTCTAGCATGTCTAGTGAACCAAAGGGAGCATTACAAGGGAATGGTAATGGTATACAGCAACAGCCACCTAGGCAGACCAGCCAGACAGACCGACCGCCGCCTGCCGCCGCCGCCACTTGCCAACCGCCCGCTCTCCCTCTCTCGTATCCGAGTCTCTAGCATTCAGCCTAGCACCACGCTTGTATAACTGGCTAGCCTTGTCCACCGTCTGCCATTCCTCCCGAGCAAGTCCATCTACTCAATTGTGTACTCTTCCATCATCCATCTCATCATCGCCCCGTCTGCCGTGTGCATCGAGGGGTGGGGGGCCAAAGGGCATTCGCTGTAAGCGAGTCGCTTTTAGCCCCGCCTACGCGCCGGGGGCTTCCCATTCATCCTCATCCACCCATCATCCAAGCTCGAGCTCTCTTGGGTGCATGCCCAAGCACAAATCCCCGTCCACCTACCACGCCCTGCTCAGTTCTTCCTGGCGCCTATCCGTGTCTGCCTGATCGAGGTGCTCCCGTGCTTTGGACTGCAGAATAAAAAAGGAGAATTCGAGACAAGGTGGTGGAGCGTAGATTATGCATTAAACACTAGCCATGTGTGAGGGTGTGTCCAGGTAAATAGGTATATGTACAGTCTATGTCGCCAGGTGACGTTTTTCTAGTCTCCTTCCATGCAGCACCATCGCCATCTCTGCTGTAGCACAACAAGCAACCACTTTCAAGGATTGGCCCAGTTTCGCTTCCAAATGAAAGCCACCGAAGCTACTGCGCATGCCATCGCGCCCAGCGCAAGGTAGAGGTTCATGTTGTCATACGGTTCTTCATCTTGTTTTGGGAACGCCGTCGATGGGAACGTTGCACTTTCGGCCAGCTGTAGCACACGCGTCAGTTCAGTCTGACAGCTTACGCCGTCTATGCCGTGGGACTTTGTATCTACTTACATGAACAAACAGCTCCGAAATGCTACTCCACGTTGCGCTCACGTGGAGTGGGGCTGACATGTTGAGCGCGCTCGTGTACTCATCCGGCTGCTGCTCGCTCCGCTGCATAGCCTTGTCTTGGTCGGCTTTGAGCGCTGTATACACGGCCGGTAGCCTGTCGAGCTGCGGGTATCTCTTCCGTAGTTCCACAATGTGTGCGAAGCTGTCGGGATCGCTCGAGTCGTACGTGTAGCACAGCAGATCGCACGCATCCAGCTTGGCCTGGTTCTCCAGAATGGCTGGCTCCAGCTCGCCAAGCTCTTCGAGGATCAGATAGCACTGTTTGCCGCCCTTGAGTTCCACGCTGTTGACTGCAGAGCGAGGTTGAATGGTGGGGTGGTACGTTGATGTAAAAGGCCGTTGCAAGAACGCTGATAGCAGAGCGCTCTTCCCGCTCGCGCTCGCGCCCAACACGTAGCACAGAACCACGTTGCGCTCCACACGACCGGGCCTGTTGCGCCTCTTGCGTGCCTTGGTGACCTTGAGCGCGTTGGTAGTACCCCCGCGGTCGCCACCCTCAAACCCCAAGTAGGCCAGATACTCGAGCGTCGTTTTGGGCTCTTCGAACGTCGTCATGCTCCACTGCGCGATCCATCCCTGCAACGTAATGTGGCCAGCTTCGTTGCGCACTGTGCAGGACGGGAATGCCGAATCCACCCACGACGACGGCACGCCGGGCGTGGGCGCAAACAGGTTGCCGAGCTCGACATCGTTCAACCCGCCGTCGTTGTCCCGGTCAAACTTGAGGAACAAGTCCACGAAGAAACGGTAGCCTGCAGGCCCAAGCTCGGCAGAAGCGTATTGTGGGACCTCGAATTTGGGGTGGAGGAAGGTATCTTGAAGACTCAGACTGTCCGTGTAGTGGAATTTCCTTAGAATTATCCAGATGGTTTCATGCCTGCCCTTTTCAGCAAAAATCTTGTTAAGCAAAAGAAAACCTTTCTCATCCATCCCTCGTTCGCCCGTGGATCCCGGTACAAAGCGTTCGATGGACCGCTTGATGTTAGCCAAGTCATCCTCCCCCAATGGCTTATCGAAGCATTTTAGTTGGAAATCATGAATCTCCTGATCGTTCCAGTATCCATCCTTGTCCGTATCGCATAGGTGGAATATACGTTGAAGCGCAGCTACCGCAGCCGGTTTGAGGGCGTTTTCCTTGGAGTCGTACAAGGGTGCAATCGGGTGTGTGACGGCCTTCTGGCACAGAAAGATGACCTCGTTGATGTTGTGATGTTCCTTGGCGCTGGTCCGAATGCACGAATCTATTTCCTTGAACTCGTTCATGACGGGCAGCATTTCCTCCGCAACAACCTGGGTGGTGCTCCCACTTGCTGCTATGTCCGACTTGTTTGCACACAGCACGACAGGAACATTGACACCCAGCGACCGGAAATACGGCATCCAAAAAAGGGCGACGCGTTCATAGCTGTAGTGGTCCGAGTACACGAGTAGAATGACATTTGATTTGCGCAGTTCTTTCCGCAGAGCGTGCCGTTCGTGGGGGAGAGCGGAGGTGTCGACGATGGTCGTGGCTACATTGTCGGGGGTGCCGATATTGGGTGGGAGCGTCACCGCAGGGAGGACGGGCTGGATCTTTGCTGTGACGAAGACGCCTTTGACGAGCGAGGTGATGATGGAGCTCTTGCCGACGCCCTCATCGCCGCATACACAGATTCGGACGGTGGCCATGGTCGGGATGCATGTTTAGTGCTGCATGCCGGGGGCAGACGGAGGCAATATGTATAAGGTATATACTTGGGTGGTGACGGGTGGGGTGGATGGACCACCATCAGCTTCATTGACGATGGGAGGGGAGCGCGGATGCTCGTTAGTAAGCGCGTCTTCTCACACGTGGGTGGACGATGGATCCATGCAGGAATCAATCAATTAACAATGGAGCCCCACCCTGGGCGACAATGTTTGGGCCATACAGATCAAACATTATCTGCCTGCGTCGCCCCATTGCATCCCCCAAAGTAAAAAGCTGGGGAAGGGGGGGGGGGGGGGCGTGCTGTCATCATGTGTACATATGTACTTATGTATGTACATGTACCCCCAACCGACCATCCATCGGCGCCCCGGCGTTTGTTTGTTTGTTTTTATTTTATAATCTGCGCATCTTCACTCGCTCGTTCTTCTCCGTTCATTCAAACACTCCCCCAACACGACAGACACCGTACACAACAGTATCCATCTTGGACCCCAATGGCGGCGGCACAGCCGGTACGCTCTGGGATGGAATTATTGTTAAGCGCTAGCCCTCCCGCTCTCCACACAACAACGACTCCAACTTCCTTCCAAGCCCGATCGCCGGGGTCCGTCCGCTCGTCTTCGTCGCCGTTGCACTGTCGAAGAGCCTGCCCGTCCAACACACCTCTCGCTCGCCCTCGCCCTCGCCCAATTCGAGCCAACATCCCCGAACCAACAACGCCCCCAATTGCCCCGGCATCGTCTGCTCTGCGCCCCCGGCAACCCTCTCCCCGAGTCTTTTGCCGTGCCCCGTATTGTGCTATGCTGTTTACCCCACACTATTCTTCCTCATCTTCCCTCACGTCCGCTGGCGTGGGTCCCCAAGCTTACCACCCTCTGGCCAAGCGACGCATCGCCCGCGACCCTTGATCTCCAACCTCCGACCGTTTACCCGTTGCATTGAGCGCCCATCCGAGTGATCGATTGACGGTTTGGTTGACTGATCATCCTCCTTCTTGCCTGCCTCGCCGGCTGACAGCGATATCGTTGTATCATCTGTCTGGATTTGCGCCTCGTCGGTTCTTGGATTGCTACCATGTTGTAAGTGCCCTGCATCCCCACGTCCAATCATAGCTGTCGCAACTACGGCTGGCTCGAGATCGGCCATCTTTCCCATCTATCTGGCCATTCTCTGTCTACTCATCACTGCCGCATCTGACCGCCCCTCTACAGTGTGCTTCCTCCTCCTCCCAGATACCCGGCTCCGGGCACCCTCCAAGGCCAGCTCATCGAGACCAACAACACCCTCACCCACCCCACCGGCCCCGAATACCAATTCCTGGCCGGAGAGGGCACCTATGTTCTGCGAGAAGACCTCCACCTTGCCACGCCGCCCCCTCACCCCTCCGAAGCACCGGTTCATAACCCAAACCCTCTTGCGACCACAATATCCCCGCCCAGCACCGGATCCAAACTGTCCCTCGCTGTACTCGCCCCACGCCAGGCCTCCAACTCGCGACTGTTCCGTTTCGATACAACCGCGAGCGCGCGATCGCAGCTCCCGCCGAGCATACAAGAGTCGCCCCACGAGTCCAACAGCCAAGCCTCAGATGCTGGCTCACACAGCGTCAGCGGCATCGCGCCTTCTCCGCGCGAGGGGCTATACGCACCAGTTTTTGGCTCTGACAACCCCGCGTTGGCTGTGGTGAACGGCAAAGATAGCAAAGACCCGCTCAAGCGTCGCAAACCAAAGAACAACATTGTCAAGAGCAATTCGTCATTTGTTTCGCGAGTGATTCCCCACGAGGCCCTGTCTAAGAGGCTGCAAGACCACAGCCCGAATGGACTGTATTGCTTCGTGAATATTAATCGGGCGCTGCAATGGCTCGATCTCTCGTCACCGACCAAAGTCAGACTCTCCGTCTCCCTCTAATCCAGAGCCCACACTAATGTACAGCAGGAGGAGCATCTCACCAAGATATTGTTCACGAAAGCGCACGCGTTATGCCACGATGTCAACCAGATAACCAAAGGTCCGAACCACATTGATATTGTCATGGGTTTCTCCACGGGCGACATCATTTGGTATGAACCCATGTCACAGAAATACGCTCGAATCAATAAGAATGTACGTACATCAGGGATCCGACGACATGCGGAGATTGTTCGGCTGACTCGAATGACCTCATAGGGAGCGATCAACAATTCTGCTGTTTCTGAGATACGATGGCTTCCAAATAGCGAGAACCTATTTCTTGCGGCGCATATGGACGGAAGTCTGGTTGTGTACGACAAGGAGAAAGAAGACGCGCCGTTTGTTGCCGAGGACCAAGACGCCGACTCAGCGATCGCAGAACCCACCAAGGGTTCACTCAGCGTCAAGAAATCTGTGCGTTCCAAAACCCAAAAGGCGAATCCAGTATCATACTGGAAAGCGTCTGCCGCCAAGATCAATGCTTTTGCATTTTCGCCTGACAACCGGCACCTCGCCGTGGTATCCGAAGACGGAACATTCAGGATCATTGACTTTCTTGCCGAAACGTGAGTACACTGATTGGGGAGAACATTGAAGCCATACTGATGCTTTTACTAGTTTGCTCCACCAATTCATGAGCTATTATGGCGGAGTGATGTGTGTCTGCTGGTCGCCAGACGGCAAGTATGTCGTAACAGGGAGCCAAGACGATTTGGTTTCCATCTGGTCCCTCGAGGAAGCTTCACTGGTAGCTCGCTGTCAAGGACACAACTCTTGGGTGACGGCAGTGCAGTTCGATCCCTGGCGATGTGACGAGCGCAATTATCGCATTGGAAGCGTGGGCGAGGACTGCAGGTTGCTGCTATGGGACTTTAGCGTGGGCATGCTCCACCGACCTCGAGCGGTACGTTATTGGAACTCGTAGCTTTTGAACAGACATTTGGTCGCTGACATCAGGCAGGCATCCGTCAGGCATCGGAATAGTATCACGTCGTCGACGCTCAAGATGCAGCGCACCCGTACGGAGGGGTCCGCATCGAGACTGCGATCGAATTCCAACCTCACATCGGGTAGCTTGCTCGACGACGACGGCGAGGTGGTGCACCCGGTGGAGCCTCGGGCGCGCACGGCAATGTTGCCTCCCGTCATGGTGAGTCTCTCAGACCAACCCACTTTTCCTGACCATTTGCATGTGCTCATCTTGGCCGCAGGCGAAATCTGTCGACGACCATCCCCTTTGCTGGTTGGGCTTTGAAGAAGATTGCATTATAACGTCGTGTAAGAACGGTGAGTCGCAGAGTCATTCCTTAGTCATTCCCTTTTGGCATACCCCCCTGCATGAAACCATACGTCTGCGGGTCGGTCCTTTCGCATTTCCGACCTATGCGCGCGGTATCGGAGGCTGTTCCGAGCATGTCGCCTCCTGTTCTCTCCTTGCCAGGAACACCCGCTATTGTACCGGGACCCACGACCCACTTCTGCAGCGGGCCGTGCTAGGGCGGAAGCCAGACAGAAAGAAAAAAAAAACAAGCCACTACGGCCGAGACATGCTCGCCCGGGAGAAGATAAGGAAAAACACATGCTAACGGTGTTGGATCTCATAGGCCACATCCGGACATGGGACCGCCCCAAAGAAGCGGCCGGCAGCGATGATGCGGCGCTCTCGACGACGTCTGGTGGCGGCGCGAGCAACGCGTAGGTTTAATGGGACATTTGGTGTCTCACGCATCGGTACCATGCGTAGGTAACTTGGTTTGATCCCCGTACGGTTGATTGTCGGGCGGGATGTGTTTATCACCAGTGAGAGTCTTGCATAGCTTCATACCTGGCCTCCCGCCTTTTTTTTTTGTTGGGACCGTAGTCGAGGCCTCGGTTCTCATGTTTGTATACGAGACTTTGGGGGAAAGGGAGATTGGGAAGAGACGGAAACAAAAAAGGGAGAGAAAAAAAAGGCTGGGGGCGGGTTATTTGTCTAATCATTCTTTGGCTTCTCAGACCTTTGAACCTCGATGATGAACTCGAGAAGGAAGAGCAATCGAGCATCACACTTTCCCTTCTTTTTTTTTGTTGCTGAAAACCCCTGGCTTATCGCCCTTGTTTGCATGCATGTACTCGTTGCTTTTCTTGCTGCACGATGACTCTTGAGTTTCTGCAAGATTATCAACCCCCAGCGCCTTCAACATGCATTTTGCAGGAATCCCATGTGAGAATGACGGCGATGATGAAGAAAAGCACCACTACCATCATCGTACATACAAGGCTACAGGTGTAGTAATCTATCGTAGAAGATAGAGGTAGAGTTACGAGCGCGGCCGCTAGCGAAGCATTCAAGTAAAAGAGTGATTTACCCACTGCTGCTGCGGATCCACAGGTTTCGGGTTCTGGAACGGTCGTTTTCTTTGTTTGCAGGGGTAGGATGGGAGTGGCTGGATATCTCTGTGATTGATTGATTGAGGTGGTGAGGAGGCATGTCACGATGAGGTAGGTTGGAAAGCGTAGGATGGGATGAGAGCGGGAGAATGAGAGAAAGAAGAAAGAGTTGGACTGAGCGATTTGGTGTTTATTCTTTTTTTTGGGGTTTGTTTTTGTGTATGAGAAACTTGATGGCTTCGCATTTCTTTTGTTACATTCAAGTTGCAATGGAGTTTGAGAAGCACCTGCTTGGGATGCTTTGTTTTGTTTTGTGTTATTCGAAGAGACTGAAAAGCGTAGTACACCCGCAATAGTCGTATAATACCTTGACTTATTGCGGTATGCCACTATCATCATCATCACCAAGCAAGCTAGCACATTGAGGCTCAACAAACATTTCAAAAGTCCGAAACGTGAAGTCGCTAAGCAAAAGCATCTGCGAACGTTAGGCGAAACTCGGACCGAAGAAAACGACTAAGCGATAACGCTAAGCCTCTTTTGGCACTAGTGCGATGATCACGTCAAGTCCAATTTTTCTTTTCATGTTTCCATCCCATGTCTCTCATCAACT
Organism: Periconia digitata; assembly: GCA_948474695.1. Lineage (NCBI taxonomy): Eukaryota > Fungi > Ascomycota > Dothideomycetes > Pleosporales > Periconiaceae > Periconia > Periconia digitata. The sequence goes on from CAOQHR010000003.1 coordinate 1,084,941, forward strand.
TCCAGACCCCTAGGAGACTTAACGTTCCCACTGTTTTTTTTTCTCCCTGACATGGATATTCTATGGATTTGCGGTATTTCCGTTGGTCAGAGTGCCATGGCTATTTACTTCTATTTGTAGGGGTGGTTTCTGGGTCGGACGCGCGTTGGATGGGTGCAATGCAGGGCGCTGGGGCCGGCGGCGGCAAGTAGCGGCGTAGCTGTGGCGGAAAACAACTAACAAACCATCAAAGTCTGGGAATGTGAGGTTATGCACCTGTAACGGTGATGTCGCGGGATTGCATGTTGGTTCGTTCGTTATCGGCGGCACGCTTGTGTTCAAGCATGACAGCAAGATTCTTGTTCTTGTGTGCGGGTTTTTACCTTGTGACAAGAAAAAGTGGTTTCTTGTTTGGCATTGGAGGGGTTTTGGTGTTTCTGCATGGATGTTGGCTGCCCCTCACGCGGCCCATGTCTTTATCTGTTTCTGCATGTGTGGTTGATGTACATGTATGTATGTATGTATGTATGTACACATGTGTAGGTAGGCAGCATGTATGTAGGTGTATAGACTGCACGTCGTTATTGTGGACATGCAACGGCTAGCGCACGTCGAGGCTCCTGCATGTGTTTTCTTCCTGTTGCAGACAGTATCACCATCATGCCACTCTCACCCGTTCGCGGCTTCATCTTTCGCGTCACTTTCTTTGTTTCCCTCCGCCCTCGCCCTCCGCTGCCCACGTCGGCACACACACCCTTGGAGGAGCGGGTAATGTTTTTTTCCCTCATCTTTTTTTTCCTGCGCGACTGCAATGGGTAGATCCAGGGACCCGCACTTTGCCCACCCACGACGCGCTAGATCGTCATGACATCGCCCGCAAACGAGATAGAGAGATAGCACCATTCCCCTCTGTCTGTAGCAACCGGGCAGGAGTCAGGCCAGTTCCTGTCTCAGCCCATCCATCCACCCATAGCTCCTCTCCTACTTGGGTTTTTATACTCTCGCCGCTCCCGCCTTGCTTTCGCCTCCTCGCATCCAAGTCTTCATACACACATAACACCGTACATCCTAGCCGTCTGTCTGTACCTGACATAACATCCAGCTGTGTCGAATCCCCGTCCATGACTTGACCACTGCATCATCAACTACCAACATCACCAACCCATCGCTAGTCGCACTCGCTTCTGTATAACATCAGCCTTCATCAGCTCCAAGAATATTATCCCACCACTCCCCACGCCAACAATCCTGTCTATTTGACCTGCAACCGACTTACCTCATACGCCGTACGCATACATACAGCCACTCAGCCCCGGTCTGGTACCAATACGTACCCCCTTCCAAGTCGTCAGCCAGCCTTGACTTGCGCCCCAACTGCTCTGGACCCTGGTTGACTATTTTACTTTTCCGGCCGCTCGCTCCCCGATACCATCATTGTTTAGTCCTCAGCCTCCCCCGTCGCTGGCGTGGGCATGATCCTGTCTAGACCTTAACTTTTATTTTCACCGCTGCTCTCCCTCTCCCACTTCCACTTCCACTTCACATATCGCTACCATACCATGCCTCGTCCTGGCGGATTCTTTGGTGGTCACTCGGCGCCCGTGTTGGAGATTAAGTAAGTTATTTCTCGGGTCGCAGCGATGACGTGACGGCCGATCCCCTCCCAAAACAGAATTTTAAGCCTCAAAATTTGTCCATGGGCGATTGCGCAAGCTGACTTGGCCCCAGACCAGATTCACCGTTTGTCGTCTTCTATGGCGAGGCTTCCGAATCGCAAAATGCAGAGCTCAAGGGCAAATTGGTCCTCTCCCACGCCGAGTCCATGTCGGTCAAGGCCATTCGCATGACCTTGACCGGCGTGCGCAAAATCTCGTAGGCCAGCCCAGCTCACCCAAACAAAAAAACCCCCCGCCAGTCGCTGATTATTTTTGCTTCGTTTTGTAGATGGTATACTTCAAACACGGTCACGCCGCAACCGATTTCGCAGAAACAGCATTTCCTCACCGAACATCTCACCCTCTTCCCCGTGAGCGGATCTCCGGTCAAAGCGCACAAGATCAATGCCGGTACCCATGAGTGGGATTTCAAGTTCAAGATGCCTAGCAAACTGGACGAGAGCGTCGAGGGTCTACCCACCAACTACATCATTTACACCTTGAAGGCGACAGTGGATAAAGGCTACATAAGCAAGCCCCTCACGGCTACATCGCATATTCGCGTTATCCGCACCCTGGCCCGCGACCTTATGGATGTCGTACCCATGGAACAGATCAACGAGGAAATCTGGTCGTCGAAAATCATGTACAAAATTACTGTGCCACAAAAGAATTACATTGTCGGGACTTCCATCACCGCAGACTTCCTGCTAACGCCCCTCCGAAAGGGTGTTGAGATCAGCAACATCAAAATGGAATTGGTTGAGACGCGGCAATTGTTCTGCGACTTTGGCGGTCGGCGCATGTCGCACCAAACGGAGTCGGTGGTTTGTACGACGGAGAGCAAGATGCCCGAAAATTCTATGCAGTTGGTTCCCGAAGGAGTGGAAGCCGTGGACGATATATTCGACGAGTGCCATCGATTTTCCAAGACTCTGGACCTTCCCAAGTCACTCAAGAACTGCAGACAGTCAATCGATACCGAGCACATACGCGTGTCGCATAAACTTCGCATTTATGTCAACCTGCTCAACCCGGAAGGTCACACCAGTCAGCTGCTGGTCAAGAACCACGTTAATTTGTTCATTTCGCCCAATTTACCGCCTGGCGAGGACCAGAGCGTGCTGGTCGATCACTCCATTCTCTCGCAACAAGCCATCCAGGACGACATCAACCAAAATGCACCACCGACATATGGCCTTCATCAGCTCGACTCCCTCTACAATGACATCGACCCGAACGGTTTCCTAACGCCAGGAGGTCGTGCAAGCATCGGCAGCAGCGGCGCCAATACGCCATTCTACGCACAGTCTCGCTCAGGCTCAGCCGAGAACTTAGCTTCTCTTGATGCCACTATTGGTGGCAGCAATGGCGGCGGAGTCTCAACAGTAGCCCTCCAACATCGTCTCGCAAACCTCAATCTCCAACTCCGCAATAACAATAACCACCCCTCAACTCGATTTTACCCCTCCCGTCAACACTCGACACAGTCCCATCACTCCCACCACGACTCAGGCGGTAGCACCACTCCGCACTCCAACCCAGATGGCAGCGGCACAGGTAGCGGCGATAACACGCCCCCAGGATCCTATTTCGCAGGTGCCACACCTGGTTCCACTTCCTACGACATGGAAGCCCTCACCCGCACCCCCAGCTATAACACCGCCGTCCGCACTCCCGCCGCACACACGCCCCTCTCCGAAGACTTGCCCTCGTACGAGATTGCAGCTAGTAGACCCTCAAGTCCGAATCGCAGCGCGAATGCAAGTACCGAGAGTAGTCGTGTCGGCACACCTAGTCCGCGCCGCTCGCGCACGGCGAGCCTGGACACGCTGCAGGAGGAGACGAGGAGAAATACAATGTTGAATGGCGGCACCTCGAGGGAGTAGAGTTCTCGGTTGAGAGCTTGATTCGGGATGTTCCGGAGAAGGATGAGGAGGGATCGAGGCCGGGGTCGAGGTCGGGGTAGGGAGTAATTCTTTTTTCATTTTTTATTTTCTTCTTCACTATCGTGTTTGTTTTACTGCTAGCGGATTGGGTTTGATTGGATCAGGGCTCGGTTGGATCGCATTAGGGATTTTTTTCCCCATGTATTCTTCTTCTTTTTCTTCTTCTCCTTTTGCATGGCTGTACTAAAGGGGATTAATCTGTTTTGACAGGGGGCTGTCTGTGGCTTAGTTTGACCTTGGACGATTTTTTATGTCTTTTTTCTTCTCTTTATTTGCATGAGCGATATCAGTGTGTAGAGGGTAGCGGCGTTTATTATTATTATTCTCTTGCACATTCCCCCCTCCCTCCTTGAGACTTGTATATATCCGAGGAGATTGTATAGAGCTGGATTAGACATTTGGGCTCTTGCGTAGGGTCTTTGATGCGATCAAGGGTGACTAACACCTTTGACTATTTTTTTAGATGGATGAATGAGTTATGGAATCTTCTCTCAGTCTCTGTCTCTGTGTATCTTGTGATTTTGACCTGATCTAACAGATGTGCGGGATTAGAGATAGAAGATCTCAATACCATTCCAATGGGGAAAAAAAAGGAGCGGGGGGAAATATGTAGTGCTGGAGTCAAGTTCAGATTAACAAGGAAATTGAAATCCCGTGATGATGTGCTTGATCGCTCTAGGATGCTCACTTATCGCAATGGCACAGGTAAGACCGCCCTATACCGCTTTCTACCACTATCGTATGCATGCGAGTTTGGTGTGACGACCTTGAATAGATCAAACTGGGATAGATAAAAGCAGTGGTCACAGTCATGTGTCGGATTTTAAGCAGAGAGAGAGTGGTATGCGAAGGGTTTAGAAATGTTACTTGATGAAGGGAAAGATATCTGCTGTTAAAAATATCAAAGTACTCTGTTCAACTCAAGTATATGGGCAGTAACCCACAATTTGTTGATCTACGTATTAGACCACCCGCCACTTACTCTAACTGTTAGATATACGCGCCGTAAACCTCGCATCATGTGACTATCCTTAAGTGTGTGTTGATTAATAAAATGGATATGCAAGTGAGATTTCCTCTTCGACCCAGGTGTGGGGATAATTCTAGATTATTTGCCATGCGGCGTAGGGTAAGTAAGCCACCAGGCAACCAAGGCAAATGCGTGTTGGTACGTACCAAGCAAACCGCTGCGTGGTCAAGTTCCAAAGTGCAACATGCCGCAATGCAACACCTGGTAGATAAACCTGCATTCCGGCTGCGCCGTAAAACAGCACTCACAGACCAGCGATGATGATAAAAAAGCTATTCACGAGCCCATCATAAGCAAGCCCCAAGTCTTTTTTTCTTCGGATTCTAGTTCATCACATTGCTACGCACGCACGCACATTTATCTTTGGAAGCGATATAATTCTGCATTCTTCGTGGAAAATGGCTACCGCGGATCTAACCAAGAGCCTCCTCGATCTCGCTGCGTCAGTTCCCTCTAATATTAGCAACGAAGAGAGGGCGGCGCTGATGTCGGCATGCGAGAAAGCGAAATCGGCTCTGGAAAATCCAATCGAGAAGACTATTCGATTCTTGTTTGGCGTACGTGCACCACCTTGAAACCACAGCATCTCCAAAGTTCTTTTCTATGGGGTTTTGCGGATCCCTTCTGGAATTGGATCGGTGATACTGAACAGTTCTGGATAGGCTTTTGAGAGCGTAGCTCTGTGTCTCGGCGTCAACATGAAGCTTCTTGATCTCGGTGTTGCGGAAAAGGGTCCCATTACTGCGGAGAAACTGGCGTCTGGTTCGGATGCTGATGTGCTGCTTGTTGGTGAGTGGTCAAGTTTGGATATCGGAAACACGTCTCAAAAATCGCTGGAGCTCACGGAAATAACGCAGTGCGCGTCATGAGGATTCTAGTGACGATGGGGATATTTGAAGAAGTTGGTCACCATACATACGTTGCTACTCCATCGGCAGGGATATGGGCCACTGGCTCCCCTTTCCGGGACGCAGTCATACACGTGTACGCTTTGATTCCCCGCAGCGACGGACTGTGAACATCGGCTGATGCCTTGCGTAGCTCTTCCCAAATCCCTCCCGTGACGATGCTGCCCGATTACTTCGAGGAAAAAGGCTACCACAACCCTACAGACGCCGAGGACAGCCCATTCCAATTCACACACAAGTCCAAAACGCATTTCTTCGAGTGGTTGAGCCAACGACCCAGAATCCAGGCGTCCTTCAACGCTACCATGGAAATCGCCCGCAACGGCCGCGGACAAGAGTGGTTCGAGTTCTACCCCGTCGAGGAAAAACTCGCTCTGTCAAACCCGGATTCCTCGTCCATCTTGTTAGTCGACATCGGAGGGAACTTGGGCTACGATCTCGTTAACTTCCAGAAAAAGTTCCCAACACTACCCGGTCGGCTAGTAGTCGAAGATCTACCATCTGTCATTTCATCGGTGAGAACGCTGCCGGATGGTGTCGAGGGGGTTGGACACGATTTCTTCTTGCCCCAGCCATCCACTATCAGTAACGCGAAGGCGTACTACCTCCGAAACGTCCTTCACGATTGGCCAGACAAGCAGGCGAAGCAGATCCTAGAGCATATTCGTCCTCTCTTGACTAAGGACTCTGTCCTTTTGATCAACGATAATGCGATTCCTGAAGATAACGTGGGGTTCTATCCCGCGGCGCTCGACTTGATTATGATGGGCGTATTTGCTTCTTTAGAAAGGACCGAGAAGCAGTTTGAACAGCTCCTCGATGAGACTGGGTTCAAGCTGGTTGGTACGTGGAAGGCGAAGGACCATGGACCTGGTTCTGGAACGCTTTTTGAGGCGGTGCTGAAAGATTAGTGGGCTCGGAATAAGAGGGATGAATATGCTTGATAGAATCTGCTAGATGTGATTTATTGATTAACGGATCTCTTGTTCGGTCGCTCAAGTCATGTTCTCGCGGTTACCCTGAGCAGCCAGACTGAAAGCACGCGTAGTCTAGCTCGGCGAACACATCCCTATCACGCCCTACGACTCCCGTAAACATCATTCTTCGGAGCGTTGTAATTTCTAAGCAAATGCAACAGTCCTTCGTGTTATAGCCAGTGACGCGAGAGCAAGATCGCATGCACAATCAATGTGGACCAATCATTGCGGTGCATTGATCCCAATCCCCGAGACTTCCAACGAGCTGAGAACCACACCACCAACATGCATAATGCACGGAGAGCAAGACAAAATTCGTTCGAGACGGGGTTTGTTTTGCATTCATGCGAACTAGATTCGACATACGATGTCATTGAAACGAAAATTGTGTAGATGTTTGTCTGGAAATCTCTGGGGTGGTTGGAGTTTACTATTGGTCATTCTTTCCAAGAAGCATGGGGTCGGAAAGCTCGTGTATAATCAGTACCTCTATTATTTTATTCCAGCTCGATCCATTCAAGGTTTCAATTTGTAGGCCGTTGTATATGACCATAAGCTTCCGCTAGATCGTAGTATTTCATCGGCGATCTACGTATCTGCAACAAGAATTGCCCTGTTGCAGATAGATTTGCTGAACAGTTTAACACAGTTTTCCGTATTGAGTAATGAGTCCAAAGGCCATGCAAAATCCCAAAACTGTGGAGTTTATCTTGGACCACTTGCCACAACTCTTGGATGAATGTAGATCGACCTTCCAGAGCATTATCGTGTGAATCAAATTGCTCGTGACAACTGTGGGCGTGAGATATATCCAAATTTAGAATAGTAAAAGATCACGTTCTCGATTTCGAGAGAATTCTGGTAACAGAGACTTCGCAACCAACAAAAGCAGCGCCAAATCCATTGATGACTCCAATAGGCGTGGTATTTTTAAGGTGTTGAAAGTGTCCCTTTGCCACACAAAAGAGCTGTCGTAAAGTGATCCCCCCAAAAGAAAGGTAGAAACGAACATTAAAACACTGATTGCACAGAGAGAAATATGAGATGCAGCTGAGCAATCGGAGGAATGTCTCTAGCAACCACAAAAACTAGCCATACATAATAAGTATTCAAGTTAACGGGTATCTATTTACTGACCATTAGTAGCATTATACTTGGCAATCCAAGGGACCAATCGACTAACTAGGTAATCTATCCTTCGTGTTTCCGGTGTTCTAGCCGCATAGATGTTATTACTTGAGATGTAACCTTTCAAATACGAACTGTCAGGTAGCCTGCATAGTATAGCCCTTAAGATACCGTTCCAACATACTAAGGCATTACTACAATAGATTCAGAATATTCTTTCAATCGATAGTTGTTGATGTGGCAGCATCGCGATGTATAGATCTGATATAACATTTCGATCAATAAAATTATAAGCGACCAAGTATAGTCGCCAAACTCAGTACTACTATAATTCCGACAAGAAAGCCTTTCTCTTCAAAAAAGCACCACAATATTGGATACGATTTGAGATGATAATCCCCGTGTTGCTTCCAATGCGCCGAAATTTGCCAACTTCGTCAAGATCAACCTCTTCTCATAGTGATACGAAAATGATAAGCGTCCCATCTACACCCGTCCAATCTCATACAACACTGCAAAGTAACACCCTCTTACCAGCAGCCTAACAACAAATATCATCACACTCCAAAGCAGCAGTGATGTTCATTCCCCAATAAGCATTAGCCACCCCATCATCCCCCAACTCCCGGTAGAATGCCAACACTCCCAAAATACCCATCCAACGACGCGTCATCTAACCACTCAATTCCTGCACCTGCAATGCATGTATATTTCAAAACAATAAAATATTCCTGGGGGCAATATGAGGGATTGGTAGGCGGAGGTGAAGGACTGGTGAGGCTCGTCCGGGTATACAATTTATGCTTAAATAGGATCTGTCGCGAACGGTTCCTAATTGGGGAGGGTACCCGGCGATCTGGTCTGCTAGGCATTTCTAACGGGTTGAATGGGAGTGATGAGCCTGGGATGAAAGGAATGCGTAGATGAAGTAAATCGAAGCTTTTTTTCTTTGGGGAGAAAGAAGCTTATAAAAAGCGAGGGGGTCTTCCAGGGAATGTGTGTAATTGCTCTGTCTGTTTCACAGCGCCTTCGTCCAGCTACCGGGATCTGAGCGGAACTATCAAAAGCAGAACGATTGGAAGAAAGTGAAAAGAAAAGCAGGCATTTGCTGCAGCTTCATAATGAAGCCCACTACCCTCCTTCCTCTCCTCCTCCAAATCGCAGCCTTCACATCTGCCCTCCCAACTGCTGACCTCCCCCTCTCCGACCCCGTCGAAGCAACCCGCATCGCAGACTACTGGAAACCCCCCATAAAATCCGACATCCAATTCATTCTCACAGGTATCCCCGACATCGACGATGGCTACATCAATCCCAAAACGGGTATCTACGAGCTCGATATGTTTTGGACGCCCGCCGAGACGATGAAAGGGCTCAAGGAGCTGGGTCAACGCACGGTATGCTACTTCTCGGCAGCCACGGCGGAGACGTGGCGCGACGATTACAAGGATTTCCAGAAGCAGGATTTAGGACTCGAGTTGCCGGATTGGCCCGGGGAACGGTATTTGGATATTAGGAGAGACAACGTGTTGAAGGTTATGAAGAAGAGAATTGATATCGCGAAGGAGAAGGGATGTGATTCTATAGAGCCAGACAATGTCGGTGAGTTCCTGATCCCGTCCTTTGCACTCTTTTCTCGCGCACGGGGGATTTCCTCGGGGTCCAATTCTAGTAAGAATGCTAATCGACGAATGACACAAAGACGTATACTCGAACGAAAACGGCTTCAAACCCGTCATCACCCCCGACGACACCATAGCGTACCTGCACAAGCTCTCCGAATACGCGCGCAGCAAAGGCATGTCGGTCGGCATCAAGAACTGCATCGAGATCCTCGGCGACATCTTCGACGACGTCGACTTCGCAATCTCGGAGGAATGCGTCCAGTACCTCAACTGCACCGTCTACTCCAACTTTACGACCGCGCCGCGCCCGGGCACCGAGGGCAAAGCCGTCTTCGAAGTCGAGTACTTGAACTACACGTACAGTGGTGGCTGGTCCGATCAAGGCATCGCGCTCGACCCGTCCAAATTCAGGACGAATAATGTGAATTTCCCCGGATTGACGAATGAGAAGTTGAGGAGGAAGTTGTGTAATCTGGATGAGCCGGGGGCGAGTTTGGAGACGCCGTATTTGAAGATTAATACGATTATTAAGACGTTGGATTTGGATGGGTTTGTGATGTTTTGCGATGGGACGGCGGCGAAGACGCAGACGAAGGATGTGGAGACGGGGAATCGGCCAGGGCTCAATAGGAGGAGTTGGGTGCGGGAGAAATCGTGGAGACGGATGGGAGGGATGCCTTTCGATCCCTAGTTAACATGTAACATTATGCACAGCGAGGCTCGATGACGATAAAGATGATGCAAATAACTGAAGTGGAATATATCTACAGAAAATGTGGAATGAAGCAAATGACTTGCGATGCTCTATATACAAGAAGTGAAGTGTGTTTTTTTGGTTGGGGTAAGACGAGATTTAGTTCTCGGTAGGGTTAGGCCAGACGGGACCATGAGCATATGCCCGCTTACGAAGGTGCCTGTGAACAGTCTGGCGCTTTTCCTTTGGGTTCCACCAAGAGTTTCCCGGGGGCGCCTGCCAGTAAGGGTTTGGCTTGTTGCCATTGCTTGGGGCGGACTGGGTTGGCTGGGATGGAGCCGCAGTTTGCGATGCTTTGGAAGGTTGAACGGACTGAGAGGGGTTGGCAGCCGGGGTAGACTGCGTGGGAGGGGTCGCCTGTACTGGGGCAGAGCTAGCCGACAGAGTTGGGACTGCTTCGGAGGATGCAGCTGCGGATGCAACGGGAGCTACGTTGGAAGCAGAGGGCACCTTTCCGCCCTTGAGAGCCATGATGCGTTCAACAGCCTTCTCAGCAGCGACCATGACAATGGCTTGAGTGTTTCCAGTGGGTAGATCAGGGTGGAAAGAAGCGTCGACAACAAACAAGTTGTCGGTTCCGTAGACCTTGGTGTCAGAGTCAACGACAACGCCAGCCTCACCTTTCTTGCCCATTTTTGCCGTGCCAACCCAGTGGGAGCCAGTGACATGGTCCTTGATCAAATCGGCAGCGGTAACATTGCCACTGCCAGAAGACTGGACAGAGAGACTGGAGCCGGGAGCATTGGTCATCTTGAGGAGACGGTTCATGAAAGTGGTAATGGCCTCCTTGTCTTCGTCAGTCTGCATCCAAGGCTCCTTGGTAAGCTCAGTGGCGCCGTCAGGAGTGATTCCCAAGCTTCCGATAGAGCTAGTGCCGTGGGTCAGGTAAATCTTCATCTGAACAGTGTTGTTGGCAGGTCCGTTGCAAGTGCCCTGAATGAATACTTCTTTGCCGCTGGTGGTGTTGACGGAAGTCCAGAAGTTGAGACGCTGGCCGGATTGTGCGAGGATACCATCACCCTTGGCAAAAAGATCCACTGTAGTCTGGCTTGGGCTGGTGAAATCGGTAGTGGGAAGAGCGGGAAGGGTGCTGTTGGTGTTGAACTTGATGGTGAAGATGGTGTGATCCTTGATCTCAGCACCAACGGGGAGGTCAATCCAGTCAGATTCAGCGGGTAGCTTGACACCGCTGGTGCCGGACGCAACAGTCTGGAGCTGCTCAGCAGGACCAATACCAGAGTTGAAGAGTATGCGAGGAGTAGACATGGCGCCCGATGCAAGGATAACATTGCCGCCAGCCTTTACGTTGTAGATGACACGAGCGCCAGCTTCAGTCTCCAACTCGACTCCTGAGATGGCAGAGCCGTCGCGAACAGCCCGGACGACGTTGGTGTTGAGCATAAGCTTGAAGCCCTTCTGTTGCTTCGCAATGGGGAGGTACGAGCGCACAGGTCCATTGCGGAGTCCATTGGCGAGATCCCAAGGTGGGTAGCCGTAAACATCCTTCCGCGCATTGTGGTCTCCCTTGATGAAATCAGTCTGTTCCCAGCCCTGTGCTTCGAAGAATTTGGAGAGGACCTCGTAAGCCTCGTTGTTGTAGCGCACACCATCCATAGAACCGTAGTTTTGGCCAGGGTTGCGCTCATACAATCGGTCGGCAGCTTTAGCAACATCGTTCCACTTCCATCCCGTGGGCCACTTGTCGTCGAAGTCACGAGCTTGGGGCTTAACAAACATGAGGGCATTCACCATAGTGCCGCCACCAAGGATGCAGCCGGCCATGTTCGCAGTATCGGTGCAGTAAGCAGGCTTGCCAACTTGACTGAGGTAGTAGGCGAACCCAGGGACCTCGTACATGGTCCTTGTGCTATTCCAGGATAGCGTATCCTTGTTGCCAGTCTCTGCGTAAGAGGGACCACCACGCTCAACCAAGAGAACGGAAGCACCGCTCTCTGCAAGACGACTGGCAGAGATGATACCCGCAGGTCCACCTCCGCAGACAATGTAATCGTAAGTCTCGTTGGCAATGGAGGCCGTGAGATTGGTAGGGTTAGTAGTGATGGGTGCAGTCGAGTTACCGCTGCCTGTACCGTTGCCAGTGCCGGCAGAGGCATCGCCCGTAGCAAGGGCCGCCCATTTTTCGTAATCGGCACTCTTTGCGGTGTCTAGAGAGGCTCCAAACGCACCAAAGCCACCGCTGTGGTAGTTCAAAGCTCCGCTAGCTGAGGTAGGTGTCTTGAGAGCGTCATTTGACCAAGCGTAACCCAGTACATTGGTGGAATCAGAGAGAACGAGCCCATCTTCGCCAATGCAGTTTGAGCACAAGAAAGTGTATGAGAATGCGGTGTCGTTGACGTAGGTTCCATCGGGAATGGTGGTAAGCTTGAAATCGCCAGTGGCGACGCCTGGGTTGGTATACCCCCTACAAAGGTTAGCATCGTGGAGGACCAATGTGGACTGAATTTTGAACTCACGTGGCTTTGCGGAAAGATGAGATGACCTTGTCCTCATGGGGCCATGCTACGACCATGAGAGAGTCGGTCATAGACGATGTCATTGTGAGAGCTCCATAGCCTCCATCGTTGGTAATTGGAGTGACAATCTGTCCAATAAAGTCTTTTGCTGGGGTTTCTGGTAGAGCGAAACCGACGGTGAAGCCAGAAGCAGAGTAACCCGTGAAAGTGATGCCGCTCTTGGCGTCAGTGTATGATGCTCCCTGTTGTGCGGCAGCTTGCAGCGCCAACAAGGCGGAAGAAAGAAAGAAAGATCTTGCCATATTGATAGTGAGTGTGAGTGTGGCACGGCCAAACGAAAGAAAATGCCGTCAAGGCTTAGAAAAAGAATGTGTAAGGTGTGAATGAGATCAATCAGTTGACGATGAGAGGATTGCATAGGCAAGGACGACCATTATGTACTCAAGCGATAGGACCGAAGTGCAGTGGGCCTGAGTTGATTCCACGATACATGTGTGGATACCATGATGCCAACAAAAACTAGCATTTTTCTCATAAAACCGCCCTTCCGGGTTACACTAGATGGATACCAGCCGTGTTCTAGGAATCCAGAAGCATGCCGTTCGAGGTCTTTGGGCCAGGAGAGGCTAGGCCTTGACAATGGTGGCTTAGTTCACGTCAAACACGGCCACCAGCGTTGGGAATAGACGAGAAAACATCGAAGGTTTATGCATCTGTGGGGCGAACGGTACGCATGGCCAAGCGTGCAGAAGGTGATTAAAAGGTTTCATAGTCTTCTTAGCTTAGGGGGCAGGCGTTTCGAAACGGAACCGAGATATGCCAACATCCTCGGCAGAGCCGCCATCGTTCAGCCTCAACAGGCGACATGTTCTCGAAGAGGAATTCTGGCAGGAAAATATGATAATGCATTATTACTGTACTTGCAGACTTTGAGGAGCTATGCAGTAGTGGCTGTGATCTCTGAGCAAAATACATATGTAGCTGTGATGAATTCCAATCACTCCAGCCTCATACAAGAATGATGCGCTAACAGCAGTTATTGGTAGAGCTCCGGGACCCAGATTTTTGCAACAAGTTACCCCGGAGGTTGCCAGCAACAAAGGACCACTCTAAGCCTTATCATGGGCTGAACACGTATGAAGAAGGCTGTTTTTTCCTCACGTGACTAAAAAGGACGGAAAAAGAATGTTCTACAAAAATGCTTGCCGATTTCAATGTTTTGTAGAATATTCTTTTTCCGTCCTTTTTGGTCACGTGAGGAAAAAATAGCCTTCTTCGTACGTGTTCAACCTATGAATTCAGAATAACGTTTTTGATTACTACTTTTCGTCTGTAGCTCGCCTTCAGGGGTGTGGTAGAGTTATCTTATTCAAATGGGCTGAACGTTGTCGCTGAAGTGGATCCAGGGAGGCGAGGTTGCTCGCAGCAAAAGTTCCTGCGTTTCGTTTCCCGCTGGCGGACCCACCTCTTAGATTGTATCGTGGCTGAGAGGATTGCAATTGGAGAAGGGCCAAATTACCAACTGGTCGACGATTATAGGCCCGATTTTCATTCATGCGATAGTTGGGACTGCATAGTTCTCGTTGTTTACATGCAGCGACGAGTTGGCGCCAGGCTTTGGGAAGCCTTCTTGCAACGCGCGTCATGACGGAATAATTTCTCCGAGCCGTACGCTACCGTGTTTGCTTCGGTCCGGATCCATGATGAAGAGATTTGTTGTTGAGATGAGAGACGCCGACGCCACGGCGGCATATATCCCTAGGCGGATCTCCCGTGTATTCTGCAGCGACATAGCCGCACAGACTTGCTGGGAAGAGGGAGACTGTCGTGGGATTCAGAAGATGCCATCGTCCGAATGCGCGAGAGATGGAGCAATGATGGTGTTGATGGAGGAGTGAAAGTCATTGACTCGAAAATGCGGAGAAGTGATCGGGAGCGCGAAAGCGAGCGGGGTAGGGTAACCTCGGTACCGGCATCTCCCATCACGACCACTCTTTACAGATGTCCCTTGGAATACGAGGCGACAAGTACTGGTAGATCTTTGAACATTCGATTGACTTTCCTAGGCATTATTCCATCATGGCCACCAAAAATGATATTCCAGCCTATGTCCTAGGCGTAGGCCTCACAAAGTTCATCAAGCCGCGGGCCCAGCGCGCATATCCGGAGATGGGGTACGAGGCAGGCGTCAAGGCCATGCTCGATGCCCAAATCAACTACGACGATGTCGAAACAGGTGTTGCGTGTTACTGCTATGGAGATACCACGTCGGGTCAACGCATCTTCTATCAATTCGGCATGAGCTCGATCCCCATCTACAACACCAACAATGCATGCGCGACGGGTTCGACAGGCCTACATCTCGCTCGAACACTGATCAAAAATGGTGCCGTGGATTGCGCAATGGTCATTGGTTTCGAGCAGATGCAAGCCGGTTCTATTAAGTCTGCCTGGAACGACCGACCATCGCCCATGGGCCTCTCTATGCGGATGATGGCGGATACGCGTGGTGTCGATAAAACGCCTCCCAACGCACAGTACTTTGCGAACGCTGGAAAGGAGTATATGGAGAAGTACGGTGCGGAAGCGCGCGATTTTGCTGAGATTGCACGAATCAGCCATCTGCACAGCCAGAAAAATCCTTACGCACAGTTCCGAGACGTTTACACACTGGAGCAGATTGAGAAAGCGCCCATGATCCATTACCCTTTGACAAAGCTCCAGTGCTCACCTACGTCTGATGGCGCTGGTGCCGCCGTGATTGTTTCGCAGAAGTTCTTGGATGCGAGGCCTCACCTCAAGTCACAGGCGATATTGATGGCTGGCCAGTCACTACTTACAGACTCGCCTCAGCTATACTCCAAATCTTCCATGGATTTAGTGGGCTACGATATGACGCGTCGGGCCGCTCAAGTCGCTTTGAAAGAAGCAGGCGTCACCCCAAAAGACATCAAAGTCTGCGAACTCCACGACTGTTTTTCCGCCAACGAATTGATTCTACTTGAAGGGTTGGGATTCAGCGAGCCGGGAAAAGCCCATCATATGGTGCGGAACGGTGATATCACATATGGTGGAAAAGGCCCAATCGTGAACCCGTCCGGTGGTCTGATCAGCAAAGGTCATCCATTAGGGGCAACAGGTCTCGCACAATGCGCAGAGCTGACCTGGCAGCTCAGAGGGTGGGCCAATAACAGATTGGCTGAAGGCAGTGATGTCGCGCTTCAACACAATCTTGGACTCGGCGGCGCAGTGGTAGTGACGGTGTATAAACGCGCAGACGGAGCAAAGAACCAGAAAGCCAGCGATGAGGAGGTGAAGCAGAGCAGCCAGTTCGACTATAACCCGGCAGTTGAAGCTCGTTATGTGAGCAAAGAAGACGGCGATAAGGTTAGGTCGAAGACGGTGAGAAGTGAGTATGCGCTTGGTGACACATTAGAGAAGATTCAAAGCAGACTGTAAACCGGCTTGAGCTATGTAATATCACTTCTATTCAATCATGAGAGTATTGGCAAGCGTGCGATAGTCGCTGGAATCATTTAGATTTTATAATACATGCAATTGATAGATCTTCTCGCTTCCCACTTAACCCGGACAATCGAACCTCCAAAGGCAGGTACACCCACAGCCCTTACGTCATTAGACACGTGTGTAGTCCAGAGTATCATTACACTTGCCTTTGGAGTCTTAGACATACATACCTATGTACATATGTAGGTATGCTTTGTCTCCAACTTGTTCTCGCGGTACGTGGTCAGTACATGCATGGCGTTTAACGCGATCCGACACAGTGTTATGATTGGTCATCTGAGATCAGTGGTAGCACTTTCCTTATCACACGCCGATACTCAACATCAATTGATATAGTCATCCAGCCACCAACTTTTAACTCCTTTGCAGATTCAGCTTTCGGTAACTTATCAATTCCATTTACCATGTCTCACAAAGCTCATCCTTTGGACCCTCTCTCTGCGCAGGAGATCGACACGGTAAGCGGATCCAACTGCAATTCTGAATTCATGCTGACAACTCCAGATCGCGACCCTCGTGAAATCATGCATCAAAGAAAAAGTGCTATTTCGCGTCATTACGTTAGTCGAGCCGGCAAAGAAAGAGCTTATCTCTTTCCTGGACGCTGAGCATAGCGGGTCTGCTGCACCTCACGTGACACGAAAAGCCATGGTGCACGCATATATCGGCAAAGCATTTCACGAGATTTTCGTAAACGTGGACAAAACTGAAATCATCTCCCATGAGATTTTAAGGGGAAAGCATTCACATGTGGATGCAGCGTATATGGCGCAAGTAGAAGATGCGTGCCTGCAAGATGACAAAGTTCAGGCTGAAATCAAAGCCTTGGAGCTCCCAGAAGGTGCCCTTGTTATCGTCGAACCTTGGACTTATGCCACCGATGGCATGAATGATATGAATTCCCGAATAACTATGGTAAAATTCGTGCTCTTCAAGAGATGCTCTGTCTAACGCATTTTGTTAGTGCTGGTTCTACATGCGACTCTGCGACCATAAAGATGCCAGCTACTACGCGTATCCCCTGGACATCGTCGCAGAGGTTTCTGATATCTTCAAAGTGTTGAAGGTTTATCGTCTCGCAACAGGTGCCTCTCCCACCACCAGCGCTACGGATGAAGCGAGACCGTTTGACCAACGAAAGATCCACGCCTCGAGCGAGTACCATCCTGATCTCTTCAATGAGCAGCGAACCACCACCAAACCTCTTCTCATTGACCAGCCTCAGGGTCCTTCCTTCGAGATCTCCGGTAATAGCATTGCGTGGGAGAAATGGACTATGCGCTTGGGGTTCAACTACCGCGAAGGCATGACGCTTCATGACATCCGATACGATAATCAGAGTCTGTTTTATCGGCTCTCGCTTTCTGAGATGTTCGTTCCTGTTAGTGTATTCCATTTGCAAACCCAGATGGAGTGCTTCATATGGAATGCCGTTTTCCGGTCTATCAACTTGTGAAAAATTTCATCTGGCTCTTGCTGATTATATACCCGCGAATCTAGTACGGAGACCCCCGCGCACCATACCCTCGCAAAGGAGCTTTCGACCTAGGCAATGATGGTGCCGGCGTCAACGCGAACAATCTAAAACTCGGGTGCGACTGTCTAGGCCACATCAAATACTTCAATTTCTGGCACACCACATCCAATGGCGAGCCACTGCAAATGCCAAACGTAGTGTGCTGCCACGAGCAAGACGACGGAATTCTCTGGAAACACACAAACTTCCGCACTGGCAACGCAGTAGTTACTCGCTCAAGACTCTTGGTACTGCAAACCATCATCACAGTAAGCAACTACGAGTACGTGTTCATCTTCTACTTTGGACAGGACGCTTCTATACACTACGAGGTCCGCGCAACGGGAATCCTCTCCACTGCGCCAATCGATATCGGAAAGCAGGTCCCGTATGGCACAGTCGTGGCGCCTGGGGTTTTGGCACCATATCATCAGCATCTATTCTGCCTGCGCATCGACCCCGCACTGGACGGACACAACAACTCCTTTGTGGTAGAAGATTCAGTCGCTATGCCGTACCCCGACGCATCGAACCCTTTTGGAGTAGGGTATACCACCCAAAGCTCCATAGTAGAACAAGAACAAGGGCTAGATCTCGATCACACCAAGAATCGTACCTTCAAACTCATTAACGAGAAGAAGAGGAATAGCATCACGGGTACGCCTATAGGGTTCAAGCTATTGCCATACTATAGCCAGCCTATCCTCGCTCATCCATCTTCTTTCCACGCAAGGCGCTCCGAATTCGGTGCCCATGCTGTTTGGGTGACGCGGTATCGCGACTCGGAGCTGTATGCCGCGGGGACGCATACGTTACAGTCGCTGGGTGGAGAGGGGATAGCTTCCTGGATCACATCGCGTAAGGGAAGCGAGGAAGCTAATGTGAGGGATGAGGACATTGTAGTTTGGCATACGTTTGGGTCAACGCATAATCCGAGGGTTGAGGACTGGCCTGTGATGCCGTGCGAGAAGATGGTGGTAGGGTTGAAACCTGTAAATTTTTTTGAGAAAAACCCGGGGTTGGATGTCAGAGTTAGCACGCAGAGGGAGAATCAGAGTGTGCTTGTTGGGGAGAAGGATCCGGGGAAGGTGCAAAAGGAGAACAAGAAGTCGAAGTTGTGAGTGCTATATCGTAGTCATGATCAACGTATATAGATACGTTGCGGATTTATTCGGCAGTCCACAGACCGGCTCCTCTTTCTGCCCAATCTGCCCGCGTCCCATCGAGTTTGTTATCATCAGCTTTCGTAGGCTTGGTCACTTTGACGTATTTCCCAGTCTCGGGGTACTCGCGCTTCGGCAACGCCTCTTTCCCTTCTTTCTTCTCCCACCATCCAGGACTAGGCATTAAAGCATCCTTCTCCTTCTCTCGCTCCGCCTCCGCAATCTGCGCATATTCTTCTGCAGTGGTAACAGTCCTATCCCAGTACCGAACTATCCCATCACCATGAACACTAAGATAGTATCCCTCCCCACCTTCGGCACCAAACAGCCCATAAAACTGAGTAACAGCATTATGATCTTCTCCCTGTACCCGTCTAAGCATTTCTTTGGCGTTAGTCTGAGTATCGTAAATAAGCGCAGACCCTTCGTCTGTCTCAAGACACAACAATCTTCCGTTATCCCACCACTGCATCCCTGTGAATTCGAACATGACATCGTGCTTGACTCGCTCCGGCTTGAAAGTCTGCGTGATGACGCCGTTGTCTCCGTCGAATGGTCGCACTATGTAGGCGGTCTTGCTGCACGACACTGCGATCTGTTGACCGTCTGGATGCCACTGGCAGCGGAAATCTCGGAGCCAGGTCGTGGATAGCACTGCTGGGAGGTGGCCGCATACTTCACCGCTGGCGACGTCGAGGATCACTCCTGGTTCCCGCCCGAGGTTTTTGTTGCAGAGGAGGTATCTTAGATCGGGACTGAAGGAGGGCCCGCCGAATTCGGCTTTGGTGTCGCATGTCCATTCTAGTTCTCCTGTGGAGGCAGAGTACCGACGAATCTCGGGGATTCTGCTGCAGGCGATGCAGAGAATGGATTTGTTATCTGGCGTGAAGTGTATCCGTTTGACTTTCTCCACGAGTCCAGACAGACGATGCGATTCGCGATTGTTTTCGAGGTCGTAGACGACGAACGCTTCTTCCCCATCTTCGACTTTACGTTTTCTGTACAACAGATATTTTCCATCGCTGCTGCATGTCGGTAAGCCGTACCCAACATTCTCAATCACGACAGTGCTCTCCAAACGATGAGCCACCGCAGCGCGATTCAACGCGCCTTTGAAACCCCGATGCAAGTCTGACGCTTCGACGAATTCCGCGCTCCATTCATGAGTCGTCCGCAACTGGGGCAGAATCGCTTCAACGGCTCGCGCAGCCAGATCATCCGCATCAACAGCCTCCTCGACATCCAGCAACCGCCCCTCTCTATCCAGCTCCCACACCACCAACCTCTCACTATCATACCTGACCGAAGTCTGCGCCTCAGGCGCCCCACTAAACAATGTATAACCCGACCTCGCACCTCCACCACCCTCCCCAACATCGTCCACCCCACTCCCCATAGTAGGTCGAAACGCAAGACCCCCTCCCCCATCCAAAACCTGCCTCAACTCCTTGGTCCTCAAATCGTATACCAGAACCCGATAATCAGACCCCACAGCCACAAGCTTCCGATCCGGACTAACCGCCGAATGAAACCCTCGGTGCGGTCGTTGCAGCCCCTCCAACCCCTCCGCATCGACCTTCATCGCCTTCCCGAACTCGAACGAATCCGTTTCAGACCCCATTTCGCCCGCCGACCATGATCGCGGGTTTTCGCGCGCCCATATTGAGGGTTCGCCGTTGAGTTGGAAGTCTGGATCGGCGGTGCGTGGGAATCTGTAGTTTTTGAGGAAGTCGGTGCGGGTGTGGCATTTTATGGGTGGCATTGTTGGTTTTCTTTTGCTGTTGCCCGGTTTGTTTATGTGTGGAGGTGAGAAATTGCGGGGAGGAAGTTGATGGGTATGTTGGAGTGGCGAAATGGGATGGATTTGAGGGTTTGCTGGTGCCTAGTTTCCGGATTGGGTAGGGATGGTCATGTCTAGAGGTGGCGATTGATTTGCTGTGGGATTTGATGCGTATATTTTCTGGAAGGAATTATTGCCTCTTCATTATTGTTGGTTTTCTTTCTGTGCCGATACTAGGTGTGATAGATAAAGTGGTTTGAAATCGTCGTTGCCAGTTACACCACGTATCGTTGGTCAAAATCGCAAAAAGTACGTTTCAATCTCCCAAGATCAGATTTTGAACAGTACAATTGTGTAGAAAGACCTTGTATCCATGCCCATATGTTAAGAAATAAATGGTATATTCTGGTGTTCGTCTATCGTCTCCAACTCAGAATTGACGATGTGTTCGCATTCAACAACTATAAGCTTGCTTCATCTGCAAGCCTACCGTAAATATGTAATCCGTTATACTTCGAGTGAAGTTGGTCGTTAAGTGTATTATATGTACTGCGATTCTTTTCCATGCTGAATGAGCACTGAAGTAAAACGTCGTTTAGAAATTGGTGTTTTTGTAAACAGGCGGGCCAACCTTAGTACTAAAAAAATCCCGGAGATGTGCCACTCATAAATTACTCGGTGAACCACGGTACAACATCTCAACCGTCCCAACGACTCAACAATTGGGAACTCATATCTAGTGTATTTACCCCTTCATGTCCATATCTTCGAGCTTTTGTTGTCATCCCAAATTTGTTTCCAACACTTTGCGCGTTTGCAATTCGAATCCTCCAGCACATCAGTGGCTAATTTACAAGGGCATTGAGCGTGAAAATATCCCAATTTTGACAGAAAAAAAAAGATTGGTCAAAGTTCTGGGTCACGACCAGTAGATGGAAATGAAGCCGGTGGTAGACTTCATCACCGGGGAGGATAAGAAAAACAACTCAAGGGTATATTGGTACGAACCGAGCATGAGAAATATCCGGATAGGCTCTCATCGGCATTTGACTAAGTATCGAAGGCGATATTAATTTGTTTTGTTCCAGAATTGCTATGAGAGTGAGCGATGCCGTCTGTCTAGAAATGAGATAGTTTAGACGTGATCTTATAGAAGACGGTGTCTTCATGTAGTGAGATTACGTCCAACTATCTTATTCCTAGACGGACGACATCGCTCGCTCTCATAGCAATTTTGGATTGGAGCAGATCGCCCGAGTTGAAGTCAATCTAGTCAATGGTGAGCTGGGCGAGATCGAAAGTATTTGGAGGCAGGGTGACGATGCATGGAGTGGTGCACCGCCATGGTACAAGCCGATTCTTTCGACCGAAGACTTTCACCCTCTGGCGGAGGATTGCAAAATGATGGGAGTGCCCCACGTGGGTATTGGGTTGAGTAACGAGTAGGTGCAGATGTGGTGAGTCTTCCCATCGTCAGTTCACTGCCATGTGATCTGTGGAGAGTCAAGTTTCCCCTCATCGCTACCATAAAACAAGATTTCCTTGCAGATTTCGCGAGGAGGCAGATCGAAGGGACACTCGAATGCTGTCCATATGGTACGGTAACACGCTGGGCGTGGACAATTCGGCAGTGATTGGAGATGTTTCTTTCTTGGTGTGGGGATATCACCACGACTTATCTATAGAAAAAGACGCAGCCGCGTGGAGGTGATCATCTGATACCAAATGCGAGCTGGCGCGTAAAAACTATAGCACGGATGACACACTGACGCAATTTTTCTTTTTCTTTCCTGTGAAACTCTCGGTTCGGCTGGGCGTGATGCTGCTGTCCCTTGGATCAGCATCCAAACAGATGATGTGTAGCTTTAGATGCAATATATCACTGCATTAGCATTCTGTTTCCCATGTACGAGCTGGCCGTAGATTTCTGCTCGCATAGATCGAGGCATTTCTCCGAGCGAACACAGCATGCGCTCGAACGTGCGTATGGTTGTCGATGGCAGACGCAGTAGCTGTCACTGCTCCGCCGCATGCATACTATGTTTGCACACCGCATATGCATGTAAACCATCTGTGTATGCGTGCCCACTTTTTGGGCGTGGTTGTGAGACACGGTCTGGGAGTGTTGTGAAGAACACAACGTGCTTGCGAGACTCGGGATTTTCGTGCTGCTTGAACGCTAGGCCCGATGCGGCTGTCCCGTGAAGCCGGTGCCAAAACTCCGTCCCGAAGGCTGTTTTGGTGGTACGTGCCCCCATCGCATTCTCATACCGCCATCCATCTTTTCGGTTCCTTGACGTCAAGAGTTTGTTCTTCATGTTCCATTGCCTAGGCGGCCCGCCTGCGATAGGGGTTTATCGATATCCACCGCGAGGGCGCAATGTCCATGTCGCTTCGGCCTATGGCGCTCTTGGAGACCCTTGGGTCATCTCGATGTGCAGATCCCTCTGGCCTCGCGGTCAATCGCAGAGCATTGGTGGCGCCTCCCCTCACATGGCCTGGAGATCATGAGCGGTAGGCCTCGTCCACTGCAGAGCGCCATCACAAGCTGTGGAAGTTGGGTGGACTCTTGATGGACCTCCAATAATGTGTACGACACCGCACGGCATGCGGTAAACATCCCGCCAGCATGTATATACAGCCCCGTTCTCTCCTCTTCACTAAGGGTATCCTTCACTCGACCTTCCTTCTATATCTAGATAGCTCGAATAGTCGCTCAGGATTCGCTCAACCAGGAGCTGCCACTCGTTTGGAATATCAACCATGCTTCCACTCTTTTTTTTCGCTACTTTTGCTACACTTTCATTGGCCAAGACTGTTAGATATGATTTCGATATCGGCTGGGTGACGGTAGGTTGAGAAGGTTATGCTTCTAGCACATGTAGTCGGGACTAACAGGCATTCAGGCTGCTCCGGATGGGTATGCAAGGCCGGTCCAGGGCATCAACGGGCAGTGGCCGTATGTGCTATTCTTCATCGCTCCAAGACCACGCTTTCTAACCAAATTCCAGCCTTCCTATCATTGAGGCCGACGTGAACGATACAGTCATTGTCAAAATTCATAATTCGCTCGGCAACGAAAGCACCTCTCTGCATTTCCATGCACAGTATCAGTATGGTACCGGGGTTTCTGATGGTCCCGTCGGTGTGACACAATGTCCCGTCTACCCCGGTCAATCGTATACCTACAAGTTTAAAGCATACCCGGCGGGAACGCACTGGTACCACAGCCACGTGGTAAGTTTCGCCAGACAGACGGGAGCAAGGCAGTGGAATTGTGCTAACACGGATACAGAAAGGCGCCTACCCCGATGGACTGAGAGGTAAAATGATAGTCCATGACCCTGTATGGGAGGATAGTCTCAAAATCGACAAGCAAATACCGCTGAGCATGTCCGACTGGTATGCTGAATCATTCTCCCCGAAAACTATGCCGGCAGTAGGCTTACCATAACAGGTACCATCGGCAAATGCCAGATCTTTTGAATGAGTACCTGGGCACGGAAAACAGAAACGGGAACATCCCGATCCCCGACTCTTTCCTCTTCAACGATACAACAGCATCGCCGGAATTTGTGTTCGAGCCATTGAAGCGATACTTGCTTCGTATAGTGAACATGGCGGGACTCGCCTGCGGCAACTTTCACCTCGAAAACCACAATCTTACCGTCGTTGCTGTGGATGGTATACCAGTTGAGCCGAGAAACACGAGCACACTTCAGATCTGTGCGGGGCAGCGATACGACGCTATTGTAGTTGGCCAAAATCGTCCCAACACAAGCACTCAATACATTGCGAAGATGGCGAAAGATATGTTGACCAACGATACTGCACCGCCAGATGAAAAGCTTTCGGTGATTGGAGGGATCTCATACACTCGAAATGGCACCCGCGTACCCATCAAACCGGAGTACACAAAGATGCTTGTTCCTTGGTGGGTACCTCGTGGAGCTTTGGACGATAAGACCCTTGTTCCCCTCGATCGGCAGCCTCTGTACAGAAACGTTACCAAGAGAATCAACTGGAGCACGAAGCAAGTCTATTATGAAGGTATTGGAACCAGAATCGCTGTCGGAGAGCAGCCGTGGACGGAACCAAAGGTGCCAACTCTTCTAACTGCTCTAACCACGGGTAAATATGCAAACGAACTCTCAACGTACGGGAAAGGCATCGCGCCCGAACTTACGCAGTTGAACGACATCGTCGAAATTTACATGGAAAACTCTCAACCTTGGCCCCATCCAATGCATTTACACGTAATATATTTGTTTCAACGATTTGCAAGATATTATACTGACAGTCATAGGGACACAACTTTCAGCTTGCCGCCCGCGGCAATGGTACATGGAATGGCGATGAATCTGTATTGAATCCGATTCCAATGAGGCGTGATACAGGTACTGTCGAATGCCCACTACTCTCTTACGTCTTGACTAACGGTTCTATAGTCGTCGTGCCTCCTGAAGGTTATATTGTTCTCCGTTACAAAGCAGACAACCCAGGTGCCTGGCTGTTCCATTGCCACATAGATTTCCATCTTGCGGCGGGTATGGCAGCTATCATTATCGAGGCTCCCAGCGTGCTCCAAAAACAGCAATCGTTGAACGCTCAGGTTATATCAACTTGCAAGACCAGCAACATGTGCCCGGTGGGCAATTGTGCCTGTCGACCTGGACAAATCTCGGCTGCCGATTCAGACAGTCAATGCAACACCATCTTCAACTCGCGTGGGATGGAAGATGGAGCGTTGATCACGCCCGAAGAATTCCGGCCGATGTATCAAAGCAAGTCGTTACTTGTAAAGGGCTGAGCCTTCGGTCAGTAACTGTTCGTGTAGCAGCAATCGGCAACAGCTGCAGGCATGAGGGATATTGATGATCCCAAGATTTCATATTGTTACCACTAAGAACTGTATTAATATCAATGTTTAATGTACATATTGTACCTGCGCAGCTGTTTTGTGCTCAGGTCCGGTGCGTGTTCGCACGACACGATCTTGTTGGGCGGCGGGAAAGGGGTGGGGAGAGTTGTATCCGGGGTTGGAAGTCGTACGAAAAGATGGAATCTAGAAACAGGTGGCAACGAATGAAGTCGTCGTAGATGTCCGGTGTGCGTCCATGACAGTGCCCCCGCGCAAGTCGAGTGTTTCAAACATGTGTCTCAGATCAGTTAGGTTTACGCAAGTTTACGCGAACTCCCCCGGAAACCGATCCGCGGTTCTCGAACCCCAACAAACATCTTCCCGGACCTGCATACCTCCAATATGCACCTGGACCATGTCAAAACCTTAACATGAAAAAGCATAAAGAATCGTATGCAAAAAATAGTAAGTCGTCCCGTTCATTAAATGTTTGTTATACATAGAACGGGAAATGTTATCCACGTTATGCCTCCACCAACACCAAGAAGTTATTCTCCTATCGCATAACCGTCATTTGATTAATATGTCCATTCGACCGCTCCATCCCCACTCGCTCTTGACTCTTACTCCGATTAGCTTTCTGTCTCCGTCTTACCTGCCTCGAGTTGTTGTGTCAGCTGGGGTGCGGTACTGTCAGTCGGTTTCTGGTCGCGTTTCACCCCTTCGCTCCAACTATGCGCGTTTCAACGCATTCCGCCCCTCCCTTGCAAGTCTAGCAGAGCTAGCAGAGGATCCTTAATAAATGATGATGCTCCCAAACGTCTTCAGCAGCAGTTCTAGAGTGAGCTTCTATCATTCTAAGGAATTCTAACGTCTTTCTATATATATTCCCACCAATAATTCCTCATCATGAAGAGCGCCGTCGGTCTTAGCCTGCTGAGCAGTGCACTGGCATCTTCGAACAACATTAACCATATACCCCAAAAGCCATTCCTTGACAATGCATGCCCCTCAAATTCTATTCTTCACGATGGAGAATGTCTGCCTACGAGTTATGCTATTCCGTCCACTACAGAAAGCATTTCCTTTCAAGAAAACGGCACACTTTCGCTCGATGAATCGCGGGCGTTGGCCCAACAAGCCGACGACTTCCCTTGGACATTCTGGCCAGAATGCTACTCCAGCGAGACAACCCCAGAGCCCGTCTGCGTCTTCACATCTCAAGACTTTGCCAACGGACGTGGAATCTTCATAGTATCGACAAGTAAACACGCACACGAAATGCTCAAAAAACCCGCCTTCACCGACCCAAATGCCCTCTCCCGCATCAACAAGCACGAAAACCCTCCTTTCATCCAATACGAGTTCCCCGGAAAGGGTCGTGGCCTCGTCGCAAACAAAACCCTCAACCGTGGCGACCAAATCTTCGCCTCAACTCCACTCCTGATCACGAACCCCATGTCCTACGAACTGCTCGAATCCGAGCGTCTCCGCCTCGCCCACCGCGGCGTCTCCTCTCTCCCCCCAACCTCTCGATCCAGCTTCTGGGCCCTACTAGACCACTTCAAAGGCGACCCAGTCGACGACCGCATCAACACCAACGCCTTCGAAATCGAAATCGACGGCGTCTCACAATACGGCGTGCTCCCTGAAATCGCAATGCTCAACCACGACTGCCGCCCCAACGCAGCCTACTTCTGGGACGAAGAAACCCTCTCGCACTACGTCCACGCCACCGAAACCATCCTGCCAGGCCAGGAAATCACAATCACGTACATCAACAACGAACGCAGCCGCGACAAACGCGTGACGAACCTCAAATCGAACTGGGGGTTTGAATGCTCCTGCTCAGCATGCAGCGCGCACCCTTTCTTCGTCGCCGAATCAGATGCCCGCGTCGAGCAGATGAGTCAGTTGGCTGCGCTGCTTGACGACTGGACTCCTGCATCCCGTGCTACGCCGGAGATGGGCGAGGCGCTTCTTTCGCTGTACCAGCAGGAGAGGCTGCATGCTAGTATGGGCGTTGCGTATAAGCATGCTGCAGAGGTGTATAGCAGTTTTGCGGATCGCGATATGGCGATCAAGTATGCGCGGTTGGCGGTCGAGTATTCGGCGCTGGATAAGGGGTTTAGGGATAGTGATGTTAAGGCGATGCAGAGTATGGCCAAGGATCCAACCATGTCTTGGAGCTGGAAGAAGAGAGTTGGACATCAGAGGGTCGGTGGGGGGTGTGGACATGCTCACTGAGATGGAGCGAAGGTTGCGTTGAGATGAAAATGGCGTTTTTAGGGTTTCGCGGCTTTTGCTTTTGCTGTGTCTAGCTCTTAGTTCAGGAGGCGTTTTGGATTGAGTTTTTGGTTGCTTGGGGGGGTTTTCTTTTTTTGATGCTGGTTGGCGAGACTCGCTCGCTATTTGCTTTTCCTACATACCCCGACATTCATATTTGTGTATCTATATATCCACCACTACTAGATGTAGCATCGAAATTTTGTTCCAATATTTCGTCTTCGTGTACGTATCTTGGGTTTCAAATTAATGAAAGATCAACATTGGACCCGAAAACGCGTCACGGTTGGTCTGTGTAATAGACTGCGCGTAGCACGATGGACTGATATTAATAGAATAGTCCTCGTAGCCTTGTATATGACATCGGGGTAGAGGATTAATGTTATCGCAGAAAACGGTTGCAGTGAGAATGCCGAGGTTTCGGGGGACAGATCTTATTCTTGCTGATGATGTGGTAACAGAACCAAAACGTCCGAGTGAGTTTGTGTTTGAGAAGGTGACGAGGAAACGCCGGCGTTGGAATAAAGTGATCTTGGGATTGAAAATTGAGTTTTCCCCGAATTCATCTGGTGTGGAAATGCTATGGGAATGCTGAGTTGATATATTGGTGTTTTGCAGTATTCAAGCCGCACTGTGGGATGAAACCTCGATTCTTATCATGTATTCTATATATTTGATCTCATAGAGATGCGATGATCATACAATGGACCTATATATTTGCATAGTCAACTAAATCTCATGGTTCTTGTATCAATATGTTATGAAGCTTCATTGAAAGTGTGGTACAGACATGCGTCTCCATTGTCGGCCTTGTTTACATATTTGGCTTGACACTCGCGACACGTGAGCTACATGTTTCCAAGGGAAATGGAATTGCGTTGTATACTAAACAAGAGCTTTTATCGTCTACGTTTAGCGATGGGGGTTTTAAGCAATGGCATACATGCGTTTTCCTTACAATTATCACTGTACTCCGCTCTTATAACGAGAAACTCGCGCTTCGGTCGCTCAGGACACCTCGTCATCTTAGTAGCCACATCTCTCCAAACCTTCCTTGTTGAGGCCCAAGAGTCCCAAAAGTCCTCTACCATTAACCCAAATTCAGTAGCTACGCGGGCCACCCATGAAAAATCTTCATCATAGTCACATCCACTGACTCTCAACAAACGAACGGCAGAGATTTCTTCTAGGTCGTACGTCCTTGGAATCTCTTGGGGGAACCAGAGACGCACGTCTTTTAATTTGCCACTCATGAGTAGATTGATAGCTCTGTTTGCCACTCCCCAATTATATTGCATATACTTGCCCCCGAGGTGACTATTCCAGGTCGCTTCAGCTTACCCCGCAAACATCTCTGGCGGAATTTCAAAAATGACGGTCCTTAGCGCGGGCCAGTCATGCGGAAAGCCCTGTCTGAAGAGTTTATACAAAAAATTCATGTGACGCTTCATAGTCTCATATTGTAATCGTATTTTTGTAATTTCGCTTCTAGCTGTGGTTGGAAGCCAATTCTTAGACGGGCGCGCCTCGGGGTTGGGGTGGCGTAACAGAATTTGCCGCGAGAAGATGAACTCGGTCTCTCGGAAGATAACATCTAAAAACTCGGCGCGAACTCTGCGAGAGGTTTTGAGAAGAGATAAGCAATCTGCAAATGGCGAAGCTTTGCGTGGTGGTTTAGTGACTCTGTAAGGACTCCGATCGACTATGAATTCGTATCGCGAATCTCGCGGGGAAGATCGAACAGCGTATTTTGATATGGCCGAGAACTGGAAATTGGGGTTGCGGCAGTTGATAGCTGACAATCTGTCATTCTGCAAACGTTACTGATGTAAAAGTGTATTGGGGGTGGAATGGAAAGATTGTGAGTTGGAGTTCTCGGGTGATGGAAGCAATATCAATTATCTACAGAAGCGCGTCCGTGTAACAGTCCTATGTAGCACCGCTTGTTTTCGATATATTGCTATATGCAAGGGGAAAACATGGGAATCAAAAAAGGCCCACCAGCAGTCGTTTCCCATTCATCATGCGGCTGCTGCCTGAAGCTGGTTTGTGTTGCAAGACTGTATCACAACATTCCTTAGATGCATCCTCTGCTACTGTAAACACATAGAAGAGCGACTTATCCCGATCACGATGAGGCTCTTCTCGCATTTGTTATTCCTTCGGCCCCTAATTCTTGAACTTAACAGCATACATATTATTCCTTCCTACATTGACCTGCTACAGTAAGTATTGCGTTTACGCAAGGATGAATTTGTGCGAAAAATGAGAGAAAGAACGAACACTAACATGTGCCAACGGATAGCGAACATAATCTGTATGCGAAATCCGATTTTGAAGACTGTGATCTCTACCGTGGATTTCTAGCGACGAAATGAATCTTGAACTTTTCAAAGATCTGAGATGCGATGCGCCCGAGCCCCGCCCGAACAAACGCTTATGGTTCAGTCTCCCTCGGGAGCTTCGCGATGCGATATATACACACCTAGTACCCAAAAAACTCTATCTTGCGGTACCTACCAGGGCACAGACAGACCAAAGGACAGAGGATCTCTCTATCAAGTTGGGAGATGACCCAATCTTACATGTTAGCCGGGTATTCTGTGTCGAAGTTCTCGACATCATTTTTCGACAGACCGAATTCGTCGCCAAAATGGTACATGTCGAAAGGGATCGATTGGATGATGAATATTGGTACGTTTCGTGCCCCGTACAGGCGTTGGCAAAGATCAAAAAGCTTCGATTCGATCAAAAGCTTGGGAAGCACGTGACCTTTCATAATCAATCAGTGTACCGTTTACCTCGTGGATACGATGAGGCGGGTGTACGGATGGAGGGCAATCCGTTCCATTTTGATCACACGTTCATGTATAACAGCCCGCGGCACTATTTCTGGCTAAATGAAGCCAGTGTTTTGAGCAGTGTCACACTTCCACCGTTTGATTGCCTTGAGGTCGGCTTACGTTTCGATTGGGTGTTGGCGTGGAAGGCAGTGGACATGCTTATGAACGGGAGGTTGGGGAAGCTCTGCCTCAGCTATACTGAGGCAGTTCCGGCTTTCTAGCATACCGAAAGCCTTACTCTTGTTATGACGTTGAGGATTCCGCATCAGCCAAGTGTGGAGAGACCACACTATGGAGTAGTTGGATTGTTACCTATAGAATTCCCGCTATACATGTTTGTCCGCCAAAAAACACATTTATATAGGATTGGCCGGAAAGATGAGGTAGAACAGGTGCATATTGAGAAAGAAAGGATGAGGGTTTGGGCAGCTGGTTGCTCGCGTCGACATAAGCACAACTTCGTGATCAAAAGGTTCGATGAGGAGGGAAGAGTAACTCAACTGATATTGACTAGGCCGTGACGTATCATCTCTTCTACCGCAATGTCTTATCGAAATAGAGCGTCGCGCAGAAATCGGATGGTTACGATGTTGCGATCGTTATGATAGCGATACATTTGGCAGTCTGCTCTCAATTGTACCGAAAAACTCCATGCTATATTCCGAGCGTCTCATTTGAAAAGTACTGTTCGCAAATTCCCGAAATCTCGAAAACAGCAATATGAAAGTCTTTTTCTACAGTACTGTTTAACTCCGGCAATATCGCCTTTCCATTGAAGTGAAGGCGAGATAGTCCCTACACCCTCGACCTACAGATCAAGTTTCAATACCTATGACACTTCGCAACAACAACTAGTATGGTGAACGCTCTTGATTCTGAGACATATTTGATAACTATATAACCAATCATCTACCCAGAATCTCTAACTTTTTATTAAGACCCACCTGGTCGTCTAGGTACTGAAGGCGCTGCTCAGTGCCCATGAAAAAATTGTCAAGTTGCACAGTATGAAGTTGCAGTGGTGCGGTGCAGGTTTCATGTCTTAACACATGATCAATGTCGTCGAAGATCTAAGGAAGGTCTCACATACTAGATATTCTCCCCTCTCAATCATTGAAAAGTACACGGCGGTATAACGTAAGATTCACACAGATGTAGCCATCCACCCTCACCTCACTGCAACCGCAGAGGAAAGCCATACAACCCAATCTCACGACTATCAACTTCCCACTAAAACCCAAAAGGACTATCGACAAGCCGCAGCAGAAACTTGTCTCAAGACGTCTGTCGTTGAACCGCACAGAGTCTCCGCGGAGACCTAACACCTATTCATCCCCGATCCCCAGCACTTCTCGAGAAGCCATCGGCAAGTATGGAACATCACCCATCAGCGTTCCCCCCTATCTCCCTACCTTCCACATCTCTAACCTGCAATCCGCTATAATCTATTTGGTGGAAATGAAACCAATATATCAAAACAACGCAACAAACAAAGCCCCTCTCGTCTCCATCACGATACACATCAACCTCCGATCCCGATCCCGATCCCTAATACCCCATCTTGTTCTATCTTAGCATCACCAATCCATCGCACCTCAATCAAATCAAACCAAACTAAACTAAAGATCCCTAGTTAAAAGCGCGCGACACCAACATGCAGTCATCAGGGGGGCTATCAACTAACCAACCAACTAACGTAACACACAAACCATCAAAACATCACCCTAAAAAAAAGCCCCCATCAACCGCCTATACGCCACTCCTGCAAGGTACCAACAGCCCGCCAACAGCCCAACAGAAGAAGAAAAAAAAGCAACGAGTTTGTATAGCGCGGGTGCGTGGGAGGTGCGTGGGGGGCCTGATCGGCCTTTGGGGGCGGGATGGAACTTGGCTTATCAAGGGGGGATGCTTTGCGCCGGGGCGGGTGATGCTGTGGAAGGGGGAACTATGGTGAGAGGGAGTGTGTCTGTGCGGGTGTGTGTTTATTGATTTTCGAGAATGGTATAGAGATGGGATAGGGATGTGCGATGTTTTGTTCGTAGATGGTGGACCGCGGCATTGGTGGCGGGTGCGGGAAGAGGTGAATGTAGATGTGCGGGATCTGGCAGGGGGGATTTGAGATCGTGCTAGAGTATACTTGGTTCATCTTGAAATCCTGCAACCATCTCACTATTTTGCATAAGAAATATTGATTGGTGTAGATGTGCATTAGATTAGGAGTCTATCAAGCATTACTATTAGTACTCTGAGACATCTCCATCCCCCATCCTCTGCGAGTCGGCCAAAAAACGTGACATCAAGCAATGGTATACAACTAAGAAAAAAAGAGAATAATAATGGAAAACGCTTGCATCAGTTCGATCGAAGTTCGTTTCTAGCATTTGCCTTCTTGCCACATTTTGACGCTCTTGACCGTCATTCCGCGGTCGTTGCCTTCGCCCCACGTGGGGAGCCATTGGTCTTTTGCTGTTGCATCTAAGTTAGTACTTGCCTGACCAACCCGAAGGTGAAAGATGGGATGAAATGATGTTCACGTACCTTTGATGAAATCGCGTGCAGCGGTAGGTCCATTGTCAACCCAAGGCTTACCGTTCTTGCCATCACTGTTAAAAAGAGAAGTTAGCCATCCTATCCCCAATGGAGCTAGAATCTGAAGATAGGAAGAAAAAAAGACTTACAAAAACCACCCATTCTGCGCGCCAACAGCCACATTCAGGATAAGATAGAACTTTTCGTCAAACGGCGTGTTTCCCCTGCCAGTGCTCTTCCACGGATTCTCAATAACGCTGTTATTTGCCGTAGCACCGCTGAACCCGCCCTTATCCCACATAGTCCGCTTATCATCAAACTTCATATAAAAGACTTGCTTCATGCGGTTGTCGAGATACATGAACATGGTATCCTCGGACCACTGGAGCCCGAAGGTATGGAAGTCCTTCGAGTAGTCGGTGCGACGGAGGAACTTGTGGCCATAGGTAGACCAATACGCGTCTGTTTTTGTGGTGGGGCCCCAGTGGATGGTGGATGTGAGGGCGTCGCGGCCGAGGGGGTATTCGTAGGAGTTTCCGCGGAGCTCGGCGATGTCGATTTCGCCTGACGCGGGCCAGGGGCCGTATTTTGAGTCTTCGGGCATCATCCTGTGAGGGGAGGGGAGTTTGTGGTTAGCTTGCGGTTTGAAGGGTCCGGTGGGAGGGTTGGGGAGCGTACCATATGGCAGGCCAGAGCCAGTCGCCGCGGGGCATTTTGGCAACGACTTCGATGCGGCCGTAGCGGATGGACTTTTTCCCTTTTGTGGAGAGCCGGGCAGAGCGCACGGGAGGGAGGATTGCGCCGGTGCTTGCGTTGGATCGGATGGAACACTGTAGGTAATCATCGGATGTGCAGGTGCCGTCACCTCCGCTCTTGGTGAGGTTGAGACTGTAGCCGTTGAGGAGCTGGTCCTCGGTAAGATCGGTGGATTCGGTGGTGATGGTGGGCACGATGTGTAGGCCTTCGCTGTCGGTAAAGCTGTTCTTCTGGTCTGTGGTTGTCCAGTCGAAGGCGCCTGTGCCGTAGCCGGCCATTTGCACTTCATGAGTCCAGTGGCTTTCGTCGAGGCCACCTCGATCGAAGTTGTCTTCCATCACTAAGCAGTACTGCTTGGGATTAGCATGGGTTTGCAATTGTAACGTGTGTCAGTGGAATAACTCACTTCTCCTGTCTTTGCACTGTTTGCTCCATCGTACGTAATGTATCCGCTCAAGCATAACGCAATGAACATCATGCCATAGACAATCAGATTGCCGAATCTTGTTCGTTTCATCCGTTTGTCGTCTATCCATGGTTGCACGTATCTATGTGCTGTTAGATGAAGTTCAATCCATAAACCAACAAGAGTTTATCTACTCACTCTCCCTTCAATCGGTAGCTCTTGAACTCATGTCTCGGTTTCACCGGCTCACTTAACCGAAAAGACTGAGTATATGAGGTAGCAGGCACGGAATCCATATCAATGGCAGGAGCGTCCGCCGGAGCGGGAGCGCTCTTCTCGGGTTTCTCAGACCGTCTGAAGAATCCCATTGTTGGCCGTTGGGGATAGTGTATCTAGCGTAACTAGCAGATTCGCTTTCCAGTTAAACAATTCAAAGACAAATCCCACTTGACGAACCAAGATTGAAACAATGGATACTAAAAAACAAAAAGTCGTAAATGGCGCAATGGAAGAATGAGACACACTTGTATCGAGGGATTGATTCAAAGGGCAAGTTATCAATCACACAACTCCCTCAAACCCGTCCCCAATCCGAAAACGAGAAGCTGCACTAACCCCAAATCGCCCTATCGCCACGAGGCATATCCGAACAGGAAACGATCAAGAAAAAAAGAAAAAGACCCAAGTCTAGGTTAGACGATAGCCATGCACAGGTACACACTTTTTTCAGCTCGACGTTTGCACGCCACAAAAGCAGACTATTTCGCTCTTATCACACGTTAGTCGGGTCGCAAATGGCCTCGGAGCGCGCTAACTAGCAAACAAAGTCCAGCCACCAAGGGCGCGTGTGTGCTGGTGTTTTGAGAAGACGGGCAAGCGAGGAGCCTTATCGTACACTAAGCCCAGCGCCTAGATCCGCTCGTGTAGATTGTGTTCAAGTATTCCTTATTCCTGCACAAAAGTCGCAATCTTTTCATAAGACTATTGATTTAATGGTCAGGGATGTATAAAAATATCTTTCTTTGGTGGCGTCGGAAGGAGTACCTGAGATGTCGGAATCCCTTGGACCCGGGTCCAGGCAGGAGTGGGGGGTGATAGGATCGTGAGAACGTGGGGGTTTGGAAAGGAGATCGATGTAAAGGGAGGAAAAAAATGACGAAGAATGCTTGATGCGGCATCGTTCAGCCCTACATGCACATGTTCAACATCAAGAGCAATTCGTTTGTTGCTTTTCTCTCCATGTGCGAAATGTCGCACATATCCTTAAAGGAGACCCTTCAAACAGCACAAACCCTCAACACATCACAAATTGTACAGCGACCGACCCGTTTCAACACCGACTCACAAGTCCAACTTGCATCTTCCTTGCTTTTTTTCTTTCTCCCGTCCAGAGGAAAACACCAATGATAACGAGTCCGTACCTGGCGAGTCAGCCACGTACATCGTCGGGGCCCAGCCATTGACATGCGGCTGCTTCCTCTCAAGCGAACACGAGGGCTAACACGAAATTGTAGCCGCCATGTGTCGGAGGCGTCGACATTAGTTGCGCTGTCACTTGCTGCATCATACCCGCGATGCCGGTCTAGGATTGACTTTGCGCCACCTTGCCTTCCCGTTGTGTCTTCTTCTAACGCTTCGAGATTGGGAGACGGGCGATGATGGGGCCTTGGTGGGTACTCTTGTCTTGATTTAGGGGTCTAGCTAAGAGTACAGAGAGGGTTCAGCTGAATGTCTTTTAGCGCCGCGAGACACAGATAGAGAACAAATTCGGTGTTTGTAGTTACTTATCGCGGGCCTATTTTTTTTTCTTTCTCTTCCTTTCCCTTTTCGAGGACGGTCGGCCGCTTCAGAAAGAGTCGTGATGTGGCTAAGCTAATGCGAGCTTGATACCCGACTCGTCACAAATACGCGAGAAAGGATCCTCTCTCGTTTGAAAAAAAGGGTGTTTACTAGAGTGCTGAAAAAGAGAGAACAGACGTAGATGTATGCCAAACTGCAATTGAACAGTGCAAAGCAATGCCCGAAAAAAATTACAAATTGTCTACGCTATAGAGAGAAAAAGTTGCAATTGACGTCAAACGAGACACCCCCTCGACCCTCGTAGCAAGTATTGATCCCCAACAAGGTACATAGACAACATCCCGCACGATATATTGCCATGAACCCTATGCTATCTCCCATCCCAGCGTGCAACAGTGCACAAACCCCAAAACCAGGCCCCCCCGAAAACACCCCCACAATAATCTGCCGACTCACCTCACATCTCACACCTCTACACGACTCGTGCGCGCACATCATCCCTTCGTCTGTCCGGTTCCCAAGGGCCTGGAACTAGGTACCTCGTTAACACGAGCGATCAATGTCTGGGCTTGTTAAGCGAGGTGGTGTTTGAGGGATTCTTGCTATGGTAAAGTGCAGTGCTTTGACATGTGGTGAGGTGAGGTGCGTTGATTGGGGGCGGGAGAGGGCACTGGACTGGGTTGTTTGGGTCGGCGAGGCGGGAAGGAATGGACTTGGGATTCGGGATTTGGGATGGGAGCAAGGGGGTCGTGATAAGTTGTAAATTTAGAATATTTTTCTATACTGGTGTCTTGGGATAAGTTGCGGTGATGGGGAAAAGAAGATGTAGATTAGAACCACGAGATGCTCGTGGTCCTGCGAGTGCTAGATCTGCCCTACAGAGATGGGCGATTAATTGAATCGCAACAGCTAATTTATCTGAACATCCACCACCCATAAAACTCAAAACTATAGTCTGTTTAGTAGATTTTCAAGAGAGACGAATGTATCAGACTTCCAAACCCGCCCAATCTCTCCTCTCAACAATACCCCCCTAAAAATAAGCGCCCCCATCCCAAGTCTCCAATCCTCGGCGTCCGCCGAATAACCCCAAGCCAGAATGAATCGAAAACATCCAGATACAGCTATCTGTAGCGATGGGAAATATTGACGCTATGATCCCTGGTCCAGGTCTCCGCTCAGATAGCCACCAGCCCGTCCAGCCCCAAGATGTCGTCCATGCCCTCGACCCCCGTATTCGGGAGAGACCCCCTGGAAGGATAGTAAAGCAAGCATTTCCAGAACAACGCATCTTGTTTGTTTGTCTTTATGGTCTCCTGCGGTAAGGGAATCGAGTCTAGATCTGTTTCCTGCTATTTTTTCCACGCCTCCGGTGTAGCTTATCAAGGCTTCGCGTCCGCTCACTTGGTTTGAAGTTGTTGTTTACTCCACTGCAAGCCCTCTTTTCATAGAGCTTCCCTTGAGTGGTTTGTGTGTGTCCATACTCTTGTCATTGTTTCCGTCAAGCAGTCGTTACTGTCGTGTTGCAGCAAACCCTGATACATACGGGTGTCCATTTTGTTTATCAGTTACTTCGATCGTCCTTTCCCATATCTTCAGGATGGAGGCACGATCCATCCACTCCGTAGCGACATCTCGTCGTCCCTCTTTCGACGAAAGTCGTTCTTACAACCGCTCGAGCGGCTCACGATATGACTCAAGAAGGTTGACGCAGAAGATCGACGAAGATGCGCGGTATCGTGCTGTAAGTCTTCGCATCTTCATCAAATCCCCATCCCACTAACAGCTGATACCCAGATAATCAAACATCTCCACGCAAAAGCATGCTCCATGCACTGGACTATTCCCGGCCCTCTGCCCCCAGGAATCTGTGCAGGCGTTCTCATCCGCAAATCGCCCACCTCCTTCGTCAGCGAGCCTTCCCAAGTAGACCCCGACCTCGTCAACGCCGTGGCAAAGATCAACCCAGGCGTAGCCCTGACCATGTGCACGGAAGGCACCTCCGCTGTCTTCGATGTCCTGGATCAATCCGAAACACGCCTCCTCTTCCCCAACGGCTCACAGGTCCAGATCTATGACAGCATGGCTGAGATTTCGACGTCGAGCACGATCAAGAAGTTTCAGTATGCAGCGCTTGTGAGGAAGGAGAGAGTGGTGCTGGTTTGGCATGATGACTTGGGGGCGATCTTGAATGTGGCGATGGAGGTTGAGAGTAAGATGCTGGCGTTGATTTGGGGAAGTAGTAAGAATCCATTTGGGGCTTCTACGAATCCTTTCTCAACGGAGAACAACTCCGTGTATATGGCGAGTGAGGTGGACATAGGTATGGTGGAGAAGAGCCAGGAGGTTGAGGTTGGCGTTGGTGAAGTTGATCGAAATGGTGATGAGGAAATGGGACCAAGGGAGTCGCTTGCGAGACCGCTGATTCTTACGAGTTCGTTGTTTGTGGGGCTTGCGTTTATGGCGATCATCCTACTTGTTTTCGGGTTGGGAAATCGTGCGCTTGCGTTGCAGACTGTCACGGATGGTTCAATGTTGCGGCTCGCCTTGATCGCTACGGAGCCGTTGCTTCTGTTGTTCGGTCTGTTCTTCGTTGTTACAGTTTTCAGCAACATCTTCCAGATGATCGGACCCATTACGAGTATCAAGACGAACTCACGGTTCTACTCTGCCATCAAGCCGAACCTCATGCAGGCGCGCTCGTTGGGATTCCGTCCTCCTCCCATCACCATTCAGATGCCTATCTACACCGAGTCACTGGAGGGTGTCATCATTCCCACCGTCGCCAGTCTGAACGCCGCCATATCGTACTATGAGTCCCGTGGCGGCACCGCACGCATCTTTGTCAACGACGATGGCATGGCCGTGCGCAGCGCTGAGGACAACAAGAAATTCATTGAATTTTTCGAAAGCAACAACATCGGCTGGGTATCTCGCCCAAAGCACAACACCGACGGCTTCGTCCGGAAGGGAAAATTCAAGAAGGCATCCAACATGAACTTTGCCCTCAACATTTCAAACAGAGTCGAAGACGTTTTGCAAGGGCTCGTAACGCCTCGTCTCGAAAAAGATCAATACATCACCGAAGACGAGGAAGAGACACTCTACCAACAAGCATTGGCCGAAGTATTGGAGAGTGACCCTCGCGCTAAAGCTGGTGGAAACATCCGCATGGGAGAGATCATTTTGATTGTCGACTCCGATACACGTGTGCCCGAAGATTGCCTCATCTACGGCGCCGCCGAAATGTACCTCTCTCCTGAAGTCGCCATCATTCAGCACAGCACCGGTGTGATGCAGGTCACACAAGATTACTTCGAGAACGCAATCACGTACTTCACGAACCTCGTCTACTCCGCCATCCGTTTCTCCGTGGGTAGCGGCGAAGTAGGCCCGTTCGTAGGACACAATGCGTTTTTGAGGTGGCAAGCGGTGCAGAGCGTTGCTAACCCACCCGAAGAGGATGGGTACGTGGCATTTTGGTCGGAATCTCATGTGAGCGAAGATTTCGACATTGCATTGAGGTTGCAGATTAAAGGCAACATAGTGCGGTTGGCGAGTTATCACGGCGAGGGGTTCAAGGAGGGTGTTTCATTGACGTTGTATGATGAATTGAACCGATGGGAGAAGTAAGTGTGCCCTTTGCCGTTCCAAGGGTGTTGCGGAATACTGACGATTGGGCTCGCTTCAGGTATGCATATGGATGCAACGAACTGGTTTTCAACCCCATTTATACGTGGCTTTGGAGAGGTCCATTTACAAAGCTCTTCCGGACGTTTCTTTGGTCGAACATGCAACTTTCGTCCAAGTTGACCATCGTGGGGTACATCTCATCTTGTAAGTTGTATCCGGAATTACCTCGTCATGCCCTTTACTCACTCTTCTACCAAATAGACTATGCCATCGCATCCTCCGTCCCCTTCGGTATCCTCAACTACTTCCTCATCGGATGGTTCAACGGCGACCTAGACAAGTTTTACGTCGAGTCGTGGAAGAGTGAGCTCCCCTCTATCCCTCTTCACTAGCATCTTGCCTTTCTAACACCTCACACTAGTCTTTGTTTCACTTCTCCTCGTCTTCAATGTCATGTCCAACATCTCTTTGGCCCTCCTCCGTTACCGCCTTGGTGAAATGCCGCTTATCAAATCTGTCCTCGAGAATTTTAAATGGCTTCCCTTCTTCATCATCTTCTTCGGCGGACTCTCCTTCCACATCAGTTTGGCTATCCTCTCCCACATGTTCAGCATCGATATGAACTGGGGCGCGACTGCAAAGGAAAAGACAGACTCGAATTTCTTCATGGAGATTCCCAAGATCATGGCACGTTTCAAGTGGATGTATATGGTGATGGTACCGGTCATTGGCGGCATGGTGTATCTGGGTTGTTTTGCGCCTCACGGGTGGGAGATTAATGGGTTCACCAGTGTGGTGCCCATGTCGAGTATTGTTATCAGTCATTGCTTGTTTCCGTTCGCGCTAAATCCATCATTGATGGTATTCAACTACTAGTTGAGAGGGAAGTAAGCAAAGTTTTGAAACACATTAGTAGAAAGACTGCTTCTGAGGCTCCAAGGATGTACATAATGTTGGGATCTGCACGTAGAAGATTGTAGTTGGACCAACTAATGTTTAATCGTCAATTAATGATAGATAGTGAATCTGACTTCCTAGTCCGTAGCACCGAAACTTGCATCGCGTGACCGTCGATCCCACGGGAGGGCTTTTGTGGAGACGGGCTTGTCAGCAGTGTGCTGGTGTCTGGCAGACGGTACCGTGAGACTTTCGTAGAAAGTAATGGCCAGTTCGCTAGAAGCCTTTTCCTGTCCGCATTATCGAAGTGCTTTGACAAAGTCATCCTCCATGTCCCGGTTCATCAGTTGTTGAATCAGGTGACGAATTCATTGAGGATAGTGCTCGAACAAAAAGCCAGCGGCCAGCTCGATATTTCCCTCTGTAGCATCCAGTGCAGCAACTGCTTCGTTTTGCGAAAACCCAAGAGTGACGAGCTGATTTATTGTATCTTGTGGCCACGACTGCCTCTGTTGCTGTTGTTGCTGGTTGGGTTGTTGCCTCGCCATCATCTGCCGTATTTGCTCGGCCGTGATACCTCCTAAAAGCGGCTGAGGTGTTGGCGGATTTTGGACCCGGAGTATTCTCCCTAGTGACGCGACCCATCCAGCCTGAACGGTCTCGTTATTCAGCTCCAACGAAGCGACATGGACCATGTCCTCCTCATGGTCGCCTGCGTTGAAGTACTCCCACCCCATGACGCCGCCAAAATTGCTGTACTTGCTGCGTAGCCTTGTGCAGTTATCGCGGAGCTTTTCGATAGGAACGTGGCCTGCGCCATTGCCAGGGTTCGTGACGACGCCCATTACGACACGGTTTGGCGACCAGCCTGCAGCAATGATGGTGTCGTACCATTGCGTTGTTCCCGCGTCGCCCCATCCGCAGTAGAATTGCGTGTTGTACCATGCGATTTCTCTACCAAATACGCTGCATTCGAGCTCGGGGTAACTGAAGCCGCTGAGGTGTGGGAGTGTGGGATGGAGTGGGTTTGGCGTCGCCCCTGTAGAAGAGAGTACTGGTCGAGGTGGGCGGAGATGGGACGGGATTTTGGGATCCGGGATCAAAGCAGTAGCAACCGGAGCCATTGTAATAATAAATTCAGGGCCGAAGTCGGCGCGGAGCCGTGATATAAGGCGTGTTGCAGTCCGCAATGGGATGACCTCTTCGACATCGAGATCGAGACCGTTGAGGGAGGTGGTGGTGATGAGGGTTTTGAGGGGGAGGTAATGTGCCTCAAACTATATCCTTGTCAATTTCTCTTCCACGGATCATGTCATCCAGACGCTGCCATGATGGTACGGACATCTTCATCACTTCCACCCAACTTCTCAAAGCTCCCTTGAGCAGCACCACCTAGCATGCCCAAAACTTTGACGCCGCATGCCTGGACCCATTTCACCTCGCCCCATAGCTGGTCATGCCTCTTGTCGTCCGGTCGATGGTCGTTCAAGGTGATGTTACCTGGTCCATCGTTCAGGTGAATGGCCGCGACGATGATGTGTGTGATGCCCGTGTTGTTGGTCAGCAATGGGAGGAGCGAGTGATAGTTGCCGGCGGGGTCATGAATGGTCTGGTGATAGACAATCAGACGGGGCCCTTCGTTCGGGGGAAGAAGCTTGGGAGGCTCGGGTGGCATGGCTGAAAAATCGACCAGCTCTTGGTCTGCGTTTGTTTACATGGCGGATGGTCAGTAGATGTCGGTTGGAAGGGCGATCGGTCGGTTAGTATGCACCAGCTCACATAAGGCTGAAGCGGGGTACCGTCTCTATGATTGGCCGCGTCAGCTACAGAGGGAGCGTGTCTATGTGGGAAGTTCACAATCGAACACAGCCACACCATTTCAGAATGTATGTATCTCGATGAATTGTATTATGGGACTTGGAGTCTTAACCCGCCAGTCTCTCGTGTGCTTAGACGGAGACCCAAAATCGGCAATGTGCCCCCCCAACGCCGATCGTCACTGGTCCCCTTTTATAGAAAGGAAAAGAAAACAA
This sequence comes from Periconia digitata, assembly GCA_948474695.1. NCBI lineage: Eukaryota > Fungi > Ascomycota > Dothideomycetes > Pleosporales > Periconiaceae > Periconia > Periconia digitata. The sequence goes on from CAOQHR010000003.1 coordinate 1,127,451, forward strand.
GCCATTCAAAATTGATCTGGCACCCATGACATACGAGACCGCTGCGCCCAAAATGCTTTCCATGCTTCATAATCGTTTGTTCATGCCTTGGTGTGTATACTTCATCTTGGCCTCCCGGAGGCACAATCTCCCAGTCGATCCTAGTGGAAGCCGATACCATCATAGCTGCGGCCAGTAAAGTACGGGTGAATCACGGCTTGCTTGGCGGAGATGCGACCAGCAGGATCGTAAACCAAGAGGGCGTCCAAAAGGTCCAACCCGGCTTCGTCCAGCGTTTTGACCGTGTCTGCGATGTCTGTTCGCGCCCACTTGGGGAAGGATGGCTTGAAGTCGGGGAACGAGGTGACGCCTGGCCAATCGGCCTCGGTGGGAGTTCCGAGCACACTTTGTCATGTTAGTATACGTCTTTGGTGGTTTTTCACGCAATGTCGAATCTTTGTACTCACCGGAAGATCTTGAAGATCTCGTCAATCTCAGAGTCACCTGGGAATAGGGGCTTGCGTGTGCACATTTCTGCGAAGATGCAGCCTACGGACCACATATCGACGCCGGTTGAATATTGTCGTCCACCGAGCAGGATCTCGGGTGCGCGATACCACAAAGTGACAACCTGGCCATGTCAGTTCACGTCCAACTTTTCCTGTCCTCTCGATTACAGCGAAATCATACCTCGTGTGTATACGTCCGGAGGGGGACACCGAATGCCCTAGCAAGACCAAAATCGGCTAGCTTCAAGTTTGCGTCGCGATCGATGAGAAGGTTCTGGGGCTTGAGATCACGATGGAGAACGCGATGCGCGTGACAGTAGCGAATGCCTTCGCATAATTGCGTCATGAACTTCTTGACCATCTCAGGGCCCAATCCCATGCTCGACAACTCAGGGTTGGAGCCCTCGGGCAACGGCTTTCCACGGCCGCCTTGGCTAACGGGCAACGCCTCCATATATTTCTTCAGATCTAGGTCAAGAAACTCGAAGACTAGGTACAGCTTGTGGCCATCGGCGTGCACAATGTTGAAAAGACGGACAATGTTCTCGTTTTGCATCTCCTTGAGGAGAGAAATCTCGCGGATGGCGGTGGACGGGACACCTTCGTCTTCGGCTTCGAGGCGAATCTTCTTCAATGCGACAATACGACGGTCCTTTGTGGTGAGATCGCGCGCTTTGTACACGACACCGTATGTGCCTGTAGGGGTAGTGTTGTTAGTTCATGCTGCTGTGGATGAATTTTTTGGCCTTGGCCAAAGGCTCATGTATCCACGGAATGATGCTTACCCTCTCCGATCTTTTCCATCTTCTGGTAGTTCTCCATTTTTGGCGAATTTAGACAATGACTCGCAGGAGGTAGAGGGGTGTAGACGCGGCAGAGCAAGGCTCTACGGGCAGGCTACAGTAATTGTAAACCCGGTATTGATGTTGATGAGAGGCGGATGGTGGGAGGAAGGGAAGTCGAGAAAAAGAAGGGGAAAAAAGCTTCCACGGACTGTCAGGAATGCGGACCTGTGGGTTAGTAGAGAGAGGGAGGGATTGTGACAGCGGTCGAGTTTTGGTGGAGGGGTTGAGGGTCGGTCGGGGATAATCAAATCAATCAATTAAGCACTGTTTGAATGTAAACAACGCCAAGCGGGCCGTGCTGGCGCCTGTGCTCGCGTCCTCCTCGCGATATCGATAAGTCCGCCTATTTTTTTCATATTCTACCCAAACAAACCCAATAATATATTCACTCACAACCTATCATCTGGAAAGATTTTTGACGACAACACTTCTGCGCCTTAAATTTGAACTTGTCGTTGGTTTTCGCACCGTTCCGAATTATCTGCTCTCTCTGAGAAATGGACCCCTACCAGCGGCCGCCGGATGGCATTCGCACAGTCTACAAAAAGTACCAGAAGATGAAGCCCTCTCAGCTAGATCTAGATGTCGATATCGTAGATCTCTTGCCTTCAGATTTAGATCTAGATCGGAACGCCAAGGTACGCGTCGTGAACGAGCTCGATGCAGCACGTCTGACCGCCTCTTTCGGCGCTTTCGCCGGCGGTGACGTGCATGCATCATCTGTGCGTGGTGGAAGTGTGCAAGGGAAGCTTGCCGTGTACGAGCATCAAGACATGCCAGGTGGGTTCTAAGTTTGTTTTTTGACGTGTGACGTGTAACGTGTAACGCTGCCTGTTGAATGCATGCATGCTTCCCCCCGTGATATGGATCCCGTCTGCACAAAGAGCCCTGACACAGAGGTAGGTCTCCATATCATTCCGTCTCTTCTCCCATCAGAGATTCAACCTATTCTACTCTCCAAACTGCTTCATCGAGACCTCTCGCATCCTCTTCACCTCACAAACATCCATACCCATTACAACGTAGCCTACCCGCCCGGAAACGCTTCTTTCTTCTCCCTCTCACCCACTTCTCCTGATGCTGTCGCACACCCCCTCGATCCATCCGTCCACCGTCCTCTCAATGCCGCCCAACTGTTGAACAAGAAGATGCGATGGGTGACACTTGGCGGCCAGTACGACTGGACCCAGAAGAAGTATCCTGATGCTTCGCCGCCACCGTTCCCGTCGGATATCGGGCAGCTCTTGAACGGTGTGTTCTCAGACACGAAAGCCGAGGCAGCCATCGTGAATCTGTACTCGCCTGGGGATACTCTCAGCGTGCATCGCGATGTAGCCGAGTCGAGCGCCACTGGACTGATCAGCGTGAGCCTGGGTTGCGACGCCATCTTCGTCATTGGAACAACATCTCCGTCAGGTACCAGTGCTGGCGGTGATACGGTTGAAGAAAAGGTCATTGTTTTGAGGCTCCGTTCAGGTAGTGCAGTGTACATGAGTGGTTCATCCCGCTTTGCATGGCATGGCGTGCCGCAAATTGTCCCAGGGACATGTCCAGACGCCCTGAAAAGCTGGCCTGCTGCCGCAAATTCCCAGGAAGTGGATGAGTATGAGAATTGGAGAGGCTGGATGGAGGGCAAGAGGGTGAACCTGAACGTCAGGCAGATGTGGGATTGATTAGCTCATCGAGTGACGGAGCGTTCACATGGCGTCGGCGTGTCGATTCTGTGTCGATTCTGTGTCTTCCACATTATATTCTCACGAACATAGCCCAATGCTTGTTGTTTATGTCTGCTGCTTTATAGTAGCGTTCGGGCTGTCGTTTTGGGGAAGCCGATGCGATGTTGCTCGGGGTACAGGAGACAGAGGATTCAACCCCACACGACATTACCCCACACACAACCAGACCTCGGATCGGCACTTCCACGGAGCTCGCCGCCCTTGTCTGCGCTCACGATGCTTCTTCCGCCTCTGCTCTTTGTCCCTTCTCACTCCCACACATTTTTCTGAACATCTGGAAGCTCGAGAGCTGGCAATTGGGTTGTTTGAGTCGGCCGCATCAGCAGTTCAACGCATAGGAAGAGTGATAGAGAAGGAGGAATCAGACGGAGCTTACCACCTCGGCCCAGCTTAAGCACGTAGGCACGCCACCACAGCTATGACGATCTCGACGTCAATTCGCATCGCGCCCAACCGTGCAACTCGCGCACTCAATCTTCTTCGCACAGTTCAATTCACACACCCGCCAAACTGTCCATGCCATTCTAATCCCGCACATCATCACCATGGCCCTCAAGCCGTCACTCAGGCACGTCGTGCTCTCGCAACGCCCATCGACCACAGCCAACAGAAAGAATATGCTTTTGAGATGGCAGCTTCCTCTATTCGGTTCGGGCCCGGCTGCACCAAGGAGGTCGGTATGGATTTCACAAACATGGGGGCCAAACGAGTCATGGTAGTGACAGACGGCAACGTACGCAAGCTGGATGCTATGAAGCAAGTCGTTGAGGGACTGGAACGAGAAGGGATAAACTTCCAAGTCTTCGATAAGGTGAGGGTGGAGCCCAAGGATAGCAGTATTAAGGAAGCCATTGAGGCTAGCAAACCCTACCGGCCTGATGCCTTTCTCGCCGTGGGTGGCGGTAGTGTCATTGATACAGCAAAGCTGATGAATCTATACACTACATTTCCAGGTATGATCCATATCTGTCTCATGTCCAATGAGAGACCGGATCTTCAATGCACTTCATACTGACTACCATCAGACGCCGACTTCCTTGACTTCGTCAACGCCCCCCTGGGAAAAGGCAAGCCTATCCCATCCAAGCTTCTCCCCCTCGTTGCCGTCCCTACCACAGCAGGCACTGGCTCTGAAACCACGGGAACTGCCATCTTCGATCTCGTCTCCAAGCGCGCGAAAACCGGCATCGCCCATCGTAACCTCAAACCTACAATCGGCATCGTCGATCCCCTCAACACACGCACCATGCCATCTGCAGTCCACGCCTCATCAGGTCTCGACGTACTCTGCCACTCCCTAGAATCATGGACCGCAATTCCCTACCACGAGCGTACCCCCCGCCCCACCAACCCGCTCAACCGACCAGCCTACCAAGGCGCAAACCCAATCTCAGACATATTCTCACTCCAAGCCCTCCGCGACACCGTAAAGTACCTCCCCCGCGCCGTCAAAGACCCCTCAGACCACGAAGCCCAAGAGAAAATGCTTCTTGCCGCCACCCTCGCTGGCGTCGGCTTCGGAAACGCAGGCGTTCACCTCTGCCACGGCATGTCTTATCCTATCTCTGGCCAGAATCCAGGCTACAAGCACCCCGGGTACCAAGTAGACTCTCCCATCATCCCGCACGGCGTATCTGTTGCCGTCACTGCACCCGCTGTCTTCAAATTCACGGGTGCTTCAAACCCCGAGCGCCATTTACAAGCTGCCGAAGCTTTCGGTGTCGATATCTCGAATGTGAAGCTTGAAAGCGCTGGGGAGGTGCTCAGTGAAGCGCTTGCAGAATTCTTGGTTGGTTTGGGTGATCAGCCGAGGGGACTGAAAGATTTGGGCTTCGCGAGAGAGGATATTGGGACGTTGGTCGATGGCACGATTCCACAGGCAAGAGTACTCATGCTTGCGCCTAGCTTGGAGATGCAGAATGTGGACGTCGAAAGGGAGCAATTGGGGAAGTTGTTTGAGAATGCTTTGGAGTATTGATATTTCTCTAAATGTTTGTTGTATATAGCAATGAATATATGCGTACTTGGCCTTCAATGTCTTACCTTGGTTCATTGTAGAGTTTCTTTCTTTTAAGTCTGTTCAGTTTAACAACCGAGCACGCGACTATCATAGGGAATGAATTAATTCAATGAAGAGTCGAAATGCTACTCTGAACCAACAGATGAAACCTGATATGCTTTTGCACACACATCAACGCTCAGACAAAGGGAGATGGACTCCCGCAAGTAAAGCTATAGCCGTAGGAACCAGGGTAATAACAAAGCGACTCCCAGTCGTTGTACCAATCAGCATCGCGGCAAAAATCCCCGAAAACGCCACCAAGCTCGATATCCAGATGTACTCCCGTGTGTAGCGGTAGTAGTAGTATGCACCACCTTTCCAATCCTCCCAACGATCCCCTGTACATATAAAGATAAAAACCACAAGCAACGCGAGCAGCCACCACCTTCTAGAGTATACCCAAGCTCGAGTATATCTCACATAGTGCGCGCACGTCCACGTATACTCTCCGCAGTAGACACATATGCGAATATCCTTTTGGCGAAGCCACGTCCAAATCCAGGAGTGTATTTCGGTAAGGACGGGTTGCGGGTACGAAATGCTGCCTCCTTCTGCATCTTTGATAGCGGTGTGGATTTCAGGTTCGGTTTCCAGACGGTCGGGATCGAGTTGTTTTTCTATCGTTTCTGCGAGGGTGAGGATGGCTTTGTATTGTCCGTCGATTGTGGAGCGGCCGCGTCTGCGTAGGGTTGTCTTTGCGCGGATGTATAGAGCTAGTGTTCCGATGCTCCAGAGTATCGTTAGGATCAATACGATGTAGAGTTGCATGAAAGAGAAACCCCAGGCGTAGTCCTGTAGAGGGAGATTGTTAGCAAATTTGTTAGTGTGAACAGGAGCGCGAAAAACTTCGGATAAATTGAGAACGACCGAGTAAACTTGAACAGCATGTGGTAAGATAGGTTTATCTACCTCGGTGGGCGCGCATGATCCATCGATCTGATCTTTGGAGTAGAACCTGCCATCATAGATCCACGTCCATGTTGAATCTTGATCGCCATAACCCCTGCCATGATGGATCGAGATGTTGAGAGTCGGGGGCTCAATCAGAATCTCCTGGGAGTATGAACCATTCGGAACATTGAAGTTGCTTTGCAATTGTCGAGGAGTCCCACCCCAGTCCTCTAAATCTATGAGAAAATTAGCTGCGAAATCTCAATAAGTGGGTGGCTTTGGAGCTGCTCTATTAGACGCCGCGCTTTCTACTTACACCACCGCACGTTGTCGGGAGCAGAAAAATAGCTCGTCATAACTGGATCACCTGCAGTCTATTTAGAATTGGTTTCTTGATCTTTCTCGCATGCTTGCACGAATTGTTAGATGGGTGTAGTTGAGGTTTCCACTCACCTTGACCTAGGTATTCATCATTTACTACTGGATAGTCTTTGGTGAGGCCAACGCGATCTCCATCGTGAATGGTATATAGTAACAATTTGAACTTGTAAAAAGGGATACTGTCCTGATCATAATCCTTGATTTGCGCCGTGAAATATGTAGTATATCCAGTCATTGCACTTGCTAGAGTAGGGAATGCGAGCATAAAGACCATACTCGTCATCATAAAAGCCATTGCGAATCTGGATTTCAGGCCCTTCTTTGTTAAAAAGTCGTGTAGTAATCGGATCACTGAGAGTATACTTGGCGCGTCTTGAATGAAAATGGTCCGAAAAGAGTTATAAGTGACCTATGTTTGTTAAGCCTGGATCCTCTTTTGTTGGCATGGGTGAGCATACCGGTGTACTCTCCATACTAGTAGTGACATATAGCGTGAATGCTTTCCAACTAAGAAATGCCATAACAGCTTGGCCACCCCTTCCAATAGCCTTGTATATATTAGCTCGAGCAGCGCAGCGAGTAACTCCGCCTTCAATACTTGCATCGTGAAGCACGAAGGGAGCGCAAGGAGCACATACCACATCCCAGACAATATCCACCAACTTTGCATTGGCAAAACTGAGTTTTCCAAAATAGACAGTGATTTTGAAAAAGCCATCTTTATACCACGCGTTATACAAGCTTGGATCCAAAGAGAATTGGTCGCCCCAAACGCACGCGCTATCGTACGTCAACAACGAAGCACTAGGATTCGTAAAAGTAAGGCTGAGAAATATCAAAACTGTGAAAAGGCCCGTAATCCAAACGACGAAGAACGTCTCATAAATTCCAGGTCGCGGAATGCGAAAAATGTCGTGTTTTGCCTCGCCAAAACTTCTCTTGATGACGCCCCAACATTTTCGTGCTGAGACGGCCATAGCGATACCAATGGCAAAGGGGAACGGGTTCGTAAACTCCAAAGACGCATGGTAGATAGTGAGTCTATATAGTAAGACGGAATGGTCGTATTATTTGAATAAGCGTCGAATCCCACGGATAAAAAGTGCATACACCTCATTTTACTGTTGCGCATCACATTCCATGATGGTACGGGACCTCCGCTGGATGACTACATCAATTACGAGCTCTGAATTTCTACGGTGTAGAACTCTGATAGTCTGAGTTGAACATGAACTTGCGTGCTGCTCGAATGCGACGGAAATTGCGCACCTACTCAGCAAACTGCTACAATGTACAATGCAGGAAAGTAGCATCATCAATGACTAAAGTTGGTGCAGTCGGCCGAGATACAGTCACATCTTGAAAAGAATTGCCTATCGGCTATAGCGATGACGACTTCAATGGTCTCACTGCATATGGACATTTATAGAACTACGCAGGTCCCGGTGGGGGCGAATACTGTACATCTAAACGTACAAATCTCGCCTTTCGTGGCTGCTGATTGGGTAACGAATCGGGGTGTGGTCATCGATACGAGATAATTTCCTTTGAAACATCTGCCTCTTTTTTCAATGCGTGTTCACCAGTTACGTGCGAGTAAAGTACAGCAAGTAGGGAAAAGTGAGTGCATGAGGGACCGGTTAATTGATATGGACTCGTAAATCTCACTTGGTAATCGCCAGTTTTTTCGGTGCCTCTATCGTCATAACTATCACTGTGTGTAGAATGATTTGAATTAATTCATAAGCTCATTGTAATGGCAAATCGTCACCATCTACTATATTATTAAATTACACACAAATATAATCGGCAACCTTCCGGTAATCGCTCGTTTTCGGTCCATTTATCGCTGTAAACCCATCGCTGTGTGCGGGATTACCCAAACTCGAACTCAGAATGTATTTATATAATCGGTAACACGAACACCAGCACTTACCACTTCTCACCACGAAGCCAGCTCCAAACCTTTTCGGGTACACTGATGCAGTAAAAAATCGATCGGTGTGAGATGCTTCCACCATCCACAGCTCGAACGGCCCTCGCGATGTCCTTTTCGGTTTGCGAGTAACTGGGGCCGAGCTGTCGTCTCATTGCATCTGCCAGGGTGATGATGGCTTTGTATCTTCCGTCAACAGAGTATTGGCGGCCCATAAACATACTGTACCGTCCGTGCATGTACAAAGCTAACGTTCCAAGGCTCCAGATCAAGAGCAAAATTAATAGAATGTTCAGCTGGATGAAGGAGAAGCCCCAGGCAAATACGTCCTATGTGCGAATTAGTGATATGGTTTTTTTTTCTGGTACCAACTGCTACTTGGATATTCTGCCGAGATTGAGGAGTGAAGTATCTCTGCTTTTTGAATAAATAAGTAGAAATACAGATATATATACCTTTGTAGGTTGACATGACCCTCTTTCTAGTATTTGCTCTTGGGAATAATGTTTATCATCGTATATCCAAGTCCTAATCTGTGTGGAAATGTTTTCATGTAGTGGAAATCCTCCGAACTCGTCAACTTCTATCGTAATATTGAGCAGTGGCGGAGAGAGATCAAAGCCCTCGAAAGTTGAACTTTGGGGGCGGATTGGATCATTATAATAGTACTTGAAGGCATCTTTATACATATATCAGCAACGATAGGGGATATCAGAAAGTTTGCAAGAAGATGCATAGCCTCTTTCATCAGACTGCGACTGGAACTTACAGCGATGGGTGTCCCTGAAAAGCCGATTGTCTAGCGTATAGTGATTTAAAGCCTGCATGGAGTAATACCTCACTGGGTCCACTAGACTGTGTAAGACAGGTTCGACTCATTTGTATCATTCGATGAGACTATGATCAGGAGTTTCTCCGGGTATATACTTACAAAGATTGGTGGGAGACGTGACTCGAAAGTCAGTCGTTTTGCCAATTCGGTCTCCATCGTGAATAGTATATACGAGCGCTTCGAATTTGTGGAATGGAATGCTGTTGTTTGAGTAGTCGTGAACATAAGCCGTAAAATGAGTAGTATACCCCGTCATCGCGCTGGCTAGGGTAGGAAAGGCGATTATGAAAACCATACTGAGAATAATGAATGACATGGCCATTCTTGAAGCCAAACTCTTTTGCTTGCAAATGCCGCTCAAGAATCGGCAGACTAGGAAAATGCTCGGGTTGGTATCAATAAATATAGCTTCATAGGTGCTGTATGTGACCTGCAATTAGAGTTGAAGTTAACGGTCTGGGCCAATTCTTCGAGGCGATTTACATACTGGGGCGATTGCTATGCTTGCAGTTAAATGAAGAGCAAATGCGCGCCAGCTACAAATGGCCAACACAGCTTGTCCCCCACGGCCAATAATCTAGATGAATCAGTTCGAGCTCATTGAACAATGCTCAAAAACAATATACGTCGAGAATATTGTCAAAGAATCCTCCAAGACAAGAGATGTAGCTGCAGTGAAATTTACTGTAGAACAGCAGGATGAATACGTACCACATCCCATATTATATCGACAGTCTTAGCCTGAGCAAAAGACATAACGCCAAAGTATGATGTAATCTTGAAGAAGCCAGTGGTGCTCCAGGCTGATACGGACAACGGGTCGACTGAGAACTGATCACCCCACACACAAGCCTTGGTGTATGTGGACGACAGCCCAGAGCCCATGAGAACCAGAGTAGTAAGAAGTCCTCCAATCCAGATTAAAAAAGCCATAGTAAGTGTCCAACGATTCGGTTCCCAGAAGCATTGGTGCGGGTCATCTATCGCATCGATAAAACTTTGTTTTACAGTGTCCCAGCAGTTGCGGCGTGGGGCCGCCATCGTGGGCGCGATGAACATCGTGAGAAACCTCGGGGGCTTCTGCAGTATAACAACTGAATACGCAGCTAATTCCATCACCGTACAACATACGGATAAGGCGTTCATGTGCATATCAGTGTCTTGCATCTCTTGCGTCAGTTCGGCATTTCCGCCCCCCATAACTTTCCTCGAAGCCTCGCTAATATGAATAGTACAGCTGCTCTACACAACTCTTTGATATCATTAGACGGGAAAGCAAGTCGTTGAAACGAGAGAATTGAAAAACACGCGAATCCAAAAATCCAATATGTGGGCACAGCGAAAGTGGGAAAATTCCTGTATGACGCATAATTTCCCGGTCAAAACCGGATGGGTTCGTCTAAGACTTTCAATACAAAAGTGGACATGCGATCGTATTCCAGTCTCAGTGGGGGGCGATTAAATGTACATGGTTCTCGTTTATGCGTTGGCCTACTGAGCCCGGGGTTCATGGGAGATTTGCCTTCTCCGATTGCGTGTCTACAGGCAAATGGGCGCTTTTGGAATGCCTAGCCGCCCATGGGTGTAGCATGGACAGTGGGGTCCAGAACCCGAAAACCGAAAATGGTGCGAAAAAGGGAACTTCGGCTGGTTCGCGAGAATTAACAATTGGTCTGAAAGTGCCCACGGCTAGCATATGACACTTTGAGGGTGCCATTAATCCAAGGTTCGCAGACAACAGATCACGTGATCACAATCCACTGCGTGTGCTCATCATCTTCATTTGTCGACGTTTTTCAATAAAGCGAAGAACGATTTGCGAGTCGATCAACCCGTGATGAGATGTCGAAATATATATGCACTATGCCTTATTGCAGAGTAGAAGCAGTGTGAAGTGATAGCGCAATAAGACTTTGAATGTTTTATCATGATGAACTCAGATCAATGTCCAAATCGATTCCCACGGACTGTAGGCAATGTATTCGAATCTTTGGTCGGCAGTTGCCGTTGAGTCGACCGACTTATCTCATCATCATGCAATCTAAGGTATTGTACATCGAGATGAGCGGCGGCCGATGCAGTCTTCAACCTCGACCTCGAGCAAATAAGTAGAGGTTCAGTGTTCGTCATAAGGGGTGCAGATCGCACTCGTCTGCTCATGGATGTAGAGACAACTGTAGCTTTCTAGGGTTGCCTTCGACAAAATACCAAGAATCGATATTAGCCTTCAGACATATCGCAACCGCCTCCTCATTTGAGTGTGCATCAGCTTGGCACCACTCACTGTACGCTTTGCAACCCAACGAGCAAAACCAAACAAGATACATATGTATATTGCAAGCGGCTCACCGGTCATCACTTCCTACTCACCACTTTGCGCTTGCTCCTTCTCGTCCGTTCGTGTGGATTTTGGCCAATCATCATTTCAAGATGTGATGGAGGGTAGATACTCGCATACAAGGTCCAGGATGTCACGGATCACGTTCAGCGTCGTATTAACTACATGTAGCAAAGGCTGGCGTTTGAAGAGCTCGAACACAGCCGACAACTCTACCTCACCGATCGAGGAACCAATAATCCAAAGCAAAAGTGGACGGCGTCTGCACACCTTGAGTTGGTTATCACAACTATCGCGCGGCTCCTGACCAATCGCGCACTGGCTTAGCCTTCGGCACGGACTTGGGGCGGCTGAACCGTCTACTCGGTTACTCCTTCATAAAGGCATGGAGGGTCAGGCTTCATGTGGTTCGCAAGTTTGGGTGTGACCAGCTGCGGTATCTGTCATTGCCAGCAAGAGCGGGGTGAGTACCTAGGTATCTACTATTCAACTACAGATATTCATTTCAATGGCAGAATATCTATGACTTGCATTCGCATACGCCGCAGACGTGCGATTGATGCTGTGAAACGCTAACATGCATATGTATGGCGTCAAATTCCTGTCGCGGTATAGTAAGTAGACAAATACCCGAAACCTTCCTGTCTTTATTACTGTGGCATGACCTGGAGCCTGCCAGCTCATGTCTTCCTGCCTGCCGAGAGACAGCATCTGAGCGCTTACCACCACACTCTCCATTTGCCGACCAATGGAACGACATTCACACTGGACTGAGAACCCTTGCCGTGCTCTTTGTAGCTGCTGCGCCGCTCACTCGCTCGATTAGCTGGCAGTGTGGCCATGTCCACTTTGGGGGGGTACTTGCCTAACGATTATCCATCGTCATATTCCACACCCAGAAGCCCCCCCCGCAATCACCGGATAGGTTTTCCCACGCCAGATACTTTCTACTTTACACCATATTTTTGCTTCTGTAGTTCTCCATTTAGCGTGTACTGAAGCATGAGTTTGAAGTTGAAAATCCACACCTCGAGTGAGCGCAGGCCTAGCTTCAAAGGGAAGTCCAGGATCCTACTCCAGTCATCCCCGCCTCCGGAATCCCCTTTACTCAAAGGAAACAACTGCGAGGCTCTCGAGGTAGATGGAAGGCAATGTCAACATGAGCTGGCTTCTGAGGGGGAGACCTGGTGCAAGAGACACACGCGGGAGCTGAAGGAACTCAAAACACGATGGACAACCTACTTGAGGGACGCAGAACGTATCGAAGCACTCAGCCCGAGTGCTGCAAAGCAGAGGGTTCTCAAATTTCGTCAAGCGGTTGATCATCGAAGGCACATTCGCGAGAGATTCTATCCGCGCGGAGGTGACACAGCGGACTTCATCAAATGGATTACCAAACTGGAGAGAGATGTCAGAGCACTTGCCGACTCTATACTCAGTGAGTCTTGGGATTCTTTCACTTCTTCAACTTACTCACCCGTGAACAGTGTCGAATCTGGACCGCGGTCCTACCCCTGAAACACCGGGAGCTACGACACCTCTCCCCGACAAAGCGAATTCCGAAAAGATCATGATACTGCAATCGCCCCTGGACCCCCGAATCCCGATTGATTCCCTGCAAGGTATGCCGGACGATGGTACAATTCTCATCTTGAAGCACTTCTACAGGGATCTCTGCGCTGAGGGGGTTCGCCGCCTGTACAGCATCATCCCAGATTTGAACGACTCGGCACGAAGACCCGGATCGCCAGTCAAAGATGCGGTTCAAGACAGTGGAACAGATATCATTCGCGCTTGGTTCCGCATCATGATCTTGAATGATAGCGAAGCTGAGGCTTTGGAGCATGCTACGCGATCGAAAAGCATTGATGAATTTCTGTCAGGTTGTCATGCCAGTCAGCTCGAAACATACTGTGATTTCTTTGAGAAGGCCTGGCGGCCACACGCTTTACAGTATCTGCGGGTTGCTATATGTGCGCAGACGTTGGCGGGGGGAGATATCAAGACGATTGGCTTGCTAGGAGGAATGATCCCGAGCACTACCGAGAGCCTGAAAATGACGAAGCCATGCTGGGATATCCTGTGAGTCTCTCGAATCAGATATTTCTTCAATACTAACAAGAATTCTTGTAGCTATCGATGGTTTCCTAGCCTTCTGACCCCCTGGACTGTGGCTAGCATCTGCTCAAACTTCGAAGATTACACCACTATCTGCAAACTGTTGATGCTCGGTCTGTACCGAGAATATTGGTACGACCCGGGAAGTATCCTAGCCGAATGCCCGACAGGCATATACTTAGGCTTCTTGCCATCCAGCAAGGGCGGCGTGATGACTACTACTGCTTTCAAACACATGCAGGATCACATTGTGCAAGAGGAATCCAGAAACTATATATGCGGCCAAATGGCAATCGCCGACCCCTTGACCCAGGAATTTCTCGATGAGTTACGAAGGAGATCCGAAAGGCTTCTCCTGGTAGTCTACGAAGGAACGAACGCAGACGCGACTGTGCATCCAAGCGATGCTGACATATTCATCAAACGTCATCGGGCAGCCAAATCTCACGAAGAGCTGGACTCGGCGGAGTGGACTACCACCGTGACACTCGAAGATATCAAAAATGATCTGCGTCTCCGGAAAACGTCGATGTATGACCCTATCGTGGTTGACTCCTGGTAGTTCATCATCATAGATAAGCAAGTCGGCCTACCGTTCCAGCTCTTCGACATCATCCAAGATACCCTGCTGATGCTGATGGGTGATCCTGCCCCAAGGCAAGTAGCCAAGCGGGTTATCCGCGAGGTGATTCCGGCTTCTGTACAAGAAATATTCCTAGAGGAGATGAGCATCGACAGTTCGGTAGATATGCAATTTCCCGCCCCACCAGAGATCCGATACGAAGGCAACAGGCAGCGCTGCCATGATCCAGACAGACAGATTCTCGTAACCCACCACAACAAGATGTCCTCGGAAGAGAGGTCTCGCGATGCAAATCGTTTCATTCGTCGCGTGGTCGAGGACATGGAGCGCTGCGGTATTGTCAGCCTTGCTACCGAATACGAACCTCCTCAGACACGACCAGTTATTATCCAAGGTTCTGACGGCGCACTGGACCTCTACTTTCCATATGAGTTCGGGGGTCTCTCGCCGGACGCCGAGCTTACGCCGAACTTGACTCTGCCAAGTAAGACATGCCTCGTGGACTTCGTCAACAAGTTCAAGGAGCAGAGCCCTAAGGGAATAATGGCGAAAGGAAGTATATTGACGCACTATTGCGTGTGGCCGATGCCTGCCATCAAGCGCTTAGGCAAGAGCAGGCTCAATTTCGGGACATGGGAAGGCCATGTTTACCATTGGAATGCGATGCGTAAGTTTCACGCACTTCTTGAGCGGCTGTTTTTCTTTAACGAAGGTTCCACTGACTTCAAACATAGCCTTCGATCGTCCCTGGTCCTCTCACGCATGGCAATACTATCTTAGCCACTACATCAACTCAAAGTACCCATTCGTCATGTTCTACCTCACCACATTCGTAATCTGCGCCACGGACGCAGAAGATGCGGAGCGGAAAGCGGGTATATTACTTGAAGAGACGGAAAGACGAGGCTGGCGAGTGGTTTTGCCAAGTGCAAGAGATTGGAGGCAAGATGTTGGCGATCTGAAGCTTGACAAGTTGTTCGGAGGTGTGGAACCCATGTAACCTGCTACACCACGCTGGGACGGATGTTTGCTATGACGCTATCAGCAACGAAATAAATCTGGTTCGATATTTTGCATTCGTTATGGCTCGTCAACGTGACAATGCGTGCTGTTGGACTGTTCATGTTGGGGTTGCGCTATGCGTGTACCGCTCTTGAAGATGCAAGAAATGGAACGGCGCTGGACCCTGAGGCGCCAGTGGTCGCCTCTTTGCTCACATGCTTTCCACACCATGAATGTAGAGCTTTCTGCGATCTGACAGAGAGGATACGGTAATGCTCTCCAACTCTAAAAATAAATCATCTACGTTCCATTTGTAGAATGCAGGAACGACCGTTGAATTCATGGCAAATGGACGCCACACTCCACATTTCGCTTAAAAACCGTTACGTCATACTTTCGTCCGCACCTCGTGTACACCACCGAGCAGGGAACGCCTGCCACACATCAATCATCACCTCTCAATCAACCAACCCCATGGGCTTTCAGTAGTAACACCTCTCCCCTCCTATAAGCCACTCGGATCTGCGTCGGCGCTCCAACGAAATGTCTACACCCAAGAGCGGTCGGCAATCACCTCAGGACATACCGAGGAAACCAGTACCTGCCCCAGTCACAGATGCGACCCCAGCGAAGCCGTCACGGTCTTTTGGCCCTATAGCGTGTCTTGCAGCAACGTTATTGGGGAC
Organism: Periconia digitata; assembly: GCA_948474695.1. Taxonomy (NCBI): domain Eukaryota; kingdom Fungi; phylum Ascomycota; class Dothideomycetes; order Pleosporales; family Periconiaceae; genus Periconia; species Periconia digitata. Next base: position 1,143,349 of record CAOQHR010000003.1, read on the forward strand.
CGGTATCCTCAGTTGGAACTGGATCATATCTGGAACTCCGCTACTGCTCTGCTCACTTTTCCTGGGAGAATGGAACGGGCGCCGGGTTCTATCATGGCTGCCGCTGTGGGCCATTTTCACTACCCTGAACTTCGCTTACATCGTGGCTGCAACGTCATGGCTGCTTTTCTGGACATTCACCGCGCTGTGCTACTCCACGATCTTGATATCCTCCTTGTTCCAGTTTGAGTACGTGGCCAGAGTTGTACGACACCGCTGCCGCAAGTTGCTACGTCATGTGCTTTTCATCCAGGACCGGATAGGCTTGTTTGACCTACCTGCATTAGAGATCGACACGGACACCATCGGTCTTTTTGTCGTCCGAGGATTGACTATTGAGCTATCTACCTTGACGGCAACTGCATATGGAGTGGAAGTGGGAGTCAAGCTTGACAGCGATATGGAGCTCGCGATACAGACCGATAAGGTTGTTGTTAAGCTGTTCCGGCGCATAGAGATTGGAGATGTGTATGCAAACGTGAAGGGAAGCGACGAGATGAGTTTCGGGGCCATCCAATCGTGGCCGAATCCTCGGGATATGAAGAAAGATCAGTTCATCGCGACAGACACGCCCATATTGAACGCAGCCTTAGCGTCTCGAAGAACTGCGTCTTCAGATTTGCAAGAGAAGATGGATGGTCTGTCTGAGCATGACACGAGCAGCAAGCCAGTCAAGAAGCTGTCTCCAGACGATGAGAAGGCTCGGGACGAGTACGAAAAAATGATCAAGATCATCACAGAAACAAGCACCAGCCATCTTGCCTTGAAGTGGCTGAAGAAAATCGCTAAAGAACGGGAAATCGAGGGAGTTTTGGAGACAGATACGAATCTTCGAGCAGCTGTATCTGCTCATGTCCATAACGACCCGACGATAGCTCATCCTCCACGAAAGTCGATTCGTTTGACCACACTTCGCCACAACAATCACCCCAAGATCAAGATCTTCCTGCACAGACTTCCTCTATTGTACCGACTACTCCTCAACCCTATCAGCTACTTCCACCCGATCTTCATCAATTCAGTTACTAGCACTGGCTCTGGTAAATGGTTTGTGTCGCTGATGAAGAAGCATTTTTTCAAGCACTATTCGTCCTCTGATGCGGAAGTTCGCCGTCTGGAAGGAAGGATCTCAGCGTGGCTAGCCGATGCCAACTTCGCCGTTGGACTCAGCAATCTTTTCTGCACTGGCTATGTTCCTGTTGATACTGACTACGATATCGAGTGCAAATTCAAGATTGGCGACTTGCTAGCCCATCGCACATTACCTGAAGCTGTTGGTCTGACACAAGTGATCCATCTGGGTGGTGCCGATGCTACTTTTGTCCTTCCTTCATTTCTACTCCCTCATCACGAGCATCTCATGCCGACTATATTGACCGACTTCGAGGAGCTACAACTGGATCAAGAGGTCCAAGATGCGGCTGGTACGCCAAAAGCAGTGCAACTGAGGAAAAACCTTGAGCGCCGCCGACGGGACGAGACCGTCATGAAGATCGCAGTGCATGGCCACCTCCCCGCCCTCTTTGACCAGGAGCTTCTTAACTTTGTGGCAGCAACGGTCAAAGCAACAAAAGTCATTGAAGTCGAAAAGGGTCATGAAGAGCTCGTTCTCAAGCGCGCAGCAACAGATAAACTTGAGCTAGAAGTGCGGCGTACCGACTCAATAACCGCCGAGTCAGCCGGTTCCGATACCATCAGCACCGGCAGCGCCGGCAGTGTCGAAAGCGCAAACACGGAACAAACCGACCCCGGCACTCTCGCCTCCCAGGCTTCGCAGGCGTCACAAAACTCGCAAGCCTCACTGGCGCGCAGCAGCACTTTCAGCAATCGCATGAACCAGACCTTCAAGGGCATGAATACAAAGATGAAAGAGGGTTGGCGCAAGGCTGGTATCAACACTGTCAATGTGGTTGCTAACGACCGCTGGATCGCCAAGATTGTTGGTAACATCATGAGGAAGCTTGAGCGTGCTCAGGGAGACGTCGGATACTCTGGCGTAATTCCATTGCCGTTGGCGGTGTATCGTATGAAAGCGGAGAAGGAATCGAAGCTTCTGCGGTAACTTGTTTGATGTGGCGCGGTTTTAGCAGGAGATGACTGAATCCAAGTATTGCAGCATCATCGTGGCAGAATTTGTTTCTTTCTTCAACGAGTTGGTTAATGGCTGCATGACTAGATACCCTGGGGTGTTATTAATTCATCGTCTATATACTCTAAAGCATGCATCTTGAGTCGAGTTTTGGCAGGGGTGAATGAACTAACACGTACGACTTCATCGTGTGGATGTTTCATAATACAAACAATTCTGTCACTCGCAACAGCCATTTCCTTTGCAACGATCGGAACCTCCAGCCTCATTTTCTCGCTCGTTCGACAGCGCTCCCCTCCGACTCCGGGGAATTAACACGATCAATCCCGCTATAAGCCCCGAGGACAAAACGTCTAAGCTTCGCTCGCCTTGTCTCATCTTGTCTTGCCTAATTATTGACAATTGTCGTAGCGAGAGCCGCTAACCAGACGCCACACGATCAATCGGGGCTTTGAAAACCTAACGTCAACTCCATCTACGGGATTCTCCGTTTCGAATCGGTAGCAACGCAAACCTCCCGCATCATAAATTGCTCTAGTCCACTATCCTAAAGAACGATGCAAAGCCCACCCATCCCCAACAAATCCATTTCTATTCTATCAATAGCGCGACAGTGGAGATCCAAAATAGCTGAGGAAGCTCAGGGTACCTATTGGATGTAGATCATCCTACGATTGGAGTTTAGCTTGGGTGGGGCGGCCGGCGGGTGGCCTGGTAGCTGGTGACATTCGCACTAGGCGAGCATGCTACGTCAATAGGTGGGTATTTCTCTACACAAGTGACGGTCTGCTGCGGCTTGATGTGCTGGTGTTGGTATTGGTATTGGTAAGGGTGTGCTATGTGGGTAAGTAGGTGAACTAGCGACCCCCAACCAAGTTTACTGGGGACTTGTTTCTGACGGATTGAATACTTATGCGGGAATATATAGTTTTGTGACTATCCATTGGTGGATATGTGGAGTCGAATGCTGCAAAGGTATATAAAGTAAACATCCCACCCACCCCAAACAATTCCCAAGATCTCCACCAGACTCGCAAAAACACAACCATCCACATCCCACACCAAACCACCGGGCAAATCCCCACATAAAAAAATGCAGTTCATCGTCCCATCCCTCCTCCTTCCCCTCGCTCTCGCAGCCCCCTCCCTCGTCTCCCGCGACGACGCAAACTCCACCGCCCCCGATGCTTCCGCTCTCACTCCCTGGCAAATCACATCCCTCAACACACACTCGCCTTCCGGCCGCCCCGGAAACGATCCCCACTCTACCTTGAACTTCTCTATCGCCGACACTGCGTCCACTGCCAAGTGCTCCGCGCAATGGATCCAATCCGAAGGCGTGCCATCTGGTGAAGAGCAGGTCTGCGAGACTGAGAGTGGGGAGGGGTCGTGGAGCTTTGAGTTCATCGGAGATAGTGGGCGTGCGTCTAGTTTTGAGATGAGTGTCAAGGTGTGTTTTTTCTTTTCTTTCCTTTCTTTCTTTTGATTCTTCGTGGGAGTAGGTAGAATGGGCAAGCTGGAGCTCAATTATAGAAAGAGAGACCGTGCTTTTTTGTGTTGGATAATCAAGCGCTGACATTTCGATGATGCAGCTTGTCGATGCCGAGGGCAAGACTTTCGTCGCTGAAGGTCCTTTTGCTACAGGCGGAGCTTTGTCTGGCCAGTGCGGTGGAAGCGGCGTTTGCAACTGGAGCTTGAAGGATGCGCCTTTCGAGTTCCAGCAGAGTGAGCAGTAGGATTTCTGCGGGAAGGAAGAGGTCAGGCAGAAGATGATCGACAGTGTCATCCTTCTTGTATCCCAATGATATGAGTATTGGGTTTCATCTGGCGCTGGGTGCATGACATAACACGTTGTACTTGGTCGCTGACATTAGATCTGGTTGAACACATCACTGCCTTGTTCTCATTTTGTTGAGGATGACTTGGAAAATGATAGCATGAATTTCCTGTTGTTTTATAATGATGCATCGAGTTACCGGACGCTGAATCTCCCGTGGATGTCCTTATTTTTAGCAATAATTGTCGATTTTCGAACATTACTTAAGAAATCCGGGAATATCATATTGCTTGATGCGTAGCAATAAGTCTCGCCATTCAGACACACATGAGCATCGCCAGTTCATTACAAGTGAGAAATGTGCATCTATACGAGCAGCTGCGCAGAGCATTTCGGTGAGTTCAACGTAGATGCAATCATCGATTCACATGATAACACAGCATCCCAAGTATATCCAGAGGTTAGCACTTCTCTCAGTGTTCATGTGCCTCCAAAATTCCGTGATTATGCTAGATAAACTTGAAATCCAAAGACTTTACAGTATTCACGCGGGTTCAGAGGCACTGAGAATTCACGGTGGGTAATCAGGTTTCATTAAACTCGGAAAAAACACCAGCAAAATCCAGCGAGACCAATTATGGCCCCTTATCCCCCCAAAGTTTCTTCAGCAATTATGCATCCCCAATCCCGACACTCAATCACTTCTATTAAAAGAAAAGAAAAGAAAAGAAAAGAAAAAACATCATGGGGGAAGGCGGTAGCCCAGCATATGTGGCAATATGCTAGTCGGAATGTGGTACTTACTCTGGCCGGCGTTGCTGGGCGTGCCAGTTCTCGAAGCGCGAGTTCCAGTTCTCGAAGGCGTTGTTGTTGAGGTCTCTGAAGGCGAAATTGTGATAGAGGTCCAAATCAGCAGGCTCCCGAGCAGGATTGGACGCATGTGTAGTTCCGCGGCGTTCATTGAAGGAGGAGGTGTTTCGTCCCCGGTTGTTGGTATAGCGCTCAGAGCGCGGGGAATAGGGGGGTGGAAGGGATTCAGCATCTTGATCGCTCTCACCGAAAGTGAACGTCACACGGGTAAAGTCCCGGCCACCAAGCATGGCATCGATACCGCCTGAGCGTAGATATGCGATGAACTGCTCGCGAGAATAAGTGACCTGCCAGACAGGCTCGGGCTCGGGCTGGGGCTGAGGTTGAAGCTGGGGGGTGCTGGAGTGGTGTCCGGAATCAGCAGTGCTGTTAGGAGTCGCAGTTGCACCGAAGCTCTCACGAGGAGGAGCGGCCTGGGCGAACATCTGGGGTGAAGTTGATGTAGGATTTGCGCCATTGTTGCCGATATCAGAGTTTAGATTCTGGGCAGGTTGATCCTCGGTGTTCTCCAAGTCAGAGTAGTTGGCATTGACGCTGAAGGAAGCATCGCCGCCGTGAGTATGGGGTTCAGGACGGGCGACTCCAGTGTCCAGTGGATCGAAGGCAACACGTTCATCAGGTTGATGAGCAGTGTTATTGTAGACGAAAGGGCCTCCTTCGCCATCCTCGTAGATCGAGAAATCACGGTTGCGGATGTCCCAGTTGGAATCCTGGATGCCAGCATTTGGATCGCCATAGAAGTTAGGGTAACCGCCATCGTTGTCGATGTTGGCGTTGGCCCTGAAACCGTACTCAGAAGAATTATGCTGATCATTTCGAAATTGAGCACCGCCAGTTGCTCCAGAAGACACTTTAAGGTCAGTACTATGCTGGAATAGCTAGAACGCTTGACTTACCGGCCTGCTCGGGCTCGATGCCGGCCGCGGCGTTGGCGTAGGACTCAATAAGACGGGAAGCCATTTTTTCAGAGTAAGGAGTTGCAGTAAAGTTGGGATAAATCAGCGACAGTTCACGGCTTGTAGTGTATAACTGGCGATCGCCGTTTGGATGTGTCGACAGGAAGGCAGTGATATAAGGTCGGAGTAAAGAGACAGCAAAGTGGAGGCAGAGTGCAACCAGGCGAGAGCTTTCTTTCCGTGAGAAGTATAATGACTGTCTGTCGCTGAGCGAAGGTGAAGTCGAGTGGGCTACGGGTTGCAGAGACAAGTGGGGTGGGGGTGAATAGGCGTGGCAGCAGTGTCAAAACGGGAAACTGTATAAAGCCTCTGTTTACGATTGTCTGGCTGTGTGCCTAGCCCAAGCGAGTGATCAAGACGTAACAAATTCTTGGCAAAACTCCGGTAAGCAGTCGTACTTATGAGGTTGTGTAGAAAAGCAGAGTGCAAGTGTTGAAGATGAGGAACGGCACTCAAGTTGTGGCAACTCGGCAGCAGCTATATGTTCAAGGAGCAGCATACTATCAACGGAGGTGAGTATTTGTCTTTCTTCGAATGATAAATGAATAGCTACAATCTTATCTGCTTGCTCGTGAAATTTCAATTTGACTGTGGTTGCAATCCAGACCTAGACGCAGTAGGCGCACTTTGCCAAGAGCTGTTCGCGCGCAGGTTTACAACCGCATCAAGGTTGAACATAAGGTTCAGGCTAAGGGGAAGAAGTTAATCGAAAATAACATACATAATGATCACTCAGAAAGGAGTTCACAGTATCAGGGTGGTATGATCATAAGATTGTTTGTGAGAAATGTGTTTGTGGGTTAGATATAGAACTGTTTGCTATCAGTCACCTCTGGTTCTAGCGTCCATGAGCTTCCAAAAACAAAATTGGCATTATTCCCGAAATACGTATCCATATTGAAGACATTCAAGATTGCTCAAGGACACACCATGATTTCTACCTTCGCACTGTGCTCCTTTCGATATACGCCAGACAAACCAAGCTATGCATCTCAAACTAACACAGCCGAGGAACTTTCTAGTGTCTTGCATCCCCTGAATTCTGATGTTTTCTACACAATATCTTCAAATCTAAAATCTTTTAGTAAAAATGATGGAGCGAAACATTCTCGCGTACGAGAGTGGACAACATGAGCCTAGGCAAACGCGCATATGCGGGGAAGGAACCCTAGACCGCGGCAATCTCTATGCAGATCCTTCTAGCTGCATGTTTATAACCAGAATACAGCGGTTACAAATTCCTCACGATTGACATTCAATTCAACTCTAAATAAGTCCTAGTGATCATGCTGAAAACCGCAACCGAAGGATCCAAAACGGCTGCAGCAACAACCCCGACAAGACTGCGCCAAATTGCGCTCGTGACGGATGATCTAGAAAAAGCACGGAGACAGCTCGTAAGACTGAATAGCACAATCCATCATCGCTGGAATGACGCTGACAAGAACCCGGCAGACATATGTTATTGGCACAGAAATCATATACGAAGACCCTGAAGTGGCGCAATGGGGACTCAAGAACATTCTAGGTACAGACCGAACGAACATAATTAAAGCTACAAACAAAGTCTGACACTTTCGATAGTTCCGTTAGGTGGCGACATCATCGAAGTTGTCTCCCCATTCAAGTCCGACACAACTGCAGGGCGCCTACTCCAAAAACGCGGCGAAGGTGGGTATATGATAATCATGCAAACATACGACGCCGCACACCGCCGCGACATGATTCGATCTAGAAACCTCGCGAAGGTGATATGGGAGTACAATCACGGTGACGGGCTGGCTGTTCAGTATCATCCAAAAGCGGCGAAAGGCGGTACGATGGTCGAGATCGATTCACACAGCGTTACAGCACAGAATCCGACGCCGTTGCAGACTCGATTTTCGCCGTGGCATGCATGTGGGACGGACTATAAGCGTTACTCAAGCTTTATGAAGCGATATTCGCATCTCAGTCTTCAGGGTTGTGTGCTACGGGTCTCGCCAGGTGATCTGGCACAGGAAGACGCTTTACGACAATGGGGAGAGGTTTTTGGAGTCGCGAGAAGTGGAGACGCGCTCGCTTTTACAAATGCAAGGCTGCGGTTTATCGCTGGGGAAGAAGGAGAGAATGAAGGTCTGGTTTCTGTCACCGTGGGCGTGCGAGACAAAGGAAAACTTCGGGATATTCTGGATCGCGCTCGAGAGGAAGGAGTGTGTCGTGACGGCGTTGTGAATATATGCGGAGTAAAGTGGCTTTTCGTACTTACTGATCCTGAAGAGGAAACATCAAGGCTTTAGTATAAGATCAAAATTTCTCCAGTTACTATTCACAGAAAATTGTGAGCATGTGCTTTTTCATGCTTCCAAGGCTACGATGTTCAAATGTTGTTGGTGATGATCAATCACGTGACCGATACTTGAACATTTACTACATGTATGTTGTCAGATTCTTATCTAGGTATGTATTGTATTTCATGGCCGAGATATAACATAAAAGCGACCATTGGATGTTTCTGAAAAGGCTATTGAGGCTTTCCATAGTTACATGTTCGTGGGACAATAACGGTGTACACACGGCAAGCGCAGTCAGCTTTGAATCATTAGCACTCATTACCATCACAAAACCCTGCATCCATATCGACCATGGAACATACATTAGCTGGTAGAAGAGAACAGTCATGCAAGATCTCAAAGCACGCCACAAAAGACCATGTATAAATAGAAAGAAATGATATCATTATTACCAACAAACAGCCCCACAAAACCAGGGACCAAAACCAAACGGCCCGCCGCACATCATCAAATCAACCTCGACAACATCACCGCAAATCCCCCGTCGAATCTACAACCCCAGCAACCAAACACCACACCTCCAGTCATGGCCGACAGCCTCGCCGCCGCTCCACAGGACGTACGTACCAAAGAAAATCAATCTCAAAACTTCTCCCACTCACACCAACCCCGCTAGCTCGAGTCCATCAAATCGCAAACCGCCGCCCTCCTCCTTCCCCACTTCACCGCAAATGATGCTTTTACTCTCGGCTGCTCCCTCCGCACGCGTATCCAATCGCTTTACCCAAATACCCCGGCCGTTATAAATATCACCCATTCGAATACCGATAGCCTGCTTTTCCACTGTGCGACGGGATCTGGGATCCAGCCCGACAATGACATTTGGGTTGCGCGGAAGCGCCGCACGGTGAAGCGCTGGGGTGTTAGCAGTTGGTTCATGGGGCGGAAGTTCAATGGCGATGAAGAGGAGTTTAAGAGGAAGTATGCGCTTGGGGAGACGGCAGGGGAGTATGCAATTCACGGGGGTGCCGTGCCAGTTCGAGTGAAGGGAGTAGAGGGAACGGTCGCGGTGGTGATTGTTAGTGGGTTGAAGCAGGACGAAGATCATATGGTTGTTGTGGAAGGATTGGAGAGGTTTATTGCGGAATGTGAAGGGAGAAAGGGCTAAGAGCAGTTTGAAATGCCCACTGGGACGAGGGGAAAGAGATTAAAGTGGAGTGAAAGTGAAGTGAAAGTTTCATCTGGAATTTCTCCTTTGTAGCCATGTCTATATCGAGAGCGCTGATTCTTTGAACGCATCCTCTTCGATGGGTATTTCCTCCCAGATGACCAGCCAATGAAACGCGACTGAAAGGCCTTCAAGTCTCTCGACAAGTATCTGGCACTCTCCACGCCCGCCGAGTACATGTGCATCTACCGCATTTCATGTCCATTGTGAAGCTAAGCTCTTCCAGTGGAATCTGCGATCCATGTTCCCCCACAAGTAACCCATTATCCGGGGATCAAAACCCCTCGAGAGTCGAAACTACAGGTCTCTTCGACGTGAGTGTTGGAATCTTCTCTGCGCCACGTCAAGATGGACCGGTCGCACTGACCACAGGTGAAGCGTTTACGACACTCGGCAACGACATGCTGATCACTTTTGCATTTGGTGCAATGAATCGTCGATCCGAATGGCGGGGCAGGCGTAGGGCGCTTCATCAAACCGTGGACGACTTCCTGCACTGACATGGTAGCCGACTTTCCGAACTGGCCAGGAGTAGAAGAGGGATTGGTTAGAGGCTGGTGGTAGAGTTCCTTGCGCAATGCGGCGAGGAACGTCACGATGGTAATGTATGCCGCGGCGTTTCCCGTGTTGTCGCTGTCGTGATCCTCAATCTGGAATTCCTTGAGTATATATTTGAGTGGAACTTTCCGCTCGCGCGTGATCCAACTGTCCTTCACGATCTGCTGCGCGTCCAACACAACGATGGTATTATCCATCTTCTTGGGATCCCAATCGAAGTTCTCGGGTGCGGCTTCGCCGAAGGTCTTGTTGTAGTCAAATGTCAAACAAATGACTGGGCGGTATCCGAGAGCGGGGTTTTTCTCGTCCGTGGGCTGATGCCATATCTGCTGCAACATGTCAAGAGCTTCCGAGTAACTCACGAAAGAGGTCGTGCCGAAGTGGAAGTTTTCAGGAACAGCCCCGCCCTGCGGGAGATGCGAGTGCTTGCATAGGCGTAGATGCATAAACCACACGTTTCGGAGAAGCCTCTTGGCGTGTGGTCCTGGGAAGATATTGCGGTTCTGCCTAGCCTCCCGTATATCATATGTTGCAATGCCAAACTCCATCGTGGCTTGGTGCGGAGGGGTACCAAACCATTTGCGATGGACGACCACAAGGATCGCCTCGTCCCATGTTGCCTTACGTCGCCTTTTAATACTTAATGGCGACTCGCCGCACAGATAGGTCCCCAGAATAGTATTACCGGAATAGGGCGCGAGCGCTTGCCGCAGATTATCGATGTCCATGCGCGATGTGGCAGCCATGTCGACAAAAGAGAGGATCTGTCAGGCCCACTTGCATCCACTTCTCAATCTCACGGCAATGAGACAGTAACGATTGTTAATGAACTTCGGGGCAACTGGCCGGAGTAAGCGGTGTAGATACGGCGGACCTATGTCACGTTAGTTTTTGTTGTTGCTGTGGAGCGTGGGAGCTCTGGGGAGGAAGGGTCTAGGTGAGGCGCGAAAGCTTTAGCTGTCCTGTGTTGTTGGACAGACACGCGACTTGCGCTTTGATCTTTGGTCTTATCTCTACACCACTATCGCGTCTCTGGACTTGCTTCAGTTGGCATGCGGGTCAGTGCAAATGCGATGCTATGATTCACAGGGGCATACACACAAGATGACAGAGAAAGAGATTTAGCAGACGAACTTGCACGTACACGAACAACGAAGATTCCTGCAAGTATTTGGATCTTATTCCTTATTTGTACATCACCAAGGCAAACACAATGCGGACGTACAGCCATGTCTGAGCACGACCTACTTCGTATCTACCTGACGCCCAACTCTTCTTCTCCACCCTTGTTTCCTTCTCTTATATCCATTCTGCGCGGTGGCGGCATCTCGAGTCCACGTTGTGTGGATTCGATAGGTATTGTATCCGGTGGATTGTCCGTTTCCAGGTCGGTCGTCCATGGGCAGCTGCGCGGGACCGAAAACCTTTCGAATTAGATGAGGCATTTGCCATACAGCACGTATGTATATGTTCAGCGGCTCAGCAGTCAAGGTGTCTTCTCATCCCCCGCCAGGCTTAGGTTTCGTTTTAATCAGTCCACCGAGAACTGAAGGGTCGATCAAACCCGCCTCTGGTGCGTCGACTCCACACTTGACGAACATACTCCTCCACTTGGCACCAATCGGTCGTTCCTCAGGCATGAATACAACAGTATTCACATACGTCCTCGTGTTGTTCAAACAAGCCGGAGCATTGAACAATTGTGCTTCGCACCCGGCGTCTTTTCCACCAAAGAACACTCCACATTGCGCCTCCCCAGGTAGATCTACGCAGGTCCCGTTTTTCCAGTCGCTCGCGGGCTGGGGTACTTCGAGTTTCTGGAGAAGTGATCCACGGCAATGCTTTGGTCCGCCGGAACCCGCATAAGAAAGGGCGAGGATGGGTACTTGAGGCACTGGTGGTGGAGCGGGCGCGGGGACTGGTGTTGGTATCGACGATTCTTTCGGACCAATGTAGCCGTCATCTCCCGATTGCGAGGGGTGCGGGGTAGGCGTCGCTCCAATCAATCCTTCATTTGATGCTGTAGGAACTGCGGTGAACTGCGAAATGTACAGTGTTGATCCATGCTCTTGTAACCCAACAGTGCTGGTCCCGTTCAAGACATCTGCCCGGTCGAAGTCGGTTCCGTTGATTTTACCGCCTGCTTTTTGCGCCTCCACGCCTGCTTCCCCGAGTTTTGCGGCTTGCGCAATGGATATCTGCACCATTTTTCGTGGTGGTGCTCCGGCTTCGAGGGAAACTCCCAGAGAAATGGCAATAACTAAGATCAACGTGACCGACGACCCTATTATGAGATATCGGCGCGGGATTGCCATGACGCGGCAGAAAAACAGAATGGTATGAACGAGAGCATCCATGATGAAGATGAAGGAGTTGAGGAGGTTCAGGAGCGAGCATCCTGAGGTCGATGTTCTCTACTACGCCAAGGACGTTGCTGCAGCGGTTGGTGTTTCATCACCAACCCCGGCGCGCCTGAAACACGGCGATCATTTCGAAGCTTGTCAACAGAAGCTTTACGCGAAAGCAATGAAAATAATCGCCCCGAATGGGAAAGTGCCCGGTGTCGATGCATCTGGACCTGGGGAACACAAGTTATTGCTACAGATGTCTTCGGCACCCGCAAGCAATCGTTTGTTCCGCGTGCACCGTCTATCCCTGTACTTTGGCAAGCCATGCGTTTCCCCCTTTTTCAAACCATCGCCAGTATCCTCATACTATGTACTTGACTAACCTATTGATTTTGGCCATTTGACTTAACACCGAAGAGCAAAACTACGTACAGCGACGGCACCATCCTTGATGCCCAACGATACGATTTAGACATACGTCAAAGGATCACGGTTGCTTGGCGAAAGCCTTACTTCGAGATACGAAACCCCCGCGATGTGACAAGCAATAGACCCTAATGCTTGGCGGTATTGCGAGTGTCTGGCTACGCGTCCAGGCTAGTCAAGGACTCATCACTTCAATTGTTCTTGGCTTTTGAATCGGAGTCATTGTCTTTCCGAAGCGATAACGCGATACTGTCACATTCCGGCAACGTTGAAGTCGGACCGATTCTGTGTTCATTCATCTTATTCCACGCCATTGTTGGAATAGCCGCCCGGCGACTATGTAAATTAAGAGGTGATTTGGCACACTGATACTTCACACAAATTGATCTGACTTGTCAACAATTGGTGGTTCTTGAGGTTGGGTACGAGCGTACGTGACGAGCGTACGTGACGAGGATGATGACCGGAGAGCGCTTAACGTTCACGATTACCACTCTGTACCTCACCAACATTGCATCAACTCTGTACATCTATCATCACTGACAACTTTCAATAATAGCTGAATTCGAGGTTGAAGTAACAGAAATAAAAAATGAATATCCATCCTCCTCCATCTTTCAAAGAACATATACGTCACTACGAACAACGAAAGCCATTTCAACACGGCATTCAATGGTGTCGTTCTACTACAACACTTTTGTCTGTCACGTTATCATCTACTGTGATATACAATACCTCTTGATCTACCTTGCTGTACATTCTCTACATCAGCGAAGCCCATCACATACTCACCATCATTATATAGTTCTATTACATATCCAATTCCCATCCATCGTATAATTCTCCCTTAAAAGCCTATTAGAACTGCAACTCCAAACCCACAATCCGCTAACGACAACAAAAAAAATGTGTATATACACCTACAAAGTATTCGAAGGCCGCAATGACGACTGCACACACGGCTGGAACTGGAAAGTCATACGATGCGCGTTCTGGAAGAATAACGGGTACTGCGACAAGCCGGAGCCTTCCGAGCCTCTAGACTACTATTTCCGTGGCAACTTGAAAGGAGATTGTCCTAGATGTGGACCTAAGACTCCCTTTCGAGCTATGACTGAGCATGTTAATGACAGGTTCGCTGTGGTTCTGGACGGAGTGTGCGATGCGCATTTGGATGATGGGCCTCTTGGACCTGAAAGTGAGGATGAATTGTTCGGAAAGAGACATCGACGTGAGAGAGAGTCTTGGGGGAGATATGAGAGTGATGAGCAAGTTCGTGGTACGCATATTCACGAGAGGCACAACAGCGAGCGGTATGGAGATGGTAGGGAGAGACGTGGCCGCCAGACACATGTTCATGAAAACCACGGTCGCGATAAGCATCACCGTAAAAGACAACATTTTTATGAGGATAATAGGCACGAAAAACCAAACAAGTTGGAGTGGGATCTGGGTAACATCAAACCCGGTGATGAGGCGGAGAGGTGGGGGAAGGAACGTTTTCCCAAATATTCGGACGAGGACTACGAGGGGGAAGATTCAAGCGGCCCAAAATGGGAGTGGGGATGGTAATTTTCGTGTTTTGAGATACATAGGGTGGTGGGGCGTTGATCTTTGACATCGCTGGTCATGGTTGACGTTGCACTAGTACTAAGCGGTGGATTTTTGAATATGTTTCAGACCTGGGCTTCAGTCGCCTTATTTTGCTAATTCAAGTACAGATGAATAGTGACTTATGTAAGATCATTGGCTCTATCTGTGGAATGTGCACACATGGACCGCAAAAACATTGACACTCGCAGACAACGAGATAGATAGATGCGTGGATCTTGTAGACGAGACTTTGCCTATCTGACTTCACCTCAAGTGGCCGTGCCGCATCAATATGCGATGATCACGGCCAACATCAGGATTTCATTCTCAATGTACGTCTCCACTATGCCTACTCTTGCATCACAGCAGAGTCCCTGTGTGAACAGTTTTGATCATGATTGAAATGATGTCTACATGTTTCCGCGACCCGCATTTGCATGCGCTGATCAAGTGGGAACAGATCATCAGTCTTTGTCCCAGGGTTACACATTCAAGACCTAGTTCTTCCTCAAGATGGACACGGAAAATCATGAGTTATACTATCAAAGCCAAGCTAGTTCACGCGTTTTAAAGTTGTGCGATAGCGTGACAAACCCACATGTTCTAGTACTCCACGTACTGGTGTTGCATTTGGTCTCATGTAGGCAATCGTCTATGTGTCATCGTTTATTCAGATAATCGAATATTGCGCCATGGTTGTCAACAACTGGCAGACAAAGCGCCATAGCGGGGGTCGATTTGCGATCTTGTTCTTTGTCTGTTTGCGGTGGCCGCTGTGCCGACCAAAAGAGATCATTCGCTTAGTTTCTTACTTGCAATTAAACAGATTCCTCGAAACCTGGTGGGAAAGGCTGAACTGTTTCTCAGTCTCCGTCTCTCGATCTTTGCTTCTTATTTAGGGCTTATGCGGGTGCACGAACTTTGTGACACATTTTACCACTTGGTCTTGGTTAAAGTTAAGTACGGTAGCGTGAGGGAGGGACGAAAGACAAGTTCCTGCGTGGTGAATCTGCGTGAAACGAGAGACAATATGGTGTTTTGCAAACAAATGTAGATGATTTCATGAAGCTGTTTCACAACACGATCGCTTGTTCGGACTTTTCAGCCTTTTCTCAATAACTGCTGTGCATCGATCGCACCATAATAATCTTCAAATCCGCTGCTTTCAATCCTCACCAAGCGAATAAAAAACCACGCTGCCTGCTCGAGATTTTCATGTCAGCGAAATCTTTAGAGCACTCCAATCAAAACCTGTTGTCTATTTTCCTGCCCGAAAGACAGCTTACAAGATTTATACCGCGTAACTATCTCATCCTCGTGGGCACTCAACCCCGAATCATTCCGAGTTTGTCCCCACTATCTTACAATTATTCCCCGTTCAACTGGACGCAAAGGATTTTTCATGTATTCAAGATCGTTTGTCTCTATGTAAGGAAACTAATCGATGTTTTAATTGAGAACAATGCTAAATTCGACTGGCAGACCTGCATGCCAGAAAAAGTAATGATGAACACCACACAGAAGGATATAACTTCTGATAGCAGCACCATCCGAAACCGTACAACATCACCAGCAACTGATACTAAATCAGTGGAAGCAGAAAATTCTGGTGGAAACCCGAGAAATAGACCAGCAGAGAATGCGGCAATAAAAGGAGACTCACCAGTAGCTGCTACGGAGCAAACACATACGCAATCTAACGGTAGTGAAGATTTGATGCGTGATCTATGGCTCGCCAATCATCCGGATGAACCAGCTAGAAAAGCTCTGTATCTACAGGTTGAGAAAGGTGAGAACAAGCGGAGTAAGGAGAAGAATGGTCGGGAAAGTTATGACTGGATTTATGAGAGAAATCGACAAGTGCACTTCGTGTTTGAGAGAACACGAGAACTATCCGGAGCCAAACGTATGGGCTCTATCATCAGACTGGATTTTCGTACAAAGTTTTTGAAGCTCTGCAAAAACATGTGCCAGGAATACCCTGGCCGATCCATCTCAGAAGCTTTGAGCCTCGTAAAGACATCTGATGTTTACGCGGGACTTGCAGCCAATCAAGCCCTCGCAAGCAGATCAGGAATTGAGTATTGCGCACTCCAGCAGCGACGATACCTGAGAGAAACAGATATCGAAGTTGAGCACAAAGATGTCTGGAGGAAATTAAGCATGACAGCGCATATTTTGAGATTCAACTGCTCTCAAGCTGTCTGTTAGGGTTAGATATGCAAATCGAGTGTATACTCTGTCGTTGCATGTGGCGTTTGGTAGAGGTGTTGTTTCACTAAGTAATGTGGCAATTACTTTTATTTAATTTTAAATAGGTCATTTCTCTGTAGAGGCACTGGGAATCTCCCCATTCTTAGTCATGCGTACCGAATTTGAACCTCGCTATTGTTGTACTTGATGTCGAAGATGAACAACCGAATACTTTTAAAAGTGGTTATACCTAAAGTAATGCCGGTGGATACCGTAACCCCAGAAAATTGCAGGCGCCATATTGAACTTTAATTGATCCAATGCAAGCTCCACAACAGAAGGGGCTAATCTATCCCCCGCAATGCTGATGCGTATGAGGCCGCCAAGCTCAAACCAAGGTGGAACCCAGGCCATATATTCCCAGTCAATGAACACCAAGTCTTCAACATCGAAGGCATGGCCCTTCT
Organism: Periconia digitata; assembly: GCA_948474695.1. Taxonomy (NCBI): domain Eukaryota; kingdom Fungi; phylum Ascomycota; class Dothideomycetes; order Pleosporales; family Periconiaceae; genus Periconia; species Periconia digitata. The sequence goes on from CAOQHR010000003.1 coordinate 1,160,166, forward strand.
TGTCGTAAAGAAGCTTGACCATAACATTGTGCGCCTGAAGATCTCCGTGTTGTAGCACAGGAACTCGATAATCGGGCTCGGATTTTCCAAGAACGGATTTTGCTTGATGGAACGCATGCCTTTTCAATGGTTCAAAACTGCCACTGTCACTATTCTGGATAGCAAGAGCCATCATCGAGGTATGCATCACTGTTTCCAAGAATTCATCGTATTCGTAAGGCCCGCCCCACTTATGACTGTCCGGGTCTTTGGGAATGTCAAGCGAACCTAGGCGAGGAAATGGCCTGTTATTGATTCGACCATAGTAGTGAGATTGAGGCGGGACGCTACGCAGTTGTTGAAACTGCTCCGCAAACATGGCTGCAATTTTGCGATGGACGGCAGGCCGAAGCATCTTTTCTTCATCTTCTTCTTCCTTGGTCTGCAGATCAAGCAGAGTTTCTCCCGTGATAAATTCGGTGACGAGGTAGCACCAGGTGTTGCGCTCATCCGAGTCCTTGTAAGGTTCATCCCTCCAAGGATGGCAATCTTCGCTGGAAAAGGCGGCATAGACCTTTGCTGTTCTCACATTCGAATTTCTCTCCAGGAAAATCATATTCTCTGCCTCCTATTCTACTGTCAGACTGACCTTTGAGCAACGTGGTACTGCAGCTCCTACCTGGAATATCAGGACGCTGGTATCAAATTTCACCATATAAGGGCCTACTTTCCATCCCGACTTTTGTCGAGGATTCCCTTCCGGCCTCGCCGCTTGGATATCCATGGGCGTAGGAATAGGGGCCGGCAATGGACCTTCCGCAAAGTATGGGAAAAGGTTCGTATCGCAGTTCGAGTCTGTGACTTCCAAATGGGAGCCATCACCATGTTGCATTTTTTCCACCTTCATAAAAGCTTCCCACTCGTCTGCTTCGCCGGTGTACTGCTCCAACAGAGCCTGATAAGTTAATTCAGGTACGTCCAACATTGCAAGGGAAGTCGATGAATTTTCGGAGGACCAACAAGATCACGATATGTTCGGAGAAGATAGAGACATAAAACTTTCTCTGGTGACTTAAGATCCTAGTCTCGTAGGTGTAGTAATCAACGTGCTCTGCATAGATATGAACGGAGATTCTCTTTTGCCTGAGAACAAAGCAATGACCATCAAAGATAGCAGTAACGAAAGCGAATATAGATTAAAAGGAAAATCTAAAAGGGTCTTTCTCAAAGAAATGAGAACAATGCCAAAGTATTCAACGCGCGCCGTTTTAGGCTGGGCATTGAACAACGTGCATGTGATTGATAGATGCTTAGCTACACTGTATGCGGAATATGAAAGATCAATTGAAAGACCAGTTAGATGTAGTTATCATTGTCATAAAGACTTTCAAAACAATTCAGATTGTATCGGGATCACAACCATACGCTCTAAAAGAAGAGAGGCAAGGTCACACAGCAGAACAGCACATGATCATGTGATAAAACGATTTGTAGATCGACTACACACCAACTTCCCACGTCAGGGAGATGGACTCAGTCTGACCCACAGTAATTAAAAATTGTTCACTTCCTACAAATACTAGTCGACAGCGTTCAGCATATTTAAAAATTTCACCTCGTCTGACCAAGTTCACAACTTACTGACTATACCGGTCAGAGTTTTCTCATGTGACACCTTCGTGAAAGCTGCCTTGGTCAGATTCATCTACGTTATGATCAGCAACATATATTAAATGTAATAGACTGTGTTGACTTCCGTATTCAAAAGCCATTATTCGTGGGTTGTGCTCCATCCTCTGCGACGAGGCAGCTTGTTGAGGCAGATAATTCCCTGGTGTATCGTGATGTGGCCAAATTGTTAGTCACATAAGCTGCCACTCTATGTGAATCATGATTCGTTTACATAGGTCAGGCGAAAAACTAATTGGGTGGGTATGTGGCAAGCAAAACTTTGACTAGCCACAAAACCGTTGGAATGCAAACAACCGCAACATACCAGACACTAATTGGACAAGTAAGCCTGTAGTATATCTTGACATAAATTGAAATTGGAAAATATGTGCAATGAACTTCATTGCTGCTAGGAACTCATCATGACAGCTCCAACTCGTCGTTTGGATGCAGTGCGTTGGTGATTATTCACATCCAATATGCTCATGTGAGTGGCTGGAATAAGGGCCAATCTTGGTTCTCCTTCAGTGTAAACGCATTAAAACTTTCATTAAGACAGCTCAGCACATCATTCACATCGCTAAGTAGTGAGCGTGTATGTTTTAGTGGTACAAGAGTCGTGGCCCTCCATGGCTGATATTCAATGCATAAGAAGCAAGCGGCTTCGCATGCATTGAAGTGTGTGCAATAACATTTCTGACGTGTCACCCGGTCTCAAAACATTTTTCATTCATTCTTCACTTCCAGCAGAACTATAAAACCGCAACACATTTCCTTTGCCTTTTTGAATCCCGAAACCTACACTCCTCGCCCGCCAACTGGTGCAAGCTCAAAACTCCCAAATCAAATCAGCCCGGATAAGAGAAAACCTCAATCTTCGTTCAAAAACATGGACTGGGCATCATACGGCGATTACCCCATATCAGAATCGGACTCGGATTCATCCTCCGACTACTACTGGTACTACAGCTCCGACGAGTACGAATGGCCGCATCCCGGCGCTAGGAGCAGGATGCCATCTATTTGGAGGCCTCCTCAGCCCCCTATGATGCTTCGCGGCCCGGCCCGCCCTGCCCCGCGTCCTGCTCCTACATATGATCCTCCCATGGGTCCTCGCCGTCCTATTCCTCGCCGTAACCCTCGGCGTCTGAGAGGGAGGTTCCATGTTCCTGGGCCACTGGATAGTGATAGCGATGACGAGGGATATAGTAGTGACTATGATTGGCCTCTTGCGCCACCTACGCCGCCTGGTCGCTCGTATTACCGAGGATATTGGGACTATTAGGGTTGAGTACTGGCGAACTAATAGTCATAAGTGTTAGCGTAGCTTGGAAGCGAAGGCGTCTATATTATACACCAATATGGTCTTGAAAGGTTCGATACTGGAGCAATGATGTATGACTCGAGTCTATGCAGTCATTTTAGCACTGGATTGGGGAGATGGGAATCTATTTTGTACATAGTCATCATACCAGCAAAAGGTTTACCAGTCAGTGTTGGGTGCCGTTTCATAATAGCAAGCTTTTGAGTACAATTCAATGATAACTGAATAATCCAACTTGGTCTCAGGCATCGAAGGCAATTCAGGCTACGGTCAATTTATGCAACCATGCTCGTCCCGCCCTGTTTGCTCCCTGGAAGTGGATGCACAGGATTCTGGCCCATACAGACAAAATTCTGCTTCAGTTGACAAAACCTCTGCGTATTGTTTAATCCCCACAATCTGATACTGCTTCTCGCCGGAAACATCTACAAGTGTTGGTGTGTCCTAACACAGCCACCATCCTTCGCCTGCCGGTACACCATAGCACATGCGCCTTACCAGATTAGGCAAATACGTAGCTTTAGCGCGAATGACTCATTCTGAGAGGACATTACCAAAGTCAATTTCACATCTCCATATTCTTTTTCCATCATCTTAAACCTCGTATTGAATCTAGCTACCAAGAATGAGTCGAATTAGCGATGGTTCGAGGAGGGTGCGTCCCGCACGGACCAATAGTAATGCGAGACTCAAGCGCGACACTTCCTTCACAGCTAGCTGAGTTCCAGTGTATAAGAGCAAAGAGTTCTGCCTCATTCACAAGGTACCAAACACTCAAATTCACAAACTTTACTCTAATTGAATAAATCTTCAAGCGGCCAAATCTTTTCAGTCCTCTTTACCTCGTAAAAAGAAAATCATGCTAGGCGGAACCGCTGACTTGGGCGCCACCGGCACCAGCCTACCCAATCAACCCTCTCAAGCCCCAACCCCAAAATGCACCTCATGTCATATCAACTTCAAAGATAGACAAGATCAGAAAGCGCACATGAGAGAGCCATGGCAGTACGTATCCCCCCCATCCAAACCCAATCCAATGAAGAAGAAGAAATCTAACCCTCATCTAGCGTATACAACATCAAACGCCGCATCGCATCTCTCCCACCACTATCCCAAACCACATTCGACCTCGAATTCCGCAAATCTCCCAAAGAGACCTCATCTCCAAGCGACTCCCTCAGCGACTCCCTCGAGCCAAACGACTCATCCACCGACGACCCCAACTCCGATCCTCCAAACACAACAGTATCAGCATCCCCAACCGCCCCAACCCACTGCCTCTTCTGCCCCAAAGCATTCCCCCCAACCACCCCCGGTCTCACAGAGAACCTGGATCACATGCGCGTATCCCACGGCCTATTCATCCCCTCGCCATCGCGTATCACCGACATGCCAACTTTCCTGAGCTATCTCGCTACGGTGGTGAAAGATTGGAATGAATGCCTGTACTGTGGCGCTGTGAAACACTCGACGTTGAGTGTGCAGAGCCATATGAGGGATAAACAGCACTGCATGATTAATCTGGAGCGCGAGCCGGAGATCGCGGAGTTCTGGGAGGGTGGGATGGAAGGGGTGCAGTGGGATCGCGAGCGGGCGAGCGAGGAAGGGGAGAAGAAGGTTGTTGCGTCTCGTCTTCATCAGATTGAGGCTCCTGTGTCTTCTCCTTCTCCGTCTCTACCGACAGCACAGAAAAAGAAAAGGACAACACCCACACCGCCTCCCTCACACACTACATCCTCCCCAGCCGCTACGCAAAATTCCAGCATAACCGTGCACCGGCACTCTTCTACCGCATCATCGTCTTCACCACTTCAACAACTTCAATCGCTTGCTCAATCCCGCTCGCACCTCAGTTTCCAGCTCCAAAACATAACGCCGCACCAACAAAAAGCTCTGATACTCGCCGAGAAGAAAGCGCAGCGTAGCCAAGACGCGGCCCGTCGAGCGCAGAGCTGGATCCGTTCAAAGGGGGCGAATACGCAGAAGTTTGATCAGTTGGATTGCACCAAGATCGGGAAGAGGGGGAAACAGGATCATCGGCTTATGCCTAGATAAAGGAAGTTATTGGGGTTTTCTTTCTTCTTTGCTTCTGGTTTTGTGTTCGCGGGCGTCTGTATGTATGTTCAAAGATAGACGAAATTCACAGAAGCTCATAGCCTGTTGGCACTTGATCATTGGACTACCGGTGAACAAAAGTGTGATTGTGAAATGTGAAATATTTCATTGCAAACTGGGTATACTTGGATTAAGATCGGATCGCTTGACAAACAAAAAGATTTCAGTCACGATCAGAACAGATAGAATTCTTCCCATGGTACAGAATCATACCCCCGAACTCCAAATTGCTGTGGATACTCAAACCTGACAGAAGCCGTCCCAATTCTCCTATAACATTTGATCGGAAAAGATAGACCAGATGCAGTGACGGAAGACACATCGTCAGCAATGTCCGGTGACATTTCCCGTAGCACGAGACCTGAGGTGAAGCGAGCAAGATTATTGTCGGATGCGTTTTCGGCATGGGCGACCGAAGATTGGATCGGGAAGTATGTAAGGCATAGGTTGTCTGCCATGTTTTGGTCAATTTCGAAGTCGAGTGTGGCAGTACGGGCGTATGGCAGATTCGAGTTGAGGTCGGGGCGGGTGAATTGGAGATATCTGTGAAGGTGATTCTGGAGACTGTTCGAACTGGCACTTGCTTCTAGCAGATACCCGCATAATTTCATGTATGCCCCGGGTGCTACGCGGCCGAATTTGTCGCTTGTTTCGGGGATACAGTGTATTTCTAGGACGTTGGCGAGATCTCGTGCCCAGTTGTCCCAGCGAAACTCTACTTCTTTCGTGTTGCCTAGCACAGTGATCCACGAGAATGAAGGATCCCCAGTGCTTTGTAATGGAGCTCTCATATGTAAGTCTGGTCTCGCAGAATATGCTTGGTGCCAGAGCAGTGCTCGTGGTAATTCGTGACTCCAAAGTCCCGCTACGTATTGACTGTTTTGGATTTTTATATTCTGTAAAGCCGTGTCAAAAACGCTTGCAACACCGGACAATGCAGGTAGCTTATCGCTCCCGAATGTCAACTGTCTCTTAGAGTAGCTAAGAACGATGCGTTGCCATAAGTTGGAAAGCGTATCCCGCGAAGGATATCCTTTGGGCCCTACTAATGTAATTTCGGATATTCCATCCTTGGGAGGGGTGCTTTTCGTGGCTTGCTCTACTCCGCTACACTCACAATAGAGAGACGTGCAGCACTCCCAAACGAGCTCTGCGGTCGTGAAGTGAATAATTCTGCGTGACAGAATTCTTTCCTGGTACGCCCAAGCGCGCTTATTCAAGGGAACCTGATTGGCAGTGTCTGGGCGGACATCGAAAGGCTCGAAACCGCTGTGGTTTGGAAGATGTCTAACATGCACTTGGCAACCGAAGTGGTCGATTTCAAAGTCAAATGACACTGGCTGTTCGCGAGGATGAAACAAGCCATCCCGACAATCTCTAGCCCCAGTGGCTGCAATAGTCAGATAAGCCGAGCCATACACAGACGCCATTCTCTTCGACTCACGGACCCAGTCTCGCTCGTCGTCTTGGATGATACAAAGACTGTCGATCCACAGATAGTTGATGGCGAGACCCCTTGCTATAGTGATCGCGTCTCTGAACGTTTTGGGAAGTAACTCCCAAGCAATAACTTGAGAATACGATTCGACATTGGCTTTGACGGTTCTGAGAGGTTGGTACCCACCCCAACAATGCGAGAGGGCAATGTAATCACACGAGCCAAATATATCAAGACCTTTCACTAAGTGAATCTTCATTTGCGGGTCGGAATCTCCGATGTACAGTAGTCTGCCCGGTTTGTGCGATGTTCTTGATGTGTAATTACACCTGGGATGATTGGAACATGCCTTGACTCTCGATTTGATGAAGTCCAAACAGTATCCTCTGTCGGGAGCAATATCTCGCCAGGGGCTCACGGTTATGTAAGGCCATGGACATAGGCTACCTGTATAGAAATCAGTCGCGTTACAGTGCATTAGAATCACCGAGACATACCTGGTTGCATAGATACGTGCAGTGCATTGGTTAAACGATCACATGATATGGTTAGGTGCCCGGCGTCCAGCGAAAGCTTGATATTCGAATTGCTTACGGGTAGGTGTGGCTGCACTTCGCTCGATGGAGAGGTAAGAGTCTCGGGCGTACAGGCTGAACTCGTCGTGCCATCTTCATATAAAGCGAAAGTTGTGCAGATTCGAAGAACAAGGTTACAAGTTGGGCAACCAGACTCTGCACTGCGTTGAAATTCCGATCTGCTAAGCGCCCAGCCTGAATCTTGCGCAAAACATCTGCAGACTTTGCAAACGTCAATAAGATCCGCGCTCTTGAGTGATGGGCGTTGTATCGATATACTGCGAAGCGTGCCTTGCGTATCGGTGCCCTGTTGGTGGTCTTCTAGAGGTTGAGCCATGTCATCCCGCACCCACGAGGACTATCTAACCTTCATTCACAGCCCAGAGTTCAGTCGAAGCATTTGCATCCGACACGAAAGTGAATCAGAAACCAGGCACCATAGAAACCGGGAAGAAATGAGGCAGCAACAGAATGAAAAAGACGTGACTAGTCCGGTCCGTGTAGGTTGATGTGCAAGGTGAGACACGGTCCGGCTAATTATTCAGCTTTGGCAAATGGAAAGGAACGATCGCAGCCACCCATCACCGTATGCGGCAGGCACGGATGGCCAACTACGAACAGCCCCATTAATCAGGTCGGTTACTTACATTAGGTACCGTTGTACTATGTATGCATGAATATGCGGGCTTATCGCTGTTCATCAAATGAAACCAATGGGTATCCATTGTACTGGGATTCGACATTTGTGATTCATTCAACTACTACACGCATTCGACATTTGTGATTCATTCAACTACTACACGCCTACACTACTCTACATATAGGAGAGAAACTCATATGAATTGGACCATTCCCCCTTCTGTTCCGTTGGAATCCGAATGAACACGTGTAAGGAGGAGGTATGGCAATTGCATTTGTCCGAAGTCGGCGTTTCGATTCGTATCACTTTATTCGTTGCGTCACTCTATCCAAAAATCCATTGATTGCATGTCCTCACAACCACAGACATCGACTTTCAGATGTCCCGTATTAGCCTACTCCCACACATTCGAGAACAAATCATCACCACCGCCAAACCCACCGGCAGGTTTAGAGTTGGAGGTAGGCTGGTTCGTCGAGGGAGGGGAGGCAAACGAGGTCGAAGTCGTGGTAGTGGTAGGCGCAGCGCTGCTCCATCCGCCAAAATCATCGTCCTGTGTGATAGTGGGGGCGCCCCATCCAGGACTCTTCGGCTGCGTGGTGGAGTGGGACGCGGTTGTCGTAGTTTGCGATTGCGTTGGTGCCGCAGCTGGGGAAGCCCATGCATCCGAAGAACCCCATGCGTCCATACCGGAGAAGCCCGCGTAGTTGGGTGCTGCAGTTTGTGCGGGGGCTGGCTGATGCGCCGCCGACGGGGCGGGTGACGAGAGGTTGAAGGCCGAGTGCGCAGGTGGTGGGGATTGCTGGGGTACGGGTGCCGGTGCGGGCGTGGAAGCGGGCATAGAGAGATCTAACAGGTCACCCATTCCGCCCATGCTAGATGAGGAGGTTGCGGCTTGCTTGGGCGGAGCGGAGGAGAATGCGGAGAAGTCGCCCATGGCACTGGTCGAGGTGGTGGTCTGGGTAGGCGGGGATTTTGGCGTAGAATCGAAGAAGTTGCCGCCACCGCCAAACATGTTTGAAGATGAAGTAGTCGGAGACTTGGCACTTGAGAAGCTATCAAGTCCAGCGAAAGGAGATGCCTTGGGCTGTTGCGGTTGAGAGCTGAACGAAAGGCTGCTAAATGCGTCATTCATACCGCCGAAGGATGACTGCTGAGGTGACTGCTGCGGCGCAGACGAAAGGTTTCCGAACGACTCTTGACGCGCGTGTTGCTGGGGCGGAGGTGCGGCTGCTGCTGGCTTAGAAGCATACAAAGAGAGAATAGATTGCTTGAGATCGGGACGGGAGGGAGCGGCAGCGGCCGCAGCTGGCCCTGTGCTAGAAGGCCGAGTAGGCTGCGCTGGCGGGCTGCCCAAAAAGTCCAACCCCAGCAATGAATCACCAGCTTTTGTCTGTTTGGGGGGAGCAGGCTCTGCCTTGGGAGGAGGACCGTTTCGTGTAGTAGGGGGACCAGTGCTGGCGCGCGGGGGAGCAGGAGTCTCGTCTCCGAAGAGATCTATGGCAGGCTGTGGTTGTGCTGCCGCTCGGGGAGCAGGCCGCTGCTCTGAAGAACCAGCGAAGCGTTGAGATGCGGAGCGCTCGATTTGAACTTTTTCCTGCACCTTTTTCAATGGCTGGCCACTGTTAGCAGTTATAGCTGTTTGGCCGCGAGCGCGACGTACCATGTCATCGTCGGATACATCCAAGGTAGACGGATCCGGAATGCCCCCATCCATGACCCAGCGCTTCGATTCATACTTGGTGCGGATGAAGTTTTCGATCTTCCTGTTGAGAGATGTTATGGCGCAGTCCTCTACTGTGATATAGAAAAGTGAGTACTTACGCTTCCGAAGGGACATGACCCGGGGCCAGCTTTGCTTCCCAATACCTGCGCTCGTCAGCCCTTGCCCGTTATTTGCTTTCTTCGTGACCACTGACTTATTTGCCCTCGCATTGCCCCATTTGATCACGCTCTGTAGTTGTTCGTCTGTCCAAGTATCGAGATCAACCGACTTGACCTTGCTGATGTGCGTTCCCATACCGCGGTGAATACCAGAGCATCTGCGCCCATGTTAGCACATTGGGCCAAGAACCATCTCGGGACAATGAACGAGGTATTGATGCTGTTATTACCGGATGCAGATAAAGACGCCTAGATTCCAGCTGGCCCATCGTGGATCTATTCACACAATCAGCGCCCGGAAGAGTAACGCCACATTGCGCCGAGGTATCAATGGGGTGGACGCACGCTTGTTCCTTTTGCAGTCGGAGCAGCTTTTATTGGCCTCGATCTTGACCAGGCTCTTGAGCGTCGCGCGATTCTGCTCGGCGCGATCCGCAGCGGGATTGGGCCGCCGTGACATGGTGGGTTTGAAGCGGGGGTTGTGTGTGTAGGTGTCGTGTCCTGCGGTCGAGGGCGCTTGGTGGGAACTGTGTGGCAATGCGGGCCCTCTTCAAAGTTCGGCTTGCTCTCGTGATTGAGGATCTTTGGAGGTGGAGTGAAGTGAGGCAGCAGAGGCAGCAATCAAGCAAGATGTAGAAAGGTTTACAGTTTGGCGGTGCGGAACCCAGCCAGCCCAACGGGATTAACTTGGCGACTAGGTAAAGTGGCGGTCGGCTGCTTATTGGCCTTTGTCGAACCATGCCTGACCGCTTTCATACACCACTGTGAATTATCGAGTAATATGGTGGCTATAAGCGTTTGAACAAATCAGGGTCAAATGGAATTGGGTCTGATAAGATATTTCAAAAGTGCTGAGTCTAACTCGCGAATTATTGAATATCGCCTGCTAGGCATATGTAAATCTTGGAGCAAGCCTCTTTGCGACAAAACAGATGATTCCCAATAGCAAAACACAAAAACGCCAACGCCGTGGTATCACGATGCGGATATGCTCTAACATAAAAATACATGGTTGCCATCGCGAATTTGAAAAGATGGCGACTTGTTGTCTCGTCTCATATAATCAAGCCGGTCTGAATCTCCAATCATCCCAGTCTTCGTCTTCATCGTCATCATCAGACTCACTCCCTCCCTCATCTTGCTCTTCTTTCGGCTGCGTGGTCGGCTGCGTGGTGTCTGGTACCACGGCAGCTACCTCGGTGGGTTTATTCCGAAGGGCTTCTCGCTGCTCTCGTAGCCTCCTCACTCGGTCCTCCAAGCCGTCCATCTCCTCAAACTCATCCTGAAGAGCACGTGCGGCATCGTCGTGTTCGCCCTCGAGCTCCTCGTCTAGTCTCGCGCGCTGGGCACTCTGTTCTTCCCGTGCTTGGGCAGCAATCTCAGCAGCCGTCATGGGCGCAGATTCGATGACAGCACCCGAGTAGATATTGACGCTCTTCTGTTGAGTCTCTGCCACTTGATCCATCTCGTTCATGAAAGCATCCAGCTCATCGTTGGCTGCAGTATCTTGCGGTGGAGGGTTTGAGATTATGGTGAGTTGCGCATCGGGTTCGGCAGCAGGAACTTCATTGTGCTGGTCGGATGATATGGGAGGGATGGGCTTTTCGAGGTCTGCGTCGAAGAAACCGGCGGGGACACCGGCATCCTCCTCAGTGCGCGTGCGCTTGCGCTCTTCAACTTGATCCGGGGTTACTGCCTTGCGCTTTTTGGACGAGGGTGCGGCGGCGGGAGTTGCTGAGGGTTTTGACTTCTGCTGCTGTTGTTGGCGGGCAGCACGCTGTTGGCGGAGTAGAGTGCGGGCATCGGCCATTGCTGTGTAGCTCGGGAGTGTGAGACGAGAAAGAGGATCGTTTGCTGGGGCTGTTTGTTGTTTTGCCAAATGACGTTGTTGGAGGCTGGTAATTTAGGCTTGCCCGTGCTGGTTCATTAATGGAGGTCCGTAAGGTGGATCCCTGTGCCTGTCGGTTCGATACTGTCCTATCCTATGGTGGGTAGATATTGTGCATGCATGCATGTAGCCTGTCAAGGTTATGTGAAGGGGAAATCGGCCACGCAGATTGCCCTCCCCGCTCGACAGCCAATGACAGCGAGCGCCAAGAAACCTTATGTAAAGCTCCAGCAAGCAAGCTCTCCTCCCCTCCGACTCCTCACTTCCATCTCAAGACAACAACTCCACCACACGTCCACCACCACCACTCCCCAACTCCGCGTCCGACCCCCAGAGTCACTCGAATCTCCTTCTCTCGCGTGATCTATATACCTAAGTACCCGTCCTCACGTCGCCATCTGTCCGTGGCGCATTACCCACCTCCTCCGGTCCCCCACCTCTCTCTTTCTCTGACTGTTCAGCGCGTCCATCGGCCGGTCGCGACAGAGGGGAAGCATTTTTTGCGACTTCGGACGGAAAGCGCAGTTTGCCTTCCCTTCCTACTGTGAGGAGGAAACACAAGCTTCTAGTGCTATTTGAGGCAGGCGCGCACTCGGTCGCAATACCCTCGTCTTGCCGAACCGGACGCGCCGCTGCCGTTTCTTCTTAGTTAGACGACTCTATTTCCACCTACCTCTCTACTGTCACGACGCCTCTCCTGCTATTATCTTTTCCATTGCTTGCTCGCTTGCTTGATAGACATCCATTGTGAACCCTCTGCGCATAACGTAGTCCTGGTCGCGTTGTCTGTCTGTCTGTCTGCCTGTGTCGAGTTCACCACTCATTCAAGCACCACGCGTACACATAGAACATAGTCCGCCATCATGGCCGGTAAGCTCACCCGTCGTTTTTGCCCTCTGCGCCGCCACGCGCTCCCCTCACGTCCGTTGCATTTCTCCGCCTCTGTGCGATGCATCCGCGTCTGCCTTGCGCAGAAGAAGCTGAAGAGGCTAACATTATTATTTACAGACGAGATTCGCCGTTCCGGACGCGCCAACAAGGGACACCACACTAAGAATGCGGATGCCCTAGATGAGCCCGTCTCGAAATCCAAATCCAAACCCAAGCCCGAGAAGAAGGGTCAACAAGCGGCCGCCGCCACCGACAAGCGGCAGCCCACGCGCTCACAGTCTGCCCAGAGCGAAGACAACAACGACGAGGAGGACGATGCCGTCATTCGCTGTGTCTGTGGAGAGCAGCGCGATATCCGAGGCCGCCAGATGATCTGCTGTGACCAGTGCGAGGTATGGCAGCACAATCAGTGCCTCGATCTGCCTGAGGGAGAATACTGGGACAATCGGAGTTACTATTGCGAGAGGTGCAAGCCCGAGGACCACCGGGAGTTGCTCGCCGCCATGGAGCGTGGCGAGAAGCCATGGAACCGCAAAAGCAAAAAGGGCAAGAAACCCCCCAGATCTCGACCGAGTGATGTCAAGAAAGAGAGGCCCTCGTCTCCCTCATCCTCGCATCGACATACTCCCGCTGCCACCCCTGCCCCTGCCTCTGTTTCTGCTGCTGCTCAAACTCCCACTCCTGCCCCGGCTCCTGCGAGTCCAGCTCCCGCTTCTACTCAAAAGTCTTCGGTTCCTCCGGCGCCCATTACTGTGCCCGTGGCAGCCCCTCACGACCCATCCAATGGCAAAGAGAAGGTATGTTATGAAATTTTCACTCTGCTTTCATGGTACTAATCGTCTTGCTAGACCAAAAAGGATACCCCAAAGAGCCAACCTCAATCCCCTCTAGGCGAGAAACGCCGCCACGAGCCCGTTCCCGAGAAAGCAAACGCGAGCAAGAAAAGGAGAAAGTCGAGCGCGCCTACTGTTGAAAAATCAACCCCTCCGACAACCGTGGCCACCGAGTTCGACAGCCTCCCGCCCATGCAAAAGCCTCTGGCGCAAAAGCTCAGGGATACCCTTGGTCCTTTGATCGACACTGCGGCAGTCTCTCGTGGCTACAAGATACCTGAAGGTGAAAGCTCTACATCCATTGCTACAAAACTCGCTCTAGAGATCGATCACCACGCTTGCATTCATCATGGCGCTCCGTCCAACTCCGAGGCTCCATACATCAAGCAGCTTAGGAGTATCATGTTCAACGTAAAGAACAACACAATCCTGATAGACCGATTGCTCTCAGGTAGTCTCACATCCGAAGAATTCGCCTCTATGGGTGCTGAGAAGATGGCCAGCGAGGAGAGGCTAAAGGAGGACGCCGCGATGAGAGAGGCAAACGAGAAACAAATTGTTCTTACGGGCGAGACCGGCCCGCGACTTCGTAAGACCCACAAGGGTGAAGAGTTGGTCGGTGGAGACGATGCCCCCTTGAACGACGACTTCAGGGCTCCTCCGAGACGCGACAGAGAAGAAGTGGTGGATCCGAAGCCATCGGTTCAGCAATCTCCTCCCCGTGATGGCCAGGCAATTGTGGAACTTCCCGAAGATCTTGGCCAGCGCGCACCGCTCGCTATTGATACATCTGGTACCCCAGTTGATGGCGTGCGACGCACATCTAACTTCGACATCAACTCAGTCTTCGACAAAGTCCGCTCACCTCAAGCCGACCAGCAAGCATTTCTTCAACGTCGTCAAAGTACGATCAAGCCCCAGGATACGCCCAGGCAAGGTCCTGGTGACGATGCAGATATCGACCGACTTTTGAAAGACGAGGATCAAGATGTGCATATGGGTGGGACTGATTCGGGCGTCGTGTGGCAAGGCAACCTGCAGATGCAACAGATGGAGCCATTTGAAGCCACGGCCCGATTTGTAGCTGGCGGTGACTTTGGACAAGTTGTGCCTTGGAGCAAGCTGCTGCCCACGGTTCTGCCGGTCAAGGGCCGGATTGAGAACAAGAAAGGTGATGACTATATAAGAAATCTAGCTTTCACCGGCAGTCATGATGTGTGTGTGCTCGCCCTTACGCCCACGTCAGCTGATGGCCGTGGCTCTTTGGATACCATCTACAGCTATTTCCACCCGCGACAGCGATGGGGAGTGATTCCTGTCCCTGCTGGCGAGAATGAGATCGTGCGCGATCTGTATGTCGTACCGCTTGAGCCCGGACCTAGCAGTCTACCCCCGTTCTTGGACATGCTCGAGTACTGCGTCATCGAAACACCCCGCAAAGAGCCCATGATGCTTCTCGCACTTGTCGCAAAGCTTCCCGAGTCCAAATCCACAGATGCCCATGCAGTGCAAACCCCATCTGTGTCAGCACCTCCACCAGGTCAGGCTTCCGGAGGTCCACCCAACGGTGCGAGCCCGTCCCCACTTACCAACCCTCACGGCCCTCAATACTCGCCCATGGCCCCGTCGTTCCCTCCCAGCCCTGCCTTCAACAATGGCAACACCAACAGCTTTCAGCACGCTCCTCCACCACATAGTGCCAATAATGGTTACAGTCATACGCAGCCGGGCGCGCAGATGCCCTCGGGCCCCTCTCCGACTCCGCCTGCCCCTGCCCCATTCTCCTCGCTTGCCATTCAATACCTCGGTCAATATCTCCAGGCTCCTGTTATTTCCAGGATCTTGGCTAGCAGTGAAGGTGGCGCGACAATGACGGAGGAACAAATGGCCAACCTTCGGCACATCATGGAGACGGTACCTCAGGCGCAGCATGACTTCGCCGTCTTCCAAGAGCACCTGGCTACCTCGTTCAAACCGATTCAACAATAGTATGGCGAGCCGTGGAACAGCACGTTGCAGCTGGCATACCAACTGAAATCCTCTTCTTGATTACGTCGTACTTGACGCGTCTGCCCTGCGTGCTTCTCCTAGACCTGGCAAATCGCCGTGCAAGGACATTGCGCTCTCTCTGCTCGATCTTTGTTCCTGGGGCATTTCGATCTCCTTGCCGTTCTTCTTCCTGTGACCATTTTCTGGGGGTTTGGTGGAGGGCGCAAATCAGGGTCTTATGCGGTTCTTCCTGTCGTCATTATACCCCCGTGTGGCCATTGCTTTTATTTAAAGAATATATTTTTCTGTTTTCTTCCTTTTCCTTTTCCTGAAGATGGTGGGGGAGACCGAGGAATTCTGACTGAGGGACAAAACCGTTTGCGCGTGTGTCTGTGTGTGTATACAACTTCCCCCTTCTTTTCTTTGGCTCATTGATGCCGAAATGAGGCAATCAATTTAGTGTGTCTTCACATTCACTTCTCCCCCTCTACCTTCACTTTGTAGTGTTCGAATCTGTAGCTGTTAGGCTTGGCTTCAAAATGAGACTTTTTTTTGATAATGAGAGAATTGACTGTATTCTTTATGCCTTGGTGTTTGTCGTGCGTGGTGTATGCTAAGTACGACATAATATTTCTGTAGTACTTATATAGTTTGATTATACTGTCATCAGTGTTTTAATTGTGTTGAGGGTAAGAAGAGGGCGATGTACATGTATAAAGGAAAGAAAAGAATCAGGAAAACAGCAAATGACTCCCCCTCCCAAGAAATTAACAAAAGTCAAAGCAATGATACAAAAAAACAAACACCCCGCTTGTTGATGACCCTTAGCCGAATCCCTTGAAACTTATTTTGACACGGCTTCAACAAAGACACACACAAACCCACATACATGTAGCATTGCTACAACCCGACTTCGCTCCCCCAGTGCCCGAGAAGCCCTCATGTTCCTTGCCTATGTTGTATGCCTCGCTACGAACGGGGGAAAGCTCCCTCAGAAAATCAAATGCCAAATCCAATATAGCACTACCACAATCGCGACCAGAATCCCCGCTAGTTTAAGCACGGCGACTTTATTCCCGCTCGCAGCCATGCGCGTTAGACGTGTTGCGCTGCCTTTTAGGGTTGTGGAGAAGGAGGAGAAGGTCTCGCTCTACACAGCTTCAAGTTAGAACATGCTTATACGGTGGTGTGTTTATTGCGTGCGGGATATTAGGATCTGGAAGGGTGGGAAGAGTTGCAGGACAGCAAGGTGTGAGGACGTGCAAAGAAGATCGCACAAAAGGTGAGATGAGAGCGTGAAGCAGTACGTAGGTATATGGAAAGACGTACAGTTTGATCAATAACTTCCTGATCCCTTGCATTGTCGTAGATATCGATGGTCACGCCGCGGAGCGCGGTGACTTTTGATGCGAGCTCGTCTAGGCGGGAGTCGTTTTGGCGTTCGCGCTCGTAGGCTTCTGACATTTTTTCAGTCGGGGGATGGGTGCTCTGGACGAGCTTCGTCTCAGCGCTTTCTGAGCTATGTATCCCTGAGCGTGTGTGGTGCGGTGTCTTTGGAGGGGGGGAGTAGAGGTCAAAGACGCTTTTGAATCGGAGGGGTGGAGGATGGTCGGCGCGGAGGTGTGGTGAGGATTTGCTGGCTCGGTACGAGTTGGAGAGTCTTTTTTTGATGAAGACGATGAAGAAGAAAGCTTGCTAAGTGTGTGCTCGCTTGGCGTATTCGGTGAAGATATGTGTCGTGCTTAGACTCGTGAATGCGGTGTTCTCGGGGGTGGTGATCCAGGGTTTACAGGAGTCGGTATTGTATGCGGTTGTTGGCTCGTAGCGTTGGGTATTCGGGTATGTCACAGAATATAAGGTCTTCAAAAAGGCAGGGAGAATTGTTCTGAAGGCAGATATCTTTGTGGTGCGTTGTATGAATTGTGAGGTTCGAGTAGTCTTTCCGCGGATATGAGCGGACGATGGGGAAGTCGGATGGGAGGTGAGGCTGGAACCGAGGCCGGGGTGGCGTCGGGCTTTCCATTGGTCGAGAGCAATGTGGCGGTGCTCCTGCCACGTTTTGCTGACTGTTGGTGCATTCAGATCATTCTTACAACCTACGTCTTGCTTCGCACGCTCATTATGCAGTAATTGAGTCTGCTTAGAAGAGCTTTCTGATATAGGCGGGTTTTGATATGTCTTGCCGTCCCCTTCTTTAAGCGCTGGCACTTGTCCTTCGTTCTCCATCTCACCTGATTCACCAGCTACGCCTTCACCCTGCATACTACAAAGGCATATATGTGTTGCTCTCACATTACACACATGTAGTTCACCGGACAAGCTCGATATGGCGACAGCCTCGGCGCTTCGGTGTTGCAATGGAAAGAGACATTGGCTGCAGTACTGAGGGACGAGGTCCAACACTGTTTTTACCATTCTAAGGCATCAATGCACATCAACCCGTCTCTATCTAAACAACACGGCGCCAAAACATTTGTCGTTTCCAAACGTGCATATATGGAGGCTGTATTCACGTCCTGCACCACACCCTCAGCATCGACAATCCGGGTGCTGAAGATGCAGCTGTCAAACACTGCCGCAATTAGCTCTTGTCAAACGCCATATTCACCACCAACATGGACTCAATACGCCTGGGAAGGTCTGGATGAAGATTTCAAAAGTCATGTAGCTTATACATCACACCGCCCCGCTCGTGTTTGAAGCAAATGTACGTTTGCGTCTGCATCAGCTCCTATCTTAGGAGGTTCGTATGCAGACCCCCTCTCTCGCCCCCAATGAGATACGTTTGCCGTTGACTATCCCAGCCATTCTCGTGTCTTTTCCACTGCGCACGGGGCGTCTCGAGTCATTCCTTCGTTCGTACCGGAGAGGTGACATGTTGAGGTTAACATATTGGGGGCCTAAAGCTTCCGCACTTGGTATGGTGCGGATTCGAAGATGTTTCTCGTGGGCTATCTACCGAAGTCCGAAGCCTCTGGATGCTTTGCACGTTAGAGGAACGGAAGATCAACGTCCTAGAATACCATGCACTCGCTGCTTCAAGAGAATTGTGTGCAATGTAGTTAACCAAAATCACTAACGTGGAGCACTGCGCCGCGATTCTGGGACACCATGATACTATTCTGGGGCGAGCAGTGTGCAGATGTTGGGTCATTGCAATTGTAGTTGAAACTGAGGGTCTACAGTCACGCAAAGCTGAGGATCGTATTCCCCGCGCGGATGAAGCACATGCCGCAGCAGTCCTGAGGTCCGACAACATGCATGCCCGAAGCACAAGCAAAGTCTCCGGGTCTGCGCCGCAGCCTTTTCGTGGGGGAGGTCACTGCAATTCGTGGCTCCTAGAATATAAGAACAACGTTCTATTCTCGTCTTATTACTTCTCCCACATTTTGCTCAAAGTGCGGTTCCGGCGCGGATGCTCTTGCACTATTTCATCATTACGACTACATTGTTCAGCTGATCAAACGGAGCTCTTCGAATATGAAAACTTCTTTTGTCAAGTGCTTGCTGGCCTCTTCGAGCCTTGTTGGCGTTGGGGCGTTGGCTTCATCAGACATCACAGTACGGACGTACAATGCCCCAGGCTTTTCAGAGGCAGACACCCACGAGGCCATTCGTAGAGACCTTGAAGCAGCAAGACTTGTACCGAGGGAAGAGTTAAAAGGCAATGTCACATTAGACAGAAGCTGGGATGGAGCAGTACTTCTTAAGCTGTAAGTCATGTCCCCTAGAGCTCTCTTGTTCAACCCTGTCGTTCGCCAACTGACACTCACCAAAGAGGTACATCACAAAGCATCGACACGAAAAGCAATCAAAACTCTTCTTCTGCGACAGCTGAACAGACTGTTGACATTATCTGCAACACTTGCTACATCAAAGGTCGTGCAACAGCCCAGCTCGAGATTCCCGATGATTTCAATGCTACGACAGCTCTCAACAACACTGTGTCGGCGGTGAAGACCAAGGTCGACAATTTCACCGAGACAATTGAAGAATATTTTGATGACTACTTCAAAAGCCTTCCTGGTAAGTTCGATGATGGTATCGATCTTGCCGACTTCGAGTTTCCGCAGCTGAATTACTCCTTTGCGCTGGATGTTCCTTCCATCCCTGAAGTGAACCTTGCATTCGGTTTCGATGGACTTGAACTATATCTCCAAACCAGCACCATATTGGGTGGGGCACTCTCATATGAGCTCAACATCTTCACCAGTCAAACGCCACTCGGCATTGGTATCGGCAAAGACTCCCAGCTTGGTGTGACATTCAAGGTCGATCTACTGCTCAGCTCCAAGGGTGCTATTGATATCGGTAGTGGGTTGCACATCAAGCTGGATGATGGTGTCAAGCTCACTCTCGCCCTCTTCAGTGACAAAGTGTCGGATTTAATTCTTAACGGTGCTCAGTTCGAATTCCTTCCCGTAACTGTGCAGTCCGCAAACGTTGTTCTGACAGCCAAGCTCCGCATCGGCATCCACGCCGGTATTGCCGTGAAAGTCCCCTCGACGCCTCCAGTCACCGTCTTCAACACCACAATCGGGTTTCCTGAGCTGAAGGGTGGCATAGAAGCAGCAGTCTACGCAACCCTCGCCGAGTTCAACACAAACATCACTGCCACTCCATCCGACAAAGACTGCAAACTTCATGCCGTACAGGACTATCAGCTAGCAATTGGCGGTATCGTAGGCGCCAGCGTTGCCCTAGGCGATGAGACCTGGGGTCCGGTCGCAGAAACAAGCACGCCGCTCTTCAGCACTGAGCTCGCCAGCATCTGCGCCTTCGAGCCCAAAACCACGCCCGCCGACGCCGCACCATCCCCTACCAAAGCCAATAAACGACAGCAACCAGATATGACGACCACGACCACCGAAACCGAGATCACACATACGGGTGTGCAGTGCGCGACTTCAGCTGCTGCGTCCCTCGCGGGTGACTGCCCGATGTCACTACAACAGACGACGCAGTCCACTGAAACTCGTACACTCACTGCTTCTGCTCCGGCAGGCGAAACACCTACTTTTGCTTCTAGTGTTCGGGATACGGTTACCAGCACGGCCACGTTCGGGAAAAACGCGTTCACTATCAACAAGATGTCGGGAAGTCCTACCAGCTACGTCCCACCGCCACCATCGGACACTGCGAGTATTAAGAACAAGTTAGACCAGGAGCTGGGTGGTGTGCCGCTCAAGACTATTCTTGGGGTCAGTCTGGGGGTTGGAATTCCAGTACTTGCGCTGCTTGTAGCGGGCGGAGTGTAAGTTCTTCTTCTTCTTCTTCTTCTTTTCCTTGTGGCCCTGACATGTCCTCTCCTTCCCTTCGATCATATTTCACATGACATAAGCGTGCTAATGCAATACATAGTTTTCTTCACAAGAAGCGACAAAGGAAATACAACAGCGTACCTTTCCACGATGCGCACAACGCCAGATTCGCTGCTGGTGCACACTCGGGAGGCTATGATGACTACCGTTCAGGAGCGAAGAAGGGTGCTGGTGTTTCTGTGTCAGAGGTCAGGTGACCGTCTGCAATGTAGATTGCGTTTCGGAGTTCGGCACAAGGTTGTGTTTGTCTAGTACTTCTTCTCTCTTTTCTTTCCTTCGGGCTCGGGCTTGGTTTGCGGATATATACCCCCATTGGACATTCTTTGTTTGTATTCCCCCTCCTTCAGGGGTGTGATACAGTTGTTCTATTCAAGTTGGACATTCTTTTATTGCCGTATTACGTTGATGAAAGTAACTTGAATGGACGGTTCTTCGCTCGCTCACAACTCTTGACTCTTGTCCAGTGAACATGACACCCGCCATAAAATCTGATCGAAATAACTGTATTGAAAGGGACATTGCATATAGTTGCACACGGACCATTGTCTGCATACCATCCCAACGCCAACACTCAAAGACCACTGGATCACGCATCAGAATGCGACAGCCACCGTCTCAGTGATGCATTTTGCGCATATTTGTATAACACTATTTTCAACACCTTCCTTCTCACTTTCCAGATTAAGTAGTCTCCAGATAAATGTGTAACATCCTGTGAAGACTCCATATAACATCCCTCCGGTCCGAACATTTGAATGAATCGGAAGAAAATTGCGGTGGAATCTACACTTTTCAATGATCTTTCTGAATTAGGAATATTCAAAAGTGAGGCTTCGACTGGAAATAGACAATTGTGCAGCGTGCAAGGAGGGGAAGCATGTTGTGTTGCCCGAGGATGCTGTTTTGTGAGATGTTTGTGCTTGGTCTGGCTCGCTGCGGTGATCTCCCTCACCGGAATCAGTATATTTGGGAGCCGATGCAGAAGGTTTTCGACCCTTTTTCTCGAAACTCCCGGATCAGGAAGGTTCGAGTGCATGTGAGTACAACCGCTCTTGTGGGAGGTGGACGTGGTGGCAGCACTACTTGAGGAGACGGGAGTTTCCGAAAGATCTGGATGGCGATGGCGGCACTGAGACTTCAACATTTTTCTCCAAATTTCCTCTATCGGGAAGTTTGAGGCGTGGGGGGTAGCGGTACAAGGTGGATCTGTGCATACATACGACCGACCGGAAAAGTGTCAGAGATACACAATTTTCTACGGTTTTCACTGAAGTTTCCTGTTGAGGGAATTTGAAAAGTGGGGTTCTTTGGTCAAGGTAACGCAGATGTTGTTTGTGCGATTGAGGAAGCAGAAAGGGATCTTGCATGCGGATGGTGGTCCCGTTTGCCCGTGACGATGGTTTTTTTCTTCGAAGTTACTGAATTTAGATTATTGAATGAAGTTTGTAGTACTAAAGGTACTCCCTGTGATGTGTCCTTGCGGTTGATAATTAGGCAGTGACGTAATACGGTAGAAGGTAGTACTTGAAGGGAGGGGGGTAATTGTCCTATAATCACTGCGCTTCCGACGGGAAACGCCCATACTTTCGACGCCCTTTCTCAATTTTTCTTTATTGGGTATATTGGTCGGATGCGTTTCTCCGTTGAGTGTGTTTCCGATTGGCAGATGGCGCAAAGTAGGGATACTCTAAGGGGCAGTTGTGTTATGTAGGAGTAGCACAGTGTCTGTTGAGATGCGCACAAAGTATTGGCACGGGAAGCGTGACGGAACAATGGGATTTTAGGCTCCTGCCATCAACAGTTTTGATTTTAAATTCTTGTTTAGGCATATTGAGCACTAAAATTCAGGGTAACAAGGCGGGGGCTGCGGAATGTTGTAAATTGGTTGAGAACAGTCATGAAGTACGGATTTGTAGTGGAGGTCGTGTACGTGCACGACCCATCACAAGAATTCGACGTTCATGTTTCTAGACTCACGGTCTCATAGTTGGGCTGCCTGAGAAGGCAGGTATAATTGTGAAAAAGCTATGGCGATGGATACAAGAGTGGCGAACGTCACGTACCACAGAGAATGTGCGACTCAGCTTCGGGCGTCATTGGCGTACACTGGAACCCAATGGCCTGGTGCAACTCACGATGAATGATCAGATCAATGCGAAGCGATCCTACTGGTGCTACTATAATCAACGGTTTTTATTCAACTTACCTGCTTCGGCAGGTGGCGTATGATTCATAAATGGGTACACCGCGGCGGCTAAATTCATTACATCAATTCACACGCTGTATTTTGGGCAGGGAAACGAATGTATTGCATTTCGATCGATTCTTTCCGTTTGATGTTCTGATGCAACTGTCTTGTTTGCGCTCTTATCAACCCTGTTCAAAGCATCAACTGATGGAACTGGAGAGGCAGATACGTGCCTATTCTACGCCAAGACAGCAATGAACACTGCGTAGTCCACACCAATAATATAAGTATCGTCGCCGCTTTTCCCGTTCCAATCTTCTTTCGAGCTTGAATGAATTTAATCAGATTGTGCTAAAGAATCTCGGAATTGCAGACATTGGCGCCATTTGGCCAATCACCTCAGCATGAGATAATGCTCAGGCAAAAAACGGTGGGACAGGATGTCAGATGACGGTTGCGAAGGCTTCAGGAGATCTCATAACCGTATTCATCCTCTTCATCGTGCTGGTAATCATCATCTTCTTCTTCGTCCTCATATTCGAATTCCTCGTCAGATATGCTATCATCCTCAAGTTCAGAATCCGACCCATTAGCCTCTCCAGCGAAATCATCCTCATCTGCAGATCCTACCTCGCCAGCGTCTTCGTCGAGCTCATTTCTGCTATCATCAACCTCCACCACGAGACTGCTGTCTGTCTCACAGAAATATAATTCGACAGCATCTCCATCGTCGCCAATGGCCTCGTTAAAGTTGTCTCCGTCATCATCACTCACACAGAATTCGTCCTCATTAGCGCCAATATCCGGGCCTGAAGCTTCACTGCTGTCATTATGTGCCTCGTAGATATCGCTTTCATCCTCGCAATTCTCATCCTCAACCTCTCTCGCTTTTACCATTGCATCCGCGATAGCCTTTGCCTCGTCTAGGTCCTCATTCCTATAAAACTTCAGTCCATATGAAGCCATAAAATCATCCGAGTTTCCAAAGGGCTTCTCAATCTCTTCGAGCTCATCTGAAGAGAAGTTATAGTCTGCGTGATGGCCCTCGAGGTCAAGTTCGTCGCTTGCTTCGCTTTCATCATCTTCGTCAACATCTTCGGAGTACGCAGCGGATTCGTCTTCGAGATCATGTTCGATCTTCTCTTCGGTCTCGTCTTCGATATCGTCATGGCTCATCAAGACGCGGAGGATTAACCGTCCCTCTGCGCGGTCTTTGTCGTCGTGAATATTCAGGCCATGCTGGAGGAGGAAATGGTATTCAGATCGCCAGTGCTCTTTCAGGTATGCTTTCTCTCTGGGTGTATACGGTAGGGTATGACCAATAGTTGTTGCAGATCGCAGTATTTTCTTTTCCTGGGAGGTGCGCAGCGGCACGTCATGGCCTAGGAAGGTGTTTTCCATCGATAGCCTAGCCACACAAAATTAGGGATGTTCGGGGTTAGTTGGCGATACCGTCTATTATTTTGCAGTATTAAGCTAGTTACTGGTTCTGATGAACGCATAACTGAGGTGGTCAATAAGAGCGCCATGTTTAAGTATATGTGAAAAACGAGAATTCACCAAAAAATTAACTTCTGAGCTCCGAACGTCGGCAGAGTTCTTCACGTGCAGTAATCATACGTCCGTTCGTTGGTATTGTGGGGTCACGAGACTTCTTTGTGGTCATGTAAACAGATGAAAAATCGTAACTTTATGAGAAATGTGATATCATCATAAACACAACTAGTGAAACACAGCATGGCAATTCAGAGAGCATTCACTCTTCTCATACATCTATGTAAGTAATACTGTTCAATCATTCACGCATTCATGATCACCTGTCGGATACCCGGCGTAATGCTGATGACTGTTGTAGTGTAGAAATTATTGTAATTGAAATAAAATCATGGAGTGTGTGGATCTTCATACATGCACATGTGTGTTCGTTGGGTTCTTACACATCACGTGACTATGAATACACTCAAACATCGAATTGTTCAAATGTTCACAGCTTGCTTCTTAGTGTCCATGAAACTTCACTTCGACGCTTCTCATAGCTGCCATACCTACTAAGCTACATAGATAAATACATAAGTAGGTAAGTACCTATGTCAACATGTACCCCGGTATACATCACATGACCCACCCGCTGACATACACACATGCATGCATGTAGTCACCGCAATGTGTATACATAGGCCATTCCAACAGCCTCTATGTGAGGAATATCATATTACTTCTGGAATCAGGCAATCAAACACAATCAGAGCGTGTGTCAGAAGAATCAGAGGGAGTTGTTTTGAGGCCGCCCATATGTATGTATTGTCGCACGGCGTCACTGTGTAACATTCCTATCTTTTCAACTTCTGATTGGGTTGAAGAGCCGATAAGTCATAAAACGAAAGCTAGACAGACACGAGGCCCGCGGTACTTGCACCCATCATCGCCCCGTATCTTCTCCATCTCCAAATGACCACAACAAGCTTTGCTCTGAATTATGCCTTTGTTTATTCCCGTTCGCACTCTGCGCAACACGAGTAACTACCTCATAGTCAATAGATCCCCGTCTGCTCAGCTATCCCAGCGAGCCAACCGAGAATGGCCTTCCCCGATAATCATCTCTCGCGCTTCCATCTCATACAATCCGAAGTCTCCCCCTGGTGCAGCTTCTTCATATCCGCATACGAAGAATTTTACTCCACCTGTACCTCGCGTACAAAGTCCCAAAGCGAAACCACGTCCTGGTATACCGAAAAGCTCTCTCACAGTCAACAATAGAAAGTCTGTGATCCCTCCACCTCGCCAAGAAAGCTCGAATGCATCATTAGGTGGTGAAATGCCGAAAAGCTCTATCGACCCTAAGAAGAAGTCTGAAGAAGACTCTTCTCTGTTTTGGGATATAGTTTTCCTTTCTTTTTGGCTAGAATAAGAGATTATCTGGTCGAGTTTCAAGGATACAATCACCCGTGGAAAACACGGTGGCGCACTGGTGCCAAGCAATTGTTGTACCGACTGTTGTTGTATTTTTCTGATTTGATGCCATCAGTTTTTTCTTCATTCCAGAATGTTGGAGGCGACCTGCGGTCAGTTCTCTCTTAGTGGATGATTCAGAATGGGGAAAGAGCAAATGAAAGAATGAGTTGGTGATTGGTGCATGTGGTTGAAGTACTTGTTGCTTAGCACTCTGGTTTTGTCGAATTGCGGTCTTCTGATTCAAGTAGAGCTTGCCGGACAGAACATTCAAGATTTGGATTAAATCTACATAAAATGCACTGGCTCAATCTCCGGCGCGCTTGTCCACTATCATCTATCAACCAACAACACGAATAAAATAATGGATGAACCAAATATAGATCATTCATCTTCGAAAGTGAGACAGTAATCAATACCAATGGGTCCGAGGGGTTTTCTTTCAAGCCACCGTGGTAGGACTCTGGGCCCTCGACGCACCGAGCCTATGAAATGCAATGCAATCCGTCGACGCAGGAGGGTAGTAGATGTCCTATCTCGTGACGCAAAATCACTACACGAGATGAATCATATATTTGTTGATCTAGTATAATCTAGCGTAAAATGGGGCCAGGAATGCCGTTCTCTTCTTGTGACCATCACTTGCCTATAATGCTCATAATTGGGCCTTTCTCGACTACAAAAAGCTATGCATATATACCCGCGCAAGATAGGGACTTCGTGGTATTATGGCGATGAGTGGCGATGTCTGAACGTAGGCTATCATCATTCAGCACAACTACCAAACCCACAAACCATCTCTGGATTGGATGGAAGCAGCGTTTGGCGAAGGGTGAGCGCTTCATGTATTCCCGCAGATTGAATTAGCACTGAAGTACAACTTCAGCTAGTGGCTTGTTGGATATCTGTTTAAGAAGCTGTGGTTTTCGTGCGATATTCTACTCTCGGGAGAGAAATTGAAGCTGCTAGGCAGTGTTTTACGAATGGCATTGTTCCAACCAGCTATCAGCACAGTCTGGATCTTCGCGTGATGGAAATAACGCTTTGTATCCTGGGTTTCTAGTGGTAAAAACAGTCGGTATAATCCGCGTGAAAGGTGGATCAAGTCTTGCGCAGGAAGGCAACAATCCGGATATGCATGCGGACGATTCCGGAGAAGATGAGAAAATGATCTAAATGTTGAGATTAGACTAGAGTTTATACACATACCTTCAAGGATGCACGTTGTAGAAAAGAGCACTCGTGGTTGTTCTCCCGTCTTCTGCCACTTATCTGTGGGGATTACTCGATGCAATCACTCCACTCCTTCATCCCTCTGGTCCCGCTCGCTTACCACACTTTCTACCATAAGAGATAAGTATAGTGAATGGCGATATGATAAACGTGAAAGACTTGTGGGACGAGTCCTTCATTGTTTAGACTCGGCACCTACCTGTTCTATTCATATACAATAAATTTATAATTTCTTCTGTAATGAACGCCATTCGATCTTCGTGGTTACCAAGATTTATATATGTAAAGAGGGAGAAGCTGATGCTCTGCTAGTGCACTATTCGTGGGAGACTAAGTTCGAGCTACGAAAAAAATTCATCCACTTTGAACCCTGATTCACATGGTCGAGGTGACCTGATTAGGTAAAGTTGAGGGGCACACGGGTGGTTTGCATACATTCAGATATCCTACCACTTTTGCAGCAGGATACTAGGCTCAGCCTGTGGATCCGTTCAGAGGTATCATTCGTTCCAACTTTTCATCTGGAATTCATCTGATGATGCACACAATACATCATATGTATCTGTTGTTATACCCCAATACAAACAGACGCTTATGCGCTAGAGCTATGCAAATTGAATCAACGTCTCTCTCTACTTTTCTTGGCCAACGAATCACCATTCAGGTGAGTCTCCGACCTACATGTAAGGTACAATGAGTTCAGATTTTTTGGGATTGGGGACTGACTTAACATTGATCTGCCGAACGCGGCACATACTCATCAGAGACAGCACCTGCTAGCCCACGGGGGAACAGGAAATGATTTTCTGTTATACGAGATCAATTGGGATTTAGTTTCTCTAGCTCGATCGTAATCATCTTGTTGGGAATCTAGAGCCAAAGGGACGCCTGAAAATTCCGCAGATGATCATAAGCATTTCTCACTTATACCCACATCGCTTGTCATAGAGCAGCGGAATAGCGATGGGGTCGGATTACCCCGACATATCAATTGATTACTAGAACGAAAGGAATTTCCCCCACGAAATTGATCATTTGATCCGGAGAATCACATCTTTGCGTCTCCTGAGAATGAATGGGGTCCATTGTGCAAGTCCAGCCCAGTGACATACTCAGTGGGGGCATCATTGACCAGGCTAAGCTACAGGTGGGTATGTCTTAGCTCTTCAAGCTACTTAGAGTGGACCCTCGCCATCTGCGCTCTCTTGGCATACATCACAGCCGCATACTTCATTTACCATACAGCAAAATCTCAACGTACCGGGTACTTATGCGGGATTGAAGCGGAAATAGCTGAAAAGGCAATCAGCCCGTCAGTACCGAAAGTCGGGTTTCATTGTGCATTGGCGAAGACAGCTTCACTGTCTGCTGCGTCGATCTCCCGCTTCTAGCGCCTTCTTAGCTACCCTCTAGGCCTCTGAGGCTCTTGCGCCTGAGTAAGTAGAACGGCACTCACGCCATGTACCTGTGCTACCACAGCGAAAGAGGTGGGTAAGTGTGTTACGGAGTGGGTAGTGGTGATGCTGGACTCCAGTTAGTGCGGGGTGCCTCAAAATGGCTGACTACGAAGAATACGGCTTGTAAGTATGTGCGCATACGTAGGAGGTACTTTTGGTAGTGGTGGCGCACTTAAGATCTGAAGTCGGCGAGGGATTGCTAGCGAGAGCTTAATTGCACTTCTGGGTCGATTGGGTATAAACTGTATGTAACTCAGGAGTGTAACGATAACTTTCTTCCACGGCAGAATGTATGTATGCCCTGCCATACTGTCTGCTAAGAAGTAACAACGCCGCACTTTGTTAACGTGTATATTGTTAACGTGTATATTATATGAGCACCTCCACACTTGACAAGGCGAATCATACAAGTTATATTTCAGCTCGACGTCCTCATAACCACAATCCGTGAATAATAAAAAAACCGCCCCCCACAAACCCATCTTCCCCAGTATGCGAAACAGATCCGGGCCGTGAGCCCGATTCATAGCCCCAAGAATATCACGATCATTCATCGGGTCTCCGGGAGCGACACGCACGCCGAAGCCGCTTCTCCATTTTTCCTCGCAGTGATGGCCTTATGTATAGATTTCTAATGAGATTGGCCCAGTTTCGAAAGGTGCGGTAGTGAAGAGCTAAGCGTTAGCGGTGCCACCGTTGAGAGCGCACACCCTTTTAACTGATCTAGGCGCTAGGCGTGTGGAGCTTGATTCAGGGATCGGGAATGCAAGGCCTCGTTGAATCGCATGCTGTCTTTGAGGAAAATAGGGCTTTGGATGGCATGATGTATATAAGTTGTGGGACCCGGGGAGGGTCTGCTGTTGGGGGCTATTTGTTGCCCCTTGTGGTTCTTTCTTGCAGGAGACGCCGTCTTTTGAGCACTTTTCTTGTTCCTTTTTCCCTTTTTTTTACTGCTGTTGTTCTGCTCTTACAGAGCGAGTTCCTTTGATATTCAATATACCGCAATGGCAAGCGATGACCGCTCCGGGGAGCTGGTCGGGGTGCTCGCCTTCTTCATGGCAGTTTGCACGATCCTGGTTGTTTTGCGATGCTATTGCAAGATGTTCATCGTAAAGGCTTTCGGTAGTGATGATTATTGTTGCATAATATCGCTGGTATGTCGATTCAACAATTATCCGCCTCCTGGTGTCTTTTGACTGACGGGATTTCGATAGATCGCGTTTCTTGCGTTCTGTATTCTTGGTTTCTTAGGGATAGCGAACGGTACGGGCAAAAAGAAATATCTTATTCCCGACGATAAGTATCCCGAAGGTATGAAGGTAAGTTCACATTGTCCTAGGCTTCGCAATCGGAATCTCATACTCACATCAAGGCAACAGTGGTGGTGGTCATGCGAGCCAGTATACATGGTGCACACGTTCTTTCTTAAACTCAGCATCGGCATCTTCCTTCTACGCATCGCTGTGGAAAGAGCCCATCGAATCATCCTGTGGATCGTGTTGATCGCCGTCGAACTCTACACTGTCTTTTTCTGCCTTCTTTTCATCTTCCAGTGCAGGCCCATCAACCTGGTGTGGGAAATTTTCCGTGGCGGCACTGGCAGCTGTATCCCTAGATCTACGCAGATTGGTGCTTTTTATGGTTTCTCGGTGATCAGCTGTATTGCCGACTGGACATTTAGTATCATACCGATATTTATTGTGTACAAGTTACAAATGAGTCGTCGGAAGAAGATCACAGTTGCTATCCTGCTAGGTCTATGCGCCATGTAAGTTTCTCAAATCCTTCCTTTACCATTATCTAAAAGAAGCGATTGTCTGCTCCATCATCGTAGTATAACTAACAAACCACAACAGTGGTTCCACCGCGACCATCATCCGAATCCCCTACGTCCAAAGCCTCAACAACGAAGCCGAGTTCCTCTACGCGACCATCGACATCGCAATCTGGGCCACCTGTGAAGGCGGCATCGGCATCGCCACATCAGCAGCCGCAACCCTCCGTCCTCTCCTCCGCCAGGTCTTTGGCGAATCCGTCCCGGGGAGCGCCTCAAACAAACAATCGTCACGAAACTGGGGTGGCAATAGCCGCTCACGTCTGGGCTACATACACCAAACCGACACCAACAACGAGATTGGAATTCCACTCAAGGATCAGGATAACAAGACCGCACGGGTGCACTCGGGGGACGAGGAATCGAATCGGTCGCGGAGCACGACGGGCCTGAGAGATTGGGAGCACGAGAAGGAAGATGAATGGCAGGATGATCGCACTGCTGGTGTTGAGCCTCAGTTTGGTGCAATTGTGAAGACTACCAGGATTACGCAGCAGTAAAGATTGGGTCGTTGTAAAAAGGGAGCATTAGATATTCGCAAGATTATTCATCATAACACGGATTCATTCGCTCTTGTCTGTATCATCGTTGTCTCTCACTGAATCTCAAGCGCACCTTTTGAACCAGGAGGCGACATGTCCCACTAGAACACCACGGCACCTATCTCTCACCTTCGCAGATGAGTTGTCTCCTACAACAAATCCTTAAGAAGGTCCATCATCATCCTCTCTTGTTGCGCCATAAGCCAGGTCTTGAGGACTTCATCCTGTTGCTCCCGCGCGCGTCCAACCGCTGCCTCCACCACCTCCTTCATCTCCTGCTTCGTTGACTGCCCCTGGAACAGAACGTCAATACTCAGCGGACCATTATCACGGAACATACTGGCGGTGCGCGGGTGGAACTTGAGCATATCCCTCAAGCATTTCTCGCCCGTGAGGCACCCAACATTTGGGGGCTCCAGACGCAGCGATGTTTGGATTACCCACCGAGCTGCGTCAATAAAGTCTGGATAGCAGCCTGTAAGCATGCCCGTTGAGATGATGGCGTTGGCTACCTTATGCCGCCTATCGTTTTTCAAGTCAATATCGTTGAAGCGTTCTTGCCAGACCTTCTTCCGGCTAAGAAGTAGGTTGATGGCTCTCCAGACCTTAGTGCAGGTTGACTGCATCGAAAACCAATCAAAGCAGAGGTCAGCCATATCGGCCTCGAGCCAGACTGCGTAGTGCTGAAGGATGGCTACGAATGTAAAGCCGTTACGGTTGGTAAGAGGTTCCAAGGTGGAATTTTCTGAAGGTTTCATCGCACGAGCTAGCCGGCCTCGCGTCGCGTTGGGATCTTGGGCCGAGAGAAGCGCGCGAGTGATCTTGTCAATCTGGCCGTGGAAAGCGCCACCGGGGATTTTATCGATCCAGCTGCCACTTACACCGCGAGGGAGGTAGACCGTCTCTCCAAATACACTCGCGTCTCTGAAAAGCCGTGATTTTTGGGTGGGATCGTATCTGGGTAGGCCTAGGTCGCTGCGGTTGTAATTCAGGCGATCCGGACTATACGCCCCGAGTTGGCCATAAGTTCGCTGGCCCGTAGCAATGTCAAAGGAAGTCTATGCTTCATCAGGCGTCTCAGGCATCTTGACAAGTACGTATCTAGGATCTTGGTTGTACAGGGCAAATTCCATGTCCGGCCACACGGGATCTTCCTGGTGCCCCACCCGTGTGGCCACGTAGACATGGGCCATCGTAAAGATGTGAGTAGAAGTAGCTTCGTACGAGAGCCCAAGCGCATGCCAATGCAAAAACCAGTGGTACTTCATCATACCGTTGAGAAGAGGATGGCGTCTGAAAAAGTACATATTCTCGCTCTTCAACAGCTTCAGGGTCGGATGCCCAGCCACTTTCCGATTTTTGCTGAGCGCTGCCCATTGATCGGAGAAACCATCACGGTTGGCCCACGGATCTATGTCTCCGAATGCTTGTGCAATCGGCTCATGAAGAGCGTCGATTTCACTGTCTGGGATAGTGAGATCTTCTGCCGTCTCAAACCTCTGTCGGATATCATTGACAGAAGCCACCATAGCATTAAGATACACATTCAGTTCGAAATGTGTTCGTGCCATTTGCTCGCCAAGAATGTCTTGTGAGTCGAAATGCAGTTGCACACCAAAAGTAAGCCACATAGGAATAGTATGGGTGCTAAACATCTTCAAAACACCCTGAGAGACGAGATCCCATAGCTTGGGCTGCTTGGGCGCTTCCTTAATGAGCCGCATTATCTGCGCAAACTCAATCGATCTGATCGTTCGATCATGAACTTCTGGGTCCTGAAGATCTTTTGGAACCACCTGGGGAACGGTTTTTTTGGTCATGTGCTTGTGGAGGTAGAACTTCAGCCCAGTGTACACGGGCCAGAAGTCAAAGTGCGCCTCGGTCTGCCCGACTGCGGTTGTACCAAGCGTATTAGATGGCTTTGCGATCTCCTCTAGTGACCATTTGCGCATAGTGTCATGTGAGTTGTAAAACAGGATAGCCGGAAAGGTGGCGATGGGAAATTTCTCCACCGGCCACTTCTCAGGCCTGGTAACGCGCAGTTCGAACTCAGCTTCAGATTTCTGGGCAAGTCTTATAGCAGTGTCGGTGACCATGGCTGCCACAGTGAGATCGACTTTCCCGTCCTTGTAATTCGACCAGGATTCACGTACAATCTTTCTCAGATCCTGCTGCTCTTGCAGCAGAAGAGAAAGCGTGATCCAGAACTCCTCGTCGCTGTTATCTTCATCTTGCTGTAGTTCGATCTTGGATACCTTAGGAAGGGTCAACTCGGAAACGTCTTCCTCGTCAGCCAAAGCCGCAGCTTCTTCAACCGTCAATGCGGCAAAACGATTTTGTGTGGTCAGATCCTCTTGGGTCGAAAGCGGAGCATCTTTTTGGGCAGTTTTCAGTCCAGAAGCTCTCAGAAATGGCCTCAGCGTTGCAAACGTGTCTTCTAACACCTGTATAAAGTGTTCGTGACGTGCATCACTGGCTCAGTCTCCGTCAACTTTCGCCTTGAACCATTTTGAGACCTGCCGGCGTGTTTGGATAGCGCGGTTGAAATATTTGCATAGAGCAATGGGTACCATGATCTCAGAACCTGATTCAGACCCAGCTCCCGCTATAGCTTTCGCCATGGGGATGAAGTCAGCAACGCGCACCTGAAAAACGTTGTCGTTGGCGGCAGTGGCAGCGGCTTTGGCTTTGGCCTTCTCTGTGTTCTTCTTCCCCCCTCGCTTTTTCGGCTTGGCCTTGACTTGGGGCTGGCTCTGATCGTTCTTCTGGACTTCAAAGCCAATGGATGCAGCAGTCTCTGCGATCCATCCCCCGATATACTCGGTGGCTCGTTTGTACAAGGTGTACTTTGTGAGAAAGTTTTGGGCGTCATCGAGGTCCGACATTGTCGATTGATTTCAATCTTATATGCTGTGATATGACTGTAGATATGGGAGATTGGGGACGTCAAATGGAGCGTAACTGAATTGAAAGCGGAGTGTGGGTCAGGTACCGGTACACTTGCTAGGCGATTCCAAGCCGTTGAGCAAGCTTCCAAACGATGGTCCAGCTTTCAATTGATGTAAAAAAAAACGGGAACAATAGATAAATGAATAGAGGGGGATATGGAGTACAAGAGGGTAGGACGAACCAACAATGGCAAAAGTGCGGTCTGTCTGCAGTGACAGCTCCTGGCGTCACAGGTTGCCACTAGCTCATCGGGCCGGGCGGTCCTGGCTGGCAGAAAAAGCAATCATTGGACGCACGCTGCACAACCCACCCACAACTTCACTTTGCTTTTTGTTTTTTTATCCGAATAATGAACAAGCAATATCAACCTACGGCGGAGAAAAAAAGAAAACTATGACATGGACAAGGACAAGGCTACAAGTCACCGTAGACAACAGCGTGCAAACATGTTCGCGACCCACGTTTCCCTCGCGCTTTGACTTCAAACTATCCTCTTTGCAGGACATGTGCTTATCGCCAACAGAAAAGCCGCCCAGGGGGTTGATTCCATCACACTTGATGTGTATATGGCATTGGATGATCAGCTTGTATTCGTCAACCGGCCATGCATGGTGGCGTTTCGGCATGCGGTGCGCCCGAGACGTGGGAGTTTGGCCCATCCTTCGAAATGAGTTGCTGCTCTATCACCGCAGATGCTCATAGCCTTTCCAGAGCTGGTGGTGTAGAGCTGGGACACATCAGTTCGTGCCAGACTACTATCTGCTCAGTCGTTCACTGCCACTCGACTTGTGATGCCATCTTAGTTCCCCTTTTACTAATCCTTCCTCCACTTGGGTGGTATTGGACTCGACATCATCGCTCCTGGGAAAAGACGCACGCAGTAATATAGCAATATGTGTATCCCAAACGATCATCGCAAGTCTAAGCATATCCACCACGGACTTGCTATCTTCCTTGATTGGCCAAGTATCTCTTGTGTCCTGCAGTTGAGGAGAGGTTTGTCTATGTTTTTGGTTCCGGTTACCACTGCTTTGTTCAAATTATCTAGATAGAAGTTTGGGGTTCGCCAATTGATGCAGATTGAATTCAAAATACCAGCCATACACTTCTGGAACAGGCCAGACTCAGGTCGCGTTCCTGTCTTTCGGAGAGCGACATCTCCTGAATTGCGACTGTCGAGTTCTTGATTTGAGAACTCTGCCAATGAGTGGGCATCCCATGCTGGTTCCAGAAATCCCTTCTGTTGAATCTCTTGGTCACTTTGATGATCTTTATTCCACTCCCAAGCCTCCCTTTTCGATCTGGCACTAGCCTCGTTAGTCTTAGTTCTTACAATACATATGCACAGGCAACACCACTCGGTATCAGGCAATAACATATGGGATGACACACTTACATATGTAGATCTCACTCTCTCTAGCTCTCAAAGAAGATGTTGATACTATATTTTGTTGCTCTCTATGTGACTGTGGCTACTGTTGTAGCTCAACCCGGACTCATACCTCGGTATCGGGCTCCGGGGGTCGCGTTTAGGCTGACACCTGACTACGGGTTGGTTCCCTTTGCCTAATATATCCAATTTCGCTCATCAACTTTGACAGACTTGCATCGATTTATCTAAAAAATGGAACATCTGTGCCTGTCGCGCAAGTCTGGGGAACGCTAGGATATCAGGATTTCATGAGAAAACCACTCCACTCAGCCTGGGAGAGCAGAAGCACTCTTTGCCGGTATATTACTCCGGGCTTGGAACAACTGATCCCGTTGTTCGGCTCCTGGATAAGCATATGTCGAAACTCAAAAGTGGAGAGCACGCTAAGCGTCATGGACTCCCTGAAGACAGCGGTAGAGGCATATCTCGGTACCAGCATCTGCGACGTTAAACTCAATATTGACGTATTTGAATGGCCAAAGCATCAAGTCGTTCGGGAGGCTCTCCACGCTCTTGGTCTCCGCGAAGTTGTACCTACCATGCCAACGACAAAATCTGTGGTGCTCGAACATGTACCTCACATGGGAACTACCCCGGGCTACAACGAAGAACCCTGGATCATCCTTGCCATAGATTATAGCAAACACTGGTACAACGTCGGCTTGATGAATATTGACGAGGGGTTTGTGGATCCAATCCCAGGCTTTATCAGAGGCCCTACAATCGGCAAGGGACAGCAACTCAAAGCAGTAGAACACAGCTTGCGCGACATCATTGCCAACCCTCCTGATAACATACGCAATCTTCCGAAACAGATCCATCGAGTCATGTTATATGGTGACGATGCAAAAGACGACTCTCTTCGCGAGCTTCTAATAAGGCTGCTCGGCAAAATGCTTGTTCGGAATGCTCTTATATCGAATAGCATATTCGATGGCACAAACTACACGGCTTATACAGCATACTACCATATGGATATCGTCAATTACCCGAGGCCTCCGTGGGGTTGTCGGTGGCGGTCTAATTTTTACATTGACCCTGAAGGAGATGAAGTTAAGGCCGAATTGTAAGCTTTCTGTGACAGCGGCTATACACTGCAGTGGCAGGTATCCTCATCTGTCAGTCTTCTCAATTTGACACCTCGATATCAGCCGTTTACATAAACTTGGGTGAAACGTACAATCGAAAGCCGTCGCAATTCAATTCCTGTCAACTTCAGAGCACAGAGAAGTACCCAACGGCGAGTCGCAGAAACTAAGACTTATTTTTGTTGTCCTGTATTCGTTGTCCTGTATTCGTTGTCCTGTTTTGCATCGTGTCAATGTATATGTTTCTACGGCTGCAAGAGGGCAGCGAAAGCCTTCAAGCGTACGTCGTTAACGTCCTGCTGGTGCAAAATGAAACTACAGGAGAGTGCAGCATCGACTGGCCAATGAAACGTGTTTATCCTTCTGGAAAACAGTACGCTTCCATTACTACACAGATACAGTGGACTCGCAATGATGAAATTCGAGAGGAAGTTCACATGATAGTAAGGGTGCTAAGAATAGTGGCATAGTCGCAAGCACCCTCGCGGCACATTTAAGGAGAAAGGTTGGCGGCTTCGGATCGTGGCGGCGTAGTACCGAATATTGCTTACCACCATCATTGCCGAGCCATCTTTACGGCATAGTAATAAGCACGTCGTAGACGGTCTGTCATGGGGATGCATCTTATATTTATCTTATCCAGTCAGCTACTAATGGTGAACCACCGAGAGGAAAATCAGATGGGCTCCTGACTACTCAGCCGTCATAGTCCTTCAACGGTCACATTTAATTATGCAATACTCAGAATTTTTATTGGCAACATAACGGTCCCTCATAGTTCATCTGATTATATTTTGAAGCCACGAAGAAGGTGATGAAACTGCGGCGTTGCGCCAACACCAGCGTATATGTATATAAACATACGCGGTCTCGACAAGTCTGTCGTGCATTACACTTCTCCCTATAATCTATCCACTCGCTTATCTCTTTTATCAAATCATTTTTCTTGTCTTCCTTTGCCAGATATTTCTTACTAGCTCTTCAACAAAATGCACGCCACGACCCTCACTTCCGCACTAGCAATGGCGGCGATCGCTGCTGCAGGTACTCCAGACGCCGGAGACAGTCCTGCCGGAGTAGTATACAACGCTACTCTAGTTTCTGCTCCAGGTTTCGACACCAAAGGCTACTTCTCTTTCAATGTCCAAGGAGGAAAACCCACAGTCGACTTCAAATTCACCGGTGTCGGCAAAGCCAAAGGCGGTCCCTTCCACTACCGATTCTATGAGAATGCAGTCTCCGGAAACAACTGTGCAGCTACGGGCAATATTTTCGACCCATATGGAAACGGCACGAAGGACTGCAACTCTAAAGTGCTGGGTTCAAATAAGAAGGACGACTGCGCCGTTGGTGATGTGAGCGGCCGCTTCGATTTCATCAGCACTGATGCTGACGAGAACTCCAACACCGCGTAAGAGAAACATCATCGTAATTTGAGCTCCACATGAACTAACTTGAATACCAGTATCCCTGACTCCAAAGTCTCACTCGATCCTAAGCACAAGAACTTCGTCGGGAACCGAGCCATGGTCATTACCAACGGTAAAGAAGAGCGCGTTGCTTGCGGCACTTTCAAGTGTGTCAAAGGATGCCCAACCGGGGGTAATGGAACTACAAATGGTACCTCCAACGGTGCTTCTGCGGGAAATAACGGCACCAGCAGCGGCAACAGCACTGTCAATCCCCCTAGCTCCCCGCCTGCTCCCAGCGGCTCGAACAGCCCTAATGGTCCCAATAGCCCTAGCATTAATCCTCCGAGCCGTCCCAACTCTGGTACTCAGCTCGTGGTCGGAGTCGGGGCTTTGTTCGCGGCTTTCGCTGTTGTCTTGTTGTAGAACGACCATAGTACATACGGCGTGACGTCGGTGTCATAGGTCCCTTGGTGTGTACATAGCGGAGTTTCGTTCCTCATTTCTCATGCATATGTGCTCATAATTTTGTTTTAATCTTATTTATATAGGTGCATCGGATTGGATAGAGTGCGGCCTAATATATCTTGCTTTCCAGCGTTTTTGGAGTTTGGATGGACGTAACTTATCGGTACTCCAGTTTATTCATGATAATAAGGTGGAACTGGTCCAAAACATTGACGATAGTTGACATACTCATTTTCATCCTGGGATACCTTATACTGACATGGAAGATTCAGCAAGACCTTCGCAGTCGTTGTTCGACAGTTCACGGCCAAACGCGGCGACTTGAGCATTCATGTACGCGTTCAAGTTCTTGACCGGACGGCACATATCGCATTCTCACAAATACAAATGCTCAATGCGAATTCCATTGCACGCCCTTCTGCCTCTCCGAGCGAGAAACATCGACCATTCTGCTGCACATATAGGTTTAGGGAAGAGTATAGCCTGTCGAAATTCATGTAATCAGTATGATACATGTCAATATCAGGTTTCAGGTGAAATAGCACAGCCGTATTGCAGCTTTCGTCATTGGCAAACAGCGGGTTAGCAAGCGAACGCACATTCACAACAGTACGCTCTAGTTGCTTCCAGAACTGAATAATGGAATCAACCAGGATTAAAGTGTGTTCTAAAGAGGGAATGCTCAGCACATTCCATCAAACTCTTCGTGCTCGACCCATCACAGTAGTTCAACCGTGAGTGATTTAACATAGTGCGGGAGATTGACACGCAACACTGTGGAACGAACAAAAACATCATATACCACAGGTGTCATTGTGAACATAACAACGGTCAACATGTGGCAATCTAAATATGCTCCGAAGGATAAATTAAAAGTATCATGCACGAACACAGAGCTAAAGGCTCCACCATCTACGTTGACCAAGAACGCGTCGTACCAATCTAGAAGGACTCCCCAGGCGCCGCCGATGAATCCACCCAATGATGGAATGTCTCACTCACGATGTGCGCCTAAGTCATCGTTGCCCGTGCCATCGAAGTCAGCTGCATCCCCAAAGACGCCTCAAGGATCAACATGTTCGCAAACAACTGGCTCCAAGCCCAATCTAGCAATGCCGGAGAAGCCAGGCCTTCCAACAAAAACGCCATCAAACGCCATCCCGAGTTCGTCGAAGTCAGCTTCATTCAATCTGGCCCCAGAATCATGGGGCAACGCAACAGGATCGCAAGACCAACAAGCTCATCAACCGCCACTGCCTACGTCCCACACACAGGTGCCTCAAGAAACGCAAGATCAGGTACTATCAAGTCTAAGCCACCTGCAGGCATCGCATAGATTGATCTGAGAATCAATCACCAGTCTTTTCGACGTTCAGGGTCTACCCACCGACGCCAAAGCACTCCTTGGTGGCATGGTCTTAGCAATGCAAGGCATCCCAGATTCACTTCAAAACTTACAAGAAGTTTTAGTACAGTCGAAGCAGGCTCAAGAAGCAGGCTCTAAGTTGAGTGAAGTGGGCGATATGGACGGCACTTCGAAGAATAGCACTTACTCACCCAACCAATCCGCCCCTCAAACAGAAACTCCGGAGACAAGATTGCACCATGCCTCAAGCAGTTCAACGGACGGATTAGAAAGCCATAATGAATCTCCCCACTTTGCCCAAAAACCCACGAAGAGTCAAAGACCGGCGAAAGAAGCTACCGGTGAATCAACTACCCCCCAACCTACCAGCCAGTCTCCGCATGCTGCGACACAAAATCCCAAAAGGCGAGGAGAAAACACCGTTGT
Source organism: Periconia digitata (assembly GCA_948474695.1). NCBI lineage: Eukaryota > Fungi > Ascomycota > Dothideomycetes > Pleosporales > Periconiaceae > Periconia > Periconia digitata. Next base: position 1,200,055 of record CAOQHR010000003.1, read on the forward strand.
CCTTACGTCAGAAGAGCAGAAGAAAGAATTGCCCGACGACAACCGGTACGATGGCCAAGGAACTCAGTTTGGCTCTCTTCGCAATGCGCATGCCGTTACCAAGCGACGCAAGATCACAGACAATCTCACCGGTTGTGAGCGTGAGAATCCGAAAGTCTTTGTAACTCAGCCGGTGCATAGTGAGTGCATGGAGATAGATGGCGATGAGTATTATATCGCTCCGGTTGAGTCAGTCGCTAAGAAAGCGCGCTTTAGTTAGAGGATGGAATGTGTCTTAGAGTGTGAGTAGGAGGCTCTCGTAGGAATTCAATGGAATACTTTGCCAAAGACACTTGTGTGGGCATTGTCTCACCCATATGCCTGGTTTCATTTCCATTTCGTTACAGTGGGTAAGGATTGAAGGAGTGCGTCTGGTGTTTTCCACATATGGTGCGCTTTCTGCCTCACATGGAACGAGTGACGTCACTCATCTTTCTATGCTGGTGTATCTCACACAATACACTGTTCACGGTATTCCCTTCTTACGTAAAATTATGTCATGTCCAGAACTTGACGGTGGTAGCCTGGTGTCGTCGGATTGCCAGCAACGCGATCAGACGTGATTGATTGATTGCTTTCGCACGTTGTCAGACTCACCGTCTTCGAAAAACGGCAAATGAGGTGCGGCCCCATAAAGAATGAGAGAATTTTGATTGTTCATGATAGCACAACGCGATTACTATAACGACTGTGTAGACCTTTTCAACTTGAGTGTGTCAGAGAGCTACACGTGAAAACTTTTCGGTTAGCCCGATGTACATTTTCCAAGTGAAAGGCTAGCCTGAAGGTGATTGGTGCTTGCATTAGCGTATCCGGCTGTCGCAATACCTTTACTGAAAGTACCGGGGAATAAGATGAATGGAGGTGTAGCAAGTGATTGAGGGTGAGATTTCGGAAGGAGCATATGTATTTAGTCAACTAGCATTTTACGAGCGTAGAAGTGCCACCAGCAGTCCTACTTGAGCTCTCAGTAGTAGTGAGGTGCTCAGCGGAACAACTCAATACGCCGACGTCACGTGGGTCTCGCCAAGCTTTAAGCGAGCACCCTCACCACACATACGATCTTTGGCCAATTCCTACACTCTCAACATCCGTTCAGACACCCACCCGCACAATCAATCACAATGTCTAAACGCACAAAGAGTAAGTCTTCGACGAAGGAATTCCGCTGTGCGTCTTTCTAACGTCAACACCAGAGGTCGGCATCACCGGTAAATACGGAACGAGATACGGTTCCGCTCTGCGCAAGCAGATCAAGCGTATCGAAATCTCCCAGCACTCTCGCTACACCTGGTAACTATGCACACTATCTGGATCCTCGAACGTACGCTGATATCAAGAAGCACCTTCTGTGGAAAGAACTCCGTGCGCCGTAACGCTGTCGGCATCTGGGAGTGCAAGGCAACTGGCTGCAACAAGACCATCGCTGGTGGCGCATACTCCCTCACGTATGTCTATTCGCCGCGCCAGGAACCTGGAGCTGTACTGATTTCATCATAGAACCCCCGCCGCCGTTGCTGTGCGATCCACCGTCCGCCGCTTGAGAGAAATCACCGAGGTTTAGATGACGATGGCTTGAACCTGGAAGGAATGATGGGGGTTAGTGGGACTCTGGTGAATGGCATCCTTAAAGCTGGTGGATGACCTAAATACCGGATGGCGTTTTCATATGCATAGGGATACGCGTTCATGACTATGGAATGCATGACGTGCGAATCAATGAAAAAAGTCCTTCAACTCACATGTTGTCCTCGCTATCCGTGATGTGGCGGGAACGGATCAGCCTCAATTCGCAAGCCTGCGAACCCAAACACTGGGTATTACATGGACGAAATCGGGATCCCAGGGCAGGCGATGCTAATCCATCGGTAGCAGTATTGAAACGGCGTTAAAGTCGATGGCATATCATATCTCAGCTCCTCATTGACAGGCTCGTGGTCTGTGGGCGGATTGCTTAGGGGACCCAATGCCATATCAGGTACCAAACTGCTACGATAGGAGAACAGGCTCAGAGCATCTTGGCGATGAATTCGGTGGGAGAAAATACCGTTTGTTTTTCTCTGAAGCACGACGCACGGCATTTGAAGACAGTCTTGACTAAAACAATGCAGACAGGCTTAGTAAATACCACCATCAGTGGCATCCCGTCGTCCATTTTAAGACCTAACCAGCTTACCTCCAAAGGCGCTGATGTATAGCAACGAAACAACCCAACCCAACATCAACACCATCAAGTCCCATCGCCACCAAGCTCCGCATCAACAAGCAGAAGGCTCCCCCACCAACAACGAGCATAACCGTCGATCCCGCCTATCTCTATGCAAACCTTTCGCTTAATCGCCTCTCAACATCATATCCTCCCAACACTCGCCCAAGCCAACAGCCAAGAAAGGTCCCACAGCAAAATCGACAAGGACCCCGCTCCTTCCTGACTCCTTAACCGATTGGCTCCGCGGCACCGGCGACATATCCGAGAACGGTATAGGAAGAGGAAAAACACAAAAAAGATAATCCGCAAACCACCAAACGCAACAATTCCATGCGTGGAAAAAGAGTGACGGCGCGCGTCTCATGGCGCTGTCAAACCTGCCACTCGCGTAGTTGGCGCCAATGACATGGTGGGAGGCGGAACGAGGCTCGTATCTGGTAGGACTGGGGTTAGTTTGAAGGGGGATGAGGGTCTGTTTCTCCATCTTTCGCTGCTTCAGGGCTAGTACGGTAGAGGGGGAGGGGAGATATGATGGATGAGGTGATGGTGGGGGGTTTTTCATGGGCGATGGCGAGTAGCATACTCTTCATAAAAAGATATAACCTCGTGTCTTGCTTTCGTTTTGGCTGTGCTTTGACTTTGCTGGGCATTCCTTTTATATCGTGTGGAGAGACTGCTATTATATTTCGCGATCCTCCCTCAATTGTCTCAATTGACATTGTTCGTCTCTCATAAACTCCTACTCCTACATTACCTAGGATTTAACAGTCCCGCCAACCAAAAACTCCACCGCCACCACCTTGGAAACCATGAGCAAAATCCTCCTCACAGGCGCAACCGGCTACGTCGGCGGCACAGTCCTCGCGCAACTCCTCACAAGCACAACCCCCAGCCTCTCCACCCTCACAATCGACGTCCTAGTCCGCGACGCCGCCAAAGCAACCAAGCTCAAATCCGCCTACGGCGACCGCATCAACACAATCGCCTGGGACGGCCTCGACAACACAACCTTCATAGAAGAAATCGCAGCAAACTACGACATCATCGTCAACACGGGCTCAGGCTTCGTCCCAGAAGGCGCCATCGCATTCGTCAAGGGTCTCGCTCGCCGCGTGCAACAAGGTCTCCCCGCACCATGGCTGTTCCACATCTCGGGATGCACGAATCTCGCCGACCGCCCGTTAACGCAGCCTCCGCGGCCCATGCGCGAGTGGAACGACGAAAAAGACGCCGATGCTATCCTGGAGCAGATGAAGACTCTCAACGACGCGGAGCCTTACCCGCAGCGGTCCGCTGAGATTGGGGTCCTGGAGACTGCCGACGAAACGGGCGTGCATGCCATTAGCGTCAACACGCCGCTGATTTTCGGCGAGGGCACGGGGCTGTTCAATCAGCAGGCGCTTGTGATCCCGTTGATTCTCATGTATGTGGTCCAGCATGGATATGGGTGGAAGTTGAACGAGACGGCGAATTTCGACCGCGTGCATGTGCTGGATCTTGCGGATTTGTTCGTGCTGCTTGTGAGGGCTGTGCTTGAGCGTGAGGATCGTGGGGTTGGGTATCTGCCTTCTGGGAAGAAGGGTGTGATTTTCCCGACGGCGGGACGGGTCCTGATTAAGGATATCAACCAGAAGTGTTTGGATGTTGCTTTTGAGGATGGCACGCTGCCGCGCGAGAATACGCCCAAGGAGAAGGAAATTCGGTTGGTGCCTTTGGAGGAGATTGCGACCAAGCTGACGGCTGGGCGCAGCGATGTTGCTGAGCGTGGTTGGGGCGGGCACAAGGCGACGACTGGTGTGCTGGCGACTAAGCTGTTGGGTTGGAAGCCTTTGAGGTTGGAGGAGGCTTGGGAGAAGGACTTCAAGGACGAGCTGGTTGCACTCAAGGAAGATCGCAGGATGATCACCATGGCGAACTGTATTGCGCATACTGAATAGAGGTTTCAATGAAGTGTTGGGCTTAGGACTCGTATTTACCAGCTATCAGGCGCTAGGTATTGAGGAAGTCGAGATATAAGCGGGTCCCTGATCGACATGCTCTTAACTTTGTTGTAAAGGAAATGCATTCTACGTAATTCAAAGGCGATGTTTAACTTTAGGAAGGAACTCGTCACGTGTGAAAATGTTACATTAGACATACTAGCTGCACTTTGATGCACTTTGAACCAATCTTCGAGCCTTCCATCAATTTTGCCTCTGTTGTCCATGAAGGAGACTGCCTGTTTTTGTTGGTAGATCATGTTTTCTGTCCGTATCTCGTCGTCCATATATGTAACTATGCCCAACGTATCTCCATGTTGACGAAGCTCATGTTGAAATATAACCTGTTTATCTGGGACTTGTCCGGAGATCTCACACATCCTCCAATCAGCATGCCATAGTGTAGAGTCGCATGAAATTATAGCCATTCCGCATAAGATGACTCGAGATTGAAGTTCAGTTTTTCAAAGTCCGCGAATGGCTTCAGGGCCCTGGTCTGTCCGCCAAATTTTTGCAAAAGAACCAGAGATAGATCATGGTAGAACGAAGGAGGGAGAGAACCATCCCCACCTAAAAGCGTATCGAAGAACTCTTCGCGCTCCTCTGTCACTACCGGTAGTATCTGTGACACGAAATATATCTTGGACTGACGCAATATCGTATCGTCACCGTATATCAAGTCGATAACGTGCCAAATTATTAAACCAAACTCTTTCTTGTCGATCTCCTGGAGTTGAAGCTTTTCCCATCCTTCAGCCATAACTTGGATTGTTGCCTGGGCGAAACTGGTATCGCCCATGATTATCCCGACTGAAAGGAGGTGTAGAGCCGGTCTGAAGAAGCTATACACAGTTGAATCCCCGAGTACGTCGAATTCGTCAGCGAGAAGATCGTACTGCTCTTGTCCGTAAAGCCAGGTGAGATAATCTTGCACAGCATATTCATCGAGCTCGAGATGAATTTCCTGAGCGTCCAGCCAATCCGATCTGCAAAAAGGGCACTTCTTTTTCAGCACCACCCAATTCGTGGCACACTTCGCATGCAAATTCTGACCACATTGAGCTCGGCAGTACGTGATGTCTTCAAGCTGATCATCCATCTCTCTATGGCAGATTGCGCACTCTCCAGAGATGGATTTCCTCTTGCGGTCGTGTCGGTCAAGAATAAACGACGAGTCTGCTGGTATCAGGTTTTTGTGGATGGCGAAACGACGATCGCCGGCTCTGAACTTGACCATCTCACTGCCGAGTGTATGGTTCATTAGCAGCCTGATGCAGAAGCGGGGACATGATGGACAACTCACTGGAGGAGACCCAGCTTCTTCGTCGCTCCTCTCGTCTTTGTGACCGTCATGTTGTCCTGCGCGAGGCTCCCGACCTCGAGATGCCGTAGACGAAAGTGACTCGGAAAGCGTGGACGCAGAGCAGACGAACAAGGTGCGACGTCGTACAGAAAGAACGCCGTTTGAGTAAGCGAGTTGATATAGAGGGGAGGCGCGAACTGGGTGGATTAGGTGACAGCGTTTGTGACGGTCTACGATGGGCACGATGTGTGAGGCGTGATGATTTATCACTGAGTTTCACGTGCTGAGTGAGCACTGAAGTAAAAACTTGGTGTTTCAAGGAGGCGGGTGATATGATGATTTATAAATCACTGCCTTTACTGCCCCCTATTCGTGTGTAACCAGCCTCCAGGGGTATCCTACTTATTTCAATTTTCGTGTGTAACCAGCTTCCTTCAGGGGTGTGGTACAATCATATCATTTCAATTGGATGATGACGTCTGGGGCGCTGGGTCAGAGCTCACATGCACTGAGGTCTGGGATCTCGTCACGTGACCACACCATACCCTTAACAGCGTTCAACCCGATCGCTATCTATCGATTTTTCACTATCGTTATACTTTCACTGTCGTCAACCCGATCGCCGACTGGTAGGAACAGTCGCAGTTGAATCAGAGCATCATCGTCAGAAGGCTCACTGGGAATGCGAATCAAGGGTCTCAGCTTCATCAGGTCATGATACTTTGCAAAGATTCAATGTTCATATTATGACCCTCGAGAGCCCCCAAAACACCACACTTTTCCTATTCATACATTACCCATACCATGACCCAAATCCTCCGTTATTACCTCACTTTTCCCCAAACCAGAGATTTCATTCACATCCGAGCAACGCCCCCACTCTTCTCCATACTTCCCCGCTTGACCATTCGATTCGGCATAATATGTTCCTCGCTCTCGTTCCCAATCTCGGTGATGTCGCCAACACCGTACTTGCGGTTACTGTGCGACTTGTTCGATGACGCGCCACCGTATGGCGCCATGACGAATTGCCCGCTGTGCGAGCCGTTGTAGCCGTGATGCGGTTGGACGTTGGAGTCTTGGGAGCTGCCCCATATCTTGGGGAGGTAGGTTTTCAACAGGGCTTTAAAGGTTGATGCAGAGCCGCAGATGATTGCTAGGACGTGTGTTAGTGAGTGGGTTCAGGGGGAGAGGAGAGAGGGGTATGTACCAGCGTAGATCTCGATGCTGCACCAGTTGAGCGAGTCGGCCATGTAGTACCAGATGTCAGTTTCGTTTGCAAGGAAGAGGACGTAGTAGAAGCGCACGCAGCCGGCTGAGATTGATTAGCATAATTGGATACTTGGGGTGTCAGGGTGGGAGATGCGGACCTGCGACGGCGATGAGTCCAACAGAAAGGATAGCTGCTAAAGCTACCTTTTGGCGAAGAGACATTTGGAGGGTGAAGATGATGGGGATTGGTAGCACATAGATTCCGACGTCTTGGATGATGCTGCAAACCAGTGTTAGTGGAAGTTGCCAGTGTGAGACCAAGAATTGTGGCTTACTTCAAGATTCCATTGGCGTTGAAGAAGACTTGCTGGGTCGACTGCTTCATGCACTTTTCGGGGTGAAGAAGTTGCTCCGCCGGTTGCCAAAACAGCGAAGGTGGTACACAGACGAAGAGCAGTACGAAAAAGGTGGTGATGGACAGCGCGAAAACGAAGGCCATGAGGAAATATACGGCCCATTTTGTAGGCTTTCGGGGATCAATCTTCAAGTAGAACACCAGGATGCTGAACTTGACGAAACAAATAGCAGTGACGTAGAGCAACCGCGTCGCCAGATTTGCTTTGAGCATCGGCGTCAAGTTCTCTGGGGGAATTTCGGTCGCTATTCAGAGAGTCAACGAAGGTTCGAACATATGAGGGGATTGACGAATACTCACTGTGCATGCCTACGCCGTACCAGCCACCTAGCATGACGATAATCGCGTTAGTATATGTGTATACTCTTCTACTACCGCACCCTATGGAGGGAAGCGCCACGTACAAATCATATTCGCGACTGAAAGCGCTATCGTGAACACTGTTCCAATGATCATGAGATCTAAGTTCCCAGCGTCAGTTTCGCAGTTCCACTCGAATCTTCATGATTCTACTCACAATCATCCCATGCCAGGTTCACTTTCAACAGGTTGAGTCTGGCATGCAACCGCAGACCCACAACGATCGAACTGATGACGATGAACGGGATCCCAACCGCGAACGTAGAAGCCTGCTTCGTTCCATGCTCGAGGGCGCGAGCATGCCACTGGTGTACATTCTCAAACAGAGGTGCCATGGTCATTTCATCAACGAGCAACCGATCATTCGAAAGGACAAGAACTGCGTCGTGGAAGGGTGAGAGAAAAAAAAAACAGGACGAGTCTCGAACGAAATAAACCCCCTCACGAACAAGAAAGGAAGAAAACGAAGCACACCGCGACACCTACAAAGAACTATAAGCTGCGAAGGCGCTCGACGATCATCGGGAGTGTATGTAGCTTCGTCAAGACGGCGACGGGGAGAAGTCTCCTGAGGTGTGCCCCCATACCCGTCCCTCGAATCAACTCATGGAGAGGGTACCGGCGGGATGGACCGCTGAAAACGGGCGCGGCGATCATCTGTCGATTGAGATGAGCAGGCATAGAAATCTGCCCATATGTCCATAGTGATACAAGGAAGGAATAACATCCTTTACTTTTTCCTCCCCACGGCCATGCTTGGCAACGAGGTCGCATAACCGACCGGCGATGATTACCGTCTTCATAATCGGACGATATCTCGGTTGTGGAGCACGGCCGTAGCTGGCTCCCGACTGGGAAATGCTGTGGTATTGCAAAAACAAAAGGAGCAGATGCAATAGGAACAGTTATAGATGATCAAGTGATGCATCGCCATCGCTCTTGGATCTACGAGCTGCAGTACATGTTGGGGGAACTGGAATCTTGAGTCGTGCGGTGCGAAAGAAAGCCAATCGACGCCCAACGCCTCCTCTCCCGCCCGGGCGGTTGACTTAAAAACGCCCCCCTTGCGATCTTTACTCTTCTCTACGAAGGCTGTTCCCCTTCTGCTTTAGTGGGAGGGGCTAGTGGCTGTCAGGATGCAGTTTGTAACGTCTTCGTCAAATTATACGCAGGGTATCCGATCCTCAACTGCAACGTCACTTGATTGCTATAACGCTTTTGCTATCGAGACAGTGGGGATTTGGGGGGACCCGAGGAGATAGCTTTTACATAACGCTGCCGACCAAAATAACTGCCGGCATAAATGTATCAGAAACGGAATTATGCAGGCCACCCTTTTTATACTTTCTTTGCTTCTTCTTTTTTCTTTTTCTTCTACATCACCAAGTCATGAGCTGCTTCTTCCCCTCCCTTGCGTCACTCACACCTGATCAAATGAACACATCGTACCATTTTCCAACACGTACTCAATATAAATCCCACAACAGAGAAGAAAGAAAAAAAGACTCCCCGCACATCCCTCCTCCACCATCTCATCATCATCATAACAACTCCGGTCCATTCTCAACCAACATCACCACCAACCCCTGCCGCCACACCCACCCTCGTCCCGTGCCATCTCCCGCTCCGTCCACACAGCCTGCAACAGCCGCCAAGCCCATCCAACCCCCTGTCTCTCTTCCTAAAACCCGCCAACACTTCCGATTCGCCCCCGGCCCGACACACTAAAATCAAACTCCCCCCGTTTCGCTTACAACCATCTCCCAACTAGTCATGCCGTACACAGATGTGATATCCGCTGACTAGCTTGGCTACACGCGTCATGTACATTGAGCAAGAACCAGAACAATCAAAAAGGGATATGTCGACCATACTTTTCTTGGCATATATTGAGCGGGCGGGGAAGGGTGCGCGGGAATGGCCGCGCCTCATGCCAATGGTTCGATTGGAAATTTAGCTCAAGTAATAATGTTTTTTTTCCCCTTTTCTCTTGTCCTTTTTTGCGGCAGTGGCAGTGCGGGACGATCCCGTTCATGTGCTGTGATGGGTAAGTATACGTATAGATTTGAGCGGTGTGCGTGGATAGGTCAGTTCCCCAGTTAGTTAGTTAGGAGGTGGGGAATTGGGTAGGAATGAAGAATGCAGGGAGCTGGGGGGTCTCTACAAAGGTAAGTAGATAGATAGATGCTATGATATTCTCTGATTATGCGTGATGGGGGATCCGCTGATGAGGTGAAGTTGTTGTTGACGCGTCCATGGCACCATCTTTCTTCCTCTTTTTCTTATTCAATTTCACTGGAGGAGTCGTTCAATTACCTACCTATGCGAAGAGATGGAAGATCGTAACCACCTACACTCCCATCCATTCAACACGAAACAACCCCCCTTCCTCTCACAGAGCACTATCTGAACTCCTTCGTAACCTGCCCCGAACATCGCTATAACAACGAGTCGTTAAGAAATCCTTCCCCTCCATCCCACCAGCTCCATGAATGAAAATCCCTTCACTATGCCCCACTCCCCGAATCCTACATCGTGAAAATCCCAAACGCATACCCATCCCGCCTGGGCCCTGTCGATCAAGTACAAAAACAACCTCACCCCCTCCCATTCCTTTTCGCGCGAGATTTCTGTTCCTGACTAAAGACCAAGATTCGCTTGCACACATAGATACATAGACACATACACGTGCTGCTGTTCTCTCAAATCCCATTCAAAACTCCCAATCCAAAGTCTAGTAGAACCCCTATCTGGAAAGCAAGTCATGAAGATCAACAAGTCGTTCATGCACATGCACATCCCAGCCGGAGACGAAACTGAATCAAGAAAAAAATCAAACGCTTGCAGCGAAAAGAGACGAGGTTGGGAATAATTGAGATTGTCGAAGATGAGATGGGGGGATAATAGCACATGGGGATCCGCTATGCCATTGGTACTATGTACTCTGGTATGAATCGATAATGAGGATAGTAGCTGCAACTTGATATAGTCCAGAAGATACTGTGGATTACTCCCACTGGTAGCTTGTTTTTTTCCTGTAATCTTCTTCTTTCTTCTTCCTCTCCCCCTATACCAGCCTAGCAAAAGAACATCCGATGAATATAGTAAGACCAGCCGAAAAAGAGGAAGCAAGGCGAGAAACCTAATCCTCAACATCGAATCGAAGAATGGTGGGAGACTGTGGAAGTATCTACATATACTCCTGAATTTATATAGTGGAATAAAGGCTACGAAATGGGGGTATATATGCGCACACACAAAACCAAAAGAAACAAGAGACTAGGAAGTTCGAAAGTAGGAGATTCAACCAGAGTCAGAGTCAGAGTCGTACTCATAACCCACTAATCTCCCTTTCCCGTTCACACCTTCGAAATCTTTGCCTCCTACGCTGACTTCTCTCTCCTCAACACCACCGTCATCAATCTTCTTCCGCCCAATACCCTCTTCCTCGCCCTTCTTCTCCTCTATTATATTGCACTCCCCGTCCTTGATCTCGCCATCCCTCTTTCGCTTCAAGAGGCCCAAAGAACTCGGTTTCTGTCCCGATATCGCTGAAGTGGAGGGGTGAGGGGACAGGAAAGGATCGATAGCTGCCCTCGAGTTCGTTACGAGGGATTTATGTAGCGAAGTGCGTGTCTGTTGTGACTTCTGCTCCGATTTGAGGAGGGGGTTCTTCTTATTTTGCGGAGGAGTAGGGCTGGCTGTGATGGCTGATGACGATGAGGATAATGGAGGAATAGACTCTGCTAGTTTCGAAACGGCCGGGGCAGAAGAAGGAAGACCAGAGGAAGAAGAGGGACGCGGCAGGACCGCACCGTCAAAAAGCGGCCTATTCATAATCTGCCGTACAGACTCCTCCGCCTTCGCACCTCCAAACTCCACAGCCCTCGCCTGAACCCCATCCTCCCTCTCCGCCGGCAAAACATCCAACCCCAGACTAAACTTATCCTTGACCCTCTCACCCTCCCTCTCCTCCCGTTTCGCCGCCTTCCTCCTCCCCCTCATCTCGCGCCTCAATTTGGCATTGACCTCATACGGATCTCTCCAAACCTCTGCGGCGCGATACAACTCGTCGAACCTCTCCCTCCACGCCCCATCCTCCCTCTTCTCCTCAACCCGCCCTTCAAACCCTCTAAACGCATCTTCCCTCCTCGCCCGCCTCTCCTCCTCGCTCAGAAACTTTATCTCCCCCTCCCCACCCCCGTCCTCGAACCCAGGCCTCCCGTCCCCAACGACTTCGGATCCGTCTTCGCGCCGTCGACACCCCTCGTGGCACACGTACGCCGCGTTCTGCGGGTCCGTGCGAATCTCCCAGCTCCCGCCGCACGCGCTGTGTTTCATGCGGAAACTCCATATCGGCGTCGAGTGGTAGGCGCCGACTTTTTGCTTCGCGGCGTTGAACCGCACGCCTTGTCCGATGTGTGTCGAGGGCGTGCAGTGGTTGCACCAGACGGAGAAGGGGAGCTCGAAGCGGATTGTTAGGGTCCCCGGGGTGGTTTTGGAGGTGTTGAAGCGAGGAGGGTTGGAGGAGTCGGGCGGGTAGTAGCGTCCCATGTTGAAGCCTTGCATGATGAGGTTGGGGGCGCCGGGGGCGCGTGGACGGTGGACGGTGAACAGTGAACAGGAGGGGACTGGACAGGCGTAGGTGAATGTGAGACGTTTGCGATTTATAAGTTTGCGTATGTGTATTGTGGTATTTGTCGAAGAAGTGGTGGCGCACGTAAAGTGGTAGATGGTGGATGTGGATGAGTATCAAAAGGTTTATCGATAAGGTAAGTCAAAAAGGAACAAACCTCGGAGGTGTCATCCTTGCCCGCAGATGGATCTAGCATCTACCAACCACATCACTCGGATAGCTGACACTCGACCCCATATTGTATTATGTGATAAAGATCCGCGCACTCAAATCGTTCTCCAATTCATCTGTCGATACGAGGAGGCCACGAGGTAATAAGGAGTCCATCTTCGCTTTGGATTGCAATGCCATATATGTTCTATCCTGATTCATTTCTTTGTCGGACTCATTGATATATACACGCACATCTTGCACGGAGAAACCTCTTCGTTAGGTTGTGTCAATCAGAGGCCCTACGCAAAGAATATACATATATTAATCGTTATGTGAGACTCTGCAGAGTTTATTCCAGAATCGATGCAAGAACACAGTACATATCGAGATACATTCATGCTACTTTTATGTTGTTGTGCAACTAGAAGAAAAAAGAACAAATCTATATGATCATGTCATCAGGCATGCTCGTGCAGATCGCTCTCGTAATCTAACGCCAGATCGATCACACATTTTCCTATCTGCATTTAAGCAGTGGTGAGGTCTGCGCCCGCCGAGTCGGTGAGCAACTTCGTAATCTTTCCAATGGCAATCGTTTGTCCTTGATCTCTGTAATGTCATGTCAGTCACGTAATGTCGATACCATATCCCATTGCAAAACACGTACCTCAGTGTGAAACGGCCTAGTTGAGGGTAGTCCTCAAATCTTTCGACGCAAAGAGCGCCTGCTGTTCCGGTAACGTCCAATCGCGCAATGATGGACATGCCTTTGGTCGCAAAACCTGGCGCCTTCTTACTCTTGCGGCCTGTGCCCTTCTCTAGCTTATGCAGCAGGGCCGAGAATGAAACCTCTTCTTGAGCCGCATGTACGTGTAGAACACAATTGTAGCCTGCCGTCAAGATACTCTTGATGTCTAGGAGAACAATTTGGGCTTCGAATGATTTAACGCAGTGAACGGGTCGCTTTGGCGAACAGAGCACGAATCCAGGGAGAATATCCTCCTCTTCAATACCACGTATACGTACGCGAACTTGGTCACCGCATGTGGCTCCTGGAATTTCCTCTTCCTGCTCTCCGTACAGTGCCGAGATGGAAATGGTTTCGCGGTTAGGCATCATCATGTACTTTGCGTCCTTCTTGATGATGCCGGACTCAATTTTACCCTCAATCATGGTACCCATGTCCTTATACTTGGCGGAGACAGGCATCATGAAGGGTGCGTTAACCTTGCGTTCGAGCGCCTTCATGTCGTCGAGGTATTCAAGCAGCGATGGGCCGCCATACCAGGGCGCAAGGTCGGTTGGCACGCGCTTCTTGATACCGATCGTAGTCTGTGCGCTGATGGGCATGACGTGAACGTCCGTCTTGGGGTTGTAGCCAACTCCCTTCAAGAACTGAAGAAGCTTGGTGGTGCACTCCTTGTAGCGGTCCTCGCCCCACTCGACCGTGGGATCGTCCATCTTGTTGACAGCCACTATCAGCTTGTTCACACCCTGCGTCTTGGCCAACATAGCGTGCTCTCTTGTCTGACCACCCTTTTCGAATCCCGTCTCGTATTCACCTTTGCGTGCAGAGATGACCAAGATTCCAACGTCTGCTTGCGATGCACCTCCAATCATGCTGGGGACGTATGTCTTGTGGCCAGGCGCATCCAGGATCGAGTATCGTCGCTTCTCCGTTTCAAAGAAGCCGCGACCAACTTCGACGGTCTTTCCCTTGGATCGCTCTTCTTTGGTAAGATCCAATGCCCAGGACAGATACCACGTCTCTCTGCCGGCATCCTTGGCTTCCTTCTTGTACTTCTCCATGGTCCGCTCATCCACCATACCAGTTGCGTAGAGAATGGAACCTCCGAGAGTAGACTTGCCGGCATCGACGTGGCCCAAGAAAATGATGTTCACGTGCTCTTTGCCGTAGATTTCTGCCAACACCTCGTCATCAACCTCTTCGGCCTGCTCCTTCTCCAGATCAGCTTGTGCCTTTGCGGCCTTGGCCTCGGCGGCGCGGCTGGGAGAGCCTCGGCCGGTAGAAGCGCTGGGCGATGTCCTTCCAGAGGCGGCTGGAGTCGCCTTGGTGGGTTCTCCGGTCTTCTCGATGGCCTTTGCAGCGGTCACCTTGGTACCAGCCTCGGGTGCCTTGGGGTCTACATTGTCCTTGACCGAAGGAGCAGCAGCGGGGACACCCAAACTAAGAACTTTGGTGCCTCCAGCTTTCTCCACCTTTGGTGCAACAGCGTCGGCGCCGATGGACAAAACCTTTGCCTTGGGTGCCTCGCCACCGATGCTCAAGACCTTGGCCTTGGGCTCAGCAGGTGCAGCAGCGGGCGCGGTGTTGTCACCCCTCTTCGCGATCTGAACGGGCGGCTGGCGCTGTGATTGCTGTGGTTGCTGCTGGCCTTGTTGCTGCTGACCATATTGTTGGTAAGCCTGCTGATTTCCGTAGCCTTGCTGAGCGTATTGCTGGTTGTATTGCTGCTGGCCATACTGCGGATAGGCCTGCTGTCCTCCGTATTGTGGGTAGCCGCCGTAGGCTTGCTGCTGATTGTAGTATTGGCCGTAACCTTGCTGCTGGTAGCCGCCACCGTATTGCTGGAACTGCTGGCCGGGGACGAAGGATTGGGCGCCGGGGGTGAAGGATGATGCGCCCGGATGGAATGAGCCCTGGCCTTGGTTGTTGTTGAGCGACATGTTCTGCGCCTGCTGCGACAGCTTGTCCTATACAAGGGAAATGCATCAGCACCAGGAAAATAGTAGAATGAGACCAGAAGCAAGCGACATACCTCCTCTTGCTCCCATGATTCGGCCATTGTGTGGGTTTGGTCGTGTGGTGTTTCCTGGGGATAAGGAATGAAAGATGAGGTGGGGTAAATTGAAAGGCGGCGACGACGTGCGCGGGAGCTCTGGGCGGGAGAGCTGGGCAGGAAAGAGGTCGCGGTCGGTTAGAGAGGGAGAAAAAGAGGGAGAGGATGGTGCGGCGGCGGGTGGTTTATGAGCGAGGTGAGGTGAGGTCAGGCAAGGCAGTGTGGTGGTGGTGAAAAAAGCGGGCAGCAGTCTTCTTCGGTGGGCCGCCGCCTCTCCTCCGACGTTCAGAGTGGCGGGGTTTTGCATCCAACCAGCCAACCACCAACGAGAATACAATGAGTCAACTACGTGCCCAATCACCTACCCTCAATAACTACATGGACATCTTGGCTTTCGACTTTCAACTTCTCCTTTGTATATCCTCATGTAGACGATGATGTTATGTGGCTGACTCACGCCCTCGTTGCTATTGATTGATTGCTGCCTGCTGCGTGCGCGTGTTTGTTTTTGTGCCTGACTTGGGCTAGGAATCCCTTCGCAAACGACGATTGACAACAACAGCTCTCTACCACCACTACGTCTTTGAACCCACTCAGACACCACTGCGAGTCATGCATCTACCCATCTACCCTTCACGCTGCCCGTCACTCCTCTTCCTTGCATTCCCGTAAACCTACCGTCGCCCATCCTGCAATACAGTTCAATCTAGGGACCGCGCCTGCCAATAACACCTCGCTTAATCTTGCCTCTCACCACTACCACTACCACCACCTCTACAGCCATACGAGAACATCTCGATCCGCCATCATGGAGGTCCTCCTATCACAGGTAAGATGCTTTGCTATATGACTCCAACTCTCAGTCTCAAGTCAAGATCGTGACATCACTTCTTAGTATATACACATTCTGACATGCGTGCGCGACTTTTCTAGGTGACCAAGCAGGCCATGAACTATGCCATCAGGACTGGCATCACAATCACGAGCGGCTATGCTATCCGCCAAGCTGGTCGTCTTCTCAGGACTGTCGAGGGCCAAGAGAAAGAGGAACTCGCTGCCCTGCGCCTGCGCCTCGAATCCAAGATCAGAATTATATCGCCCGCCATTGACATGATCGAGCTCATAGCAGCTCGCGGCAACACTTCTCTGGAATCTGCCGTCACCCTAACCAAGTCTTTACGATGGGAAATCCAGTCTTTGGGTGTCCGCCTTTCAAAAGCCGTGGGCGAGGCTAAGTTGGTTCAGAAGGGTTCTTCAAGAGCAAGCTCGGCTGCACAGAATGATCTTGAATTGAAACTCATCATCTCGGCCATGAAAAAGCTCCTCACTCGTATCGAGGATGCAGTTCCGTTGATCAATCTAGCCATAACCACCTCCGGTGTCAATCTCTCTACATCCTTGCCGGCAACCATATCACCATCCCGGCTCCTTCAGGCCAGCACTTTTCTCACCGCTGGTGATACTCAGTACAACATGACCACCCCGCGGGCCCAGCAAATCGGACCTTCATTCACTCTCTCCATGTACATGCTGTTTTCCGGCCATGCATATCGCCCACAGGACGAAAACGGCGTTCGCGAGACCACATGGAAAGAAGTCATGCACAAGGCCCGCGTCACGATGCTCAGGGTACCACTAAAGCATGTAAACGACTTCCCCACGCCTTTTGGAGATCATGCTGAGCATGTGGATCAGGATGCAGAGAATCAAATTCCGTCCGAAGGCCGTCGGCATGAATTCGCATATCAATTGCTGGTATTGGAGGATCTGGACGACGACCGTGTACACTCCTACGAAGATGGCGAGCCACAACCCGGCCCATATGAGGGCGTTGCTCTCGCTGGAATACGAGAAATCATACCCATTCACGAGATTTCCAAGATCTTCTACGCGGACACCGGCAAGATCCTCAACATCGGCACAGACGGGGAGTCCAACAACCCAATTCTTCTACTGAAACGCGACGTCCAAGCTCCACCTCCTAGGCGTATGATGGAGCACAGTGCTGTCGAGGAGGGATATGAATCAGAAGGTTCACAAACTATCGGCGGCTCCGATGCTGGCTCGTTCGATGAGGAGCAGTCCGAGCTGGAAGCGCAATTCCGACGCGAATCAACACCAGCCCTCCCTCACGAGGATCCAGCAGTGGACGACCAACCCGCCCTTCTTCCCTGGCGACTTCCCCCTAATCTGGATCTCGAATGGATGGCCTTTGAAGTTTACACCGAAGAGCCATCCAGCGATTCCGACCTCGACGAAACCGAAATAGATACACAAACCTCAACACCATCACCCGTACCCGCACCAGCCCCAACAACCCCTCACCCTCCCTCATCCACCGAATCCCCAGGCCTAACATCCTACTTCTCGAAACTCAACCTGCGCCCCTCAACACCAAAAGGCACATCGACCCCACCGATCCTCTCCCCAACAAACAACCCATCCTCAAGCCAACTCATTCCCTCCCCAACAAAACACACCACCTCGAGCCCTCGCCCCCAACCCCCCTCCCCACCCGCAATCAAAACCTCCCTCTCCCTCCTCGAGATGATGATACGCCTAACCGCCCTCCAACAATTCCAACAAGACTCCCACCTCGCCATCCCAGACGAGCTCCTAAACTTCTTTCTCGTAGACAGCAGCACCGTCGGCTCAGGCAACGACGCGGAACTGCGTCGGCGCGTCCGCAGCGAAGCCCGGCGCCGCGTCGGCTTCGACCCGTACGACGAGAGCCCCATCAAGCGCCGCGGCGAAGACTACGTCCGCGACCACGCCGACCACCACGCCTCTCCGAACAACGAAGACGCCGGAATAGAGACGGAGAGCGACAGACCCTCTTCTTCGTACGACTATGTCAGCTTCCCCCACGGACGCGCGTACTCGCCTTCCCCTTCGCCATCCCCCTCGCGCACCCCGTCTTCCTCGTCCATGTTCCCCTCGTCCAGATCGAGGTCTACGCACGATGCTGCTGCCGCTTCTTCTTCGTCTGCGAGCCCGTTGCTGCGCCGCGCCATCACTGCGCAGCCTGTTCTTCGCGGTGCGAATACTTCGCGTGGGCTCCAGGCGTTTGGCAATCTCCCTACTGCGCCGCCGACGTCGAGTTCGCCGGGGTTTGCGCACGAGGGAGATGGGGTGGGATTGGGGTTGGGGGTTGGGAGGGGAGGCAGTGTGCCGTTGGATACGCCGCCGAGTAGTGCTCGGAGGGAAGGCTGAGGTGGAAGATTGGATAGATCTGGGGGTTCGGTATACCTTTTTATTTTCTTAAACATCGGCGAGATGGCTTTGATGGAAACTAGATGAGGGGATATGACCAGCGAAAGAAAAAAGGAGGTCGGATCTCGCATCTTTTTTTTCCTTAGAAATGATAAGACATGACAATGGAAAAATATCAAACAATTCTTGCAAGCATGGAAAGAGTTCTCCTTTGTGCGAAATGGACATGGTGTGACTCTCGTATGTCTCACCACGCACTCGATATTGAGATCACACGTTGAAATGAACGAATCAACGTTCCCAATTCTCATTCCCCAATCCTTATTCCCTAACTCGAGTTGTGTACGTACAATTGGGGTTTCCACAAAAACACCACCACCACTATCAATCATCATCACAGGAGAAGCGAAAAGACCAAATAACACCAAAGAAAAGAAAAGAACACCTCCCAAGAAAAAAGAACAGCAAATTTCGCAAGACACAACCTCTCTCACAGAGTAGTAAACCCTACTCCCAATCCTCTTCATCACTCTCCTCGACCACAGTCTTCTTCTTATCATGCGTCGGACTCCCCGGCGCACGACTCGTCGCTCCGCTGACAAGATCATAGCTAGCATCGCTATCGGCGACGGATTTTTCGTCGTCGTTGGAGCGGCGCGCGGGTTTCAAACCATCGTTTCCGCTGGGTTTATCCTTGGCGTCGGCGGCGCTGGGGGAAGTGGTTGTTGTTGGGGTAGGGGCGTCGGAGGAGATGGGTTTGAGGGTTTCTTTGGAGGCGGAGAGGGAGGGTTTGGGTTGCTGGGCGGAGGAGGGGGAAGTGGATTCGGAGTCTGAGTCGGATTCTTCGTCCCAGGCGACTTCTTCTTCGTCGGCGGGGGTGGATGCTGTTGATTTACATGTGTTAACACGAGGATACGTATATTTCCAAAGGGACAGAAAAAGGAAGGGGAGAGTGTGCAAAACATACCTTTCAGCATTTCCCTCCGCCTCTGCTCCTCGCTCTCAATTACATGGCGCAGGAAGTAATACCGCGTCCAGAACAGACTGTACTCGACCTTTTCAGGAACCAGCTTCTCCATGGCAGTGCGCAGTTGCTCATGCTTCTCCAAGTCCTTGGCGATTTCCGCCGTCTTCTTCTCCACGTCAAAGTCCTTCTTCCATCCCTCCCATTCTGGACTAACAGGGTCTTTCCGGAAGCTGTCCAAGCTAGAGTGAATTACGTGCAGCTGCGCATCAAAGCGGGTGGCGTGCACCACCTTCTTGCCCTCGCGGTCCTTAGACTCGTACAGGACCTGCGCGGTGGGCGAGGCGCCTTCTTCTGGGGGTGCGATTGTGACGGCTTCGCGGAGGTAGTTGCGGATGTTTGTGCCAAATTTGAGGAGAGCTTCGTCGGCGGCGTCTTCGGCCTTTTCGACATCTTTGAGGCGGCGCGTGGCTTCGCTGCGAAAGCGACTGAGTATGCCTTCTGCTTCACGGATGATGTCTGCGGGAAGCGAGTCTGGGCGGTCGGGGTGGTCGGTGATGGAAGACGATGCAGTTGCCTCCTTGGAGCTGTCGGTCGAAGAGGCGGGTTGGTTCGAGGAGGAAGAGCCCTCACCAGTGACGGAAATGTTGCGCGTGTGGCTTATGAGGGTGGAGATGCCGGTTGTTGCTTGCTTGTTCGCGGTTTCGTAGTATTGCTCACCCTGTTAATGTGCATGCACATGTGAGTTTGAGAGATCACGAATAACACGGTAGACTGTTGTTGACGTACCTGCTTCTTTACAGACCCAAGAAACCCGCCCAAACGCGCTGCCCATGGACTGCTTGAAATGGCCTTGTATGCATCTTGAATTTCGGTGTTGATGTTGGCAGTCTCCTGCCTGGAGCTGTCCTGTGATTGCGGGGTTTTGGCTTCAGGATAGGATTCCTGCTGAACGTGGTCGTACGCGGTGTCCATTATCGTGCGCGCAGGTGTAGGTTCACAGATCTGTGGGCGAGGAAGGAGTTGGAGTCCTCGAGTCTTAGTTATGTCGGGTGGGGAGGGAGAGTGTAGTGTGAATGGAGGCACATTAGCCTGCGGTGAGACAGTCAGGGTAGACAAGCAGTTACGTATGTGGGTCAAACAGACCTCCTTGCGAACCGAGAGGCGAGGACAAAGTGTTTCGATATCAACAACGACCAATATATTAGGAATTTTGCTTGATTGATTGAATTGTCGCATCACGAACAGCACTCTCGACGAAGCTCCCAAACAAAGTGCGGGGCGACCCATGCATACATCTAATCTTGGCGTTCATCCGCAAGCGTTCTCATCTCCGCCCGTCTTTGGACATGATTACATCCAGATTACCCCTTTCAGCGTTCATCTTTCCACCCTCGGGGAAGGTCCGCGGTTGTTAACCATGCGTGGACTTGGCTGCCCAACAGGCCTCTGGTGTTCGAGTTCGCAGCTGGGGACGAGCAGTTGTACCCATCCCTCCCTCTCGACCTCTATAGATCAAGAAGCATGTTCCCATTGTCCTTCACTTCATCCCATCATCTTCCACGCCTGCCAACCACTTTCGTAAACCCATCCTCGTCAATTTGCGGTGCAGCCTTCGGTTTCGCAACAGCCACCAACGCAGGCGCATCGTTCATATCCACATCGCCATCCTCCTCGTCCGTCTCCTCATCCACGCTGTCCCACTCAGCGTCCTGATTCCCCTCTCGAACCTGTACATTCCCTGTGCTAACCTCCTTGCCCTTTCTTGCCTCCCACTTGGCCTGCAGCCTATCCACCGTCGCTGTGCTTCCCTCGCTCAGCTCTTTCCGTATTGTCATGATTTCGCGGGCGACAGCCACCTCGGTCTCGTCCTCCAACCGCACGCCGTATTCGTCCTCGAGCACCTGCAGCAGCATCACCTCGACATCTTCGGCTTCCGTTTCGGGGTCGCTGGCGAAGAGCTCTGAGATTTGGCCTGCGAGCCAATCGCGTTTATCCGCGCTGTCAGGACCGCCCCATTGGTTTTGAATGGCGACGGTCAGGATTTGCCAGCCGAACAGTGAGTGCCAGATGCCTAGGTCGAATTTGGCCTCGAATTGCGCTGGGAAACTGTGAGCTTTGTGCAAGCGACATGGTTGAAGCATACACATACCTGGCGTCAGCGAATTCGAAGAAGGTTCTGAATGTGCAGACATGTTGCGATGTGGCGTCAAGTCTTGCTTTGACTTTTTCTTCGTGAGGACTGGTTCTCCAGACTTTTTGGTGGCGGGCGGGTGGGACAATCGATAAGGCAAACGCGCTAGTCTCTTCTAGGTCTATTGCTATGAGTTCGTGAAGAGTTGACATCTGAAGTCATCGCAACCAGAACTTCCAATCTATCCACATAATACTTCTACTAACCCTCTACTGCCTCGATCTTGACTGTTTTCTTCTTTCAATTGGAGAGATGGGGGATGAATGCCCTCCAGTATTATTGCACCAAGCGCTCACAAACATTCAAACGAAGTTCACGCTGTTCAAGTGTGTATGTCAGCACTTACTGGCAATCTCCGTGCTCCCCTCCATTTCTCCTAGTAATTACTATGCAAATAGTGATTGGTTTAGTAAAGCTACTTCAGTACTCATTGAAACATGTACCATATCAATTGAAAGGTTTACTAAACGTACACGAAAACATCTGAACCTATTCATAGTAGATAGCGCTAAACTCAATCCAGTCGACACGATCTAACACGTCCCTCTCCGTCAACAAAAAGCTAATCCTGCTTCCTCAACACACTCTTGTTTGAAATCTCCGACAATGATGATTCAGGAACATTGCTATACGTGGTGCGGCAGCCCATCATGATGAATAAAGTGGTTGATGCAGGAACGTCCCAGCAGTTGCACTTGCTCATGAGCACTTACCTACCTCGTCCAACTCATGATAAGAGAGCCACCTTGTCCTTCTGCTTTCTCCCTGCAACTGCTGTTCCTCTCGGCTTTGAGGTAGTAGTTATCTCCTTGTAGCAGTTGAGGAAGCTGCGTATGTTTGATTGTCTTTCAAAACTGCACGTCCGGACAACACTCGCATTCCTCTTGTTGTCGAGTCAATCAATGAGCAACTGAACCCCCGGCTTGTTTCCTGTAGTCTTCACCGTTCACCTACATTTTTTCGTACAGGGAGCAATCTTCGGCATCTTCGGTCGACTCTACGATCAGTTCTCTTCGTCATGGCTTCGTCGGTTTCGCCGGAGAAATCACCCGGATCGGACATTTCGAAGCAGACGGTTGTTTCTCTGGATCCGCCAAAGCCAGCAAAAGCAGAACAGGGAACGGACGGAACAATGGATTCCAAACCGAAGAAGCGGATTCTCACACCACGGAGAATTGGGCTGGTATTGCTCCTGATAGCCATCGGAGCAGTTCTTGGCGGTGTCTTCGGTGCAAGAGAAAACGCAAGGATCAAGGCGAGAAAGAATTGGTATCCGGTCTACTCCCAAATCGACTACGAGCTCATGGATACATGTAAGTTTTTCCGTACATCTCGTTCCAAATGGAACCATCCAGCTGATCTTTCGAAGATGAAGGTGCCGGCTTCTTCGACGACTTCCACTACTTTGACGAAGAAGACCCAACGTAAGTAACAAACATCTATTCCCTCTATTAGCTCGCGTATTCATCAACTTATGCAGCCACGGCTTCGTCAACTACACGAATGCTACAACTGCAACCGCCTCCAACCTAACGCAAGTAACCACCTTCACACCTCCCGACTCCATCCATCCGAACAACGGCACAGCCATACTCCGCGTCGACAACATCACCCGAAACACAACAACCGGCCGCCGCTCCGTCCGCATAACCTCTAAACGCACATGGTCCACCGGTCTCTTCCTCTTCGATGTCATTCACGCTCCCCACGGCTGCGCAACCTGGCCGGCCCTCTGGCTCTCCGACATCCCCGCCTGGCCCGAACATGGCGAAATTGACGTCTTCGAGTCCGTAAATGCAGTAACCACCGGTAATCACGTCACACTGCACACCTCAAAAGGCTGCCGTATCGGTATAGATCGCCGCCGGAAGCAGACTGGCAAGGCACTAACGTACGACTGCTGGAACGCTACAGATGGTAATGTCGGATGCGGTGTCCAAGGTCTTTCAGCCTCATCCGGCCCTGAATTCAATGCCCAGGGGGGTGGTGTATATGCAGTGGAACTCCGCGTTGAAGGCATTCGTGTGTGGCTATTTGACCGTCATGCCATCCCCCAGGATGTTCGCGACGGTAATCCGGATCCGATCTTGTGGGGAACCGCACTCGCAGATTTCCCGCGTACAGAGTGTGAAGTGGAGAAGTACTTTCGTGATTTGAGTATTGTGGTTAACATTTCGCTGTGTGGTGATTGGGCGGGTAGTGTGTTTGGGAAGCAGAAAGATGGGTGCGATGCGACAGGCTTGAGTTGCGAGGACTTCGTAAGAGATTTTCCGGAGATGTTCGGTCAGGCTTATTGGGAGTTCGGTGGGTTCAGGGTATACCAGGCGAAGAGATGAGGTGCGGGCGAGAGACGGGCATTTGAGCATGTTTTCTCGAGGTATCGGTAGACGGATGGTGTGAGGATGGAGAAGAAGAACAGGTACGGTCTGAAGCGTATGAACAAAGATGTTATGGCTACCGACTAGTATCAAGGGCAAACGGCATAGGTGTTTTGGGGCTCGTTGATTCTTTTTCCTTTTTCTTCTCCTTTCCTCCCTTTTATCAGATAGATTACTGTTGTTTTCTCGTTAGATTGTGTACGATGAAGATAGAAGATAGAGGAGAGTATTCTTTTTCTTTTGGTATCATCGTTCGCCCTTGGTTCATTACAGAATTATTATACATGGCAGTGTCTCCCTTCTCCATCTTTTGTTCCGCGTGACACACTCCTCCATTATCAATACAATACATCTCAGTACAATGTACAAAGGGTTTCTTCGTAGTTGTACGGTATTTACCCCATCGACATCCAACACAGCCAATGGAAAACGTTCGATCGTCTTTCTCTCTTTCTGCTCTCCACCAAAAGAAAGATTTCCCAGCTCGTCCCTTTGTCTCCATCCATCCACCCTAATCCTGCCTTACTTCAACAACTTGCGTGTCGCGGACTCCATCCAAAGTTTCGTGTAGAGACGATGTAAGAACTGCATATACCCAGGCAAGGGCTCAGCAGTCTGGCCATCCGGCGTCGTATCGACAAACACGCTCTTGAGGTGGAACGTCGCCGTCTGCGCCTCATCATCCTTGGTCACCTCCATGGCGAACAATCCATCGCTGGGGCGCGGGGCCTTGTTGAGAGGGGAGTCGCCGCAGCGCACGATAACCTATGTTCGAAACACAAACACGTTAGCCTTGCCCTCTATCGTTCACTTTCTGCCTCCCCCAACACCAACAAAAAATCTCCTCCACGAAACGAATCCGATAAATGGAAAGTAAGGAAACACCATACCTTATCATCCGTATGTTCCACGACCTCGAAATGATCCGTAACCACCTCGCCAACTTTATACTCCGCCTCACCCAACTCCTTCCTCCCCCACAACATCCCCTCCCTCCCCTCAAGCCCCTTATACTTCCTCTCCAGAATCTTCCTCTGAACCGCATACCCGACGCCACTCCACACGCCTCTACAGAAATCCGTAGTCAGCCTTCCCAAATCATTCTCCTTGAGTTTCGCGAGCGGGATTGTTTTGACCGCGTGGTCGATGCAGACGGGCGGGTTATTCAGCTTGTTGTGGGATTTAAACACGGGGGTCGCGAGATCGGGCGACGACGTGTCGTACGGGAGGAACGTCGTGTTGCGGCTGTAGAGCGAGAAGAGCTGGTACCCGAGGAAGAGGTTGCATGCTGCGGCGCCCGTGAGGCCGAGCGTTATGGCGAAGATGCGTTTGTGGGGGGGGAGGCGTTTTATTGCTTGCGTTGCGGTTGTTGGGGCGGGGGCTATGGTGTTCATGGTTGCGATGGACACGGACAGAGTGGGATGTGGTGAAGAGAGATTGGGCGAGGGAGCGAGCAAGGTTGGGATGGAATTAATTTGCTATCGGGGGAGGTTTGCGGAGCGCGAGGAGCGCGAGCGCGAGCTCGGGCCGCCGAATGTTTGGGGGAAATGTGCCGAGGGTGATGCGGGAGGTGTTGATGCTTCATTACTCCAAATTTATTTCGTTTTTTTTTTGCTATCAGATGATTAGAAGCTCGAATTTGGAGAGATTGAGAGACAATTGCGATTGATTGTTTGGCTGTCGCAGGCTATATATGAGAAGGCTGATCTGCGTGTCGATCTAGGTTCTCAGGGAGTGCTTTGCGGGAGGGCGATTATAGATTCAAGAACACCGCATGTCGAATATCATCATCGAACATCGGCACTGATCAGAATGAACGACTCCTATATCTAATTTTCTCTTCTCGACCTATCTCTGGCCATAGGATTGTGAGTCCAATGAGCGATGCAATTGTACAAAAAATCAAAGAAGCTTGAACGCGAAAAAATAACTCCCCCCCCCCCCCCTTCAGGGAAACTATAATACAGTATCCTTTTACATGTAGCAAAAATCAATCTCCCAATCATTCCAATTCAAATACCATTCGAACCTCTATTCTGGGACCTTTTCAGCTACCCTCTTCCAAAACTCGCACCTCTCACCACGCCCTCCTTCCCACGTAGATCCATCCACGACCTTGAAATCGTTTCTCAAATCAGGGCCCTGGTACACACTGATGTTCATAAACATGAAATACGGATCCAGAAACTCCATGGGCAGAAGTTCACCACCCGTCTGGTTCAAATTCACCATTCTCGGTTGCTCAATGGCGAAAGTCGGCCAATCCTCCAAGGCGCTCTTCGACGAGACATTGCTGAGCGCGCCATTGGCGAGTTCAGAAGAAATCGACGGGTTCCCATCCCGCACAAAGTTCCCCCACATGCGTCCAAACGCTCGTATGAAATCAGGACCAGTGTTTGGTCCTGGGCTGTTGTTCAGTGAGCTCGGAGTATCGGCTCCGTGCACTGCGTTGGTCACTGAGTATTGGTACTTGTATCCGGCTTTGCCTGACGAGGTATACGCGTCGGCTAGCCAGTAGCTGGGGCAGATGAAGGTGGTTTCGGCATAGATCGTGTTTGCGCGCTGTTGGTGGCCGCTCGCGGTCTGGCTCACGTCGATGGCAGTGAGTCCTGATTCCCCGTTGGTTGCGTAGAAAGGCGTGTCTGCGCTAAGATTGCTCGCAGGATAATGCTCGAGGAGCTCGTTCGTCTCATCAGGTGTGAAAAGTAGGAAGGCTTGGTGGATCCAGGCAAGGAGGTCGTTTTCACTGGTGATGTTCGGCATCACGAAGAAGCGCCCTTCTTCTGCGTTGCTTCCCGTCAGCTGGTTGAGTCCGTTGACTTTGCCTTGAGCCAGCGCCTCGCTAGGTGTAGATTGTAGGAAAGTGCCATCTGTGACTGGGAGGAATCCGAAGGAGCCGAAGGTTCCTGAGGCTGACACTGAGGTCGATGCTTCTTGGAGTGTTGCAGTGTCCCGAGAGACAAGACACTCAAAGATTGTTTGCGAACTGTTCCCGTACGCCCATTGCGGTGGGCAGCCAGCAGCTGTTGCGAAAGCGTAGTAATGCTGCGAAGGTATCCAATCCTTGTAGCCATATTGCTGTGGCAGAAATGGCGAAGCAGCGATGGACTGTGGTTTGATCAGTGTTCATCCCCTGCACAACTGGGGAACTGACGTACATTCGTGAACAACGAAGTTCCCAACTCCCCACCGTTCGCTATATCATGGAGCATCACGGATCCAGCGCCTGCCGAAACTCCGGCTATGGTCACTTTTCCCGGGTCGCCGCCGAATTTTTCAATATGGGCTTGCACCCATTGCAACGCAAATTGCTGATCCAGAAGACCAGCGTTTACGACACCGTTTCTGTATACCTAAAGTCGAAAACGTCAACAACCTGAGATGAAATATCAAGAGAACTCTAGGACATTATCAACATACCTCGTCTCCTGCAAGAAATCCAAATGCACCAAGCTTCAGAGCCCGTTAGTACGACTTCGACATCAGACATAGCCTCTTACTTACGCGATACTGGATAGCAACACCAACCACCTCATGATCATTATCGCGCACAAAATTCGTCAAGTCTTCCGTGCCAGCCGATACAGCGTACCCGCCGCCATGAATCCACACGAAGACCGGCAACCCGGAGGCATTTTGTGGGGCGTAAACGCTCAGAGACAAGCAATCCTCCGACTGACCCGGAAATGGCGGGCTAGGCTTCATGCCACTGCCCGATTGCGGACACGCGGCACCGAAATCTTGGGCGGGGAGAACGGTGTCGCGATTCGATTTCGGCACTCTTGGAGCTTGCCATCGTAGTTCTCCAGTCGGAGCTGCTGCGAAGCGAATTCTGTGATCTGTTAGTCAAGTAGTTCATTCTTGGACATAGAGGCGATGTTGGGGATACTCACCCTTTGAAAGTATTGAGCCCATTGTCGGGGTCTGCAACTCCCTGATAGACTTCATACCCCAGATCGACACGTAACCCGTCGGCTATCGAATGGTTCGAACCTCCTTCTACCCGATGAAATGGGTTCGCCAGTAGGGTCTGAGCACTCCCTCCGACGAATAGAAATGTGGAAAGATGGAGAAGTAACATCCTTAAGCGCCCCTATATATGGGAAACCAAAGAAATAGATATGACCGTACGCGAGAGCTGTCCTAAAATGATAAGAAACTGCGCTGTTGATCGTACTGAATGCAAATGTTCAAGATTAACCGCGCCTTATATGTCCTCTCAAAATTAGAAACAACTTCAACTTACGCAATCGACGAAGAATTGGTCCGTGAACGTCATCGCGGAAACTTACGTAGTCGTTGCACACTCACCCTCTCCTATAGCCCACAAATTTCGAGTCATAATCAACACATTTATTCTTGGCCCTATTATCTCGAAAGGATCCTGAGCGATTTGAGGCTATAGCGGATGGGCGCAAGGCTGTAAAAGTCTCGATTAAGCTCCACATTGGGCGTAGTGCTTATAGGGCATACGAGGGTAGTGGACGAAAAGTGGCCGAGATGTCTAGTAAACACAGGACTGAACTCGGGCGGTTTGCTTAAGAGATTGGCATTTTGCACATTAGGGCGGAGCTCGGAGATATCGTGGTTTGATTCGTGGATTACGTGGGCAGCTATGTTGATTGGGGTTTTTTGCGCTAAGGCGTGGCAGTGTAGACCAGAGGATTCTTCTTTGTGATCTGATTGGCCTGCTTGTTGCTAGTGGGTTATGAATCATTCTGAGCGTGTTGTTTGTGCAGGAAATGGATTAGCAATTTGGAGTTAGTAGGATTTGGTAGTGGAGAGGTGGTTGCAAGATACCTCCCAATTTGATGCCTATCACTGTTCTTTCTTTTTACCAAACATGCAAGGTGAAGATGGGAGTCTACTATTTGTTTCTTGATGACCGGGATTTTTTTGTTCGAAAACGAGAAAGTGGGTAGAAAAAATTGCACTCATCATCTTCGTCGCGCCAATCGAGTGCGGCAAGCTCAGACCTATCTATTCAAACCGCTTTCAAAAACGACTACGATGAAAACCTACGAGAAATCCGCTTGTCGCCAACATTCAACTTTCAAGAAATCGATGAGCGTCGCTTTATTTTCTCTTGGTATGTAGACGTTAGTAAAAAACACGTCTTGTCAGTGTACCAGGACACGAGGCTCCGTACCCTCGAGACTGACGCAACGTGGCATTGTTGTGCGATTTCCTTTGCATTCAACTGAATGCATGAGTGGAAGCGATTGCGCCTTGAGATGCGTGTAGCCATGTTGTCAAAAAGTCGTACTACAGATCCACGAGCCCCCTCCAGAGTCCAGACCAACCACCTCTGCCAGTGTTTTA